>CM039672.1:333713396-334970610 GCA_022496015.1 Hordeum marinum
ACAAATTGCCAACTTCTTCTTCCTCCTCCTCTACTACATACAAAAATTCTCCTACATGAGGAACTCCGTGTTGGTATGGGTCTTGATCTCTAAAAATTTTAGCTCCATCCTCGGTCGGCTGGAATGCCATGCTACCATGTCGTACGCATGTCCGGCCTCCTCGACGGTCTTGTACGTGTTGATCCACAAGTGTGGTGGTCGTCGAAGAACTCCACTCCAAACTTCTCGGGCGACCTTGCCCACACACATAAGAAGCCCGTCTTGCTCTCTAAGAGCTTCTTCGACAGCATGGCGGTGGCAGCGCAACGACGGGTGGCGTTTGAATCAGGCGGCGATGGTGGCGAAAGTGCGACGAGCGATGTCTGGGCGATAGTGTGGCATGAATCCGGTGGTGGCACGATGGTGGAGGTGTGATACGTCCATTTTGCATCATGATTTTCCATTGATATTTATTATGTTTTGAGTCATTATTTCACTTTATGATGCAATCCTAACGTCGTTTCTCTTTTTTTTTGCAAGTTTCATACAAAGAGGGAGATTGTCAGCAACTGGAATTCTGGACCAGGAAAGGCCATCAAAGAGTTGGATATTCTCTAGAACTCGAAATGAGTTGAAATTTTATGTAGAATTGTTTTAGAATATACAAAAATACCGACGAAAGAAATATCAGGAAGGGACCCACTAGGAGGCCACGAGCCTAGGGGTGCGCCCTACCCCGCAGGGCGCTCCCCTGAGCTCATGGGCCCCCTGATAGGCCCTCGAGGCTCATCTTCTCCTATATGATGCTATTTTCCCTAGAAAAGTCAAGATAAGTCTTTCGGGACGATATGCCACTTTCTCGAGGCAAAACCTGGGGAGGAGCACTTTTGCTCCCCGGTGGTGCGATTTCATCAGGGAAACTTCCCTCCGGGAGGAGGACATCAAAGACATCGTCATCACAAATGCTTCCTCCATCATGGGAGGACCAATCTCCATCAACATATTGCCTAGCACCATATCATATCAAAACCTAGTTCATCTCTTGTATTCAATCTTTGTGTGAAGACCTCAAATTGGCACTTGTGGGTTGCTAGTAGTGTTGATTACATCTTGTATCAACTAGTTGACGTTGGACAATGAAGACAGCATAATGAGTTATGTTTGCTTATATTCACATAGAAGTTATATTCTCATGGATCATGTGACATGTGGTGCCTGCTCATAATCTGATGCTAGACAAAACTGTTGGAAATATGCCCTAGAGGCAATAATAAATTAGTTATTAGGATATTTTCTTGTTCATGATAATCGTTTATTATCCATGCTATAAATTGTATTGATCGGAGACTTAGATGCATGTGTGGATACATAGACAAAACCATGTCCCTAGTATGCCTCTAATGGACTAGCTCGTTGATCAAAGACGGTTAAGGTTTCCTAGCCATGGACATGAGATGTCATTTGATAACGGGATCACATCATTAGGAGAATGATGTGATGGACAAGACCCAAACTACAAACGTAGCATATGATCGTGTCAGTTTATTGCTACTGTTTTCTGCATGTCAAGTATATGTTCCTATGACCATGAGATCATGCAACTCACGGACATCGGAGGAGTGCCTTGTGTGTATCAAACGTCGCAACGTAACTGGGTGACTATAAAGGTGCTCTATAGGTATCTCCGAGGGTGTCTGTTGAGTTGGCATGGATCAAGACTGGGATTTGTTACTCCGTGTGACGGAGAGGTATCTCGGGGCCCACTCGGTAATACAACATCACAATGAGCCTTGCAAGCAATGTGACTAATTGTTAGTTGCGGGATCTTGTATTACGGAACGAGTAAAGTGATTTGCCGGTAATGAGGTTGAACTAGGTATGGAGATACCGACGATCGAATCTCGGGCAAGTAACATACCGAAGAACAAAGGGAACATCATACGGGATTAACTAAATCCTTGACATAGAGGTTCGACCGATAAAGATATTCGTAGAATATGTAGGAACCAATGTGGACATCCAGGTCCCGCCATTGGTTATTGACTGTAGAGGTGTCTCAGTCATGTCTACATAGTTCTCGAACCCGCAGGGTCTGCACACTTAAGGTTTGGTGACGTTTCGGTAGTATAGAGTTATGTATGGTGGTGAACGAAGGTTGTTCAGAGTCCCGGATGAGATCCCGGATGTCACGAGGAGCTCCGGAATGGTCTGGAGGTAAAGATTCATATATAGGAAGTCCCAGTTTGGTCACCGGAAAAGTTTCGGGCTCATCGGTAGTGTACCGGGAGTGCCGGTAGTGTACCAAGAGACCACCGGGAGGGGTATTTCGACCCAAGAGGCTTCATGGGCTGTGGGAGAGTAAATACCAGCCTTTCGTGGGCTTGTGGAAGTCCCACACAAGTCCCATGCGGCTGGGAGAAAAAGCCCAAAGGGAAAAAGGTGGAAAAAGGCCAAAAAAAGGAGGAATCCTAGTCCTACTAGGATTGGAGGAGGAGTCCTCCTCTCCTCCCCACTTTGGTCGACCCAAGGGCTGGCTTTTTGGCAGCCAAGACTCCTCCTCCTCTCCTCCTATTTATACTAGAGGATTTTAGGGTTTTGGCACAGAATTTTCAGCCACGTGCTACCTGTTCCTCTAGTGCATAGTTTCTCCTCTAGATCGGTTTTCTGCAGTGCTTAGGCGAAGCCCTGCCGGAATTGCTCCACCACCATCGCCAAAGCACCGTCATGCTGCCGGTGAACTCTTCTTCCTCTCCACTTCCTCTTGCTGGATCAAGACGATGGAGATCGTCATCAAGCTGCACGTGTGTTGAACGCGGAGGTGCCGTCCGTTCGGCGCTAGATCGGAAGGACCGTGATCAAGATCGCGAGACGGTTCGTGATGAGTTCGCGGGACGGATCGTGATGAGTTTGCAGGACGGATCGTGATCAAGATCACGAAACGGATTGTGATGAGTTCGCGGTACGGATCGTGATGAGTTCACGGGACGGATCGTGATGAGATCGCGGGATGCTCGGCGATTTGGATCGCGAAGACGTTCGACTACACCAACCGCGTTTCTTAACGCTTCCCACTTAGCGATCTACAAGGGTATGTAGATCCACTCTCCCTCTCGTAGATGCTCATCACCATGGATAGATCTTGCGTGTGCGTAGGAAATTTTTTGTTTCCCATGCAACGTTCCCCAACAGTGGCATCATGAGCTAGGTCTATGTGTAGATGAGATCTCGAGTAGAACACAAAGAGTTTGTGGGCGTTGATGCTTAGATTGCTTCCTCCCTTGGTCGGATTTTGGTTCAGCGGTATTGTGAGATGAAGCGGCCCGGACCAACATTACTCGTACGCTTACGAGAGACCGGTTCCCTCGACCGCAACTTGTTGCATAGATGGCTTGCGGGTGCCAGTTTCTCTCACTTTAGTTGGATCGGATTCGACAAAGGCGGTCCTTGAGAAGGTTGAAAAGCAAATTATGTATCACCGTTGTGGTTTATGCGTAGGTGAGAATCGTTCTTGATAGAAACCCGTAGCAGTCACGTAAAACATGCAACAACAATTAGAGGACGTCTAACTTGTTTTTGCAGGGTATGTTGTGATGTGATATGGCCAATTACATGATGTGATATATGTGATGTATGAGATGATCATGTGATTTATAGATTATCACGACTTGCATGTCAATGAGTACGGCAACCGGCAGGAGCCATAGGGTTGTCTTTAATTATTGTATGACCTGCGTGTCAATCATTAAGCGCTATGTAATGCTTTACTTTATCGCTAAACGATAGCAATAGTAGTAGAAGCATGGTGGGTGTGACAACCCCGATGGCGACACGTTGATGGAGATCATGGTGTCTTGCCGGTGACGATGGAGATCATGTCGGTGCTTTCAAGATGGAGATAAAAAGCACAAGTTCATGGCCATATCATGTCACTTATGATTTGCATGTGATGTTAATCCTTTTATGCACCTTGTTTTGCTTAGGATGACGGTAGCATTATAAGGTGATCCCTCACTTAAATTTCAAGATGAATTGTGTTCTCCCCAAGTGTGCACCGTTGCGAAAGTTCGTTGTGTTGAGACACCACGTGACGATCGGGTGTGATAGACTCTACGTTCACATACAACGGGTGCAAGCCAGTGTTGCACATGCGGAACACTCGGGTTAAACTTGACGAGCCTAGCATGTACAGACATGGCCTCGGAACACAAGAGACCGAAAGGTCGAACATGAGTCATATAGTAGATATGATCAACATAATGATGTTCACCATTGTAACCACCTCAACTCACGTGATGATCGGACTTGAGTTGGTGAATTTGGATCATGTATCACTCGAATGACCGGAGGTATGTCAATTTGAGTGGGAGTTCTTAAGTAATATGATTAATTGAACTCATTATCATGAACATAGTCAGTAGTGTCTTTGCAAATTATGTTGTAGATTACTTGCTCGCGCTGTAGCTCCCTTGAATTTTTATATGTTCCTAGAGAAATGGAGTTGAAAGATGATGGTAGCAATATTGCGGATTGGATCCGTGATCTGAGGATTGTCCTCGTTGCTGCATAGAAGGCTTATGTCCTTAATGCACCGCTCGGTGCGCCAACCCCTCTAGCGTCGTCTGTAGATGTTGTGAACATCTGACAGGTACGTGTTGATCACTACTTGATAGTTTAGTGCGTCATGCATTACGGCTTAGAATTGAGGCTTCGAAACGTTTTGAACGTCATGGAACATATGAGATGTTCTAAGAGCTGAAATTAGGATCTCAGGCTCGTGCCCGTGTTGCGAGATATGAGATCTCCAACAAGATTCTTTGCCTGCAAGATGAACGAGAATAGCTCAATCGTTGAGCATGTGCTCAGATTGTCTGGGTGCTACAATCGCTTGAATCGAGTGGGAGTTCATCTTCCAGATAAGATAGTGATTGATATAGTTCTCCAAGTCACTTTCACTAAGCTACTAGAACTTGGTGATGAACTATTGAATGCCAGGGATAGAATTAATGATCCCTAAGCTGTTCGCGATGTTTGACACCGCGAAGGTAGAAATCAAGAAGGAGCATCAAGTGTTGATGGTTAGTATAACCACTAGTTTCAAGAAGGGCAAGGGCAAGGAGGGAAACTTCATGGATGGCAAGTCAGTTGCTGCTCCAGTGAAGCAACCCAAAGTTGAACCCAAACCCGAGACTATGTGCTTCAATTATGAGGAGAAAGGTCGCTGAAGCGGAACAACCCTAAATACTTGGTAGATAAGAAGGCTGGCAATGTTGACAGAAGTATATTTGATATATGTGTTATTTATGTGTACCTTGCTAGTACTCCAAGTAGCACATGGGTATTGGATACCGGTTCGGTTGCTAAATGTTAGTAACTCAAAATAAAAGCTACGGAATAAACGGAGCACTAAGCTAAGGGTGAGGTGACGATGTGTGTTGGAAATGTTTCCAAGGTTGATGAGATCAACATCGTACGCTCTTTCTACCTTCAGGATTAGTGACGAACCTAAATAAATGTTATTTGGTGTTTTGCGTTGAGCATGAACATGATTAGATCATGTTTATTGCAATACGGTTATCCATTTAAGTTAGAGAATAATGGTTATTCTGTTTACCTGAATAATACCTTCAATGGTCATGCACCCAGTGAGAATGGTTTGTTGAAATCTTGATCGTAGTAATACACATGTTCATAACATTGATGTCAAAAGATACAAAGTTAATAATGATAGTACCACATACTTGTGGCACTGCCGCTAAATGTCATATTGGAATAAAGCGCATGATGAAACTCCATGCTGATGGATCTTTGGACTCATTCGATTTCGAATCGGTTGAGACATGCGAACCATGCCTCTTGGGCAAGATGACTAAAAAAACCCGTTGGATGGAGCGGGCAAGTGATTCATTGGAAATCATACATGTTGTTGTATGCAATCCAGTGAGTCTTGTAGCATGCAGTGGATATCGTTATTTTCTTACCTTCACTGATGATTTAAGTAGATATAGTGTATATTTAATTAATGAAACACAAGTCTGAATCGTTTGAAAAGTTCAAGAAAATTCAGAGTGAAGTTTAAGATCATCGTGACAAGAAGATAAAAGTATCTGTGATATGATCGTGGAGGTGAATATCTGAGTTACGAGTTTGGCATACAACTTTAGACAATATGAAAGTTGTTTCACAACACACGCCACCTGGAACACCATAGTGTGATGGTATGTCCGAACGTCATAGTCATGCTCTATTGGATATGGTGCATGTTATGATGTCTCTTATCATTTTGCTACTATAATTTTGGGGTTGTGCATTAGAGACAACTACATTCACTTTAAATAGGGCACCATCTAAAGCCGTTGAGATGACACCGTGTGAACTATGGTTTGATAGAAACCTAAGCTGTCATTTCTTAATGTTTGGGGTTGTGACGCTTGTGTGGAAAAAGTTTTCACCTAATGAACTCGAACCCAAAGCGGACAAATGCATCTTCATAGAATACCCTAAGAACAGTTGGGTGAACCTTCTATCTCAGATCCAAGCATAAAATGTTTGTTGCTAAAACTGGGTCCTTTTTCGAGAAAGGGTTTCTCTTGAAAGAGTTGAGTGGGAGGAGGATAGAACAGAATGAGGTTGTTGAAACCTCTGCTTCAACCAGAAAGTAGCGCAGCACAGAAAGATGTTTCTCTGAAGCCTACGTCAGTTGAAGAGGAAGTTAATGATGATGATCATGAAAGCTTCGGATCAAGTTACTATCGACCTACGAGGAAATTAGAGCTTGATGAGGTTATTGAACCTTTACTTCAACCAGAGAGTAGCGCAGCGCAGGAAGTTGTTTTCCGTGAAGCCTACGTTAGTTGAAGAGGAAGTTAATGATGATGATCATGAAGCTTCGGATCAAGTTACTATCAAACCTCATAGGGCGACAAGGATATATACTGCTACCGAGCGGTACGACAACCCTGTCTTGGAGGTCATGTTGTTGGACAACGATGAGCCTACAAACTATGGACAAGCGATGATGGGCCCGGAAACCAACAAATGGTTAGAGGCCATGAAATCCGAGAAAGGATCCATGTATGAAAACCAAGTATAGACTTTGGTGGACTTGCTCGTTGGACGGCAGGTCGTTAATTACAAATGGATCTTTAAAATGAAGACAGACGCTGATGGTAAATGTTACCATTTGTAAAGCTCGACTTGTTGCAAACTAGTTTTCGACAAGTTCAAGGAGTTGACTGCGATGAGACTTTCTCACTCGTAGCGATGCTAAAGTCTGTTGGAATTATGTTAGCAGTTGCTGCATTTTTCAATTATGAAATCTGGCAGATGGATGCCAAAACATCGTTTCCTTCCTTAAGGAAAGGTTGTATGAGATGCAACCAGAAGGTTTTGTCAGTCCTAAGGATGCTAAAAGGTGCGTGAGCTTTAGTGATTCTTTATGAACTGAAGCAAGCATCTTGGAGTTGGAATATACACTTTGATGAGGTGATCAAAGTTTTGAGTCTATACAAAGTTTATGAGAAACTTGTATTTACAATAAAGTGAGTGGGAGCACTATGGAGTTTCTGGTAAGCATATGTGGTTGACATATTGTTGATCGGAAATGATGTAGAATTTCTAGAGAGCATAAACAATTCTTTGAAAAGAGTTTTTCAAAGTAAGACCTGGATAAAGCTACCTAATTGTTGAGCATCAAGATCTATATAGATAGATCAAGATACTTGATGAGACTTTCAATGAGTACATACCTTGACAAGATTTTGAAAGAGTTCAAAATGGATTAGTCAGAGAAAGAGTTTTCGCCTGATTTGTAAGGTATAAAGTTGAGTAAAACTCAATGCCCAGTGACTGCACAAGATAGAGAAAAGATGAGTGTCATCACCTATGCTTCAGCCATAGGCTCTATCATGTATGCAATGTTGTGCACAAGACCCGATGTCAGCCTGCCATAAGTATGGCCAGTAGGTTTCAAAGTGATCCTGGAATGGAGCACTAGACGGCGGTCAAGATTGTCCTTAGTAACTAAAAGACTAAGGAGATGTTTCTCGATTATGGAGGTGATAAAGAGTTTGTCGTAAAGAGTTACGTCGATGCAAGCTTTAAACACCAATCTGGATGACTCGTAGTAGCAATCTGGATACGTATAGCAGAGCAGCCATTTGGAATAGTACCAAGTGGAGTGTGGTAGCAGTGTTTACGGTTTGACATAGAAATTTACAAAGTACACACGGATCTGAATGTCGCAGGCCCGTTGACTATAAGACCTCTCTCACATGCAAAGCATGATCGAGCCCCAGAACTCATTGGGTGTTAGATTCATAACAATGCGAATCACATGGTGATGTGAACTAGATTATTGACTCTCGTGCAAGTGGGAGACTGTTGGAAATATGCCCTAGAGGCAATAATAAATTAGTTATTATCATATTTCCTTGTTCATGATAATCGTTTATTATCCATGCTATAAATTGTATTCATCGGAGACTTAGATGCATGTGTGGATACATAGACAAAACCATGTCCCTAGTATGCCTCTAATGGACTAGCTCGTTGATCAAAGACGGTTAAGGTTTCCTAGCCATGGACATGAGATGTCATTTGATAACTGGGTCACATCATTAGGAGAATGATGTGATGGACAAGACCCAAACTACAAATGTAGCATATGATCGTGTCAGTTTATTGCTACTGTTTTCTGCATGTCAAGTATATCTTCCTATGACCATGAGATCATGCAACTCACGGACATCGGAGGAGTGACTTGTGTGTATCAAACGTCGCAACGTAACTGGGTGACTATAAAGGTGCTCTACAGGTATCTTCGAGGGTGTCTGTTGAGTTGGCATGGATCAAGACTGGGATTTGTTACTCCGTGTGACGGAGAGGTATCTCGGGGCCCACTCGGTAATACAACATCACAATGAGCCTTGCAAGCAATGTGACTAATTGTTAGTTGCGGGATCTTGTATTACGGAACGAGTAAAGAGACTTGCCGGAAACGAGGCTGAACTAGGTATGGAGATACCGACGATCGAATCTCGGGCAAGTAACATACCGAAGAACAAAGGGAACATCATACGGGATTAACTGAATCCTTGACATAGAGGTTCGACCGATAAAGATCTTCATAGAATATGTAGGAACCAATGTGGACATCTAGGTCCCTCCATTGGTTATTGACTGTAGAGGTGTCTCGGTCATGTCTACATAGTTCTCGAACCCGCAGGGTCTGCACACTTAAGGTTTGGTGACGTTTCGGTAGTATTGAGTTATGTATGGTGGTGACCGAAGGTTGTTCAGAGTCCCGGATGAGATCCCAGACGTCACGAGGAGCTCCAGAATGGTCCGAAGGTAAAGATTCATATATAGGAAGTCCCAGTTTGGTCACCGAAAAAGTTTCGGGCTCATCGGTAGTGTACCGAGAGTGCCGGTAGTGTACCGGGAGACCACCGGGAGGGGTATTTCGACCCAAGAGGCTTCATGGGCTATGGGAGAGTAAATACCATCCTTTTGTGGGCTGGTGGAAGTCCCACACAAGTCCCATGCGGCTAGGAGAAAAGGCCCAAAGGGAAAAAGGTGGAAAAAGGCCAAAAAAGGAGGAATCCTAATCCTACTAGGATTGGAGGAGGAGTCCTCCACTCCTCCCCACTTTGGTCGACCCAAGGGCTGGATTTTTGGCAGCCAAGACTCCTCCTCCTCTCCTCCTCTTTATACTAGAGGATTTTAGGGTTTTGGCACAGAATTTTCAGCCACGTGCTACCCGTTCCTCTAGTGCATAGTTTCTCCTCTAGATCGGTTTTCTGCAGTGCTTAGGCAAAGCCCTGCCGGAATTGCTCCACCACCATCGCCGGAGCGCCGTCACGCTGCCGGTGAACTCTTCTTCCTCTCCACTTCCTCTTGCTAGATCAAGACAGTGGAGATCGTCATCAAGCTGCACGTGTGCTGAACGCGGAGGTGTCGTCCGTTTGGCGCTAGATCGGAAGGACCGTGATCAAGATCGCGAGACGGTTCATGACGAGTTCGCGGGACGGATCGTGATGAGTTCACGGGACGGATCATGATAAAGATCACGAAACGGATCATGATGAGTTCGCGGGACGGATCGTGATGAGTTCACGGGACGGATCGTGATGAGATCGCGGGACGCTCGGCGATTTGGATCGCGAAGACGTTCGACTACACCAACAGCGTTTCTTAACGCTTCCCACTTAGCGATCTACAAGGGTATGTAGATCCACTCTCCCTCTTGTAGATGCTCATCACCATGGATAGATCTTGCGTGTGCGTAGGAAAATTTTTGTTTCCCATGCAACGTTCCCCAACAAAAACTTCGCACCAAGTAGAGATACTACTTGTGCATCCAAAAGCCGTTAAACCTAGTTTCTGGCCATGAGAGTTGTAACACCCTTGGTTATCAGCTACATAAATACGTGTAATTAAGCAACAATAATCATAGTGGTTAAGCTAGTGCTTTTGCCAAACCGTGCTTGATAAATCTTAGGATCTTATCGCTTTTCAAATTCCTTTTGAAATTCAAAATTTAAATAATAAGTTGATTAAATAATTTGGCAAACATGAAAACTAAATCATGGTTGGGTTGCAAATATTCTCTAAGTATTTGTCAATGTGAAACCAATATTTTACCAAGTATTTAAATGCCTTAAAACATTGAAACGGTAGCCAAAGCAATAATTTAAATGCCTTTCACTTTATGGAAATACCAAACTAATTCCAATGCCCACCAAACTTTTTGTGACAGTGCTATATATTGCAAGTTGATTAGTGGGCCAGGTCCCATATTTTGCAAAATTCAAATGGTGCTAGAAATATATCAAAATAGAAAAGATTAAATAAAACAGAAAGTAAAAAAAAGGAAAAGACCAGGCCAGGCTGGGCCTTAGGCCACAGTGGCTGGCCTTGCCACATGTCGAGCCCACCTCGCCCCCATCCCCTACCTCTGTTCATTGATACGTCTCCAACGTATCTATAATTTTTGTTTGTTCCATGTTATTATATTATCTGTTTTGGATGTTTTATATGCATTAATATGCTATTTTATATTATTTTTGGGACTAACCTATTAATCTAGAGCCTAGTGCCAGTTTATGTTTTTTCCTTGTTTTTGAGTATTGCAAATAAGGAATATTAAACGGAGTCTAAACGGAATAAAATCTTCGCGGTGATTTTTCTTGGACCAGAAGACATCTACCAGGCTTGGAGTGGAAGGCAAGGGACCTACGAGGAGGTCACAAGCCAGGGGGCGCGGCCACCACCCCTGGTCGTGCCTAGCAAGCCTGTGGCCCCCCAACAGGTCTCCTAACCCTAATCTTCATCCTGTAAATACCCAAATATTCCCGCAATACCAAAGAGAGCCACACAAATACTTTTCTGCCGCCGCAACCTTCTGTTCCCAAGAGATCCAATCTTGGAGCCTTTTCTGGTAATGTGTCGGAGGGGGATTCGATCACGGAGGGCATCTACATCAATTGCATTGCCCCTTCGATGATGCGTGAGTAGTTCACCATAGACCTACGGGTCCATAGCTAGTAGTTGGATGGCTTCTTCTCTCTCTTTGTGCTTCAATACCATGTTCTTCATGATCTTCATGCAGATCTATCTGATGTAATACTCTTTTGCGGTGTGTTTGTCGAGATCCGATGAATTGTGGGTTTATGATCAGCTTATCTATGAATATTATTTTGTTCTTCTCTGAATTATTCTATGCATGATTTCATATCTTTGTAAGTCTCTTCGAGTTATTGATTTCGTTTGGTCAACTAGATTGGTAATTTTTGCAATGGGAGAAGTGTTTAGTTTTGGGTTCAATCTTGTAGTGTCCTCACCCAGTGACAAAGTAGGGGTAGTGAGGCACGTATTGTATTGTTGCCATCAAGGGTAACAAGATGGGGTTTTCATCATATTTCTTGAGTTTATCCCTCTACATCATGTCATCTTACTTAATGCATTACTCTGTTCTTTATGAACTTAATACTCTAGATGCACGCAGGAGTCGGTTGATGTGTGGAGCAATAGTAGTAGATGCATAATCGTTTCGGTCTACTTGACACGGACGTGATGCCTATATGCATAATCATTGCCTTGGATATCGTCATAATTATTCAATTTTCTATCAATTGCTCGACAGTAATTTGTTCACCCATCGTGTCATTTTCCTTCAAGAGAGAAGCCTCTAGTGAAACCTATGGCCCCCGGGTCTACTTTCCATATTATATTTTTTCAGATCTATAAACCAAAAATACCTTGCTGCAATTTATTTTGTTTTTTAATTTTCACAATCTTTTACATCTATCTCTATCAGATGTAATCCTTGCAAATAACCGTGAAGGGATTGACAACCCCTTTATAGTGTTGGGTGCAAGAGTTTGATTGTTTGTGTAGGTGCATCCATTGGTAACTTGGTTGTTCCTCCTACTGGGTTGATACCTTGGTTCTCATCAACTGAGAGAAATACTTATCTACTTCGCTACATCACCATTTCCTCTTCAAGGGAAAACCAACGCAAGCTCAAGAGGTAGCAAGAAGGATTTCTGGCGTCGTTGCCGGGGAGGATACACATCAAGCCTACCAAGAACCCATCACAAACTCATCTCTTTCATTTACATTATTTGACATTTGCCTCTCATTTTCCTCTCCCCCACTTCTAAAACGATTTTCAGAAAATACCAAAAAGATTTGCCTTTTAATTCGCCCTTCTTCCGTTCGCCTTTTCGTTTGCCTTTTGCTTGCTTGTGTGCTTGATTGCTTGCTTTGTCATGATGTCCGAGAATACCTAGTTGTGTGACTTTTACAATACTAATAATAATGATTTTATTAGTACTCCGATTGCTCCCTCCACTAGTGTGGAATCTTATGAAATTAATGTTGCTTTGCTTAATCTTGTTATGAAAGAACAATTTTTTGGCCCTCCTAGTGAAGATGTCACATCCCATCTAAATACTTTCATTGAGTTGTGTGACATGCAAAATAAGAAATATGTGGATAATTATATTGTTAAATTGAAGCTTTTTCCGTTTTCACTATGATATCGTGCTAAAACTTGGTTTTCATCTTTGCCTAAAAATAGTATTGATTCGTGGAATAAGTGTAAAGATGTTTTTATTTCCAAGTACTTTCCGCCCGCTAAGATCATCTCCCTTAGGAATGATATAATTAATTTTAAGCAACTTGATCATGAGCATGTTGCATAATCTTGGGAGAGGATGAAATTAATGATTAGAAACTGCCCCGCACAAGGTTTGAGTTTATGGATGATTATACAATTTTTTATGTGGGATTGAATTTTGCATCTAGGAATCTTTTAGATTCAGCCTCGGGTGGCACTTTTATGAAAATCACATTAGGAGAAGCTACTAAACTCCTAGATTATATTATGACAAATTATTCTCAATGGCATACCGAAAGATCTCCTACTAGTAAAAAGGTGCATGCTATTGAAGAAATAAATATTTTGAGTGAAAAGATGGATGAATTGATGAAATTGTTTGCTAGTAAGAGTGCTCCTATTGATCCTAATGATATGACTTTGTCTTCTTTGATTGGAAATAATAATGAATCTATGGATGTGAATTTTGTTGGTAGGAACAATTTTGGTAATAATGCGTATAGAGGTAATTTCAATCTTAGGTCGTTTCCTAGTAATTCCTCTAATAATTATGGTAATTCCTACAACAATTATCATGGAAATTATAATAAGATTCCCTCTGATCTTGAGAATACTGTTAAAGAATTTATTGGTTCACAAAAGATTTTCAATGCTACGATTGAAGAAAAAGTGCTTAAGATTGATGATTTGGCTGGGAACATTGATAGAATTTCGCTTGAGATAGATTCTTTGGAAGTTAGATCTACTCCACCCAACCATGATATTAATGAGTATTTAAAATCTATGAGAATTTCTATTGATGAGAGTAAGGAGAGAATCGCTAGAATACGTGCTAAGCATGAATGGCTTGAAAAAGTGTGTTCTCGTGATAATAATAATGAAGATCTTAAAGTGATTGATGTGAATCCTATTGAATCTCTGTTTTCTAATATAAATCTTTATAAAGATGGGACTGGAGATAAGTCAACTTTAGTTAAAATTCATCCCAATGATCCAGAGTTTATAGATCTTAATGCTAAGATTCATAAAAGTGGGATTGAAGAGGTCAAAACTTTAAATAGCAATGTACCCACTCTTTTGGATTTCAAGGATTTTAATTATGATAGCTGCTTTTTGATTGAATGTATTTCCTTGTTGCAAACCATGATGAATGCTCCGCATGCTTATAATCAAAATAAGGCTTTTAATAAACATATCGTTGATGCTATGATCAAATATTTTGAAGAAAAACTTGAGTTAGAAGTTTCTATCACTAGAAAGCTTCATGATGAGTGGGAACCTACTATTAAGATTAAAATTAAACATTATGAATGCCATGCTTTGTGTGATTTGGGTGCTAGCGTTTCCATGATTCCGAAAACTTTATGTGATGTGCTAGGTTACCATGATCTTGATGATTGCTCTTTAAATTAGCATCTTGCGGATACCACTATTAAGAAACCTATGGGAAGGATTAATTATGTTCTTATTGTTTCAAATAGGAATTATGTGCCCGTAGATTTCATTGTCCTTGATATAGATTGCAATCCTACATGTCCTATTATTCTTGGTAGACCTTTCCTTATAACGATTGGTGCAATTATTGACATGAAAGAAGGAAACATTAGATTCCAATTTTCATTAAGGAAAGGCATGGAACACTTTCCTAGAAGTAAAATAAGATTGCCATATGAATATATTATTAGAGCTACTTTTGGATTGCATACCAAAGATGACAATACCTAGATCTATTGCGTTTTGCCTTGCCAGGGGCGTTAAACAATAGCACTTGTTGGGAGGCAACCCAATTTTATTGTTGTGTTCTGTTTTTGCTTCTGTTTTTGAGTGTTTACCACATTATTAATTCTGTAGTAATTGTGTTTTGGTGTTTTAATTAGTGTTTGAGACAAGCAAAACCTTTGGGATGGTCTATGGTGATCGTTGATTTGATCTTGCTGAAAAACAGAAACTTTCGCGCTTAGTCAAGGAATTTTATAAATTTTTCAAAGCATTGAATGAGTCTGAAATTTTTACATAAGATTGACATACAAATTTACCAGGTTTTCCTATTTTTCAGAATTGTTTGATTTACATAAGTATACAAATTTCTCAGATTGCTATAGACTGTACTGTTTTTGACAGATTCTGTTTTCTTTGTGTTGTTTGCCTATTTTCATGTATCTACGGGTTGTATCGGGGGGTATGAACCATGGAGAAGTTATAATACAGTAGGTATTGAACCAATATAAATAAATAATGAGTTCACAATAGTACCTAAAGTGGTGATTTATTTTCTTATACTAACGGATCTCACAAGTTTTCTGTTGAGTTTTGTGTTGTGAAGTTTCAAGTTTTGGGTAAAGATTTGATGGACTATGGAATAAGGAGTGGAAAGAGCCTAAGCTTGGGGATGCCCAAGGCACCTCAAGTCATATTCAAGGATGCAAAATAGCTTAATCTTGGGTATGCCCCGGAAGGCATCCCCTCTTTCGTCTTCAATCCATCGGTAAATTTACTTGAGGCTATATTTTTATTCACCACATGATATGTGTTTTGCTTGGAGCGTCTTGTATGATATGAGTATTTGCTTTTTAGTTTGCCACAATCATCCTTGATGCACACATATTTTGAGAGAGGCACTCTAAGTCATGAATTTATTAGAATACTCTATGTGCTTCACTTATATCTTTTGAGATAGGCAATTTTGCTCTAGTGCTTCGCTTATACCTTTTTAGAGTATGGTGCTGTTTGGTTTTATAGAAATTATTGAACTCTAGTACCTCACTTATATTATTTTGAGAGTCTTTAAACAGCATGGTAATTGGTTTAGGTTATGAATTTGGTCCTAATATAATAGGCATCCAAGATGGATATAAAAAACTTTCATATAAAGTGCATTGAATACTATGAGAAGTTTGATTCCTTGCATATAGTTTTGAGATATAAAGATGGTGATATTAGAGTCATGCTAGTGAGTCATTTCGGAATGGTAGAAATACTTGTGTTGAAGTTTGTGATTCCCGTAGCATGCACGTATGGTGAACCATTATGTAACGAAGTAGGAGCATGATTTGTTTATTGATTGTCATCCTTTGTGTGAGGGTCGGGAACGTGCGATGGTTAACTCCTACCAACCTCTCCCCTAGGAGCATGTGTCTAATACTTTGCTTATATAACTAATAGACTTTTGCAATAAGTATGTGATTTCTTTATGACCAATGTGAGTCCATGGATTATACACACTCTCACCCTTCCACCTTTGCTAGCCTCTCTAGTACCGCGTAACTTTCGTCGGTGCATTAAACCCACCTTCCTCAAAACAGCCACCATACCTACCTATTATGGTATTTCCATAGCCATTCGGAGATATATTGACATGCAACTTTCACCTTTCTGTTTGTTATGACATGTGCCATCATTTTCATATTTCTTTTTCATTTAGAGTCATATTTTGTTCTAGGTTTTGAGTTGTAAGTAAATAAAAGTGTGATGATCATCATTATTAGAGCAATGTCCCATGAGAGAAAAGGATGATGGAAGCTATGATTCCCCCACAAGTTGGAATGAGACTCTGGACTTTATTAAAAATAAAATAGGCCAACGAAGCCCAAATAAAAAAAATAGGCCTTACATGCCCACCAAAAAATGAGAGAAAGAGAGAAGGGACAATGCTACTATCGTTTTCCACACTTGTGCTTCAAAGTAGCACCTTGGTCTTCATGATAGAGAGTCTCCTATTTTGTCACTTTCATATAACTAGTGGAATTTTTCATGTTAGGGCACACCCATTTAGTTTCTTTTTGAGCTCTCATACACTTATAACTTTAGTGCACCCGTTGCATGGCAATCCCTACTCACTCACATTGATATCTATTGATGGGCATCTCCATAGACCGTTGATACGCCTAGTTTATGTGAGACTATCTTCTCCTTTTCTTGCCAACCTCCATCATATTTCTATTCCACCCATAGTGCTATATCCATGGCTCACGCTCATGTATTGCATGAGAGTTGAAAAGGTTTGAGAACACAAAAAGTGTGAAACAATTGCTTGGCTTGTCATCGGGGTTGTGCATGATTTAAATACTTTGTGTGGGGAAGATGGAGCATAGCCAGACCATATGATTTTGTAGGGATAACTTTCTTAGGCCATGTTATTTCAAAAGGACACGATTGCCTTGTTAGTATGCTTGAAGTATTATTGTTTTTATGTCAATATTAAACTTTTGTTTTGAATCTTACGGGTCTGAATATTCATGTCATAATAAAGAATACTACATGGATAAATATGTTAGGTAGCACTCCACATCAAAAAATCTGTTTTTATCAGTTATCTACTCGAGGACAAGTAGGAATTAAGCTTGGGGATGCTGATATGTCTCCAATGTATCTATAATTTTTGATGATGTCATGCTATTATATTATCTGTTTTGGATGTTTTATATGCATTAATATGCTATTTTATATTATTTTTGGGACTAACCTATTAATCTAGAGCCTAGTGTCAGTTTCTGTTTTTTTCTTGTTTTTGAGTAATGCAGATATGAAATATTACACGGAGTCCAAACCGAATAAAATCTTTGGAATGATTTTTTTTGGAACGAAAGAGATCTACCAGGCTTGGAGTGCAAGGCAAGGCATCTGCCAAGAGGTCACAAGCCAGGGGCGCAGCCACCCCCCTTGTCGTGCCTGGCAGGCTTGCCACCTCCTGGCAGGTCTCCTAGCCCTAATCTTCGTCCTATAAATACCCAAATATTCCCCTAATACCAAAACAAGCACCAAAAATACTTTTCCGCCGACAGAAGCCTCCGTTCCCGAGAGATCCAATCTTGGAGCCTTTTCTGGTAATCTGCTGGAGGGGGATCCAATCACGGAGGGCATCTACATCAACTCCATTGCCCCTCTGATGATGCGTGAGTAGTCCACCACAGACCTACAGGTCCATAGCTAGTATCTAGATGGCTTTTTCTCTCTCTTTGTGCCTCGATATCATGTTCTTCATGATCTTCATGGAGATCTATCCGATGTAATACTCTTTTGCGGTGTGTTTGTCGAGATCCAATGAATTGTGGGTTTATGTTTAGATTATCCATGAATATTATTTGAGTCTTTTCTGAATTCTTATATGCATGATTTCATATCTTTGCAAGTCTCTTCGAGTTATTGGTTTGGTTTGGCCAACTAGATTGGTAATTCTTGCAATGGGAGAAGTGCTTATTTTTGGGTTCACTCTTGTGGTGTCCTCACCCAGTGACATAGTAGGGGTAGCAAGGCACGTATTGTATTGCTGCCATCAAGGGTAACAAGATGGGGTTTTCATCATATTGCTTGAGTTTATCCCTCTACATCATGTCATCTTACCTAATGCGTTACTCTATTCTTCATGAACTTAATACTCTAGATGCAGGCAGGAGTCGGTCGATGTGTGGAGTAATAGTAGTAGATGCAGAATCATTTCGGTCTACTTGACACGGACGTGATGCCTATATGCATAATCATTGCCTTGGATATCTTCATAATTGTTCGCTTTTCTATCAACTGCTCGACAGTAATTTGTTCGCCCACCGTGATACTTTCCTTCAAGAGAGAAGCCTCTAGTGAAACCTATGGCCCCCGGGTCTAATTTCCATAATATATTTTCAGATCTATAAACCAAAAATACCTTGCTGCAATTTATTTACCTTTTAATTTCCGCAATCTTCTACATCTATCTCTATCAGATCTAATCCTTTCAAATAACCGGGAAGGGATTGACAACCCCTTTATAGCGTTGGGCGCAAGAGTTTGATTATTTGTGTAGGTGCATCCATTGGTGACTTGCTTGTTCCTCCTACTGGATTGATACCTTGGTCCTTAACAACTGAGGGAAATACTTATCTACTTCGCTGCATCACCCTTTCCTCTTCAAGGGAAAACCAACGCATGCTCAAGAGGTAACAGGGGCCCCTACATCGTCACCCCGCATCCTTCTTCCTCCTTGGCTCGCCGGACCTCCGCCGCCTCGATTTGCTCCGGCAAGCCCTTTCTGAGCCCGCACATGCACACCTACAGGGCCCAGTGAGCCCCCACTCCTCCTCTACGCTATGCTACCCCCTTAGCTCCCCTGTCGCCGTAGCCGATGCTCGCCGCCGCCCGTGCTCGCCATTGATGCAGCCATAGTCACAGTAGCTCGCATCCGAGTCGGGGAACGTGCTCCGCATGTTCCTAGCAAGCCGACACACCTCGTAGCACCCCTACCGTGCACCACAACGCCATCCTCACCGACGACCAACGTCGCCGCCGCTGCGCTCACCTCTGGCCACCCCAGTACGTGCCATCGCCACTAGTCGACGTAGCGTCGAACGCCTGTTCGAACGCCACCGGCCGCGCCCGTTTTGCCCCCGTGTAGTGCGATCTCAACGAGGTCTCGAGGCCCTCCGTCGTGGATTTGGTCACGAAATCTTGCTCTGGTGCCACTGCTAACCTGGCCGGCCTAGGGCCAAGGGTCACTGACCTGCGGCCCCCCTAGCCCTAGTTGACTGGTTGACCCAGTCAACTATGCTGACTAGGCAGTTCTAGTCACTGACTAGTGGGCCCCAGCCACCTGTTTAATTAGTTGATTAATCAAGTTAAATGAGTTAATTAGATTATTCTGATTACCCACTGACGGGTGGGGGCCTTGTTAGTTAATTAGTTGTTGTAGCTAAATTCAACCCTGTTAGCCCCACTATGACATGTGGGCCTACTAGTCAGTTTGACCAGTCAGCTGGCTGGTTGACTGTTGACATCACTCTGATGTCATGCTGACGCATTAAATGTATTTTTAGAATTAATTTAAATCTAATAAATTTCAGAATATAATTAAAACTTTGGAAAATCATATAAATTAATTTTTAACTTGGATGGAAATAATTTATATATGAAAGTTGATCCGAAAAATCCAACGAATCCGAATGCGCTGTCTGTTCATTTATCACATGCCCCTAGCCTCATGAACATGGAACTTTCCCCTCTGATTCATCTGTCCGGTAAAAGCCAAAGACCTGGGAAATATCCCCAGATATTTTCCTACACCGTTTGCAATGTGTAGCACCGCGTTAGCTCACCCCCTAGCACTCATATTGCCATGCAATGCATTGTGATGCATTTGTTTGATTTATATTTATTGTTTCTCCCCCCCCCTCTTCTCTTTGGTAAACACTGAGATTGACACTAGTGCCGTGTACAACTATGCCACTGACGTCTAGCCACTTGCCGCAGAGTATCCGGGCAAGCAAAACCCCTTGAGCATTCCTATATCGCCCATTCCTTCTCTCTCTCTCATGCTTGAATTAGATTTTGCTACTGTTGTTGATAGCTCCTATTCTGATGCATAACCTATTTTTGATAAATTGTTGTTGTACCTTATTGTATACTAAATGCTTAGTATAGGTTGATCAGCGATCCCCTAGTGACCCCACTTGTCCCTGTTGCCCCTGCTTCATCATCGATGACTCGAACAACATGATCAATGTCATGAGCCTGACACATCACCTCACACCCCCTTAGTTGTACGACTCTGTGGAGCTACTATCGAGTATCGAGGGTGACACCTCGTGACATACTCCTGATGCTAACTTTGTAGTGTAGTTAACTGGGAGTGGACTACGGAGGGTGATTCCTCCTTGACCTCTTCCGATAACAACTCTGTCGCACAACACCTCAAGCGTGAACCATCAAGGCTGATTCCTCTCTGGCCACCTTGACGAATACATCGAGGGTGATCCCTTGGATTCCCTTGATGTTATGGACACATGGTTATTTTGACTTTACAATAGAACCATGTTGAGGTCGGGTTAACCTAGAGGGTGCTTGTGTAATAATGACGAGGCACGGTCGGGCATTCCTGGCCCTTGTCGTAAGTCCTCAAGACGGGGCAACGAGACCACATATCATGGATCATTGATCGTCACCGCAGCTAACAAAACATTAATGGGTTTGGATATGTGATCTAAGAAGACCTTTGGCCTATTTTGCACTAACCACCATGCGGGAATCAGTATGGGCACTCTACGTTGTACATTCGCCCGACAACTCTTCAGATGTCATAGTTGAGCGGCACGCGCTCAGGTGGCGCACGTAAGCACCGTCTTTGTATTAAGAGGTGCCAGAATTGAAACGGACCGTCCTCACAACGCGCATGATTGTAGAGAGAGATTGGCCCATGACCCCTTCGCATTTAGGATGTAGACCGACATGTGGCCTC
The DNA here is from genome assembly GCA_022496015.1 of Hordeum marinum. Classification (NCBI taxonomy): domain Eukaryota; kingdom Viridiplantae; phylum Streptophyta; class Magnoliopsida; order Poales; family Poaceae; genus Hordeum; species Hordeum marinum. Next base: position 333,734,699 of record CM039672.1, read on the forward strand.
TTTGTTGAGCCTAGGTAGGAATACGGCATGTCGATCATCCAAGGTTGGGCATGACCTGGAAATTGTGTCCGGTCAGAGTTAATCGAGCGTGTTGGGCAAGTTGGTGCACCCCTACAGGGAAGTATATATGTTTGAATAGATGTGTCCACAGTAACGGACGCTCGGAGTTATATCCCGATCTAATACAACTAGAATGGTGACTTTAAAATGAAATGTTGGCTCCGAGATTGCTTTCTCGCGGGGATTCGAGGAAAAATCTTCGTGCAGTTTTAAATAATTTGCTGCTTATAATATGTTGATCTACATTCTTCTAATGTTGCAAGATGCTAGTCTTCAATAGGCTAGGCTTTCCCCCTTTATTCTGGTATTTCTATAGTCAATCCAAAGATATAGCCTCATTCCTTTGATAATGTTGCATACTTAGCATAGATCTGATGTAAGTCTTGTGAGTACTTTGGATGAGTACTCGTGGTTGCCTTGCTCCCCTTTTTCCACTCGATATGATTACTGCGATCAGATGACGGAGCCTAGGAGACAGCTGATCCCTTTGACGAATACTACTACACTGACAAAGCCTACTAATATGTGGAGGTTGCCCCCGACCAGCAGTATGATAGGAGGCTCCCGGGCAGGAGGCCTTGCCATTTCGATCCGATGTTGATGTTTGTGCTAGTCTTCTTAAGGAAAACTTGTTTACTTATGTTTGTACTCAGATATTATTGCTTCCGCTGACTCATTTGTATTCGAGCCCTCGAGGCCCTTGGCTTGTAATATAAAGCGTGTATGACTTTAATTTGTGTCTATAGTTGTGTTGTGATATCTTCCCATGAGTCCCTAATCTTGATCGTGTGCATTTGCGTGTATGATTAGCGGACGATCAAAATGGGGTCATCACAAGAGTCCACCATATCAACCTATGGATTGAATGAGATCCTTCAAGTAAGTTGTCATCGGTGCAAAAGCAAAAAAAAACTAAATATGTATGATATTTTATTGTAAGGGAAAACAAGCTTTGTACGAACTTGTGATGGCAAGGAAATAAAAGCGACATACTGCACAATAAAGTTTGTTATCATAAGGGGCAATATAAAGTGACGTTCATTTCCTTTAAAAGCTTGCACATCCAAATAAAAAGTGCATGACAACCTCTGCTTCCCTTGGCGAAGGGCCTACCTTTTTATTTTATGTATTTACTTTCATGTAAGAGTCAATAATGTTCATCCCTATTCCATTCTTATTTATTCTCCACTTGGCAAGCATCATGTGATGGGGAAAGGTCTAGGCACATATATCCAGTTGGATGTAGGTGATCGTGAGTTATTATTGTTGACATTATCCTCGAGATAAATGGTTGGATGGTGAAAACTATAAACCCCTATCTTCCTATGTGTCTGGTTGAAACTTTTTGCTTCACAAATTGTAGGATCGAAAGTAGGCCTAGAGGGGGTGATTAGACTACTTGACCAAATAAAAAACTACTTTTTCCCAATTTTAAGTGTTGATAGATCTACGAGTATAGCGGTGGAAAGTAAAGACAAGCATGAGTAGTAAAGGAAGGGTAGGAAGATTAAACACAATTTGGAGACACGAAGATTTTTCCCCGTGGTTCTGATAGGTGGTGCTATCGTACATCCACGTTTATGAGTCTTCAACCCATGGAGGGTAAAAGTCACGAGAGTCCACGGAGGGTTCCACGAAGAAGCAACCTTGACTATACCATGATGGCCTACGTCCATGGAGGACTAGCCTAACTCGGGGTAGATCTTCACAAAGTAGGCAATCTCCTTGCCCTTACAAACTTCTTGGTTCACTCCACAACATGAAGTAGGAGGCTCCCAAGCGACACCTAACCAATCTAGGAGGCACCACCCTCCAAAAGGTAATAGGCTCGATAATGTCGATGAACTCCTTGCTCTTGTGCTTCAAGATGATAGACTCCTCAACAATCAATCACTCTCTCACAGGTTTGGCTTTGGTGGAAGAGATTGATTGGGTGGAAAGCAACTTGGGGAGGCTAGAGATCAAAATTCATATGGTTGGAATGGAATGGCATGATCTCAACACATGAGTAGGTGGCTCTCTCTCAGAAAATCTGATAGGATAGGTGGGGATCTGTTCTGAGTGTTTCTCTTGCGAGTGAGTGGTGGTGGAGGGGTATATATAGGCATCTCCGAAAATCCAACCGTTACACCTTAAGTGAGCAACTTAGTGACACCGATGTGTGAATCTCGATGGTACAAAGTTGCTCCAAAGGCAGCAACTTTTGAATCTCGGTGAGATCGATATATAAATCTCGGTGGTACCGATCAGGTATCCAATGGTCTGAATCTGCATCTCGGTGACACCAATCCGAAAACTCGGAAATTCCGATTTTATGAATCAAGGCAACCGAAAGTTGGCAGCCTGAACTCGGTGGCACCAATGTGGGATCGGTTGCACCGATGTGCTAGGGTTTAGCATGGGTCTGTCTGAGCATAGGAACCGGTGGGACCGAGTGGGAATGTTTGTTTCACCGATTTTGGATATTTGGCTTTGGAGAGACTTTTGTGGAAGAGTTGTGGGTGTTTTGGGTGACTATCACTTGTGCACGTTTGAGCATCTTGTTCACCAACAATACCTTACCCCTTTTAATAGTATTGGCTTTCCTATGGACTCAAAGTGATTTCTCACAAAGTAAAATGTAGAGTCCTCTTCCTTGAAGCTTTGTCAATCCATTTCATTGAATCTTGGGGTTTCTCCACAATCCTTTTGCCAACCCGTCATTGAACTTTCCTGAAATATGCTTAGTGGAAATATTAGTTCAATGATATATATGTTGTTATGAATTACCAAAACCAGCAAGGGAGCAAATGTGCTTTTAGTCTCCCCCTTTTTGGTAATTAATGACAACATATAGATCAAAGCTTCGACATATTATATAATCAATGAATGTAATCGTCACTTTGAGAAGTATGTGATAAGCAAGAGCTCCCCCTAAATTTGTGCATTGTTTTGAATTTGTGTTTGAATGCAAATGCACAATCGATTAGGTACATGGGGCACTTCTTCCATGTCACATACATCTTGGGTGTGTGCGAGAATAATAAGAGTGAATATGATAGCACAACACAATCAAGCAAAGTGAATGATCATGTCACAAGCATCATAAGGATAGTAAATAGTAGCAACACACATTAAGTGTATGATCAAACACCAACAAAGTTTAACACATCCAAACCAAAAGATAGCATTTTTTTGAAAAAGCGATAAAAACCAATGCTCTCTCTCTCTCGAAGACCTAATGATCTATACAACTTCTCCCCCTTTGGCAACAATTTACCAAAAAGTTCAAAGGTATAGAGCTAATCGTTCTTCTGGAGCTGATCTCCTCCGGTAGCTGAAGTTGGAGTCGAGAGAACTACGTCGGCAAAGACCTTTGTTGATGTCATGGATGGAGTTGGTGTAGCAACTGGAGGAACTGGTGGAGCTGATGGAGCTGAAGTGACTGTAGCTCGCACTGTGGGAGTCTAGGCCTGTGTCGTGAACTGAGCAGTCGTCCTAACAGGTGCACTATCCTCCTCATCATCATCATCAGTGGAGTGTGGGATAGGCACAACATCAACTTCCTGCTTGAGCTCCTTCACTATCACTGAAAGTGCATCCACCTTGTTGTTGAGCGTATGAAACTTGTTGTCAAAAATCCTCGAGAGGCTCTCTTGGTTCAGGATGTTGGAAATGTCCTTCTGCATACTGAGCATAGAACTGACAAGAAGATCCATCTGCTCACTCCTGGTCATGGGCGGCTGAGCACTAGTGTCTCTGGCTGCCTCAGCATGTGCATGTGTTGTAGCTGATGTGGGATGATCTGGGTCCATCACCACAACATTGTCTTCGAGCTCCGACAACAATGGCAAATGAGGTCTATCAAGCGCAAAGAAGTGCTTCTCCAACTTGGAGTTGATGAGAATCTGGATGTATGGTGCATAGCAGCATGAGCACTTCTGGTTAGCAGCAACCTTCTTCACAGTCTCCACAACCATATCCATCACTCTGAATCTTGTATGTTGATCTATAATAAGCATCATATTGATGGAGTAGCCTCGGATCATCTTCTCATCTCCTGACTTAGGCATCAAGGTATGCCTCGTAATGGTGTTGATAGTGCAAAGACCTGCCTGGAGGAAATAGATTGATCCTAGCTTATGAGCCTTCACGTGTGCAGCAAGGATCTCATTGTACATATTCCTGATTATGGATTGCCTTGGGCTCACAGTACATGCAGATATCTCCATCTTCCACCTCTGGGACTCTTAAGATGGCAGCCCACTCCTCAACAGTGGACTCATATCTCGCACCTTCAGTCATCCATACAATTCTACTATCTTCATAGAGGTGTGTTGTGGAGTAGAATTGCATGATCATCTTGTCATTCCAGGCTGTGAACTCCTTGCCAACAAACTCATCTAGGCCAATGAAGTGAAAGTTGTCTTGCACATTTGGGAAGTACTTCCAATCCACATATCTCATATCACTTACAGTTGGGCTCTTGTTAAGCAATATGGTCTCATAAAAATCTTGCTGCTCCTTGGTATATAACCTATAGTCAACATTAGTCTTCCTCCTCTATGAATATGGATCAACAAATCTCCACTCTCTTAGACCTGAGTCCTTACTCTTCTTCATGTCCTCAGCAAGCAAGTGGCTGGCATTGTGCTCTGGAAGGTGTGGCCTCAACTTCATCAAAGCTGACATAGCATCCTCATCTAGATCTTTGGAGGTAGATCCCTTATTCTTCTCAGAAGTTGGAATGTCTCTCGTAGTCCTCTTGGGCTTGGGAGCAGAAGGCTTCTTGGGTGCATTCAGCTTGCTCTTGGATGGAGCTTGCCTTGGCATAGCACCAGACAACAGTTTCTTTTGCTTCTTCTTGGGAGGAGCCTTTGCAGCTGGCTCTTCTTCCTCCTCAGCAGCAGCAACAGTCTCTTCTGGGTCCTCAAACATGGAGGTAGCCCTGCCAACAACATGGATAATCCTCTTGCTGGCTTTATTCTCACCAGCCTGCTTGGGCATAGACTTCCTGGGAGGCTCAATAGTCATGGTGCCTCTAGAGCTCTCAGGTGCTCTCATAGTTTCAGAGGGGGCATACTCCTTCTTGACTATCTTCTTCTTATTGGAAGATGTAGCCTCAGTAGTGGGCTTCCTGACAGTCTTGTCCTGCTTGGACTTGGGAGGCACTTCATCAGCTATGAAGTCCTCATCTTCCTTATCAGAATTGAGCTTTCTTCTTGCCCTAGTTGCAGCTCTGGGCATATTAGGTGAGCTAGGCACATCATCAAAAGAGGATGAGATCTTGTCTGGACTAGTGCCAGAGCTCATGTCAACATTTTTATCCTTCAAGTTTTGACTATCCTATGAAGCAGACATCTCTTGCCCTGTGAAAATAATATAGAGGAGCAGAAGGGTTGAGCATCACAAAACACAGGGATTTTCTAGAAAACTTGAACAACGAAAACATTAGTTTTAGCTTTCTGTAGAAGGTATTTCGGTGTCACCGAGTGGTATTTTTCGGAGTCACCAAGACTGACCATATGCATCAACACAGACTAGACAACCTTTTCGGTGGAACTGAAAAGATTGACTTAGTCTCACCGATATGGTTCTCTGTAACCCTAAAACACAATCGGTGGAACCTATTTTCGCGACTCGGTTGTACCGAGATGCAATCTGCGGACATCTAACCACAAAAAAACCATTGTTCACTATACTACGAGATCTCTGGTGGATAGCGAGGATTGTATACATGGCTTATAGATAAGAACATCTCAATGTGCAAGAATTAGACGATGGAGCGCAAGAGAAGATCGGATCCGCACCCTAACATGGTGACGGTCCGCTACGACGAAGAAGGCGATGAAGATGCCCGTCGATGGCGAGGATCCTAGCGGCGGAGGAGCACGGGGAGGCAAGGGCGATGACCAGGGGGCTTTTGGCAGCTTAGGGTTTTGGAGCGCGACGGTTTGAAGAGTGGATTTCAAAGCGTGGGGTCCACAGCATGTATACCCCTCGCTGTCGGTGACACCGATTCTAAGTATTCGGTGTCACCGAGTTTCTCAACTGTCAGCTGATAGGGAAACTCGGTGTAATCGAGAAAATGGAATCGGTAGTACCGAGGTGAAAAACCAGATCAACCCTAGGCAATCAGTGAAACCGAGAAATGTTTGTTGGCCACACCGATTTTCACTTGGGAGGTTTTGGAGTGCAACCCTTTTTGACATGGAACTCCGAGTGCATCTCACACAGAGGGATCGAGAAGTGCTTGTTCAAGTTTTGTGATGAAGCATGAATAGAACTTGAGATGAGAAAGCATAGATAGCTAGAGGAGGTAGGCATTCTTGTCCATCCAATTGGTAGAAGATAAACTAAGAACCAAATAGTCGAATGAGTAAAGAAATGCATACCAACATGCTCACTCAATAAGAAGTCAAATGAAATCATGGCAAACATGCACAACTATACTAGCATCTATCAAGCACTTTGGCGATGACGTAGTCATCTATATATAAGTATGTTGACTTAGGAGACAAGTAAGAATACTTGATCATAGGTCATACTCAGCGTTTAAGCACGAGCGAGGTTACCACTTTTTCATAAAGCATTTAATGTTGTCACATACTATGAGATGCTTTAACTCAAGTCTTAGAGTAAAGCTCCCCCTTGATGTGACATCCCCCCATAGGATGGATAAACTAACCTTGGGTTTTGTTGATGAAGACTTCATGTTGGTGAAGTAGTGGTGGATGCTCAATGTTGATGAACATCACCATGAGTTGGGAGCATCCTTGTTTCCTTACTCTTATCACCTACATGGGTTAGTACCAACACACAAGAGGCAACTACAAGGATATCTATGGACATGGAGTGCAAAGCATACATAATGATGTCCATTGATTTGTTGATTACCTTGTCGCTTGCTTATCTTTGAGGGAATGTGTGACTCCTTGCCTATTGCATAATGTTGATGTTGAATGCAACTAGTTCTTGACAATAATGAATATGAGTGAATTTCATTGGCGGATTCACCCCTCAAGAACTTGTCGAGGTCTTCTTCTTGGGGACCCACATCAAATTGATGGGGATCCTTGGTGTAGAAGTGGCACTTGTAGAAGTTGAGCTTGTAGTAGCCTTGGTGAAAGGACGTGGATGTCGCCTAGAGGGGGGTGAATAGGCGCTTTAAAATAATTACGGTTTAGGCTTGAACAAATGCGGAATAAAATTATCATTTAATTAGTCAAGCACAAAACCTAAAACAACTAGGCTCACCTATGTGCACCAACAACTTATGCTAAGCAAGATAGACAACTAAGTGATAGCAAGATATATGACAAGAAACAATATGGCTATCACAAAGTAAAGTGCATAAGTAAAGGGGCTCGGGTAAGAGATAACCGAGGTACGCGGAGATGACGATGTATCCCGAAGTTCACACCCTTGCGGATGCTAATCTTCGTTCGGAGCGGTGTCGAGGCACAATGCTCCCCAAGAAGCCACTAGGGCCACCGTAATCTCCTCACACCCTCGCACAATGCAAGATGTCGTGATTCCACTAAGGGACTCTTGAGGGTGGTCACCGAACCCGTACAAACAAGGTTGGGGCAATCTCCACAACTTGATTGGAGGCTCCCAACGACACCACGAAGCTTCACCACAATGGATTGTGGCTTTGAGGTGACCTCAAATGCTCGGGGAAATCTCCACAACCTAATTGGAGACCCCGAAGCTTGCCCGGAGCTTTGCACCACAATGATTGAGCTCCGAGGCACCACCAACCGTCTAGGGCGCCAAAGCACCCAAGAGGAATAAGCTCTAAGGTGCTCAAACACCCAAGAGTAATAGCTTCTCAACTTCTCACTTCCACGTATCACCGTGGAGAACTCAAACCTATGCACCAAATGCAATGGCAAGGGCACACGAAGTGCCCAAATCCTTCTCTCCCAAATCCCACCAAAACAACTAATGCTAGGGAGGGAAATGAGAGGAAGAACGAAGAAGAACACGAAGAACTCCAAGATCTAGATCCAAGGGGTTCCCCTCACTTAGAGGAGAAAGTGATTGGTGGAAATGTGGATCTAGATCTCCTCTCTCTTTTCCCTCAAGAACTAGCAATAATCATTGGAGGGATTGAGAGATAGCAAGCTTGAAGAAGGTCAACAATGGGGGAAGAACATGAGCTCAAGAGATAAGATCCATTAGGGAAGAAGACCCCCTTTTATAGGGGGAAAAGGATCCAACCATTATCTCCATCCTCAACCCCGCGCGTCGCGGTACTACCGCAAAATATCACGGTACTACCGCAAGGGCTTGCGGTACTACCGCAAGGGCTTGTGGTACTACCGCTGCGACATGCGATACTACCGCTCCCACGGAAGTATCAGACTCAGGCCGATTGCACTAGGCAGCTAGCGGTAGAACCGCCGGAGCGGTACTACCACATGGTCGGTAGAGACTGACACTTGGAGATGCACAGAAGTAAAAAATTACTTATGTGCCTACCTCCGTTGAGGGCGAAGCTGCAAAAAAGTCCGACAGGGTAGTACCGGAAGTCATTTGCGGTACTACCGCCTAAGGGGTGGAAGTAAAAAATTACTTCCGTGCAACTCGCGGTACTACCTCCCTCGGGGCGGAAGTAAAAAACTACTTCCGTGCCACTTGCGCTACTACCGCTCTGAGGAGCGGTACTACCTCTATCCACTGAACTGCAGCACCTACAACTAGGAAAACGGAAGAACACAGACAAAACCAGAACTGCCACAACTTCTGCAAATGAGCTCCAAATTGAGCAAACTCAAGCTTGTTGGATTCAGGTTGACAAGAGCTATCCAACAGCAAGAGGTATAGAGATGAGAAACCTCTTTCAATGAAGAATCGGCAATAACTCCAACATCGAAAACATCATAGAATATGCATATGGACTCCGTTTTCAATGAACTTGAGCTTGTCATGAAGTTGACCATAAGATCAAGAAACCTCAAAGAGAAAAACCAACCAAGAACCAAGAAAGATGATGATGCCAAGAATGCAATGGTTTGAGCTCTCAACAAATGATACGATCTAGCTACTCACTTGAGAGCCCCCTTGATAGCACGGTTACCTATCCTATAACCCAGTCTCCCAACTACCACTATGAGACCGGTAAAATAGAAAACCCTATCAAGGTCAAACCTTAGCCTTGCACATAGTCCACTTGAGCTAGATGATGGCGATCTTGACTTCCTCAAGATGGACCACCTTTCTTGATTGAGTTGGCTTGATGAAGACTGGATGATTGCTCCCCCATACTCCACTATGGGTGAGATACTCTTCGGCACATCTTCACAAGTCCATTGACATCACAATGGATGGCAAGCTTCAAGACTGATCTCTCTGTGATGCTTCACTTGAACTTGCACACTGCAACCTTGATAACGATCACCACTTGATGTCATCTTCAATGGGTTGTATGGGATCTTCCTCTTGATACAATCCCATGGACATATGCCTAACCCCACAAAGAGCTCTCACAAAGAACATGGGTTAGTACACAAAGCGTAATGGACAGTGGTTACCATACCATGGGATCACTTGATCCCTCTCGGTACATCCTGCACGCTTTGTGTGTTGATCACTTGATTCACTCTTTGACTTAGACTTGATCAACCTTGTGTCTTATCTTCTCTCTTCATAAAGATGATGTCTTGAAGGTAATCATGAATGCTCACACAATCTCCTTTTTCAAGACATGCTTGCAATAAGCTCAACTCTCACATGACCAATCTTTGGATAAACCTTGAATACCACCTTGGTCATCATATAAACTCCTTGAAACCCAACAGATGGACTTCAATAAGTGCCTATGGACAAATCCTTCGAATATAACTCAACGCAACAATTAGTCCATATGGGTGTCATCAATTACCAAAACCACACATGGAGAAATGTGCGCTTACACTTGAGAACCCACTTCACCAAAGCTTGGGATTCATCTTCATATGAGTCGATGTCATCTTGAAGCTTGTTCTGCCCTTGAGCTTGGGGTCTTGTGGTGGAAGGTCATCTTGAGCTCTTGTTCCCTTGGGAAGAGTATGTTCATACTTCTCCTTTTGAGGAACAAACTTGGGCTTGGGGTATTGACCTTCTTCCCATTCAACTCCATTAGCGTTAAAGTAGCCAATGCCATGGTTCTTCCGATATCCTCCATGCTTGCGTACAATTTCCTCAAATTACTTACATTCGGCAAGACACTTGTAGATACATTTCTATATAATCCATTTCAAAAGTTCATTTTCTTGCTCAAGTGTAACTTGGCTAAGAGAAGTGTTAGTGGGATCAATGGAACTACTAGAAGCAATATCATTGGATTTATCATTTTTATTGCTACTAGTTGAAGAACCTTTCTTACCTTTGTTACTAGTTTGCTTAGCCTTAACTTGTGGAATGAATTAGACAAGAGAAGTAGTTTGGCTAGATAAGAGGAAGTCTTCTTTCAAAGATTGTCATTGATAGCTTTAAGGAACTCATGCTCTTGCTCTAAATTGAGCTTCTCGAAGCGGAGCTTCTCATGTGTGCTTTCAAGCTCTCTATGAACTTGTAGAGTAGACTCATGAGCTAAGTTAAGAGTGTTTAGTTCTTGATTTATTCGTTCTATTTTCAATTTATCATCAACACATGACTTATCTTGACTAGAGTGATTACTAGCAAGTTCAACTCAACTAACATTACTATATTTGTCAAATAGCAAGTCATCATCTACTAACAAGTCATCCTCATCACCATTGAAATCAAGATACTCAGTGTGTGATACCTTGGGGCCTTTAGCCATGAAGCGAAATCCACTCCCTTCATTTAATGAATCAAATATGTCGTAGGAGTCGGTTGTCACTAGTGCAAGTCTGGCAACACCTTCATCTTGACTATAGTCAGAGTTGGAGTGATAGCTTCTCTCGGAGTTGTTGTCGAAATCGGAGCCAAATACCCATTCACCAACAAGATCTTGATGTCTTCTTCTTGAGTAGCTCTTGGTGTACTTGTCCTTCTTATCTGAGTCCCTACTTCTCCTTGAGGGTCTTCGTTCATAATGATCATCCATACTCCTTCTCTCTCTTCGAGGTGACTCATCTCTTGAGCTTGGTCTTCTTGGTGACTCTTCTTTCCTTTTGTAAGGATCCGTGCACTCATTGGAATAGTGTTTGGGCTTCCCACAATTGTAGCAGTTTCGGTCACGACTTGACGAACGCTTCTCTTCATATCTTGAGTTGGAGCTTTGATCTTTGCCTCTATTCTTGTAGAACTTGTTGAATTTCTTGACCATGAGGCTTATCTCTTCATTTTTGACAAGGTTGTCACTTGAAGTTGCGGGAGTATCACTTGTGGCTTTGTAAGCACTGATAGACTTGTTGTGAAGCTCTTACTTGTCCTTGAGTGTCATCACATGAGAAACAATCCTTCCAATCACTTTCGTAGGCTTGATATCTTTGTAGTTGGGCATCATTCGGATCAATGCGCATAGGGTGTCATATCTATCATCCAAAGCTCGAAGTATCTTCTTAATGATGAATTTGTCAGTCATTTCTTCGCCTCCTAAGCTGGCAATCTCATTGGTGATGAGAGCTAGCCTAGAGTACATCTCTGCGACTCCTTCACCATCCTTCATCTTGAACTTGTCAAGCTGACTCTTTTGCATTCTCAAGATGACTGATTTTGTTGAATTCTTCGGGGCATAAGCAGTTGAAGAGAATGTCACATGCTTGAGCATTGTATTGCAACATCTTCAATTCATTCGTAGTCGCTTCACGATCCGGTTCCCTTCCATATGCAAAGAATTCACCTTGCAATCCAACACAAACAACAACCCAGACAGCGGGGTTATGACCAAGGATATGCATTTTCATTTTGTGCTTCCAACTAGCAAAATTAGTGCCATCAAAGTATGGACCTCTAAGGTGATAATTTCCCTCGCTAGACGCCATACTCTCCTAGGTTGTGAAACCAATGCAATGGAAACCAAAGCTCTAATACCACTTGTAGGATCGAAAGTAGGTCTAGAGGGGGGTGATTAGACTATTTGACCAAATAAAAATCTACTTTTTCTCATTTTTAAGTGTTGACAGATTTTAGCATTTATAGCAAGTCAAGCAGACCCTACACATGCATGTCTACGAGTATAGCAGCAGAAAGTAAAGACAAGCATGAGTAGTAAAGGAAGGGTAGGAAGATCAAACGCAATTTGGAGACACGAAGATTTTTCCTGTGGTTCCGATAGGTGGTGCTATCATATGTCCACGTTTATGGAGTCTTCAACCCACGGAGGGCTCTACCCACGGAGGGTTCCACGAAGAAGGAACCTTGACTATACCATGATGGCCCATGTCCATGGAGGACTAGCCTAACTCGGGTAGATCTTCATGAAGTAGGGGATCTCCTTGCCCTCACAAACTTCTTGGTTCACTCCACAACACGAAGTAGGAGGCTCCCAAGCAACACCTAACCAATCTAGGAGGCACCACCCTTCAAAAGGTAATAGGCTCGATAATGTTGATGAACTCCTTGCTCTTGTGCTTCAAGATGATAGACTCCTCAACACTCAATCACTCTCTCACAGATTTGGCTTTGGTGGAAGAGATTTATTGGGTGGAAAACAACTTGGGAAGGCTAGAGATCAAGATTCATATGGTTGGAATGGAATGGCATGATCTCAACACATGAGTAGGTGGCTCTCTCTCAGAAAATCTGATAGGATAGGCGGGGATCTGTTTTGAGTGCTTCTCTTGCGAGTGAGTGGTGGTGGAGGGGTATGTATAAGCATCTCCAAAAATTGAACCGTTACACCTTAGGTGACTAACTCGGTGACACTGATGTGTGAATCTCGGTGGTACCGAGTTGCTCCAAAGGTAGCAACTTTTGAATCTCGGTGAGACCGATATATAAATCTCGATGGTACCGACCAAGTGTCCAACATTCAGTATCTGCATCTCGGTGACACCGATCCAGAAACTCGGAAATTCCGATTTTATGAATCGAGGCAACCGAAAGTTGGCAGCCTGAACTCGATGGCACCGATGTGGGATCGGTTGCACCGATGTGCTAGGGCTTGGCATGGGTATGTCTGAGCATAAGAATCGGTGCGACTGAGTGTGAATGTTGGTTTCACTGATTTTGGATATTTGGCTTTGGACGGACTTTTGTGGAAGAGTTGTGGATGTTTTTGGTGACTATCACTTGTGCACGTTTGAGCATCTTGCTCACTAACAGTACCTTACCCCCTTTTAATAGTATTGGCTTTCCTATGGACTCAAAGTGATTTCTCACAAAGTAAAATGTAGAGTCCTCTTCCTTGAAGCTTTGCCAATCCATTTCTTTGCATCTTGGGGTTTCTCCACAATCCTTTTGCCAACCCATCATTGAACTTTCCTAAAATATGCTTAGTGGAAATATTAGTTCAATGATATATATGTTGTTATTAATTACCAAAACCACAAAGGGAGCAAATGTGCTTTCAAAAATATTTTGAAATGTCAGCAATCATAGAATACTAAATGATAGTTGAGTATGTGAACTTGCTAAACAAAGCTCTAACATAGACTCTTTCTGAAAATATGATGGATTGCAATTGTTTCAACGACTAAGAACATAGTTTGTTAGTCTTCAATAAGGTTTATGGTTCATACTTTAGTTTGTGAATGAATTATCACTTGTTCTTGAGAAGTTTTGGGATATTATGTTGCTGCTATGATAATGGTCATGATGCCCTCATTCCCGTATTTAATTTTATCGACATCTCTCTCTAAGCATGTGGTCATAATTATCGAGTTCGGCTTTCGCTTAAGGACAAGCGAGGTCTAATATTGGGAGAGTTGATGCGTGCATCATGATTTTTCTTTGTTATTTATTATGCTTTGAGTCATTGTTTCACTTTACGATGCAATCCTATTGACTTTTCTCTCTTATTTTGCAAGTTTTATATAAAGAGGAAGATTGCGGGTAGCTGGAATTCTGGACCGGAAAAGGTCACCGAAGAGTTGGATATTCTCTGGAACTCCAAATGAGCTAAAAATTTACGAAGAATTGATTTGGAAAATATAAAAAATATTGGCAAAATAAATACCAAGAGGGGACCCACTAGGAGGCCACGAGCCTGGGGGCGTGCCCTCGAGCTCGTGGCCCCCTGGCAGGCCTTTGGTGCCCATCTTCTCCTATGTGATGCTATTTGCCCTAGAAAAAATCAAGAGAAGACTTTCGGGACGAAGCGTTGCCGTCTCAAGGCGGAACCTGGGCAGGAGCACTTTTGCTCTCCGGCGGAGCGATTTTGCCAGGGAAACTTCCCTTCGGGAGGGGGAAATTGGAGCCATCGTCATCACCAACGCTCCCTCCATCGTGGGAGGACAAACCGCCATCAACATATTCACCACCACAATCTCATCTCAAACCCTAGTTCATCTCTTGTATTCAATTTTTGTCTCAAAATCTCAGATTGGTACATGTGGTTTGCTAGTAGTGTTGATTATATCTTGTAGTTGATGTTAATTGTAAGAAGATTATACGTTTAGATCCTTAAGCAAATCCATTATGCCTCTGATCTTGAACATGCTGATTTGTGAGTAGTTACTTTCGTTCTTGAGGACATGGGAGAAGTATTGTCATAAATAATCATGTGATCTTGGTATTTATTCGATATTTTGATGATGTGTATGTTGCTCTTCCTTTTAGTGGAGTCATGCGAACATCGACTACCTGACACTTCATCATATTTGGGACAAAGGGAAAACATTGAGAGTAATAAGTAGATAATGGGTTGCGAGAGTGACAGAAGTTTAAACCCTAGTTTATGCGTTATTCCGTAAGGGGTTGATTTGGATCCATATATTTCATGCTATGATTAGATTTATTTTAATTCTTCTTTCATAGTTGTGGATGCTTGCGAGAAAATCCGGAATATCTTCTTTGTGATGATAATGCCAAAAAATCTCAAGTTGGCGCGTCTTTCTTTCTTCCTTTCCCTTATGTTTAAAAAAGGATCAACGCGGAAAGTTCCGATTGAAATAGGATCTAAACAAGGAAGAGCACTTGCCATTCGTTGGTTATTAGAAGCATCCCAAAAGCGTCCGGGTCGAAATATGGCTTTCAAATTAAGTTCCGAATTAGTAGATGCTGCCAAAGGGAGTGGGGGTGCCATACGCAAAAAGGAAGTGACTCATAGAATGGCAGAGGCAAATAGAGCTCTTGCACATTTTCGTTAATCCATGAACAGAATCTATGTATGTAGACACATGGATCCGTAAGCTCATCTTGCATACAAATTTTTGGGGTACCAGGGCCTGCATCCACCAAGAACATTTCTTCCCTTAAGCGTAATCATAAAACTAAAGATTGTGAGGCGTTTCCACTACATAATAAGAAACTAGAATTAGATCTTGGAAATGATCGACTCCAATAGATGCTCATCATAAGCTTTTTTTTTCCTCCTATTCCTATTGATCAGAAGTATCCAGCAGCGCCACGCCAGAGTGACTTCTGAAGCGCTACGGACGGGACGAAATCCGGCAGCCAGTTGCTGGCTCTGAATAACCAGCCCAGCAAGAAGCTAAATTCTTCCATAACATAACATAACGGGGCGGGGTTGCACGCGAGCCGAGTGACGTAGGTGCACAAGAGTACTTCGCGCCACAACCATCTCTTTTTTATAGGTTCTATGGACCGATGCCTCCTGCTTCATCTGGTAAAAAAGAGTCATAGATATGCCTGTAATTAGAAGGAAGAACCGCCATAAAAATCTTCCTCGTGTATCGTCTGTAGCAGAACTATGAACGGGAGCTAGCAATCCGGACCGTATTGCAAAGGTTCCTAAGACACAGCATGGAAGAGTCAAAATATTCAGAAGCGAGGTCCAAGAATGAAGAAGGAGTAGAATTACTAAATGAATACGAGCTGTGGCTAATACCCGAGGCATAAAAGACGCATTTTCTACGGGATCCCGAAACCACCAGCCACCCCGACCTAATTCATGATGAGCCCACCAACTTCCTGGCGAGATGCCTACAGTTAAAAACAACTGACATGTCAAGATCCAAATTCGAATTGGTTCCTGGTCCTGGTCAGAGACCACTGTGTTCGCGCCGGTGGTCCAACAAAGAGGCGAAGTAGTGGTGTCTTTCTTTCCATTACGAACGACACGCTTCGCCTGCTCCCTCCCCGTGTCCATTAGCGCTCCTGTCCAGAGCGAAGAGAAGGCGAAAAAGCGTCGCCGAAGCAGCATGAGCAGGCTTCTATTGCTACGCAACAATAGAGCAGGCGCGCCGCCCACAAAATGTTTGAATGATCGGGTAAAGAGCAAAGCTCATTTTCAAAACAGGGTCAAGCGGCGCATTAAAAAGGGCTAGCCCGTTAAAAGGACGCTTACTTTGCGAACGAAGTTCAGAATCAACAAGGGTTCTCCGAACGAAGGGAGTGTACAACTAGGGCGCAGCCCCACTTTTTTGTTGGAGAGATAGAACGGAGTTCTTCACGAAGTTCAAGACAAAGGAAAAAATCAAAGTTTCTCTATAACCTCTTCGTTTTGAGACATTATGGCTTTGGGGTCGACCCCGGTAAGAAAAAAGGAATCCATAAAAACTTGGGATCCAACACCATGATAAAATACTACCCTCATGATTAGACCATGTCCCTGAGATTTGATAAAAAAAGGTGCATTAGCGGTTAATACGTTGTAAGCGCTTTAGAATTCTCACACACCAATGCAGGGAATTACGCCCATGAGTGAAAAAAACATTTCTCAACAGAACACTTCCCCATTCCTTGAACCTGAAACGGCAAGCGGCACGGGGAATTTCTTTCTTCACTCCTATGTATCACCTGCTTATTCACAATGAGCTGGGGATACAAGGTGTTTTTTCTCAATAGGAAGGGTTGGATCTATGTTCGCGAGCAGGGTGATGTCAGAAAATCACTTGATAAGAGAGATGCATAATTTCAAGAAAAGAAATCTAAAGGCACCACTCCTCTTATTATTAGTAAACGGTAGGAACCCAAGCCAACAAGGGAAGAGATGCTTTCTAAAATGCCATTTTAAGATAGCTGATGTTGGTGAATCGAAGACGGATCATAGCAGTGGTAGTTCGATGGCTGATTTCCCATATTTCTGAAGAAAAACAAGTTCTAACCGCATTCTAGGAGTTGCCAGGAGTGATTTCCTTCAACAGGTGTGGAAAGGTCATTAGAAAAAACTCTGGAGCAAATTGAGATTTACCGGCAATCCGGTTCCTTTTGTTTTTATCCAGGGTTTCGGCTCCTACCAACAATAACTATACGGCAACCAGAAAATAACCTATTCTATTGATCGAAGGAATGGTGCACTTCAGGGATGCGGCTTCCTCTACGGAAACAACGGTACGCCTCGACAGTAGTTCCTATACGGGAAGGGTTCCTATACCGCAAGCAAAACCAGATAATCGCTTTAGTAATGTATCCAGGCAGTGGCCCAGCTAGGTGACTTCCGGCAAGCTAGCTATTTTCCGCTAGGAAAAAACCTTGCTTTGTGAACCAGGAGAGAAAAAGATACTGACTTCGATAACTAAACATCGAAAAGCTATGGCACAAATGATAGAATCTAGATTTGATAGATCAACATATTCCTCTTTCTATCAAGCTAGTCAACTGGCACCAGAAATATACATACCCACTCTTCTTTCTCCCCCACCATCACTTGAACCGAAGAATCAACCCGTTTCTTTGACAATGGGTTTCTGACGCACAGAGAGCTAGATTAGGGATCGGATGGATGTGCACCTTTCACTAGATTAAGGTACAAAATCCCTTACTAGGTTTGCTAAGTATGTTATGAAGCCATCACAGTGAGAAGTCATCAAACTTATCGGTAGATAAATGTGATCCTCAAGGGAAATGGATTAAGGTAAATGTGCTAGCTTTCCTGCTGCTGGTTGATGAAAATAGATCCCATATCTAATATATGTACACTCCAATGGGAAGTAGAGAAAACAAGGGAAAGGGCAAGTGCAGAAAAGATGGATACCCAAATCAGAGGGTATATAAACTTGGATTGAGGGAATTAGAGAATAGAGAGCAATGGGATAGGAAAAGCTCACGGGAATGCAGGTACCATTTCCCAGGGAAAAGAAAAGGGAACTTAACCGAAGCCTACTAATAAGATAAGGCAATCCAATCCTGATTCAAGATCATGTTGTCTCAACATAGCAATGCGTGTTATGGCAACCTGATTGTGATAACAGCATCAAAGCCAAGAAATCAAGGTCGAAGCAGTGGAATGCAAAGTGTTCTCCAAGATTTGATCGAAGAGTTGAGTTGCCACCTCGGGGTGTCGACTTAGCTATTTGCTGAGAAATAAGCCTTCTACCCATTATATCGACGATTAGGTAGAGCTCTTACGGGGGCAAGGTTACCTGGATACGACCGTTCCGCAATAGAACATGGCACTAATGTATCCCCTAAGGTCCCAGCACCTTTTGATCAATACCAAAATCATAACATCAAGATTTCCTACGCAATTAATGAACGAATTACCAAGGCGAATTCAAAGAATTCTCGCGTATACTGACTTCTATGGCCTCACAATCATAAACTCCTCCACAAGAGCATATCCAAGTGGATCATCAACTGAAAAGGCAATAAATGAGAAGTTGATTCCCGTACTGGAGCATTTAGTTGGTTTAAAGCGAGTTCACTTGTCTAGCTTCTTCTATATCCAATGCACTCTCAATTGGACAGAAGGATCTGCCCACATATTGGTTAATGTAATGTTGTTGTGGAGTTTTGGTACCTACTACTATGTCCAGTCAGTTCCAACTCTGAAAGTTCAGGTGAATTTGGTAACTATCTGGATACCTTTAAAGGTCATAATTGTCATGGAAGGATATCCAGACGAGTGTCCAGGGTAGCCAAGCAAGATACCATGCGCAGTGCCTCATCGAGGATTGTTCTAGCCATCTCCACAGGGGCCCGTCCGGTTCTTCCTCAAATGGGTTGCCTCAATCTTTATCAAAGTTTTGGTATCTAGTTCTTTCTACCACACTTTAAGATTCCAAATAGAAAGAAGTTTTTTTTCAAATTCAATTGTTTATTTATCTCTTATTCCAAAATTTCCCTGAAAATCCAATTTTATTTTTTCATTTAATGGGGTTATATGATCTAGTTCTTAATATTATTACTTTACTCAATTGAAAAATTCCATAACAAATCTCTTGATTTGGAATTAGGGACTCATGTATCATCTGATGAATCCACTTTCTTTTACACTTCTGTATCTCACTCTATCTTTATTATCTAAAATAACTGATGAATTATGAATTTTCCATAACTTAGGTAAATGCTTTACCAACATATGTAGTGTAGTAAAAAAATACCAATGGGAGCTTTCCCTTCACCGCCCCCATGGGGGTGGTCCACAGGGTTCATAACTACCCCTCTTACTACGGGGCGTTTACCTAGCCAACACTTAGATCCGGCTCTACCCAAACTTTTTTGGTTCACCCCAACATTACCCACTTGTCCGACTGTTGCTAAGCAATTTTGGGATACTAAACGGACCTCCCTAGATGGTAATCTTAAAGTGGCCGATTTACCCTCTTTTGCAATGAGTTTCGCTACAGCACCTGCTGCTCTAGCTAATTGCCCACCCCTTCCACGTGTGATTTCTATGTTATGCATGGCCGTGCCTAAGGGCATATCGGTTGAAGTAGATTCTTCTTTTCTCTCAAAAAATCCCTTCCCAAACTATACAAGCTTCTTCCAAAGCATACGGCTTTCTAGATGTATATGACGATCTCTAGACAGATGGATCTTATATGAATCATATGATGAAGTACCACATGAGTGGATATATAGGAAAGGAATCCAAATCTTCCGAATCGCTCATGTTATGATCTTCTACATCCTAGGTCTCTGCGTTCCGTCATCTGGCTTATGTTCTTCATGTAGCATTCAGATTGAATGACTCTATGAAATTACGTCGATACTTCCACATATTATGGGTAACGTAGGAGACATCCCTATTTTCCCCCGGGGGTCTTAATTA
Organism: Hordeum marinum; assembly: GCA_022496015.1. Lineage (NCBI taxonomy): Eukaryota > Viridiplantae > Streptophyta > Magnoliopsida > Poales > Poaceae > Hordeum > Hordeum marinum. The sequence continues at coordinate 333,754,752 of CM039672.1, forward strand.
CCACCGCTTAGCTTTCAATTTCCATAACAAATCTCTTGATTCGGAATTAGGGACTCATGTATCATCTGATGAATCCACTTTCTTTTACACTTCTGTATCTCACTCTATCTTGTTTTTTAGTATTATCTAAAATAACTGATGAATTATGAATTTTCCATAACTTAGGTAAATGCTTTACCAACATATGTAGTGTAGTAAAAAAATTTAGATAAATACACACACATCTGGATATATTCTAGATCTTCTTTTTTGACTATATATTATATTTTTCTGTTTTAACAAATTCAATATAAAAATAAAAAAACTAACTTTTTCTATTATCTATTAATGTGTATCTATCCGTACGGTAATATTTTTAAATATTATAGAATTAGAAAATTTTATTTACATGCTTTCTCATTCCATTCGCGAGGAGCTGGATGAGAAGAAACTCTCATGTCCAGTTTTGGAGTAGAGATGGAACTAAGGATCATTAACTTAGATTTTCCCAAGATTTTGGCTGCTATTCCGAATTACTCTATTATTCCGAAGCCAATGAAAATAAGTAGAACCTACAAAAATGGGGTTTTCTTTTTCTATTGACGCCTTGAATAACATATAGCTTACCTATAGACAAAAAAAAAAAAAAAGTAATTATGTTTCGGAACCAGGCAAAACCAGATTGCTGTGCCATAGGAAGGATAGCTATACTAATTCGGTATACTCAAAATACACCTTTGGTACAAAATTGACAATCTCACAAGGATGAAATATCAGTAATTTTCTATTTACTGGTCGATCCCATCTTTTACGGAATCAATTCCTTTTTTGAATGTACAAAAATTTTGGGAGTTCAGCATGTCTGGAAGCACGGGAGAACGTTCTTTTGCTGATATTATTACCAGTATTCGATACTGGGTTATTCATAGCATTACTATACCTTCCCTATTCATTGCGGGTTGGTTATTTGTCAGTACGGGTTTAGCTTATGACGTGTTTGGAAGTCCTAGGCCAAACGAGTATTTCACGGAAAGCCGACAAGGAATTCCGTTAATAACCGACCGTTTTGATTCTTTAGAACAACTCGATGAATTTAGTAGATCCTTTTAGGAGGCCCTCAATGACCATAGATCGAACCTATCCTATTTTTACAGTGCGATGGCTGGCTATTCACGGACTAGCTGTACCTACTGTTTTTTTCTTGGGATCAATATCAGCAATGCAGTTCATCCAACGATAAACCAAATTCCAACTATAGAACTATGACACAATCAAACCCGAATGAACAAAATGTTGAATTGAATCGTACCAGTCTATACTGGGGTTTATTACTCATTTTTGTACTTGCTGTTTTATTTTCCAATTACTTCTTCAATTGAGAGAAAGAAAGAGACTAATAAGAATTCTCTTATCCCATTTGGAAAGATACCATCCTTATAACTACCCATGACCGTTTTTGTCTCTAGCATGACCAATTGATAAAATGTGGAGGAAAGTAGGGGAAATGGCTGATACTACTGGAAGAATTCCTCTTTGGCTGATAGGTACTGTAGCTGGTATTCCTGTGATTTGTTTAGTAGGTGTTTTCTTTTATGGTTCATATTCTGGATTGGGTTCATCTCTATAGTAATCGGAGGGACCAGATTGTAAACATGAAAAAGTAGGAGCTTAGCGGGTCCTTACCCCCTTTATCTGATTAGAGCGGAAAGGACCCGCGGGATTTTTACTCTTATAACGCGAATTGAATCAATTCGATTCACTCTTATGAAGCAACAAGAAAAAGAGATCACTCGAGGATCCAATATCTTATTCCACAAAGGAAGTATCCTGAAAATCCTTGATTTTGTTTCGAGTAATAAACTAATAAAACCTTAATCAAAACTATTCAACTAGCCTAAAAATAAAAAAAACCTTCAATGGAAGAGTTTACTTTTTTTTGCAAAATTTCTGTAAGTTTGAAGTTAAACTTAATTAAACAAGCCAAGCAATTCTATTTGCTTACAATCACAAGAAATTTGTCCCCCGCCATATTTTCTTCCCCTCTGTTTGTCCACTACCTCGGCTAAACCTAAGCAAAAGAAAAAGAGGTCCAAGAGATAGACCCGAATAAAGAATAAATAGTAAAGTAATCTTTGACGAATTAGGAAGAAAAAGGATTCTTATTTTGATACAAGAAGAATCGGCACAAGAAAAAGCCTTTTTCTTGTGCCGAATAGACGATTAAGAAGACCTGCAATCCCTCCGAAAAGAAAGAAATATAGATATGGTAGAGGGACGTATCCAACCCTCTTTTATCCACTAGTTACCCCTCTTTAGTTTAAGAGTATAAAGCAGTTTGGTAGCTCATAAGGCTCATAACCTTGGGGTTGCGGTTCGATTCCCACTACCGGCCCCATACTCCTTCTTTAATGATATATGCATGATATATACATCATCCATTTGTATCTGGATTTTTTGATTTCCTACAAGAGTTTTGGTCTAACAGTTTTTTCTCGGAAGAAGACAAAAAATAAAAGAAAGAATAAAATACGATAGAAAAGCATCCATTGTCTAATGGATAGGACAGAGGTCTTCTAAACCTTTGGTATAGGTTCAAATCCTATTGGACGCAATCTTATTTCTATCTATTCTTTAAATAACTATACTAAACTAAAACCAAAGAAAACTTTTTTGCATGATTCAAATGCAAAATCTTTCTCAACGATTCCTATTCTACTAACAAGAGTACATATGCAAAATTTATTTGTTACTGAAGGGAAAACCGTTCCAGCTGTTCCTGAATAGCTTCCTTCAAAAGGATTTCTGCTTGCTCAGTGAATGTCTTGCTAGAAGATATAATTTCTTGGAATTTAGGTTTAGTATCTTTTAGGTGTTTACGTAACTCATCCAGAAATTTATTTACCTGTTCGATTTCTAACGAATCAAGATATCCTCTTGTTCCGGTATAAATAGTAGCTATCTGCTCTTCCACTGGGAGAGGATTTGCCTGGGATTGTTTAAGAAATTCCCTTAATCGTCGACCCCTTGCCAATTGATTCTGACTTGTTTTATCGAGAGCAGAGGCGAATTGTGCAAAGGCTTGTGACTCTGCGAATTGAGCTAGTTCCAATTTTGATTTGCCAGCTACTTGTTTCATGGCTTTAATTTGACCCGCGGATCCTACTCTGGAAACAGAAATACCCACATTAATAGCGGGTCGAATTCCGGCATTGAATAGATCCGTAGATAAGAATATTTGTCCATCTGTAATGGAGATTACATTAGTAGGAATATAGGCGGAAACGTCTCCAGATTGAGTCTCAACTATTGGTAAAGCGGTCATACTTCCTTCGCCTAAAAGATAATTTAATTTAGCGGCTCTTTCTAAAAGGCGTGAATGCAAATAAAAAACATCCCCTGGATAAGCCTCACGGCTGGGAGGTGAGGAACTACTGAACTCAATCACTTGCTGCCGTTACTCAACAGTTTTCTGTTGAGGTCTATCCCGTAGAGGTAGTCAAATTGGATCAGTGATCGATTTCTAGGTTTCGTCGTAAACCTAATTGGTTACTTCCAATTACGTAAATCAATAGTTCAAACCGCACTCAAAGGTAGGGCATTTCCCATTGATATAGGAACTTTTGTACCAGAAACAATAGTATCTCCAATTATAGCCCCTCTGGGATGTAAAATATATCTCTTCTCACCATCCCCATAGTGTATGAGACAAATGTATGCATTTCGATTAGGGTCGTATTCTATGGTTACGATTCTACCAGATATGTCTTTTTGATTCCGTCGAAAATCTATTTTACGGTATAGGCGCTTATGACCTCCCCCTCTATGCCTTGCGGTAATGATTCCTCTGGAATTACGACCTTTACCACAACGGTGCCGTGCATGGATCAAATTATTTCGTGGATTGGATTTCACTTGCCTGTCTACGGTTCCCTTGCGTGTGCTCGGGATAGGTGTTTTGTATAAATGTTTCGCCGTATTATTAAGTATTCTCCTTTAGTTTTTTTCTCTATCTAGAAGTGGAATAGAATAACCCGGTTGAAGGGTAATGATCATACGTCTGTAATGCATTGTATGGCCCAGAATAGGTCCTATTCTTCTACCTTTTCTAGGTAGTCGATGGCTATTCACAGCTACCACCTTAATACCAAAGAAGAGTTCGACCCAATGCTTTATTTCTGTCTTAGTGAATCCCGATTCAACATTAAAAGTATATTGATTTTTTCCCAATAAACGAAGACTTTTTTCTGTAAATACTGCGTATTTGATTCCATCCATAAATCGACTTTCCCTCCTATGCTTTGAGTTCCAGTATCGATAAGAATTCGAGTTCTTATTGTTCTTATGTTATGGTATGAATATACCATACCAATTCGTTATGTATGGATGATGGATGAGATTCCATGGATAGAGAGCCAGTTCCAATAGACTTATGGAATGTTCCCGTTCGTGTGCATCCAGCAGGAATTGAACCCGCAAATTTACCAATTATGAGTTGGGCGCTTTAACCATTCAGCCATGGATGCTTAACAGGGATCATCGTACATCGTAAATAACCAATTTTCATATAGAAAGACATATCATAGAAAAATGAAATCGAAAATATTCCGAGATGGCAAATATTCGGAGATGACTATGAAAACACCTCTCTGGATCCTCGAATTGAAAGAGAGATTGAGAGGGATCAAGAATCCTAATTCTCGCTATTTGGAATGGATCCAATTCTATTGAGTCTGACTCATAGTGATCATTTCTCTTTAGCAAAGAATGACCTTGGTTATCAAAGGATTGAACAACCGGGATCCATTTACTTATGATACCTAGTTGGCATTGATAACAAGGATCTAATGAATTATGAGTTTAATAGATCCTCTTTAGCAGAAAGACGTATATTCCTTGCTCATTATCAGACAATCACTTATTCCCAAAACTCGTGTGGGACTAATCGTTTTCATTTACCATCTCATGGAAAACCCTTTTCGTTCCGCTTAGCCCTATCGGGTATTTTAGTGATAGGTTCTATAGGAACTGGACGATCCTATTTGGTCAAATACCTAAAGAAAAATTACGATTTTCCTTTCATTAAGGTACGAGGGCTTCTTATTCCACAAGAACGAAAGCACCTTTTCATTCTTTCATATACTAGGGGTTTTTACTTGGAAAAGACAATGTTCCATACTAAAGGATTCGGGTCCATAACCACGAGTTCCAGTGCACTAGATCTTGTAGCACTTAGCAACGAGGCCCTATCCATTAGTATTCCACATAAGAAATCCATTCTAGAAAAAAATACAATTAGATTAGCTCTTCATAGACAAACTTGGGGTTTGCGAGCCAAGGTAAGATCGGCTCGGGATCATGGGACCCTTTTCTATCAGATAGGAGGGGCTCTTGTACAAAATAGACTTACTAAGTAATAACCCCATAGAATCTATCTATATAAAGATAAAGAGGCAATCGTGTCAGGAAGTGGGTTTTTCTTTGGCCAAAAGGTACTTCGAACTTGGTCAAGAGAAGTTCCGATTGAAGTTCAATATGAATCTTTGGGGACTTATCATGAGATTTATGCCCACTATCTAATAATGGAAAATAGAAAAAAAGAAATTCGTTCAATATACATTCGAACCACTCTTGGTCATATTTCTTTTTATAGAGAAATAGAGGAAGCCATACAAGGATTTAGTCAGGCCTATTCATACACTACCTAAACAAGAAAGTTAGATTCTAAACAAGAAAGTTAGATTCGGTGATGCCCCTCCCCTTTCCTTTTGGGGGGCATTCCGATTTCCCTAGTATCATCATTATTTGCCACGCGAATCCAGATTGAGATTGAGGCAATTAAGTTAATTAAATTTTCGAATCACTGACTCAGGCCCATTGTCGAATCCTACTCAACAATTGTCGAATCCTACTCAGCCGAAAAGGGGGTACTTATGTATGGCGGAACAGGCCAATCTGGTCTTTCATAATAAAGAGATAGATGGAACTGGTATGAAACGATTTATTAGCAGATTAATAGATCATTTTGGAATGGGATATACATCCCATATACTGGATCAACTAAAGACTCTGGGCTTCCATCAAGCCACTACTACATCGATTTCGTTAGGAATCGAGGATCTTTTAACAATACCCTCTAAGGGATGGTTAGTCCAAGACGCGGAACAACAGAGTTTTCTTTTGGAGAAACACTATTATTATGGGGCTGTACACGCGGTAGAAAAATTACGCCAATCTGTTGAGATATGGTATGCGACAAGTGAATATTTGAAACAAGAAATGAATTCAAATTTTCGGATAACGGATCCTTCTAATCCAGTCTATCTAATGTCTTTTTCAGGAGCCAGAGGAAATGCATCTGAAGTACACCAATTAGTAGGTATGAGAGGATTAATGTCGGACCCTCAAGGACAAATGATTGATTTACCTATTCAAAGCAATTTACGCGAGGGACTTTCTTTGACAGAATATATAATTTCCTGCTATGGAGCCCGCAAAGGAGTTGTAGATACTGCTATACGAACAGATGTTGGATATCTTACACGTAGACTTGTTGAAGTAGTTCAACATATTATTGTGCGTAGAAGAGATTGTGGTACTATCCGAGGTATTTTTGTAAGTCCTCAAAATGGGATGACGGAAAAACATTTTGTCCAAACACTAATTGGTCGTGTATTAGCAGAAAACCTTTGAATTCAGCATTATTCCAAGACTCCTATTTCAAAGTCTATCTTTTAAGGGGAAAATGAAAATAAAAGTAACCCCTTTTTTCCCATTCCCTCTCTATTGCATGGGTGGAAGAACTAAAATTGAGGATTCTAAAAAAAAGGACCTTCGAAATCAATTTTTATGTGTAGCGCAAAGGAGTTGCGATTTCTTCTTATTCCTATAGAACATCTAGTAACAAGAATATGAAATCGTAAATAGCGAAAAAATCTTGTCTTGCGCGGTCTAAGTCTAAGGAAATACAAAAAATTCGCTTATACAATTTCATCTACATCGAATTTATATATCAGAATAGCGGATAGAGGCATCATTCAAGGAGTCAGGTCTACTTACTTTATGCTTCTTTCCAATTTTATGGTGGATTTGATAAGAACCCTTTTTGCTTTCTTGATAAATAATCGACAAAAAAAGCATTTTTTTATATATAACCTGCTTGTTTTATTATAATTATAACAAGTCCTATATGGAAATGCCCGCTAAAGAGAAAATCTATTTGATTGTCTCTCGGCCAATATCGATTTTTACAAAGAAAAAACAAGAATTTTCTTCTTTTTTTATTAACATTAAGAAAAAAGAATATAACTAAAATGGAATTGGCAATATAATTTTTATAGACTTTTGAAAGAAAAAAAGGGGTTTTTTTTGCAACCGTTATTTCTTATTTCTTGCCTATATCATATCACGGAAACCTTTCACTTTAGAACGTGGAGAGATGGCTGAGTGGACTAAAGCGGCGGATTGCTAATCCGTTGTACAATTTTTTTGTACCGAGGGTTCGAATCCCTCTCTTTCTGCTCCCTTGGATCATTTGGGACTTTCAAATTGGAAAGAATTCTCACCCCCGGATTTTCTCATAGATAAATGTACGAAACAAATCCAATTTGTAAGAAAAAATAAAAAAAATTGAATTTTTACTCCGCGCGTCCAGGATTCCGTCCTGGGTCATTAGATAAGAATCCAAAGATAAAGAGTGAAACAAAGAATATCACTACTGTATAAACAAAAAGTTTGAGAGTAAGCATTACATAATCTCCAAGATTTTTTTAAGGAATAGATTACCAGTTTTTCCTTACCACACGGATCCACTAGGATGGGTTTTTTTGATACCTAAAAATGCAAAAATGAATTCTGGAATTTTTTTTGCAAGAATTCATTTCTAATAAGAACTCTTATCAATAGCAAAAATAGGGTTAGGTGGTTAGGTATTGTGTAGGTACCTAAAGGTACCTGCTCAACCTAGGTGCAGGGGAGTAGAAAGGCTGATCCAAATTTATTGCTGTAGCTACCCATTCAATGTAGAAGAATTTCCATTTTAGAATTGAGGGTTCATAATATAAAAATATAAAACTTCTCAGCTTTTACCCATTTTTAAAAAAAAATTGGAATGAACCCATCATTCAATTTGGCATATAGAGTATTAAAGATTTCATCGAAAACTTACAGCAGCTTGCCAAACAAAGACTAATAGAAAAAAGAATAGAGGTATAAAGGTAATCATAAGTGGGTTGTTTGTTCGAGTAAAAACAACACCCTAGCACCGGTCCACCCACATACCAAATCTTGTATTCCTAAATAGCTACATCCCACTAGCTATTTTTCCTAAACATGCAACTATGCCACATGAGCAAGTCATGCATGCAAGTCATAAATTACATTATTTTTCATTACTATATGCATGCAAGCATGATACCATCAATTCATGCATATTACTCATAAGTTTTTCTTTTTTGCATTACATTTTACATTGACAACATATGTGTTGGTCACTTGCACCATACATATGTAGTTTACATTCACATTTCTGTTTGAAAGGACATTCTTTTGACTGCGATTTATTTATTTTTATCTTCTTATACTCTTTGTATTTTATTTTCATTTTTAAACTAACATTCTCTTTCCATTAGTTATACAGATATTTGTGTAGAATTTTTTTATGCATTTGTTTAGCAAGTATCCCGCAGCAACGCGTCGGGGCATCATATAGTTATCAAAGTACCGAACGCGAACCAACTAAACATGATGAGACGTGACTAGACAAAATTTCCATGTGTCCCCAAGAATGTTTTACTTCATATACAAGTATGTTTCGGCTTGTCCTTAGCTATAAAAAAGATTGGGCCACCTTACTGCAGTTTGGTTACTATTGTTACTTGTTACTTGAAAATACCTTACTGAATACCACTTATCATTTTTTTTGCTTTTTGTTGGGTTTGGCACTTTTACTTATCGAATGGACTAAGATTGACCCTTTGTACTTGTGGGTCATCAAGGCATGGCGAAAAGCAGCCGATTGGATCGATTTGGAGGCGGCCAACAATGGAACCGACAGCGGGGCCAGTGGAGAGTCCGGATCTGGCAGCATGGTGGTGTGATGTGGTGTGGTGCAGTGACGGCGGGTAAGGGAAGGGGGGCTAAGCGGCAGAAGGAGAGGATGCGGTCGCACGATAGGTGTGGGATGGAGGGAAATGACAGTTGGTCGTTCGCGTGCCGAATCGTTTTACATCACCACGGAGGTGGAGATGCACATTTGCATCTCCAAGTGTTGTGTTTTACATCATTTGAAAGATGTGATGTAATTTTTTCATCTACATCATCTATTGAAGCTGTTTTTTAGGCCTTTGTGATGTAAAAGTTGGTTATTTTTGCACCTGAATCTTCCGTTGGAGATGTTTAGAAACCGCCCCCAATACCTATGGAGTATATACCTAAGGCGTTGTTTGGATAAGAGGAATATAGAAAACGCGATGTACGTAAGCCAAAGAAACTGCCTAACCGTACAAAATCTTGTTTGGCTCGTCTAACAACCCCATGGATACAAGAAACTCGGTTTCTTGAAGACTCGGAATTCCTGGTTTATGGGAAAACTAGTACTACTCGTTTTTCCACAAACACGATTAATATATACAGATGCAACTGCCTTTCTCCGCCCCCGCCTATTCCTCAACGACTTGGATTGGCGCCAATTCTTTTTTTTGCGATTCCACCTCGCGCCTTTTTCATTGCCTATATAAAAGGATTTTGTTTCCAATATATTATACACCCAGATCGCAAAGGGCTGGCTGCGATCCCAGCAATAAGCACCGGATGGGAGACATCGACCTTAGATCTGAAGTTGGTCAGCTTCAATAAGGCTGCGCATCTCCATCAAGCTTTCGGTTCATCGTCTTTCCATCTTCAATCAGTCTTTCAATCTTCAATCAGGTTCCATGGCTTCACCATCCTAAATTGTAGCATGGATTGTGTTTGCTAATATTTTCCTGGTACTGTGCATTGAATTAATCTATTTGTTAGTGAACCCTACTTGGCATGCAACCTCTGATAATTTCATATAGGAAATTTCTAGAATTTAATAGATCCAACAACCTGGTACTTTGTCAATCTGATGATAACAAATTTTGTTGGAGGCCAAATTAGAGCCAAAGCCAACTCTGATTAGGTAGTATTGTAAATATGAACATGTGGCACATAAGAGAATCAGGTTGCACTATAAATGCTATCGAACCACAATTAGATTATCGATGGCTATATATTCCAGTGCAGTTGTTATTTTTTCATGACAAGGATGCAGTTTAAAGCAAACTGTAAGGATAATTTTGCATGACTATCCATCATATTTATCCAGAAAATATTTTCTTCTGCTTCTAAGATTTATTCTTCTGAACCAAACAACTCACATTGCATTATTGCTTCTTGTATCTCCTGTAGAAAAATATGGATGATGAGAAGAACAACAAAGTTAAGAAGGAAAACACAGAAAAACCTAAGCGCCATGTATGCATCTTCAGAGGACAAAATACTAGTCAATATATTGAAAGATCAAACTCTACATGGAGGAAAAGAAGGAACATGTTACACAAAGAAAGCATGGCATGATATCTTAGAACAATTCAATGATTCAAGGGTAGAAAAACTTGAATTACAACAACTGAAAAATCGTCATAAGTACTATAGGAGTTGCTATAACACCATGGAGAGACTTCTAAAACTCACTGGATTTGGTTGGGATGACGATGACAAAATGATAAAAGCTTCAGAAGATATTTGGGAAGAACTAATTAAGGTAAGTTTGTTCAAGTAGGATTCATACAAAGTTGCCACATCCTATTATTAACCAAAACTTAAAGAACTTGCAGAAGGATAAGGCAATACAAGAATATCGAGAGAAGGTGTGGCCTAGTTGTATAGATCTTGAAGCCATATGTGCTAGTTCAGCAGCATCTGGAGCTGGTGCTGTATCTAGCAAAGGAAAAAATGGTACATGTACAACCAAGTCTTCACAAATTGATCTCAATATGGATGTTGAAGTACATGACATCGATTCTGATGAAATCAATGCTTCCCCTGGTGTCTTCACCAAGAAGTCAACTACCACTAAGCCAGAAAAAAAGAAGTCCCCTAGAAGTGGATCCAGGGAGACTGCAGGAGGACAAAAACGGACAGCCGATGATGCCATAATAGCCATTGATCGCCTTGCAGATGCATCACTTAGCATTGCTGAAGCGAAGAAGACATTAGCCCAACAAAATAAAACTTACTCGGTTAAATCTTGTATGGCAATATTAAATAATATGAGTAATCTAGATCCACAAGAGAAACTAAAAGCAATAAAGGCATTTACAGATGGTGATAAAACGGGCCATTTTCATTGAGATGGATGAAGAGACACGGAAGCTCTAGATTCTTGATCCTTAGAATTTTTTAATACACCTTTGAGCATAGTATTTCATTTTAGTCGTTGTCGCGCTTTACAAGATTCAAAAAACAATTTCACTTATGTTTTCTCAGTTTGTGTAAAGTAATAAATATTCTTTTCGGTTATGTACTGTTCTTTTTCTGGTTCAGCACTGTTACATTTGAAAACAATTATACTGAGATGATATGGTCAACTGTGCAAATCGTGCAGGGATCTATGAACATTTCGGATGTGCCAGATGATGAACTTTCTGATTCCGAGCAAGTGCTTATTAATAACATTTCTGCAGTGTCCTTGTTTCGGGATGTGTTGTTCACAAGGTTATTCAAAACAACCCGTAACACTTCTATATTAATTGGTGCTTAGAAAACAATAGAGTTTTTAGAGGGACATCCAGTTAAATTTTATGAACAATTTCGTCTTGAGAAGCACATATTCTACTTGCTGCGGGATGCTTTGTGTGAGAGGAAGTTACTTAAGGACACAAATCGAATGAAAGTGGAAGAACAACTACTCATGTTTCTACATACAATTGGTCACAATGTTAGAAACCGTGTCATCCAAGATAGATATCAGCATTCCGGCAAACCAATCAGCCGACACTTTAACAAAGTTTTAGACGCTATAAATGGTTTGCGTGATGTTTGCATAACAGATCCAAGCAATCAAGTCCCATCGAAAAAATTGGGTGACGCAAGATTCTACCCATATTTCAAGGTATCTTTACTATTCAAAGCAAATACTCCTTTACATATATTTTCGTAAATACAATGTCCACACCATCTAAACATTATTGTTTGACTAACAAAAAAATCCCAACAGAACTGTCTAGGAGCAATTGATGGGACACATATTGAGGCAAAAGTCAGGCTTGATAAGCAAACTCCTTATAGAAACAGACATGGTTATCCGTCTCAAAATGTAATGGCAGTAGTGTCATTTGACATGACATTCTCTTATGTCGCTGCTGGATGGGAGGGTTCTGCATCGGATCAAGCTGTTCTAAGATGGGCTGTTACTAGTGGGGTTTTAGTTGTTCCTGAAGGTAAAGTACAATTATTTGTGTATCTACAATTTATATAAAGATGCCGAGTCTGATATGAAATTAATGTGCAGGTAAATTTTACCTTGTTGATTCAGGCTACGCAAATACTCCAAGATTTATTGCCCCGTATCGTGGAGATCGCTATCATATTGCTTCTTTTCGTGGAAGTAATCGGCGATATAATGGTGAGAAGGACATGTTTAACCATGTACATGCACAATTGCGGAATGTTGTTGAACGAACTTTTGGTGTTCTGAAAGCTCGTTTTCCAATTCTAAGTAGGAAAGGAGGAATTCCTTATCCATATAGAACTCAAGTTAAAATTGTTATGGCTTGTTGCATTATCCACACTTCATTAGGAAGGTCAATCAGCCTGATGAGTTATTCGAGCTTTATGAGCATGGGGAAACCGAACAAAATACTGACCATGGTGATCAGAAGTCCATGGGCAAGCAAGAGAAGATGGTAGAGTTGCTGGTGAGAGAGTTCGTGCTGCCATCGCTTGAGAGTTGTGGACTAAACATCAGCAACGCAGTGCTCAACAACAAGATGATTAAGTATTGTAATATTTGTTTTCCATCTTCAATTGCATATATATCTGCATAGTTATTGTTCCAACTTTTAATTCTTCATATGGACATGAACTTCCCATTCTATTACAGGCTTTGAGCTCTATCTCTCACTCACCCTCTCCCTTCCTCTATCTGCAGCTACACGATGAAATGTTATTGTCTACCAATCTTTTCAGCAAGTGAAGCAACCAATAAACTACTTCAAATTGGTGCATTTTTATGGGACATTCGAGTGTTCCTATTCTACCTACGCACCAGATTTTTCAATGGACCAAGTAGATATGCAGCTAATTGCTAAGTGCTGTTAGTTATGAACTAGTATACTCTCCGCAAGTGCATGATGTAGACCATGAAAACAAGCTAAGAAACCAAAAAGGGACATAACTGTAGCTCCTCTCGTCAGGCGCATGATGCAGACCATGTTAATCTAGTACAAAACTTGAAAATACTAATCAAACATACCTGCTCCTCTGAATCCCCATCCGGTAGCTTGTCATCCCCATCTGTTACTAATGCAGATGTTGGTCAGGAGCTACAGCTTCCTGTTGCCCCCGGCGCTGTCGATTCTATGGTAAAACGAGCTGATGTCGGTGCAGCCTGCACGGCCGACGTTGAGGGGAGGCAGGCCGCGTTGACCTACCGGGTAGAGCTTGTGCGGGGGCAACGGCCGACGCAACGCAGCACGCCTGGGACCTAGCCGCCTAGGGGAGGGGAAGCGAGCAGCAACCAACGTCGAGGGGAGCGAAGACGCGCAGTACCAGGTGTCCGCGCGCGGCGGCGTGTACCTAGCGACCTGGGAGTCCGGCAGCAACCGGCGTCAAGGGGTACGGAGGCGCGCAGTAGCCGGCGTCCACGCGCGGGTTCTTCCACGGGCGAGACGAGGAAGCAGCGGTGTGAGCGAGCGGAGGAGGAATCGGCGAAGAGCAGGAGCTGCTCCGCAAGCTTGGATGAGGATGATGTCGTGGTGTGTGATTTGGGGAAAGTGAGAGTCACTGCCAGAGGAAAAAAAAATAGGAACAGCTAGTGGTCCTGGCCTCGTGGGTATCCAAACAAGGAACTGGACCGACCAGTTTTCCGAATTTTCTAGCCAAACGTAGTTTTTTATAAACCGGTTATTCGCAAAAGCTAACGTAAAACGGGGTTTCCTAAAAATCAGCTACAAACTCATTTTCTATAATCCTAACGCTAATCTCCGCTATCCAAACAACGCCTAAGACTTTTTAACATATCAGTTTTGAGCTTTTTGGATTGATTCTAGTTTTTTTACGGGTGTTTGTAGATGTTGCTAGGGTTATCATACGACTACCCACCCCCTCTCAGCTTCCTCCCTCTCTCGCCCCGACTCTCATCTGTCACCCTAATCTCTCGTCCCTACGCCGCGGCCCCCCTTCTCTCGCCGCCCCGCGAGTCCCCACGCTGCTGCTGCCCCGTCGCCGTCGCGAACCTCCAATCCGGTTCCGTCTCCGGCCTCCACGCCTGCTCCGTCCCCGACGTCCGCACCTATCCTGCCTCTCCCGCTTCTACCTCAACCGCGGGGAGCGCCTCCCTCGCCGACCTCCACTGCCCCTCTGCTAACTCGCCCGCCTATAGGCGACAAGGTGAAGCTCACCTCCCCCCCCCCCCCCCCCCCCCCCCGCCGCACCCCCCAAACCCCATGTATTTTTTTTCGTGTGTGTTTCGCATAGGAAGTAGATCACCCTTTGTTTATTTTGCGGAAATCGATAGACATCTATTATTGTCTGCATGTGCAGCATTGTGTACGTATGGGGAATCTGATTGTGCAAATGATGGAATTTTGTTTCATGCTCCATCAAGCTTGCAATTATTATCTTCAAGGGTGGAACATCGATATGTTTTCATTTGATTGGATGAATGATTTGGCAAGAAAATAACAACAAAAAATTGCAAGAGGAGCCGGCTTAGTTGCTGTAATGTGTGCTTACATGCTTACAGCTAGGGGATATACCTTGAGGATAACAATTGACCGTATGGTTGATAATGATATATCTAGGAGTCAATCCTGAGATATACCTATCATTCTACTGGCAAAATTTGCTCATATAAGCTTATAATGACAAGGGCTCCTTTTTTCTGTTCGTGTACTATCTTAAGAGTGAGACAATTGTTGAGTGATAGCATCCGTACTTCTATCAAGCAACAAACAAGCAGCAATGCTTTTTCCTAGTAGTTGGTCACAAATATAGATTGATGTCTCAGCAACCAATGTTTAGAAGACCTATAAAACGTTTCTATCTTAGAGTATCAGGGATTGAAGCCGCAAATACCATGGAATGTGGATAGCCATGTCCATATATGCTGTGCCTGCTTTTTTGCCAATCTCTTCAAAAGTTTGTTTTCTGTAAGCAAGTGGACCTCAACCCTTTTTGTTTTGATATGCACAAAATACCAAAGCAGCAGTTACTTTGGTCTACCGTATCTCATCATCAATTCTTCATTGCAATTGGTAGGCAAGGCTCAAGTCTTCTTAGAAGTGAAAGTCAAGCAAATGCTTATGTTACTTCTCAGTTCTCACTCGCTTGATTTAATTTGAATACAAGACTTGTTGTTATCCTGTACTTACCTTTTTCTCCCCTAATTTAGGATCTGTTCGTCGGGCACTGCCAGCGATGGAGAGCAGTGAACCACTCCAGGTAAAGCTAAGCGTCACTTTTTTGTTGTTTCTGCAAATATAGTGCTAATATGGACTTGGGTATTGTTCTTCACGAATTGGTAGTATAACTAGTCTATCCTATCCGAGAACAAGCACCACACGATATTGCCTTTGGGAGACGAACTCAAATCTACCAAACTCTTAAGTGACAGTGTGACACACATTGCATATATAATAATTTGCTCTACTTGTGTATCAAATATACGTATCAAAAACCATTTTCATGACACTTAGATTTGTAAAGTATGACCTAAATTAAATATATATGCGTAACCCTTGTGGATACACAAGTTGATGGTGGTTTCACATCACTTGTCTATCATTAGTCAGAATCTGAATGCTCTCATTTTTCTCGAGAAAAGTGTGTTATGTTTCTCTTTATAATCATACAATAAGACGTGTTTCTATTATTCATTGATGTACCTTTGATGCATTTCTCAGGATATAATGTGTGAGTTCCGTGCTGGTAAGATGTCTCTTGAGGGAACACGAGTGGTCCCAGACACACGCAAGGGGCTTGTTCGTATTGGAAGGGTATATGCTTGCTCTCATTTCTATGTGTCTCTAGTACAATTTATATATTGTAAGCACATTTTCCAAGACATATACATGCTCGTATATGTATTGGTTATTCAAGTGTAATTATAGATCCACTTCTTTTGTAGGGTGAAGAAGGTTTGATTCATTTTCAGTGGCTTGACCGTGGACAAAACATAGTTGAAGATGTATCCTCTTGTGAGCATGCAATTTTAGACATCTCTTACTCCCTCCGATCCTTTTTAGTCTGCATATAAGTTTTGTCCGAAGTTAAAGCACCTCTACTTTGACCAAACTTACAGAAAAAAGTATCAACATTCACAATGCCAAATCAATATTATTAGATTCATTATGAGATGTAGTTTCATGGTATATGTATTTGTTATTGTAGATGTTTATATTTTTTAATATGTATATGGTCAAAGTTTGCAAAGTTTGACTTGATAAAAATCTAATACGCGAAGTAAAAAGGACCGAAGGGAGTACTAGTTTTAATTTATAAATGCTAAACTTGGTCATTTGATATATAACCGATTGAAAGTTTAATTTGTAGAAATTATGCGTTTATATGTTTGTAGTCCCAAGGTCCTTGATGGACTCATGTTTAAACTTGGAAGTGTCTCTATTTTGTCCCGCTTCACATTCTATTATATTCTCAAGATACTGTAGCTTGTCTTCTGTCTATCCTTGATTCCATTTCTCCCAGGACCAAATTGTCTTCCCTGATGAGGCTGTCTTTGAGAAGGTATATATGTGAAATAGATATTGTTCAAGCTTGATATGCTCTCCAAGATTACTTTAGCGAACTATGGAACTTCAGTGATCGATATTGGCTCATGTCATTAGGTAACAGAATCTTCTGGAAGGGTGTACATCTTGAAGTTCAGGCATGATAGCAGGAAATTCTTCCTATGGATGCAGGTCAGTGAGATGTAAAGAACTCTGTTGTGAAAACCATTACCCTTCCCACTCTCTAACAGCCGACTCCCACTGTGCTCCTTATTATGCAGGAGACAAATGCTGATGGGGACTCGCAAATATGCCGCCAAGTTAATGCCTACATAAATCGGCCCTTGGGTATGCTTTGATCGTTTGGTTCCTAACTCTCAACTGTGATAGTGTCTTAAGGTGTACTGTTCCTCAGATGGCGATGCAGTTTCTATTGAAGCAGAAATGTCACACGAAGATACAGCTGATGATGACATCTCTTCCAGGTATGTAAAATGAAATGATAGATCTGATGCTGTCTGAGCGCATGTATTTTCTTTAGCCTTTGCAATGCAATGGGCAGCCAAGTCAACTTCTAGACGGTTGCGTATTTAGGCTCGTTTCGTGGTTTTTGTTTTTGCTCTGAAAAAGTTTCGAAAATCTACTATATTCAGTAAATCAGATTAAATGTAGATAAATTCTGTTATTCAGTTATCGTCTCCTTGCATTTCATTTCATTTAATAGATTCTCCAGCACAGTACTATTATTTTTCTGCAACTTGATTAAGGAAAAAAAAACTAGCCTTTAGCGTTTCAACCGAATGAGATTATCATAATCCACCGCAATGCCAAACGGAGTATTAATATTGATTTTCAGATGGAAATCATAAGATGAATGTATGGCCAAACTAAACTAAGTATATTTGCTGCACTGTCACATACAAGATATTCCGCCTTTGCCGTGCTGATTTTTTTAATCCATATTTCGCTGTTCTCATACTGTGATATTTTTGTAATTATATCTACCAAAATATTGCCTTAGTGTTTCTTGTGTGGCATATATGAAGTTTTGTAATCTCAATTTTACAAGCTTCATTTCCATGATAGGTTGTTAATACATCTGATTTGCACACCCGTCTGCTTTACAGTTGCATGGTCTACTAAGCACAAGTACCGACTTTTGGGTGCTGTTGCCAAATTGTTAACACTATGCCCTTGCTGTTTCCTTCTTTCTTCTGTGTATGTTTCAGAGCTGGGAATTTAGTTGATCAGAGCATGACCGCTGATATGGCTGGTGAAGTGACTTCTGCCGCTGGACCTGTACGACTGGCTGATCTTCAGAGAATATTGAGTTCTATACAACCATCTGGTATGAGCTAAAAATCATGTCCTTTTCTGTATGTTCACTTATTCGACTTGCTTCTGAAACGCTTACATCCATTCTCCTGGCAATTTCAGATGCTACGGCAGATCCTGATGCTGGTAAGTGGCATTCTGAATCAACGTGCTTTTGTCTATGACCTGCTTTCTGTTTCATTATGTTGGCTTGCTGCTGACAGGATTGAGACTAGGAGACATCTTGAAGCCTGATTTGATATTGCCATTAATTGAAACTTTGCCCATCGAACAGTTGGCATCACATCTTCCCGAGGTTTGTATTGGTTGTCCTTGCTTTCAGTTTGACCGAACCCTTCACTCATTCTGGTAACTGCTTGATTCCAGGGTTCCTGGACTGCTGGTGATATTCTTGAGCTGCTGCAGAGTCCTCCTTTGCGACAGCAACTGGATGCTTTTACTCATGTTAGTTACAGTTACCCCTCTTTCCTCTTTCTGCTGCACATCTATGTGTCTGATGGTGTTTGAAAAGTCACTCTGATAATGATGTTTGCTTGTTTTGCAGGTGCTGCAGACTGGCCAAATAGATCTTGCTCAATTTGGAGTGGACCCTAGTAAATGTAACCTTTTTTGTTCCTTTAGCCCACAACTGAACTTTTCATTTATATGCCCTAAATGGTTTTGTTAGAGATAGGATGTAGCATTCTCCTATGGTCTTAGTTTAGAAATGAATAAGCGACAAAGTTACATGTGCATGTATGATGAACTTTGCAAATGCTTGTACCGCCATTTTCTCTTGCTCACCCTATATAAGTTACCGTGGGGAGCGAGGAAAATATATTGAGGGTGAGGAAGTTCTTATATCTGTTTTTACCATGGCGTCCCCATAAAAAACATATAAAAGATAGTTTGGGCACGAGATGACTATAGTGGATACTTTAGTTTGAGAATACTGTTTTGTTTCCTTCTTTTTTTCTACTCTCCCGTGCTCCCACTGGTTGGATAACAAGTAGATGGTGGTTGAATTATACTAGAGAGGTGATAGCGTTTCTGTTGTGATGGGCCTGTGTTTTTTAAGGGCATGTTTGCTTTGCCCACACTCTGCCAACTGTTAGGCACACAATTTTTTAAAATGTTTAGTCGTTGCCACAGTTATAGCATGCACACGTTCTTAGCATCTTACCCCTTTTGTGATAAGACTCATATTCTAGCCAACTTTTGCCACAAGTGTGACTACTAATTTAGTGACCTCAAAAACTATGACTTGCCACCTGTGTGGCACAAAAGTGTGGTGAGTGTGGAAGGCAACCAAACCTTTGTCTCCATGCTTTTAGGCC
Organism: Hordeum marinum; assembly: GCA_022496015.1. NCBI lineage: Eukaryota > Viridiplantae > Streptophyta > Magnoliopsida > Poales > Poaceae > Hordeum > Hordeum marinum. The sequence goes on from CM039672.1 coordinate 333,774,352, forward strand.
ATCTTTCTTTTTACCATATATGATCCAACGGTTAAAAGTGCCCCATCGATGTAGCGCTTTGGTTGGATTCTACTTCGCATGGTAACAGTTAGCAATGCAAAGTGCATGCTGAGTTAATTACAAACCCGTGTAGCATAGTTACTCTTTTGGGTACATTTCAGTAGCTTTATTCCTTTGGATTTCTGAAAAAGCGTTAGAACAGTTTTACCTTGTTCCGTGTGGATGTTTATCATCTAGGAGTTGCTGTCTATGGTTTACTTTAGCTTTACCATGGAAATTATAATTGGAAAGAATGAGTTTTATTTCCCTGGCAGATGCCAACCATGAACCATCCATGATGCTAGTATCTGAACCTTTAAAGTGGTTCTGTGCAAGTTCTGCAATTGGAGTTAGATATCCCATGTCTGAGATGCTTGATCTAGTTACTGTTGGGGGGTCATCATTGGTACTCCCTCTGTAAACTTTTATAAGACGTTTTAGGTCACTATAAAGTAGTTACAGTGACCTAAAACGTCTTATAAAAGTTGCTTAGGATATCAACAGTTTAGGATATCATTCAAAGTTGCTTCTTTGAAAACTAATTCTTTTGTTGTGTTTCTGACAGATAAATTCACAGTTGCGTCATTCCTGGAGGCATTGGAAGACTCAGTGGCAAAAGCTTGTACAGATGGAGGCAATGATTCAAAGGCCAAGAAAGCTGGTGGAAATGATCCCATGGACGAGGGCTGATTGCGCGGCGCACCTAAGGGGTGTAGCCTTGATGTGAGTTGCTCATGCCGTCATGCGCGGTGGAAACTATCATGTTTGCAAATCTGATGGCACACAAAGCACAGGACATTTTATTTTGGCATCCTCTCGGAATCTAGATACTATTTTGGCTGTGAATTTTAGATGCTTTCAGTCGCTTCCATATGTTCCAGTTGATTCGTGACTTGAGTATTCTGCAAAATGCTTCAATAGGTTCCGGTTGGTACAATTGCGTGACATGGATATATTTTGAAAAATGCTTCTGAGGTTCTAGCTGGTATTGTTGCATGACATGAATATATATTCATATAATTTATATTATGACCTTGGTCCCCGTTGAATGAATATCAGATAGCACAAGAGTGTGCTCTGCCAAGATGTCCCTTTTGGCCTTAACAATTGTCGTTTCTTGTTGGTTTATTGTCGTTTAAGTGGCTTGTTGATCCCCATCATGTAGTACTCCCTCTGATCCAGATTATAAGGTGTATCCCTTTTTTCAAAAGTTAAACATGTGCGTGTTTGACAAAGTTTTCAGGAAAAAAAGTATTAATATCTACAGTACCAAGTTTGTATGATCCATAATGGAAGTATGTTCGTGTTTTATTTATTTTGTATTGTAGATGTTGATGTTTTATTTAATAACCTTGGTCAATCATACTTGGAACGGAGGGAGTACTATCGTCTGCATGTCAAGTCAATATCTGCATGCGAACTTGAATGAAAATGGATGTGTAAAGCATTTGGATTTAATTTACAAACACAAAATGTAGTGTTTGATTTTGAAGCGATTGTGGATATGATGTTACCCCATGCATCGTCGCACCACTGATCTTATGTTGTGCCTGCACTAACAAATCATGATGACCGTGCGGTGACAAGTTGTTCACGGAAGAAGCTACTGGTATGCACATGGTTAGTTTACAAATTGCATTGTCATCAATCATCAAGAAAGAAATATGTCCTAACAATGTGTTTACAACCCCTAAAATTCCAGGTCCAAATTCAAAATGGACATTAAAAAAAAGACAAATTCAGGTGCAAGAGTGTCAATATAGTTTTTTAATGGCACTATTCAAGTTAGAATTGTCATTTTTTTTCTCAATGTGTATTTCTAATTTAGATATGATTTTTAGGTTTGTAGGCACATAACACACGCAAAAGGTTTCAGATTGTTTTGAAACACTTAACTTTGTCTTTTCAGCTGATACTTTCCGAAATGATTGCATTGCCGGGAGGTACGGTAGTGTTCAAAACTAGGAATACATCCTCGCAATAAATAAATAAAAATAGAAGCGTTCAAAATGCAAAATTGGAGCATAGTCGAGCCCAACCCGACCCCGACCCCGAACCCAAACCCAAACCCAGACCTCAAACCTAACCGAAACCCCCACCGGACAAAAAATCTCCGAACCCTCACCGGCAATACCCGGGGTGGCCGCCATGCACGCCTCCGCCCGCTTGCTCCGCCGCCTCTCCTCTTCCTCCTCCTCCTCCTCCCGCTTGCTCCGCCGCCTCCCTTTCCACCCATCACCCCCGCCGCCTCCACATCCATCTCCTCTGCCGCCCCTCCGGACCCTGACCCGCGCCGCCCTCCTCCCCCACCTCGCTGCCCCATGCTTCTCCACCATCTCTTGCGCATCCACACCCTCTCTCCGCCTAGGTGAATGCGGCGCTCTGGGAACCCCGGCGATACCGTTGGCGGAGAAATCCGAGGGAGAGGAGGTGGTGGAGTCTGCGTCGGCGCGGCATGACACCGACGCGTTCGCGGCGGTGGAGCTGGCGCTGGACTCGGTGGTGAAGGTGTTCACGGTGTCAAGTGGCCCTAACTACTTCCTGCCGTGGCAGAACAAGGCCCAGCGCGAGAGCATGGGCTCCGGTAAGCGGCCGATCTTTAGCAGTTTACCCCCCTGGAGGCCGCGAGTGTGTTTGGATCCCCGCTACCGTTATAGGTGGCTAGCAGAGAATATATATTTTTATTTAGCGATAGGTAGAGTGTTAAGTTGCTGTGGGATCGGTTTAATTTGCTGATTCAATTGGAGAAAGAGAGTATCTCATATGCAACTTTGTAGTGTTATTTCTTACTGTGTATTTCTGGTAGTATGAAGTAAGTAAATGCGGCAGAACGGGAAAATGGGAAATTTTGGCTTTGATTTCCCACTATATTACGGGATTGGGTTGTGAACTGTTCAAATATCCATGATGTGAGACAAAAATATAAAACATAGAAAAATAATGACTTTAGATATTAACATAATGTGAAAGGTTGATTTTTTTTGGGCCCCTGTGATGTCGAAATGGAGTTCATTCTTTGGGTCATTTGCTAATTTCGCCTCCCTGTTGTAGGCTTTGTAATTTCTGGAAAAAGGATCGTCACAAATGCTCATGTGGTAGCTGATCATACTTTTGTTCTTGTGAGGAAGCATGGATCACCTACAAAGTACAAGGCGGAAGTTCAGGCTATTGGCCATGAGTGTGATTTGGCTCTTCTTACAGTTGAGAGTGAGGAGTTTTGGGAGGGGATGAACAGCTTGGATCTTGGAGACATTCCATTTTTGCAGGAAGCTGTTGCCGTGGTTGGCTACCCTCAGGGTACGAGTTTGAAACTGATATTATGTTTACACCACTTGAATGTTACTCCATATTACCTCATCTACAAGTATCCAACTAAGGTTGTGCATACGTCATACCATGACCATCCTGTTTGTGATGGCATAACTGAAACTGGCTAGCAGTGTTTTACTTTGAACGAGTGAATGGAAATAATATAATTATACACACAGAGACTATGGTACAACGCCATAAAGCATGGTTTCTACTTTGTACTTTATACAAGACTGTGGATAAGTAAAACATTTGTAAATTTGGGATTTCTCCACTTCTGCAATTATCATAATATTTGTTACACTATTAGCTTGATAATCAATCACGAAAGCAGCAGTAGAAAGTAGCCCCTGCAACTTTGGTGTTGCAAATACTCCCTCCATCCCAAAATAAGTGTCTCAAGCTTAGTACAACTTTGTACTAGAGCTAGTACAAAGTTGAGACATTTATTTTGGGACGGAGGGAGTGTGAATTTTAATTTATTATTACATCATACAGATCAACAAACTACATGACACTACAATGGTTAGAGTTATAGTATCTCAACGTGTCCTTCTGTTGAACAATGCCATACCAACCTATGCATGTATTTTTGTCATTGTAGGTTTCCATATGAATTAGCAGTTTAGCATGAACGGTACGGCATTAGCAAGGTTGCCAATCTTAAGGGCATTGGTTTGTATAGTAAGGTTACCAGTTTGCCTGAGTTAAGCCCCCCCCCCCCCCCCCGTTTTTGTTTGCAGCCTCACTTCTGCGGTTCTGCCAGTATTCTAGGCCCCACCCGTCACTGACTCAGCAAAGTGTGGCACAAAATTTTGATTGCCTGACCTTAGTCATGTATGGCAAATGTTGACAAGCTAGTGTATGAACCAAAATGACCCCAAGTCTTATGACTCTAACCATTTATTTTGCGTGCTGACTGTGTACTAGGCGGGATCTTAATATTGTTATGATGTTAAAATCTAAAACAAAGTAGGATGATAACTGTGACTTGCGCATGATCCTACCAATTCAACTGGTCCTAATAATTAATCATAATTAATTACGTGCACATGTCCTTTTTAATTGTAAAGTTACCCTTGTCATAAAAAATAGACGTTTGATTTAGACTCTATTTAAAATAAAGGCTCTTAATGTACAACTAAAATATGTATAGCTGTTGAAATACCTGTTAGATTTTAGAAAATATACCTTTGTTTAAGAATCTGGTAGGGTCTTAGATTCTACTATGTGATCCCAGGTTGCAATGTTGTTGGGAAATCTCTGATTTGATTTAAGGTACCAATGCTTACAAATGCTACTATTTAGTTTCTGCTGTTTCAGAAAGGTCACCTCTACTACTATTTTTTATTCAGCTCAGTTCGGCTTCGATGCTGTATTGCTGATCGTCTATTTAGACACGCAAAATCATGTAAGAATGTAGACAACTAAATGATTCAGTACCTGTATGGCGCAGGTGGAGACAATATCTCTGTCACCAAGGGGGTTGTTTCTAGAGTGGAACCAACACAGTATGCCCATGGCGCGACTCAGCTCATGGCTATACAAATAGATGCAGCTATTAATCCAGGCAATAGTGGAGGGCCTGCAATCATGGGTGATAAAGTGGCTGGAGTTGCTTTCCAAAATCTGTCAGGAGCAGAAAACATTGGGTGAATACTCCACTATTTAGGTCTTGCGCCAATTGAACCTTTGTTTTACCTGGAATTTTGTGCGTAACCTTTTTTTTGCAGATATATTATACCTGTGCCTGTAATTAAGCGTTTTATTTCTGGAGTGGAAGAGAGTGGCAAATATTCTGGGTTTTGTTCTCTTGGAATATCTTGCCAGGCCACTGAGAACATCCAAATAAGAGAGTGCTTTGGTATGCGGCCTGAAATGACTGGAGTGTTAGTCAGTAGAATAAATCCTCTGTCTGATGCTTACAAAATTTTGAGGAAAGACGATATCCTTCTCGAGTTTGATGGCGTACCTATTGCGAATGATGGGACAGGTGAGCTTAAAACTTCCCAATATGCATTGGCAGCCATTTTGTGTCGCAAATTTTGATTTCTTATGTGTTTTCTGTTTGTCATGTTATTTTAAGACCATCATTTGGCATACTCTGCTGCACGTTTTTGCATGTGCTACTCCGAAATCTGAAGCATCCTGGCATTTCAGCGTCAACAACTGATGATCATGATTTTTTTAATACTTGCAGTTCCATTTCGAAATAGAGAGAGAATCACCTTTGATCATCTTGTGTCCATGAAGAAGCCTGAAGAAACAGCCGTTATCAAAGTACTAAGAGATGGCAGAGAGCATGAATTGAATGTGACACTTAGACCTGTAAGAATGATGGGATGTTGTTCTCCCTGTTTAGTGTTTGTTAGTAGTACTTAGTTTCCTCAGAATCAAACATGGTGATTGAATCCACCTTGACTGAACTGAACCAAACCCTATTACATACCCACAAAAGTAACATCCATCTTATTACCTATTTTAGAACTCATTCCACAACCATGAAGTCCGTAACACACCGAATTCACTACATTAGCCTAGTGGGTTCTTCTACCTTTTTTACAGCTGGTCGGATAGGACTAGATATGGTCAGATTTATGGACAGCCCAACTCATCTCTTAAGCAGGTTAAACAGTAATCCGCAAAAGGGGGTCCGTTGGTTTTGTACACACTAACCCCCAGGCTTAGGCTTTGTATTTATCATTTCCGTTGGTTCCTGTCACCTTTTTTGCCCCCGTGCTTCTCCTTTGCAGTTTTCACATGTACAGTGAAGTGATCTTATACATGTGATTCTTCTTATGCAGTTACAACCTTTGGTTCCTGTACATCAATTTGATAAACTGCCCAGCTACTACATCTTTGCTGGTTTTGTTTTTATCCCGCTGACCCAGCCTTATCTCCATGAATTTGGGGAGGACTGGTACAACACTTCGCCACGCCGACTTTGTGAACGGGCACTGCGAGAACTTCCAAAGAAGGCTGGGGAACAGTTAGTAATATTATCTCAGGTACTACTGCACTAATTCAATCTCCTCATGCCTCAGTTTCCAGTTTCACGATCTTATTAGGAAACCTCTTGCATTCACTTGCCGTGTATTTTTGCATAATTATCTTTTTACTGATCAATCTGCGTTGCAGGTCCTAATGGATGATATTAATGTTGGTTATGAAAGGCTGGCTGAACTCCAGGTCTTCTTCGATAAGAAAATCCTATTAGTACACACCACATCTTTAGTGACCTTTGTAGTTTTCTCAACTGACCAGGCTTCATGATATGATCAGGTAAAGAAGGTGAATGGTGTCGAGGTTGAGAATTTGAAGCATTTGTGCAGTATCGTGGAGAACTGCACTGAAGAAAACTTGAGAATTGATTTGGATGATGAGCGGGTGATCGTCCTGAAATTTCAGAACGCGAGGCTTGCCACGTCTCGGATCCTCAAGCGGCACAGGATTCCATCAGCCATGTCGAATGACCTTGTCGATGGACAAGCGAGCAATGGTGAGATTGAGGTGTCATGCACAAACTGACACATTTTCATAGTACACAGTTTATGCGGAAGCACCGATATTAGCTCGGTTGCTTTTCCAGAGACAGATGTGATGCGGTAGGCTGAGGACTACCTGGAGTTGCATGTGCCCATCGGTTGCGGCGGGCCCCTGTTTGGCTGATTTAGTTTTGACAGAAGGATGAGGAGGAGGAGGAGGTCTTCAGCAAATAAGAACCCAAGTTCTTCAGCCTGAGTTGTAACACTATCATTCTTTGCTCCCCTCCCAACTATTTATCATTCTTTCTTTCGCCACCGTACGGGTTTTGGCAACTTTACTTTAAATTCAGATTATGTATCATCACGAAAGCAGAACATAGGAAACAGGAATTCCAGGAGCCGATACACTTTGTTCCAAAACTGGACAAGTTGTGCTGACATGTTAATTCTTTGGATGCTGCGGATGAATTTATAGAAAATTCTAGCAGAGAAGGGGTAAACACAGGTGTTTGTTTTGTGCTGCCAGGATGGTGAAATGGTTCAGTTGTCCTTTTTGGGGGATTTGTTCCACATATGTTGGTAGTGTGTTGCAGGCTTACAGCTAACGATATCCGCCTTAGATTATACGGGCTCACAGCCCAATTTGGAATCTCTCGTTTTCCACTGCAGCTTGTGTTCTTATTTGTCATCCAAGGGACACTCCGGTCACACCTGACTGATAATCCCATTCGCCCCATAACATTCGATACCGATACGTAGTTTATTTTCCAACGTCTGAAATGCTCAGAATACAAATGATTTTATCAGAACCAAGTCACGTTTTATTTACCTCGCAAAAAAAGGTCAGGTTTTATTTTACAGCAAAACCAGGTGAGGGTTGATTGGTAAACAGTTCCATCGTTTTTCCGTAAATAAAAGCGCATTGCAGCGGCGTGGGGCCGGCCGCCCCTCTCACGGTTCACTTGAGTGCACCCCGGCAGATATCTCCCCAACCCCAAGCATACTAGCCGGAGCAGACCAGGCATCCAGACCGCGGTAAGAGTCATCGCTGCCGCGCACCCCCGTACCAAGTTCGAAAGCCAGTCCTCGCGGCATCGGCAGCGAGCCAGCAACCACCTCCCAATCTCCCACCCCGGCGGCCCGACACCAGGAAGGGTGGAAGCAGGCCAGAAGAGAAGGCGCGCGCAGCACGGGAGGCTCGGAATGGCGCTTCGATGCTCACTGCCCGCGACGTGTTCGACGTTTCGCCTCAGACGAGCAGAGCACCCGAGTTCGCGTGCTCCGCCTGCGCGCCTCCTCGTCAGCTTCGGCTCTTGCCCGGGGTCCAGGCCGAGCCTGCGACTCGCGCTCTCCGCGCGCGCCCGGGCACTGCGCGCGAGCGACCCCAAGGCCGGCCGGCTGGTGATCGGCGGCGGGCCGCGCAACGCCGACGCGGACTCCGACTCCGACGATGACGACGACGGCCCCGTGCGGATGACGGACCAGGAGCGGAGGACGCTGCGGAGGAAGATACGGGAGATGATGGACCGGATGCCGGAGACGCAGGAGCTGACTGACCCGGAGGAGAAGAAGGCCAAGACGAGGGAGCTGCTGACCAAGTACCAGCTGGTTGTGGAGGAGGAGGACCCGGAGTGGCCCGAGGACGCCCAGGACGGGATGGGCTTCGGCCTCGACCAGTTCTTCGACAAGATCACCATCAAGCCTGAGAAGAGGGATGACGCCGACGACGATGATGCGGCGGATGACGGCAAGAAGGAGGTGGTCTGGGAGGATGACAACTACATCAAGCCGGTCAGGGATGTCAAGACAAAGGATTGGGACGACACCGTGTTCACGGACTTCGGCCCGTTGATCGTGCTCGTGCATAACCGCTACAAGAGGTATGGTTCCCCCAGTTCTTGCGAAAATTTCATGTTTCAAATATCCTTTTGGCCGTATAGTAGCTTTATATGAACACTTCTTACAGAGCGTGCTGTATTCCTTCCGTAAATCATTCCTTGTTGCAGACCACAGGACAATGAGATGGCAAGAACTGAGCTCGTAAAGGCAATCGAGACGTTTTGGGAACACGATCTGCCTTCACCAAGGGTACTACTACATACTTCTTCATGACTTTCTTCTGTAAATATAAATCCGCCGCAGTCGATTCGATGGCCCAGTGAGTCACTCACGTTATGATCTCCAACTGTTCTGTTCACCCGCAGTGTGTCGCGGTCGATGCCTGCGCGGAGCCAGACCTCGTGGCCGCTCTCAAGGTTTCCGGCTTCCCTGAGCTGCTCTTCACCAATGCAGGGAAGATACTGCACCGGGAGAAAGGTATTACCTTGTCCGTTTTATTATAGATGAAAAAAAATACTCCTTCAATGTAACTCTCGTCCAGTCATCGGTTTTCCTGATCTGTAATCACTTGTTCTAATAGCTGTCCGGTCAGCCGAGGTGTTGGCGAGGATGATAGCCTTCTTCTACTACAAGGCGGCGAGGCCACCTTGCTTGACCGAATCGGACGGCCAGGGGCAAGAGAAGGTCCCTCTGATGTCGTGAAAGGGAGGGTAGTTCGTGCTGCTACTAGTACTTTGCATCAGTGCAACTTTCTAAGTTTACATAGTACATCAAGAGTAGAGTTACTGCTACATGGAATCCGAATTCTCGCGTGTGGCAATGCCTAACAGTCTGTGCATGATTCTGTTCGGCATGCTGGATAGCCTCCTTATGTTCAGCATGCAAGTGATGTTAATCAATTATCCCTAAGATTCAGTAATGTTCTTGCGCTTCCTTCCGGCGCAGAGTTCTTCCGGAGCACAAGCCCAACACATGCAAGCCATTTCAAAAAAGAAGAAGGGAGCAGACCATTTCAACTTGTTTTTTAGGAGGTGTTTGGCTACAGAAATGGTAACGTAAACGTAAACGTAATCAGATCAAAGTGTTATGGGAGGTGTAATGAATTCTTTCCAAGTTTGTTTGGTTTGCTCACGTAAAGGAATCGATGCCGCTGGCCGGCCATGATCCTCTCCATCAGCGACCTGCTCTTGCTAGCCCCAGCCGCCTAGGATCTCAAGCGCCACCGTTCTTCTTCGACATCAAGCACCGCCGGTCGCTCAGATCTTAAGCACCGTCCGTCGTTCGGATTGTCCGCCAACCCCGGTCTCGCGCGCCGCCGGCCGTCGCCAGTCTCGCGCGCCACCGCCGACCCGGGTCTCGCGCGCCGCCGGCTGTCGCCAGTCTCGCGCGCCGCCGCCGACCCCAGTCTCGCGCATCGCCGGCCGTCGCCGATCTCGCAAGTCTTCGTGCATGTGCGTCTTTGCCTTTGCTCCAGGCCGAGAGAATAACAGCTGCTACAAACGTGAGGTACCGGATACCGGAGAGTTGTGGGCGGAATCAGATTTGCACAGCAGTGTAATCTGATTACAGGGGACCTCATTACGCTTAACTCGAACCAAACAGAAAATAACGTTTCCAGTTCCCGCTGTTATCAGGTTACGTTACCAAACGCCGAACCAAACACCTCCTTAGGGAAACCATTTCGATTTGGCTGGCACTGTACGAATAAATCATAACCGGGCCGGGTTCTCCTCAGGCCCAGAGCGAAGCACAGACCGCCGCTCGAGCCCAAAGAGCCCAAAGAAAATTCCTCGCGAGAATTAGTAACTCTACGGAATCTCAAAAAAAAAAAAAAACATCTACGGAAACGGTCCCCGTCCTCGCCGTCCTCTCGCGATTTTCTGTTCCTCTGTCGCGCGAAGCAAATCTCCCCCAGGCGTTCCCCGGAGCCCCGCGCCGCGGCGAGAAGCGCGTGCGTCCCCTGGCCTTCGCTCTCCACGCCGGCGAGACGAAGAGAGAGCAGAGGGGAAGGGGCCCGACCCTGTGGGTGCCTCGTCTCCCGGCTATCGGCGCGGCCAGCCGCCACGATGGATTCGGCTCGGCCCAGGAGGGTCCCCAACAAATCCCGCCGCCCGGACTGGAGGGAGGAGGTTCGTTGACTTTGTTCCATTTCCAGCCCATCTCTCCGGCGGCGCGGCTAGTTCTGTGCTGTCATGCCGCACGCGGCACGCCGGAGTCTGAAGCGTGATGCTACTGTTGGATTGCTGGGTAACGGGTGCTGCCCCCATGCGCACGAGGTGTTCGGTTAATTGCCCTAGAACCGCCAATAGGGTGTCACCTGTGTCATGAAGTCCAGCATTTTTCTGCTATTTTCTTAGGAATCATGAAGTTAACCTTTTTCTTCTGTTATAGAGTAGGTTTTGAATTGAGCTGCCTGCGGTGTCATCTGCACCAAAGGTTTCAGCGAGCTGCCCATCAGTGTTACATGCAATCCAATGGAGTAACTGTTATGTGCCTTCATTTCGTATTTCCCATAATTTCTCCTTATCCCCTGTTGTCTTCTACCCACAGCTTAGGGCAAATTGCATGACAAGAGTTAAAAATGAGAGAGTCCACTTGCTCTGGAAGATGAGGAACCAAGGGCAGCCGCCTGCTAATGACATGGTATCTAAATATGGTGCATTCTACTTTATCATATCTTGTGCAGCTTATCTTCTTATTAAAAATAAAGGCTACAGGCTAGGCTCCTTTACATGACATTTACTCCCTCCGTTCTTAAATATGTCTTTTTAGATGTTTCACTAGGGGACTACATACGGATTTATATAGACATACTTTAGAATGTAGATTCACTCTTTTTGCTTCGTATGTAGTCTCCTAGTGAAATCTCTAAAAAGACTTATATTTAGGAACGGAGGGAGTAGTTACCTGTGCAAGACATTGATATAAGTGAAAAGGAAAACTGAACTCAAGATTGATCAATGTCCATTATGGTACCATTTCCAAACACTTGCAATGTGTTTCACCCTGCGCCTGCAATTTAACTATAGGTTTGAATAGTTAGTAATATTAAACTTTGTGTGGTGTCTGTTGGAAATTTTCTTTGCCATACTGAACTGTTGTAGTTGATATATGATGCAGTAACTCCACCACAAGGGCATCGAATAAATGTTAATAAAATAATAAGTACTCCATGATTATGCTGTTAAGAACTTCCTCATTGTCTACTACATCTCTAATTATTGATAACCTATTCCGGTTCAATTCGGTGTCATTATTTCTACAACGGTTTTTGTTCAAATATATACATACTGAAGCTGGCCATTATAATAAAACTGAATACACTATTGACTACCCCAATTGATTAATATTTCTTGATTTTCCTTCTTTCATATGTATGTTTGATCTCTGATTTATCCATATATGTCGGCTGACAGAAAACGGTCGAATCTGCAGTCAGGAACATTATCTCAGATGAGGTAAAGAAACTCAAAAGATGTGTGGATGGAAAAAAAGACCAAGAAGTTGATATGATATGGGAATATGAAGGACCACAAGAAGCTACGCCTGCTGAATTTGAAAGCGAAGATATGTTGCTTGAAATGGAAAGACTTCTTTATGAAGATCTGCGGGAAGAAATGATCCGAAAAGGTAGTACTGTGTGTATCTTTTGCTATTTCCCGTTGATGTGCTGAATAGCTTAAGTATCCACCAGCAATCTGCTTTCCTATCTCTCTCTGGAACTTATAGCTAAAATAACCTAATCGATTTTTTATCGCATCCTTCTGCCTATATCTCTACAACCTTAGTGACAACGCATGCAATTTTTTAGGCATGGCCAACGTTTTTGAATCTTCTAATCTGGATTTACTTTATGTTATTTTAAAATGCTTTGCTAATAGTGTCTTTTATTTAGAAATAGAGGCCCTTGATGAGGAAGACGCATACTTAGCTCAGGCTGTTTACGATCATATGCAATTAAAGGATGAGGTATGGTTTATTCAACATTTAGCTTATCTTTTTATTTTAGAAAGTTCTCTTATGCAGATTTTTTTGTATTCATACATGATTTATTTCTATGCTATAATTTTTCTTTTTTCATGTCATTATTTATCTTTGAATGGCTCCTTTACTTCAGTTTATCTGAGTGGGTGGAACTGCCAAATTTTCACAATTACTATTATGTCAAACTTGTAGGAAAGATGTCCTAACTCCTAAGTAAATGGTTCAGGTTTGGGTACCCAAAATTTGGGCTCATACCTGCATCAGACAGAACACCATGCAATCAGAAATAACATTACTATTTGATAGCATTGTACGGTGAACCGTTCGTATGTCAGAATGACATAACCAAAGTCTTGCAGTTGCATGTATTCGTTGTAGCTACATCAATAGGGATGGCTGTAATACAGTTTGTACATTATAAAGTTTTGAATATACCTAAGCATTTTAGTAGCTTGATAAGTAGTAGTTGCGCGAGTAAATGCAGCTAGTCTATCTAGGCTATCTACTGGGGCAGTTTGTCAATGTATTGCTATGCTTGTTGCTACTAGATTCAAGCATAATTCATATCTCACAGTAACTGATGATAACTTGCAATAAAAGTGTGAACCTCAAGTACTAGTGGGTTATTCTATATCGATTTTGTTGAGTTGATTACAGATGCAGCACATCTTACTATGTCAATTAAAATTGCCTTCTGCTATTCCTTTCTGTCTTTTTCGCCTACTCTTTTTAACAAATACTTGAGTCATGTTATTATCTATGACTGTCAGGGTGCGGAAAATGCTAAGCTCTGGTGTCCAGTATGCAAACAAGGAGAGCTACGAGAAACTCATAATCTCATACACTGTACTTTGTGTAAGATGCGGCTTGACCTTGAAGAAGATAAGGTACTTTCTATTTGCAACTATGCAGGTTTTCCTGGTATATTGAGTTCTTTTGTAGGAAACTATCTCATTGAACTTGATAGCTTCAATATCTTTATTTAGGTAAACCTAGATTTCTTGCGGGAACGGTTGGCCAATGTCCATATGGAGCACTTAGACAGAGGATGCACATTATCACCCAAGTTCTGCTTGCACGACATGTTTGGCTTGAATGCACTTTACATACGTTGTGATGAATGCAGCACTTTCGAAGTTGTGGTGTAAATATTGCAATAAAGCTAATGACGACCATATGATCAACATAGGAAGGCCTTGGCAGTTTTCCTGAAGTTACTTCTCAGAAACTTGTTGGAAAAGGGCACACATGGACCCATTGTTATATGCTGAGGTGACCAAACGTTAAAGATTCCATACAAATGTAATCGCATGTCTGCCTACCTTTGTAGAATTTTTGGCGGGTACAGTGCAATGTAATTACCCAGTTAATCTCGCTCAACATTTCGTTGCCAGCTTACACGACACTGTCAGTGCATTGACCAGCATCCTCAAATGAAATGCTCTTTTTCGTGTGGACTCTCAGGGTCTGGTCTGTTATCTGAGTTCTTCATTTCAGTCTTCAAGTGGTGCCATTTTTCATCTCTGCAGTTGATGCTTATACAATCATAGTGTCGTGTTACTGGTAAAATTTGTTGTCTCACTGTAGTGCTGCATTAGCTTTGTTGTTTCCTATTAAGCTGCTTGAGCAGTAATATACTCATGAAGTTAGTACAAAGTTAAGACATTTTTTTGGGGATGGAAGGAGTATTATACAATCTGCTGAATTTTGCAATTCTTCCTTCCTGGCAGCTCTTGCTAGTGACATAATTTTTTGTTTGTTTTCAAAGGAAGCAGCTGGGGTCCCATCACAGGAAGAAGTCTGACAATAGCCATTTCATGATAGGAACACCAAATCCTCGTCCAATATAATCAATGGCGTACCCCTCGATTTTTTTAATGGTGCATGCAGGGTAAAAATGATAGGCCCCCAGTTTGTATGCAGGGAAAAACTGGAACCAGCGATCCTGGTGGTTTTTTAAGTACAAAAGACCGACCTGCAACTAGACCGGTGAAAGCCGGTTAGACTGGATGATTTTTTTTCGTGATAATATCCACATCAACTATGCTTCTTTGTTGTATAATAGAGGAAACCATTGCTATTTGACCCTATTGTAATTCTACATTAGCATATATTATTACTCTACACTTGTACATTTGATACAACCGCATTAAATTGCACTCAATCCAAGCACGGCCTACATACATTATTCGATTGTAGAAAACCAGCAATCGAACCGGCGAACCGACCAGTAAAAACCTAAACCTAAACTGAAGGCTTTACCGGTTTGACCGCCAGATCGTTTTTTAAACCATGCCTGAAACATTCTTTCCTTCATGAGCAAGGAGGCGGAAACATGTTGGGATACAGTATTAGCATCTGGCCCCACCAGCTGGGTAAGAATAAACTGTTAGTATCAGTAACCCTTCAACCATGAAGCATTCTTTCCGTCCACCTCCTCGTGCAGTATATTTTCAGTGGAAGACCAGTTCGTTTTGTAATGGTAGGCACTAGGCAGTTTAACAGCTAACAAGGGGGTCATCCCACAGCCTATAGTGCGCCGTAACCTGCCACGGCAAGCAACGGACATGCTCTTGACCAATCCCAAGACGTCATCTGAAAGGAAAAGTCGCCCCAACCAAATTCCAACCCCGGACGAAAGTTTCAGCAGCTGCTATACCTAAGATACCACAAGCATTAGAAAACGTGTATGATGCCAAATCGCAACATCATCGAGCCGTAAAATAATTCGGAAGCAAGGCGTCGCACGCAAAAGGCTCGGGCGCGGACGGGTTCTCGCCATGTGTTTGCGATGTGACGTGATGACAGATAACGCTGTGCATTAGGATAGGTAGGAGTGAGCCTACAATTGGCGTTGGTTGCGAGAAGGCGACGTGTGCGTGTTTTAGGAGATCATTCGTTCAGTATTCTCAAGGGAAAGAATTAGCATGCAAACTGACGGTCTTGATTGACGCAGAAATGATACTATATGTGATCTGAGCCGTCTGCCTGAATTGATGATCTTCTATTTCTTTCCCTCCAAATGGATTACTACGTGCTTACCATTTCAACACGCGTGGAGGAGCTCGGTATAAAACGGCACACCCGGCCAATCCTCCGACCCCTAGAGCCCAGAGGTTGAGAGGTTGAGAGGTTGAGAGTAGGCTGAACCTGCCCACATACACCCATCGTTCCTCACCAACCTCACGATCATGAGCTGCTCAAGGGTGGAAGGCCTCATCCCCTTCATCTACAAGGCCATCAAGGACCACCGCCGGAGCAGCAGCCGGGCCGCCTACCCGGGCGCGGAGGCGGAGGACGCCGTGGACCTCGGCGACACGGACCAGAGGCGGCGCTGGCTGGAGCAGGAGCTGCGGTCACCGCTCCGCGCTGCCGCCGCCCCGGCGTCGACAGAGCGACACGGGCGGAACCGGTCGCTGGAGGAGCTGGCGGGCCAGGTGGGGCTCTCGCCGGGCCGGCGGCTGCCGCTGCCCAAGGCCAGGAGCGTCCGTGCCTTCGCCTGCATCGGCGCCGGCGCCGCGTGACCGCTGCCCCGCCTCCAGCGCGTACAGTACGTGCTTACGCGCGCCGGCGCGTACGCGTAGGCGTAGCCATAGTCCGGTAGGCGTGTGTGGATTCATGCTTTGTGGTTGTGGGTCAAGTGCAGTAGTGTAAATTTTGGTTGAAGCTGTGCATACGTACGAGTGATTGTGAACGAACAAATACTTCACGTTTCAATTTTGTTTCACAAATCCTCGTGTAGCTTTTCGCCCTTTCCATTGTTTCATCGTCTTCTTTTTTCCTCAAAACGTTGGTTCCAGCCAAGACTTATGGATGTTGTTGCTTTTCCTTATGATGAAATCTATGTATATATATATATATATATATAAGAACGATACGGACCATGACATATAAAACAAGCAAAAAACAAACCTGATAAATTAGCTTCTTCTTCGGCAAAAGCAAACATGATTTAGTCTCTTCTTCTTCGGCCAATACATGGACTGTCCATTGTCGTTCTCAATGCGGTTGACAACTAACCGTAAAGGAAGAAGAACATCAAGCACGCCCACGTGTGAGTGACCCTCCACAAGCCTGGATTAGAGCATCTCCAGCCGTTGGCTCCTCAGGGGGCCAAAATAGCACCGTCTGGGGCCAAGCCGGTGTTAAAATCAGCCTGAGGGGTTTGTTTTCCCAGCCACCGCCTCACGGTCGCTCCCCAACTGGCGATTTCGGCCCAATATGGGCGCAGGTTCGGTCCAAATTCGGCCCAGATTCGACGCTATTTCGACATTACTTTGACAAACTCGGCGTTTTTTCGGCTTAAAAACAACAAAATCGGCTCTCTTTGAACATAAATTCAACAAAAAACTAAATGTTTGTATCAAAGTTCAGCATATAAATTAATACAAAATCAAATAGTTCAATGAAGCAATTTCCAACATAAATTAAAACAAATCGAGCTAGACGTTGTCCTTGAGCCTTCATAGGTGCTTCACGAGATCGTCCTGCAGTTCTTGATGCCCTTGTGGGTCTCAGATCTCCTGACGAATATTGAGGTATGCAGCCCATGTTGCTGGTACCTAGTGATCAACAACTGCAAAAGGTCACATCCTATGATATGGTTCAGTGTCAAACACTGACTCTTCCTGCTCGCTCTCAATGATCATGTTGTGCAAGTAGACACAACAATTCATGATCATCCACATCTGTGTTTTCGACCAGGTCATAGCGGGGTAACGGACAATAGCAAATCGCGATTGTAGCACACCAAATGCTCGCTCGACATCTTTCCTGCAAGCCCCCTGAAACTTAGCAAAGTGTGCCTTCTTTGGCGCCATAGGTTTTGAGATAGTCTTCACAAATGTGGACCATCTCGGATAGATACCATCTGCTAGATAGTATCCCTTGTTGTAGTGGCGTCCATTGACCTCAAAGTTTACTGGAGGAGCATGACCTTCAACAAGATTGGCGAAGACATTCGAGCACTGCAAGACGTTGATGTCATTGTGAGTTCCTGGCATACCAAAGAAGGAGTGACAAATCCATAGGTCATGTGTGGCTACTGCCTCAAATACCACACTGCAACCACCTTTGGCGTCTTTGTACATCTCCTGCCAAGCAAATGGGCAGTTTTTTCATGACCAATGCATGCAGCCGATGCTTCCAAGCATCCTTGGAAATCCTCTTGCTGCATTCCGTGCTAGGATTCGAGTAGCGTCTTCAGCACTGAGTGACCACAAATATTGTGGTCTAAACACTGCTACCACTGCCCTGCAGAACTTGTATAGACACTCAAAGATGGTGGACTCGGTCATTCGCCCATAGTCTTCTTGTACGTCTGCGGGAGCTCCGTATGCAAGCATCCTCATAGCTTGGGTACATTTCTGGAGTGAGGAGAATCCAACTGTGCTGGTGCAATCCTTCTTGTAAACGAAATAGCTGTCGAACTCCCGAACGGAATTAACAATCCTGAGGAAGAGCTTCCGGTTCATCCGGTAATGACGTTGAAATGCTTTCTCACCATGCAATGGAGAGTTTGCGAAGTAGTCGGCATAGAGCATGCAATACCCCTCCATCCGATGCCTCTGCTTGATCTTGCGCCGGCCCGGCACGGAGCCACCTTGCCGGGGCTTGTCATTGTTGACGAACAGGCCGACCAGTGAGGCGAGTATCATGAGGTGCTCCTCATCGGTGGTGTCGGCCTTGACTTCTTCCTCCAATAGGGCCGCGAACGCCTCCTCGTCGTCCGAGTCCATGGTCGAGCAGGCAAAACGACGAACACCTTGTCGGCGTGACGGGCAAGCAGCCGTCGGTGCCCTGCCAGCATGGTGTGGGCCGGAGGACGTCGATGGGCGAAGGTCGGGGAAGAGAAATCTGACAGGGGGATGAAGGGGCGGTCAAAAGAGGCCTTCTAGCGGCGGTGCAGTGGCTGTGAATAGGCGGGAGGCGTCGGGATCGGCATTGGGGAGAACGCACACGCGCGGGAGGGGGGGGTGGCTCGGGCGAGGAAAAGGATGAGATTCGCCTGACAGTGGTGTCCCACACGCCGGAGCCCCCCAAGAGGCCCGAGCGTGCTGGGTTCGGCCTGGGTTTGCCGCCCCAAAAAAGGGCTCTAAGCGGCAAAAAGGGGTCCTGGGGCGCGATTGGGCCAATTTTTCGGCGCCGACGGTAAAAAAGACGCCTAGGGAGGCCTGTTGGGGACGTGGGTGGAGATGCTCTTATGAACTTATCCGTGTGATTCTCACGTAACACGTCATACCACGTGTGTTAGAAACATGAAGAGATTTTCCAGGTTTTTATTTTGAGTCCTCCAGTTCTTTTTTTATTTTTTAGGGCAAGTTTTTTCCTTATTTTGAGCAACCGCATTTTTTAGCAGGGGCGGTGTATCCGCCTATCAGTCCATGAGGCTGTAACATCGGCCCGCTTTCTTCACTCTCCAGAAAGGCCCAACAACCCAAACAGATGAGGCAAATGCAATGGAAAAGGTCGTTAAAAAGCAATGGAAAAGGTATTTGGGAATTTCTCAAAACAAAAAAGGGTATTTGGTAGATTCTGTTTCAAAAAAAAAATCCAGCTGGCTTCGCTAAAAGGGATCAATCACTTCTGAAATGTACTCCCTCCGTTCATTAATATAAGTCTTTTTAGAGATTTCACTAATTAACTACATACAGAGTAAAAGTGATGAATTTACATTCTAAAATATCTTTATATACATCCGTATGTAGTTCCTTAGTGAAAACTCTAAAAAGACTTATATTTAAGAATGGAGGAAGTAATAGATAGAGGACATATGAGAGCATGCATGATCCAACATTTTTTTCCATGAACACACAAAGCTTGCATATTTTTTCATTGATAGAAGAAATAAAAAAAGTACATATAAGGGTACATCAGATGACAAGAATGCAAAGAAGAGTGAACATGCCACCTGAAGCAAAGGAGAAGGGATGCTTGGTCTAAACAGAGGAAATTACACAGCTAAAACCACTAAACCCGAACAAGAGAGGCGGACCGAACCAATAAGACGACCAACATCACAAAAAAAAGACCAACACCAGCGACACCGCGAGTGAGAAAGATGGCGCCTTCAAGAAGGAAAACGCCATCGCAACATCGCGGCCATCCAGCCCGGAGAACCAGACCTAGGGTCTCCCATAAGCTCAGAGAGGGGCGCAAACGAAGGTCGTGGAAGCACCTCCAAGAAGGAAAAAACGACGCCCGCGAGCGTCGCCGCTACCAGCATCAGCAAGCCAAGCAGAGATTCTCCCTGGCCTGGTTATGAGCAATCCCATATCCGTCGAATACGGAAATTGAGATCGGGAATCCGTTGTTGCTCGGAGCCACCAAATTTAGAGGGGTTTGGCCACCAGAAAGTGGCACCTGGTGCTACTGGACACACGACAAAGGATCTGGCACCAGGCCAGGCGTGGAGGTACATCGTCGATGGTGCAATGAGGCAGAGAGAACCGACGTAAGGGAAGCGACACGAGCAAGCAAGGACTGCAAAGAGTGCAAATCTGACCTTCCATGGTCGTAGCCGTCTAGACGTCGATGAGCTAAATGAGCTGGAAAGGATGCATATAACGGATCATCGAACCGGTGCTGCATCGAAGAGGACACCGACAAGCCACGAACACTAGAGAACGCATGTCCAGAGGCCACCGGTGCCGGGAAAGTGCTAGTAAAGACCCACCGCGAGGTGCCACACAAACACCCAATACCAGGTCGATGCCCTATGGAAGGCATGCGCCAGGGAATCAACCACCATTGCCTCAACAATCAACACGCAAAGGCCACCACCATAGCATGAGGGAGGTGGCGCCACTAGAGACAAGGGCCTCCTACATGAGGTAGACCCGCGACTGGCCACAACACCCGCGTCCACTTCCCAGCCAGCCGCAACACCAACACCAAGCTGGGATACGCCCACGGGGAGGGAGGGGGATGCAAAAGACACCTTCCAACTCCATGACCAAGCCGTAACACCAGTCGGACCGACCAGGGAGGGGAAGCCGGATGGAGACGCACACGAGACTGGATCTCGAGGGGAGGGGACGTCATGCTCTATTAAGAAGCCCCACCACCCTCATGGTCACGGCCATGCCACACTATGGCCGGACCGGTAGGGGGAGGGGGGCAACATCAAGCCATCATAATCGGAGACGACGCTGGAGGGGGGAGATGTCGGGGTGGAGGGGGGTTGTAGCACGCGGGGGGAGGGGGGAGACTACCCCACCGCCACCATCCTAGGTACCAGCACAACTTTGCCGGCTAGGCCTTCGGCGACGATGATGCGTGGGTTGAGCGGAGGGAGGAATCCCGGTGAAGACGTCTAGGTTTCCTCGTGTCGCCCCTGGGTTGCGACGCGGGGGTCGGGGTGGGTGTTCCTCCACCTTATAACTAACCAAACTAGAAAGTGCTTCTCTCGATGATCCAACAATAACTATATTCTTTTTACTAAACTAAAGCAGAGACAAAGTTTGAGGATAAGCATTTGGCCAGCTAGGCGACATGTTTTTATTTGGAAGGTTGTGCACACTTCCCATGATAAAGTTGAGAAAAGAAAGATGTACACTCTAAAAGATATAGAGCTGTAATTGTCTTTATATAGGAACTCTTAGTGTCCTCCTTTTAAAAGTTTGCAACTGAATGCTATGAGACAATCTACATAGCTTTTGAACAACACATAAAGCGAAAAGTGGGTGACGTGAAATGCATGCAAAAACGGCCTAGAATTTGTTTCTAACAAACATGTTATTACAAGTCTATTTTGCCCCTATGTTCCCTTTTAAAGCCTGTGGAGAAAGACATCTCAGAGCACACAAAGACACCAAATATAGCCCAAGTATACCTTGGAGGTTCTTATCTAGAAACTAGTGAGTGACTAGAGATGTCACTCTTATCACCACCATCACCACCATTGTTGGTCACACCATATGGGTCAAGAGGAGCCGGTGATTCGTCCGTTTCAATCGATCCTTACATACCATTGATTGTGACTTTGATCATCATTGCAGCCCTCATGGCTGCCTCTTTGGTTTTTGCAAATTTATGTGTTAAGCGTTGGGCATTACTCAGTAGTTCATATGGTACACAGTCATTCGCGAAGCAAGAATGTGGCATGTGCACTCATGAGGGCACCACTGATGTTGCTTATCCTATTGAGGATGTGGCGTTAGAGGTGTTGGTCGAGTCAGATCCACCACAAAACGAAGAGGATGACGAGGATAGTTCTTCCGAAGAAGGTTTTTAAGACATCAGTCAATTTATGCTTTACTTATCTAGAAGTTTCTAAATATTATGTTGTGTTCCTTGATGTTTTGTTCAAAGAGATTTGGATGTGTTTTGCAAGTTTGATCCTAGTGGTCCAAACGATAATAAACAATATGCATCTCTTAGATTGCTGTTATGTATATACAAATCTCCCCATTGCTTAGGTTTTGGTTTTTTCAGCTCTTGTAGTTTTAGTACATGTATTTCTCGGTTCATTATTCAGTGTGAGGTTCGCGCCATTTTTCACGCATGTCGTGACACTTGAGCAACCAAACGAACACCAAAAACAAGTTTGAACCTTTCCAGTTTAAACGAACCAGAAAAAAGTATGAACGGTTCATGAACATAAGTTATACAAAAAAAATATTGCTCATGCATTTTAATCTCTGCAGGTCCTTTAAAATTAGAGATATTTTTAATGGGCACTATGTAAGCAATAAATTTTGGCAGTTTACACTCATTTGTATGTATTGAAATTTTGTACCCATTTAGCAAGTCTTAGCTTGCTTCTACCGTGCTAAAAAGCTGGCATTTCACTACTTTATGCCAATTTTCCTGAACAAATATATCACTTAATTTGTACATTTCTACCCATTGTTCATGCATGTGAAGTTGTGAACATGTATTTTTTGGAAACTATAGATTCTCTTGTGTGTCTTCAACAAGGGCCGATGCATGAACCTTTATTTGCCGCTTGACACAAGAGAAACATATAACATGCAACTCATAATAAAACGAGAAAATTTAAGATTATCTCCGTCACTATTACCTCTTGTAAGATAAGATATGGACAACAACTATGTAGGGTTAATTTGGACTTCTCCCTTTATACAAATAAGTAAAAAAAATATTTCATTAAAACATGGTGTGAAACTAGGAAATATCATGCATAGCACTAGGCAACGAGAAAAGCTCAAGACATGTGAGCCGCTCGAGATCAACTCGTATTTTAGCTCGACTCGAGATCGGCTCGAAAAGAAATGAGCCGAGTATGAGCCATTTATGTAGATCAATCAAGGAACGAGCCGATCTTGAGCCAGCATTGGCTCGCTCGATTTTAGCTCGATATCTCGATATCATATAAGCATTTTAAATATTTTTCATGGCTATTGCGAAGAACTAGGACCATCCCTTGCCATATATGTTATGTACCATTTGTTTTTCTTCATCTTACATACTAGCAAACATGGAAATTGAGCATGGAGAAAATTTAAACTCAATATGACACATGGCCAACCCTGTGTTCAATATCTTGTTATTTTGGCCAAAATTTGAGAGCAGACGCACTTTCATTGTCTTCTATCCACGATCTTTTGTTATTACATACTAGTCTTCAATTGAGAAATAATAAGTTGAATTTTATAGTGCTCTTTCGGTTGTGGTCTATCTTACTTCAAAATTTTCCTATAAATAATCTTAAAAATAATCTTATTTAGATCAAAACTAGCTCAAGAACGACTCGAGATCGTTACAAGCAGAGCATGAGCCACTTTCTACAGCTCGACCTTGAGCTTAGCATATTTTGAGCTCGCTCGAATTTTAGTATGAGTTGAGTTGAATCTAGGCCAACTCGCTTGAACTCGAGTCATGTTTTGATCTTGGTTAATAGTTAGTCAAGTTGGTCATGAATAGACATCTTATTTCTATCACCCAAAGCATATAAGCCACATACTCGTGAGTAAAAACGCAATAATTCTTAGTTAATTTTGATTTTTTTGACTATTGTACAGTTTCAAACCGCAATTTTGGATTTTCAAGAGATCACATTGTTTTACATGACTAAGAGTGAAACTAATAGAAATATGACATGGTAGTATGAATTAAATATGTATTCTATCATAATGATAGAAGATTATTGCAAAGGTCTTACCCTTGAAAAACTATGATGAATAGAAAAAGGAAAAATGGTATCCACTAATAAGGCATACCCATTGTATATCTCCTTTAGACATAGTGAAAAGTGAGGTTACAAAGATTTGAACATTGATTTTTTGAAAAGTAGTTACTTTTTTATGAAGGGCGCTTTTATTATCTCGGAATGTAGCATCAAGTGGATACATGACATTATTAGTAATATCCGACCTCTTCATGGATAGGATGCACAGAACCGCAAATTGAAAGTCTAACAGAAAGGAAAATGGTGGAAAAGTACACCGAAAAGTAACGTGTAAAGGAGAAGCATTTTTGCCTTTAAAAACTAAATCATTTTTACATATCCAAAGCGACCTAAATTAAGTCATACACTTCAACCCTTATTAGTGTTTTGAACCTATTTCGAAAACTGTCCAACCAATGAACAAAAATATTGACAACACTTGTGGACGGATACAAAATTTGACGCTATTTGCATGACTGGTCATATAGAACGTGTAAACTTCTACTGGAAAAAATGTTTGATTGTCACATGATGACTACAAAAAATAACACTTCTTAGTCCCTTTCTAGTTGCGCCGTGTGAGATTGTCTTTAGCACCACTCCTCTACGAAGATATCACATGAAGATTTTAACTTTTAGTGAAATCTTTGACCTCCAAATTTTCTTGTTATTATTCACATGTATCTCAGAATGCGTTAGTGCACGGTACATAGAGTCTACTGTGGAAGACCCCGATGTAATAAGGTTCCAACAAAACACATCCCTACCTTGTATTAGGATAATCGCATCCACTCGGGATAAATATTATGCTTGAACGGAATATTCGGCATGGATGAACTGAGCACATGCGCAATAGTATTATTCTTATCGCTTGCAATGGTCTACATGGCTGGATATTGTTCTCGGAGAGTGGAACTACGTAGCCATATGTCTTCCCAGAACAGAATCTCTAACCCATCCTTTATCACGAAAGAGATGTTTCTTTGCCATCATTAGGCCATCCCAAAAGTTTGAATATCCTTTTAACCTAGATACTTGTTGTGCAACATGGTTTTCCAAAAACCATAAGAAGTTTGAACAACCATTTACAAGGTAGGTCCTCATTCTTGATTTGCGGGTTATGAATCCAAGGCTATGTTGGTCTTTTGGCCTACAAATCACCCTTCATTTGGTCGGTATGTATTTTTTTCACCATCTCCATGCTAAAAGAAACTGTATCTAAAATAGTCCAACCTTTGTAGAAAGAAAG
This sequence comes from Hordeum marinum, assembly GCA_022496015.1. NCBI lineage: Eukaryota > Viridiplantae > Streptophyta > Magnoliopsida > Poales > Poaceae > Hordeum > Hordeum marinum. The sequence goes on from CM039672.1 coordinate 333,799,388, forward strand.
AATATAGAAAATCATATTTGTGAGGAGATATTTAATTAAAACCAACCGTCCTCCAACTAAGAGAGCTTCCCTTTCCAACTGCTCCAACTGAGATGCTCCTCTACATGCTTCTACTCTGCAATAGTGAGACACCTATAATGAGTCGATGTCCCATATATTTAATTGGGAATTGCTGATGTGCACAACCAAACAGGTTAGCATAATCGTCCACCACCTCAACACCTTCTCCAAAGTAGAAAAGATTATTTTTTAAGGAAGTTAATTTCGAGACCCGACATTTGCTCAAACGTTGAAAGCAATAGTTTCATCTTGTCAAGTTCATGTTCCATAAAAAGGACCGTGTCATTAGATGATGACCCACAAGTATAGGGGGTCAATCGTAGCCTTTTTGATAAGTGAGAGTGTCAAACCCACGAAGGAGCAGAAGGAAATGACAAGTGGTTTTAGTATGGAAGTTTCTGCAAGCACTGAAAGTAGCGGTAATAGATAGTTTTGTAGTAAGGCAATTCGTAACAAGTAACAAGTAACAATGGTGCAGCAAGGTGTCCCAATCCTTTTTGTCGCAAAGGACAAGCCGGAATTTACTCTTATATGAAGCAAAGCGCTCTCGAGGACACATGTGAATTTTGTCTAGTCATGGTTCATCATGTTTAGTTGATTTACATTCGTTACTTTAATAATTTGATATGTGGGTGGACCGATGCTAGGGTGTTGTTCTTACTTGAACAAACAACCCACTTATGAATAACCCCTCTCGCAAGAATCCGCAACTACGAAATAAGAATTAAGATAAACCTAACCATAGAATGAAACATGTGGTTCCAAATCAACGCCTTCTGGAATAACTCATAAACTATGGTTTAAGCTTCTGTCACTCTCGCAACCCATCATCTACTTATTAACCCCCACTGCTTTCCCTTAGGCCCAAATATGGTGAAGTTTCATTGTAGTCAACGTTCACACGACACCACTAAAGGAAGAGAAACATACACATCATCAAAATATCAAACGTATACCAACATCACATGATTATTTATGACAAGACTTCTCCCATCTTGTAAAGCCATACATCCTCAATATTCACATTCACAAAAAGATCATCAAAACAATTGTTGCACGGGCTTCACAAATAAGGTATCTCTCTCTCGAGGTGCATTATGCACACTTGTTACACAACCAATATGCTTATGTAGAGCATCCTCTTTGTCCAAATTCCTCCAACCACCGTCACTAAATGCATTAGTTCCCTTTGATGGGGAACGTCGCATGGAAAACAAAAAAATTCCTATGCACACGCAAGATCTATCCGTGGTGGTGAGCATCTACGAGAGGGAGAGTGGATCTACGTACCCTTGTAGATCGCTAAGCGGGAAGCATTAAGAAACGCGGTTGGTATAGTCGAACATCTTCACGATCCAAATCGCCGAGCGTCCCGCGATCACATCACGACCCGTCCCGCGATCCAATCACGACCCGTCTTGCGATCTCGTCACGATCCGTCTCGTGAACTCATCACGATCCGTCCCACGAACTCATCACGATCCGTCCCGCGATCTCCTCATGATCCGTCCCGTGAACTCATCATGATCCATCCTGCGAACTCATCATGAACCGTCTCGCGATCTTGATCATGGTCCTTCCGATCTAGTGCCGAACGGACGGCACCTCCGCGTTCAGCACACGTGTAGCTTGATGACGATCTCCACTGTCTTGATCCAGCAAGAGGAAGTGGAGAGGAGGAAGAGTTCACCGGCAGCGTGACGGTGCTCCGGCGATGGTGGTGGAGCAATTCCGGCAGGGCTTCGCCTAAGCACTGTGGAAATCCGATCTAGAGGAGCACCGGTGGAACGGGTAGCACGTGGCCGTAAAATCAGGTGCAAATCACCCAAGTCCACCAATATATATAGGAGGGAGGGAGGAGGAGGGCTGGCGCAAGGCCAAGGCCCCATAGGAGTCGGACGAACCTATTAGGATTCGAGGACTCTCCTCCAATCCTAGTAGGACTAGGATTCGTCCCTCTTTTCCTTTTTTCCACCTTTTCCTATTGAGTTTTCTTCTCCAGCCACATGGGCCTTGTGTGGGAGTTTCCACCAGCCCACTAAGGGCTGATATTCACTCTCCCACAGCCCATGAAGCCTCTTGGGTCGAAATACCTCTCCCGATGGTCCCTAGGTACACTACCGGCACTCCCGGTACACTACCTATGAGCCCGAAACTTTTCCGGCGACCAAAATAGGACTTACTATATATGAATCTTTACCTCCGAACCATTCTGGAGCTCCTCGTGACATCCGTGATCTCATCTAGGACTCCGAACAACCTTTGGTCACCACCATACATAACTCTATACTATCGAAACGTCACCAAACCTTAAGTGTGCAGACCCTGCGGGTTCAGAACTATGTAGACATGACCGAGACACCTCTACGGTCAATAACCAATAGCGGGACCTGGATGCCCATATTGGTTCCTACATATTCTACGAAGATCTTTATCGGTCGAACATCTATGTCAAGGATTCAGTTAATCCCGTATGATGTTCCCTTTGTTCTTTGGTATGTTACTTGCCGGAGATTCGATTGTCGGTATCTCCATACCTAGTTCAACCTCGTTACCGGCAAGTCTCTTTACTCGTTCCGTAATACAAGATCCCATGACTAACACTTAGTCACATTGCTTGCAAGGCTTGTTGTGATGTTGTATTACCGAGTGGGCCCTGAGATACCTCTCCGTCACACGGAGTAACAAATCCCAGTCTTGATCCATGCCAACTTAACAGACACCCTCGGAGATACCTGTAGAGTACCTTTATAGTCACCCAGTTACGTTGCGGTGTTTGATACACACAAGGCACTCCTCCGGTGTCAGTGAGTTGCATGATCTCATGGTCATAGGAACATATACTTGACATGCAGAAAACAGTAGCAATAAATTGACATGATCATATGCTATGTTTGTAGTTTGGGTCTTGTCCATCACACCATTCTTCTAATGATGTGATCCCGTTATCAAATGACATCTCATGTCCATGGCTAGGAAACCTTAACCATCTTTGATCAACGAGCTAGTCTATTAGAGGCATACTAGGGACATGGTTTTGTCTATGTATCCACACATGCATCTAAGTCTCCGATCAATACAATTATAGCATGGATAATAAACGATTATCATGAACAAGGAAATATGATAATAACTAATTTATTATTGCCTCTAGGGCATATTTCCAACAGTCTCCCACTTGCACCAGAGTCAATAGTCTAGTTCACATCACCATGTGATTTGCATTGTTATGAATCTAACACCCAATGAGTTCTGGGGCTCGATCATGCTTTGCATGTGAGAGAGGTCTTATAGTTAATGGGTCTACGACATTCAGATCCGTGTGTACTTTGCAAATCTCTATGTCAAACTGTAAACACTGCTACCACAATCCACTTGGTACTATTCCAAATGGCTACTCCACTATATGTATCCAGATTGCTACTATGGGTCATCCGGATTGGTGTTAAAGCTTGCATCGACGTAACTCTTTACGACGAACTCTTTATCACCTCCATAATCGAGAAACATCACCTTAGTCTTTTAGTTACTAAGGATAATCTTGACCGTTGTCCAGTGATCCACTCCTGGATCACTCTTGTACCCCTTGACTGACTCATGGCAAGGCACACACAGGTGCGGTACACAACATGACATACTATACAGAGCCTATGGCTAAGGCATAGGGGACGACGTTCGTCCTTTCCCTTTCTTCTGCCGTTGTCGAGCTTTGAGTCTCACTCAACTTCACACCTTACAAATCAGGCGAGAACTCTTTCTCCGACTGATCCATTTTGAACTCTTTCAAAATCTTCTCAAGGTATGTACTCATTGAAAGTCTCATCAAGCATCTTGATCTATCTCTATAGATCTTGATGTTCAACAATTAGGTAGCTTTATCCAGGTCTTCCTTTAAAAAACTCTTTTCAAACAACCGTTTATGCTTTCCAGAAATTCTGCATCATTTTCGATCAACAATATGTCAACCACATATGCTTATCAGAAACTCTATAGTGCTCCCACTCACTTTATCGTAAATACAAGTTTCTCGTAAACTTTGTATAGACTCAAAAACTTTGATCACCTCATCAAAGTGTACATTCCAACTCCGAGATGCTTGCTTCAGTCTATAAAAGGATCACTGAAGCTTGCACACCTTTTAGCATCCTTAGGACTGACAAAACCTTCTGGTTGTATCACATACAACCTTTCCTCAAGTAAACCGTTAAGGAAATGATGTTTTGACATCCATCTGCCAGATTTCATAATTGAAAGTGCAGCAACTGCTAACATAATTTCAACAGACTTTAGCATCGCTACGAATGAGAAAGTCTCATCGTAGTCAACTCCTTGAACTTGTCGTAAACTTCTTTGCAACAAGCCGAGCTTTACAAATGGTGACATTTACCATGAGCGTATGTCTTCATTTTAAACATCCATTTGTACTCAACGACCTGTCGTCCAACGAGCAAGTCTACCAAAGTCTATACTTGGTTTTCATACATGGATCCTTTCTCGGATTTCATGGCCTCTAACCATTTGTCGGAATCCGGGCCCATCATCGCTTCTCCATAGCTCGTAGGTTCATCGTTGTCCAACAACATGACCTCCAAGACAGGGTTGTCGTACCGCCCAAGAGCAGTACACGTCCTTGTCGACCTACGAGGTTTGATAGTAACTTGATCCGAAGCTTCATGATCATCATCATTAACTTCCTCTTCAACTAACGTAGGCATCACAGAACATCTTCCTGCGCTGCGCTACTCTTTGGTTGAACAAAGGTTCAACAACCTCATCAAGTTCTATCTTCCTCTCACTCAATTCTTTCGAGAGAAACTCTTTCTCGAGAAAGGACCCAGTTTTAGCAACAAACATTTTATGCTTGGATCTGAGATAAAAGGTTTACCCAACTGTCTTTAGGGTATTCTATGAAGATGCATTCGTCCGCTTTGGGTTCGAGCTCATTAGGTGAAAAACCCTTTTTCACATAAGTGTCACAGCCTCAAACATTAAGAAATGACAGCTTAGGTTTCTATCAAACCATAATTCACACGGTGTCATCTCAACGGATTTAGATGGTGCCCTATTTAAAGTGAATGTAGTTGTCTCTAATGCATAACCCCAAAATTATAGTAACAAAATGATAATAGACATCATAGCACGCACCATATCCAATAGAGCACGACTATGACGTTCGGACACACCATCACACTATGGTGTTCTAGGTGGCGTGAGTTGTGAAACAACTTTCACATTGTCTAAAGTTGTATGCCAAACTGTAACTCAGATATTCACCTCCACGATCATATCGCAAACATTTTTATCTTCTTGTCACGATGATCTTAAACTTCACTCTGAATTTGCTTGAACCTTTCAAACGATTCAGACTTGTGTTTCATTAAGTAAATATACACTATATCTACTCAAATCATCAGTGAAGGTAAGAAAATAATGATATCCACCGCACGCTACAAGACTCATTGGATTGCATACATCAACATGTATCATTTCCAATAAATCACTTGCCCGCTTCATCAAAACAGAAAACAGGGTCCTTAGTCATCTTGACCAAGAGGCATGGTTCGCATGTCTCAACCGATTCGAAATCGAATGAGTCCAAAGATCCATCAGTATGGAGTTTCTTCATGCGTTTTATACCAATATGACATTTAGCGGCAGTGCCACAAGTATGTGGTACTATTATTATTAACTTTGTATCTTTTTGGCATCAATGTCATGAACATGTGTATTACTACGATCAAGTTTCAACAAACCATTCTTACTGGGTGCATGAGCATTGAAGGTGTTATTCATGTAAATAGAATAACCATTATTCTCTAACTTAAATGAATAACCGTGTTGCAATGAACATGATCTAATCACGTTCATGCTCAACGCAAAAACACCAAATAACATTTATTTAGGTTCGTCACTAATCTCGAAGGTAGAGAGAGCATGCGATGTTGATCACATCAACCTTGGAAACATTTCCAACACACATCGTCACCTCACACTTAGCTAGTATCCGTTTATTCTGTAGCTTTTACTTCGAGTTACTAACATTTAGCAACCGAACCGGTATCCAATACCCAGGTGCTACTAGGAGTACTAGCAAGGTACACATCAATAACACGTATATCAAATATACTTCTGTCGACTTTGCCAGCCTTCTTATCTTACCAAGTATCTAGGGTTGTTCCGCTTCAGCGACCGTTCTCCTCATAATCAAAGCACTTAGTCTCGGGTTTGGGTTAGACTTTGGGTTGCTTCACTGGAGCTGCAACTGACTTGCTATCCATGAAGTTTCCCTCCTTGCTCTTGCCCTTCTCGAAACTAGTGGTTTTGAATAACCATCAACACTTGACGCTCCTTCTCGATTTCTACCTTCGCGGTGTCAAACATCGCGAACAGCTCAGGGATCATTATTTCTATCCCTGGCGTTTTATAGTTCATCACCAAGTTCTAGTAGCTTAGTGACAGTGACTTGGAGAACTATATCAATCACTATCCTATCTGGAAGATCAACTCCCACTCGATTCAAATGATTGTAGCACCCAGACAATCTGAGCACATGCTCAACGATTGAGCTATTCTCCTTCATCTTGCAGGCAAAGAATCTTGTTGGAGATCTCATATCTCGCAACATGGGCATGAGCCTGAGATCCTAATTTCAGCTCTTAGAACATCTCATATGTTTCGTGATGTTCAAAACATTTCGGAGTCTCAATTCTAAGCCGTAATGCATGACGCACTAAACTATCAAGTAGTCATCAGAACGTGCCTGTCAGATGTTCACAACATCTACAGACGACGCTAGAGGGGTTGGCGCACCGAGCGGTGCATTAAAGACATAAGCCTTCTGTGCAGCAATGAGGACAATCCTCGGATCACGGAGCCAGTCCGTAATATTGCTACCATCATCTTTAAACTCTATTTCTCTAGGAACATATAAAAATACAAGGGAGCTACAGTGTGAGCTAGTAATCTACAACACAGTTTGCAAAGACACTACTGACTATGTCCATGATAATGAGTTCAATTAATCATATTACTTAAGAACTCCCACTCAAATTGACATCCCTCCGGTCATTCGAGTGACACATGATCCAAATTCACCAACTCAAGTCCGATCATCACGTGAGTTGAGGTGGTTTCAATGGTGAACATCATCATGTTGATCATATCTGCTATATGACTCATGTTCGACCTTTCGGTCTCTTGTGTTCCGAGGCCATGTCTGTACATGCTAGGCTCGTCAAGTTTAACCCGAGTGTTCTGCACGTGCAACACTGGCTTGCACCCGTTGTATGTGAACGTAGAGTCTATCACACCCGATCATCACGTGGTGTCTCGACACGAAGAACTTTCGCAACGGTGCACACTCGAGGAGAACACAATTTATCTTGAAATTAAGTGAGGGATCACCTTATAATGCTACCGTCATCCTAAGCAAAACAAGGTGCATAATAAGATTAACATCACATGCAAATCATAAGTGAGATGATATGGCCATGAACTTGTGCTTTTGATCTCTATCATGAAAGCACCGGCATGATCTCCATCGTCACCGGCATGACACCATGATCTCCATCATCTTGATCTCCATCAACGTGTCGCCATCGGGGTTGTTGCGCCCACCATGCTACTACTACTATTGCTACCGTTTAGCAATAAAGTAAAGCATTACATAGCGCTTAATGATTGACACGCAGGTCATACAATAATTAAAGACAACCCTGTGGCTCCTGCCGGTTGTCGTACTCATCAACATGCAAGTCATGATAATCTATACATCACATGATCATCTCATACATCACATATATCACATCATGTAATTGGCCATATCACATCACAACATACCCTGCAAAAACAAGTTAGACGTCCTCTAATTGTTGTTACATGTTTTACGTGGCTGCTACGGGTATCTAGCAAGAACAATTCTCATCTCCGCAAAAACCACAACGGTGATACACTAGTTTCTTTTCAACCTTTTCAAGGACCGCCTTTGTCGAATCCGATCCAACTAAAGTGAGAGAAACTGCCACCCGTAAGCCATCTAGGCAACAAGTTGCATCGAGGGAACCGGTCTCTCGTAAGCGTACGAGTAATGTTGGTCCGGGCCGCTTCATCTCACAAAACCGCTGAACCAAAATCCGACCAAGGGAGGAAGCAATCTAAGCATCAACGCCCACAAACCTTTTGTGTTCTATCGACATCTCATCTACACATAGACCTAGCTCATGATGCAACTGATGGGGAACGTCGCATGGGAAACAAAAAAATTCCTACGCACACGCAAGATCTATCCATGGTGATGAGCATCTACGAGAGGGTGAGTGGATCTGCGTACCCTTGTAGATCGCTAAGCGGGAAGCGTTAAGAAACGCGGTTGGTGTAGTCGAACATCTTCGTGATCCAAATCGCCGAGCGTCCCGCGATCACATCACGATCCGTCCCGCGATCCAATCACGATCCGTCCCGCGATCTCGTCACGATCCGTCCCGTGAACTCATCACGATCCGTCCCGCGATCTCATCACGATCCGTCCCGCGATCTCATCACGATACGTCCCGTGAACTCATCACGATCCGTCCCGCGAACTCATCACGAACCGTCTCGTGATCTTGATCACGGTCCTTCCGATCTAGCGCCGAACGGACGGCACCTCCGCGTTCAGCACACGTGCAGCTTGATGACGATCTCCACCGTCTTGATCCAGCAAGAGGAAGTGGTGAGGAGGAAGATTTCACCGGCAGCGTGACGGTGCTCCGGCGATGGTGGTGGAGCAATTCCGGCAGGGCTTCGCCTAAGCACTACGGAAATCCGATCTATAGGAGCACCGGTGGAACGGGTAGCACGTGGCCGTAAAATCAGGTGCAAATCATCCAAGTCCACCAGTATATATAGGAGGGAGGGAGGAGGAGGGCTGGCGCAAGGCCAAGGCCCCATAGGAGTCGGCCGAACCTATTAGGATTGGAGGACTCTCCTCCAATCCTAGTAGGACTAGGATTCGTCCCTTTTTTTTCCTTTTTCCCACCTTTTCCTATTGGGTTTTCTTCTCCAGCCACATGGGCCTTGTGTGGGAGTTTTCACCAGCCCACTAAGGGCTGATATTCACTCTCCCACAGCCCATGAAGCCTCTTGGGTCGAAATACCTCTCCTGATGGTCCCCCGGTACACTACCGACACTCCCGGTACACTACCGATGAGCCTGAAACTTTTCTGGCGACCAAAATAGGACTTCCTATATATGAATATTTACCTCCGAACCATTCCGGAGCTCCTCGTGATGTCCTAGATCTCATCCGGGACTCCGAACAACCTTCGGTCACCACCATACATAACTATATACTACCGAAACGTCACCAAACCTTAAGTGTGCAGACCCTGCGGGTTCGAGAACTATGTAGACATGACCGAGACACCTCTACGGTTAATAACCAATAGCGGGACCTGGATGCCCATATTGGTCCCTACATATTCTATGAAGATCTTTATCGGTCGAACCTCTATGTCAAGGATTCAGTTAATCCCGTATGATGTTCCCTTTGTTCTTCGGTATGTTACTTGCCCGAGATTCGGTCGTCGGTATCTCCATACCTAGTTCATCCTCGTTACCGGCAAGCCTCTTTACTCATTCCGTAATACAAGATCCCGTAACTAACACTTAGTCACATTACTTGCAAGGCTTGTTGTGATGTTGTATTACCGAGTGGGCCTTGAGATACCTCTCCGTCACATGGAGTAACAAATCCCAGTCTTGATCCATGCCAACTTAAGAGACACCCTCGGAGATACCTGTAGAGTACCTTTATAGTCACCCAGTTACGTTGCGACGTTTGATACACATAAGGCACTCCTCCGCTGTTAGTGAATTGCATGATCTCATGGTCATAGGAACATATACTTGACATGCAGAAAACAGTAGTAATAAACTGACACGATCATATGCTACGTTTGTAGTTTGGGTCTTGTCCATCACACCATTCTTCTAATGATGTGATCCCATTATCAAATGACATCTCATGTCCATGGCTAGGAAACCTTAACCATCTTTGATCAACGAGCTAGTCTATTAGAGGCATACTAGGGACATGGTTTTGTCTATGTATCCACACATGCATCTAAGTCTCCGATCAATACAATTATAGCAAGGATTATAAATGATTATCATGAACAAGGAAATATGATAATAACTAATTTATTATTGCCTCTAGGGCTTATTTCTAACACCCTTACCACTAGTTTTTCTTTTCTTTGAACAAGTAGCATACAAAGCAAAAATGCAGATTCCTTGTTGATGCTATATTCAAGTCAACAATGATTATGAAGCTACAAAGGATTGAACAAACGTTCTCTATCCCCAATTGTTGTTTTTTTCAAAGTCAAGTGCATAAGGTTTGAATGGATTTTTAAGGATATATGAACTTCGAACCATGCCTTGATCATTGACAAGATAATTTGCAATTGGTAGCCTTTCCCCGGGATCATGTAACTAAAATCATAAACCGGTGGTGGCGGTGGTGACACATCTTCTGTTTGCTCTATGGTCACATTCGACATAGACACTGTTGGTTCTTGAGTTAGCTCCCCAATCACAATCAGCATACACACAAGTTCTCCAATTTGCTCATCAGCTACATCCGGCATATTCCCTGCCTTCTTCTTCTTCCCTATGTTAATAGCTTCTCTCTGGAAAAGCGAAACAATGTCTCCTGCCCTCTTCATTCCTCAACAATTACGCAATAGAAATTATTTTCTATCAGTACACAATACATAAGTAAATTTAGGCATTATGTTCAAAATGAAAGTAATTGAGGCAAAAATGATAGTTCACTTCATTCAAGCCAACTATAATGAAAGTAATTGAGGCAGAATTCAAGCATTTGTTGCTTCATTCAAGCCAATTATAATTTTACATCATTCTACATATAGACTAATTTAAGCAAAGTACTTGTGCAAAATTATGTATGCGTTCATGTACAGGAAATTGGAGCAAAAAAAGTAAACCCTAAGTCTTAAATTGAGGCATGTGGGCACCTTAAAATCGGTTAGTTTTCTCACTTGTAGCCAGGGCGGCCGTGGTGAGGCTTTGCAGGGGGCGGCAGGCCCGGTGGGAAACCAAGAAGGGGAGACGGGACGCTGGGACCATTGCAGCGCAGGACGGGAGCGTGGCTAGACCAGGCACGGGAGGGAGCCGGGAAGGGGAGGCGGCCAGGTGGGAGCCTCCTGGGCGGCTGGGCTTCGGTCTCCAACCGGCGAAGCCGCGATGGCTAGTCGGCTGGGTGTCAGGGCACTGACAGGTCAGGCAGTGCAGCTGTTGTGCGAGGGAATGAGGCCAGGTGGGAGCCTCCTGGGCGACTGGGCTCCGGTCTCCGGCCGGCGACCGACAAAGCCGCGATGGCTGGTCGGCTAGGTGTGAGGGCAGTGTCGGGTGAGGCAGTGTAGTTGTTGTGCGAGAGGAGGAGGGTTCTGCTCGTGCTCGATGTGGACCAGCTGGACATGCCATGGTTGCATTCATCCGTGGATACACTAGTGGGCCATTTTTTTTCTATCTAGCCCAATTAGAGATATACTAATATATAAACACATTCAAAATCCCAGGTAGGCCACCCTGTACATCCGCCCCTGGTTTTGGACGAGGGTTTATACATACTTCCATGAACGTAGGAAGTTCAAGCCCTACAAGTTTGAGACTAATTGGTGATGTGTCAATCCAAAAGAGGCAGGTCTTCATCCAACTAGAGTGCAACAAGTTTTGTGCCTCCCTTGAGAACATTATCGGCCGTCCCGTGAGTGGCCTAGGCGTCAAATACATGGTATACAATTATTTCCCCTTGTTCATATGTGTGTTTGATGCATGTCCATTGCATATCAATGTATATTATTGCTTTCATCTTCATTTTTAGACATTTCAATCTTTGAAGACCTTCAAGACCCAACATGAGGACAAGCCATTCACCTCGACCAATTGTTGGATGATTGTTTGTAGATGCCAAAGTTTAAGGAGCAATATGTCACGCAAAAGAAAGGTGAGGGGCCGTCAGCGGTCGTTGAGCCAAGTGAAGGAGAGAAACGTTCGAGAGGGAAGACTAACTCCAAGTTGGATGACACGTATGATGCTTCGACACTCGCCTTGCATTTTTTTTAAGGGGTTCACTACTCAAAAGTATGTGAGGGATGAGAGGAAGCGTCAAGAACCTTGACATCCAAAAGAACAAGATCGAGATCAAGGAGAGTTATGTCCGGACAAAAGCAAATTTGTTGAAGCTCACGTAGATCTCGAAGGAAAAACACATCATGACGATCGACTTAAGCAGTGTCCTCAAATAAAGAAGCAAAAGTAGATGCTCGAGATAGATTGATGACGTATCACGGAGACGTGATTTTTTTAATGCATCAGCCAACTCAACGCATGCAACCAAATACTGGTTTGGGGTGCTTCCCTAATGTAGCCAACCCTTAAGCAGGCAACAAAGTATGTGCATAAGATGTTTTTTCTATCTATGTCACTCGGCTGGTTGAACCAAGCACAGGTATAAATAGCCCAAAGACCATGCAGACAACCAAACAAGACTTTGGAGTTTCATTGATTTTAAGCGGGACAGTTGCCTTGTGTATTACGAGAAAAATGAAAGTTTTCCTTTTGCGATCAAGAAAAAAATGAAAGCTAACTCCGCATTAACACTTGGACAAATCCTAGTTTCGACAAAATAGGTGGATAAATCCTTGACGCACAAAATGTATTATTTAACCGTCGCAGCTGGATTAATAAAGCTCTGATTTCTCTACATGGACCGTGTTAGCAGTTAACAAACTGTCAATTCAAAACAAAAAAGCAAAATGATTTCTCCACTCCTACCGCGCACGCGCGCCGCCCCCTTCAATGGCACGACGAGGCGATGCTCCGGCTGTCGGACGGCACGAAAGCCAGCGCGATTAGGACGGCCATAAGCCCCACGGGGACCAGCAGCAGCAGCGACGGCGGCGGCGGGAGCGGCGGCAGGAACACCAGCAGCGCGGTCAGGCAGAGGAACAGCACGGCCAGCTCCGCCGTGAAGCACCCCGCAGTCGCACCGGGCGCCCTCTGCCCTTGCGGCGCCGCCCGTTTCCCCTCCGCGCCGCGCGCCCGCCCTCCTCCGCCGCCGGCCATGGAACCGTTCGTCCCCGCCCTCCTCTCCGTCCACATTCGATCGGCGTCGAGTGTCTCGATTCCAAGTGGAGGGCAAGGAGTGTGCTGCCACTGCTGCCTGATTGTATCAGCAGCAGACAACTTGTACGTGCTACATATAGGAACCAACCAGACGGGCTTGCTACTTGTTGCTGTTGTTGTCTTCCTTGCAATGGATTGCGATCAAATTCGGATGGCACAATGGCCAAGGGCAGATACTGGTGGTGTGGCCGCGCAAGTGCGGGTGGATCAGCATCGGCTGCCCCGGATGCGCAACTGTACCCGTCGGCCAATTGGCCTGTGTTGGGGGGCAGACCCTCAAGATTTGGAGGCCCGGTCCCGGGTGCAATGTATCGGGCGCTTTTGCATTGCACCTGCGGTCAGCTGGCCATCCTTTGATGCCTGCTTTCCCCCTCCGGTCATGCAAGCAGACGAGACACGAGACAGCCCCACATGGCCTCCGATCCAGTGTTGTTGAGGCTATACAGGTTCCTCCCCCCTGCCGAGAGAATCCCGTCGGTCCAACAATCCCGTCTCGTGGTCTCTTTACTTATCGGATGGGGTGCTAGCTACCTGGTGGAGTAGTATACAGCACTAATTAGTTTCCAGTAATGGCCTCCATGTACTGGCTGGATTGATAGCCGGTCGTTGCAAGATCCGAAGCGAGATGTCCAGTATCTCTTTCGCTGATGCTCCCCTTGGCATCGGCGGAGGAATGACAAGATCAAGCTAACGAATAATCAGGCCGGAAACCATGCATTGTGCATGCATCGGATATTGCTGCCCGATTTAAATAAGGCGACCATGCTGTACTGCCAGAATCGCACCATCGTATCTGCGTGCTGCTGGGTTCAGAGCGCTTGCCCGCCTGCCCGCTTGTTTGCATATCTCCATGGTAAAGCGGGCTAGCGCGAGTTGTCCGGGCCTGAATTGGGAGCATATTGGACGGGATCGCATGCGAGTTATACACGGCTTTCTTTCTTCCGTGTGCGTGCGCTTGTGCTGTGAGCCTGTGAGCAATGCTGCAAGTGTTGACAGAGAAACCGCGACGTGGATGGTTACTGTAGGATTTATTCAAGAGCGCTAGCGGAGCTAAGAAAGAAAAGCTGGGCGAGCCAAACTAAAGGAGTGCCCAATTTTTTTAATTTTTTTTGCAAATTCTGAACCATATACTACTATTTTGGCATAGTCAGTTTTGAGGTACTTTTGTTCTCATTTGTTACAAAATCAGCAGATGCATAGATCCATGTACGCACGCACATTACTCCAAAACAAAATAAGCCATACCATTTGAGCATCACACATGGTTACATGCACAACTCAGCTTTTCCAGGCCTTGGTGATATCTATCTTCTCGGGCGCCGCTACATGTGGTATGTGATATCTATCTTCTCGGGCGCCGCTACATGTGGTATATCAAGCAAGATAATACCACATTGGTCCGTAACGATTGGGTCCTCTACACCACTTCCTATGAGGTTGTGCATCCCAACACATGTTGCGCTGCTTGTCCTTTGTCGCGTCAGAACATTGCCCAGCCCACTTGTTGTGGACTACTCCCCCAGCCAGCGTGGTAAGCGACACTTTCTTTCACTTCGAGCGATTCTAGATCAAACTTGATGGCTTGATGGCTTTCAGGAGGCCTTTGCAGATGCTTGGACATAAATCCCTCTTAAACCGGACCTCATCTGGCGAATTTACGCTGGCCTCAAGGTCATGGATCATCGTCATGAGGGGTGGAGCTTTCACATTGTCGGTAACATCTCAACCCAGTTGTTCCTTGCTCGCGAGCTCATCTACCGCTTCGACATGGCTCAAGGTTCCCGCCTGATATCCCGGCTGAGATTTGGCTTCGATGTGAGCTTAAGCGGCCGTACCTTAGCCTTGCCTCACTTGACAGATCTATTGCACCTTAGCATGCCAGTTTCGGTTGGCTCCAAGAGGGCGGCACAAATTATGTGTTTTATAGTATCCACACCGCACACATGACCCATAAAAATCGTATCCTCATCTTCCAGGTGGGGAATGCATAGTTCTCCGACAACACTTCCATGGCTAGGGAAAATTATGAGCACTTAGCCACCATCCTTGGATCTTCCTATTCCAAAGATTTGTCCATTGATCTGGAGGCCATCGACTCATGCCACTTTGACCTTTCTGACCTAGATCACCCATTCTCTAAAGAGGAGATTTGGGACGTAGTGAAAAAGTTGTTGACCGGTAAGGCGCCTCGCATAGAAGACTTCACGTATGAATTTCTCCATTCCTTTTGGGGCACCATCAAGGGGAAGGGGGGGGGTTGTGTGGCCTTCACCAAGATCTTCAACATTGAATGGTTGCCTGTTCCAGAAGCTTAAGAAAGCCCTCCTTACCTTGCCGCCTAGGAAGCCCGATGCGTCTACACTCTTCAGTTACCACCCCATGGCCAAGTTGATCACCAAGGTGTTGCCTCTTAGGCTTGCGTTATGTATAGGGAAAATCGTGTAAGTGAATCAGAGCACTTTCATCGCGGGCCAAAGTGTCCATGACACTGGCTTTCTAAGTGATGGCGAGGTATGCAACTTTTTTAGCGCCTCCATGATTTGGTCGAACTTTCACTAGTAGAAAACAGGGTATTGGTCCAGACCGGGCCAGCCCATTAGTCCCGGTTCAGTCACGAACGGGACCAATGGGGACAACGGTCCCGGTTCGTGAGGCCAGGGGGGCGGCCGGGCCACATGGGGCATTGGTCCCGGTTCTTTGGACACCTTTGGTCCCGGTTCGTGACACGAACCGGGACCACTGTGCCTCGCTCCTAGCCCACAACCATTGGTCCCGGTTCGTGGCTGGAACCGGTACCAAAGGGGGTCCTTTAGTCCTAGTTCCAACTACGAACCGGGACCAATGAGATGCCTATATATACCCCCTCGCCGGCGAGCAAAGCACTCCACACTGTTCTGTTTTTTTGGCCGGCGAGGGAAGAGCTTTGTGGTGCCCTAGCTCACCTCCTATGCACATGAGGTGTTCGATGAAATGCCCAAGCTACATTTAAGTTTTCTCCTCTCGAAGTTCCTTGTCCAAGCTCCATTTTACTCAAGATTTGTCTAGGTTTGGCGGTTTGTCCTGTCCCGTCCCCGTCCTCACCGCCGTCGATCGCCCGCACCCATCTCGGTGCCGACACCACCGTGGTTAGCCTCTTCTTCTTATCTTCTTTCTAAAATAATTTTTTTTACTTGTATGATTTAGATAGATACTTGTGTAATTTTCTTACTTTTATTATTGTATTTATTTTGGTCACTATTGTACTTTGGCTTTAATGTGATGATGAATTTCTATTAATTTGGTCACTTCTGTATTCATGATATGTTGTAATGATTTTTAATACACTTTATTATATAACGCACGCAGATGAACCGACAATGGATGTACGGTGACCGACACACCTCCGAGTATATTAAGGGCCTGCATAATTTACTCAAAGCGGCTGAGGCAAACAAGCAGAATGGTTTTATTCATTGTCCATGTACTATCTGTGAGAATACAAAGGCTTTCTCCAACTCTAAAACCCTTCACTTCCACCTGCTTGAGATGGGTTTTACGCCACACTATAATGTTTGGACCAAGCACGGAGAAAGAGGGGTTATGATGGAAGACAACGAAGAAGAAGAGGATGATGACAACTATGTGCCTCCGGAATATGATGCTGCTGCAACGGGGGAAGATGAAGGTCAAGAGGAACCAGACAATGTGCCCGATGATGATCTTCGCTGGGTCATTGTTGATGCAAAGAGACGATGCGAAAGTGAAAAGGAGAAGTTGAAGTTCGATCACATGCTAGAGGATCACAAAAAAGGGTTGTACCCCAATTGCAAAGATGGCAACACAAAGCTCGGTACCACACTGGAATTGCTGCAGTAGAAGGCAGAGAATGGTGTACCTGACAAAGGATTTGAGAAGCTACTGAAAGTATTAAAGAACAAGCTTCCAAAGGATAACGAATTGCCCGACAGTACTTACGCAGCAAAGAAGGTTGTATGCCCTCTAGGATTGGAGGTGTAGAAGATACATGCATGCCCTAATGACTGCATCCTCTATCGCGGTGCGTATGAGGATTTGAATGCATGCTCGGTATGCGGTGCATTGTGGTATAAGATCAGACGAGATGACCCTGGTGATGTTGACGGCGAGCGCCCCAGGAAGAGGGTTCCTGCCAAAGTGATGTGATATGCTCCTATAATACCACGGTTGAAACGTTTGTTCAGAAACAAAGAGCATGCCAAGTCGATGTGATGGCACAAAGAGGACCGTAAGAAAGATGGGAAGTTGAGAGCACCCGCTGACGGGTCGCAGTGGAGAAAGATCGAGAGAAAGTGGAGCGACTTTACAGGTGACCCAAGGAACATATGATTTGGTTTAAGTGCAGATGGCGTTAATCCTTTTGGGGATCAGAGCAACAAGCATAGCACATGTACTGTGACTCTATGTATGTATAACCTTCCTCCTTGGTTGTGCATGAAGCGGAAGTTCATTATGATGCAAGTGCTCATCCAAGGCCCTAAGCAACCCGACAATGACATCGATGTGTACCTAAGGCCATTAGTTGATGAACTTTTATATCTATGGAATGGAAGAGGTGTACGTGTGTGGGATGAGAACGAAGGGGAGGAATTTGACCTACATGCATTGCTGTTTGTAACCATCAACGATTGGACTGCTCTCAGTAACCTTTCAGGACAGACAAACAAGGGATACCACACATGCACACACTGTTTAGATGACACCGACAATATATATTTGGACAAATGCAGGAAGAATGTGTACCTGGGGCATCGTCGATTTCTTCCGACCAACCATCAATGTCGAAATAAAGGAAAGCATTTAAAAGGTGAGGCAGATCACAGGAAGAAGCCCGGCCTCCTTACTGGTGATCACATACTTGTTGTGGTTAATGATTTACAAGTAATCTTTGGAAAGGGTCCCGGTGGACTATCTGTTCCGAATGACGCTGAGGGACACGCACCCATGTGGAAGAAGAAATCTATATTTTGGAACCTACCCTATTGGAAAGACCTAGAGGTCCGCTCTGCGATCGACGTGATGCACGTGATGAAGAATCTTTGTGTGAACCTGCTAGGCTTCTTGGGATTGTATGGGAAGACAAAAGATACACCCGAGGCACGCGAGGAACAACAACGTGTGCATGAAAAAGACGACATGCATCCAGAGCATTATGAAGGTCCTGCCAGCTACGCTCTTACCAAAGAAGAGAAGGAAAACTTCTTTGAATGCCTGCTCAGTATGAAGGTCCCGCTTGGCTTCTCTTCGAATATAAAGGGAATAATAAATATGGCAGAGAAAACGTTCCAGAACCTAAAGTCTCATGACTGCCACGTGATTATGACACAACTGCTTCCGGTTGCATTGAGGGGGCTTCTACCGAAAAACGTTCGATTAGCCATTGTGAAGCTATGTGCATTCCTCAATGCAACCTCTCAGAAGGTGATCGATCCAGAAATCCTGCCAAGGTTAATGAGTGATTTGGTGCAATGTCTTATTAGTTTCGAGCTGGTGTTCCCACCGTCCTTCTTCAATATCATGACACACGTCCTAGTTCATCTAGTCGATGAGATTGTCGTTCTGGGCCCTGTATTTCTACACAATATGTTCCCCTTTGAGAGGTTCATGGGAGTCTTAAAGAAATATGTTCGTAACCGCGCTAGGACAAAAGGAAGCATCTCCATGGGCCATCAAATAGAGGATGTCATTGGGTTTTGTGTTGACTTCATTCCTGACCTTAAGAAGATTGGTCTCCCTCAATCGCGGTATGAGGGGAGACTGGCTGGAAAAGGCACGCTAGGAACGGACTCAGTAATATGTAGGGACGGGCATTCTTGGTCTCAAGCACACTACGCAGTTCTACATAATTCTACCTTGGTGACCCCGTATGACGATGAACACAAGAATATTCTACGCTCCAAACACCCGGAGCAGTGTGACGACTGGATTACATGTGAACACATCAGGACTTTTGGCAGTTGGTTGCAAACATGTCTCATGCGTGACAACACTGTTTTTGATGAGCTGTACTCGTTAGCCAGGGGACCATCTTCGGCTGTAATGACTTACAAAGGGTACGAGATAAATGGGAATACATTTTACACGATCGCCCAGGATCAAAAGAGCACCAACCAAAACAGCGGTGTCCGTTTTGATGCAGCAACCAAGAGGGGAAAGGACACATATTATGGTTACATAGTGGACATATGGGAACTTGACTATGGACATGATTTGAAGGTCCCTTTGTTTCAGTGCAAATGGGTCAATCTGTCAAGAGGCGGGGTATAGGAAGATCCACAGTATGGAATGACAACAGTGGATCTGAACAATCTTGGGTACACAGACGAACCACTCGTCCTAGCCAATGATGTGATGCAGGTTTTCTATGTGAAGGACATGTCTACCAAATCGAGAAAAAGAAAAGATAAGGAAGTGTACGATGAGCCAAAGCGCCACATAGTTCTTTCAGGAAAAAGAGACATCGTGGGATTGGAGGGCAAGACAGATATGTCTGAAGATTATGAAAAGTTTCATGAAATTCCTCCCTTCAAAGTCAAGGCTGACCCAAGCACCCTGTTAAACGATGAAGATTATCCATGCTTACGGCGCAATAAGCAAAGAATACAAGCGGAGAAAAAGTGAATACTTTCTCTGCACAAATATATCATTGTAGTTACATGTGAAGAAATGAAATGCCTTTTGTAACACATGAGTTTTCGTCCAAAACCCTTATACTTCGAAAGGATTGTCCGTTTTGTACACGAAGTGCATCCAATTTTTGCCGTAACCCTCTCAACTTTTTATAACATGCTATGTGGGTGAAATGATGATACCATGCCAACTTTCAACCTTTTTAGAGTTCATTTGAAGTGCTTTTCAATTTTAGGGTTATTAGCTCAAAAAATCAGTAAGTGCATGAAAAATAACAAATGAAGTCAGAAAGGGTTGAAAATTGATGATGTGGCTTTGAATGGTGCATTTTGAACACACAAAAAGTATGGAGTTCAAATAAGTTCAAAAAATGAAATCCCTTTGTAACAGATGAGTTTTCGTCCGAAACCGTGATACTTCGAAAGAGATTGTCCATTTTGTACACGAAATGCATCCATTTTTTGCCGTAACCCTCTCAACATTTTAACACATGCTATGTGGATGAAATGATGATACCATGCCAACTTTTAACTTTTTCAGAGTTCATTTGAAGTGCTTTTCAATTTAGGGTCATTTTAGCTCAAAATAAATGATGAAATGCATGAAAAATAGCAAATGAAGTCAGAAAAGGGTTGAAAAGGGACAATGTGGCTTTGAATGGTGCATATTGAATCCAGAAAAAGTCTTGAGTTCAAATATGTTTAAAAAATTGAAATCCTTTTGTAACAGACGTTTTTTCGTGCGAAACCCTGATACTTCAAAAGAGACTCCCCATTTTGTACACGAAGTGCATCCAGTTTTTGCCGTAACCCTCTCAGATTTTTAGCAAATGCTATGTGGGTGAAATGATGGTACCATGCCAAGTTTCAACCATTTAAGAGTTCATTTGCAGTGCTTTTCAATTCAGGGTCATTTTAGCTCAAAATAAATGATGAAATGCATGAAAAATAGCAAATGAAGTCAGAAAAGGGTTGAAAAGGGATGATGTGGCTTTGAATGGTGCATATTGAATGCAGAAAAATTCTTGAGTTCAAATATGTATATAAAATTTGAAATCCTTTTGTAACACACATGTTTTCGTTCGATAAAAGTTATATAACTAAACTTGATATTATATACAATTCATGCAACTAAAATAATCAAAGTTATTTTTGTTAAAAACTTTAATAGAAAAAAGAATATTCATAAAATATTTTTTGTTAAGAACTTCTAATATGCAAAAAAAAAGATGCGCTTATAGGGAAAATTCAACCTAAATTCAAAGTGCTAGTAAGTACATACTAGCATTTTGAACTTAGGTTAATTTTTTCGTATAAGGGCATCTATTTTCACTTTGAGAGGAGCTTAATGTAGCAGCCGCGGCGGGGCTTATAAACAGGTTCAGGTAACCTTTGCTTGGCGAGGTGGGACTAAACTCCCACCACACCGTTGTGCAAGGCCATTGGTCCCGGTTGGTGGCACAAACCGGAACCAATGCCTACCTTTGGTCCCGGTTGGTGGAACCAACCGGGACCAAAGGTCTCTGCTTCCTGCCCTTTGGGCTGACGAAAAGGGACCTTTGGTCCCGGTTGGTGGCTCCAACCGGGACCAATGCCCCTTTCGTCCCGTTTGGTGCCACTAATCGGGACCAAAGGTCCCTGTTTCCCGCCCTTTGGGCTACTGAAAAGAGACCTTTGGTCTCGGTTGGTGGTACCAACCGGGACTAAAGATCGGCATTGGTTTCATCGCCACAAACCGGGACCAATGCTTCTCCTATATAAGGAGCACTTAGCAAATTTTGCAGGTTTCATCGCCACTTTGCCGAGCCCGCCGTCCTCGTCTCTGTCACCGCTTGTCGTCCCCGTCCCCGTCGACGCCCCCGTCGCCTCCCCATCGCCACCCCTGTCGTCGTCGTCCCCCTCCCCGTCGCCGCCCCCGTCGACCCCGTCGTTGCCTCGCCCCCGTCGCTTCCCCGCCCCCGTCACCGCCCCTCCCCTGTCGCCTTCCCCGCCTGCCCCGTTGCCTCCCTCGTCGCCCCCGTCGCCGCCCCCGCCGCCCCTCCCCCATGGCCTCCCCCACCTCCCCCGTCGCCACCCCGTCCACGTCGCCTCTCCGTCGTCGCCCCACCCCCGTCGCCGCCCCCGCTATGAGCTGCCGCGCCCCTGCTCTGTGGAATTTTTATATGATGAATATTTATGTTTATGTTTTATATGATGAATGTTTATGTTTTAGTTTATGTTGATTTTTTTATATGATGAATGTTTATGTTTTAGTTGTTTTATGTTTTATTTAATTATTAGGAGTCCTAGGAAAAATCAGTATGTGTATGTTAGATTACAGAAAAAATCTTGGTTTTATGAAAAATTAGTGATTAAATGATAAGAAAACGTTCTCATAGGAATTTGTCTCAACGTTGATGATGCCCGACCTGCATCCTCGTCGTTGAGTGGTTTGCGAGAGCCTGCTTGATAGGTGCCATGTCCGGGACTGGGCTCCGCCGGGCTGGCACTGGGAGGTGCTACCTTCCCGGGCTCGGAGGTTGGTGAGGAATCCAGGTCTCGTCGTCGACTAAGAGATTTTGTGGTGGCGATCACGTTGGCCACTTTCGGTGCGGAGGGAGCGGGCCCCGCGGATGTGGTATGTCGTCGTGTCAGGGAGGAGGATGAGCACGTCCGTCGCTACATGGCGGCGTTGGACGCCAAGTTCAACAATACCTGGCAGATTCTTCAGGGATCTCCCCCGAGTTATGATCCCGTGATGGTTCCTTATCTTTGGGTGTCCACCGCCGGCGACTCAGAGACCGCTAGTGAACCTAGTTCACCGTCCTCCACTTTGGATTCTAGGATGTTCGATCTATATTAGTGATCTTATATGATAATATTCGAGATGTATAAGTTAATATTTGATGGTGCATTAACTGGATTGTTCGTGATGATGTATTAGTTAATATTGAGTGCTTGTGATTTGCCAGTCATTCCGGCAAAACATAGTAACAGCCCGAGACCGACTCTGCAGAAGATTCCCCTTTTATTCCATTGTCGTCTTGTGTTTCGTCTCGCTGTCGCATTCATCATAGCATCATTCGCATCATCTGCATAGCATCGTCACTCGTTTGCGAAAACTTGCATCCATGAGTAGCTGCCGGTTCTCTCCGTTCATGCCGTCAACCTTTCGAGACCAATCACACACGCACACGCACGCGACATCGTTAAAAAAACATTTTTAAAGCGCGTAGAAAATATTCTCAGATTGGGTCGAAACCTGGCGTGCGGTCTTATTATAGTGTAGGTAGGCCGCCTGCCAAATTTTGTCGCATTCCGAGTTCTTTTGATACCCCAACGGTCGGTCGTAGCAGTGCGGCCATCGGTTTATTATCGGACGTTTTCGGTGTTTAAAAACCTCTATCACGGGCCGCCACCTTCCCTATCATCTTAGACCAAGGCTCACTAGACAGCCCACTAGCACCTAGCTAGCCCCCTCCGTTTTCGGACGTCGGATCGAGATCCGAAGGTCCAAAAACGGAGCCAAAACTCCAAACCCTAGCCCTCCTGCTATAAATAGAAGGCTTCCCCGTCCATTTTTGGCCTCCTCCCACCTCCAGCCTCGGAATCCACGCCCCACCACCTCTCAGTCGCCACTTGGCGGTCAGCCAGCCAGCCCGCGTCGCCACGCCGCCGTTTTCAGCCAATCCCGCGTTGCCACGTGCCCCCCAGCTCCCCCCAGCCGCCGAGGCCCAGATCTGGCCCTCTCGGGCCCCAGTGCGCCACCACCACGGCCATCGAGGCCCGGTCACCCAACCCGCGCCCACTAGGTGCCCGAGCTAGTGTCGCTCATCCCTGGCTATGCTCGAGCGGGAGCTCGCCCGCCGCCCTGGCCTCCCTCGCTGGTGTCCATCGCCTCCCCGCGCCGCTCGCCGGATCTCGCCGCTGCTCAGGCCAGCCCCGCGTCGTCCCTTTCTCTTCTCCCCCTCCATTTCTCTCTCTCACCCCACGGTCTCTCTCTCTCTTTCGCAGGTAGCTGCTATGGCCGTTGCCCCGCGGGAGCTCCCTCCGCCGCGCTCTACATCAGATCCGGCGGCCCCAAGGCTGGATTCGACCCCGACGCCCATCCCCAGCTAGCCCCGCCTCCGCCTCGCCTCCCACCGGGCGGTGCCGGCGTCGTTTGCCGTGTGCGTGCACATGAAGGACGACGAGATCGAGCCCCGTTGACCACCTATGATGCCCCCGAACCGTTGTGCCGCCCGGGCCGCACCAACGCCCGCGTGGGCCGCCGCCCCACCCGGCCCAGCTAGGCCTCCCCCCCGCCTGGCCCTAGGTGAGCGCCAACCTATCCAACGCCCCCATGCGTCATATTGCTATGTTGCGCCATGTCCTCTGTTTCGGCCCATAGCTAGATTCGGCCAGTTTAGTTTTTTTTAGTTATGCGAATTTATCCAATTATTTGAGAATTACTGTTTTTGCAGGAAAAAACCCAAGCATCATGCATATAATAACTTCTTAACCGTGTTTCACATGTAAAAAATTTATATATGAAAAATGTTAGGAATTTTATGTAGATTCACAATATCCAACTTTCACATGTGATAAAAATGTTTAAACTTGCTGTTTGCATTGATTTGCGTAATTTCCATGTGAAAATGATTTATTTCTTAACTACAAAACCGTAGCTCCGATAAAAATATTCCACATATGTAACTTGACTAGAAAAATGTGTAGAATCTCATGGATGACATTTATTTTGCTGTTTAACAACTCTAAAATATGGTTATTTCAGATCTGGACCAAATTCATATTATGCTTATGGGGATGTTTCTGAAATGCTATATGTTGCTTCCGGCCCCATTTAAAATGCCTAGATGATATAGTTGTCCATACTTCACCTCTTGCCATGATAAACAACATTAACCACTTTTATCATAATGTGGGGAGTTATTATTTTGTTATATGTATGTTGTCCCTCTCCATTTAAAGTTGTTTAATTCCATCTTCGCCGTATGCCATGACCACCCATGTTAAAAACATTTAATATTGATGAGTACCTAACGAGAGTGAACTAAATAATTCGAACATGGAGTTTCGTCAATATGCAACTCGTTGCATATTGAACTTCACTTAATATGTAGTAGTTGTTTGTTGTTCTTGCCATGCCTTGCATATTAAACCGGACATGGATCATATTTGTTTGCGCATCATGTCATGCATATGTTGTGGTGTATCTTGTGTTGATTGTTTGTTCCAGATTGCTTCTTCTCGGTAGAGTTCCGAAAGCGTTCGGAGTGTGAGGATTCGTTCGACTACGTTGGCTCGTCTTCTTCATGGACTCGATCTTCTTCCAAGCGGGATCTCACGCAAGATGACACATTTCCTTGGATACCACTACTATCATTGCTATGCTAGTTGTCCCGCTTTTATCGTTATGTCATGCTACCTACCACATGTTTGATAAGCCTCCCAACATTGACATGAAAGCCTCTAACCCCTCCACATCCCAGCAAACCTTTGTTTGGCTATGTTACCGCTTGCTCAGCCTTGTTATAGCATTTCTAGCTGCAGGTGCAATTACTTCCATGTGACAACATGGACATTCTTTTGTTATCACAATATTATTGCTATTTAACTTAATGCACATATATACTTGGTAAAGGGTGGAAGGCTTGGCCTTTTGCTCGGTGTTTTGTTCCACTCTTGCCGCCCCTAGTTACTTGTTAACCGGTGTTATGTTCCATAATTGAGCGCTCCTAACATGCTTGGGGTTGTTATGGGGACCTCCTTGATTTTTGTTTTAGGATAAAGCTTGTCTGGCAAGGCCCAACATTGGTACTATATTTGCCTAATAACTAAAATTGCATAGGGACCCACCAGCACCCGCGGATAATTAATCAACAACCTGGGCCAGTGCTCCTCATGAGTGTTGTTCCAACCCAGAGCAGCTTATTAACGCTACCCGGGGCAACTCAATGATTGGCGTGGTAACCATCGCTCATCCGTCGTGTCCTGAGAATGAGATACGTGGCTCCTATCGGGATCGTCGACATGACGGGCGGCCTTGCTGGATTTGTTTTACCTTTCTCGAACGTCTTGAGTGGGAATTCCGAAAATACTCCGGGCTATGTCGAGGTGTCGGATTTCCTTTGGAATTTCTTAGGATTATCACGAGATCCGTGGTCGAGGTTATTCCCGCTGCGTGTGGTTAATTTGTGATGGATGAGTTGGAGCACCCTTGTAGGGTTAAATCTTTCGGAAAGTCGTGCCCACGGTTATGTGGTAAACTTGGATATTTTGTTTAACACCCGGTCATAGCAAATTTGAAGTAAACTCTAATAAAATACACCAATTGTGTGCGTAATCGTGACTATCTCTTCTCGTGAGTCCTTTTCCGAGAGATAACACGGTGGGGTTATGTTTGACGTAAGTAGGTGTTCAGGATCAGTTAGTGATCATTACTAGTTCACGTCCGTTATGTGTAGACCACCATACTTTACTTTTTGTACTCGTAAGTTAGCCACTCAAATAAATGCTTAGTCGCTTGTTGCAGCCTCACCACTTAACCATACCTCACCCATTAAGCTTTAATAGTCTTGATACCCTTGGAAATGAGATTGCTAAGTCCCTGTGTGTAAGGGCATATTTCTCCCTAAGTGGTTTTGGTGATTGATGACAATGCCTTTGTGGACTAATCGTGTGCATTGAGCATTTCAGATATCTCAGGTCTAGGCACAAGACAATTCAGTGCCCCTCGGAATCTCTCGAAGACGGTTGTTCTATGCGTTTCTTTTCGGTGGATTTGATTCGTAGGAAAGTCGTACTATCAAGAGGGGGTCCGCATAAGAAAGGTCTGGGTGGAATCAACACGTGCACATCTATTCCTTTGCACCACCTTTCCCTCTCTTCAATGGATCCCTAACCCGTTTTCCTTCTCTATGCAAAAGGAACGCCTGCGAGGTGTTTGGGTTCAGTGTCCTACGGTAGTACCGCTCCAGGGAGCGGTAGTACCGCTGTCTCCTGCCCTGGCCACTACACCTACGGTAGTAGGCGCGGATGTAATTTTTTACTTCCACCCTACTACGGTAGTACCGCGATTCTTGTCCGGTACTACCGTGCGGACTTTTTCGCAGAGTTTCCCTCTACGGAGGTTGGCATGGAAGTAATTTTTTACTTCTGTGCACCTCCAGTGGCTGCCTCTGCCAACCGTGCGGTAATACTGCACAGGCTCGCGGTAGTACCGCTCTGACGGTTCTACCGCTTGTGTCCTAGTGCTAACGGCCAGGGCCAGCTACTCCCGTGCTAGCGGTAGTACCGCACAAGGCTGCGGTAGTACCGCAAGCCATCACGGTAGTACCGTGACTTTTGCGGTAGTACCGTGGTGCGCGGGGCTGAGTGAGTGGATAACGGTTGGATCTTGTCGCCCACTATAAAAGGGAGGTCTTCTTCTTCAAGAAGCTTACCTCTTCCTTCCCAAAACTCCATTGTTGCTCCAAGCTCCATTTTTGCCCGATCTCTCTCCCTAGCCAATCAATCTTGCTGATTTCCTAGGGATAGGTTGAGAAGGCCCCGATCTACACTTCCACCAAGAGAAATTTGATTCCCCTCACTAATCCCTTGCGGATCTTGTTACTCTTGGGTGTTTGAGCACCCTAGACAGTTGAGGTCACCTCGGAGCCACATTACATTGTGGTGAAGCTTCGTGGTGTCGTTGGGAGCCTCCAATTCAGTTGTGGAGATTGCCCCAACCTTGTTTGTAAAGGTTCGGTCGTCGCCTTCAAGGGCACCAATAGTGGAATCACGACATCTCGCATTGTGTGAGGGCGTGAGGAGAATACGGTGGCCCTAGTGGCTTCTTGGGGAGCATTGTGCCTCCACACCGCTCCAACGGAGACGTACTTCCCCACAAGGGAAGGAACTTCGGTAACACATCCTCGTCCCCACCGGCTCCACTTTTGGTTATCTCGCATCTTTACTTCTTGCAAGCGTTTATTGTGTCATATCTCGTGCTTGCTTGTGTACTTGTAGAGGTTTGCATCATATAGGTTGTTCACCTAGTGGCACATCTAGCTAACTTATTTTATGCTAAACCTTAATTGTTAAAGAAAAGTTAAAAAGTGTTAGTTGCCTATTCACCCCCCTCTAGTCAACCATATCGATCCTTTCAATTGGTATCAGAGCCACGTCTCTTTATTAAGGGTTTCACCACCCGAAGAGTATGGCTGGCGAAGAGGCTCGTGTGGGAGAACATCCCGAGGCCATGGGTGTGAACACGGTCTCACGCGAGGATTTTAATGAGGCTTTGACCTTACTCAAATCCTCCATGGCTACCGAGGTTCAATCCATGTTTAAAGATTTCCTTAATACTCTTAAAATGTCTACCGATGCGGGGCAA
Source organism: Hordeum marinum (assembly GCA_022496015.1). NCBI lineage: Eukaryota > Viridiplantae > Streptophyta > Magnoliopsida > Poales > Poaceae > Hordeum > Hordeum marinum. The sequence goes on from CM039672.1 coordinate 333,827,640, forward strand.
GTGGTCATACCCACTAACTCGTCATCGGATGCCAACTCCAGAAAGGAGGGGGCTAGTGTTGGAAATATGCCCTAGAGGCAATAAATAAAGTGTTTATTATTGTATTTCCTTGTTCATGATAATCATTTATTATCCATGCTATAATTGTATTAATTGGAAACATGGATACATGTGTGGATACATAGACAAACACAATGTCCCTAGTATGCCTCTAGTGAACTAGCTCGTTGATCGAAAGATGGTTAAGGTTTCCTAGCCATGGACATGAGATGTCATTTGATAATGGGATCACATGATTAGGAGAATGATGTGATGGACAAGACCCAAACTACAAACATAGCTTATGATCGTGTCAGTTTATTGCTACTATTTTCTGCATGTCAAGTATATGTTCCTATGACCATGAGATCATGCAACTCACAGATATCGGAGGAGTACCTTGTGTGTATCAAACAGCGCAACGTAACTGGGTGACTATAAAGGTGCTCTATAGGTATCTCCGAGGGTGTCTGTTGAGTTGGCATGGATCAAGACTGGGATTTGTTACTCCATGTGACGGAGAGGTATCTCAGGGCCCACTCGGTAATACAACATCACAATAAGCCTTGCAAGCAATGTGACTTAGTGTTAGTTGCGAGATCTTGTATTACAGAACGAGTAAAGAGACTTGCCACTAACGAGGTTGAACTAGGTATGGAGATAACAACGATCGAATCTCGGGCAAATAACATACCGAAGAACAAAGGGAACATCATACGGGATTAACTGAATCCTTTACATAGAGGTTCGACCGATAAAGATCTTCATAGAATATGTAGGAACCAATGTGGACATCCAGGTCCCTCCATTAGTTATTGATCGTAGAGGTGTCTCGGTCATGTCTACATAGTTCTCGAACCCGCAGGGTCTGCACACTTAAGGTTTGGTGACGTTTCGGTAGTATAGAGTTATGTATGGTGGTGACCAAAGTTTGTTCGGAGTCCCTGATGAGATCACGGACGTCACGAGGATCTCCGGAATGGTCTGGAGGTAAAGATTCATATATAGGAAGTCCTGTTTTGGTTGCCGGAAAAGTTTCGGGCTCATCGGTAGTGTACCGGGAGTGTCGGTAGTGTACCGGGAGGCCATCGGGAGGGGTATTCCGACCCAAGAGGCTACATGGGCTGTAGGAGGGTGTAAACCAGCCCTTAGTGGGCTGGTGGAACATCCACAAGAGGCCCATGCGTCTGGAGGAAAAAAGGCCTAAGAGAAAAAGTGGAAAAAGGCAAAATAGGGTGAATCCTAGTCCTACTAGGATTGGAGGTGGACTCCACCTCTACCTCTCTCCTTCGGCCGAAGCAAGGAGGACTTGGCCCTTGTGCCAAGGCCTCTCCTCCTATCCTCTTATATATACTAGAGGTTTTAGGGTTTTTGCACTAGATTTTCAGCCACGTGCTACCCGTTCCTCCAGTGCATAGTTTCTCCTCTAGATCGGTTTTCTGCAGTGCTTAGGCGAAGCCGTGCCGGAATTGCTCCACCACCATCGCCGGAGCACCGTCAGGCTGCCGGAGAACTCTTCTTCCTCTCCACTCCTTCTTGCTGGATCAAGACGGTGGAGATCGTCATCAAGCTATACGTGTGCTGAACGCGGAGGTGCCGTCCGTTCGGCGCTAGATCGGAAGGATCGTGATCAATTTCGTGGGACGGATCGTGATTAGATCACGGGACGGATCGTGATTGGATCGCGGGACGCACGACGATTTGGATCGCGCAGACGTTCGACTACACCAACCGCGTTTCTTAACGCTTCCCGCTTAGCGATCTACAAGGGTATGTAGATCCACTCTCCCTCTCGTAGATGCTCATCACCATGGATAGATCTGCGTGTGCGTAGGAAATTTTTTGATTTCCCATGCAACGTTCTCCAACTGTGGTATCAGAGCTAGGTCTATGTGTAGATGAGATCTCGAGTAGAACACAAAAGGTTTGTGGGCGTTGATGCTTAGATTGCTTCCTCCCTTGGTCGATTTTGGTTCAGCGGTATTGTGAGATGAAGCGGCCCGAACCAACATTACTCGTATGCTTACGAGAGACCGGTTCCCTCGATGCAACTTGTTGCCTAGATGGCTTGCAGGTGGTAGTTTCTCTCACTTTAGTTGGATCGGATTCGGCAAAGGCAGTCCTTGAGAAGGTTGAAAAGCAAATTATGTATCACCGTTGTGGTTTATGCGTAGGTGAGAATTGTTCTTGCTAGAAACCCGTAGCAGCCACGTAAAACATGCAACAACAATTAGAGGACGTCTAACTTGTTTTTACAGGGTATGTTGTGATATGATATGGCCAATTACATGATGTGATATATGTGATGTATGAGATGATCATGTGATGTATAGAATTTCACGACTTGCATGTCGATGAGTACGCCAACCGACAGGAGCCATAAGGTTGTCTTTAATTATTGTATGACCTGCATGTCAATCATTAAGCGCTATGTAATGCTTTACGTTATCGCTAAATGGTAGCAATGGTAGTAGAAGCATGCAGGGCGTGACAACCTAGATGGCGACACGTTGATGGAGATCAAGATGATGGAGATCATGGTGTCGTGCCGGTGATGATGGAGATCATGTCGGTGCTTTCAAGATGGAGATCTAAAGCACAAGTTCATAGCCATATCATGTCACTTATGAATTGCATGTGATGTTAATCCTTTTATGCACCTTGTTTTGCTTAGTACGACGGTAGCATTATAAGGTGATCCCTCACTTAAATTTCAAGATAAAATTGTGTTCTCCCCGAGTGTGCACCATTGCGAAAGTTCGTCGTGTTGAGACACCACGTGATGATCGGGTGTGATAGACTCTACGTTCACATACAACAGGTGCAAGCCAGTGTTGCACGTGCAGAACACTCGGGTTAAACTTGACGAGCCTAGCATGTACAGACATGGCCTCGGAACACAAGAGACCGAAAGGTCGAACATGAGTCATATAGTAGATATGATCAACATAATGATGTTCACCATTGAAGCCACCTCAACTCACATGATGATCGGACTTGAGTTGGTGGATTTGGATCATGTGACACTCAGATGACCTGAGGGATGTCAATTTGAGTGGGAGCTTTAGTAATTTTATTAACTAAACTCATTATCTTGAACAATAGTCTAAGTAAACTTTGCATATTTATGTTGTAGATCAATGGCTCGCGCAGTAGCTCCCCTGAATTTTAATGCGTTCATAGAGAAAGCTAAGTTGAAAGATGATGGAAGTAACTTTGTTGACTGGGCCCGTAATCTGAGGATTATCCTCACGGCTTCCCAGAAATCGTATGTCCTTGATGCACCGCTTGGTGACCAACCAGAAGACATGACCTCCGAAGACGTTAAGAACGCTTGGGAGGAACATACTGGAGATTACTCAATAGTTTAGTGTGCAATATTGTATGGCTTAGAACCGGGACTTCAAAGACGTTTTGAACGTCATGGAGCATATGAGATGTTCTAGGAGTTGAAGTTTATCTTTCAGAAGAACGCCCGGATCGAGAGGTTGAAACCTCCGATAAGTTCTATGATTGCAAGATGGAGGAGAACGGGTCTATCAGTGAACATATACTAAGAATGTCTGGGTATTCAACTCGTCTAGCAGAGTTGGGAATTGCCCTTCCGCCAGAAGCGATCACTGACAGAGTTCTTCAATCACTGCCACCTAGTTACAAGAGCTTTGTGATGAACTATAACATGCACGGGATGAACAAGTCAGTCGCCGAGCTGTTTGCGATGCTAAAAGTCGCTGAGTCTGAAATCCAGAAAGAACATCAAGTGTTGATGGTCAATAAAACGACTAGTTTCAAGAAAAATGGCAAAGTCAAGGGCAAGGGCAAGAAGGGTAAAACCAAGAAGGATGGCAAAGCAGTTGCTACTCCTGTAAAGAAGCCCAAGCATGGACCCAAGCCAGAAATTGAGTGCTTTCATTGCAAGGGAACTGGTCACTGCAAGTGGAACTGCCCCAAGTACCTGGCTGACAAGAAGGCGGCCAACGACAAACAAGGTATATATGATATACATGTTATTGATGTGTACCTTACTAGCTCTCGTAGTAGTGCCTGGGTATTTGATACCGGTTCGGTTGCTCACATTTGCAACTCAAAGGAGGAACTACGGAATAAACGAAGGCTGGCAAAGGACAAAGTGACGATGTGCGTGGGAAATGGTTCCAAGGTTGATGTGATCGCCGTCGGCACGCTCTCTCTTCGATTACCATCGGGATTAGTGATGAACCTGAATAATTGTTATTTAGTGCCTGCGTTAAGCATGAACATTATATCTGGATCTTGTTTATTGCGAGACGGTTACTCATTTAAATCAGAGAATAAGGTTGTTCTATTTATATGAGTAACATCTTTTATGTTCATGCACCCAATGTTAGGGGTTTATTCATATTGAATCTTGATAGTGATGACACACATGTTCATAACATTGATGCCAAAAGATGTAGAGTTGATAATGATAGTACCACTTTCTTGTGGCACTGCCGTTTAGGTCATATTGGTGTAAAACGCATGAGGAAGCTCCATGATGATGGACTTTTGGAGTCACTTGATTTTGAATCACTTGACACATGTGAACCATGCCTCATGGGCAAGATGGCTAAAACGCCGTTCTCTGGAATAATGGAACGGGCGAGTGACTTATTGGAAATCACACATACTGATGTGTGCGGTCCAATGAATGTTACAGCGCATGGTGGATATCATTATTTTCTCACCTTCACTGATGACTTAAGTAGATATGGGTATATTTACTTAATGAAACACAAGTCTGAAACGTTTGAAAAGTTCAAGCAATTTCAGAGTGAAGTTGAGAATTATCGTAACAAGAAGATTAAGTTCTTGCGATCTGATCGAGGAGGTGAATATCTGAGTTATGAATTTGGCAGTCACTTAAGACAGTGTGGAATTGTTTCACAGTTGACACCTCTCGGAACACCACAGCGTAATGGTGTGTCCAAACGTCGTAATCGAACCTTATTAGATATGGTGCGTTCTATGACGTCTCTTGCTGATTTGCCACTATCGTTTTGGGGTTATGCATTAGAGACAGCTGCATTCACTTTAAAAAGGGCGCCATCAAAATCCGTTGAGACGACGCCATATGAACTGTGGTTTGGCAAGAAGCCAAAGTTGTCGTTTCTTAAAGTTTGGGGATGTGATGCTTATGTCAAAAAGCTTCAGCCTGAAAAGCTGGAACCCAAAGCGGAGAAATGCGTCTTCATAGGATACCCGAAAGAGACAGTCGGGTATACCTTCTATCTCAGATCCGAAGGCAAAGTGTTTGTCGCTAAGAACGGAACATTTCTTGAGAAAGAGTTTCTCTCGAAAGAATTAAGTGGGAGGAAAATAGAGCTTGATGAGGTTATTGAACCTTTACTTCAACCAGAAAGTAGCTCAGTGCAGAAAGATGTTTCTGTGGAACCTACGACGATAGAAGAGGAAGTTAATGATGATGATCATGAAGCTTCGGATCAAGCTTCTATTGAACCTCGTAGGTCGACAAGGCCACGTACTACCCCTGAGTGGTACGGCAACCCTGTCTTGGAGGTTATGTTGTTGGACAACAATGAACCTATGAGCTATGGAGGAGCAGTGATGGGCCTGGATTCCGAGAAATGGTTAGAGGCCATGAAATCCGAGATGGGATCCATGTATGAAAACAAAGTATGGACTTTGGAAGTATTACCTGAAGGGCGAAAGGCCATTCAGAACAAATGGATCTTTAAGAAGAAGACAAACGCGGACGGTAATGTCACCATCTATAAAGCTCGACTTGTGGCAAAGGGTTTTTCACAAGTTCAAGGAGTTGACTATGATGAGACTTTCTCACCCGTAGCGATGCTTAAGTCTGTCAGAATCATGTTAGCAATAGCTGCTTATTTCGACTATGAAATTTGGCAGATGGATGTCAAAACAGCGTTCCTCAACGGTTTCCTTGAGGAAGAGTTGTATATGATGCAACCCAAAGGTTTTGTCGATCCAGAGAATGCTGACAAAGTTTGCAACTCCAGCGATCCATTTATGGACTGGTGCAAGCATCACGGAGTTGGAATAAGCGCTTTGATGAGGTGATCAAAGCGTTTGAGTTTATACAAGTTTACGGAGAAGCTTGTATTTACAAGAAAGTGAGTGGGAGCTCTATAGCGTTTCTAGTATTATATGTGGATGACATATTGCTGATTGGAAACAATATAGAAATGCTGGAAAGCGTGAAGGAATGTTTGAACAAGAGTTTTTCAATGAAGGACCTAGGAGAAGCTGCTTTTATATTAGGCATTAAGATCTATAGAGATAGATCGAGACGCTTAATAGCACTTTCACAGAGCACATACCTTGATGAAGTTTTGAAGAAGTTCAAAATGGAACAGTCCAAGAAGGGGTTCTTGCCTGTGTTACAAGGTGTAAAGCTGAGTAAGACTCAATGCCCAGTAACTGCAGAAGATAGAGAAAAGATGAGTGTCATCCCCTATGCTTCAGCCATAGGCTCTATCATGTATGCAATGCTGTGCACAAGACCCGATGTCAGCCTTGCCATAAGTATGGCCGGAAGGTTTCAAAGTGATCCTGGAATGGAGCACTGGCAAGCGGTCAAGAATATCCTTAAGTACCTGAAAAGGACTAAGGAAATGTTTCTCGTTTATTGAGGTGAAGAAGAGCTCGTCGTAAAGGGTTACGTCAATGCAAGCTTTGACACTCATCTGGACGATTCTAAGTCGCAAACCGGATACGTATTTATTCTTAACGGGGGAGCGGTAAGCTGGTGCAATTCCAAGCAAAGCGTGGTAGCTGATTCTACGTGTGAAGCGGAATACATCGCAGCCTCGGAGGCGGCGAGGGAAGGTGTCTGGACGAAGCAGTTCATGACAGATCTTGGAGTAGTGCCCAGTGCACTGAATCCAATGAACCTATTCTGTGACAACACTGGTGCCATTGCTTTGGCCAAGGAACCAAGGTTTCACAAGAGGACCAGACACATAAAGCGACGCTTCAACTCCATCCGTGATTACATCGAGGAGAAAGACATAAATATTTGCAAAGTGCACACAGATCTGAATGTTGCAGACCCGTTGACTAAACCTCTTCCAAGGGATAAACATGATCAACACCAGAACTGCATGGGTGTTCTATTCATTACAATGTAAATCACATAGTGATGTGAACTAGATTATTGACTCTAGTGCAAGTGGGAGACTGTTGGAAATATGCCCTAGAGGCAATAAATAAAGTGTTTATTATTGTATTTCCTTGTTCATGATAATCGTTTATTATCCATGCTATAATTGTATTAATTGGAAACATGGATACATGTGTGGATACATAGACAAACACAATGTCCCTAGTATGCCTCTAGTGAAGTAGCTCGTTGATCGAAAGATGGTTAAGGTTTCCTAGCCATGGACATGATATGTCATTTGATAACGGGATCACATCATTAGGAGAATGATGTGATGGATAAGACCCAAACTACAAACATAGCTTATGATCGTGTCAGTTTATTGCTATTGTTTTCTGCATGTCAAGTATATGTTCCTATGACCATGAGATCATGCAACTCACAGATATCGGAGGAGTACCTTGTGTGTATCAAATGTCGCAACGTAACTGGGTGACTATAAAGGTGCACTACATGTATCTCCGAGGGTGTCTGTTGATTTGGCATGGATCAAGACTGGGATTTGTTACTCCATGTGACGGAGAGGTATCTCAGGGCCCACTCGGTAATACAACATCACAATAAGCCTTGCAAGCAATGTGAATAAGTGTTAGTTGCGAGATCTTGTATTACGGAACGAGTAAAGAGACTTGCCAGTAATGAGGTTGAACTAGGTATGGAGATACCGACGATCGAATCTCGGGCAAGTAACATACTGAAGAACAAAGGGAACATCATACGGGATTAACTAAATCCTTGACATAGAGGTTCGACCGATAAAGATTTTCGTAGAATATGTAGGAACCAATGTGGACATCCAGGTCCCGCCATTGGTTATTGACCGTAGAGTTGTCTCGGTCATGTCTACATAGTTCTCGAACCCGCAGGGTCTGCACACTTAAGGTTTGGTGACGTTTCGGTAGTATAGAGTTATGTATGGTGGTGACCAAAGTTTGTTCGGAGTCCCGGATGAGATCCCGGATGTCACGAGGAGCTCCATAATGGTCCGGAGGTAAAGATTCATATATAGGAAGTCCTGTTTTGGTCGTCAGAAAAGTTTCGGGCTCATCGGTAGTGTACCGGGAGTGCCGGTAGTGTACCGGGAGGCCATCAAGAGGGGTATTTCGACCCAAGAGGCTACATGGGCTGTAGGAGGGTGTAAACCAGCCCTTAGTGGGCTGGTGGAACATCCACAAGAGGCCCATGCGGCTGGAGGAAAAAAGGCCTAAGAGAAAAAATGGAAAAAAGGCAAAATAGGGTGAATCCTAGTCCTACTAGGATTGGAGGTGGACTCCACCTCTCCCTCTCTCCTTCGGCTGAAGCAAGGAGGCCTTGTCCCTTGTGCCAATGCCTCTCCTCCTATCCTCTTATATATACTGGAGGTTTTAGGGTTTTTGCACTAGATTTTCAGCCACGTGCTACCCGTTCCTCCAGTGCATAGTTTCTCCTCTAGATCGGTTTTCTGCAGTGCTTAGGCGAAGCCCTGCCGGAATTGCTCCACCACCATCGCCGGAGCGTCGTCAGGCTGCCGGAGAACTCTTCTTCCTCTCCACTCCTTGCTGGATCAATACGGTGGAGATCGTCATCAAGCTGTACGTGTGCTGAACGCGGAGGTGTCGTCTGTTCGGCGCTAGATCGGAAGGATCGTGATCAAGTTCGTGGGACGGATCGTGATTGGATCGTGGGACGGATCGTGATTGGATTGCGGAACGCACGGCGATTTAGATTGCGAAGACGTTCGACTACACCAACCGCGTTTCTTAACGCTTCCCGCTTAGCGATCTACAAGGGTATGTAGATCCACTCTCCCTCTCGTAGATGCTCATCACCATGGATAGATCTGCGTGTGCGTAGGAATTTTTTTGTTTCCCATGCAACGTTCTCCGACAGCTAGTGTCGACAAACATAATCATGCTCAAAGAGTTAACGGGTCGGGGAGCTTTGCCTCTGTTCCCCCTCCCGTGGTCTATGGAGGACCGGTGCAGCCACCTCATATTGTCAATCTCGGTCCTCCTCCTAAACTTGTTAAGAATGCTTTTGCTAACTGGGTTTTTAGTATCAAGTCTCATTTAGATCACAGCTCAATTCATCTCATGAGAGTCATTGAAGAAGGATACTATCCTCATGATCCACGCAATCTTACTCCAAGAGAACAAGCGGATAAACAGCTAAATTCTTCCGCCTTGTTCATACTCCAAGCTGTGATTCCTCCTGAAGATCTACCTCACCTGCGGCCCTTCACTGTTGCTAAAGAATGTTGGGAACACATCATCTCCATGTACAAGGGTAGCTCAAGTATTCAACGATCAAACTATGAAGTTGTTCTTGATCAGCTAGATGAGTTCGTGATGATAGAGGATGAGGAACCGCGTGAGCTCTATAGAAGGGTGACCGATCTCGCTGTTTCCCTCAAGGATCATGGCAGCAAGGATGTGGATGATACTTGGATCAAGCATAAGTTCCTGAAGGCTATCATGCCCTTCGACAAGGCCATGTCCGCTGTCATTCGTCAAAGGCCAGACTTTCACACCTTATCATCTGGTGATGTGTTGGATGAATTCCTTCCAATGAACATCCTCAACACGACAGCCGACAATGCTCTTGCTCGTGTCCGGTCAAGGAAGTCCTCTCCCCATCTTGCATTGAAGGCCAAGGTCAGTCAAGAGGAAGAAGAAGAAGAAGAGGTTAGCCTCGAGGACACCAAATATGCTTATCATGAGCACATGGCTCTTGCGTCCAGACAATTTTGGGGCAACAAGAGAAACTCAAGGCCCAACTTCTCCAAGAACAACTCAGATGGATCAAAGGGAAATCAATGTGTGAGAACTTGCTACAACTGTGGTAATGTAAGTCACTTTGTGGGGGATTGTCCATATGAGAAGAGGGAAGACAATGGTGGCAAGCTCATTCGCAAAGATAAAGCCAAGTCCTTCCCAAACAAAACCAATTTTGTCAAGAAGGCTCCTCACAAAGTATTGGTAGCTCAAGAATAGTATGCCTCAGGTGATGATGATGATGATGAAGACACAAGCGGTGAAGGAATGGCAATGGCATCCGTGGCAATTGCCTCTTCTACCCCGACAAAGGCATCACTCTTTGATGCCCCCAATGAGAACATCGTCGCGAGGTGCCTCATGGCTAAATGTATCACTAAGGTAACCTCCAACGTCATAACCTCAAACATTAAGGCTTCCATTTCTTCCAATTCATCCTTAGATAGTGTGAATGAACTTGAGGAAGGAAAAGAGGATAAGAATGAGTTTGACAAATTCATGGCCAAACTCAAGGGAGAGTCCAAGAAGCACTTCGTTGCTCTCTTGGAACAACTTGGTGAGGCCCATGACACTATTGAGTCTCAAGAAGAGTGCCTTGAGGAACTAAGAGGTCATAGTCATGATTATGCCGACGAGATAGAGGATCTATCTATTGCTCTTGAGGAAGAGCAAGGTCTTCATATGACTCTTGAGGAGTCACAAAATGTTGACCTTACTAAATTACGTAAAGATTATGATCATGCTATTGTTCTTAACCATGCTGTCAAGTCTAAGAAGGTTGCACTTGGGGTGGATCGTGATCGTCTCAAAGTTGAGCTTGACACACTTGTCAATGCTCACAAGGCATTGACGTATGCTCATACCTCTCTTAAGGAGTCACATGATCAACTCCAAGTGAAACTCACTAAGGAAATTTCCACATGTCCTCCTTTTGTTCTAATTGATAATGCATCTGCTACTAACCCATGTTGTGAGCATGCACACCTTGTGAAGGAAAATGCCAAGCTCAAAGAGGAGCTTAAAAAGGGTTTGGTGACGTGTATCCAAGGTGAGAAGACACTCAATGACCTTCTGACTTCTCGGAAGGAAGTTGTGGCAAAAGAAGGAGTGGGGTTTGTACCCAAAACAAATGAGAAGAAGAAGGTCAACACCAAGGAAGTCCCATCGCTCAAGCGAACCTTTGTAAGAGATGGTGAAGGTCCTCATGAGAAGAAGAAAAACCAAGTTATGTTGGAAAATGCCAAGAAGGGCAAGAGCAAGAACATCCAACCCAACAAGACCGACGACTTTAACCCCTCTTATGTGTTATGCCGTGCTAGTGATGGGCATGTTTATGCCAAATTTGTTGGTCCTTCTTATGTACATTGAATGGTGTATTTGGGTTCCTAAGACCCTTGTTGCTAACATGAAAGGACCCATTAAATAATGGGTACCTAAAGTCAAAAATTGATCTCTTGTAGGGGTTTGCTTCCGGAGGAACATCATGGTTGCTCGATAGTGGAGCAACAAATCATATGACCGGAAGCAAGGACTTGGTGGTGGACGTTCATCCTGACACATCTATGGCCACTCAAGTCTCGTTTGGTGATGATGCAATTTCAAAGGTATTGGGTCTTGGCAAGGTGGTAATATCTCCGGAACTCACCATAAAGAAGGTCATGCTTGTTGAGACCCTCGCATACAATTTACTGCCAGTTTATCAACTTGCAACCATGGGTTTTAGTACTTTCTTTGGTATTGACTCCATGACCCTTTTGTGGAGCAAGACTCTTAAAGTAGCTTTTGTTGGGCATGTCGAGAACGGTCTCTATGTGGTGAACTTCTCGGAGCAACCCACTAAGACTGCGACTTTCTTAATGGCTAAAGTTGACGTGGGATGGCTTTGCATCGCCGGCTAGCCCATGTTAATATGAGATCTTTGCAAAGTCTCCTCAAAGGGGATCACATCCTTGGACTAACAAATGTGAGTTTTGCCAAAGATCATGCTTGCAGTGCTTGTATCGAAGGAAAGCTACATGAGAAGGCTCATCGTCCAACCACTACAATATACTCTAGGAGGACCTTAGAGCTCCTTCACATGGATCTCTTTGGTCCTCCATCTTTTGACAGTCTTGGTGGAAGAAAACATTGCTTGGTGATTGTGGATGATTACTCGAGATATACTTGGGTTTATATCTTCAAGAAGAAGAGTGAGACCCAACAGACCATCATCGACTTTGCAAATGAAGTCCAACGCCAACATGATGCAAAGATTTTGATGATTAGAAGTGAAAACGGCACCGAGTTCAAGAACTACACCCTGAATGAGTTTCTCAGTGACGAAGGGATCAAGCACCAATATTTCACACCTTACACCCCTCAACAAAATGGTGTTGCTGAGAGGAAGAACGGGACGTTGATTGATTTGGCAAGAACCATGATGGTGGAGTTTAAATCTCCGTACAACTTTTGGGCCGAAGCCATCAACACAGCGTGCCATGCATCTAACCGGCTCTATCTTCGCAAAGGGTTGAACAAGACCCCTTATGAGATTCTTACCGGGAACAAGCCCAACCTCACATACTTTCGGGTGTTCAGTTGTAAGTGTTTCATTCTCAAGAAAGGTGCTCGTTTGTCTAAATTTGAATCTAGAGCCAATGAGGGCATATTTGTTGGTTATGCTGCAAACTCTCATGCTTACCGTGTCCTCAACAAGTCCACGGGACTCACTGAGGAGACGAGTAATGTAGAGTTTGATGAAAATAATGGCTCCCAAGTGGAGCAAAGTGGTATTTGTGATGTAGGTGATGAAATTCCTCCCCAAGCCATAAGAAGAATGGGTGTGGGATACTTCCTACCCGTTTAGGAACCCCTTGTGCCCGAAGGAGAAGATTAATGTTCCACTCAAGTGGAACCATCACCGACGCAAGACCCACACGCTTCCGAAGAACAAACTGATGGTCCTCTACCACATGAACAAGATCAAGGGCAGGATCAATCCACTAATGACGGTGTCTCACCAAGTGATGCCCAAGATCAAGTTCCTGTCTCCGAGCACTCTCAAGATCAAGATCTTCTTCAAGATCAAGAGCAAGCTCAAGAAGGCACTCAAGATCATCAAGATGATGACTCACAGAATGCAATCTCTCAACCGTCCATGGAGGAAATCTTAGAGAGACAAGCCACCTAGAAAGTCGCCAAGAATGCCGCCAAGCTCAAAGTTAGACAACATCTGTTGGAGAACGTCTACGGTGACTTGCAAAAAGGGGTAACCACTCGTAAACAATTAACAAACTTTTGTGAACATCACGTGTTTGTTTCTTGCATTGAGCCCCTTAAGGTTCAAGATGCGCTCGAGGATATGGAGTGGGTTGAAGCTATGCACAATGAACTCAACAACTTCAAGCGCAACCAAGTGTGGCGACTGGTGCCAAGACCTAAGGAGAATCACAATGTTATTGGAACGAAATGGATCTTCAAAAACAAGCAAGATGTGAACGGTATTGTCATTCGCAACAAGGCAAGACTGGTGGCACAAGGATACTCCCAAGTCAAGGGTATCGACTACGGTGAAACCTTTGCTCCTGTTGCTCGCCTTGAATCTATTCGCATGTTACTTGCATATGCCTATCATCATAATTTTAAATTATATCAAATGGATGTCAAGAGTGCTTTTCTTAATGGCCCTCTTAAGGAGTTTGTATATGTCAAGCAACCCTCGGGGTTTGAGGATCCAAAGTTCCCCAATCATGTATACGTTCTCGATAAGGCTCTCTATGGCCTTAAACAAGCCCCACGTGCATGGTATGAGCACCTTACCGAGATGTTGCAAGACCGTGGGTTTGAAATTGGGAAAATCGACCCCACTCTTTTTACAAAGAGGGTCAACGGGAACTTGTTCATATGCCAACTATATGTTGATGATATTATTTTTGGTTCTCCTAACAAAGCTTTCAACGAAGAGTTTGCCACTTTGATGACAAACAAGTTTGAGATGTCCATGATGGGAGAGTTGAAGTACTTCCTTGGTTTCGAAGTCAAGCAACAAAGTCAAGGTACTTCATCAATCAAGCCAAATACACTCAAGACAGGCTCAAGAGGTTCAAGATGGATGAGCTCAATCCTCCCAAGGACAACACTCCCATGCCACTCAAATGCCATCTTGACAGCGATCCCAATGGTAAAGCGGTGGATCAAAAGGTGTATCGCTCCATGATAGGATCCTTGCTTTACCTTTGTGCATCTAGACCGGATATCATGTTAAGTGTGGGTATTTGTGCACGATTTCAATCCGCACCTAAGGAGAGTCACCATGTGGCTGTCAAGCGAATCTTTCGATATTTGGCTCATACCCCAAACTTTGGCTTATGGTATCCCAAGGGGGATTCGTTTGATCTCGTTGGATATACTGACTCAGATTGGGCAGGAGACCGTATGGATAGGAAGTCCACTTCCGGAGGCTGCCAACTTCTTGGTCGGTCTTTGGTAAGTTGGTCTTCAAAGAAACAAAATTGTGTCCCTCTCTCATCCACCAAGGCCAAGTATGTAGCTGCTGCGAGTTGTTGTGCTCAGATTTTATGAATGAGGCAAACTTTAAAGGATTACTGTGCCCATTGTGACAAAGTGCCTCTTCACTGTGATAATGAAAGTGCCATTATGATCTCCAGCAACCCAGTTCAACATTGCAAGACGAAGCATATTGATATTTGTCATCACTTTCTTTGGGAACACGTCAAGCGGGGAGACATCAATCTTATTCATCTGAGCACTAATGAGCAACTTGCACACATTTTTACGAAGCCTTTAGATGAAGCAAGATTTCGCAAGTTAAGGCATGAGCTAAATATCATTGATTTGAGCAATGTGGATTGACTTAGTGCACGCCTCCCCACACTCATCATTATGTCTTGTCTAGGTGTAGGCATGGATTTAGGGGGAGTCTAGTTCTCTCAATGAACTATTCCTCCTCCTATTACGCATAAAGTAATCAAAGTCTATCACTTGCCATTTGTGATGGTTATTGTGCTTAAAATACGAGTCTTGGTCATGGGCCCAAGGATAATTCTTCGCGGTGCCATACCATCTGACTCAAACATAGGTGGCTCTAGGGCCACCGCCCTCTCTTCATGTGAAGTCGAGGCTCACCGGTTGGTCCTATTTTATTCTCTTCTCCGATGGACCATGCTCGTGTTTTTATCCTAGATCATAGTTTTTCTTGTCTCATGTGTTGTGCCGATTTTGGCAATCTCCCTCTTTCTTATTTTGTTTTATTGTCACGTTTATACACCAAGAAGGCATCACAGTACTACCGTGGAGGAGCGCGGTACTACCGCTGGAGCAGTACTATCGCTTACCGCGCGGAAGTAAAAAATTACTTCCGTCCGTTGAGCGGTACTACCGCGATGACTATGGTACTACCGTAACATCATGTGCGCGTGGGGGTTAAGAGCGGGCAGGGGTTTCCCATCTTCCCCATACCTCATTTTCTCTCTTCCCCTCACGTCTCTCTCTCCTCTCAACTGCCGCCGGAAGTCCTCACCGGATCTCCATCTCCGACCACCTGATTCTTATTTGCTCCGGTGGGATCGTTCCCCACATCGTCCTCTTGCAATGGACCCCGGTATTTCCCCAATCCCCTCTTGTTTTGCCTCTCTCTTTTTGAATCTAGGCTTTTGGGGAAATATGAGATGGTCTAGCTTTGTTTGGATCCGATCTATGCATGAGGAGATGTTTTGCGAGTGTTAGTGTGATAGAAGTGCGTATTGATAGGATTAAACGGGGTATTTTTTTGATCTAGGGCAGTACCAATATGATCTGATCTGTGTTCTTGCGAAGTTCCGCCCCGTGCGGTACTACCGCACCTGGTGTGGTATTACCGCTCGTAGGGCAAAAGTAAAATATTACTTCCGCAGGCGCCACGGTACTACCGCTCCCGCGGTACTACTGCGTCGTGGGCGGTACTAATTTTTTACTTCCCCTGTCGGGGCGGTAGTAAAAAATTACTTCCGCTCTAGCCACGGTACTACCGCGTTTGGAGCGATAGTAAATTTTTTACTTCTGCAAGAACATATAGGTACTCTTCTCAATCCACAACTACCTCGTTTTGTCCTGTCCATTCTCTCTTCTACATGGTTTTTGTGTTTGCTTTCATCCTTTCCTTATTTTCTCGTCTGTCCTTTGTGTTTGCGTTGTGTGCCCTAGGTGGTGGCTCTGGTTCCAGCTCTGCTCCACGCCGTTCCAATCCGTCTTGTGACACAAGTTCCAAGCGGCTTCGCAATCTAGATGCTCTTGAGGGCTCCAATGATCCTCCACGCCATTTCAAGAGGACCGCATCCAAGCTCAAGCAACCAGTTAAGAAGTTTGATGTCATGCTACAAGCTGAGTTTCTGGCTCGAAGGTTGATGAATCCCTACGACAAGCCAAGGGAAGTTTCCAAGGCATATGACTTGTTCTGGACCAAGCAACAGTATCTTATTCACCTGGATGTGATCAAGGGCAAGAAAAATCACTATGTTCCTGTCCAATACATTGATCTGGAACACATGAGGAAGCATCCACAATACTTTGGTGAGGCTCTGGAGTTGGTGCAGCAGTTGGCTATAGAAGACATCATTACCTTCCAACTTGACTTTGATCCTGAGCTTTTGGGTCAGTTCTTTGCCTCTGTTCACTTTCACTCTGATGCGGAGCGGACCATGACATGGATGACCCATGGCGATCAACTGACTGCCACCTGGAAGGACTTCATGGAATTGATGCATGTTCCTGACTTTGGACTTGATGTGCCACTTGGTCTGCGCCCTCACGGCAACCCTCACCCAGTTGGTAAGGATTAGCTCGTACCTTTCCATATTCTGAAGACCTTACGATCTGGTGAGCAAATTCGTGTGCTCAACCCTTTCCTTGATGTCATGCACCGGATCTTCCACAACACTCTGTTTCCTCGCATGGGAGACAAGGACAAGGTACACTCCTATCTAGTGGATATGTTGCTGCTATGTGAGAAAGGAAGAAATGAAGACATTGGCGTCCTTGATGTGTCTCATGTTATGTGGTCTGAGCTTCGCACTGCCGTGTTTCATCGGAAGGTCCCCATTTATGGGCCATACTTGTTCTACCTGATTCGTGCTACTTGGGACAAGAAGTTTCCAGGTCAGGACATGCCAGAGCACACGTTTCTTCATGAGCCCATTCGTATGCGTATGAAGGACAAGTGGGCCAACACCACCACTAAGCCGTCGTCTGCTCGTATGGAGGTCAATGAGGATGAGATCGAAGAGGAGGATGACAACAGTTTTGAGTCCTATGTACCTTCGTCTTCTGAGACATCTTGGGCCAAGAAGCTCTCTCACAAGATGAAGACTTTGTTCTGCATGCAGGCCAAGGGTCAGTATAAGGCTCACGTTGCTCAGAAGGAGAGTCGCCAACATGACAAGCGTATTCTGAGGAAGCTTGGCGAGACCATCTCGAGTGGGTCTGAGAAGGACATCACCCCTGAGGCCACTTGGATGGCTAAGCAGTAGTTCCAGTGGGATGATTCAGATGCGGAATCCGTCCCAGGTGCTTCAGAGGAGTCCGATGACTGATCTTTCTGCATGGGAGCTACCACCTAGGTGTTAGGTGTCCTCTATGCCTTTTTGGCGTCTCAATGCCAAAGGGGGAGAGAGTGTAGGATTTGCACATATTTGTGTTTTCCTTTTCGTCGTCTCTCTGCTTTCGTTGAACCTTGGTTTATGTCGTTTGTGTGTGTGTGACCTGGAGACTTCCTCTATCATATGGTGTGAGACATATGCTATCACTACTACTTTATTATTGTCTGGTATGATTCGTAGCTTATGAGTCTGTCCATAACGTTCCCTTATCTTTATGCTCACATGCTATGCCTAGTTTCCATACTTAGTTCTGTTCATTCTGTTGCAAAGATTGCATTGCCTATAAAATATAGGGGGAGTGTTGATCCTAGTGTGTGTGCCCTGTAGTCCAAAGCATATCTAGAGTATGCACACATCTAGGGGGAGCTATCCAATATTTTGTAGGTCTTGAGGTTGCATATGCTTATTTTATATCCTTATGTGAAAATCCCGTGTTGTCATCAATCCACCAAAAAGGGGGAGATTGTAACAGCATATTTCTCCCTAAGTGGTTTTGGTGATTGATGACAATGCCTTTGCAGACTAATCGTGTGCATTGAGCATTTCAGATATCTCAGGTCTAGGCACAAGACGGTTTAGTGCCCCTCGGAATCTCTCGAAGACGGTTGTTCTATGCGTTTCTTTTTGGTGGATTTGATTCGCAGGAAAGTCGTACTATCAAGAGGGGGTCCGTATCAGAAAGGTCTGGGTGGAATCAACATGTGCACATCTATTCCTTTGCACCACCTTTCCCTCTCTTCAGTGGAGCCCCAACCCGTTTTCCTTATCTATGCAAAAGGAACGCCTGCGAGGTGTTTGGGTTCAGTGGCCTGTGATAGTATCGCTCCAGGGAGCGGTAGTACTGCAGGTGCCAGCGGAGTACCGCTCCATGGAGCGGTAGTACCGCTGTCTCCTGCCCTGGCCACTACACCTGCGGTAGTAGGCGCGGATGTAATTTTTTACTTCCGCCCTACTACGGTAGTACCGTGATTCTCGTCTGGTACTAGCGTGCGGACTTTTTCGTAGAGTTTCCCTCTATGGAGGTTGGCACGGAAGTAATTTTTTACTTCCGTGCACCTCTAGTGGCTGCCTCTGCCAACCGTGCGGTAGTACCCCACGGGCTCGCGGTAGTACCGCTCCGGCGGTTCTACCGCTTGTGTCCTAGTACTAATGGCCAGGGCCAGCTACTCCCGTGCTAGCGGTAGTACCTCACAAGGCTGCGGTAGTACCGCAAGCCATCGCGGTAGTACTGTGACTTTTGCGGTAGTACCGTGGTGCGCGGGGCTGAGTGAGTGGATAACGGTTGGATCTTGTCCCCCACTATAAAAGGGAGGTCTTCTTCTTCAAGAAGCTTACCTCTTCCTTCCCAAAACTCCATTGTTGCTCCAAGCTCCATTTTTGCCCGATCTCTCTCCCTAGCCAATCAATCTTGCTGATTTCCTAGGGATAGGTTGAGAAGGCCCCGATCTACACTTCCACCAAGAGAAATTTGATTCCCCCCACTAATCCCTTGCGGATCTTGTTACTCTTGGGTGTTTGAGACAGTTGAGGTCACCTCGGAGCCACATTCCATTGTGGTGAAGCTTCGTGGTGTCGTTGGGAGCCTCCAATTCAGTTGTGGAGATTTCCCCAACCTTGTTTGTAAAGGTTCGGTCGCCGCCTTCAAGGGCACCAATAGTGGAATCACGACATCTCGCATTGTGTGAGGGCGTGAGGAGAATACAGTGGCCCTAGTGGCTTCTTGGGGAGCATTGTGCCTCCACACCGCTCCAATGGAGACGTACTTCCCCACAAGGGAAGGAACTTTGGTAACACATCCTCGTCTCCACCGACTCCACTTTTGGTTATCTTGCATCTTTACTTCTTGCAAGCGTTTATTGTGTCATATCCCGTGCTTGCTTGTGTACTTGTAGAGGTTAGCATCATATAGGTTGTTCACCTAGTTGCACATCTAGATAACTTATTTGATGCTAAACCTTAATTGTTAAAGAAAAGTTAAAAAGTGTTAGTTGCCTATTCACCCGCCCTCTAGTCAACCATATCGATCCTTTCACTGTGGCTCATAGATTACTACAACAACAGTTGCAGGTACAGGTAATGCGATGCTTTGACGTGAGAGCAATGCTTGATTTGATTTGGAGTTCTTCTTCTTCTTCTTCTCCTTCAATCTAGGATGGGTTCCAGGTGGCAGCCTGGGATAGCAAGGATGGATGTCATTTTTTCGTTTGTTTTCATCCGTAGTCAGACCCTGCTCTTCTGTATGATGTTTGACTATGTTGTTGTATTGATGTGATATTGATGTATCTTGTGGAGAGTGTACGCCAATTCCACATCCTCATCTATTCTATACATGTACTTGTAATGATATCCATTCTTGCAACACGACGAGATGCGCTTCTATCCCTGTCGAGGCCCTCGTGCCGAAATAAGGATAGGATCGCATCTTGGGCATGACAAGTTGGTATCAGAGCCTGTACCAACCTAGGAGCCCCCTTGATTGATCAAACTTGGCCGAGTCGAGTCTAGTGAAAAACTGTTTTGAGTCTAGTTATATCGGAGAGTAGGATTCTTTTTACTCCTCTTCTTACTCTGTTGAGGAATTACGACTTAGGAATTTTGATTCTACCCTCTTCTCACTCAAATTTTTTTAGGATCATGCGGATATTTTGGAATCTATATGATGTCGATGTGACGGAGTTCTGTCTTGGTGCCTCCCGTCTGACTTGATTTCTTCCGGGGAGTTGAGCTCCAGGGGATTCTTGACACATCGTTGTCGTTCAATTTTCTTAGTATCTCAGGACGGAGGATGTTCGAAATTGCTTCAATACTAGTAGTGGCGAGAGGAGTCCGACATCCCTAGTACTGGTGGAGAGAGCTCGGATGTACTGCCATTCTTAGTATTGTTGTTGTTTTCGAGGGTCCAAGATAGATGGAGTTTAGAAGCCTCTGGTTATGTGTTGAAGGATGGATACATTTGGGGTGTAGGGCTTGTTAGTTGTGTGAGATATTTTCCTCCTTGTATCCCCAACACCCGATTGCATAACCAAGAAAGTTTCGGGAGTTCTTAGGTGTGAATTCAAGTAGTTACCTAGGCTATCTTTCAATAGATCATGATGTGAGGTTGGGGTTCGACATCTAGTGGATTCGTTTGTTCACGGTCTTTCTTATAGAGGTCTCATTGTGTCTTCAAGAGTCCTTGTAGCTTGCTACGACTCGGGGACGCATCTATGTCGTGTGCACTACCTTGCACATGATGGCTACTGTAAGATCGAGCCCGTGCGAACCTTACCACGAAAATATCGAGCGAAATCTCTGTCATGTATTTGTTCTAGCTTGTTTCGTAAGCCTCGTCCTTTGTTTTGTTTTGTATATGGTAATTCGAGTTGCTTCGATGTCAAGTGGTTATTTCATATCTTTTCTAAGTAGTGTTCTCATATTTTGCGGGAATGCTAATCCTTTGTTCAACTGGAGTTGTCATGAAATTCTTTTCATCCGGTGTGCTCTTTTCAAGTGAATTCTATCCTTTTCAATATGTGCAATACCAATCCTCATATTCTTGTCCGGAGTCTGTCTCATTTGTCCCAAGTTGTCTTTGTTTTTCCCCACCCTCCTGCCCTTTTTCTTCAATGATTAATTCTCTTCCAAGTCCCTTTCTCTTCATCAATGCTTCCACTATCATTTGTTCATATTGTATCCGGTGATTTCTTGTGGAGATTCTCAAGAGTTTCAATTTCAAGATCTATCCTCATATTCCTAGTTCCTGTTGTTATTCTTCTTCGATGGATTCAATTCAAGCTCTTGATGGTCATCATATCCTTTCTCATTCGTTCAATGGTTTTCTTGTTGGAAATTCTTTTCAAGCCTCTCTTGGTTTTCATATCTCTCTATTCTATCCGGAGTGCTAAAGATATCTCAGAAGACTTTCATTTCCATTCATATCCTCTTAAATTATTTTGAGGTTCTCACCTCATCAAGTTCTTACGTTGTACCGGTGCAATCTCTCTTTCTAAGCAATTGTTTCAATGGTGGTTTTCTTTGAGTGGGCCCATAACCCACAGGTTTTTCTCCCAGGATCCTACCTGACTCTTCTAATCTTTCCGGAGACGTCCTCAAGTTCTTTTCAATGTGACGCAATAATGAATTCCACCAGTCATATTCCTTCTCCAAGATCGCTTCTAAATCATTTTCATCATTGGCTCAACCTTTCCTTATTCATTCTTTCGGAGTGCCTTAGTAATTCATGATGTTGTTTCTTGTCATCATTCTATGCGTTGAAGACCGACGGAGTGGTTCTCTTAAATCTTTGCTCATTCTCTTGAAGATTCATGGTTTCAGCTTGTTGCTATCATCTCAAATTGTTTTTGATCATGAGTTAATTCCATCCTTATCTATCCGATGCATTCAGGGTTGTTTTCATTTCTCGATCCTCCAAAGGCCATCATTTCAGAAGATTTCTTCGTTCTTAGCTTTCAGCTTTCGTTCTCAAATTCTTCTCAAGTGTTGTTCCTTCGTTCGTACCTCAATTATCTCGGTGCCATGTGAAGTTTTCTATTAGGTGGATCATGCTCTCTTCGCTCTCATGTTATTCCATTCATTTGAAGTATCCTCTTTAGTTTCTAATTCTAACCAGTGTTCTCGTGCAAGACTTCTTCAAGTTTGTGATCTCTCTCTCTCTCTCTCTCTCTCTCTTCAATTCTTTGCAACAAGAATAAGTGGTGTGCGAAATCCGTTGCTTGTCATCAATTTAACTTGATGAAGGATAAGCATAACGTAATTCTTATTCTAGTTTCATCAAGATGGTTTCAATCCTTCTTCCGGAGTGTTCATGGCATCAAATTCTTGGTTATAGTTGTTCATCTTTTCTTTCCGGAGTTCCATGTTTTTTCTCAAGCATCTCTTCGTGAAGCTTCATCTAAATCTTTGCAACATCATAATCTATTCTTTCAACCGCATTCTTTTGATCGTCCTTTCATTTCGGTGTTCTTCAAGAGGTCCTTCATGGTGGTTTGCTAAGGATGTAATTCTTCTTGAAGTGTTCTTCAAGATTCTTGTTGGAGGTGCTTAAGTGTTCTTTATCTTGGATTTCAAAGTTCAATCCCTTCTCCATTGTCTTTTGCGATGGTGTTATTAAATTCTTTATTATGAGGAGTCTCGAAGGAAAATTATCAAGAATGAGATAAGTAAGCCCATCATGTCTCTTCGGAGTTATCTTGGGTTGGAGTTCACCTAAATCATTTCCTAAGGATTGTTGCTATCATGGTGTCATAAATGATCCAAGTTTTCTCCTTGTCTTCTTGGTGAAAGAAGTTTTTCATCTCTTGTTGCTCTCAAGTAATCAATTGTATCTATTGTGGCAGGTTGTCACCTCATAATTTTGAGATGTTTTCCATTAGCCCACTACAAGCTTCTTCTTTCGTTGTTGTTTTTTCAACAACTCCTTTCATCCCATGCTTTTCAAATTCAATGGTGGTAGAAGTTGTCATTTTCTTTTCCGTTCTCTTCTCTCCAAGATGTAACTTCTATTATTTTGTTCCGAAGGCATTATGGTGTTGCTCTTTTCAACTCACATCTAGTCTGATTAAGATCATGTTTTTTTCTTCTTTGCTTATTCATTTTTACCGGAGTGTTGTGTTCTACGTTCAAGTTCTTTTCCTTCTTATCAAGTTTTGCCTCTCTTTCCTACTGAAGTGCTGCCGAAATTTCTTGTGAATTCTTGCTTGTTCCTCATGTCGTTCTTCATCTCTTTCCAACCTTTAATGATCATTGGTTTCACTCGTTTGTCAAAGAAGCATCTAAGTTTTACCTTTTGATCTTATCTTCCCCTTCTCATTCTAGATCTCGGGATGAGATCCTCGTGTAGTGGAGGAGATTTGTAACAGCCCAGGACCGACGCTCCAGAAGATTCCCCTTTTATTCGATTGTCGTCTTGTGTTCCGTCTGGCTATTGCATTCATCATAGCATCATTCGCATCATCTGCATAGCATCGTCACTTGTTTTTGAAAACTTGCATCCGTGAGTAGCTACCAGTTCTCTCCGTTCGTGTCGTCAACCTTTCGAGACCAACCACCCACGCACGCGCCCGCGGCATCGTTTAAAAACCGTTTTTAAAGCGCGTGGAAAATATTCTTGGATTGGGTCAAAACCTGGCGTGCGGTCTTATTATAGTGTAGGTAGGCCGCCTGCCAAATTTCGTCGCATTCCGAGTTCGTTTGATACCCCAACGGTCAGTCATAGCAGTGCGGCCATCGGTTTATTATTGGACGTTTTCGGTGTTTAAAAACCTCTGTCATGGACTGCCACCTTCCCTCTTATCTTAGACCAAGGCCCACTACACAGCCCACTACAACCTAGCTAGCCCCCCTCCACTTTCGGACGTCAGATCGAGATCCGAAGGTCCGAAAACGGATCCAAAACTCCAAACCCTAGCCCTCCTACTATAAATAGAAGGCCCCGTGTCCATTTTTGGCCTCCTCCCACCTCCAGCCTCGGAATCCGTGCCTCACCACCTCTTAGCCACCACTTCGCGGGCAGCCAGCCAGCCCGTGCCGCTGTGCCGCCGTTTTCAGCGAGTCTCACATTGCCACGTGCCCCCCAGCTCCCCCCAGCCGCGAGGCCCGGATCTGGCCCTCTCGGGCCCTGGTGCGCCGCCGCCGCGGTCCGCGAGGCCCGGTCGCCCGACCCGCGCCCGCTAGGCGCCCAAGCCAGCACCGCTCGTCCCTGGCTATGCTCGAGCGGGAGCTCACCCGCCGCCCTGGCCTCCCTCGCCGGCGTCCATCGCCTCCCCGTGCCGCTTGCCGGATCTCGCCGCCGCCCAGGCCAGCCCCGCGGCGTCCCCTTCTCTTCTCCCCCTCCATTTCTCTCTCTTTCTCACCCACAGTCTCTCTCTCTTCCACAGGTAGTCGCCTTGGCCGTCGCCCCGCAGGAACTCCCTCCGCCACGCTCTACATCACATTGGTGGCCCCAAGGCTCGATCCGACCCCGGCTAGCCCCGCCTCCGCCTCGCCTCCCACCGGCCGGCGCTGGCATCGTTTGCCCTGCGCCTGCACATGAAGGACGACGGGATCAAGCCCTGTTGACCGCCTACGACACCCCCGAACCGCTATGCCGCCCCAACGCCCGCGTGGGCCGCCGCCCCAGCCGGCCCAGCTAGGCCTCCCCCCGCCTGGCCAGATCTGGCCCTAGGTGAGCGCCCACCTATCCAGCGCCCCATGCGTCGTATTACTATGTTGCGCCATGTCCTCTGTTTCGGCCCGTAGCCAGATTCGTCGTGTTTAGTTTTTTTAGTTATGCGAATTTATCCAATTATCTGCGAATTACTGTTTTTGCAGAAACCCCCCCGAGCATCATGCATATAATAACTTCTTAACCGTGTGCCACATGTAAAAACTTTATATATGAAAAATGTTCAGAATTTTATGTAGATTCACAATATCCAACTTTCACATGTGATAAAAATGTTTAACCTTGCTGTTTGAATTGATTTGCGTAATTTCCATGTGAAAATGATTTATTTCATAACTACAAAATCGTAGCTCCGATAAAAATGTTCCACATATGTAACTTGGCTAGAAAAATGTGTAGAATCTCGTGGTAACATTTATTTTGATGTTTAACAACTCTAAAATATGGTTAATTCAGATCTGGACAAAATTCATATTATGCTTATGGGGATGTTTCGGAAATGCTATATGTTGCTTCCGGCCCCATTTAAAATGCCTAGATGATATAGTTGTTCATGCCTCACCTCTTGACATGATAAAAAACATTAACCACTTTTCTCATAATATTGGGAGTTATTATTTTGTTATATGTATGTTGTCCCTCTCCATTTAAAGTTGTTTAATTCCATCTTCGCCGTATGCCATGACCACCCATGTTAAAAACATTTAATATTGATGAGTACATAACGAGAGTGAACTAAATAATTCGAACGTAGAGTTTCGTCAATATGCAGCTCGTTGCATATTGAACTTCACTTCATATGTAGTAGTTGTTTGTTGTTCTTGCCATGCCTTGCATATTAAACCGAACATGCATCATATTTGTTTACACATCATGTCATGCATATGTTGTGGTGTATCTTGTGTTGATTGTTTGTTTTGGATTGCTTCTTATAGATAGAGTTCCGAAAGCGTTCGGAGTGTGAGGATTCATTCGACTACGTTGGCTCGTCTTCTTCATGGACTCAATCTTCTTCCGAGCGGGATCTCGGGCAAGATGACACATTTCCTTGAATACCACTAATATCATTGCTATGCTAGTTGTCCCGCTTTTATCGTTATGTCACGCTACCTATCACTTGTTTGACAAGCCTTCCAACATTGACATGAAAGCCTCTAACCCGTCCACATCCCATCAAACCTTTGTTTGGCTATGTTACCGCTTGCTCAGTCTTCTTATAGCGTTTCTAGCCGCAGGTGCAATTGCTTCCATGTGACAACATGGACATTCTTTTGTTATCACAATATTATTGCTATTTAATTTAATGCACATATATACTTGGCAAAGGGTGGAAGGCTTGGCCTTTTGCTTGGTGTTTTGTTCCACTCTTGCCGCCCCTAGTTACTTGTGAACCAGTGTTATGTTCCATAATTGAGCGCTCCTAACATGCTCGGGGTTGTTATGGGGACCCCCTTGATTTTAGTTTTAGGATAAAGCTTGTCTGGCAAGGCCCAACATTGGTACTACATTTTCTTAATAACTAAAATTGCATAGGGACCCGCCGGCACCCGCGGAAATTAATCAACAACCCGGGCCAGTGCTCCTCATGAGTGTTGGTCCAACCTAGAGCAGCTTATTAACGCTACCCGGGGCAACTCGGTGATTGGCGTGGTAACCATCGCTCATTCGTCATGTCCTGAGAACGAGATAACGGCTCTATCGGGATTGTCGACACGCCGAGTGGCCTTGTTGGATTTGTTTTACCTTTCTCGAACGTCTTGAGTGAGGAATTCCGAAAATACTTCGGGCTATCTCGAGGTGTCGGATTTCCTTTGGAATTGCCTAGGATGATCACGAGATCCATGGTCGAGGTTATTCCCGCTGCGTGTGGTTAATTTGTGATGGATGAGTTGGAGCACCCCTGCAGGGTTAAATCTTTCGAAAAGCCGTGCCGCGGTTATGTGGCAAACTTGGATATTTTGTTTAACACCCGGTCATAGCAAACTTGAAGTAAACTCTAATAAAATACACCAATTGTGTGCGTTACCGTGACTGTCTCTTCTCGTGAGTCCTTATCCGAGAGAGAACACAGTAGGGTTATGTTTGACGTAAGTAGGTGTTCATGATCAGTTAGTGATCATTACTAGTTCACATTCGTTATGCGTAGACCGTCATACTTTACTTTCTGTATTCGTAAGTTAGCCACTCAAAGAAATGCTTAGTCACTTGCTGCAGCCTCACCACTTAACCATACCTCACCCATTAAGCTTTAATAGTCTTGATACCCTTGGAAATGAGATTGCTGAGTCCTTGTGGCTCACAGATTACTACAACAACAGTTACAGGTACAGGTAATGCGATGCTTTGACGTGATAGCAATGCTTGATTTGATTTGGAGTTCTTCTTCTTCTTCTTCTAGGATGGGTTCCAGGCGGCAGCCTGGGATAGCAAGGATGGATGTCATTTTGTCGTTTGTTTTCGTTCATAGTCGGACCCTGCTCTTCTGTATGATGTTTGACTATGTTGTTGTATTGATGTGATATTAATGTAGCTTGTGGTGAGTGTAAGCCAATTCCATATACTCATCTCTTCTGTACATATACTTGTAATGATATCCATTCTTCCAACACGATGAGATGCGTTTCTATCCTTGTCGAGGCCCTCGTGCCGAAATAAGGATAGGATCGCATCTTGGGCATGACAAACATAGGGAATTTTTTCTATGTCATTGCTTGATATATGGAATGGGTTGACTTTAGGTCTGTTTCGTCTCCTTGTGTGTCTTTCAGTGAGGAAGAGTGTCTGCCATATATATATATATTTATATATATATATATGAGAGAGAGAGAGAGTAAGAATCCCGACTGTTGTCGTGTGGGTCGCTTCTCCTTCGTTCCCGTGTGCTATACATTTTGGTGTAATGCACTCGTGGACGAATGGAGGAGCCACCATCACCGACGGTCGCAATATCAGAGAGAGTGCCCACCATATACATGAGATGAGAGTTTAGGAAGGAAAGACTTGACAGACCTAAAGTCAACCCGTTGCATATTGAGTAATAGTGATCTGTGTGTTGATCAGTTTTCTGGTAGTTTCATTCGATCGATTTTAAATATTTAAAATCGATCGAAGGAGATATTAGTGATCTTATATGATAATATTTGAGATGTATTAGTTAATATTTGATGATGCATTAATAACTGGATTATTCGAGATGATATATTAGTGATATTATATTCGAGTTCATTATAAATGTATTAGTGATATTTTATCGGTATAATGCGTGTGTGACTTTCGGTCTGTCGTTTCTCCTTGTGTGACTTTCATGTGTGTTCTTGATGGAGGAATCCCGACTGTTGTCGTGGGGGGCGCCTCCTCTTTTTTCTCTTCTTTGCGATATACTCGTCGGTATAATGCGCAAGAAGAGAAGAGGGGGGCGTCCATCACCGGCGATCGAACTATTATTGTGAGAGAGTGCCCACCAACATATATACACCATCATACCAGTGTGAGAGAGAGCGCATCAACACACCATGAGATATGAGAGTTATTTAAGGAAAGCCTCGACGGACCAAAAGTCACACGCGCATTATGATCCAAAGCGTGTTGTAATTCTTAAATTATGAACACAGAAAATGTCATCGTCATCAGATGACGATAGGATCCAAGCGTGTGAATTATGTTGTGAAGATAAGGGTCTTTGTGACCAGCCTGGGCTGCGAGACTACAGGTTCTTCACCATGAAGCTTTACGAGGACTTTGATATTTCTACGGTACGCAACGATGATAACTGTTTTTTCGTAATTAAGCATCACTTCTGTTTCTTTCCTTCAACGCGTAATTTCTGTTTTATACAATTCGACTAGTTGGTTCCCTGTCATGCAAGACGGTATTTCTTGGAGAGGCTCGGTTTCGAAGAGCACGAGAGTTTCGAGACGAGGACAGCCAACCTGAGGACTAAACATGGTCACACATTTCTTGTGAAAGTAATGAATGCACTTAATAACACAGAATCAGGGTGCTCAAATTGGGAAGCTCTTTGCAAGGCATATGGATTTCAGGAGGATATGGAAATAACCCGAAATCTTCGTCCTGAAGATCATATTGAAGGAAACATCGACATTTGGGTGTATGTCGATATGCTTCATGTTTTACCTCCATGTGAGTTTTTCAACCATGCATATTTGTCAAGTAATTTGCATTCTATATACATAAATATTTGGTGTTTATCCATACTAAATTTGTTAATTTTTAATTTACAGCTTATTTCGTTTCTTCGAGTGAAATACACAACATAATCGACACAACACACTACACTTATGGATCACATCTAACTTAGGAGGAGAAGGATGATCTTATCTACTTTGTTATTGGTGTCATAGCTGGTAGGAACATCTTTCCGTATAATTTGGGAACTGGCCCAAATTATACATTGTACAGGACACTAGTGCATAGGTTGAGGGCGGATGACATTCGCCGAAATATCTTGATAAGAGTTGCTAATTAAGTACACTAGTACTGTTTTGTAAATGGTATTGATTACATTGCTAACTAGGCTATTATTATGTTCTTCAACAGAAATTGCCAAATGAAGTTGTGCCACCGTTGATGCAACCCGAAGGTAATATGACAATAAAAAGCCCCTTCCATCCCGAGTTATCTTTTGCATACTCGACTGAGTGCAAACCACCAAGAAGGCTCCAAATTGAAGCATGGGGACAAATAAAGAAGGAT
The DNA here is from genome assembly GCA_022496015.1 of Hordeum marinum. Classification (NCBI taxonomy): domain Eukaryota; kingdom Viridiplantae; phylum Streptophyta; class Magnoliopsida; order Poales; family Poaceae; genus Hordeum; species Hordeum marinum. Next base: position 333,857,103 of record CM039672.1, read on the forward strand.
CGCAAGCCACAAGTTGGAGATCGTTGGATCTTTTTGCTTCATCATGGAGACATAGGTGTTATTCTTTTTATGTCATTTTACCTAGGAGGGAGGAGTAGGTCCTATGAGGAAGGACTATGTCATTTTATCTTTTCTTTGTTTTATGAGACTTTAACTTTGTATGATTAGGACGATGATGATGAATTATTAGATCTTGTGTAATTAATGGTTTCCTTCATTTGCTTATTAGCTAGCGTCGAGTTCTCTCTGTATGTATAGTAGCTAGCAGTGTCGACCAAGCACGGAGAAAGAGATGACACTTCTCTCTACTAATTAGCTAGCTAACACAATATGAAACCCCTAAATTAACCCTCCAAAACCCCCTAACCCCCCTTCAAACCCCCCCCCCCCAGCAACTTTTGGTCCCAGATGGTGTTACTAACCGGGACTAAAGGTGCTCCTGCCTGGGCTCCCCGTAGAGGCCACGTGGAGCCCCTTCTGTCCCGGTTCGTAAGTGAATAGGGACTAAAGGTTTAGGGCTTTAGTCCCTACCCTTTAGTCCCGGTTCTAGAACCGGGACTAACGGGCCTTTGGAACCGGGACAAATGGGCCGTTTTCTACCAGTGTTTCTGCTTTTTGTGCGACCACTTAGTGAGGGCATGTCAATCCTAGATATCGCCCCCACACTCACCCCCTCGCCCCTCGGCGCCGACGGACCACCGCCTGGTTTGCGATAAGCTCACACAACAAGCATGGACTCACGACATCTATGGGCCCCTTGGACCTGTTGCCACCGTTAACTACGTTGATCTCTCGCGACACATCCAGCAGATCGTTCTCTCCTAGATCACTGATAAAATCACATGGCGGTGGACTGGTAGCGAATTTATTTATTGGTATGATAGACTCTTTAAAGAGACTTGAATCTAAGAAGGAACAATGATTGCCAAATTATCGTTTCATGTAACAATGATTTTTTTTGTAATTTACACTACGAGTCACGTCTGTCTTCAGCTTCTCAAGCATATTTGTCTTTCCGTTTAAAAAAATTGACCCCCCCTTAGTTGCTCGTCATGCTCCGCCACAGATCCCAAACCACTGATAAAATCACATGGTGGTGGACTGACAACGAATTTATTAACTGGCTATGATAGACTCTTATGTACAAGTCCAGAATTTTATGTATCTGCGCCCACACCGAGACTCTGTCGAGCTTCATTGTTTCTGGTGCCTTTACTCCATCAAAGTCGTCATGCACAACCATGAGACCACGGAAGATCCAAGTCCCGTGAAACATCACCCTCTTCCAATCCTCAAGGCAGAACATTTGAACAAAACAAAAAATTATTGTCAACCTCTCTAATATCTGGTTTGTGGGCTAGGTTCCAAATGAAATGCATTGTTTCTTTGAACGCCGCAATGCTAAAGTTCTTGGTGTTGTGGACCTTGACCACAACCAACCAGCGGGCCGATTTGGCCAACTCATAGATCTCCTCCAATCGTATGTAGACATCATCTAGTTGCCCCTCTTGCAATATCATCTTCTTTGCCTCCTCCAATTCGCCTTCGTGTCAGTTCCCCTTCTTTTCCCTTCCCCTACATAGCTCGAACCGGGAGCCGTCATTGTGGTGCCACAACACTAGATGCGATCTCTTCGGAAAGTTACCGCAACAGAAACCAAGGCCGGGTAGACGGGCGAGCCGTCCCCTTAGTCAGCCCGAGAAACTGCGCAACTAACAAGCCACCGGAGTAGATCGATAGGTCGGATCAAACTCAACGCCAAGTAAGAGACGCCGGCAGAGTAGGCTAAACCTTTTCTTTTGACAAACCCTAATAGCTTGGTTAGGGTAAAAGGAAGTCCATGATGTGTGGCAAGGGGATCCTTCTACACTATACGCTGGATTTCAAATGTAAATCGGCCTAGCCCGCATCTCAAAAAAGAAAATGGGCCTAGCCCAGAAAGAGAATAGCTAGCCGAGAGCCAATAAACAGCAAAATATACAACCACTTCACAAAAAAGAAGAAGCAAAATATACAACCCGGCCCATGTGCGTTACCTGTGCGGCGTGCCGTAATGTGGTCGACCACACCGCTCACTCCCCAATTCCCCCCCCCCCCCAAAAAAAAACACCGCTCACTCCCCACGCCCGCGTGGCCAAAAGCAAAAGAAATGAAAATAAATAAATAAATCTCAGCCGATAAAGGCTCCCAGACGCGCAAATAGCGCATCGTCCCAGGGGACCTGCGCGCAAAATCGCCGTGCCGTGTTTCTGGCGATCGGCATCGCACGCACGCACCCGGCACCTCCCTCGCCCGGATTCCCTCCCACCGCTCTTTTAGCACCTGCCCCCGTTGCTTGCGCCGAACTCAACTCCACTCCCCCGCCTCCTCCCCTCTCCCATCTGCTGCTGCCGCTCCGCTCGCCTGCACCTGCGATCGCCGCGGCCACCAGCCTGCCAGGCCCGCCATGGACGAGGAGTACGACGTGATCGTGCTGGGAACGGGGCTCAAGGAGTGCATCCTCAGCGGCCTCCTCTCCGTCGACGGCCTCAAGGTGAAGCCCGCCTCCCCCTACCGATCGATCTGTTCCTTTCCCCGTTCCAGCCGCCTGCGGTGACGTCGCTCAGTCAGCTCCCCTCCTGTGGGTCTCGCGTGCTTTCCGACGGAGCCCGCGCTCTCGGCGCGCGGGTGGGCTGGTTGCTGCTGCTTCCAGGTAGTAGATCGGGCGCTCGTACTGGCGCCCGGCTTGATCCGGCCCTGATGCCGGCAGATGGGCGATTGTTTTGGCTGTCACGGCGTGTCCCTCTGTTGTTGGTGGTAGGAACTGTTGCGAAACTTAGGCGGTCGTTCGACTTGGGGGAGGCAGCCTGTAGTGACGTGGAGGTAGGGACGCAGGGCCATGGCTGAATCGGAAGGTAAACTGCAGTGACGGCGACCCAAGCCGTGGTCTCCCTGTCTCGCTCGGTTTATGCTAGTAGATGTGATCCATGCTTGTAAGGCGCGGGTATGGGTTTGCAAAGCTGGGGCACATCAGTCAGTCAGGAAAAAGGGAGGGCGTGTTTTGAGTTCGGGTGGCATGGCATGCTTACCCATTTTGGAAGCACGATCTTTTATGGTGTATTAATTGGGTGAGATACTGCTGATCCAAAAGTGGCGGGATGCTCGATACATGTTGTAGTCTGAAGGGGTGCAAAAATAGTGATATTGCTAAATGTGTTCTAAGGATCCTCTTTTGTTTTTTTTGCAGGTTTTGCACATGGATAGAAATGACTACTATGGAGGAGATTCCACCTCCCTCAACTTGAACCAGGCAAGCAACTATATGTCTCTAATCAAGCAATTTAAGTTAAAATTGCAACTACGTAGGATGAGGTTATAGTTGCGTCGATGGGTACTTTTTTCTAAACATTTGTATCTAAACAAAAGTCACTTAGTCTGTTTTGGTAGTTAATATGATTTATTTATTCTTGTAGTTGTTTTTTAATTATATCTCTTTAATGTTTATATGTGTTGTCAACAGCTCTGGAAGAAGTTTAGGGGGGAAGAAAAACCACCGGCGCATTTAGGCGCGAGCAGAGATTACAATGTAGACATGGTTCCAAAGGTGTGACATGCCCCTTTCAATTGAATCCATATTTGTGTGCCGCAAATATTAACTGAATATATAATATATGTACTCTTATACAATATGTGTACTCTTTTCCTTGCAAAAATATTTACTAACTTATTTGTTGTTCATTCGAGTGATTTAGCAATAAGGAAAACCGTTGGCATATGACCAGTAAATAGCTTTCAAACATGGTTACCGGAGTTGCTGTAACACCCTTTGAAACCAGTCCCAGCTAAGGTTCGAAATAGATGACAATCGTTAATGATTTGGTGTCTGATTCCTAGATGGGTGCCAAACCAATGAAATCAAGATAAAATGGAAGATGAGAGGATATGATTTTTTTCGGCTGCCATCTGGCACTCATATCGTTTTGAGGAGCAGAGTGACAGGGAGGATGGAGCTGTGGCCTGTAGCCTGCAGCCTTGAGACCTTGACCACCTGGATCAGGTGAGGATGGGGGGTTGGAGACTTTCTTCAACCATATTGACTTTTAGATGGAAAGATGGCGCTGGTGAAGCAGAGGGCTGGGGAGATATGTTATAGTACTATCTACTATGTTTCTTTAGAAGCTTGTGTCGCACTGTCGCTACCTTAGGATACCCCTCCTAACTAAAGGGTTGCCGCTGCTCTGGATGGGCTGATCAGGCCAATGTGTCATGTTTTCTCCTTTTAATTGGGATGTTCTCTAGTATAACCTTTGTGACTAAATATCTGGTCTGTGTATCCCATCTCCATCTTTGCTCCATGAATTGGAGATGTACACCTATCAGGGAACCCAACTTTTGTAAGTGGCGAACCTATTTATCTGCGAATCTGGTAACCATGGTTCTAAAAGCAGATTGGGGACTGATGTGTAGACCTGATGGAATATTTTTAGCAGATAGTGCATGCAACCTTGTCTCTCATCTATATGTGAGAAAATTATGAAACTTACCATATATATAGGGTCTGTAGGACATCATGTCTCAGGGCAATTCAGCACTCAAGAACTTACCATTTTAAATCCCTTGCATTTTTTGCTTCATTTTAATGCAACTCCTTTGTATGTTTTGACCAATAACCGATCCACTCTCACCCTATGTTGGAACCCTTATCATGACTCCACAATCCTGATAGTGTTTCCTGTTACTTGTATTGTACTATTGTTATTATTATTCTTTTTGCTGAAACCTGTAGTTTTATTAAGAATAAACAGATTCTTGGTTCAGATTATGCAATGCTACAAGCCTTCATGCTACATGTAATATGTTGAGATTGTAAACGCTTGATAAAAATAGCATCTCTCTTTCTATCTCTGACCAGTTTATGATGGCGAATGGAACTTTGGTTCGTACACTCATTCATACTGATGTGACGAAGTATCTGTCTTTCAAAGCTGTTGATGGAAGCTATGTCTTCAGCAAAGGGAAGGTATTGCGTTAGCTTACCCACGTACTTCCTATCTTGTATGGATGGCACCTGTGTTGGACTCGTCACAAGCCATTCTTCGATCTCATGTATTCTAACACCACTATTCAAATTAGTCACCTACATTCTGTTGCTGTGTTGCATTTGCATCAGATTCACAAGGTTCCTGCCACTGACATGGAGGCTCTAAAATCCCCTTTAATGGGCTTATTTGAGAAACGTAGAGCAAGGAACTTCTTCATTTATGTCCAAGATTACAATGATGCTGATCCAAGAACACATCAAGGATTGGACCTTACAAGGATGACAACTAGAGAATTGATTGCGTAAGTATCTCATCTGTTATGACATAATGCTATATAAGATTTTTTTAGGGGGGTAAAAAGGACTAGATAAGGTAGTTGCTTGGTCTGTTGAGTGGCTGAAATGTACAAAAAACTAGTTCTGTCAATCTCATTGTTAGGCAAGAATACATGCTTGTTCTAATTGCACATGCATCTTCTTCATTACCTTGGTTCTTTTTCCTTCCTCTTCAGAAATAGGGACCAGTTTAATAATTTAGTATCTTTTGAGAAAATGGTAGAGTTGCAGAACATTTGATTTCAGTATCATGTACTGCTCTGCATTTTCCATTAAAAGTGGAAATATATCCCTTGTTACCTCCTGCACTGCAAGTAATCTTATTTATTTTTGTTATTTGTTTCCAGGAAACATGGATTGAGTGATGATACTATAGATTTCATTGGCCATGCGCTTGCTCTTCACAGGGACGATCGCTACCTAAGCGAGCCAGCACTTGATACTGTTAAAAGAATGAAAGTATGCCCTGACTGAAAATCTTAGCTTTTTTTCTTCTTAATCTTAATAAGGTAGAAGGTTTCTGGCTTGTTAACCTCAATGTAATTTCTGTTATCTGCTACCCTTGTATGTTTATTCTTTGGTAATATTTCTGCTATTTAAATCTATTTATCGATGGGGCATAATGAAACTTTGCTGCTTGCTGCTAGCTCTATTCCGAGTCTCTTGCACGGTTCCAAGGAGGTTCACCTTATATTTACCCATTATATGGGTTGGGTGAGCTGCCACAGGTCGGTCGTTTTCAATTACTTAAGCTAATATATTTTCTACTGCATGTTCGCTTTAGATGCTTATATGCTAAACAGCTAAAGTGCTTTCCTACTGTCCAGGCTTTTGCACGTCTAAGTGCTGTTTATGGCGGTACTTACATGTTAAATAAGCCAGAGTGCAAGGTTAGTCTTACCCCATCTATGCTAATCATTTATGCCATCGCGTGCGAATTCAATTACCCAATACTCTTTTGCAGGTTGAATTTGATATGGAGGGGAAAGTGTGTGGTGTTACATCAGAAGGCGAAACGGCGAAGTGCAAGAAGGTTGTCTGTGATCCTTCTTACTTGGCCAACAAGGTATATATCAGTGTTTTCAATTGATGTTATACTTTTGTTTGGATATGTTTGTACCAAATACACTGAAACTCTCATGTTCCATCTGAACTTGCTTAAGTTTTGAACCTTCATGGTTTGGTTTCTTTTAATTCTTATTGTCTGCTTACTTTTGCTACTCCCGACGTAGAGAAATATAAAAGCTTTTAGATCACTAAAGTAGTGATCTAAACTCTCTTATATTTCTTTACACAGGGAGTACATACTAGGGTTCTCCCATGACATTTACTCTGTGAATAGGCAAGGAAGATTGGAAAAGTTGCACGAGCAATTGCTATTATGAGCCACCCAATTCCAAATGCAAATGATTCCCACTCAGTTCAGATTATTTTACCACAAAAGCAACTTGGGCGCAAGTCAGACATGTGAGGCCTCACTTTCTGTATCAGTTCTCAAATAGGATAAACTTCTATATTCAGCTTCCATTGCTTCATTGTGACATGCATGCTGGTATATATATTTGTAGGTATGTCTTCTGTTGCTCGTACACTCACAATGTCGCGCCAAAAGGGAAGTTCATTGCATTTGTGTCTGCCGAAGCGGAGACTGATAACCCACAGTCCGAACTAAAGCCTGGAATCGATCTACTTGGTCCAGTAGATGAATTGTTTTTTGATATGTATGACAGATATGAACCAGTCAATGAACCTTCTCTTGATAATTGCTTTGTCTCGTCGGTAAGTTTTGCTTTATATGAAAATATAGCGTTAGTCTCATATTGTAGATGTTCATGGCATTTTTCTTTTCTTTCCCTCTTTGCAGAGCTATGATGCCACTACTCACTTTGAGACAACTGTGACAGATGTTCTTAATATGTACACACTGATTACTGGAAAGGTAAGCTTGAGAATCTACATATGCAATGCTGGTGGGCGATTATTAGTTTCTGTTGATGTGGGGTAAACTCAGAATTCACAATTTGCTCCTGTGGATTGCTGTCTATATTTTATTAACTAGTGATTCTCTATTGGCTTCTTTTTTTTCTGTATATAATTTAGACCTATATATATAGCTAGCTCTTCTATCAGCAATTTTGGTACCTAAGAAATTTCACATTTTTGTGGCTGAAAGCTATTTTGGCATAACTCTCTGCTCTTCTTGCAGACTGTTGATCTTAGTGTTGATCTCAGTGCTGCCAGCGCTGCAGAAGAGTACTAGATCTCATCAAACCCAGCATTTTCTTCAGACATACTTCCTGGAGGAACACCACCGGAATCCTACTGCATGATGGTCACATGTGACATCAACATCAGCTGCATACTGCGTAGGGGTTCAGGTCCACGCCTTGCTGCCAGCAGCAGCACTATGCAAAATTATTATCTTTGGAATGGTGCTGGTTTCCTTCCTTGACTTCCATATTGATCCACTGGGTTGTAAACATTCTGTCGTAACAATGGCTTTAGCATGTTGATGTTCGTCGATGTATTCTATATTTATATATATTGGTGTCTTGGACGTATTTTCCTTTTGAGTAAGGTCAATGTGGTTTATTTTCTTTTGTTCAAGAAAGTAAGCATGTAGATGGTTTTGAAATGTTACGCGAGAAACAGAGAAAGTGGGTTTGGACAAAGAAACTCAAATCTAGAGATTGTTTGATTTATTCGCAGCAGTTGCCGATCTTCTCTATAGAATTGGTAACATGGAATATTGCACTCACTTGTGCAACAAGGCTGTTGTAGAAACAGTGAAGGATATCTTTGTGCGGTCTGGCAAAAATCATCTTATTTGGACATGTGGGTTTCCTAACAATGAAAGCGTGTTGTATATGTTTGTTGTGTTTTTGATAGAGGAAAAGGTGTCCCATCTTTCGATGAGATGGTGGTTATCGTTTTTTATGGAGTAGACTTTGACGATCTGACTACGAACGTGCGAGGATGTTATGTCTTAGCAATCGCTAAACTAATTCTGAGAGGTTATTGACCACGTTGGAGCATGATTAACCTGATCATGAAGGTCTATTTTCTGCACGCAAATGGAGAATAATCAAGAAATTGAAATTGCAACCTGAATATTGTGAATATAAGAAAAAAGCTTTATTAATGAAAGTGAGGTTCTGTGATGTCTTGGTTTGGTCATGAAACACAAACGAAGGGCGTGAAGTTGCAGCTATAGCGAACTTGTAATCTAAACAGAACTCAAGTCTAAACGACGCCCTAAGAGTTGTATATATGGGGAAAAAGAGGGATTTCGTGGCCCCTTGGAGGAGGGGTCCGAAACCAACCCTAACTCAGTTTCTTCGCACATACGATTCTAAAAACAGCCTATAATATGGTATTTCGAAATTACATGGCCGTGGTTCCAAGATAAGGTGGCACAACACCTATAATAGCCTGGACGAAATTTATGAAGTGACATCTTAAATATTTCGTCCAAGCCTTCATGCTTTTATTATGGTGGCTTCAAAGTGCGAAAATCACCACTGAAAACTTCATTGTCCCTTCCCACGCGCGTACCTTCTTCACCATGCTTGATTCCGCTCCAATGGCCATCCTTTTTGTCGATGCTAGGTTCTTCATTCATAAGTAAAGCAAAAGTATCTAATTTAGGCAGCATCATATGTTAATGAACATTAGAAGGATTTTCAAGAAACGAAAATACCTGCTAATTTAGTTGGCGTGCACGAGCTCTAGTAACTGGTCCAATATGTGTAGCTGGTGGAGATGTGAGTGTAACATTTGTAGGGATGTCCTCGTCATCCTCCCCTTCTTGAAATGAAGTCGTCCTCGATAGAAGCCCATCTTCCTCACCCAAATAAGGCTTCAAATCTGCAATGTTAAATGTAGGACTAACCCCAAAATCTGCAGGCAGCTCAACTTTATATGCATTATCATTTATTTTCTCTAATACCTTAAAAGGACCATCAACACATGGCATTAGCTTTGACTTGCGCAAATCAGTAAACCTATCCTTACGCAAATGTGACCAAACAAGATCTCCAGGTGCAAAGACAACATGTTTTCTATCCTTATCTCCAGCAAGTTTATATTTAGCATTCATACGCTCATTGTTTTCCTTAGTTAACTCATGCATTTTTAATATCAATTCAGCACATTCTTTAGCATCAAAATTAACCTTCTCCGAAGATGGAAGAGGCAACAAATCAATAGGTGCACCAGGTAAGAAACCATGCACAACTTCAAAAGGGCACATCTTGGTTGTAGAATGCAGCGAACGATTATAAGCAAAATCAATATGAGGCAGACATTCTTCTCACATTTTCAGGTTATTCTTCAAAACAACCCTAAGCATGGTAGACAATGATCTATTGACTAATTCAATTTGTCCATCAGTTTGGGGGTGACATATAGTATTAAAAAGCAGTTTAGTCCCCAACTTAGCCCATAAACATCTCTAAAAGTGGCTAAATTTTTTAGCATCACGATCTGAAACAATTGTATTTGGCACACCATGCAAGCGGATAATTTCACGAAAGAACAAATCAGCAACATTAGCATCACCACCACTTTTATGACATGGTATAAAGTGTGCCATTTTTAAAAATCTATCCACGATAACAAATATGCTATCCCTTCCCTTACTTGTTCGAGATGAACATAAAACAAAGTCCATTGTCGTGGTTTCGTCACGGCAGATGCCATGGGTAGGCTTATCAAGAGGGGCCGAAGGACGCCAGCGGGCTCCGGGAGCGGGGTTAGGCACAAGCGGTGGTGGACACACGATGTACCCAGGTTCGGGGCCCTCCGTGGGAGGTAACACCCCTAGTCCTGCTAGGTCTAGTTGAGACGATGGTCAGGTTACAATGGTGCTCCTTGAGTTGTATGGATCGTGGAGGAAGAAGGAGCTAGCCCGCTCTTCTGCCTCTCTACGCGTGTGTGTGGAGTGGACGTGAAGAGAACTAGGAGATCGGCCGACCCCTTGCATGGGGGTGGCCTGGGTTTTTTTATAGGCCAACCCCCTTGGATTACAATAAAAATAGAAGGTCAAGGGGGGCCCTAGCCGGCAGCCTCTCTGGCCGGCTATGGGGCCCGTCGGCTGTGGAGTCCTGTCGCCGATAGGCCCCGCCGGCTGAAGGGTCTCGTCAGGAACCGGCGGGGCCCATGCGGTGGGTCCCGACGCCGGTCACGTCACGACACGGGCCGCCCCTTGTGGCGTCGTCTTGCGGCGACCGACTGAGGTCAGCGGTGCGGCCGGCCGCCCTGTAGCCATGTCAGAGCAGGTAATAGAGTGGTTGAGGCATGCCGGCACTATTGGAAGCCCGGTCACCGTCTGCCAGGGTCAGATGCCCTGACACCTTCACTGTGGCCACTCCGGCGCTGACCCCCGATGGGATGGGGACCACTGTCACCACGCGCCCTGACGACGGTATCCAATGTGCAGCCGACTGGGGGGGCCAGGCGGCAACGCCCCCAGCGGGCCGGCACATTGTAATCGGCGGGGCGTAGCCGGCGGGTTTTGGCCGGAGGGCCGCTACCGGCAAGGCGTAGCCGGACCGCAGGGGGAGGCGGCCCGCCCTTTGATTGCGTTAGAAGGCCGGGGCAAGGGGGCGCTTGAGGCTACCCCGGGGTCATCCCCCCGTCATCCATAGAGATATCCTTCCAAGGAACACTAGGTACAAGCAAGGGCATATATAAACCATGAGGACTGAGTCATGACTTAGCTTTTTGACATGTAGTGCAACGAGCAACAAAACGCTCAATATCCCTTCTCATCTTTGGTCAAAACAAATGGGTAGCAAGTACGACCTCCGTCTTCTTCACGCCAAAGTGTCCCATTAATCCTCCTTCATGCGCCTCCTACAACAACAAAAGATGAACGGAGCTAGTTGGAATGCATAATTTGTTAGCACGAAACACAAATCCATCATTAATGACGAACATGAAAGCACATTTGCTCCCTTGGTGGTTTGATAATTAATAACAACATATATGTCACTGAACTAATGTTTCCACTAAGTATGTTTCAGGAAAAGTTTAATGATGGGTTGGCAAAAGGATTGTGGAATACCCCAAGATGCAAGAAAATAGATTGGCCAAGCTTCAAACAAAGGACTCTACATTTTACATTTGTGAGAAATCACTTTGAGTCCATAGGAAAGCCAATACTATTAAAAGGGGGTAAGGTTTTGTTGGTGAACAAAATGCTCATACGTGCACAAGTGATAGTCACCACATACACCCACAAGCTCTTCCACAAAAGTCTGTCCAAAGCCAAATATTCAAAATCGGTGCATCCAACACATTCCACTCGATGCCACAGATTCCAAACCCTAGACAGTAGCCAAACCCTAGCCACTTCGGTGCAACCGATTCTGCTTCGGTGCCACCGAGTTTGGGTTGCCAACTTTCTATTACGCAAGTTTACAAAATCGGCCCCTCCGAGTTTTGTGAATCAGCGTCACCGAGAATGGGCAATCTGACCATTGGTCACCTTATCGGTGCAACTGAGTTTCCTATATTGGTCTCACCGAGATTCAAAAGTTGCCACCTTTTGGTCACTTCAGTACAACCAAGATTAACACATCGGTTTCACTAAGTTGGTCATTTTGTGTGTAACGGTTGGATTTTTTGGAGATGCCTATATATACCCCTCCACCACCACTCAGTCGTAAGAGAAGCATTCAGAACTGTTCTCCACTCATACCTACTGATTTTCTAAGAGAGATCCACCTATTCATGTGTTGAGATCATGCCATTCCATTCCTACCATATGAATCTTGATATCTAGCCTCCCCAACTTTCTTTCCACCCAATCAATCTCTTCTACCAAGCCAAATCTGTGAGAGAGTGATTGTGTGTTGAGAAGTCTATCATCTTGAGGCACAAGAGCAAGGAGTTCATCAACACTATTGAGCCTTTTACCTTTTGGAGGGTGGTGCCTCCTAGATTGGTTAGGTGTCGCTTGGGAGCCTCCTACTTCGTGTTGTGGAGTGAACCAAGAAGTTTGTAAGGGCAAAGAGATCGCCTACTTTGTGAAGATCTACCCCAAGTTAGGCTAGTCCTCCGTGGACGTATGCGATCATGGTATAGTCAAGGTTGCTTCTTCGTGGAACCCTCCGTGGGTAGCGCCCTCCGCGGACTCTCGCGACCATTACCCTTCGTGGGTTGAAGACTCCATAAACGTGGATGTACGATAGCGCCACCTATCGGAACCACGGGAAAAATCATCGTGTCACCAATTGCATTTGATCTTCCTACCCTCTCTTTACTTACATGCTTGTATTTACTTTCCGCTGCTACACTCTTAGACATGCATGATTAGGTTGTACCTGACATACCATGAATACTAAAATCTGTCAAAAATCAAAATTGGGAAAAAGTAGAGTTTTATTTGGTCAAGTAGTCTAATCACCCCCTTGTAGCACTACTTTCTATCCTACAAGTGGTATCAGAGCTTTGGTCTCCATTGCATTGGTCTCACAACCTAGGAGATTATGGCGTCTAGTGAGGGAAATTATCACCATAGAGGTACGTACTTTGATGGCACTAATTTTGCTAGTTGGAAGCACAAAATGAAAATGCATTTGCTTGGTCATAACCTCGCCGTTTGGGCTGTTGTTCGTGTTGGTATGCAAGGCAAATTCTTTGCGGAAGGAAGGGAACCGGATCGCGAAGCGACTGCGGATGAATTGAAGATGTTGCAACTCAATGCTCAAGCATGTGACATTCTTTTCAACTGGCTATGCCCCGAAGAGTTCAACAAAATCAGTCGTCTTGAGATTGCAAAAGAGATTTGGGATACTTTGATTGATATGCATGAAGGTACAGAATCTGTGAGAGAATCCAAGTTGTATGTTCTTCAAAGTCAACTTGACAAGTTCAAGATGAAGGATGGGAAGGATTTGCCGAGATGTACTCTAGGCTAGCTCTCATCACAAATGAGATTGTCGGCTTAGGAAGCGAAGAAATGACTGACAAATTCATCATCAAGAAGATACTTCGAGCTTTGGATGATCGATATGACACTGTTTGCACATTGATCCAAATGATGCCCAACTACAAAGATCTCAAGCCAACGGAAGTGATTGGTAGAATTGTTGCTCATGAGATGACACTCAAAGACAAGGAAGAGCTTCACGACAAGTCTAGCGGTGCTTACAAAGCCACAAGTGATGCTCCCTCTACCTCAAGCAACAACCTTGTCACAAATGAAGAGATAAGCCTCATGGTCAAGAAATTCAACAAGTTCTACAATAATAGAAGTAAAGATCGAAGCTCCAACTCAAGATATGAAGAGAAGCATTCGTCAAGTCGTGACCGAAATTGCTATAATTGTGGGAAGCCCAGACACTGCTCAAATGAGTGCACGACTCCTTACAAGAGGAAAGAAGAGTCACCAAGAAGACGAAGCTCAAGAGACGAGTCACCTCGAAGAGAGAGAAGGAGTAGAGATGATCGTTATGAACGAAGACCCTCAAGAAGAAGTAGGGACTCGGAGAAGAAGGACAAGTACACCAAGAGCTACTCAAGAAGAAAACATCAAGATAATGTTGGTGAATGGGTTTCCAGCTCCGAATGCGACAACCACTCCGAGAGAAGCTATCACTCCAACTCTGACTATAGTCAAGATGAATGTGTTGTCAGACTTGCACTAGTGACAACCGACTCCTACGAAATATTTGATTCACCAAATGAAGGGAGTGGACTTTGCTTCATGGCTAAAGGCCCCAAGGTATCACACCTTGAGTATCTTGATTTCAATAGTGATGAAGATGACTTGTTAATTGAAGATGACTTGCTATTTGACAAATCTAGTAATGATAGTCAAAATGAACTTGCTAGTACTCACTCTAGTGTAGATAAGTCGTGCGTTGATGATAAGTTGGAAATAGAACGACTAACTCAAGAACTAAAAACTCTTAAGTTAGCTCACGAGTCAACTCTAAAAGATCATAGAGGGCTTGTAAGGACACATGAGAAGCTACGCTTCGAGAAGCTCAATTTAGAGCAAGAGGATGAGTTCCTTAAAGCTATCAATGATGATCTTCGAAAGAAGACTTCCTCTTATCTAGCCAAGCGACTTCTGTTATCTACATTCACGCCACAAGTTAAGTCTAACCAAGCTAGTAACAAAGAAAAGAAAGGTTCTTCAACTAGTAGCAATAAAAATGATAAATCCAATGATATTTCTTCTAGTAGTTCTCTTGATCCCACTAACTCTTCTCTTAGCTAAGTGACACTTGATCAAGAAAATGAATTCTTGAAAGGGATTATAGAGAAAGGTATCTACAAGAGTCTTGAAGGGTGCAAACAATTTGAGGAGATTGTACGCAAGCATGGAGGATACCGGAAGAATCGCGGTGTTGGCTACTTCAACGCTAATGGAGTTGAATGGGAAGAAGGTCAATATCCAAATCCCAAGTTTGTTCCTCAAAAGGAGAAGTATGAAAATACTCTCCCCAAGGGAACAAAGGCTCAAGATGACCTTCCACCACAAGAACCTAAGCTCAAGGACAAGAACAAGCTTCAATAGGACATTTTCTCATATGAAGATGATTCCCTAGCTTTGGTGGAGTGGGTTCCCAAGGCTACTTCAAGCTCAACTTCTACAAAGGCTACTACAACACCGAGGATCCCATCAACTTGATGTGGGTCCCCAAGAAGAAGAACTAGAGAGTTTGTCATCGTTTTCTCACGACAGATGCCATGGGATGGCTTATCGTAAGTGGTTGGGGTCGGAGGACGCCGACGGGCTCCGGGTGCGAGATTGGGCACAAGTGGTTGTGACACACGATGTACCCAGGTTCAGGGCCCTCTGTGGGAGGTAACACCCCTAGTCCTGCTTGGCCTAGTTGGATGGATGGGTATGTATACAAGGATGCTCCTGGAGCTGTGTCTAGAGGAGGAAGAAGGAGCAGCCGACTCGTCTTCCTCTGCCACTAGAGAAGGGAATGAGAGTTCCGTGGCTGTGTGTGAGCGATCATTTTTTCGTCCCCGTTGCATGGGGGGCTCGGGGGTTTTTATAGGCCAACCCCCGGCTCTTACAATATGTCATAAGTACAAAGGTGGGGGGACCCGGTTGGCAGCCTCTCTGGCTGGCCAGGGGGTCCCGCCGCTCGTGGCGTCTCGTCGCTGGCGGGCCCGCTGGCCGAGCGGTCCCATCTCCCGTTGGGGCCCGCCAACCGGCTCTGCGATTGGCCCTCGCCCACCTGCCATGACATGGGCCGCTCGGGGGAGCGTCGTCTAGCGCCAGCCGGCCGAAGTCTCCGGTACGTCCGGCGGCACTGTAGCCACGCCAGGGCAGGTAATTGAGTGGCGAGGGCATGCCGACACTGTTCCTCCGCCCGGTCACGCTCACCGAGGTCAGCGGCCGGGACGGTTGGACTGTAGCCACGCGCTGCGGTGCGTAAGCGGCCACTATAGCCACAGGGCCGCACGTCGTGCCGGTCACGTCGCGTCATCGTACCTGCGCGCAGAGGGACGGGATGGGGCATGTCCGTCCCGATGTCAACGGAAGAGCCGACCCATTGGCAGCCGGTCGCACCCAGCCGGCCGAAGGCCCAACCGGCTCCTTGACCAGCCGGTCGGGGCGCCAGCCGACATTGGCTTGCGCTGGACGTTCTCCAGCCGGCCACGGCCAGCCGGCCACATAGTTTTTCTTCAAAGCGAAAGGGGGAAGACCCCGTTGCTTTGGCCTACCTAGCGGCATAAACTCCGTCAGTAGTCCCCGAAGTCGGCGGGGGCCCGTGTCTAGCGGACGGTGGGGAGCCGGCAGCTTCCCCTCAGCGCCACCCGCCTCCGGCTTGAAGGCGAAGGGGCAGTTGGGTCGGCCGTTGGATCCGATGCCTCGGGTTTTGGCGCGCCGCCCCGGGACCCGCGCTGGCACACGGCACGCCACGCGGCGAGTAATGATGCCATGGGTCCCGCGCACGCGGGGAGACGGGACATCACCCAGGCCTAGCCCGGTAGGACCCAAGCGTAGCCCTCGTAGGCCTCGGGGCGCAGGACAGGATCCTCTACGCCTCGAAGCGGCCGTTAGGGCCCGGGGCCACCCATGCGCGCGGAGTTTCCGGGGGGAGTGGGCACAATCGATCCCACGTCCCTTGGTCGTGGCCTCCCCTATAAAAGGGGAGGAAGGGCAGGAGGCGGAGGTACCCGTGTCCCACTTGCCTCCTCGCTGCCCTTCGTCGTCGCCTCTTTCCTTCCCTCGCACGCCGTCGCACCCGAGCCCGCGCCCGCACCCGCGCCCGCACACCGCACCGCCTCCGCGATGGTCGATGGACGCGGAGGCAGTTGGGCTGGTTCCTTCGTGGTTGAGGCGGATATCGCCGAGCTGTGCCGCGCGCGCATGTTGCCGTTGACGGAGCGGGTGGCCACACACGTGCCGGACGACGAGATAGCGTCGCGCCACAGCCAGGGGAACACGTCGTGTTCCTCTGGCACTTCTCCCGGGGCTTCGGTCTCCCGGTGAGTCTCTTTTTCCGTCAAGCGAGCCGCGGGGGCGGCCATGGACCCGCCAGCGCCTCCGCCCGCACAAGAAACGGCCTAGGCGAGGGAGGCGATGACAGAGCCGGCTCCTGAGGCGACCCGGCCTGTGGTGCCGGAGGTGACCCCGCCTACGGCCGAGCCGACCCGAGTTGAGGTGCCGGAGGTTCCGGCGGCCCCGGAGGCGCCGTCGGAGGCGGTGGCCATGGAGGTGGAGGTGCCTTCCGGTGCAACCGACGTGCCGGAGCGGCCGGGAGAGGAGGCGGCCGCGGCACCGGGCAGGGGGCCGGCGGTAGGCGACTCCCGGCCCCTTGCCGTCATCAACCCGCCCCCGGCGGCTGAAGCCGTGGCGATCCCGGGCTGTAACGGCGGTCGGGCCCGGAGGACCCTGCGATCGATGCAGGAGGTCGTCCCGGACTGGGAAGCGCTGGCGAGCGTGCCGGCCCTACCGGCCCCTCAGGCAGGCGGCCCGGTCCCGTCCTTCGTAGACTTGGGAAGTGTCCTGGACCGGTGCCGATAGGAGCTGGCCCGGTTTGTGAAGGCGGCGGCCGCCGCCCTTCAGCATGCAGAGGTAAGCCAACACTTTTGCCTTAGAGTTTTTAGTGGGGGCGTGCGAGCGCACCCACTAGGTGTAGCCCCCGAGATGCGGGCCGGCTGACCGGCTGACGGGCAACCGGACCAGATCTCCTTTGAGCATGTCTTGACCTTTGCCTTTTTTGTGATAGTAGGGAACCTCCCTGCGGTAGAAGCTCTTTGCGGAAGCGGTCGCCATCCACGACCGTGGAAAATTCGGCTTCTACCGCCTGGAGGAGGGGCTGGCGCGCGTGCAAGGTAGGTTGCACTTCGTAGGAGAGGAATATAGCCCCCGGGGGTCGGCTGACGTTGGTTGTGTCTTGCAGGCGAGCTGGCCACCCTTCGGGGGGAGAAGATCGGGCTTGTCGCCAAACGGGACCGGCTGACGCGAGACGTCCAGGCGGCCACGCAGGAGACGGACCGGCTGGCCGCGCTGTTGGTCGATAGGGAGGCGGCCCGGGACCGGCTCAAGGCCGAGGCGGCAAAGGAGGCGGCGGCCCGGGACGCGGCCGTCAAGGAGGCGGCTGACGCCGCCCTGAGGACCGCCGCACTTCAAGGCGAGGTGACCCGCCTTGAGAAGACGCTCGAGGAGGTCAAGGGTTCCCTCGCCACCTCGGAGGCGGCCCGGAAGTCAGAGCGCGAGGCGGCGCTCCACTTTGCCATTGGGGTGGACGACGCGATCGAAGGTAGGTGCCCGTCTCTCTCCTTCCCCAGCCGGTTGCTCTTCCCTTTGCCGTTTCTCATGTTTCATCTTGCTTTTTCTTTCCTTCTCTTCTTCTTCCTTCCAGGGCGTTTCCTAGAAACTCATCGCCGCGCTGCGCTCGCCATTGAGGAGCACTGGGAATACCTTCGGGAGTGCGGTCGCTCCATTGTGGAGCATGCTGCATGGGACAAGGACGAGATTGGGATCGCCATCGAGATGCGGATGACCCATCTCGAGCGGAGCGTGGAGCAGTTCAAGACCGCTGGGAAGGAGGTCATCGCCGCATTGTGGCCGGGCCGCGAGGGAGCTCCGACACACCGCGTGGCTCAGTGGCTGGAGCACACCGTCCCCCGCCTCGAGGCCTGGAAGGCATCGGCCGCCCGAGTCGAGGCGCAGATGGCGCTCCGGTTCGTGACGTCTTGGTACCGTGGCATGGACCTGGGCTGGCTGGCGACCATGCAGGACGTGTCGGCCGCAGAGCGGGAGGCCCTCGAGCCGTCCCTTGTCCAGTGGGCCAACGAGCCCGCATCATATGTTAACGCAGATGAATTCCTACCGGCCCTTGGCGAGGATGGCGAGCCATTGCCCGAGGACTCCTTCGGCATCCCTCAAGGCCCGGCGGATGACGAAGTCACCGACGAGAGCACCGACTCGAGCGGCGAGACGGCTGAGACCGAGGAGCCCGCCTCGAAGGACAAGGAGGCCGACCCGAAGGCCGCGACCACCTCCGGGACGAGGACCGAGCCGCCCCGCGACAAGGAGGCCGACCCGAAGGCCACGACCACCTCCGGGGCGAGGACCAAGCCGCCCTGCGATGCGCCGGCTGGGGGCACGCCGGCTCGCGACGCGCCGGTGGCCTGAGCCCCCGGGCGTCTTTTTATCTTTCTCTTTCCTGCATGTAAAAACTTGAATCCACCCACTGGGGGTGTTTGTGTAATGAACCGAATGCTGTCCGTGGGTCACTTTTGCCTTAATGTTTATGCCATGAATATTCGGTTGTGTTTGCCTTGTGACTCATACCGCCTCGTCCTTATCCCTTTTCGTCCGCCTCGACTCTTTCCATTTCTATTCCTTTTCCCCTTTGGTTTTGGCCCCGCCGGTCTGACAGTCGGGATCCGGTCTGTAGCTGGGTCGGGGCGCTCGCCTCAGGGGAGCCGGTTTAAAACTTAGGAATCGCGAGGGCTTTTTCGGGATAAGTAGAGCGGCAGAGACGCGGCGATGGTCCAGCTGGGCCCCGAAAGGGTCTCCCTTTGTTTCGACCTTTTGTGTGAGCCAAACTTTGCCGCCCTGGGGCCCCGTCAGCCGGACAATCGGGGGCTGGTTCTGTAGCTGGTAAGGGTGGGGAAGTTTGGCCGGCTCACATTACTTAGCTGATTTTTCAGAGAGGCGCTTCTAGGCCCATCCGGCTAGCCCCAAGGCCGGGGAGCCGGGCCGGGGAGCCGGGCCGGGGAGCCGGTGAGTGAGGAACACTTTTGAAAGAAACAAAACGGGGAGCACCCCAAGAGCCGGATTGGGGTGCCCATTGCATTCATAAGCCCAAAAGGACGGGGATACATACATACATTGATTTTCCTCAACAGTAAAACGGGCGCAAGAGCGCTGCGTTCCATGGGTGCTCCGTCTTTTCACCGGAAGCATCTCTTTTGCGCTTATGCGGCTTCTAGGCGTCTATCAGGTAGTACGCGTTGTTGTGTAGCGCCTTGCTGATGATGAACGGGCCCTCCCATGGGGAGTACAACTTGTGCTATCCGGCGGTTCGCTGGATCCGTCTGAGGACCAGGTCCCCCTTGTGGAACGAGAGTGGCCGAATCCGCTTGCTGTGGTAGTGTCGGAGCTTCTGCTGGTAGATCGCCGTCTGGCTCAAGGCCAGTTCATGAGCTTCCTCGAGTAGATCGACGCTGTCTTCTCTTGCCTCCTTAGCGTCCCTCTTCGTGTATAGGGCGACCCGAGGCGAATCGCCGGATAAGGGAGTGTAACCGGTTGACCGGTTCAGGGTGGTCCTGAGACTCCAAAGGACAGTCGACAGTTTGTCGATCCAGCAGTCGGCCGGCCTTACCAGTGGCGTCATGAGCCGGGGCTTGATGCCGGACATGATGAGGCCATTCGCTCTCTCGACCTGGCCGTTTGACTGTGAATGAGCGATGGAGGCCAGGTCAAGCCGGATTCCTTGCTTGGAGCAGAAACGCGTGAGTGCGACCTTGGCGAAGTTGGTGCCATTGTCGGTGATGATGCTATGGGGAACGTCGTAGCGTACCGTGATGTCGTCGATGAACCGGACGGCTATGGGGCCATCCAACTTCTTGATTGGTCACGCCTCGATCCACTTGGTAAATTTGTCGATGGCCACTAGTAAGTGTGTCATGCCGCCTCGAGCGGTCTTGAATGGGCCCACCATGTCCAGCCCCCGAACGGCGAAAGGCCACGAGAGGGGGATGGTTTGGAGGGCCGTTGCCGGCAGGTGGCTTTGGGTGCTGAAGCGTTGGCAGCCCTCGCACTCGTCGACCAACTTCTTGGCCGCCTCGAGACCCGTTGGCTAGAAGAAGCCGTGGCGGAAGGCCTTGGCCACTAGGGCCCGGGAGGCGGCATGATGCCCGCACTCGCCCTGATGAATGTCGAGGAGGATCTCCAGACCCTTTTCCGGCTCGACGCATCGCTGGAAGATGCCGGTGGTGCTGCGGTGGACGAGTTCATTGTTGATGATGTCGTAGGCCGTGGCCCGACGCTGGATTTGCCTTGCCAGAGCCTCGTCCGGAGGCAGCTCGCCCCGTAGAAGAAGCGCTAGGATGGGTTGAGCCCATGAGGGAGCCGAGATGGCAGCCGGCTCGTGAGTCCTCGGGACTGGTTGATTAGTCCTCGGGGCCGGTTCGCGAGCCCCCGAGTCCGGCTCGGGAGCCCCCGAGGCTGGTTGGCAGCCCTCGGGTTTGGCTCGCGGGCCCCTAGGGCCGGCTGGTTGGTGATCATCATGACGACCATGCCGCCGGGGCTAGCCGCCTCGGGTGCCGCCGGCTCGATCGGAGCCGGCTGGGTGTCCGACGATTCGAGAGCCGGTTGTGAAGTTGCCGGAGAGGCGGCCAGGGCCGTCGATGGGCCGGCAACACCCGCCGTCTCAAAGATTGACTCCGATTATGGGGAAGGCTTGATCGATGGCTTGAGCAGCCATTTGAGGGAGACGCCAACTAGGATGGCCTGCCGGGTGGAGCTGATCTTCGCCAGCGCATCCGCCGCCTCGTCGTTCGCCCGTGGGACGTGATGGAACTCACAACCCTCAAAGGAGCCAGTGAGCTGTTGTATGAGGAAGTGGTAGCTGGCCATGTTGGCGTCCATGGCGTCCCATTCACCAGATACTTGCTGCACCACGAGGTCAGAGTCGCCGAAGCAGAGGATGCGCCTGATGCCGATCTCCTTGGCGAGCCAGAGGCCATGGACGATGGCCTCGTACTCAGCCACGTTGTTGGAGGCTGCGAAGTGGATCTGTAGGGCGTATTTGAGCTAATCACCTTTCGGGGAGGAGAGGATTATGCCGGCACCCAGGCCGGTCCTCATTTTCGAGCCATCAAAGTGCATGCGCCAATGTGTGGAGTCTTGGGGAGGCGGGACAAACTCCGTCTCCGCCCAGTCGATGAGGAAATCCGCCAACGCCTACGACTTGATGGCGGTTCTTGGCTCGTACCGATCTCATGATCGGTGAGGGCGATGACCCACTTGGTGATTCGGTCGGTGGAGTCCCGACCGCTCATGATCTCGCCAAGCGGGGCCGTGCTCACCATGATAATGGTATGCTCTTGGAAGTATTTGTTGACCTTCTTGGCGGCGAAGTATATGCCATAGCACATCTTTTGATAGTGGGGGTAGTTCTTCTTGGTGGCGAAGTATATGCCATAGCACTTCTGCATACATCGTTGCAATGTGGTGCCAGCATTCTTCAGGCTGAAGGACATAGTGATGTAGCAGTAGGCCTCGAAGGGCATGATGAAGGAGGTCTTGAGCTGGTCTTCCGGATCCAGCTTGATCTGGTGGTAGCCTGAGTAGGCGTCCAGGAAGGACAGCAAGTCGTAGCCGGCCGTGGAGTCGATGACTTGATCGATCCGCGGCAGGGCGAAGGGGTCCTTGGGACATGCCTTGTTCAGGCTAGTGTAGTCGATGCACATGCGCCAGGTCTTGTTCTTCTTTAGCACCAGGATTGGGTTGGCCAGCCAGTCTGGGTGGAACACTTCCATGATGAACCTGACTACGAGCAGCCGGGCGATCTCTTCTCCTATAGTATGCTGCTTCTCCTCGAAGAAGCGGCGCATGGGTTGCTTGACCGGCTTGACGTCTGGCCGGACGTGGAGTTTGTGCTCGACAAACTTCCTCGGAACACCTGGCATGTCCTTGGGGGACCATGCAAAGATGTCCCAATTCTCACGGAGGAAGTCGACGAGCTCGCCTTCCTATTTGCTGTTGAGGCGGGAGCCGATGGTGACGCACTGAGCCGGGTTGGCTGGGTCGAGCGAGATTTGCTTGGTGTCTTTGGATGGCTAGAAAGAGGCCTCGCCGGTGGATTGTGAGGGTGGAGCCGACACGGCCGGCTGGCTGGCAGCAAGGGCCACGAGCCGATCGAGCTGCCGTTTCTCCTCGACGATCTCTAGGGCCTCGGCTAGCCGGCTGCCGTCTCGAGCGCATTCGAGTGACATCTTATAGTCGCCCTTGATGGTGATGATCCCCTTTTGGCCCGGCATCCTGAGCTTGAGGTAAGCATAATGGGGGACCGCCATGAAACTGACAAGAGCCGACCGGCCCAACAGCGCATGGTAGGGGCTTGCGAGGTCCACGACCTCGAACAACACTGGCTTGCGGTGGAAATGGCCAGGTCCGCCAAAGAGGACGTCGAGCATGATCTTGCCGACAGGGGAGCAGGACTTCCCAGGCACAATGCTATGGAAAACCGTCCGGCTCGCCTGCAGGTCTTCTATCTTCAGCCCCAGCTTATGCATCGTGTCGAGGTAGAGAATGTTGATGCTGCTGCCTCCATCTACCAGCACCCGCAAGAAGCGGCAGGCTCGCTCCTTGGTGGCGATGGTGGGGTCGAGGACCAAGGCGTAGCTGTCGGGATTCGGCATCACGACAGGGTGATCGGCCTGGCTCCAAGTGACCGACTTCTCTGACCAGTGCATGAACTGGGGAGTTGCCAGCATGGTGGCGTTCACCTCACGGCGGAGCCGGCGCTGAGCGTGTTTGCCCGTGTCTTCACTGGTGAAGATGATGTAGCAACCGTCCTGGTTGGGGAACCGGTCGATTAGACGACCGTTGTTCGGAGCCGTTGCCGGCGCCGGGGCGGCAACTTGGGCCGGGGCCGGCACGCGAGAGGAGCCGGAAGGCCGTCCCCCCGGGCCAATCACTGTGAGAAGCTGCACTGCCTGAGCATGTGCGTAGAGGGCTTGGCCCCTAAATGGTTCTTACAGGGGAGATCGAGCATTTGCTCAAAGGTGAGCTTCGGCTGCTAGGCAACCTTGCCGGTTCGCTGGCGCTGGCCGGAAGACTGGGCAGCCGGCTCGTGATCCTCGACGGTATTGACCTGCCGGCTCCCATAGCAGGGATCTGGCTGGTCATTCTTGCGCTTGTTGTTTTGCGGCTTCCGGTTGTCGGCAGCCAGCCGGGTCATGGCTGGCGTCGTCGTTGCCTTTGCGGGCGGGGTCGTCTTGACCCGGATGGCCGAATCGGCCATGGCGTATTTGTCCGCCTTGGTCATGAGATCGGCGAGCGTGGCTGGATCGGAGCACAGGAGCTTGTGCTTGATAGGGGTGCCGTCCTGGTAGCCCTCGATGAAGTACTACATGGCTTGGACCTTGTGCACCCCCTCACAGGAGTTGCGGAGCTCGGTCCACCGGGTGAGGTAGTCGCGAAGGGATTTATCCGGCCCCTGAATGCACATGGCGAGTTCACGGGGACGACCAGGTCGCTTGTAGGTGCCGGTGAAGTTGCGGACAAAGGCCTCTTCAAAGTCTGTCCAGGTGTTGATGCTGCCGGCCGCCAGGCTGTTGAGCCAGGTGCGGGCCGAACCGATCAGTATGAGGGGGGCGTAGCGAACGGCTACACGCTTATTCCCCCTCGCGATGCCCACCGCGGTGGTGTAGTCGATCAACCAGTCTTTGGGTTTGGCGGCCCCATTGTATTTCGGGGTGTCCCTAGGGAGTGTGAAGCCGGTTGGGAACGACTCGGTGTGAATCCGGGGGCCGAAGCAGGCCGGACCAATCGAGCCCTCCTGCTTGAGCAGGGTGGATTGCGCGAGTTTGTCGATGCGGTTGCGGGCGTCGTTGTCGCTGCGGGGGATGCGTGGTCTGAGCCGAGCCGAGAGTTCGGGGCGGACGGTGGGTGGCATCGACTGCCGCGACTCGCGCCGTGGAGGCGGCGTGTGCCCTTGGCTGCGTCGGCTGCCGGATGCTAGTGCTTCGTGGTGGCGGCCGCTCCGAGGCGGCTCGTTGGTGCGCCGACTGCTAACAGCCGGCTGCTCACTCCCTGGCGTCTGAGAGGGCCGAGGGTTGTTCGCTTCGGCCCGGCGGCCGAAGACGCGAGGGGAGCAGGAGTACTGGGCCGCCTGGCGGCCGACAGTTCCCGTGCCCTCGCGCTCGGGTCGGGGGCCTTTAGTGGCGCCGCAGCCTGTTGCGAGCAGATGCTGCTGTGCATCAGCAGTATCAATGAGATCTTGATGTGGCGCTCGTGAGCTGCACACTCTTCACCCTCCAAGGTGGCCAATTCCTCGTAGGCCATCTTGAGAGCCCGCAGGTTAGCCGCGGGAGTGTCGTAGGCGGGCATTTTCCCGCTGAGGATTTCGGCGACCACGCGGCCGCGGTCGCGCACAGCCCCACGCTGGCTGGGCTCGGTGCCAACCGGGGTGAGTCCATAGGCGGAAGCATACTCCTGCTGTGCCGCCTCCATGCGCCGCCGCTTGGCGGCGAGGGCGGTGGCATCCTCGAACATGATGCGGCGAGCTGCCTCGAGATCGGCCGCGGCGATGTCGGGGTTCGCCATCGGGGCGATCGGAGTGCTCAAGCCCCGGAGGGCCGCACCGAGCAGGTCGGACATGCCGACATGGGCGGCGACAGCGGTAGTAGCGACCCGCGCCCATCCAGATGCGGTGGAGGAAGTGATGGACATCACCCTCATGCGATCGTGGGGCCCGCTGGGCTGAGCTGCAGCGAGTGCACCCACTCCTGTGGGCGGCCAGCGCAGACGAGCACCCCCGCGAGGTACTCGTTAGCGGCCGGAGCCTCAGCAAGGCTGAGCCTGCCGAAGCGCTTAGTTAGCGCATCGATGTCGGCAGTGAGGCTGACGGAGTTGCCCGCAGGGCGTGCTGAAGCAAGCCCCACGAGCTCCCCACGGTTTCGCCGGGACGAGCGGCGACAACGGGAAATGGCTAGGGGTCCCGCCCGGAGCATGAATCCGGCCGGCGCCGCGTATGGCCCCACGGTGGGCGCCAACTGTCGTCGTTTTCTCACGACAGATGCCATGGGGTGGCTTATCGTAAGTGGTTGGGGCCGGAGGACGCCGACGGGCTCCGGGTGCGAGAATGGGCACAAGCGATGGTGACACACGATGTACCCAGGTTCAGGGCCCTCCGTGGGAGGTAACACCCCTAGTCCTGCTTGGTCTAGTTGGATGGATGGGTATGTATACAAGGATGCTCCTGGAGCTGTGTCTAGAGGAGGAACAAGGAGCAGCCGACTCGTCTTCCTCCGCCACTAGAGAAGGGAATGAGAGTTCTGTGGGTGTGTTTGAGCGATCATTTTTCTGTCCCTGTTGCATGGGGGGCTCGGGGGGTTTTATAGGCCAACCCCCGGCTCTTACAATATGTCATAAGTACAAAGGTCGGGGGACCCGGCTGGCAGCCTCTCCGGCTGGCCAGGGGGTCCCGCCACTCGTGGCGTCTCGTCGCTAGCTGGGTCCACCGGCCGAGCGGTCCCATCTCCCGTTGGGGCCCGCCAACCGGCTCTGCGATTGGCCCTTGCCCACAAGCCGCGACACGGGCCGCCTAGAGGAGCGTCGTCTAGCGCCAGCCGACCAAAGTCTCCGGTATGGCTGGCTGCACTATAGCCACGCCGGGGCAGGTAATCGAGTGGCGAGGGCGTGCCAGCACTATTCCCCCGCCCGGTCACGCTCACCGAGGTCAGCGGCCGAGATAGTTGGACTGTAGCCACGCGCTGCGGTGCGTAAGCGGCCACTATAGCCACAGGGCTACCCATCTTGCCGGTCACGTCACGTCATCGTACCTACGCGCAGAGGGACGGGACGGAGCATGTCCATCCCGATGTCAACAGAAGAGTCGGCCCGTGGGTAGCTGGCCGCGCCTAGCCGGCCGAGGGCCCAACTGGCTCCTTGACCAGTCGGCCGGAGTGCCAGCCGACACTTGCTTGCGCTGGACGTCCTCCAGCCGGCCACGGCCAGCCGACCACGTAGTTTTTATTCGAAGCGAAAGGGGGAAGACCCCATTGCTTTAGCCTACCTAGGGGTATAAACCCCGTCAGAGTTATTGAGGGGTGACTCCGCCAATGAAATTCACTCACATTCATTATTGGCAAGAACTATTTGCTATGAACATCTACTTTATGCAATAGTTCAAGGAGTTACACATTCCCTCAAAGGTAAGCAAGGGACAAGGTAATCAATAAATCAATGGACATCATAACACATGCTTTGCACTCCATGTCCATAGATATCCTTGTATTTGTCTCTTGTGTGTTGGGACTAACCCATGTAGGTGAGAAGAGTAAGGAAACAACAAGAATGCTCCCAACTCTTGGTGATCTTCATCAACCTTGAGCATCCACCACTACCTCACCAACATGAAGTCTTCATCGACAAAACCCAAGGTTAGTTTATCCCTCTTTTGGGGGGATGTCACATCAAGGGGGTGCTTTACTCTAAGACTTGAGTCAAAGCATCCCTTAGTATGTGACAACATTAAATGCTTTATGTAAAAGTGGTAACCCCACTTGTGCTTAAACAATGAGTATGACCTATGATCAAGTATTCTTACTTAGCTCCTAAGTCAATATACTCATATATAGATGACCCAGTCATCGCCAAAGTGCTTGTTTGATGCTAGTATGTATGTGCATGTTTGTCATTATTTCTTCTGACATCTTATTGCGTGAGCATGTTGGTCTGCATTTATTTTCTCATTCGAGGATATCCAATTGTTGCTATTTGGATTTTGTTTTTCATTTGACAATTGGATATACAAGAATGCCTAGAACCACTCCTTAGGTTTTTATGCTTTCTCACCTCATATTCTATTCATGTTGCATCACAAAATTTGAACAAGTACTTTTCGATCACTCTGTGTGAGGAGCACTCGGAGTTCCGTATCGTCAAGGATTGACCATTAAACCCCCCCAAGTGCATCTCGGTGGAACTAACTCCAAAATATCGGTCTCACCGAATGCCTAGGGTTGATCTAGTTTTCCACTCTCGGTAAGACCGATTTCATATTCTCGGTTACATCGAGTTTCCCTGTCAGCTGACAGTTGTGAAACTCAGTGACACCGAAAATATCAAACCGGTGTCACCGACAGCGATGAGTATATATTTAGTGGACCCCGACGCTTTGAATTTGATTTGTCAAATGTCGCACCTCCACAACCCTAGCTGCCGCCCGAAGACCCCTGGTCATTGCCTCGCCTTCCCCGAGCGCCTCCGCCGCTGGGAGTTGCCGCCGTCGACGTTTTCTTCCCCATCGTCACCGCCATAGAGGATCCGCCACCAAGCTAGGGTACGGATTTGATTTTTCTTGTGCTCCCTATGCAATTCTTGGGCAACGAAATTGATTTTATCTATAAGCCACCGTTTGCACATCTTTCCATCCATAAGAAAATCCCATAGGGTAGCGAACAATCGTTTTTTAGGGTTTTGCCGTCCGCCACCTGTATCTCGGTAGAATCGATGCAAAGAAATCGGTGTCACCGATTTGCTTTTCTGCCATACTGAGAACACCTCGGTGGAACCGAGTTCGCATTTTGGTGCAAAGAAGGTTGTTTGTCTCGGTGTGACCGATTTTTTGCCTCGGATGTACCGAAATACACTTGACAGAATGCAAAAATTGGAAAATCTTTTGTTCAAACTTTCAAAAACATTTGAATTTTGTGATGACTTATACTATTCCACTCTTCTATACTCTATTCACAGGGTTAGCTTGTCAGGATCAGATAGTCAGAATTCGCCAGAGCAGAACGTCTAGATGAGTTCAGGCACGAGTCCTGAGTCCAGTTCTTCCTCAGATCCAGGCACTCCCAATTCTCATGGGTTACCTAAGGCTGCAACAAGGACAAGGAAGAGACTCAACTCAGAAGAAGAAGATTCTGATTTTGTTCCAGAAGATGTTCTTGCTAAGAAGCAAGAGAAGGCTGCAAGGAAATCTGCAAATTTGGCTACCTCATCCAGGAGGGTAGTCAGCAAAATTTATGCACCTGCAGAGACTTTCAGAGCACTTGAGAGTGCTAGGGCTACCATGACTATTGAGCCCCCGAGGAAAGCTTTGCCTAAGAAGACAGCCAGGAAGAGCTTCATCTATGTACAGGGCAGGCCTACCTCTATGTATGAGGATCCAAAGGAGGCTGCTGTTGTTGGTGCTGCTGCTGCCGAGGAGGAAGAGGAGGAACCTACTGCTAAGGCCCCTCCTAAGAAGAAGGCCAAGAAATTTTTGGCTGATGCTATGCCCAAGTCAGACACCTCCAAGAGCACCAAGGCTGCTCCCAAGAAAGCTGCTGCACGGAAGACCAAGAGGACTACCAGAGACATCCCTGCTTTTGAGAAGAACAAGAGTTCAACTTTCAAAGAAGCAGATGATGATGATGATGCTATGTCTATCCTGATGAAGCTCAGACCTCACCTTCCTGTACAATATGCTAGCCATCCTACAACTGAGGATATGAAGAAGAGGAAGGATTTAGGGTTGAGGGCATGGAGAGTTATTGATCCATATGCCTAGAGAAGGAAAACTACCGTTGACTACATATTTTACACCAAAGAGCAGAAAGACTTCTATGAGACAGTTTTGCTTGACACGAGTCCATCTATGAGTGACATGAGATATGTCGACTGGAAGTACATCAAAGATAATGAGGATTACTTTCCATGTGTCCAAGACAACTTCCACTGCATTGGCATTGATAAATTTATTGGAAAGGAGTTCATTGCTTGGAACAATGAGATGATCATTTAGTTCTACTACATTGCTCATTTTTATGGAGATGGCAAGATTGTTTGGACGATTGAAGGAGCAAGATACGAATCTACAATTGATGAGTGGGCTACCATCTTAGGATTCACAGAGGTTCAGGATGGAGATTTGGATGTATACTCAGAATCCAAGGAGAACCACAACTCTATGAAGGATATGTATAATCCTATTCCACCTGCCAACAGGCAAACTCACAAGCTTGATTCTATCTACTTTCTCCAGCCAGGCCTCTGTACCATGAACACCATCCCGAGGCATACCTTGATGCCCAAGTCTGGAGATGAGAAGATGATTCGTGGTTATTCCATCAACATGCTCATCCATCTTAACCGTCACACCAGGATTGGAGTGATGGATTTGATAATAGAGACAATGAAGAGGGTTGCTGCTGATCAGAAGCGCTCATGCTGCTATGCACCCTACATTCAGATGCTTATCAATTCTAAACTTGAGAAGCACATCTTTGCTCTGGATAGACCCCACTTGCCACTTCAGCCGAACTTTGAGGACAACGTTGTGGTGATGGACCCAGACCATCCCACATCAGCTACAACTCAGGCACAGTCAGAGGCAGAGGCAGCTCGAGCCACTAGTGCTCAGGTTCCCAAGTCCAGGAATGAGCAGATGGATCTTTTGATCACCACTATCATGGACATGAAGAAGGACATCAAGACCATCATGGACACTCAGGAGAGCCTTGTAAACATTATTGATTATAGAGTGAAAACTCTTAATGACAAGGTAGATGGGCTGACTAAGATAGTCAATGAGCTTAAGAAGGAGGTTGATGAAGCCCCAATCCATCGCACCTCTTTAGAGTCTGAGTCTTCTGATGATGAGGAGGATAGTGCACCTATCAGGACTACTGCCCAGTTCACGACTAAGGCCAAGACACCTACAGTGCCAGCTCGAGAGAAGAGGCTTTCATCTTCTGCTCCAGCCACAGTGACATCAGCTCCATCAGCCCTAATGCCCCCAGTATCTACTCCACCTCCATCCAGGACTTCAGCGAAAACTTCGCCGACGCAGTTCTCTTGATTCTGACATTGACTACCGGAGGAGATCATCCGTAGAAGGACGATTAGCTATATCTCTTCGAACTTTTTGGTAACTTGTTGCCAAAGGGGGAGAAGTTGTATATAGATCTTAGGCTTTGAGTGAGAGAGCGTCTGCTTTTATTTGCTGGTTTTGAAAAACATTTGGCTCTTTTGGTTTGGATGTGAGATACTTCTATTTGTGTTTGATCATACGCTTTAATGCGTGTTGCTACTATTTCCTATCTTTTTGATGGTTATGTGATGATCATTCATTTTGCTTGATGTGTTGTGCTATGTTGTTAACTCTTATTACTCTCACACACCACCAAATTGTATGTGACATGGAAGAAGTGCCCTATGCACCTAATCGATTATGCATTTGCATTCAAACACAAATTTAAAATAATGCAAAAAATTAGAGGGAGCTCTTGCTTATCACATACTTCTCAAAGCGATGATTATATTCATTGATTATATCATATGTCGAAGCTTTGATCTATATGTTGTTATCAATTACCAAAAAGGGGGAGATTGAAAGCACATTTGCTCCCTTGGTGGTTTTGGTAATTAATAACAACATATATGTCATTGAACTAATGTTTCCATTAAGTATGTTTCAGGAAAAGTTCAATGATGGGTTGGCAAAAGGATTGTGGAATACCCCAAGATGCAAGGAAATATATTAGCCAAGCTTCAAGCAAAGGACTCTACATTTTACATTTGTGAGAAATCACTTTGAGTCCATAGGAAAGCCAATACTATTAAAAGGGGGTAAGTTTTTGTTGGTGAACAAAATGCTCATAGTGCACAAGTGATAGTCACCACATACACCCACAAGCTCTTCCACAAAAATCTGTCCAAAGCCAAATATTCAAAATCGGTGCAATCAACACATTCCACTCGGTGGCACGGATTCCAAACCCTAGACAGACTCAGCCAAACCCTAGCCACTTCAGTGCAATCGATTCTGCTTCGGTGCCAGCAAGTTTGGGTTGCCACCTTTTTGTTACGCAAGTTTACAAAATCGGCCCCTCCGAGTTTCGTGAATCGACATCACCGAGAATGTGCAATCTGACCGTTGGTCACCTTATTGGTGCAACCGAGTTTCCTATATCGGTCTCACCGAGATTCAAAAGTTGCCACCTTTTGGTCACTTTGGTACAACCGATATTAACACGTCGGTTTCACCGAGTTGGTCATTTTGTGTGTAACGGTTGGATTTTTGGAGATGCCTATATATACGCCTCCACCACCACTCACTCGTAAGAGAAGCACTTAGAACTGTTCCCCACTCATACCTACTAATTTTCTGAGAGAGAGAGAGCCACCTACTCATGTGTTGAGATCATGCCATTCCATTCCTGCCACATGAATCTTGATCTCTATCCTCCCCAACTTGCTTTCACCCAATCAATCTCTTCTACCAAGCCAAATCTATGAGAGAGTGATTGTGTGTTGAGGAGTCTATCATCTTGAAGCACAAGAGAAAGGAGTTCATCGACACTATTGAGACTTTTACCTTTTGGAGGGTGGTGCCTCCTAGATTGGTTAGGAGTAACTTGAGAGCCTCCTACTTCGTGTTGTGGAGTGAACCAAGAAGTTTGTAAGGGTAAGGCGATCGCCTACTTCGTGAGGATCTACCCCGAGTTAGGCTAGTCCTCCGTGTACATAGCCAATCATGGTATAGTCAAGGTTGCTTCTTCGTGGAACCCTCTATGGGTAGAGCCCTTCATGAACTCTCGTGACCGTTACCCTCCATGGGTTGAAGACTCCATAAACGTGGATGTACGATAGCGCCACCTATCGGAACCACGGGAAAAATCATCGTGTCACCAATTGCGTCTGATCTTCCTACCCTCTCTTTACTTACATGGTTGTCTTCACTTTCCGCTGCTATACTCTTAGACATGCATGATTAGGGTGTAGTTGACATATTATGAATGCTAAAATCTGCCAAGAATTAAAATTGGGAAAAAGTAGAGTTTTATTTGGTCAAGTAGTCTAATCACCCCCTGTAGCAGTACTTTCGATCCTACAGAACTTGTTCATTGTTCTCCCTTCTTTACAATTCTCCAACACATCTTTAAATTTAGCATCATGCACATATTGATCTTTGATGGTCTCAAAACCAGATACTTTAAAGTCAAGTTGTGAAAGCATAGTATAATGACGAGACAATGCATAAGCAACAACAATTTCTTTACCCTTCTTGTGTTTAATGACATAAGGAAAAGTCTCAATGAATTCAATCCATTTAGCATGCTACGGTTCAGTTTTGCTTGACTTTTAATATGTTTCAAAGATTCATGATCAGAATGCATGACAAATTCTTTGGGCCATGTATAATGTTGCCATGTTTCCAAAGTCCTAACAAGAGCATATAATTCCTTATCATAAGTAGAATAATTCAGACTAGGCCCACTCAATTTTCCAGAAAAAATATGCAACATGTTTACCATCTTGTAATAGCACACCTCCTATTCCAATTCTGTCGGCATTCTGGGAAATTCTATCGGTGTTTTGTCGGACTCTGGGGTGCTCAACGCTCATGAGGCTCCGCCTGCTCTGACGGGTCCCGAGGCGCTCAATCCTCACGAGGCTCAGGACGCTCAGACGGCCCCTAAGGCACTCGACCCCCAAGCTCCTACTCACACTCCTCATTGCCTTGAGGAAGCTGCGCCACTATTTCTAGGAGCACTCCATCAAGGTCATCTCTGCATACCCCTTGGAGAAGGTGTTGCGTAACCCCAACGCGCCAGGGAGAGTCGTAGAATGGAACATAGAGCTATAGGCCTTCAACATAGAGTTTAGCATGACCAGAGTCATCAAGGGGGGGGGGGGCTAGAAGACTTCATGGCAGAATGGATAGACGCTCTCAACCAGGGGCCGGACGAGAGCTAGTCCCTCACCCCCGGCGACAAGGCACATGAGGGCTGGACCATGCATTTCGACGGAGCCTTCGCACGCATGGGGGCAGGGGCCGGAGTCGTGCTCATCTCCCCGACGGGGGACAAGCTTCGCTATGTTGTGTAGATCTGTTTCCAGCATGGTGAGAAGGTCTCCAACAACATCAGGGAGTATGAGGGTCTCATTGTCGGCTTCAAGGCAACAACGGCCTTGGGGATTCGGCGACTCACCATCAAGGGCGACTCGCAGCTCCTCATCAACTTCTCCAACAAGGAGTATACACCAAAGGACGAGCAGATGGAAGCATATTTAGAAGAGGCACGTAAGATCAAAAAACGTTTTCAGGGCATAGGTGCAGCATATCCCATGCAGTATGAACAAGGAGGCTAATGACATTGCCAAGAGGGCGTTGCACCATGAGCCCCAGGAGCCGGGCGTCTTCGAGGAGCGGGTTTTCAAGCCATTCGCAGCGCCATCGACCAAGGACCAGGCACCACGAAGTGAGGAGCTCCCTCTAGTGCCGCCCTCGGGGGCTCCGGACCGTGGCCAGGCCTCAGGAGCCCGACTACTCCTGGCACTGGAGCCCCAGGCCGACGACTGGACATAGGAGTTCAGGGCATACCTACTACATGGCATGCCACCAGAAAAGGAGGAGGACGCGGAGCGCGTGGTGCAGTAGGCTATGGCTTACTGCCTGCAAGATGGCGACCTGTACCACAGGCGCCGGATGACGTCGCGCTACGGTGCATCTCCAAGGAGCAGGGGTGTGAGCTGCTGACCGAATTCCACGAAGGAGACTGCGGGCACTACTCCGTGTCGTAAACCCTTGCAGGAAAGGCGTTCCGATCCAGCTTTTATTGGCCCACGGCACTCAACAATGCCATCGAGTAGGTCCGATCTTACGAGGCCTGCCGGTTTCACTCCAAGCAAATTCACCAACCCGCCCAGGGCTTGCAAACCATCCCGCTCATTTGGTCATTCGCGGTATGAGGGCTGGACATACTGAGGCCCTTCCCACGGGTGACAGACGGATACCTCTACCTGTACGTCGCCATCGACAAGTTCACCTAGTGGGCGGATGTGGAGCCCGTCCGCACCATCCCACTCGGATCGGCCGTCCAGTTCATCAAGGGCCTTGTGAGCCGCTTCGGCGTCCCCAACCGCATCATCACCGACAACGGTTCGCAGTTCACGAGTAACCTTTTCAAGACTTATTGCGCTAACCTTGGAATGCAGATATGCTACGCCTCAGTGGCCCACCCACGGAGCAACAGTCAGACAGAGCGCGCCAACGCGGAGGTCCTTCGGGGTCTCAAGGCGAGAAGCTTCAAGAAGAAGCTCGAAGCTTGTGGCAGGGGTTGGGTCGATGAGCTTCAGTTCGTGTTGTGGTCCATTCGCACCACTGCGACTAAGCCCACCGGCGAAACCCCATTCTTCCTTGTCTACGGAGTCGAAGCCATCCTCCCGCATGAGGTCAAGCACCAATCCCTGCGGGTCTTGGCATTCGACGAGGAGCGTGAGGATGCCGCATGGGGAACACACCTCGTGCTTGGGGAGGAGGCCCATGGCCGAGCCTAGCTCCGAGCTGTGAGGTACCAGCAGGCGCTGCGGCGTTACCATTGCTGCAACATACACCCTAGGACCCTCGAAGTCGGAGACCTCGTCCTGAGGCGGGTCCTCTCCAGGGACGGTCTGCACAAGCTCTCGCCCATGTGGGAGGGCCCGTTCAAGGTCGTTCACGTCTCCCGGACTGGCCCCGTGCACCTGGAGACTCAAGACGGGGTCCCCATCCAAAATGCCTGAAACATCCAACACCTCCAGAAGTTCTACACATGACAATCTCATGTAATAATGAGTGGGCTGTATACGCCCGGAGCCCCCAAGGACGCGGAGGGGTTCCCACCCACGCCCAAGTGGAAGCCCCATGCTCCCCGCTGGCGGACAACACTGCCCTCCAATGGCTTTGCCCACGCAATGTGGATGCCCTACACCCCGTGCTAGGGGAAGACAAAGATGAAGACTAGCCTACGCACCGGATGTGGCTGTTATTTGCCTTTTTTGGTGTTTGCATTTGCAAAATTTTCTGGAACAAAACTCGGGGGCTTTTCCCCAACCATGTTTTAAAGAAAAGGGTGAGGGGTTTTCTTCTCATCGTCGTTTCCTATCTTGATTTTCTCTCTCTTCAAGTTGAGCACTCTCCTGCTCCCTTCCCTCTCGTACCCCACGAGCGAGGGCAAGGGGGCACGGTGCTCGCACCTCGCCAAGGCCTTGGCACCCGGATCCTCACGTGGCGCTCCCGGGCGAGTCAGCAGGTGCGTGTTGCTTCATACTCGCTTGGGGGCTCCGCCCATGGCCCGACGCGCCATCTCGAAGCCTCAAGAGGCGTGAACCTCCCGGGGCAGGAAACAATTTTTTTGGGGAGCCGCTTGAGCGGCAAAGGGGGATCCCGAGCAACGCGCCTCAGGAGCCTTACCGGTCATATAGCCACTCGCCCCTTGATGTCGTCCAAGCGATCCGGTCGGTATCAAGGGTGTCGAGGTCTCACCCCGTAGTTGCGTCCTGGCGATCCGGTCGCATCTTACGGTGGTCGGGGAATGTGTGGGATTGGGACCTGCCGACGTAGAGCTACTTGAGTGTCAAAGGGGGATCTTGAGCAGCGTGCCTCAAGAGCCTTACCGGTCATATAGCCACTCGCCCCCTTGATGTCGTCCTATCGATCCGGTCGGCATCAAGGGTGTCAAGGTCTCACCCCGTAGTTGCGTCCTGGTGATCTGGTCGCATCCTACGGGTCGAGGAATGTGTGGGACTAGGGCCTGCAGACACAGAGTGCCGACAGGGCTCCCAACCTGCCTCACCCACAAGAAGAAGCCCCGAGGACGTCCGGACTCCCCAAGCGTAGTGAACAAACCTCCCAGACGAAAATCCCACCACGAGCATGACAAGCTAAGTACTTTAAACCATGACCAGTAGGAGGTTCAATTAACAATGACACAAGCACCAAAACACATAATGAGGGTACTGACAAGGGCGCAAGCGCCAAAATCCATTACACGCCCACATGGCACCCCTTGGTTTATCGATTATAGAAAAGGAAGAAGAGGAGGAGAAAGGAAATGAGAAAGCTCCCTCGGGGGCTGCCGCTCCGGGAGCCCTGGCGTCGGCGCACCAACATTCAGTCGGAGTCCTCCTCTTCCTTCACGGGCCTGTGGAGGTGCACTCGCGTGGCTGCTTCTAGAGCAAAGGAGCGGCGCCACAGTGGCTGGCTCCCCCCAAAGGTCCGGGCGTGCCAAAGCGGTGGCGCACCATAGCCCCGTTCGCTTGAGATCTCATCCGAAGGGGTGTCATACATGAAGTGAAGGGTACACCTCCCCTCCAAGCCACGGGCACGGGCAAACGTCTGCCACCCGCGGTTCAGGTGACGTAGCCCCCAGGGGTGACTTCTACCTCCACCCACGAGGCCACACTGCAGCAGCCGTCGGCCTGCAGCACCTCCGCGAAGGAGCCAGGGAGCTGAAACCAAGCATTCGCCAGCCTCTCCGCCCACACGACAAACTCCCGGGCTGTGTTGGCTGACTGGAGCCACGGGCGCAGCGGCCGGGCGGCCACTGCCGGCCTCCCACCATGAGCGCTGCCACCATGGCTATGGTGGACGCCCGCGCTGGACGGAGCCCCCTCGCTGTTGCCGATGGTGACCCTGGGCCACGTTGGAGCACGCCCACGACTGCGAGGAACCACCGCCGGCGTTGTGCTATATTTCCGAGGACGACCGCGGCCCCTCCTAGGCAGCGGTGAGGCAGGGCTCTCCTCGAAAGCCTTCCCTTTCTCGGCGATGGAGAACTTCCTCACTGGAGCCATGATTGGAAGAGCGACGACTTGGAGATTGGGAGGCGAAGGAGATGGAAATGAGCTGAGGGTTTTCTCGCCCTCAGAGGTGAGGCATGGCTCTCCTCGGAAGCCTTCCCTTTCTCGGCGATGGAGAACTTCCTCACTAGAGCCATGATTGGAAAAGCGACGGCTTGGAGATTGGGAGGCGAAAGAGATGGAAATGAGCTGAGGGTTTTCTCGCCCTCACCTACTTATATATGAGTGAGGGCCAACCAGTGCCCCCTCACATCTCGGGCAATAATGACACCTCTACGCATCCCAGCCCTTGCCAGCCGGAGCGTCATGGGGAGAGCGGGCATCAGGCGCTCCTCGGGCGCCGCAGGATAGGCCCGGGTGGCGAGCGTCTCCCCTCCACGTCAATTCATTAGCTCCCGAAGGGTCATATCCGTGTGGCCCAAAGGGAGAAGGCCAAGGGAGCAGCTGCATTCAAGAAAAGGTAATGATGGCCGGCGCAACGTGTAGGCGTCGCGTCAGTTTGACTTGGGAGGTCCTTGACGACCTCGGGAGTGAAGATGACATTCACTGGGTGCACGATGTGTGTTGAGCTTGTCCCGCAGGTGTGTTGGGCCAGCGGCGCTTCGGGCTGTCCTCAACGGCTGTGCCCGGAAGCCGACTCATGCACGCCTTGGGTCGGGGCCTACTATCGGCGTTTTGGGAATGGGGGTCCTAGACCTGCCAGCGTGCGACCCAAGACATGGCCCACCTCGTTAGCCAGACACGGCCACGCGAGACTACACTCAAGGCAATGCCCTCATGAGTACCTGAACTCGCGAGGGAAGCATCATCAAGACCAGCGGGGACCGACCTCCTCAGGCCCCCTCTAGAGCGGCGGAGATCTCATGCAGCGCCTGGCCTCGGGAGGCCAAGGATGACGGAAGGAAGGACACGCGGGCGCCAGCGAGCCAGACGGTCAGTTTCCCCTTTGGTGCAAAGTAGGCAAGAACAGACGCCAGTTCCCAAAGCACCCCCAAAGGTTTCCATTCCGGTGCAACAAGACCACGACCACGAGGCCAGCAGGAAGGATGTCATCGCCGAGCCCACCTCTGCATCATCGACAGCTACTTCGCACGCGAAGACCAACTTTCGTCAAGATAAAGATGCACTCCTATCCCACTTCGAATTTGGCCATTGTGGGATTCCTTCCCACCATTGCACTAAGGCAAGAGGACCCGATGCCCTATAAATATAGGATATGCTGCACCGTAGAGAGGGGATAAAACGGAGAGAACAAAGTAGATAGCTAAGAACACTACTTGCGCACCCTCGCGAGGCAGTTCGCCCATGTACTAGTTCATCCACCAAAACCTCCTCGTGACGCAATCCGCCAAAGGAGTAGGGTATTATGCTTCACAGTGGCCCGAACCTGGGTAAATCATCGTGTGCATCTGCTTCCTCGTCATCATGCGAGTTCGTCATAGTAACCATTGAATAGCGGGCTAGGAAGGGCGAGACCACGGGGGATCTTCGCACACGCCCCTGTGTTTGAACTTCTTGGGGTTTAGCCTGAAATCCGACAAATTCCACTAGCATCACATTCAAGCTCAAAAGTCTTATTAAAATCAGGAAGTTGGAGTAAAGGAGCATGTGTTAAGTTATCTTTCAAGACCGTGAAGTCTTCTTCCTGTGCGGTACCCCAAACAAAAGGCACATCCTTCTTTGTAAGCTCGTAGAGAGGTGCAACAATGGTGTTGAAATCCCTCACAAAACGCCCATAGAAACCAGCAAGGCCAAGAAAACTCCTCACTTGTGTGACCGTTTTGGGCTGTGGGCAACTCTCAATAGCTTCAATCTTGGCTTTATCAACTTCGATTCCCTGTGGAGTAACAACATAGCCAAGAAAAGATACTCGGTTGGTGCAAAAAGTCCATTTCCCAAGGTTACCAAACAAACGTGCATCACGTAGAGCAATAAAAACAACATGTAAATGTTCCAACTGTTCCTCCAAGGATCTACTATAAATCAATATATCATCAAAATAGACTACCACAAATCGTCTAATGAAAGCATGTAAAACCTCATTCATTAATCTCATGAAAGTAGTAGGTGCATTAGTTAACCCAAAAGGCATGACTAACCACTCATATAAACCAAACTTAGTTTTAAATGTTGTTTTCCATTCATATCCCAATTTCATACGAATTTGATGGTATCCACTATGCAAATCAACTTTGGAAAAAATTGTAGAGCCACTTAATTCATGAAGCATATGATGTAGCCAAAGCATATGATGACAATAATGAATAGTAATATTATTAATGCCTCCACAATCCACACACATACGTGATGTTCCATCCTTTTTTGGCACTAGAATAATAGGAACAACACAAGGACTAAGGGATCCACATATATAACCTTTGTCGAGCAGCTCTTGTACTTGATGCATAATCTCCTTTGTTTCCTCTAGATTGGTACGGTATGATGCACGGTTGGGTAGCGATGCACCGAGAATTAAGTCAACCTGATGCTTAATCCCTCGAATAGGTGATAGTCCTGGTGGCATGTCTTGTGGAAAGATGTTAGCAAACCTTCAAGATGTTAGTGACAACACAAGGCAAAGAGGGAGGCATGTCCTCGAATGAAAATAATACCTGTTTGCATACAAAAGCATAGCAAACAGGTGTAGTAACATCCAAATCAGTAATATCAGATTTAGTGGCAAGTAAACAACCACTCTTCAGTTTTATTTTAGATGCAACACTAGATGATTGTTTATTAGGCTTATTATGTTGCTCAAATTATTTTGCCACAATCTGATTTGCACTCTCACTTTGCTCCTATTTTGCTTTACTAGCTCTAGCAATGTCATCTTTCATAGTATGTTTAGGAGACATAGAAATCAAAGTTATATTTTTATCCTTATGAACAAGGGCATACTGATTTGTCCTACAATGGGGTACATAATTTTTATGAAATTTCCATGGTCTACCAAGTAAAACAGAGCATGCTTGGATGGGTACCACATCACAATCAACATAATCAGAATATGTAGCAATGCTAAAGTGCACACAAACATTACGTATTACCTTAACCTTGCCACTGTTGTTGAACCATTGGATGTAATATGGATGAGGATGTGGTCTAGTAGTTAGAGACAACTTCTCCACCATCTCCATGCTAGCCAAGTTGTTGCAACTCCCTCCATCGATGATGACACGAACGGAATGCTCCTTCACAACTCCCTTTGTATGGAACAATTTGTGCCTCTGATTTTGCTTAGCTCGTGTAACATGCACACTCAGAACATGTTGAGCAACTAAACTTTCATACCTATCCGCGTTGTCAACAACCATGTACTTGTCTCTTGTTCAGTATCGTCGGCACCCTATTCTTCACTTGCAATAAGAGTCAAAGTCTCCTCATCATAATCACAAGCGGAGGCATATCCACCATCCTTAGTAACAATCATCACACACCTGGATGCGCATTCTCTCGCAAAGGGACCTCTACCCTTTCAACGACAACATATAACCTCATGTGTTTGCCCTATAGATGCCATGGATGAAGAAGAGCTCTATGGAGGCCCCGAAGGCATGCCCTTGCTGGAGGCTGGTGGCGGTGCATGATTCTTGGTATGTTGGTTGGAGTTGGTGGCTTAAATAGGCGGTGCTATAGCAGGACGTGTGGAAGTAGATGAGGTCTGTGGCGTCCATGATGAAGTACGACCTACAAAAAATTTAGTTCTGGCCAATGCTTGTCGATCCTGTGATACGTCTCCAACGTATCTACAATTTTTGATTGTTCCATGCTGTTATATTATCAATCTTAGATGTTTTACAATCATTTTATAGAAATTTTATATCATTTTATGAGACTAACCTATTGACATAGTGCCAAGTGCCAGTTGCTGTTTTTTTGCTTGTTTTTTACTTCGCAGATAATCAGTACCAAATGAAGAACAAACACCGTTTGGGCCAGAAGACAACCAGGGGACCAAAGAAGAACCTTAAGGGAGGGCCGTGGAGGCCACAATTCACCAGGGCGCGCCAGAGGCCCCTGGCGTGGCCTGGTGGGTTGTGCCCTCCATGGGATCCCTCTCCACCGCCTATCAGCTCTATAAATACCCAAATATTCAAAAAATGCTAGGGGAGTCGACAAAATACAATTCCAATCGCCGCAAGTTCCAGAACCACGAGACCCAATCTAACACCATCACGGAGGGGTGCATCATCTTCATCGGTGCCTCTCCGATGATGCGTGAGTAGTCCACCATAGACCTATGGGTCCATAGGTAGTAGCTAGATGGCTTCCTCTCTCTCTTTTGATTCTCAATACAATGGTCTCTTGGAGATCTATTTGATGTAATGACTTTTTTGTGGTGTGTTTTTTGGGATCCGATGAAGTTTGAGTTCATGATCAGTTTCTATCCATGACTATTATTTGAGTCTTCTTTGATCTCTTATATGCATGATTACTTATAGCCTCATATTTCTTCTTCGGATCTTTGGTTTAGTTAGGCCAACTAGATCGATTTTTCTTGCCATGGGAAGAGGTGCTTTGTGATGGGTTTGATCTTGCGGTGTCCTATCCTAGTGTCTGAAGGGGCATCAAGGCACGCATGTATCATTGCTATTAAGGATAACAAGATGTGATCTATTCCTACATGAATAGATCTTGTCTACATCATGTCATCGTTCTTATTGCATTACTCCATTTCTCCATGAACTTAATACACTAGATGCATGTTGGATAGCGTTCGATGTGTGGAGTAATAGTAATAGATGCAGAATCGTTTGGGTCTACTAATCTTGGATGTGATGCCTATATAATGATCATTGCCTTGGATATTGTCATGATTATTTGATCATCTATCAATTTCCTGACAGTAATTTGTTTACCCACCGTGTGTTATACTCCTGAGAGAAGCCATTAGTGAAACCTACGGCCTCGGGGTCTATCTTTTAACATATTGCTTTTCGATCTATCTTTTTCCGCATTTGCTTTCAGATATGTTATTCCAAACACCCAAAAATACCTTGCTGCATTTTTTATTTACATCTTTTATTTTGTGTTCTTATGCGATCTATTTATCCAATCTTATACAAACCGATCTATCTTTTACCGTGGAGAGATTGACAACCTCTCTTACGCACCGGGTTGCAAA
Source organism: Hordeum marinum (assembly GCA_022496015.1). Classification (NCBI taxonomy): domain Eukaryota; kingdom Viridiplantae; phylum Streptophyta; class Magnoliopsida; order Poales; family Poaceae; genus Hordeum; species Hordeum marinum. Next base: position 333,899,364 of record CM039672.1, read on the forward strand.
TATTTGTTCTTTGTGTGTAGATACCATTTACATAGTGTTGCTTGGTTCTCCTAATGGTTCGACAACCTTGGTTTCATAACTAAGGGAAATACTTACTGAAGTTGTGCTGCATCATCCCTTCCTCTTTGGGGAAATACCGACGCAGTCTTAAGTCACACCATCCTGCACTTCACGTTCAGCTTTGCAAGCAAGATGGAATAAACGAGTGATAGTGTTATACTCCTTATACTCTAAAATAGTCTGAAAATATCTATTTAATCCACCCATAAAACATGCAATCATACTTTCATTTTCCTCAACAATACCACATCAAATCATGCCAGTTTGTAATTCGTGATAATACTCCTCTAAAGGATTTTTTTCCTTGTCTTAAACGCTGTAATTTTTGAAGTAATTCACATTGATAATATGGTGGAACCCAACAAGTATGCATAGAAGTTTATAGAGCAACCCAAGTAGTTGGAATATTAGCATGATGTATGTGACAATGTTCAGACCACCAAACACAAGCAAAACTAGTGAGTGCACAAACAACAACATCAACACGTCTATCCTCAGGAAATTGTAAGCATGTAAAACGTTGTTCTGTTTCTAACTCCCAAGTAAGATATATATGAGGAACATATCTACCAACAAATGTCAGAACATTCAATTTAAGTTTAGAGAGATGGCCATGACCCCATACCTAAGGGGGTAGTGCAGCCCTACCATTGCGATGATACCCATGTGGACGACCCGGTGCTTGTGGTGGTTGCTGATACGTCCATTTTACATCATGCTTTTATATTGATATTTATTGCATTACGGGCTATTATTACACATTATGGTACAATACATATGAATTTTCTCTCTTATTTTACAAGGTTTACATGAAGAGGGAGAATGCCAACAGCTGGAATTCTGGACTAGAAAAGGAGCAAATCTGAGAAACCTATTCTGCACAACTCCAAAGGTCCTGAAAAGTTACGGAGAATTGTTTGGTAATATATAAAAAATATTGGGTGAAACAAATACCAGAGGGGATCCACCAGGAGGTCATAAGCCTGCGGGGCGCGACCTACCCCCTAGCCATGCCCTTGTGGCTTGTGGGCCCCCTGGCAGGCCTCTGGTGCCCATCTTCAGCTATATGAAGGGTTTTGACCTGGAAAATTAGAAGGGAGCTTTCGGGACGAAGCGCCATCGTCTCAAGGCGGAACTTGGGCAGAACCAATCTAGGGCTTTGGCCTAGCTGTTCTGCAGGGGAAACTTTCCTCTCGGAGGGGGAAATAGAAGCCATCGTCATCACCAACAATCCTCTCATCGAGAGGGGGTCAATCTCCATCAACATCAATATCTTCACCAGCACCATCTCCTCTCCAAACCCTAGTTCATCTCTTGTATCCGATCTTTGTCTCAAAACCTCAGATTGGTACCTGTGGGTTGCTAGTAGTGTTGATTACTCCTTGTAGTTGATGCTAGTTGGTTTACTTGGTGGAAGATCATATGTTCAGATCCTTTATGATAATTAATACTCCTATAATTATGAACATGCACATGTTTTGTGAGTAGTTACGTTTGTTCCTGAGGACATGGGACAAGTCTTGTTATAAGTAATCATGTGAATTTGGTATTAGTTTGATATTTTGATGAGATGTATGTTGTCTATCCTCTAGTGGTGTCATGTGAACGTCAACTGCATGACACTTCACCATTATTGGGGCCTAGGGGAAGGCATTGGTAAGTAATAAGTAGATTATGGGTTGCTAGAGTGACAGAAGTTTAAACCATAGTTTATGCGTTGCTTCGTAAGGGACTGATTTGGAACCATATGTTTCATGCTATGGTTAGATTTATCTTAATTCTACTTTTGTATTTGTGTATGCTTGCAAGATAGGTTAATCATAAGTGGGAGGTTTGTCCAAGTAAGGGTAGCACCCAAGCACCGTTCCACCCACATATCAAATTATCAAAGTTACGAACGCGAATCATATGAGGATGATGAAAACTAGCTTGACAGAAATTCCCATGTGTCCTCGGGAGTTCTTTGCTTTATATAAGAATTTGTTCAGGCTTGTCCTTTGCTACAAAAAGGATTCGTCCACCTTGCTACACCTTTGCTACATTTATTACTTGGTACCCATTACGAATTACCTTATCACAAAACTATCTGATACCAGTTGCCCGTGGTGCTGATTTGGAGCAACTTCTCCCTCGTCATCGTAATCAGCATCATAATCCTCATTCTACTCAACAATAGTAGCAATAGGATCCATAGAAGCAGCAATAGTAGCAGGAGTAGCAACGACACCAGAATCTTGGCCTTGGTCGAGAGGCACACGTCGCGCTCGTCCCACGAAATTTGCGCTGTGTTGATGTTGTTGTTGTTGGAGAGGGACGGTAGCTGCAACTGGTGGTGGTAGATGGGCAAGCACCTCATTAAAATTGGCGTCGATCTTGGTGCCAAATGTATTCTCCAAACCATCTAGCTTCTACATGGCCTCTCCAAGGCTGGTCACGATGTCTTGTACCTGGCCAGCCATCATTTGCTGAAATTTATCATGGAGCTCCATGTTGGTCATACCCTCCCAGTTGATCTCGCCAACTTGTGATCATGACATGGTTAGAAGCAATAGGAACACACACGAATATAAACCTACAAACTACTAGGATATAGTGGTGGTGGTGTGTCACAAATCTGTCTAGCAAATCTAAACTTCTTACCAGTTCTTACCCGGTAGCAGGCGGTGATCGGCAACCGTTGTAGTCAAAACTCTCAAAGCTAGGAAAGAGCGGTTTCCAGGTGGTGTCAAACACCTGACGTAGATGTATGCCGAGCTGGGAAGGCTTATGATATGGTAGCAAAAAGGGTCAGTAATAATAAGTTCAGAGATGCAAAATTGAAAAGACGCTTAACGACGGTACCGTGCTGGTCCTAGGCTAGACCGTACTAGAGACACGAGCCTTGAACACAAACAAAAGCACGGCGATGCACGTAATCAAGGGAAGAGCACACTCTAAGAAAATTCTCTTTTTTGGCACTTGTTCTTTTGCGCTCTTTTTTAGAAAATCTCTATAATGGCGAGTCTCTCAAAACTCTTCCCAAGACGTATAAATAGGATAGGCACAAAAAGAATTGACTATTTTTTCTAGGAGCGATTCGGGGTTGTGACGACCAAAAATTGCGACAAAAAAATCACTATGATAGTGAGTGTCTCAAAACGCCCTGGAAAGCCTAAAAACAGGATAGGAAAAATATATTTTCACATGCTGAAATTTTGGCCTAAAAACTGTCCGGGGGTCTCCACACTCTTTTTTCCCCAAAACCTACTCAGGCAATGAAACCCGAAACTGAAAACAAAGGGATCTCAAAATCAAACCTAATATGTGATGGACTCCGATTGGTGGTGGATCTATGAACTTATATATGGACACAGATGGATGGTGATGGTGGGTGGTGATATATGGCAAGGATGAAAACGTTGGTGGGTGATGGTATATGGTAGCGGTGATGATGGTGGTGGGTGATGGTATATGGCAGTGGTGAAGATGGTGCAGTGGCGACACGGTAACTTGTGAACAGAACTCGAAACTCTAAAGGACTAGACCCTAAGACCAATAAGTCGACAAGACAATGCAACCGCAAATTCAATGAAGCAAAAACATTGAAAAGATTATGCGAAGGCTCATATTGGTTCGTATGTGATGTACTTACCCTATTTTTTGTGGCTTTTTCGTGGTCTATAGGTATGAAGAACATATGCAATCTAACTATAAAAGACTGGTAAAATCTCATCGAGCAACCTGGAAATATGATACCACTTGATAGAGGCAAAGGTGTCCCGTCTACCGATGAGATGGTGCTATCGTTTTTGGTGGAGTAAACTTCGACGATCCGACTATGAACATGCTGATACGTCCATTATTTATCATGCTTTTATATTGATATTTATTCCATTATGGGTTGTAATTACACGTTATGGTACAATACTTATGTTTTCTCTCTCTTATTTTGCAAGGTTTACATGAAGAGGGAAAACGCCGGCAGTTGGAATTCTGGACTGGAAAAGGAGAAAATCTGAGAGACCTATTCTCCACAACTCCAAGAGTCTTGAAAAGTTATGGAGAATTATTTTGGAATGTATAAAGAATATTGGGCGAAACAAATACCAGAGGGGACCCACCAGGAGGTCACAAGCCTGCCAGGCGCGACCACCCCCTGGTCGTGCCTAGGTGGCTTGTGGCCCCCCTGGCAGGTCTCCGGTTCCCATCTTCTACTATATGAAGAATCTTGACCTGTAAAAAATCATAAGAGGGCTTTCGATACGAAGCGTCGCCGTCTCGAGGCGGAACTTGGGCAGAACCAATCTAGAGCTCGGACGGAGCTGTTCTGCCAGGGAAACTTCCCTCCTAGAGGGGGAAATCGAAGCCATCGTCATCACCAATGATCCTCTCATCAAGAGGGGGTCAATCTCCATCAACATCTTCACCAACACCATCTCATCTCCAAACCCTAGTTCATCTCTTGTATCTGATCTTTGTCTCAAATCTCGGATTGGTACCTGTGGGTTGCTAGTAGTGTTGATTACTCCTTGTAGTTGATGCTAGTTGGTTTAGTTGGTGGAAGATCATATGTTCAGATCCTTTATGATAATTAATACTCCTCTGATTTTGAACATGAACATGCTTTGTGAATAGTTACGTTTGTTCCTGAGGACATGGGATAAGTCTTGTTATAAGTAATCATGTGAATTTGGTATTCATTCAATATTTTGATGAGATGTATGTTGTCTCTCCTCTAGTGGTGTTATGTGAACATTGACTAGATAACACTTCACCATTATTTGGGCCTAGGGGAAGGCATTGGTAAGTAATAAGTAGATGATAGGTTGCTAGAGTGACAGAAGCTTAAACCCTAGTTTATGCGTTGCTTCGTAAGGGGCTGATTTGGATCCATATATTTCATGCTATGGTTAGATTTATCTTAATTCTTCTTTTGTAGTTGCGGATGCTTGCGAGAGAGGTTAATAATAAGTGGGAGGTTTGTCCAATTAAGTGCAGCAGCCAAGCACCGGTCCACCCACATATAAAATTATCAAAGTAACGAACGCGAATCAAATGAGCATGATGAAAACTAGCTTGACAGAAATTCCCATGTGTCCTCGGGAGCGCTTCACTTTCTATAAAAGTTTGTCCAGGCCTGTCCTTTGATACAAAAAGGTTTGGGTTACCTTTCTGCATCTTTGCTACACTTGTTACTTGTTACTCGTTACAAATTATCTTATCACAAAACTATCTATTACCGATAATTTCGGTGCTTGCAGAGAATACCTTAGTGAAAACCGCTTGTCATTTCCTTCTGCTCCTTGTTGGGTTCGACACTCTTACTTATCGAAAGGACTACGATAGATCCCCTATACTTGTGGCGCCATTGCTAGGGAGTGAAGCGCCTTTGGTAAGTGGAATCTGGTAGGAAAAAATTTATATAGTGTGCTCAAATTACAGTCACTTGTTACTATGGAAAGTAATCCATTGAGGGGCTTGTTTGGTGTATCTTCACCTAGACCAGAAGCACAAAGAGTTGCTCCTCAACCTACTGAACCTACTGAAAATAGTTATTATGAAATTCCTTTGAGTATGATAGAGAAACTGCTAGCTAATCCTTATGCAGGAGATGGAACGCTACATCCTGATTTGCATATAATCTTGCAGGTCTACCCGAGGATCACATCAAGAAGAAGGTCTTTCTTTATCTTTGAAGGAGAAGGCATTGACATGGTATAGGCTATGTGATGATATTGGATCATGGAGCTACAACCGATTGAAAATGGAATTTCATGATAAGTTTTATCATATGCATCTAGTTCATCGTGATCGGAAATATATCAATAATTTTTCGCCTTGTGAAGGAGAGAGAATCGCTCAAGCTTGGGGGAGGCTTAATTCAATGTTATATTCATGACCCAATCATGAGCTCTCGAGAGAAATTATTATTCAGATTTTTTATGCTCGGCTTTCTCATAATGATCAATCCATGCTCGATACTTCTTGCACTGGTTCCTTTATGAAGAAAGATATTGACTTCAAATGGTATTTATTGGAAATAATTAAACGCAACTTTGAAAATTGGGAACTCGATGAAGGTAAGGAGTCAGGTATAAACCTTAAGTTTGATTGTGTTAAATCCTTTGTAGACACCGATGCTTTTCATGAATTTAGCACTAAATATGGACTTGACTCTGAGGTAGTAGCTTCTTTCTGTGAATCTTTTGCTGCTCATGTTGACCTCCCTAAAGAGAAGTGGTTTAAATATCATCCTCCCCTTGAGGTGAAAGTAGTTGAACCTATTAAAGTTGAAGAAGAAACTATTACTTATAATGTTGATCCTATTATTCATGCTTCTTATATTGAGAAACCACATTTTCCTCTTAGAATAAAGGAACATGCTAAAGATTCAACTGTGGTTTGTAAGAGCTATGTTAGAACACCTACACCTCGTGAACAAATTAAACTTGAACCTAGTATTTCTATGGTTAAAGATCTCTTGGTTGATATTATTGATGGGCATGTTATTCATTTATGTGATGAAGCTACTAGAATTGCTAGACCTGATGCTAAAGATAAACATAGACCTATTGTTGGCATGCCTATTGTTTCTGTTAAAATAGGAGATCATTGTTATCATGGCTTATGTGATGTGGGTGCTAGTGTGAGTGCAATTCCCTTTACCTTATATCAAGAAATTATGAATGATATTGCACCAGCTGAGTTAGAGGAAATTGATGTTACCATTAAGCTTGCTAATAGAGTTACTATAGCACCAATTGGGATTGTTAGAGATGTTGAAGTATTGTGTGGGAAAATAAAATATCCTACTGATTTTCTTGTCCTTGGTTTCCCACAAGATGATTTTTGTCCCATTATATTTGGCAGGCCTTTCTTGAATACTGTTAATGCCAAGATAGATTTTGAGAAGGAAACTGTTACTATAAGTTTTGGGGATGCGTCTCATGAGTTTAATTTCTTTAAATTTCGTAGACAACCCCACGATAAAGAATTGCCTAGTAAGGATGAAATTATTGGTCTTGCTTCTATTGCTGTGCCTCCTACTGATCCCTTTGAACAATATTTTCTAGACCATGAAAACGATATGCATATGAATGAAAGGAATGAAATAGACAAGATTTTCTTTGATCAACATCCTATTTTGAAACACAAATTGCCTGTTGAAATACTGGAGGATCCTCCTGCACCCAAGGGTGATCTCATGTTTGAGCTTAAACAATTACCGGACACTCCAAAATATGCTTATCTTGATGAAAAGAAGATATATCCTGTTATTATTAGTGCTAACCTTTCAGAGCATGAAGAATAGAGATTATTGAAAACTCCAAGGAAGCACTGTGCTGCTATTGGATATACTCTTGATGATCTTAAGGGCATTAGTCCCGCTCGCCTAAAATATATATCGAGCCCGGTGCCAAACCAGTTGTTGATCACCAACGACGGTTAAATCCTAAAATGAAAGAACTGGTAAGAAATGAAATATTAAAGCTTTTGGAGGCACGTATTATTTATCCTATTGCTTATAGTAGATGGGTTAGTCCCTGTTGGAAATATGCCCTAGAGGCAATAATAAATTAGTCATTATCATATTTCCTTGTTCATGATAATTGTTTATTATCCATGCTAGAATTGTATTGATCGGAAACTCAGATACATGTGTGGATACATAGACAACACCATGTCCCTAGTATGCCTGTAATTGACTAGCTCATTGATCAAAGATGGCTAAGGTTTCCTATCCATGGACATGAGATGTCATTGATAACGGGATCAAATCATTAGGAGAATGATGTGATGGACAAGACCCAACTATAAACGTAGCATATGATCGTGTCCGTTTATTGCTATTGTTTTCTGCATGTGAAGTATCTGTTCCTATGACCATGAGATCATGCAACTCACTCACACCGGAGGAGTGCTTTGTGTGTATCAAACGTCGCAACGTAACTGGGTGACTATAAAGGTGCTCTACAGGTATCTCCGAGGGTGTCTGTTGGGTTGGCATGGATCAAGACTCGAATTTGTTACTCCGTGTGACGGAGAGGTATCTCAGGGCCCACTCGGTAATACGGCATCACAATAAGCCTTGCAAGCAATGTGACTAAGTGTTAGCCACGGGATCTTGTATTACGGAACGAGTAAAGAGACTTGCCGGTAACGAGGTTGAACTAGGTATACAGATACCGACGATCGAATCTCGGGCAAGTAACATACCGAAGAACAAAGGGAACATCATACGAGATTAAATGAATCCTTGACATAGATGTTCAACCGATAAAGATCTTCGTAGAATATGTAGGAACCAATATGGGCATCTAGGTCCCCCTATTGGTTATTGACCATAGAGGTGTCTCGGTCATGTCTACATAGTTCCCGAACCCGTGGGGTCTGCACACTTAAGGTTCGGTGATGTTTCGGTAGTATAGAGTTATGTATGGTGGTGACCGAAGTTTGTTCGGCGTCCCGGATGAGATCCCAGATGTCATGAGGAGCTCCAGGAATGGTCCGGAGGTAAAGATTGATATATAGGAAGTCCTGTTTTGGTCACCGGAAAAGTTTCGGGCTCATCGGTAGTGTACCGGGAGTGCCGGGAGGGTGTTGGGGGACCATTGGGAGGGGTATTTCGACCCAAGAGGCTACATGGGTTGTGGGAAGAGGTATTCCTGCCCTTAGTGAGCTGTCCTAAGTCCCACAAGAGGACCATGCAGCTGGAGAGGAAGGAGAAGGAAAAAAGGCCATGGTGGAAAGAGTTTCCAAGTGGGAAGGAGGAGTCCTAGTCCTACTAGGATTGGAGGAGGACTCCTCCTCTCTTCCTTGCCCAAGGCCAAGTTCTGGCCCCTTGTGCGCCAAGTCTCCTCCCTCCCTCCTCCTATATATATACTAGAGGTTTTGAGGGTTTTGAGACATAGAAAACAGCCACGTGCTGCCTCTCCTCTAGATCGTAGTTTCTCCTCTAGATTGGTTTCATGATGCTTAGGCGAAGCCCTACTGGAATAGCTCCACCACCATCGCCGCAACGCCATCGCGCTGCCGGAGAACTCTTCTACCTTTCCGCTCCCTCTTGGTGGATCAAGAAGGCAGAGATCATCATCGAGCTGTACATGTGCTGAACGCGGAGGTGCCGTCCGTTCGGCGCTAGATCAGAAGGACCGTGATCAAGATCGCGAGATGATTTGTTATTGGATCATGGAACGGATAGTGATGAGATCGCGGGACGGATTGTGATTGTATCGTGGGACGAATCGTGATGGGATCGTGGGACGCTCGGTGATTTGGATCGTGAAGACGTTCGACTACATCAACCGCGTTTCTTAACGCTTCCCACTTAGCGATCTACAAGGGTATGTAGATCCACTCTCCCTCTCATAGATGCTCATCATCATGGATAGATCTTGCGTGTGCGTAGGAATTTTTTTGTTTCCCATGCAACGTTCCCCAATAGTGGCATCATGATCTAGGTGTAATGATCGATATGGTTGACTAGAGGGGGGGGGGGTGAATAGGCAACTAACACTTTTCTACTTTTCTTTAACAATTAAGGTTTATCATCAAATAAATTAGCTAGATGTGTAACTAGGTGAACAACCTATATGATGCTAACCACTACTAGCACAGAAGCAAGCACGGGATATGACACAGTAAACGCTTGCAATAAGTAAAGATGCGAGATAACCAAAAGTGGAGCCGGTGGAGACAAGGATGTGTTACCGAAGTTCCTTCCCTTGTGGGTAAGTACGTCTCCGTTGGAGAGGTGTGGAGGCACAATGCTCCCCAAGAAGCCACTAGGGCCACCGTATTCTCCTCACGCCCTCACACAATGCGAGATGCCATGATTTCACTATTGGTGCCCTTGAAGGCGGCGACCGAACCTTTACAAACAAGGTTGGGGCAATCTCCACAACTGAATTGGAGGCTCCCAATGATACCACGAATCTTCACCACAATGGAATGTGGCTCCGAGGTGACCTCAACCGTCTAGGGTGCTCAAACACCCAAGAGTAACAAGATCCGCGAGGGATTAGTGGGGGAGAATCAAATTTCTCTTGGTGGAAGTGTAGATCGGGGCCTTCTCAACCTATCCCTAGGAAATCAACAAGATTGATTGGCTAGGGAGAGAGATCGGGCAAAAATGGAGCTTGGAGCAACAATGGAGTTTTGAGAAAGAAGAGGTAAGCTTCTTGGAGAAGAAGACCTCCCTTTTATAGTGGGGGACAAGATGCAACTGTTATCCACTCACTCAGCCCCATGCATCACGGTACTACCGCAAAAGTCACGGTACTACCGCGATGGCTTGCGATACTACCGCAGCCTTGTGCGGTACTACCGCTAGCACGGGAGTAGCTGGCCCTGCCTGTTAGCAAGCGATAGAACCGCCGGAGCGGTACTACCGCAAGCCCGTGCGGTAGTTGTCGGCAGAGGCAGCCACTGGAGGTGCACGGAACTAAAAAAATTACTTCCGTGCCAACCTCCGCAGAGAGAAACTATGTGAAAAAAGTCCGCACGGTAGTACCGGACGAGAATCGCGGTACTACCATAGTAGGGCGGAAGTAAAAAATTCCATCCGCGCCTACTACTATAGGTGTAGAGGCCAGGGCTGGAGACAACGGTACTACCGCTCCACGGAGCGATACTACCGCTGGCACCTGCGGTACTACCGCTCCCTGGAGCGGTACTACCGTAGGCCACTGAACCCAAACACTTCGCAGGCGTTCCTTTTGCACAGAGAAGGAAAACAGGTTGGGGCTCCATTGAAGAGAGGGAAAGGTGGTGCAAGGGAATAGATGTGCACGTGTTGATTCCACCCATACCTTTCCGATGCGGACCCCCTCTTGATAGTACGGCTTTCCTACGAATCAAATCCACCGAAAAGAAACGCATAGAACAACCGTCTTCGAGAGCTTCCGAGCAGCACTGAATCATCTTGTGCCTAGACCTGAGATATCTGAAATGCTCAATGCACACGATTAGTTCGCATAGGCATTGTCATCAATCACCAAAACCACTTAGGGAGAAATATGCCCTTACACTAGGTCTATGTGTAGATGAGATCTCGAGTAGAACACAAAGGAGTTTGCGGGTGTTGATGCTTAGATTGCTTCCTCCCTTGTTCGTGTTTTGGTTCAGCGGTGTTGTGGGATGAAGCGGCCCGGACCGACCTTATTCGTACGCTTACGAGAGACCGGTTCCATCGACTGACGTGTAACTTTGTTGCACAAAGATGGCTGGCAGGTGTTTGTTTCTCCTACTTTAGTTGGATCGGATGCGACAAAGGCGGTCCTTGAGAAGGTTGAAAAGCAATTTATGTATCACCCTTGTGGTTCTGTGTAGGTGAGAATTGTTCTTGCTAGATACCCGTAGCAGCCACGTAAAACATGCAACAACAATTAGAGGACGTCTAACTTGTTTTTGCAGGGTATGTTGTGATGTGATATGGCCAATTACATGATGAGATATATGTGTTGTATGAGATGATCATGTTTTGTATAGAATATCACGACTTGCATGTCGATGAGTACGGCAACCGGCAGGAGCCATAGGGTTGTCTTATATTATTGTATGACCTGCGTGTCAATCATTAAGCACTATGTAATGCTTTACTTTATCGCTAAACGGTAGCAATAGTAGTACAAGCATGGTGGGCACGACAACCCGGATTACGACACGTTGATGGAGATCAAGATGATGGAGATCATGGTGTCATGCCGGTGACGATGGAGATCATGGCGGTGCTTTCAAGATGGAGATCAAAAGCACAAGTTCATGGACATATCATGTCACTTATGATTTGCATGTGATGTTAATCCTTTTATGCACCTTGGTTTGGTTAGGACGGCGGTAGCATTATAAGGTGATCCCTCACTTAATTTCAAGATAAATTGTGTTCTCCCTGAGTGTGCACCGTTGCGAAAGTTCGTCGTGTCTAGACACCACGTGATGATCGGGTGTGATAGACTCTACATTCACATACAATGGGTGCAAGTCAGTGTTGCACATGTAGAACACTCGGGTTAAACTTGACGAGCCTAGCATGTACAGACATGGCCTCGGAACACAAGAGACCGAAAGGTTGAACATGAGTCATATACTAGATCTGATTAACATGATGATGTTCACCATTGAAACCACCTCAACTCACGTGATGATCGGACTTGAGTTGGTGAATTTGGATCATGTATCACTCGAATGACCGGAGGGATGTCAATTTGAGTGGGAGTTCTTAATTAATATGTTTAATTGAACTGATTATCATGAACGTAGTCAGTCGTGTCTTTGCAAATTATGTTGTAGATTACTAGCTCACGTTGTAGCTCCCTTGTATTTTTATATGTTCCTAGATAAATATAGTTGACATATGATGGTAGCAATATTGCGGACTAAGTCCATGATGTGAGGATTGTCCTCATTGCTGCACAGAAGGATTATGTCCTTAATGCACCGCTCGGTGCGCCACCCCCTCTAGCATCGTCTATAGATGTTGTGAACATCTGACAGGCACGTTCCGATGACTACTTGATAGTTTAGTGCGTCATGCTTTATGGCTTAGAACTGAGGCTCCAAAAACATTTTAAACGTCATGGAACATATGAGATGTTCTAAGAGCTGAAATTGGGATCTCAGGCTCGTGCCCGTGTTGTGAGATATGAGATCTCCAACAAGATTCTTTGCCTGCAAGATGAAGCAGAATAGCTCAATTTTTGAGCATGTGGTCAGATTGTCTGGGTGCTACAATCACTTGAATCAAGTGGGAGTTGATCTTCTAGATAAGATAGTGATTGATATAGTTCTCTGAGTCACTATCACTAAGCTACTAGAACTTCATGATGAACTATAATTATGCCAGGGATGGAAATGATGATCCCTGAGCTGTTCGCGATGTTTGACACCATGAAGGTAGAAATCAAGAAGGAGCATCAAGTGTTGATGATTAGTAAAACCACTAGTTTCAAGAAGGGCAAGGGCAAGGAGGGAAACTTCATGGATGGCAAGTCAGTTGCTGCTCCAGTGAAGCAACCCAAAGTTGAACCCAAACCCGAGACTAAGTGCTTCTATTATGAGGAGAGCGGTCTCTGAAGCGGAACAACCCTAGATACTTGGTAGATAAGAAGGCTGGCAACGTCGACAAGAAGTATATATGATATACGTGTTATTATTGTGTACCTTGCTAGTACTCCTAGTAGCACCAGGGTATTTGATACCGGTTCGGTTGCTAAATGTTAGTAACTCAAAATAAAAGCTATGGAATAAATGGAGACTAGCTAAGTGTGAGGTGACGATGTGTTGGAAATGTTTCCAAGGTTGATGTAATCAACATCGCACCCTCTTTCTACCTTCGAGATTAGTGACAAACCTAAATAAATGTTATTTGGTGTTTGCGTTAAGCATGAACATGATTAGATCGTGTTTATTGCAATGCGGTTATTCATTTAAGTGAGATAATAATGGTTATTCTGTTTACATGAATAATACCTTCAATGGTCATGCACCCAATGAGAATGGTTTGTTTAATCTTCACCGTAGTAATACACATGTTAATAACATTGATGCCAAAAGATGCAAAGTTAATAATGATAGTACCACATACTTGTGGCACTGCCGCTAAATGTCATATTGGTATAAATCGCATGAAGAAACTCCATGCTGATGGATATTTGGACTCATTCGATTTTGAATCGGTTGAGACATGCATACCATGCCTCTTGGGCAAGATGACTAAGGACCCTGTTTTCCGGTTTGATGGAGCGGGCAAGTGATTTTTATTGGAAATGATACATGTTGATGTATGCAATCCAATGAGTCTTGTAGCGTGCGGTGGATATCGTTATTTTCTTACCTTCACTGATGATTTCAGTAGATATAGTGTATATTTACTTAATGAAACACAAGTCTGAATCATTTGAAAAGTTCAAGCAAATTCAGAGTGAAGTTTAAAGATCATCATGACAACAAGATAAAAATGTCTGCGATATGATCGTGGAGGTGAATATCTGAGTTACGAGTTTGGCATACAACTTTAGACAATGTGAAAGTTGTTTCACAACTCACGCCACCCGGAACACCATAGTGTGACGGTGTGTTCGAACGTGATAGTCATGCTCTATTGGATATGGTGCATACTATGATGTCTCTTATCGATTTTCCACTATCGTTTTGGGGTTATGCATTAGAGACAACTACATTCACTTTAAATAGGGCACCATCTAAATCTCTTGAGATGACACCATATGAATTATGGTTTGATAGAAACCTAAGCTGCCATTTCTTAATGTTTGGGGCTGCGATGCTTATGTGAAAAAAAGGTTTTCACCTAATGAGCTCGAACCCAAAGCGGACAAATGCATCTTCATGGAATACCCTAAGAACAGTTGGGTATACCTTCTATCTCAGATCCAAGCACAAAGTATTTGTTGCTAAAACAGGTCCTTTCTCGAGAAATAGTTTCTATCGAAAGAATTGAGTGGGAGGAAGATAGAACTTGATGAGGTTGTTGAACCTTTGTTCAACCAGAGAGTATTGCAACGCAGAAAGTTATTTCTGTGGAGCCTACGTTAGTTGAAGAGGAAGTTAATGATGATGATCATGAAGCTTCAGATCAAGTTACTATCGAACCTCGTAGGTTGACATGAACGCATACTGCTCTTTAGTGGTACGGCAACCCTGTCTTAGAGGTCATGTTGTTGGACAACGATGAGCCTACGAGCTGTGCAGAAGCGATGATGGGCCTGAATTTCGACAAATGGTTAGATGCCATGAAATCCGAGAAAGGATCCATGTATGAAAACTAAGTATAGACTCTGGTAGACTTGCTCGTTAGACGGCAGGTCATTGAGTACAAATGGACCTTTAAGATGAAGACAGACGCTGATGGTGAATGTCACCATTTATAAAGCTTGACTTATCGCAAAGAAGTTTCTGCCAAGTTCAAGGAGTTGACTATGATGAGGCTTTCTCACTCGTAGCGATGCTAAAGTCTATTGGAATTATGTTAGCAGTTGCTGCGTTTTTCAATTATGAAATCTGGTAGATGGATGTCAATACATCGTTTCCTTCCTTGAGGAAAGGTTGTGTGAGATACAATCAGAAGGTTTTGTCAATCCTAAGGATGCTAAAAGGTGTGCAAGCTATAATGATCCTTCTATGGATTGAAACAAGCATCTTGGAGTTGGAATATACGGTTTGATGAGGTGATCAAAGTTTTTTGAGTCTATACAAAGTTTATGAGAAACTTGTATTTACAATAAAGTGAGTGGGAGCACTATAGAGTTTCTGATAAGCATATGTGGATGACATATTGTTGATGGGAAATGATGTAGAATTTCTGGAAAGCATAAAGGTTTGTTTGAAAAGAGTTTTTCAAAGGAAGACTTGGATAAAGCTACTTAATTGTTGGGCATCGAGATCTATAGAGATAGATCAAGACATCTGATAAGACTTTCAATGAGTACATACCTTGACAAGATTTTGAAAGAGTTCAAAATGGATCAGTTAAAGAAAGAGTTCTTGCCTGATTTGTAAGGTGTGAAGTTGAGTGAGACGCAAAGCTCGACCACGGCAGAAGAAAGAGAAAGGACGAACATCGTCCCCTATGTCTTAGCCATAGGCTCTATAATAATATGACATGCTATGTACTGCACCTATGTGTGCCTTGCCATGAGTCTGTCAAGGGGTACAAGAGTGATCGAGGAGTGGATCACTGGATAGCGGTCAAGATTATCCTTAGTAACTGAAGGACTAAGGAAATGTTTCTCGAGTATGGAGGTGATGAAGAGTTCATCGTAAAGAGTTACGTCGATGCAAGCTTTAACACTGATCCGGATGGCTCTTAGTAGCAATCCGGATACGTATAGTGGAGCAACCATTTGGAATAGTTCCAAGTGGAGTGTGGTAGCAGTATTTACAGTATGACATAGAGATTTGCAAAGTACACACGGATCTGAATGTCGTAGACCCGTTGACTAAAAGACCTCTCTCACATGCAAAGCATGATCGAGCCCCAGAACTCATTGGGTGCTAGATTCATAACAATGTGAATCACATGGTGATGTGAACTAGATTATTGACTCTAGTGCAAGTGGGAGACTATTGGAAATATGCTCTAGAGGCAATAATAAATTAGTTATTATCATATTTCCTTGTTCATGATAATCGTTTATTATCCATGCTAGAATTATATTGATCAGAAACTCAGATACATGGGTGGATACATACAAAACACCATGTCCCTAGTATGCCTCTAATTGACTAGCTCGTTGATCAAAGATGGTTAAGGTTTCCTAGAACTGGAAATGAGATGTCATTTGATAATGGGATCACATCATTAGGAGAATGATGTGATGGAGAAGACCCAACTATAAACGTAGCATATGATCGTGTCAGTTTATTGCTTTTGTTTTCTGCATGTCAAGTATCTGTTCCTATGACCATGAGATCATGCAACTCACTCACACCAGAGGAGTGCCTTGTGTGTATCAAACGTCACAACGTAACCGTGTGACTATAAAGGTGCTCTACAGGTATCTCCGAGGGTGTCTGTTGGGTTGGCATGGATCAAGACTAGGAGTTGTTACTTCGTGTGACGGAGAGGTATCTCAGGGCCCACTCGGTAATACAACATCACAATAAGCCTTGCAAGCAATGAGACTAAGTGTTAGCCACGGGATCTTGTATTACAGAACGAGTAAAGAGACTTGTCGGTAACGAGGTTGAACTAGGTATACAAATACCAACGATCGAATCTCGGGTAAGTAACATACCGAAGAACAAAGGGAACATCATACGAGATTAACTGAATCCTTGACATAGAGGTTCAACCGATAAAGATCTTCATCGAATATGTAGGAACCAATATAGGCATCCAGGTCCCGCTATTGGTTATTGACCATAGAGGTGTCTCGGTCATGTCTACATAGTTCTCGAACCCGCATGGTCTGCACACTTAAGGTTCAGTGACGTTTCAGTAGTATAGAGTTATGTATGGTGGTGACCGAAGGTTGTTTAGAGTCCCAGATGAGATCTTGGACATCACGAGGAGCTCTAGAATGGTTTGTAGGTAAAGATTGACATATACGAAGTCCTGTTTTGGTCACAGGAAAAGTTTCGGGCTTATCGGTAGTGTACCGGGAGTGCCGGGAGGGTGCCGGGGGACCATCGGGATGGGTATTTCGACCCAAGAGGCTACATGGGCTATGGGAAGAGGTATTCCAGTCCTTAGAGGGCTGGCCTAAGTCCCACAAGAGGCCCATGCGGCTAGAGAGGAAGGAGAAGGAAAAAAGGCCAAGGTGGAAAGGGTTTCTAAGTGGGAAGGACGAGTCCTAGTCCTACTAGGATTGGAGGAGGACTCCTCCTATCCTCCTTGCGCAAGGTCAAGGGCTTGCCCCTTGTGAGCCAAGTCTTCTCCCTCCCTCCTCCTATATATACTAGAGGTTTTGAGGGTTTTGAGACATAGAAAATAGCCACGTGCTGCCTCTCCTCTAGATTGTAGTTTCTCCTCTAGATTGGTTTCAGCGGTGCTTAGGCGAAGCCCTGCTAGAATAGCTCCACCACCATCGCCGCAACGCCGTCGCGCTGCCAGATAACTCTTCTACCTCTCCGCTCCCTCTTGCTGGATCAAGAAGGCGGAGATCGTCATCGAGTTGTACGTGTGCTGAACGCGGAGATGCCGTCCGTTCGGCGCTAGATCAGAAGGACCGTGATCAAGATCGCGAGACAATCCGTGATTGGATCACGGGACGGATCGTGATGAGATCGTGGGACGGATCATGATTGGATCGCGTGACGGATCCTGATGGGATCATGGGACGCTCGGCAATTTGGATCGCGAAGACGTTCGACTACATCAACTGTGTTTCTTAATGCTTCCCACTTAACGATATACAAGGGTATGTAGATCCACTCTCCCTCACGTAGATGCTCATCACCATGGTTAGATCTTGCATGTGCGTATGAATTTTTTTGTTTCCCATGCAACGTTTGCCAACAGCCCCGTCCATTTTGTCCCTAAGAAAGGAGGTATTATCGTAGTTCCTAATGATAAAAATGAACTGACCCCGCAAAGAATTGCTATAGGGTATAGAATGGTAATTGATTTTAGGAAATTAAATAAATCTACTAGGAAAGATCATTACCCTCTACCTTTTATTCATCAAATGCTAGAAAGACTATCCAAACACACACATTTTTTGCTTTCTAGATGGCTATTCCGGTTTCTCTCAAATACCTGTGTCAAAAGAGGACCAAGAGAAGACCACTTTTACTTGCCCTTTCGGTACCTTCGTGTGACGCCCCCATTCTCGACCGTACGCTAAACACATACGCAATACGGACGTCCAAGATTAGCGACTTACTAATCAATATCACAACACAACACTAGACACAATTTAAAGTCATACAACTTCATATTACAAGCCAGGGGCCTCGAGGGCTCGAATAAAAAGCTCGACAACCACGAGTCAGCGGAAGCAAATAATATCTAAGTACAGACATAAGTTAAAAAAGTTTTTCCTTAAGAAGGCTAGCACAAACGTAACACGGATCGAAAGAGGCGAGGCGTCCTGCCTGGGAACCTCCTAACTACTCCTGAGCGTCCGCACTCTCCACGTAGTAGCAGGCTCTAGCGATGGTGTAGTATTCGTCTCGGGCGTACTCCATCTCCAGGGCTCCATTGTCTGAACACAGAAACTTATCGAGGGGGAAAGAGAAAGAAAATCAGCGGTGAGTACTCATCCAAAGTACTCGCAAGACTGACATCAGAAATATGCTAAGTATGCATCAGTATCAAGGAAAGGGGTTATATCTAGGGTGACTGCAGAAAGCAATAATAGGGGGAAAGGCCTAGTCCTATCGAAGACTAGCATCTTCATCATCTTGCAGCATTATAAGAGAGTAGACTAGTAGCTCATATATAGTTCTATTATTGTAGCAATTCTATTAAGTAACCACGCCCAGAGATTCTTCCTTGATTCCCTGGGAGGAAGCAATCTCGGAGCCAACTTTCATTTCAATTAAAGTCACAATTTTAGTTGTAGTAGGTCAAGGTACAACTCCAAGTCGTCCTATTATCATGGACACGGCTATTCGAATAGATTATTCATCCCTGCAGGCATGCACCACATATTCCCCAACACACTTGAATCACCTCTGGCCGGACACACTTTTCTGGGTCATGCCCGGCCTCGGGATATCAAAACATCATCGCCCCATCTAGACTCAACGAAGAGGCCAGCCCGCCGGTCTAAAATCCTAAGCGCGCAGGTTCATGGGCCCACTTGCCCTTGCACTCCTGCATGATGCGAGCGCAGCCGAGGTCAGTCCTAGCACCCCTTATAACAAGCGTGGTGCCATTGCGGACCACTCAGGCATGTGCCACTCAATTGCTGACGTCTGAAGAGCTTCAGCTGATACAACGATGCCGAGTACCCATAGCTTCTCCCACGTGAAGGTTAGTGCGTATTAAGGCTAATGACCTAACTCAAATTAAGTACCCAACCCATTAGCATTTTATTAATGCGGGGCAAGCGCGACCCATAAAGTGCGGTCCCGTCGCCCCGTCTCGAGGATGTGTGGCAAGGGCCTCTCCTGCCCGTCCACGCCTCATCATCATCAAACCGTGGGTACCCCTCAGGGTCGACCCATCACCAACATCTTTCTGTAACCAGGTCATAGTAAGTGTGTGTATCAAACATCAAGGCGGGAACTGAGGAATCACCCTCAATGGTCCTCGCTCCATGTAACCGTCAAGGTGGACTTTAGAGGAATCATCCTCGAGGGTCCCACACTTGAGGGGTTGCACGACAGAGACATCGTCGAGAATGGTGCAGGAGGAATCACCCTCGATAACCACGATCGGCTAGCTGCACTACAGGGCTAGCATCATGAGTACTTCATGAGGTGTCACCCTCGGTACTCGATAGTAGCACTATAGAGTCATACAACTAAGGGGAATGCAGTGATGTGAGGGGCTTGGCTTGTCAGTCGGTTAACCGAGTCTTCGAGTCATCGAGTTGTTGGGTCATCGATGAAGGAGTAGGGGCAATTGGGACTAAGGGGGGTCATTGGGGATTCATTCACCAACCTATACTAAGCAGTTGATAGAGCAACAGGTATAGTGGCAGTTTATCAAAAAGAGGTTGTGCATCAGAATAGGAGCTAACGAATAGAGTAGCAAAAATCTAATGCAAGAATAAGAGGGAAGAATGGGCGATATCGGAATGCTCAAGGGGGGGGGGTTGCTTGCCTTGTTGCTCTACGGCAAAGGCCTGATCGTCGGCGGTGTAGTCATATCCGGCAGCACCGTCAGTCTCAGGGTCTATCGGTAAGAAGAGGGGCGAGAAACAATAAATATAAAGCAAACAGATGCATCACATGCATGACATGACAATATGCAGAGCTAGACATGCACTAACGTTGTATTACACGTCGTAGGCGGGTCGGAAGAATATTTGACGATATTTTCCGGGTCTCGGGCTACTACCGGACAAACGAAAACGATGGAAAAGTTCCATGTTCTCTATTATAGGAGCACATGACACACGAACAGACCGCTTATTTGAATCCGTAGGATTTTTCTGATCAACTTTCATATATAAAGTTTTTCAATCTGAGCTACGGTTTAAAAGATGTGATTTTCTAAAGTTTTAAACATTTTCTAGAATTTATTTTATTTATTTAAATCAACATTATCCAGAATAGTGTAGGGTGACGTCAGCATGACGTAATGGTGACGTCAGCAATCAATAGGACGGCTGACCTGGTCAAACCTGACCAGTGGGCCCCACCTGTCATGGACCCTGGGTCTAAACAGATTGTAAATTAAACTAACAGGTTAATTAGAGGGGTGGGCCCTATCTGTCAGTGACTAATTAAGTTAGTATAATATGAATATTAATTAAACTAACCTAATTTATTAAAAGGGGCTTGGCCCACATGTCATACAAAGGGGGGGTGTTAGGCCCCACCTGTGAGTGACTGGGCTATGCCCAGTCATCCAGTTGACCAAGGTAACTAGTCAACTGGGTCGCCCTGGCCCACAGGCAGGGGCACTGGGGGTGGTCCCAGCCTAGCCACGTTGGCGGCTCAGTGCCGATGATGCCAAAATGCGGCGGAGGGCATGTGCCGGCGTCAGGATTCGCCCAAAGAGGGGCATTTGGCCCACGTGGGGGCGCGTTCGAACGAGCACGTAGCGCCACATCTAGTGAAGGCCGCGGCGTTGCCGGAGTAGGCCGGAAATGGCACTGACGACGAGCCTTGGTGGCGGCTGCGTTCGGGCCAGCACGGGGGCAGAGGTATGGGGCGCAAACGAGCAACCTAATAAGCTAGGGAGGGCCTACACGTTGTAGTGAGAAAAATGCGCACGGGCCCGAAGCCATTTGGTCGCCGGAGCCATGCCAGCGACGAGCTCAGGTGGAGCAGCGTTTGGGACTGACTAGGAGGGGGAGCTATGGTAGCAAAAAGGACTAGGGAGGAGAGGGAAAGGAGGACATGCTCACGGGGCTCCTGCAGGTGTGCTTAGTGGGCTCGGGGGAGGCCCAGGGAAGCCGGAATCGTCGCCGGAGTGTGTCGGTGCTCCGAGGAAGAAGACAGATTGGCGCGGCATTGCAGGAGCTTCGGGTGGCAACGGCTCGATGCAGGAGAAGGAGTCGACAATGGCAGTTCTCCTTGGCACGGCGGCGACGCGAGGGAGGCACGGTGGTCGCGGGGACGGCGACGACGCATTGACGATAGCTCGGGCATGGGGTTTCAGAGGAGAAGCACGAGTGGGAGAGGGGGATTTCGGGGGCTAGGGTTTGTGTGGGTGTCGAGGGCCACTTGTAGGCCGCCGGGGAGGTGTCGGATGGCCGACACGTGGCCAGGCATGGCCGTGGCCGTGCGATGGCCGTCATGGCTGCCCCTGCCTCCAACTATCGCAAGGTAGGGGATGACTCCCTGTTGGGCTGGGCCACATAGTGCCACTAGGGTCCAGTCCAACATTGAGGCTTTTCGATTTTCCTTTTTTTTGATTATTTTTGCTTTTAGAATTTAGTTAAATTATGTTTTGTAATATTTTAGCACCATTTGACTTAACTAACATAAGTGACCTGGTCCATATATCCTATAGCAATATTGGACAGAGCCACAAAAAGTTTGGGACTGTTAGAAAAACTTGGGAATTTCCATAATTGAAAAAGGCATTTAATTAAGTTATTTGGCCTCTGTTTTATTTATTTTGAGGCACCAATACATTTTATAAAATGTTTCTTGTAATTTTGTATATACCAGGAGATTATTTGCAACCCCAACATGTTTTTTTAGTTTTGCAAAACTATTTTATCCACCTTTCAAATGAATTTGAGTTGCAAAGGAAATTTGAATTGAGCTTTGATTCCAAGAATGATCACACATGGTTTAGCAAAAGCATTAGCATAATCTTGGCCATCACTGTAGCTTAATTACAATGATCACTGTAGCACTAAATCCAGGGCATCACATTTCGCATATAGACGTATCCCTTTTGGTTTATGCAGTGCACCTGCTACCTTTCAAAGATGTATGACTACTATATTCTCTGATTTTTGTGAAAGGATTGTTGAGGTTTTCATGGAGGATTTTTCCGTTTACGGAACTTCTTTTGATGATTGTTTGAGCAACCTTGATTGAGTTTTGCAGAGATGCAAAGAAACTAATCTTGTCTTGAATTGGGAGAAGTGCCACTTTATGGTGAATGAAGGTATTGTCTTGGGACACAAAATCTCCCAAAGAGGTATTGAAGTTGATAAAGCTAAAGTTGATGCTATTGAAAAAATGCCGTGTCCCACGGATATCAGAGGTATAAGAAGTTTCCTTGGTCATGCTGGTTTCTATAGGAGGTTTATTAAAGACTTCTATAAGATTTGTAGGCCTCTCACTAATCTTTTGCAAAAAGATGTTCCATTCATTTCTAATGATGATTGTGTAGAAGCATTTGAAATTCTTAAGAATGCCTTGATTTCTGTACCCGTTGTTCAACCACCTGATTGGAACCTACCCTTTGAAATTATGTGTGGTGCTAGTGATTACGTCGTTGGCGTTGTTCTAGGACAAAGAGTTGATAAGAAATTAAATATTATCCATTATGCTAGTAAAACTCTAGACAACGCTCAAAGAAACTATGCTACCACTGAAAAGGAATTTTTAGCAGTTGTGTTTGCTTATGATAAGTTCAGACCTTATATTGTTGATTCCAAAGTAACTGTTCACACTGATCATGCTGCTATTAAATATCTTATGGAAAAGAAAGATGCTAAAATAAGAATTATTAGATGGGTTCTTCTGCTACAAGAATTTGATTTGCATATTATTGATAACAAGGATGTTGATAACCCCGTAGCAGATAACTTGTCTAGGTTAGAATATGTTCTTGATGACCCACTACCTATTGATGATAGCTTTCACGATGAACAATTAGTTGTCATAAATGATTTGTGTAATGCTCCATGGTATGCTGATTATGCTAATTACATTGTCGCTAAATTTATGCCGCCTAGTTTCACATACCAACAAAAGAAAAAGTTCTTCTATGACTTAAGACATTACTTTTGGGATGATCCACACCTTTATAAAGAAGGAGTAGATGGTGTTATTAGACGTTGTGTACCTAAGCATGAACATGAACTGATCCTACAGAAGTGTCATTTCGAGGCCTACGGAGGACACCACGCTGGAGATAGAATTGCACACAAGGTACTACAATCTGGTTTTTATTAGCCTACTCTCTTCAAGGAAGCTCATAAGTTTGTCTTGTCTTGTGATGAATGTCAAAGAATTGGCAATATTAGTAGACGCCAGGAAATGCCTATGAATTACTCTCTTGTTATTGAACCATTTGATGTTTGGGGTTTTGATTATATGGGACCTTTTCCAAAGTCCAACGGGTATACTCAAATTCTAGTTGATGTTGATTATGTCGCTAAGTGGGTGGAAGCTATTCCAACTAGTAATGATGATCATAACACCTCAATTAAAATGCTGAAAGAAGTTATTTTCCCTAGATTTGGAGTCCCTAGATGTTTAATGACTGATGGTGGTTCACACTTTATTCATGGTGCTTTCCGTAAATTGATTGCTAAGTATAACATTAATCATAGAATTGCATCTCCTTATCATCCTTAGTCTAGTGGTCAAGTAGAATTAAGCAATAGAGAAATTAAATTGATCTTTCAAAAGATTGTTAATAGACCTAGAAAGAATTGGTCGAATAAACTTGGCAATGCATTTTGGGATTATAGAACTGCTTACAAAAACCCTATGGGTATGTCTCCCTATAAAATGGTTTATGGTAAAGCATGTCACTTACCTCTAGAACTAGAGCACAAAGCTTATTGGGCAATCATGGAGCTCAATTATGATTTCAAACTTGCTGGTGAGAAGAGGTTATTTGACATTAGCTCACTTGATGAATGGAGGACCCAGGCCTATGAGAATGCCAAGTTGCTTAAAGAAAACGTTAAGAGATGGCATGATAAAAAGATACAAAAGTGTGAATTCAATGTAGGTGACCATGTCTTGCTATTCAATTCTCGTTTAAGATTTTTTGCAGGAAAACTTCTCTCTAAATGGGAAGGGCCTTACATTGTCGAGGAAGTATATCATTCCGGTCCTATCAAGATCAACAACACCGAAGGCACAAATACGAAGGTGGTAAATGGGCAAAGAATCAAACATTATGCCTCAGGTACTCCCATAAATGTTGAAACCAATATTATCAATACCATAACTCCGGAGGAGTACATTAGGGAGACCTACCAGAACGTTTCAAACTCCAAAAAGGAATATGTATGTGGTACGGTAAGCAAACCGACTCCAAAACTTTCCCAATAGCATTTTTTGTCAGTTTTGGAATATTAAATAAATTAGGAAAATTTAAAGTAGTCTGAAAGGTGCACGAGGAGGCGACAAGCCTGCAGGGCACGGCCTACCCCCCTGGTCGCACCCCTATGGCTTGTGGCCACCCCGTGCACCCTCCGAACTCCGTTTTCTTGTAGGACACTCCTTTAGGTTGGTAAAAATTCATTATATAATCTCCCGAAGGTTTTCACCATCGTACCATGGAAAAATCATCTGTTCTCTTTTGTTGTTGTTCTTCGGACAGATTTAGATCGTCATGACGTCCCCAAGTGCTCAGAAGGACAAGTTCTTCGATAAGGTCATCAAACCCTATCTTGCGGAGGTGTTGCGACAGACTCAAACCATTGAGATGCATGAGGGGGTGTTGCACATCCATGACGTTGAAGGGCTAAAGAAGACCAGAACTATGGAAACAAGGCTCGAAGCAATGGAGCAGCAAGTCTTCACGTGCCAAGGGATGGTGGAACGTGGACTCAATGCCAATCATATGATGATCTTGGAGTTTACCCATAAACACAAGCTGGACACGAAGGACATCGGGGAGCATATGTTCAAGCTTTACGAGAAAATTGAGCATCTCCAAGCCTAGATCTATGATCTACAAAACCAAAACTGTGAGTATTAATATATATATATTTAAGAGAATGAGTTTGGCTGCATATTTGAGGATTCCGAAGACTCGTTCATATTTTTACGATGGTGAGCCTATGCCTTGGAAGATGAAGGGCAAGCTTCCAACCTCATCAACAACTCCACCACCATCACCTTCGAAGAAGGACATCTAAATACATGGGTATGGGCACTCCCCTTGGCTTGTGCCAAGCTTGGGGGAGGTGCCCCGGTATCGTATCACCATCACACCTTTTACTTTTCTTGTTTTTCCTAGTTCAATCCTTTTGGTTATATCTTGATCTAGTAGAATAAAGTTTTAGTATGATCTAGCTTTGAGTTTTGCTTTTTGTTCCCCTTGTGTAAGTGAGTCCGGGAGTTATATAATAAAAATAGTTTTTATGTGAGGGATTTTCTTGCTTGCTATGATATTGAGAAAAATAAATAAGAAATAAAGGGAGAATAGTATAAAAGCAAAGAGTATATATGATGATCTTATGGGGAGTGATGACTTCACATATAAGAGGTATGTCGATTGAAATTTGTTGAGAGTTGACAAACATAGCGATTGGTCATTGGTGCAACTAAAAAGGAAGTCACAAAGAAAGAGAGGTTCACATATAAATATATTATCTTGGACATCTTTTATGATTGTGAGCACTCATTAAAATATTATATGCTAAGAAGTTGATGTTGGACCAGGAAGACAGCATAATGGGTTATGTTTGCTCATCTCCGAATAGAAGTTATGTTGTTATAGATCCTCCAACATGTAGTGCTTGCTTCCACCTCATACTAGCCAAAACTTCCGCACCAAGTAGACATACTACTTGTGCATCCAAACACCCTCAATCCAGTTGTGCCATGAAATTCCACCATACCTACCTATGGATTGAGTAAGATCCTTCAAGTAAGTTGTCATTGGTGCAAAAACAATAAGAATTGCTCTTAAATATGTATGATATTTTATTGTAAGGGAAAATAAGCGTTGTAAGAACTTGTGATAGTAAATAAATAAAAGCGACGGACTGCATAATAAAGGTTGCTATCACAAAGGGCAATGCAATGCGTCGTTCCTTTACATTAAGGGTTTGAACATCCCAAAACAAAAAGCGCATGACAACCTCTGCTTGCCTCTGCAAAGGGCCTATCTGTTACTTTTACTTCTTAAGTACTTACCATTATGCAAGAGTCATGGTGATCTTCACCACTTCCTATATTTTTCCTTTTTCGCTTGGCAAGCATTATGTGTTGGGGAATGATATAAACACATATATCCACTCGGACATGGGCGGTCATGAGTTATTATTGTTGACATCACCCTTTAGGTGAGTAGTTGGGAGGCAAAACTATAAGCCCCTATCTTTCTCTATGTTCAATTGAAGCTTCGACCTCATGAGTATCGCGTGAGTGTTAGCAATTATGAAAGACTAAAAGATGATTGAGTATGTGGATTTGCTTTAGAAGCTCTTATATTGACTCTTCTGATGTTATGATAAATTACGAATTGCTTCAATGACTGAGAGCATAGTTTGTTGGTTATCAATAGAGTTTTTGGTTCATACTTTATCATGTGAATGTATTGTTACTCCAGTATAAGAAATTATATATCAATAAGTATTGATGTTCTAAAGATGATCATGATGCCCTCATGTTCATATTTTAGTTTATCGACACCTCTAACTCCCAACATGTGGACATATTTATCGATCTCGGCTTTCGCTTGAGGACAAGCGAGGTGTAAGCTTGGAGGAGTTGATACGTCCATTTTGCATCATGCTTTTATATTGATATTTATTGCATTATGGGCTGTTATTACATGTTATGGTACAATACTTATGCCTTTTATCTCTTATTTTTCAAGGTTTACATGAAGAGGGAAAATGCCGGCAGCTGGAATTCTGGACTAGAAAAGGAGCAAATCTGAGAGACCTATTATGCACAACTCCAAAAGTCTTGAAAAGTTACGAAGAATTATTTTGGAATATATAAAAAAATATTGGGCGAAACAAATACCAGAGGAGACCCACCAGGAGGTCACAAGCCTGCTAGCAGCGGCCACCCCCTGGCCGCGCCTAGGTGGCTTGTGGGCCCCCTGGCAGGTCTCCGGTGCCCATCTTCTGCTATATGAAGGATTTTGACCTGGAAAAATCATAAGAGAGATTTCGGCACGAAACGCTGCTGTCTCGAGGCAGAACTTGGGCAGAACCAATCTAGAGCTCCGGCGGAGCTGTTATGCCGGGGAAACTTCCCTCCCGGAGGGGAAAATCGAAGCCATCGTCATCACCAATGATCCTCTCATCGAGAGGGGGTCAATATCCATCAACATCTTCACTAGCACCATCTCCTCTCCAAACCCTAGTTCATCTCTTGTATCCCATCTTTGTCTCAAACCTCAGATTCGTACCTGTGGGTTGCTAGTAGTGTTGATTACTCCTTGTAGTTGATGCTGGTTGGTTTACTTGGTGGAAGATCACTTGTTCAGATCCTTTATGATAATTAATACTCCTGTGATTTTGAATATGAACATGCTTTGTGAGTAGTTATGTTTGTTCCTGAGGACATGGGATAAGTCTTGTTATAAATAATCATGTGAATTTGGTATTCGTATGATATTTTGATGAGATGTATGTTATCTCTCCTCTAGTAGTGTTATGTGAACGTCGACTACATAACACTTCACCATTATTTGGGACTAGGGGAAGGCATTGGGAAGTAATAAGTAGATGATAGGTTGCTAGAGTGACAGAAGCTTAAACCCTAGTTTATGTGTTGCTTCATAAGGGGCTAATTTGGGTCCATATGTTTCATGCTATGGTTAGATTTATCTTAATTCTTCTTTGGTAGTTGTGGATGCTTGCAAGAGAGGTTAACCATAAGTGGGAGGTTTGTCCAAGTAAGGGCAGCACCCAAGCACCGGTCCACCCACATATTAAATTATCAAAGTAACGAACGCGAATCAAATGAGCATGATGAAAACTAGCTTGACAGAAATTCCCATGTGTCCTTGGGAGCGCTTTACTTTATATAAGAGTTTGTCTCGACCTGTCCTTTGCTACAAAAATGGATTGGGCTACCTTGCTGCACCTTTGTTACTTGTTACTCGTTACAAATTATCTTATCACAAAACTATCTGTTACCGATAATTTCAGTGCTTGCAGAGAATACCTTACTAAAAACCGCTTGTTATTTCCTTTTGCCCCTTGTTGGGTTCGATACACTTACTTATCAAAAGGACTACGATAGATCCCCTATACTTGTGGGTCATCACATGCGTGGACGTCGCGCCTTAGAAATCTCTAAACCAACTTCTAGAGATTATTGACCACACTGGAGCACGATCAACCTGACCACGAAGGTCTATTTTCTTCATGGAAACGAAGAACAAGCAAGAAAGTGAAATTGCAATCTGGATATTGAGAACATAAGAGGAAAGCTTTATTGATGAAAGTGGGGTTCTATGACGTATTGGTCTGGTCATGGAACACAAACGAAGGACGGAAGTTGCAGCTATGACGAACTTGTAATCTAAACAAAACTCAAGTCTAATACGGCATCCAAGGGATGTATATATGGGAGAAGAGAGGGGGATTTCATGCCCCCTTGGAGGACGGGCCCAAAACCAACCCTAACTCGGTTTCCCCACACATACAGACTCTAAAAAGAACCTATAATATGGTATTTTGAAAATTACATGGGCCTTGCCCGAAAATAAGGTGGCGCAACACCTATAATAGCATATGGACAAAATTTATAAAGTGGCATCTTGAATATTTCGTCCAAACCTTCATGCTCTTATTATGGTGTCTTCAAACTGCAAAAATCACCACTTGAAATTCCATTGTTCCTTCCCGCGTGCGTACCTTCTTCTCCATGCTTGATCCCGCTCCAATGGCCATCCTTCTTGTCGATGCCAGTCCCTTCATTCATAAGTAAAATGAAAGCATCTAATTTAGGCAACATCATATGTTCATGAACATTAGAAGGATTTCCAAGAAACAAAAGTACCTGATAATTTAGTTAGCGTGTACGAGCTCTAGTAACTGGTCCAATATGTAGAGGTGGTGGAGATGTGGGTGTAACATTAGTAGGGATGTCCTCATCAGTTTCACACATCTGGTTTTTGCTCTTGTTGCACATGTTTTGCTAGTCTTTAGATAAGTTGATTTTGTGTTGCATACATCTAGCATTTTTGTTGTATACGCTTACAAGTTTGTTGCTTGCATGAATTAGAGTTTAATCGTATTTAACTCATAGTTCCTTGCCTAAGTTCAAGATTTTTTGTTAAGGGTTGAGTCAATAATATCATTGCTTTACAAGTTTCTAGTCCCTACATTCCTAAATATAAAACATTTTAGAGATTCCACTATGGACTACATACGGATGTATATATATACATATTTTAGAGTGTATATTCACTCATTTTGCTCCGTATGTAGTCTATATTGAAATCTCTAAAAGGTCTTATATTTAAGAATGGAGGAAGCTTTTTTGTTGTTGTGTAGTGAGTCAATAACATCATTGTTTTTTTGAACTTGTTGCATGAGATGATATGGAATATATCTAGTGGTCTGGATGTTTAGTTGCCTGATAAACCACAAGTATAGGGGGTGACAACAATTTTCTAGGGTAGAGTATTCGACCCAAATTTATAGATTCAACACAAGGGTAGCCAAAGAATATTTGAGAGTATTAGCAGTTGAATTGTCAATTCAACCACACTTGGAGATAAATATCTACAGCAAAGTGATCAGTAGCATAATAATATGATAGTCTGATAGTAGTAGTAGCAGTAACAGTAGTGGTAACATTAGCAATAGTAATTTTTTAGCAAGTGCAATAGTAATAGAAGTAGTAGTGACTTAGCGAGAACAATAAGTGGAAAACTCGTAGGCACTAGATCGGTGTATTCGTTGGATCATATTCATCACATAATAGTCATAACCTAGGGCGACCCTGAACTAGCTCCAGTTCGTCAATGTAATGTAGGCATGTATTTCGTATATAGTCATACATGCTTATGGAAAAGAACTTGCAAGACATCTTTTGTCCTACCCTCCCGTGGTAGCGGGGTCCATAAGGAAACTAAGGGATATTAAGACCTCCTTTTAATTGAGAACCGGAACAAAGTATTAACACTTAGTGAATACATGAACTCCTCAAACTACAATCATCATCGTGAAGTATCCCAAATATTGTCACTATGGGGTGGACGGATCATAACATGTAATAGGTGCATATGTCTAGGCAAGATCGGATCAAGAACATAGATATAATGATGATAACATAAAAGCTTCATATCTGAAATCATGGCACTCGGGCCTAGTGACAAGCATTAAGCATAGCAAAGTCATAGCAACACCAGTCTTAGAGGATCAAGCCCTAACAAAACTAACCCGATTACATGATGAATCTCATCCAACTCCTCACTGACCAGCAAGCCTACGAAGGGATTACTCACTCCTGGTGGGGAGGATCATGGAATTGGCGATGGAGAAGGGTTGGTGATGACGAAGACCGAAGATCCCCCTCTCCGGAGCCCCAAACGGGCTCCATATCTGGCCTCCCGATGAAGAACAGGAGGTGGCGGCGGCTCCATATCGTGAAACCTGATGAAACATTCTCTCTGATTTTTTCTCTCCAAATTTAGGATTTTATAGCGTTGGAATTAGGGCCAGAGGGCCCACGAGGTGGGCACACTCCACCAGGCCATGCGAGGGGGGTCTGGCGCGCCCTGGTAGAGGGTGGCCACCCTACGCCCCCTCTCCGGTGGCGTATGTCTCCAATAATCCTCATATATTTCAAAATAATTCTCCAGAAAATTTTGTTCCATTTCGAGAACTTTTATTTCTGCACAAAAAACAACACCATGGTAGTTCTGCTGAAAACAATGTCAGTCCGGGTTAGTTTCATTCAAATCATGCAAATTAGAGTCCAAAACAAGAGCAAAAGTGTTAGGAAAATTCGATACATTGGAGACGTATCAAATCCACCTAGCTTAAACCCTTGCTTGTCCTCAAGAAATTCAGCTGACAAACTGAAAGTGAGAAAGAAAAACTTTAACGAACTCTTTTGTCCTCGTTTACATACATATGCTTAAGTAGCACCCAAAATTTTAGTAAAGATTATGACTAACCCTTTCAACAATAACTCTTGAAGATTATATTGACTCATATCAATGATGCAAGCAACTAGCAAGAAATTATAGGATATCTCAAGTGCAAACATTTGTCAAAACAATCATAATATAATATGACAATAGTGGTATCTCGCTAGCCCTTTCTGAGACCGCAAAACATAAATGCAGAGAACCTCCAAAGTTCAAGCAGTGACTAAACATTGTAATTCATGGTAGAAAAGACCCAATCATGATGCATCCAACATTCACTATACACAATGCATGAGGATGACAATAGTGCTCTCAAATCGGGCGCTTATTTTAGAAGGTGATGACTCAACATTAAAGTAAATAGATAGTCCCTTCGTAGAGGGAAGCAGGGATTTGTAGAGGTTCTAGAGGATTAAATAAGAGATACGTATAATTTTGAGAGGAACACCCTTCCTTTCAGCGTTACGACCAAGAGCTATCAATATATTCCATGTCAAACAAATTAGCGACGGTTCCCAAGCGGTAAAAGTAAAGGTTTACTCCCCCTCCACCAGCAAACACACTCCACGGTGAGCCGGATCCAAGGATACTATCCAAACCAACAACATTCCTAGGGGAGTTTTGTTTAATTATTGGCATTTATTTTGATTTCGGGACTGGGAATCCCTATTACCGCCCTTCTCGTGCAAGGACGAGTGAATAAACACTCATCATAAGAGTAACTCGCTTAACATGGAAGATACTGACCACCCCTTGTCGCTGCATGAGCAGTCCAGGTACACAAAACAGATGTTCATTTGAAATTTTTAGAGGTGGCACGTGCAAATTTACTTGGAACAGCAGGGTAATACCGCATAGAGGGTTAATGTTTTTTATGTACAAGCACTATTCCCACTTAGTACAGGTGAAGGCTAGCATATAGATTGAGAAGCGGTCAGCTAGAGAATGAATACGGTCATAAACATGCATTATGAATAATAAACATTGAATGCTATCACGAGTAGGATATGGACACCATGAACATAAATATCATGAAGTCTATGTTGGTTTTGATTCAACTACATGTGTGAACATGTGCCGAGTCAAGCCACTTGAAACATTCAGAGGAGGATACCATATCATCATAATACATGACAACCAGTTTAATGCATGTTGACATCTAAGCTAAATCATTATCCACTCCTAGCTACTTGAGCATGGCATCAGAAACTATAATCTCTAATTGTCATTGCAAACATGTTTGATCATAATATGCTGAATCATGGATACTAGGTTAAACATATTTACAAAAACAAGAACAAGTTGAGTTCATACCCGCTTTTCTCTGCCACAGTCAATTCGTCAAATATCGCCATTATTGCCTTTCACTTGCACAAACGAATGCTATCGAAATAATAACAGTGCAAGAGTGTCGTGGGCTAACATGGAATCTACAAACATTTTATTCAAGAGGAGAAGACACGGTAATATTGGTTTTTTGTTAGATCAACAATAATGCATATGAGAGCCACTCAACATTTTCAGCATGGTTTTCTCCTTGGTATGACTCGATAAAAGAAAGAGAATTTCATAGAAACACACTGAAATATTTTTGGAGTTTTTAGTTTTTCTTGAATAAAGCAAACCAGAGAAGGAAAACAAAAATGAGAAAAAAAATATTTACTCGGGAGAACTCCCAACAAGCAAATGAAGAAATGAGAAATCTTTTGGGTTTTCTTTTAATACTACAACAACTAACTAAACTAAAAAGAAAAACCAAAAAGAAGCAAGAAGTATATTTTTGGGTTTTCTCAAAGTTTTGCAAAAACACAAGAAGAAAACGAGAAAATAAATCTAACATGGATAATACAATCAAAGAGTGTGGACACCGACAACTGAAATAAAATATGTGAACATGAATGTAATGTCGGTGGAAATACATACTCCCCCAAGCTTAGGCTTTTGGCCTAGCTTGGTAATCACCATCCGTGACCCGGATAATAGTCTGAGTTGATACTAGGTGGTGGTGGCACCTGAGCATCCCACTCCTGGGGTTCCTCCTCAGCTATCTGTTCCTATTAACAGAATCAAACAAGACAGGTGCAGGCAACGAGATAACATCACATGTTACAACACTAAATACTAAATTGTAGCGAATATTATGAAAAAGATCAGCTTCATCAATAAAGTGGTGGTCCCGCAATGAGCTGTGATCTAGATAAACCTTGGACAAAAGATAATCATGTGGGCGTATGATACCTCTCCAATTATCTACTTTTTCTAACACTCTTTCACTTGTTTTGGACTCTAATTTGCATGATTTGAATGAAACTAACCCGTACTGACGCTGATTTCAACAGAACTACTATTGGGGATATAACCCCGTGATAAGACCCGCCCAGGAGGGGCCGGGTCATACCTGGCGGCTCGTTGTCATATGGGATAGAAGAGGAATGCTAGGCCGCACGGCGGCTCACCAGATGGGCTAAGACGGAGGCCCAGAGACAGGAAGAAGGCACAAGACCCAGGCGAGTGAGCCGCATGGAGATAGCTTGCCAAGATAGGCAAGACGGCTTAGAGACGGAGCCAGACACATTGTAAGAGTAGGTTTGGGACTTGTGTAACCCCGGGTCTTGACCTCCTATATAAAGGCAAGACCCAAGGACGTCTTAGACAGAAACCAATCGGTCAAGAGCTAGGTCAAGCGAATATGCTCCCTTGTAATCAATACTCCAATCAATATACACAAAGCAGGACATAGGCTTTTACCTCTTCTCGAGGGGCCGAACCTGGGTAAATCCGTGTCTTTCGTCCTGACCAACCCCTTTGAGTCCACTGCCTTAGCGATGACCTCGAACCTAATTCTTCGGACATCTGCCATGACAAAACCATGATAGTTGGTGCCCACCTTGGAGCTAGCGTGCGGTGGTGTTGAGTTCTAAAAGGGCTCTCTCCCAAGGATTGAAGGATTTGCCGTCAGATTGATGACAAAGAGTCGCCGCGGTAAGCTCTACATCAATGATTCAGGATGGGGGGCGGATGCCAGCTTGATCGAGTACGGGTACCGCATTCCCATTGGCAAGATGCACATGTTCATCAGTAAACTTGATGGATCCACACCCGGGCTGGACATCTGCACCAACCTCGTCGAGCTGTCCCGGCGCATGACACCCTCCCGTGTTCAACCCGGGCGGAAGAGTGTTTTCGTCGGATTTACACAGGATATGGGAGATTCCTTGTCAGGAGGAGAGACCTTGGCTTTCTCAAATGAAGGATCTTCCAACGAGGATGCAGAGTCAATCTACCAGTTTCACGACGATGGATTAGGGGGCTATGCCGATGGCGACAGTATTGCGGAACCCTACTATCCGCCGAGCCGAGCCACCGTGTTCATGGAAGGCCCGACACCAGCTTCCAATGACACGGCATCCGGAGCAGCAGCGGGAGCGACCGCCCCCGAGGCCGATCTTCCTAAGCCGCCGGCTCAAGTTTTACTGGAACTCATGTAGGAGCTAGCAACCTTGATGGCCAGAGAAGTGACGACCGAGAATCGGGCGGAGCGCAATGCCAAGATTAACCAGATCAAAGGGCAGATGGCTTAGGCCCAGGAGGATATCAACGCAATGTAGGCTCAGATGAATGTTGAGTCAGAACGCTTGAGGGCGAAGGCTCTCCATTTTGACCTGGATCAGCGGGCTTCGGAGGCGGTTCGGCATAGAAGGACTCAAATTGGTCCTCTAGCCTCAGAATCTCTTCAATACTCCTGGAGCCGGGCCAAGTACATCGCCGATGGTAATCCGATCTGTAGAGGCGTCGCGACAACTAGACCCACCGCGGAGGAACAGAACTTTGCCGTGACACGTCATGATGCCACCCAGCCATTATTCTAACTAGGTGGAAAACATGATAGCGGTGGTTGCCAGGTTTGACGCCCTCCCTTTGGCTGAAGGGACGCTGCTCATTGGGGAGGCAAGGAATGCAATCAGCCTATTGCAGACGGCGGTGGCCCAGCAAGAAAGGTACACACACAGCCAGAGCCGGGTGCACTCTACGTCGGTTCACAGCCGTAGCTACAGCCGGTGCATTGAGTCACCAGCGATTTCTAGCAGTGATCGGAGGCGGAACCCGCCCAATGATAACATACCTGAGAGGGATATTCAGGGGACTATCATTAGGGGTCGGACTCAGCAAGGATCAACATCGGTGATGGATTATCCGGAGATCATGAGCCGGCACCAGCAACCCCCCACCCCCACCCCCCACCCCCACCCCCCACCCCCACCCCCCACCCCTGCCGTCAACACTTCTTCCAGGGGAGTTGGTGTGCTGTGTCTCACGGCGGATCTAAGGAATGAACATTTGCCTAAGGACTTTAAGGGGCCGCAGAAGGTGCCTAACTACATGGCTGATCTACCCCCGGAGGCCTGGGTCTAAA
This sequence comes from Hordeum marinum, assembly GCA_022496015.1. Classification (NCBI taxonomy): domain Eukaryota; kingdom Viridiplantae; phylum Streptophyta; class Magnoliopsida; order Poales; family Poaceae; genus Hordeum; species Hordeum marinum. The sequence goes on from CM039672.1 coordinate 333,935,393, forward strand.
GTTATGAGCTTGCTATGGAGATGCTGAATGTTAGTGAGGTTGTTTGTGTAAAATACTTCATCATGATGTTAGAAGGACCAGCCCGCACTTGGTTGAAGGGCTTGCCACCTAACACCATCATGTCTTGGGCCGAGTTAAAAGCACGCTTTATCAAGAATTTCAGGGGAACCTGCAAGCAACCTATGACGATAGTGGATCTTGATCACTGTGTGTAGCAGGAAGGTGAGTCGGCCCATCATTGGGTCTGGCGGGTCTCGATGGTGATCCACTCATCTGAGAATATTTCGGTGTCTCAAGCGGTTTTGATTTTGGAAAGGAACTATCACTTTTTACCCCTTAAGCAGAAGCTGGGGCGGCTGAAGCGCTCTTGTCAGGATATGGGTGAGCTCATGACGACTCTCACCAAATATGCGGATTCAGATACTACCAAGGACCCAGGCTCCAATGATGAGAAGTCGGATCAGGGCAAGAAGGGCGGCAACGGCAAGAATCAGCAGAACGGTGCTAGAAACGGCAACCAGGGCAAGCGGAAGAACCCGGATGGCGGATCTAAGTTAGTGGCGAGCACCAATGCTGGGAACGGTCGTGCCCGGAGCAATGGAAATTTAGGCCGCCGTTTAGTAAAGATAAGGTGCCCGCGCCTTCCAACTTGGAAGAAGCGCTGAACAGACCTTACCTGGCACATAGCTGGCCGGATAAAGTGGCCACCCACACGTGGAAGGAGTGCAGCATTATGCGTCAGTTCCGGGATTACAGCCTCCGTCAGCATCGTAATAATGGTAGCGGCCTGTCGGGCAGTTCAGGAGCAGGTTTCGGTGCTGGTGGGTTAGGTTCAGTTTACCTGGGTCAAGGAAATCAGAGAGGTCATCATCAATAACATGGCAATGGTGGTCAGCAACAGAATAATCAGTCAGGATATCAAAGCAACCCGAAGCAACTTAGCGGGGGGCAGTATCATGTCTTCACCACAAGCCTTGATAAGCGGGATCAGAAGCTGCACAAGAGGGCGGTAAATGCGGCCACGCCGGCTCTCAGCTATACTTAAAGTGGTCAGAGTATCCGATCATGTGGAGCTAGGAGGATCACCCACCGCAGGTTGATAATCTGGGTCACTTAGCTCTGGGGGTCACTCCTTAGGTTGGGGGTTATAAGTTTACAAAAGAAATCATGGACGGTGGTAGCAGCATCAGTATCTTGTACTACGACACCTTCCAGCGGATGGAGTTAACTGACAAGGCTCTTAAGCCATCATCAACAATTTTTCATGGGGTGGTGCCAGGTAAATCGGCCTACCCAGTGGGGAAGATTGCTTTAGAAGTGGTGTTTGGGGCTGAGTACAACTACAGGGTGGAGACTTTGTGGTTCGAAGTGGTTAAAATTAAGAGCTTGTATCATGCTCTATTTGGCCGACCAACTTTTGCAAAGTTTATGGCCAGGCCTTGTTATGTCTATCTACAGCTCAAGATGCCAACCCTCAATGGAACGATCATGATGCGCGGTGATCGGAAGGTTGCCATTGAGTGTGAGGAAGAAGACGCGGCTTACACGGAATCAAGTTGCGCAGAGGTAGAGCTTAAGTTTTACAAGGATAACGTTGACCCGGCGAACATGACTCTGTTGAAGAAGCCCAGTACAGAATCTGAGCCTCCCTTGAAGTTTGCGGCGGATAACACAAAGGTGGTGGATTTTACTCCGAGCGACTCATCCAAACAATTCACTATTGGGGCTAACATGGACCCCGCATAGGAAAGTGCTCTCATCGAATTCATCCATGAGAATCGGGACATCTTCGCATGGAAGCCATCTGACATGCCGGGTGTACAAAGAGAATTCGCTGAGCACCACTTTAATGTGGATCCTAAATTTAAGCCGATTAAGCAATTCCTCCACCGTTTCAATGAGGAGCAGCGTAAAGCAATTGGAGAAGAGGTGCCCGGCTCTTGGCGGCAGGGTTCATCATGGAAGTATTTCACCTAGAGTGGTTAGCAAATCCAGTGCTCAAGAAGAACGACACATGGCGTATGTGTATAGATTACATGGATCTTAACAAGGCATGTCCAGTTGACCCGTTTGCTCTCCCTCGTATCGACTAGATCATTGATGCAACGGCGGCTTGTGAGAGTTTATGCTTCCTGGATGCCTATTTAGGTTATCACCAGATCAAGATGGCAGTTAAAGACCAAGAGAAGACGTCATTTATAACACCTTTTGGGGCTTTCTGCTATGTGTCTATGCCGTTTGGGCTCAAGAGTGCACGGGCGACTTACCAACGTTGTGTACAGAATTGCCTTCACGGTCAGATTGGGCGCAATTTTCATGCTTATGTGGACGACATTGTGGTTAAGTCAAGGAAGAAGGATACGTTGCTCGATGACCTGAAGGAGACGTTTGATAACTTACGGGTATAGCATGTAAACTTCTAGGTTTCTTGGTTTCGGAGCGAGGGATCGAGGCCAACCCGCACAAGATAAAGGCCATCACGTCACTGGCTAAGCCAGCGAGCGTCAATGATGCGCTTGGTGGGTCGTATTGCCGCTTTAAGACGCTTCATCAACCGCCTGGTTGAGAAGGCTACTTCTCTGTACCAGATGATGAAAAAGACGGATGACTTTGTCTAGAGTAAGGTTGCGGATGAAGCTCTTGAAGCGCTCAACAAGCAGTTGGTTGAGCCGCCGATCTTAGTTGCTCCGGCTGAGAAAGAACCCTTGCTCCTTTACGTGGCGGCTAACAATTGGGAGGTCAGTGCCACGATTGTGGTAGAGCGCAAGGAGGCAGGGAAAGAGTACCCGGTCCAGAGGCCGGTTTACTATGTTAGTGAGGTTCTTATAGAGTCCAAGCAAAGGTACCCACATTGGCAGAAACTAATATATAGGGTGTTCATGGCAAATCTCATGTTGAAACATTATTTCCTTGGACACCCGATCATGGTGGTTAGCTCTGCCCCGTTGGGTGATATAATTCAGAACCGGGAGGCCACAGGCAGAATTGGTAACTTGGTGCTGGAGCTTGGGCCTGTGAATTGGAAGTATGCGCCTCACACAGACGTGAAGTCTCAGGCATTGGTGGATTCCATAAATGATTGGACGGAGTGTCAGTCACCGGAGGAGAAGCCGGACAACACATATTGGAAAATTCACTTTGATGGGTCCAGATAGTTGGAGGGATCGGGTGCTGGAATTGTCTTAACTTCCCCCAAAGGTGATAAGTTCTATTATGTGCTAAGAGTGATGTTTCCTTGTACAAACAATGCAGCTGAATATGACGCTTTGATTCATGGACTTCGTGTGGCAAAGGAGATGAACCTGAGCTGGGTTAGATGCCTTGGCGACTCAGATCTTGTGGCACAACATGTTTCAGGCACATGGGACTCCAAGGACCAGTAGATGGTGGCTTATCGATAGGAGGTGGATATCATCACTGGTTATTTCAAGGGTTATCAAGTAGATCATATTGATCGTCGCAGGAACGAGGCGGCTGATGCATTGTCAAGACTGGGCTCTCAGCATAAGCCGGTGCCACCTAATGTTTTGTTGGATGTACTTTATCACCCATCTGTTAAGCTACCTTCAGATGAGGATCTGGCTATACCTGACCCGGAAGGGCAGCTGGTGGCAGCTCTACATGCTATTCCGGACTTGACACTACCTTACCTGGCATACTTAACCTACGGAGAGTTACTTGGGGATGAGACTCTGGCATGGCATATTATGAGGCGCTCTAAGTCCATGACAATCATCAATGGCGAGTTACGTAAGTGCAGCGTTACCGGCATCTTCCAGCATTGTGTTTCTCCAGAAGAGGGTAGGGAAATTCTATATGAAATACATGTCGGTGATTGCGGACATCACACCGGCTCAAAGTCCTTGGTGGCTAAGGCCTTCCGACATGGCTTCTTCTGGCTTACGACTCATAAAGACGCGGAGGACCTGGTCGCCAAGTGTGACGGGTGTCAGAAGTTCAAAAGACATGCGCACGTACCGGCTCAGGGATTATAGATGATTCCGATAACTTGGCCGTTTGCAGTCTAGGGGCTTGATATGGTCAGACCTTTCAAAAGGTCTAATTATAAGAAGACCCACCTCTTGGTGGCGGTGGACAAGTTTACCAAGTGGGTGGAGGCTGAGCCGGTCAGTAAATGTGATGTGGCCACGACGGTTCTGTTTGTCAAAAAATTGATCTACCGATTTGGATGCCCTCATAGCATCATCATGGACAACGGAACAAATTTATCCAAGGGGGCTATGAAGGTGTTCTGTGAAAGCGAGCACATCCGGCTTGATGTTTCTGCTGTTGCTCATCCACAATCCGATGGCCAGGCAAAACAAGCTAACCAGGAAGTCTTGAGAGGCATCAAGCCCCGGCTTATGGTTCCTTTGCAGGGAACGCCGGGTTGTTAGGTTGAGGACCTACCTTCCGTCCTCTGGAGCATCAATACTACACCTAACAGGTCGACAGATTACACACCTTTTTTCATGGTTTACGGTGCGGAGGCCGTGTTACCAGGTGACATACATCATAATTCACCATGGGTGGCGGCTTCCGTGGAAGCTGACAATGAAACGACATGTCAGGATGCATTGGATGCTCTAGATGAAGCGCACGATCTTGAAGTAGCTCGGTCGGCGATTTATCAACAAGACATGCGTTGCTATCATAGCCACAGGGTCAAGACTCGGACGTTCCAAGAAGGCGACTTGGTGTTACGCTTGATTCAAGATCCGACGGATGCACACTAGTTATCTCCCCCATGGGAAGGACCTTTCGTGGTTAGCAGAAACCTTAACAACGGGTCGTATTATCTCATTGACGTACGAGACGAGTCACGTACCTTTGGACAGGAGACTCACCGGTCGTGGAATATTCCTCATCTACGGCCTTACTATACTTGAGTCATCGACTCCCAACTTTGTACATACATATTTCATTATATTTATGTTTCTCATATAATAAAGTTGGCATCCCTGCAAGCCGGGGCCTCTTCCGTTTTTCTTTTGCATTACAGATTTGTGAAAAGATGAACACTTCTATATGGTCACTTGGGGGCTTCCAACCCACTGGGTTTATCTCGCGCACCCTCTTGATCAGCTCTTTAGCCAAAACAATAGCATTGTACGGCGACTTACAAGTTGGCGATCCACAAGACGACGACTTACAAGTTGGCGATCTAGAAGACGGCGACTTACAAGTTGGCGATCCACAAGACGGCGTCTTACAAGTGGTGCACAAGTTGATATCATCGATAAGGTCGTTTGGGGGCTTTCAACCCACCGGGTTAAGCTTCAACCCTCTCGATCAGGCTTTCCAGCCACTGTAAGGCAGGCCAAGGACCCAAATTCTGACTCCGTCAGACCATATCATTAGGGGTGCAACGAGTTATACACTTACCCCCTTTTGATTGCCTCTCCAACAGGTGACCCGCCGAACTCTTACCAGTTAATCACCGCTTAGAGACATTGTCTAACCAATGTACCTGTCAATTAATCTTGCCAGGAGACCCTGAGCACTGGTTAAGGTTCAAATGGCAGACTTTGTGACGTGTGAGGGGGTTTCTGGGCCCTAGGGATACTCATGCCCTTCTGTGTCTCTTGCTGGGACATTGTCCTCATCAATCGTCGCCTGGAAACCGTGCATTGTTTGAGTTCAAGTAGCGAGTCCACTCAGCGGAACCAACATCCGTGTCTCCTTCTGGGGTGTTGCGCTCTTCAGTCTTGCTTGGAAACTGAGCACTATTTGAGTTCAAGCAGCGATTCCACTCAGCGGAACTGGCAGATGTGTCTCTTTCTGGTTCGTTGCGCTCTTATCAGTTAATGTCGCCTAGAGACCCTGAGCCGCTCAATGAAGTTGACGGTCACTCTTGTTAGAGACCCTGCACTGATATGAGTTCAAGCATCGGGTCCAGCCAGGAAGAACCATCATATGAGTTTTTGGAAAACAACAAGGAAAGCAAGAACACCATACATTGCATCGTGCATTCCATCATACATTACATCATGCATTGCATCATATTTTCATATCATGCCGATTTACCAAGCCGGGTCAGCGCAAGATTATGAAAGAGGCAAGGTTATACATTGCTAACATCTCCGGGTTTGTGCTTTTTTAAGCCGCCCTTACAAACGCTGCAGAGTATTCTCTCTTGTTTTTGCAGGTTATAATAAGATGGCTTGCTATTAAATATGTTGAAGGATATTATGAGAAGAATGCAAGGCAGATAGAAAATTCGTAAGATGAATCCAAAGTCATGGATACCCGATGGCTGAGCAATCAAGTTTCTGCTAGGCCTATTGCAAGGCTCTCCAGAAGCTCAAAAGACAAATGACTTAAAGTTTTGCATACACTTCCTCATCTCGATGACTCAGTTGGCCGGGTTACATTCAATCAAGAACAATAAAGTTTTAACTCGCTGGCAGGTCATCTTGTATCGGGTCTTCATGCTCTTCGATCTGAAGATTATCCACATCCTAGTTGCAGTTTAATAAAGCTTCGAATTGAGCGTCATCGAAAAGAGGAGACGGATCAACTTCAGGGGTGAAGAGCGGCTTACGGCATGCAGGGGTCAAGTCCCTGGCTTCGAAAGTTGGACAACACAGCCATTAGTTGTCTGCATCGTAAGCCGCCTGGTAAGGAGTCAGATCTGTCTCATCGACAAGGACAGAGGCAAGTCTCCTGGAGGCCCTGACGCATTTGGCATAATCCGCCTCAGTAAAGTCTGAGGCGTCATCCTTTTTGGAGGGGAAGCCGTTCATCATTTCTTTGGCAGTTAACTCAGCAGCAAAGGCCAGGGACCGGCTTAGTGCTGCTATGGCCCCTCTCCTGGTGGCTGATCGCCTCATTTCCTCCACTTGCTTGGGCAAAGTTGATCAGATTTCTATAACGCCCTTCATGAATTTGGGAACATACTTGGCAGTCATCATGGCCTTTATGGTACAGAGGGATCCATTGTAGAGTTGCCCAGTCAAGGTATATACTGCCTTCAATTTCATCAGACTATTGGAGGATAGCTGGCGACTCCTCATGCCTACAAAGAAATGTTCAAAGTGATAAGCCGCTTGCGAGACATTTTTTCCACAAGAAAAATTTCTAAGTTGTATATACTTACCAAAGATAACGACATTCATCTTGGAGATATGGCCCTTGAGAGTCTTCAGTTCTTCTGATGTAAGCTTGAGTTGTTGCTCAGTATTTCTTGCACGCTTGGACAAGGCAGCTTGCTCAGTTCGAAAGTCTTTTTGTACGCGGTAAAATCAGCCTAGAGTTTCTCATGTTTTTCAATAGTCACCTGCAATTTCTCTTCTCCTGTGGCTCGGGCGGTCTTTTGGGTGGTCAGGTCTTCCCTTAAGTCGGCCCATTCAGACTCGGGTGCGTCTAAAGCCACCTACATTATAGAAGTGAAAGATTATAAATGTTAAGTCGCCAGGGTGGAATTATTTCTGATGCAAGTCCCAAGCAGATTGCACACAATATACTTGGCACTTGGGGGCTAATGTATATGTTTTCTCTACAAGTCTACGTTGAAGTTCCGGCTCATCATTACCCGGACTTGGGGGCTACACCCAGCGAATTTCTTAAACATGAAAGCTCCAGCTCATCATTGTTATAATGATCCGGACTTGGGGGCTACACTTGGATCTTAGATTTAGCATAAGTACCAACTTATATATGATTTAACCCATTACTTGGGGGGCTACAGGTTAAGTTCTCTACAACATGTCAAAGGTTTGGAAGACTTGGTCCATTATTTGCAATATTAAACCGGTTCTTGGGGGCTACATAAGGGTATAAGAGAAATGGGGGAGATGAAAGGTACCTCATATTTTTTTTCATCAAACCAACAAGTTTGGTCTCCATATTGCGACTGGCAGAAAGGCGATTCAAGTAGCCAGCGTGCAGATCATCTGCAGTCATCTTGTCCAAGACGGGGAACTAAAAGTCAAGCTTCTCTGGAGAGAAAGTATCAATCTTGCTGGAATGTTTTGGCAATACATGATGAGTTGGGGATTGATAACACGTCCTAGTGATGGTAATGTCGGGAAGAGAGGAGTCTTCGGCGGCAGGATTGGGCGGCTTAGGGTTAGCCACTAGACTATCAAAAGTCGCCATGTGATGGTTCGCCGGTTCTGAGGGTGGAGGAGAGTGCTCAGGTGCTTCCTTGTTAGTGTCAGAAGGTTCAGCATGAGTGGAGGGAGATGGCTCATTAGGCTCCGGCTGTTAAGCGGTAGGAGGAACGGTGGACCCGCTTGTCTTCCTATGTTTGGCTTGAGCCTTGAAAGTGCAAAGAGTCATTACACAATACAAAGACAATACAGATAATGTACACATGGTAGGGTGAAAGCGTACTCTAGGTCGATCTTCATAGGAGGAAGCTTGGAGGCAGTCGAGTCGCCAGACGAAGGAGGTGACTCCTATAAATTAAGACAATAAAACACAAGAGTAAGACAACAGTACAAGAGTATAAGAAAGGTATCAGATTTTTAGTAAGAAAGTACCTCACCAGGACGTTTCCGCGGCGCCAGGGAGTTGGGTAAGCCGGCCATAAGGTCCTCAGAGCCGATGCTCCGGGTCTGACGACGAGAATCGTGTTGTTGCTTTTTCAAGGAAAATTCAGGATCTAAGTAAGCAAGAGGATGTAAAGAGGAACTTTTCAGAAGACCTGCCATATCTTCTCTTGTGGTAAGATTTCTGAGTCAGAAAAAATATAAGTTACCTCAGGGGCGTTGGCGTGGCTTGCTTCCGTTTCCTCCTATGTACAGTCTTTATCAATAAGTTCCATAAAAAGACGGCCAAGGGAGTTAAGTTCTACCTCTGAATCGTCAAACTTGAGCAGGTTTTGAGCCGAAGTTTTCTTCTTTCGGCCACGGACGTTACCCGCCCGAGACTTCTTCTTCGTGGGGGGAGTGTATTTTTTCTTCCAGAAGCTAGAGTTGGCTTATATGCAAAGCCTCCAAAAGGTTTACAGTCGCCATATACAATGATAAGGCAAAGAGTAAGTAAATTTGAAAATCATTCTTACATCTGGAGCTGGATTTGTGACGCAGAATGGCTTTAACCCAATCGAACTGCAAGCTTCCTGGGATTCACGAAGAAGTCCTTTGACAGTAGAAATGACATTCTCTTCTGTCAGAGGTGTGTGGTTGAAACATAGAGGAGCATTCCCATCGCCTGTGTATTGCACATAAGCCGGTCACACCGGCTTAGTGGTAAGACTTTCCATGAGATCCAACAACGGGTTAAGTCAACTCCCGTCAACCCGTTTGTCAGAAGGGCCTTGATTTTTGCGAAAGCCAGAGCATACTTTGCCCGTGTTGTAGCAGACATCCGGTCCGGAAGCTCAGTGGAAGTACAGAGCCGGGTAGGATGATAACCCGACAATGGATTCTATCCTTCTGGACAGGTGTCTTTGTAGTAAAACCAAGTTCTATTCCAGTCTTTGGGATGGCTTGGCATAAGGACATCCGGATAGGTCAGATCTTTTCGTCTCTGGATGGAGACTCCGCCGAGCTCCAAGCTTTGTCCAGCCGCCACTTCCGTTTGGCGGTTGACATAAAACAAGTCACGAAAGAGGTCGACGGACGGTTCTTCTTGAAGGTAAACTTCGCACAGGACTTGGAAGTTGCACATATTGGAGACAGAATTTGGGGCAACGTCTTGAGGGTGCAGCTTGTAAAAGTGGAGGATGTCTCGAATTTTTTTTAACCCTGGTGGGATGAAACCACGGAGAAGGTGATCGACGAATATGAAAACTTCCCCTTCCTTAGGGGTGGGTCTCTTCTCTGGCCCAGGAACCCGCCAGTGAATAACATCTTGAGCCGGCAGTGTGCCTGCCTCTACGAAATCCAACAAGAATTGCTTGGTGACTCTAGAGCCAACCAAGTCATAGGATGCAGGTGCTCAAGACATGACGGTGGGTCAAACTGTGAAAAGGGGCAGGATGCGATGGGTCAGAAAATGACCAGACAATCAAGACGACTGATTTAGCTAAATAGTGTGATGCTAAGCTGCCAGTACAGTTCATCGGAAGAGCCGGTGATTCGATGGCGGGTTAAGTGGGGATATTGTGCTACAAATTTTGCTAAGGATGGACAAATAGGTTTCACGTATTATTACTATGACTGCAAGATCTACGGGCAAGGAAAAATCAAACTTAATTCAACCCTAAAAGAGGGGCCGTGGAAGAACAGGCAGTTCGCGCAAGAAATGAAGCAGGGTGCAGATCTAGGATAAGCCATTGTTGGCTCTTTACGGATGGCCACGAGGGATTAACAACATTGCGAGATCCAAAAGGCTACTTATCAGTTTGCATTACAGGGAGATTGGATGAACAAGCGGAGCATGTTAAGGTAAGCCCGACAAACTCGAAGAGATTCAAGTGAGGTAACTATAGATCTGACAAGGAGTTGATAGGGGTACCTCGCGGATGCAGTCAGCGCGGGCAAAAATCTGGACTATTCAGGTTGATGCAGCGGCCAAGGTTGATGATGACGACGAGATCCCACCGGCGCGGCGGAGCTCAGGAGGCGCAGGTGTCGGGAGGAAGAAGAAAGATGGTGGTGGCAGAAGAAAAGAGAAAACCCCCTTGTGGCCCTATTTAAGACATGAGATGCCAAATAGGCGCGCGGGAATCAAGGGGATAAATGATGATTAACCGAGATGAACGCCTCGATTTTCGAGCCGACCGTTTAATGAGAAGATCCGTTGCAAATGCCACGGAACCTTTTCGGCATATCCGAAGGTGACATCACGGTGGGTTATGAATTCTTTCTGTTTTTAGGTGACAAGGACGCGAGACTCGCCGCTGAGTAAAATGGACATTGACATGGGCAAGCTCAAATCAATCTGGGGCCTAATGTTGGGGATATAACCCCGTGGTAAGACCCGCCCAAGAGGGGCCGGGTCATACCTGGAGGCTCGTTATCATCTGGGCTAGAAGAGGAAGGCTAGGCCGCACGGCGGCTCTCCATATGGGCTGAGACGGAGGCCCAGAGATAGGATGAAGGCACAAGACCCAGGCGGGTGAGCCGCCTGGAGACAAGCTTGCCAAGATAGGCAAGACGGCTTAGAGACGGAGCCAGACATATTCTAAGAGTCGGTTTGGGACTTGTGTAACCAAGGGTCTTCACCTCCTATATAATGGCAAGACCCGGGGAAGGCTTAGACAGAAACCAATCGATCGAGAGCTAGGTCAAGCGAATACGATCCCTTGTAATTGATACTCCAATCAATATACACAAAGCAGGACGTAGGCTTTTACCTCTTCTCGAGGGGCCAAACCTGGGTAAATCCGTGTCTTTCGTCCCGACCAACCCCTTTGAGTCCACCGCCTTAGCGATGGCCTTGAACCTAAGTCTTTGGACATCTACCGTGACAAAACCACGACAACTACCATGGTGTTGTTTTTATGCAGAAATAAAGTTCTTGGAATGGAACGATTTTTTTGGAGAATTATTGTGGAATATATGAGGAATATTGGAGCCAAGAGCCACCAGAGATGGGCCCTAGGGTTGCCACCCTCCACCAGGGTGTGCGAAACCCCCCTAGCGCGGCCTGGTGGAGCGTTCCCACCTCGTGGGCCCTCTAACCCTAATTCCAGCGCTATAAATTCCTAAATTTTGAGAGAAAAATTAGAGAGAAAGTTTCATTGCGTTTCACGATACGGAGCCTCCTCCTCCCCTTAGAGGATAGATCTGGAACCCGTTTGGGGATCTGGAGTGGGGAATCTTCGGTCTTTGTAATCGGGAGTGAGTCATTCCTTCATAGGCTTGCTGGTAGATGAGGAGTTGGATGAGATTCACCATGTAATCGAGTTTGTTTTGTTAGGGCTTCATCCCTACTATCCACTATGTTCTAAGATTGATGTTGCTATGACTTTGCCATGCTTAATGCTTATCACTAGGGCCCGAGTGCCATGATTTTAGATCTGAACCATTTATGTTATCATCATTATATCTATGTTCTTGATCCGATTTTGCCTAGTCGTATGCACCTATTACATGTTATGATCCATCAACCCCATAGTGACAATATTTGGGATACTTCGCGGTGATGACCGTAGTTTGAGGAGTTCATGTATTCACTAAGTGTTAATGCTTTGTTCCTGTTCTCTACTAAAAGGAGGCCTTAATATCCCTTAGTTTTCTTATGAACCCCGCTGCCACGGGAGGATAGGAAAAAATATGTCATGCAAGTTCTTTTCCATAAGCATGTATGACTATATACGGAATACATGCCTACATTACATTGATGAACTAGAGCTAGTTCTGTGTTGGCCTAGGTGATGACTGTTATATGATGACCGATAAACCGATCCAATGCCTATGAGCTTTCCGCTTATTGTTCTTGCTAATTTACTACTACCATTGTTTCTATTGCACTCGCTACAAAATCACTACAGCTACAGTTACTGTTACTGTTACTGTTACCACTTCTATCAAACTATCGTACTACTGTGCTACTGATCACTTTGCTGCAGATATTTATTTCTAGGTGTGGTTGAATTGACAACTCAACTACTAATATTCTCAAATATTCTTTGTCTCTCCTTGTGTTGAATCTATAAATTTGGGTTGAATACTCTACCCTAGAAAACTGGTGCGATCCCCTATACTTGTGGGTTATCAAGACCTTTTTCTGGTGCCGTTGCCGGGGAACATTGCTATATTTGTTGAGTCACTTGGGATTTATATCAATTGACCATTATGAAGAATCTGAAGGATACTAAAACCAAGATTTTTCCCTCTACTATGAGGGGAGGTAAGGAACTGCCATCACACTCTGCACTTGATTCACCTTCTGTTATGAGTAAGTTTGCAACACCACCACATGCTATTAATCCTGATATTGATGATTCTACTTTTGCTATGAATGATGCTTATGATGATACTAGTACGATGCTTGATGATACTAGGCCTTTAGGTTAATTTCTTGATGAACAAATTGCTAGAGCTAAAGAGAATAAATTTACTGAAACTGATGAGATCTTTGAAACTGATGATTATGAAACACCTAATAGGCCTAGTTCTCCTAGATTTGAAATGCCTAAGATACCTAAAGGTTATGCTTTGGATGGAGAAACAGCTAGAGAAACTCTTGCTTGTAAGGATAGGAATTATCTCAAGAAACTACTTTACAAGTATAAAGAAAAGACTTTGAATGCTAAAATGAAATGTGATCCCAAGTTTTTTACTTCACCTATCTTTGTTACCGATAAGGATTATGAATGCTCGGTCGACCCAAAGTTAATTACTTTGGTTGAATTTGATCCTTTTCATGGATATGAAACTGAAACTTTGGTAGCACATCTTACTAAGCTGAATGATATATCCACCCTATTTGCTCATGATGAGTAGATTCGTTACTATTATATTCTCAAATTATTTCCGTTCTCATTAAAGGGTCATGCTAAGATATGGTACAATACTCTTACTCCTGGTTGTGTGCGTAGTCCCGAGGATATGCTTTAATACTTCTCTGAAAAATATTTTCCTGCTCATAAGAAACAATTTGCCTTACAGGAAATATTTAAATTTGTGCAAATTGAAGAAGAGAGTCTCCCACAAGCTTGGGGGAGGATTCTCCAATTTCTTAATGCTTTGCCTGATCATCCACTTAAGAAACATGAAATACTTGATATCTTCTACAATGGACTAACTGATGCTTCTAGGGACTTCCTAGATAGTTGTGTTGGTTGTGTTTTCAGGGAATGAACTGTTGAACAAGCTGAGGAACTATTTAATAATATATTGAAGAATTATGATGATTGGACTCTCCCTGAACTACCAATTTAACTCACTCCAAAGAAGAGGGTATCTTATTTCTTAGTCCTGAAGATATGCAGGGGGCAAAGAAATGCATGAAGGAAAAAAGGTATTAAAGCTGAGGATGTTAAGAATTTACCACCTATTGAAGAAATACATGGACTTAACACACCACCACCTCCATAGGTGGTATATGTAAATTCTTTATTAAAGTTTGATGAAGGTGATATCCCTTACAATAAACATCCTATTCAATGCTTGTATGAGTTTGATAACTACATTATGAAACAAGAGCACTTCAATGCAAATGTTCTGAAACACTTGAAATATAATTCTGATATGATTGGTCGCTTGAGTGACTTTTTATTTAGAATTAGTAATGTTGTTAGAGGTGTAGGAAAACATGCCTCTATGGTTCAAACCCAGTTAGAACAAATAGCTAAATCTCAAAGAGAATTGCTTGATGAAATGAACAATAATATGAATGATCATGTTATTAGAGTAGTGACTAGAGAAGGTAGAATGACCCAAGAACCTCTTTATCCCGAAGGTTATCCTAAAACAATTGAACAAGAATCTCAAGCAATTAATGCTAATACACCTAGTCCTTCTAAGAAGAAGAAAAAAATGATAGGACTGTGCATGCTTCTAGTGAACCTGAGATAGAAAAGCCTCCTGATGATACGAATGATGTTTCTATCTCTGATGGTGAAACTCAATATGGTAATGAACATCCACCTAGTGATAATGCTAATGCTAATGATGTTCATGAGGATACTCAACCTAGTAATGACAATGAACTAGATGATGATGTAGAAATAGAACCTACCGTTGATCTTGATAACCCACAACCTAAAAACAAACAATATGATAAAAAGGAATTTGTGGCTAGAAAACATGGTAAATAAAGAGAACCACGGGTTCAGAAACCCATGCCTTTTCCACCTAAACCATCTAATAAAAATGATGATGAAGAATGTGAACGCTTTGCTGAAATGATTAGGCCAGTCTTTTTGCATACCCACTTAACTGATATCTTAAAGATCCCTCCTTATGCTAAATACATGAAAGACATCATCACTAATAAAAGAAAGATACCTAAAGTGAAGATCTCCACCATTCTTGCTAATTATTATTTTAAGGATGGAGTACCTAAAAAACTTGGAGATCCTGGAATACCAACTATACCTTGCTCCATTAAAAGTTATGTTAAAACTACTTTGTGTGAGTTGGGAGCCGGTGTTAGTGTTATGCCTTTCTCTTTATATAAAAGACTTGATTTCAATAAAATCACACCTACTTAAATATCTTTTCAAATGGTTGACAAATCAACTACCATACCTATTGGTATTTGTGAGGATGTGCTCGTTGTTGTTGCAAGTGTTACTATCTTAACGGACTTCATTATTCTTGAGATGCCCGAGGACGACAATATGTCCATTATCCTTGGTAGACCCTTTTTGCATACTGCAGTGGCAGTTCTTGATTGCAATAAAAGCAAAGTCACTTTTCATATCAATGGTAATGACCATACGGTGCACTTTCCGAAGAAACAATTCCAAGTGAATGGTGTGAATGTTATTGAAAATAACACCAGAGGGGGTGCACCTGGTGGCCACCTTCCACCAGGGCGCACTAGACACCCCTTGTGCAGCCTGGTAGAGGGTGCGCCCTAGGTGGGTCCCTCCACTTATCCCTTTAGCCCATGTCACCTCTTACCTTCGAAAAAAATTCACCATTGCTCTCTCCCTCGTGTGCTCAAGAACCCATGGATTTCGGTCTCTTTGCTCAAAGCTCTATTTCTGAAACTGCTTTAGGGGGTTGCTTCTTGGTGTGTAACTCCCCCATTGCTCCAATTAGTTTTTGATTTAGTGGTTTATTTTCAGAATAATTAGCTACTCTTGGTGCTGCTATAGACGATCCTGCATGTTGAATTCTTAGAGTTATAAGTATTTTCAATGCTTAATATGGCCTCTATGCATCCCTAGGATTAGTTGCTATCAATCTTATTTAGTTTTGCTAACAAATTTTTGTGGACTAAAAATTTTCAAAATTGTATTTGTAGAAAATAAGAAGAAATTCTTTAGGAAGTACTCCTCCAAGAAGAATGCCAAGGGAGTTATTGGGGAGTCGTCTGATAACGGCCTCTACATTCCGAGGAAGGAGGAAGTGCGGCCGTGCGAATGGTCACATACTCCCTTTATGGAGGAAGCCGGTTTCCATCAATAATTTGCTCAATTTATTTACAATGCTAGGCTGACCAACTTCCTTGTAGATAAGTGTGACCAGTACCACATCCTCGCAGAAAAAACTAAAAACCCCAAAAATATTTCAAAGTGTTTCTCTGAAATTCTTTTTCTTTTATCGAGTCATACCAAGGAGAAGACCACAATGAAAATGTTGAGTGGCTCTCATATGCTTTACTGTTGATCTAAGATCGAGCCCATATTACCTTGTGTTCTCATCTTGAATAAAATGTTTGCAGATTCCATCTTAAGCCATGACACTCTTGCACTATTATTATTTTCATGTCATTCGATTGTGCAAGTGAAAGGCAATAATGACGATATTTGATGAATTGGTTGTGGTAGAGAAAAGCGGGTATGAACTCAACTTGTTCTTGTTTTTGTAAATATGTTTAACCTAGTATCCATGATTCAACATATTATGATTGGACATGTTTGCAATGACAATTAGAGATTATAGTTGCTCATGCCATGCTCGAGTAGCTAGGAGTGGATAATGATTTATCTTAGATGTCAACATGCATTAAAATGGTTGTGATGTAGTATGATGATATGGTATCCTATTCTGAATCTTTCATGTGGCTTGACTTGGCACATGTTTACACATGTAGTTGAATCAAAACCAACATACCCTTCATGATATTTAGGTTCATGGTGACCATATCCTACTCATGATATCATTCATTGTTTATTATTCATAATACATGCTTATGACCGTATTCGCTCTCTAGCTGGCCACTTCTCAATCTATTTGCTAGCCTTCACCTGTACTAAGTGGGAATTTTGCTTGTGCATCAAAATCCTAAAACCAAAGTTATTCTAGATGAGTCCACCATATCTACCTATATGCGGTATTCCCCTGCCGTTCCAAGTAAATTTGCATGTGCCACCTCTAAAATTTTAAATGAACATATGTTTTGTGTGCCTGGACCGCTCAGGGAGTGACACGGGGTGGTTAGTATCTTCCATGTTAAGAAGGTTACTCTCATGATGAGTGTTTTTTCACTCATCCTTGCACGAGAAGGGTGGTAATAGGGATCCCCAGTCCCGAAATCAAAATAAATGCAAATAATTAAACAAAACTCCCCCAGGAATGTTGTTGGTTTGGACAGTACCCGTGGATTCGGCTCGCCGTGGTGTGTGTTTGTTGGTGGAGGGGGAGTAAACCTTTACTTTTACCGCTTGGGAACCACCGCTAATTTGTTTAAGATGGAAGATATTGATAGCTCTTGGTTGTAACATTGACAGGAAGGGTGTGCCTCTCAAAATTATAAATATCTCTTATTTAATCCTTGAGCTCTGACACCTCTGCAAATCCTTGCTTCCCTCTACGAAGGGACTATCTATTTACTTTAATGTTCAGTCATCACCTGCTAAAATAAGCTCCAGATGTGAGAGCACTATTGTCATCCTCATCCATTGTGTATAGTGAATGTTGGACGCATCATGATTGGATCTTTTCTACCATGAATTACAATGTTTAGTCGTTTCTTGAACTTTGGAGGTGCTCTACATTTATGTTTTGCGGTCTTAAAAAGGGCTAGCGAGATACCACTGTTGTCATATTATATCATGATTGTTTTGACAAATGTTTGCACTTCAGGTATCTTATTATTGTTCGCTAGTTTCTTGTGTCATTGATATGAGTTAATATAATATTTAACAGTTATTGTTGACATGGTTAGTCATAATCTTTCTTGAAAACCTGGGTGTTACTTAAGCATATGTATGTAAACAAGAACAAAAGAGTTCGTAAATGTTTTTCTTTCTCACTTTCAGTTTGTCAACTGAATTGCTTGAGGACAAGCCAGGATTTAAGCTAGGGGAGTTTATACGTCTCCAACATATCTACTTTTCCTAACACTTTTGCTCGTGTTTTGGACTCTAATTTGCATGATTTGAATGAAACTAACCCGGACTTACGTCGTTTTCAGCAGAACTACCATGGTGTTGTTATTTGTGCAGAAATAAAAGTTCGCGCAATGGAACAAAAAAATTGGAGAATTATTTTGGAATATATGAGGAATATTGGAGCCACGAGCCACTACAGAGGTGCCCTAGGGCGTGCTAGACCCCCCTTGGCGTGGCCTGGTGGAGCGTGCCCACCTCGTGGGCCCTCTGACCCTAATTCCAGCGCTATAAATTCCTCAATTTCGAGAAAAAAAATTCAAAGAGAAAGTTTCACCACGTTTCTAGATACAGAGCCGTCGCCACCTCCTGTTCTTCATCGGGATGCCAAAACTGGAGCCCGTTTGGGGCTCCAGAGTGGGGAATCTTAGGTCTTCGTCATCACTAACCTTTCTCCATCGCCAATTCCATGATTCTCCCCACCGGGAGTGAGTAATTCCTTCAAAGGCTTGCTGGTAGGTGAGAAGTTGGATGAGATTCATCATGTAATCGAGTTAGTTTTGTTAGGGCTTGATCCATAGTATCCACTATGTTCTAACATTGATGTTGCTATGACTTTGCCATGCTTAATGCTTGTCACTAGGCCTTGAGTGACATGATTTCAGATCTGAACCATTTATGTTATCATCATTATATCTATGTTCTTGATCCGATCTTGCCTAGTCATATGCACCAATTACGTGTTATGATCCGTCAACCCCATAGTGACAATATTTCGGATACTTCGCGGCGATGACTATAGTTTGAGGAGTTCATGTATTCACTAAGTGTTAGTGCTTTGTTCCGGTTCTCTATTAAAAGATGGCATGCAAGTTCTTTTCCATAAGCATGTATAACTATATACGGAATACATGCCTACATTACATTGATGAACTAGAGCTAGTTCCATGTCACCCTAGGTTGTGACTGTTATATGATGAATATCATCCAACGAATACACCAATCCAGTGCCTACGAGCTTTCCACTTATTGTTCTTGCTAAGTTACTACTGCTGCTGTTACTGTTGCACTTGCTACAAAATCACTACTGTACTATTACCTTTACAGTTACTGTTACTATTGCTATCAAACTATCATACTACTATGCTACAGATCACTTTGCTGTAGATATTTATCTCCAGGTGTGGTTCAATTGACAACTCAACTGCTAATACTCTCAAATATTCTTTGGCTCCCCTTTTGTAGAATCTATAAATTTGGGTTGAATACTCTACCCTCAAAAACTATTGCGGTCCCCTATACTTGTGGGTTATCAGCGTATCCAAACTTGAAAATGACTTGCTAAGTGAGTAGCGTAAATGCCACCATGTATCTTGCCCTTATTCTTGTTAAGGTGTAGGCATCGTGCAACAATACCTCCAAAGCTAAAAGAGTGATCATTATATAATGCACGTCCTAAAATGGCGAGGTATGGGGCACTGAGTGCGCCGACCTTTTGCTTAGCAGTTAAGCACTTAGCGATGGACATAGCAAAGTAGTGCACAAAAGGGAACTGCAAACTGGTGATAGTGGCTTTTGACATGCCTCTTTTGTCGCCCACTATTAAAGTGAGGAGAAATTCCTCAAACTTTGCTGGTCTAGGCTCTCTTAATTCCCTGCCAGAAGGAATCAGACATATGTCACAAAAGTCAGTGAATGGTATCTTGTTGTTTTCAACATATAGATTAAATGCACCTCAGGAAGGTTATTCCTACTCAGGAAATTAAAACTTTGCACAAAGGAATTTGTGAGGATGTGGTACTGGTCACACTTATCTGCGGGGAAGTTGGTCAGCCCAGCATTTTCAATCAATTGAGCAAATTCTTGATATAACTTGGCTTCCTCCATAAAGGGAGTATGTGGCCATTCACACGGACGCACTTCTTCCTTCCTCGAAATTTAGAGGTCGTTATCATACAATTCCCCAATAACTCTATGACATGTCTTCGTCGTATCTATAATTTTTGATTGTTTCATGCTTATATTCTACAAGTTTCATATACTTTTGGTAAATTTTTATACTATTTTTTGGGACTAACATATTGATCCAGTGCCCAGTGCCAGTTCCTGTTTGTTGCATGTTTTTTGTTTCACAGAAAATCCATATCAAACGAAGTCCAAACGCGATAAAAACTTACGGAGATTTTTTTTGGAATATATGTGATTTTGGGGAAAAAGAATCAACGCGAGATGATGCCCGAAGAGGTCACAAGCCTACTAGGCGCGACCCACCCCCTGGCCGCAGAAACGGTGAAAGGCTAGAGCGCAGAAACAGAAGGAAACAGAGAGAGAGAGAGAGAGAGAGAGATCCAATCTCGGAGGGGCTCCCGCCCCTCCGGTGCCATGGAGGCCAAGGACCATAAGGGAAACCCTCCTCTCATCTAGGGAGGAGGTCGAGGAAGAAGAAGAAGGAGGGGGCACTCTCCCCCTCTCTCCCGGTGGCACCGGAATGCCGTTGGGGCCATCATCGTGACGGCGATCTACTCCAACAACTCTGTCATCTTCACCAACACCTCCATCACCTTCCCCCATCTATCTACAACGGTCCACTCTCCCGCAACCCGCTGTACCCTTTACTTGAACATGGTGCTTTATGCTTCATATTATTATCCAATGATGTGTTGCCATCCTATGATGTCTGAGTAGATTTTTGTTGTCCTATTGGTTGATTTATGATTATGATTGGTTTCAGTTGCATGTTTTATTATTGGTTCTGTCCTATGGTGCTCTCCGTATCGCGCAAACATGAGGGATCCCCGCTGTAGGGTTTGCAATATGCTTATGATTCGCTTATGGTGGGTGGCGTGAGTGATAGAAACACAGACCCGAGTAAGTAGGTTGTTTGCGTATGGGAATAAAGAGGACTTGATACCTTATAATGCTATGGTTGGGTTTTACCTTAATGATCTTTAGTAGTTGAGGATGCTTGCTAGAGGTCCAATCATAAGTGCATATGATCCAAGTAGAGAAAGTATGTTAGCTTATGCCTCTCCCTCATATAAAATTGCAATAATGATTACCGGTCTAGTTATCAATTGCCTAGGGACAATTCTGCAACTCCTACCACCACTTTTCCACACTCGTTAAACTAACTTAGTTGTTTACTTATCTTAGCAGCCCCTTGTTTTTATTTACGTGCTCTTTATTATCTTGCAAACCTATCCTGTTACACCTACAAAGTACTTCTAGTTTCATACTTGTTCTAGGTAAAGCGAACGTTAAGCGTGCGTAGAGTTGTATCGGTGGTCGATAGAACTTGAGGGAATATTTGTTCTACCTTTAGCTCCTCGTTGGGTTCGACACTCTTATTTATCAAGAAAGGCTACAACTGATCCCCTACACTTGTGGGTTATCAAGACCTTTTTCTGGCGCCGTTGTCAGGGAGCAATAGCGTGGGGTGAATATTCTCGTGTGTGCTTGTTTGCTTTATCACTAAGTAATTTTTATTTTCTGTTTTAACTTGTTTTCTATCTTTAGATATGGGTAGGAAACGTAAAATACCAAAAAATAGTTGTACTTGTTGCTCCAAAAGTTGAGGAGCCACTAGTGTTCCGTACCATCAAAGAATATTACTTGGGTCATCTTCGATCCACTTGTGCTCGTGCTGAAAACCCAACTAGCTTAGTTGAGGGAAAATCATTAAACGAGCATGCTCATTATGGGCGACACCGCATATCTCAAAAAGGGAAACTCTTGTGGCATCAAATTAATACTTTGTGTTGCTATGTTGGAATCTATGTGAAATTTATGATTTTGCTTGTTGTTCTAAAGAAGCTAAAAAACATCTTCCCTACCAATGTGTGTTTAATGATAATGAAATATTATCCTCTTATGCCAAGGAGACCTATTTCTATAATGATGTAGAACAAATTGAAGAATTTGTTGCTTTTAAGGGTTCCTATGAAATTGCTTCTTTCATTGAAAAGTATGATGCTTCTCTTTATGAATCTAAATTTTTTGCCATACTTAAATATTGCTATGAAAACTATGCTTCTAATTCTTAAGTCAAAGAGTTTATTGAATGAATGATCGTTGCTTTGGAGGAGACTCATATTTTGCAGGAATCTATGGTAGAAGAAATTGCTGAAACTATGAGCTAATTAGATGAAAAAGATGAGGAGGAGAGCGAAGAACAAAAGGAGGAAGAGCGGATTAGCTAACAATGCCCACCTTCTAATGAGAGTAACTCTTCAACTCATACATTGTTTAATTTCCCTTCGTGCCTACTGAAGGATGAATGCTATGTTGATTGCTATGATCCCTTTTTGATGAACTTGATGCTTGCTATGCTTGTGGCCATGATGCCAATATGAAAGATGCTTATGGAGATGAAATTGCTATATTTCCTTATGTTAAGAATGAAATTGTTGCTATTTCACCCACACATGATAGTCCTATTATCTTTTTGAATTCTCCCAATAGCACTATATCGGAGAAGTTTGCACTTATTAAGGATTATATAGATGGGTTGCCTTTTACTATTACACATGATGATTTTGATAGATATAATATGCATGTGCTTGCTGCTCCTACTTTCAATTATTATGAGAGAGGAACTACATCTCCACCTCTCTATGTTTCCAATTTGATAAATTTGCAAGAAACTGCTTATGCTATGTATTGGCCTTTACTTTGTGTGCATGAATTGTTGTTTTATGACATGCCAATGAATAGGAAGAGAGTTAGACTTTGTTGTTGCATGATATATGTTACTTTGTGCTCAATACTAAATTGAAAATCAATACTAAATTTCAAATCATTGTTAATTAAAATTGGCTTTGATATACCTTGGGATCCGGGTGGATCCATTACTTGATCACTTTATGCCTAGCTTAATGGATTTAAAGAAAGCGCTGCCAGGGAGACAACCCGAAAGTTTTAGAGAGTCATTTTATTCTGTTGTGTGCTTTTATATAGTTTAAAAACAACAAAAATAAATAGGGGAACCTAAAACTTTTTCAAAAAGAAAAGTGAAAGTGAGAGAAACGAGCATTGTGAAAGTGGGAGCTAGCCTTGAACTTTGTTCATGCCCATGGAAACTTTGCAAATCTTGATTAAAGAAACTTTTCAACAAAAATAATTATCCCCTTGTATAAATCTATTGTATTATAAAAATAATGTCCCAAGATTTGCCTTTAGGATGATTAGATTGCTTCTTTGGTGTGTGCAGTGCAAAAACAGAAAGTTTGGCTGTAGGGTGTGAATTTACATTTTTTACGGGGATGTCAAAAGTTTTTGAATTTTTTACACAGTAATTCTATGATTTTTTTTCCTAATTTTTAAGAATTTTTAGAGTTACATAAGTATGGTGAATGTTCAGATTGGTACATACTGTCCTGTTTAAGACAGATTCTGTTTTTTGATGCATTGTTTTGCTCGTTTTGATGAAACTATCGATTGTATCAGTGGTATAACCCATGGAAAAATTATAATACAGTAGCTACAATGCAAAAAAAATGAATTGGTTGGCAACAATACTTAAAGTGGTGATTTGCTTTATTATACTAACGGATCTCATGAGGGTTTTGTTAAGTTTTGTGTGATTGAAGTTTTCAAGTTTTGGGTGAGATCAGGATGGATGAAGGAATAGGGAGTGGAAAGAGACTAAGCTTGGGGATGCCCGAGGCACCCCAAGGTAATATTCAAGGACTCCCAAGAAACTAAGCTTGGGGATGCCCCGGAAGGCATCCCCTCTTTCTTCTAATAACCATCAGTAATTTTACTTGGAGCTATCTTTTTATTCATAAAATGATATGCGTAAATCTTGGAGCGTCGCATTTTTTTTAATAATGCACCATGCTAGTATGAGAAAGTCCTTGATTGATTTATAGAAGGATCTTTGCACCTCACTTATATCTTTTGAGTATGGCTTTGTAGAATGCTTCATGTGCTTCACTTATATCATTTGAAGTTTGGATTGCCTGTTTCTCTACACATAGAAAACCGCCATTTGTAGAATGCTCTTTTGCTTCACTTATATTTGTTAGAGCGTGGACATATCTTTTGTAGAAATAATTAAACTCTCATTCTTCACTTATATCTATTGAGAGACTTAACAGGAGTTGGTCATTCACATGGTTAGTCATAAAATCCTACATAAAACTTGTAGATCACTGAATGTGATATGTTTGATTCCTTGCAATAGTTTTGCGATATGAAGATGGTAATATGAGAGTCATGCTAGTGAGTAGTTGTGAATTGGAGAAATACATGTGTTGAAGTTTGTGATTCCCGTAGCATGCACGTATGGTGAACCGTTATGTAACGAAGTCGGAGCATGATTTGTTTAATGATTGTCAACCTCTGTGTGAGGATCGAGAGCGCGCGATGGTTAAATCCTACCAACCTCTTCCCTAGGAGCATGCGTCTAATGATTTGTTTGATAACTAATAGACTTCTGCAATAAGTATGTGAGTTCTTTATGACTAATGTTGAGTCCATGGATTATATGCACTCTCGCCCTTCCACCTTTGCTAGCCTCTATAGTACCACGCAACTTTCGCCAGTGCATCAAACCCACCTTCCTTAAAACAGCTACCATACACCTTCCTCAAAACAGCCACCATACCTACCAATTATGACATTTCCATAGCCATTCCGAGATATATTGCCATGGAACTTCCATCGTTCCAGTTAGTATGACATGCACCATCATTTTCATATTGCTTTGCATGATCGTAAGACAACTTGCATGATCTTTTCATGGCTTGTCCGTTTTTTGATGTCATTTTCTAGGCTAGATCGTTGCACATCCTAGTATCCTACCGGAAGCATTCATATAGAGTCATATTTTTGTTCTAGGTATCGAGTTGTAAGTAAATAAAAGTGTGATGATTTTCATTATTAGAGTATTGTCCCGTGTGAGAAAAGGATGATGGAAGCTATGATTCCCTCACAAGTTGGGAGGAGTCTCGGGACTTTACAAAAAAAAAAGAGGCTAGCGAATCCCAAATAAATAAATAAAGAGGGAAAAGATACCCACCAAAATAAAAAAATGAGAGAAAGAGAGAAGGGACAATTGCTACTATCTTTTTTCACACTTGTGCTTCAAAGTAGCACCATGATCTTCATGATAGAGAGTCTCCTATTTTGTCACATTCATATAACTAGTGAAAAAAATTGCACGACCACTTAGTTTTCTTTTTGAGCTTTCATACACTTATAGCTCTAAGTGCATTCGTTGCATGGCAATCCCTACTCACTCACATTGATATCTATTCATGGGCATCTCCATAGCCCGTTGATACGCCTAGTTGATGTGAGACTATCTTCTCCTTTTTCCTCATCACCTCCACCATATTCTATCCAACCTATAATGCTATATCCATGGCTCACGCTCATGTATTGCGTGAGAGTTGAAAAGGTTTGAGAACATAAAAAGTGTGAACAATTGCTTGACTTGTCATCGGGGTTGTGCATGATTTAGATACTTTGTGTGCTGAAGATGGAGGATAGCCAGACCATATGATTTTGTAGGGATAACTTTCTAAGGCCATGTTATTTTGAAAGGACACGATTGCATTGTTGGTGTGCT
This sequence comes from Hordeum marinum, assembly GCA_022496015.1. NCBI lineage: Eukaryota > Viridiplantae > Streptophyta > Magnoliopsida > Poales > Poaceae > Hordeum > Hordeum marinum. The sequence continues at coordinate 333,960,811 of CM039672.1, forward strand.
CGAAGTATTGCTGTTTTTATGTCAATATAGATTATTGCTTTGAATCACTCATATCTTAATATTCATGCTATGATTACATTATATGATCAAGATTATGCTAGGTAGCATTCCACATCAAAAATTATCTTTTTTATCATTTACCTACTCGAGGACAAGCAAGAATTAAGCTTGGGGATGCTGATACGTATTCGTCGTATCTATAATTTTTTATTGTTTCATGCCAATATTCCACAACTTTCATATATTTTTGGCAACTTTTTATACTATTTTTTGGGATTAACATATTCATCGAGTGCCCAGTGCCAGTTCATGTTTGTTGCTTGTTTTTTGTTTTGCAGAAAATCCATATCAAACAAAGTTCAAACGCGATAAAAACTTATGGAGATTTTATTGGAATATATGTAATTTTTGGGGAAAATAATCAACGCGAGACGATGCCCGAGGAGGTCACAAGCCTGCTAGGCGTGGCCCACCCCCTGGCCGCGCCCTGAGGGCTTGTGGCTACCCTTAGGTCGGTTGTAGGTGTCATTTGGCCACAAGAAAGATATTTTTATAAGGAAAATCCCCTCAAAATTTCAGCCCGATCGGAGTTACGAATCTCCAGATATTTAAGAAACGGTGAAAGGCCAGAATCTAGGAGCGCAGAAACAGAAGGAAACAGAGAGAGAGATCCAATATCGTAGGGGCTCCCGACCCTCTGCTGCCATGGAGGCCAAGGACCAGAGGGGAAACCCTCCTGCCATCTAGGGAGGAGGTCAAGGAAGAAGAAGGAGGGGGGCTCTCTCTCCCCCTCTCTCCCGATGGCACCGGAACGCCGCCGGGGCCATCATCGTGACGGTGATCTACTCCAACAACTCCGTCATTTTCACCAACACCTCCATCACCATCCCCCATCTATCTACAGCGGTCCACTCTCCCGCAACCTGCTATACCCTCTACTTGAACATGGTGCTTTATGCTTCATATTATTATCCAATGATGTGTTGCCATCCTGTGATGTCTAAGTAGATTTTTGTTGTCCTATTGGTTGATTGATGATCATGATTGGTTTCAGTTGCATGTTTTATTATTGGTGATGTCCTATGGTGCTCTCCGTGTCGCGCAAGCGTGAGGGATCCGCGTTGTACGGTTAGCAATACGCTTATGATTTGTTTATGGTGGGTGGCGTGAGTGATAGAAACACAGACCTGAGTAAGTAGGTTGTTTGCGTATGGGAATAAAGAGGACTTGATACCTTATAATGCTATGGTTGGGTTTTATCTTAATGATCTTTAGTAGTTGCGGATGCTTGCTAGAGTTCCAATCATAAGTGCATATGATCCAAGTAGAGAAAGTATGTTAGCTTATGCCTCTCCCTCATATAAAATTGCAATAATGATTACCGGTCTAGTTATCAATTGCCTAGGGACAATTCCGCAACTCCTACCACCACTTTTCCACACTCGTTAAACTAACTAAGTTGTTTATTTATCTTAGCAGCCCCTAGTTTTTATTTATGTGCTCTTTATTATCTTGCAAACCTATCCCATTACACCTACAAAGTACTTCTTGTTTCATACTTGTTCTAGGTAAAGCGGACGTTAGGCGTGCGTAGAGTTGTATCGGTGGTCGATAGAACTTGAGGGAATATCTGTTCTACCTTTAGCTCCTTGTTGGGTTCGACACTCCTACTTATCAAGAAAGGCTACAACTGATCCCCTACACTTGTGGGTTATCACACTCCTAGCATTCTTCTTGGAGGAGTACTTCCTAAAGAAATTCATCTTATTTTCAACAAATAATATTCTGAAAAAATTTAGTACGCAAAAATTTGTTAACAAAACTAAATATGATTGATAGCAACTACTCCTAGGGATGCATAGAGGCCATATCAAGCATGCAAACTACTTAGAACTCTAAGAATTCAACATGCAAGGTCATCTACAACATCACCAAGAGTAGCTAATTATTCTGAAAATAAACCACTAAATCAAAAACTAATTGGAGCTATGGGGGAGTTACATACCAAGAAGCAATCCCCTAAAACAGTTTCGAAAATAGAAGTTGGAGCAAAGAGATCGAAATCCACTGGGTCTTGAGCAAAAACATGAGGGAGAGAGCAGTGGTGAATTTTTTCTAGAGTTAAGAGATGACATGGGATAAAGGGATAAGTGAGGGGACCCATCTGGGGCCCACCCTCTACCAGGCCGCGCAAGGGGGGTTTGGCATGCCCTGGTGGAGGGTGGCCACCAGGTGCACCCCCTCTAGTGTTATTTGTTCCAGAAATTCATAAATAATCAGAAAAAATTCATGTTAAATTTCAAGGACATTCTCATAACTTTTATTTTTGGGTCATTTTTTATTGCACGGGAAAATCAGAATACAGGATAAACATGGTATTTTATTTTATTTAACCAAGAAAAACAGAAAACAAAAAGTGGGTACAGAGAGTTGTGTCTACTAAATTCATCAACTTCATACCTCTCGAAAATGATCCATTAGTAAGGTTGATCAAGTCTTATTAACAACCACCTTCAATTAGCATGAAACCGAAGAACTTTCATAAATCACTAGGTTAACTCAACGGGGATAGGCATATCCCCAACCATAATAATATCATATTTATTTTTGATAGTAGGTAGAGATAATTGAAACCTTCCAATAATGAGTGTCGAAGAATTTTCAATAACATTCACACCATTCACTTGGAATTATTTCTTTCGAAAGTGCACCATATGCTCATTACCATTGATATGAAAACTGACCTTGCTTTTATTGCAATCAATAATATCCCCTGATGTATTCAAAAAGGGTCTACCAAGGATAATCGACATGTTGTCTTCCTCAAGCATCTCAAGAATAACAAAGTCCGTTAAGATAGTAACATTTGCAACAACAATGGGCACATCTTCACAAATACCGATAGGTATGGCAGTTGATTTGTCACCCATTTTGAAAGATATTTCAATAGGTGTGATTTTATTCAAATCAAGTCATTTATATACAAAGAAAGGCATAACACAAACACCAGCTCCCAAATCACACAAAGCAGTTTTGACATAATTTGTTTTAAGGGAGCAAGGTATAGTTGGTATTCCAGGATCTCCAAGTTTTTTAGGTACTTCATCCTTAAAAGAATAATTAGCAATCATGGTGGAGATTTAAAATTCATGTATCTTTTTTTATTAGTGATGATGTCTTTCATGTACATAGCATAAGGAGGCATCTTTAAGATACCAGTTAAGCGGGTACGCAAAAAGACTGGCCTAATCATTTCACCAAAGCGTTCAAATTTTTCATCATCCTTTTTCTTAGATGGTTTAGGTGGAAAAGGCATGGGTTTCTGAACCCATGGCTCTCTTCCTTTACCATGTATCTAGGCACAAAGTATTTTTTTATCATATCATTTATTTTTAGGTTGTGGGTTATCAAGATCAACAGGAGGTTCTACTTCTACATCATTATCTGGTTCTTTATCATTACTAGGTTGGGCATCCTTATTAACATCACTATCATTTTCATTATCACTCGGTGGATGTTCATTACCAGATTGAGTTTCAGCATCAGAAATAGAAACATCATTAGTATCATTAGGAGGTTTTCCCATCTCAAGTTCACTAGAAGCATGCATAGTCCTATCATTTTTCTTTTTCTTTTTCTTCTTAGAACGACTAGGTGTATCAACATTTATTCCCTGAGAGTCTTGTTCAATTATTTTAGGATGACCTTCAGGATAAAGAGGTTCTTGAGTCATTCTACCTCCTCTAGTTACTACTCTAATAGCATGATCATTCATATTACTATTCATTTCAGCAAGCAATTCTCTTTGAGATTTAGCAACTTGTTCAAACTGAGTTTGAACCATAGAGGCATGTTTTCCTACACCTCTAACATCATTACTGATTCTAAATAGCAAGTCACTCAAGCAAGCAATCATTTTAGAATTATATTTCAAGTGTTTCAGAACATTTGCATTGAAGTGCTCTAGTTTCATAATGTAGTTATCAAACTCATATAAGCATTGACTAGGATATTTATTGTAAGGAATGTCACCTTCATCAAACTTTAATAAAGAATTTACCTCTACCACCTATGGAGGTGGTGGTGTGTTAAGTCCATGTATTTCTTCAATAGGTGGTAAATTCTTAACATCCTCAACCTTAATACCTTCTTCCTTCATACATTTCTTCGCCTCTTGCATATCTTCAGGACTGAGAAATAAGACACACCTCTTCTTCGAAGTGGGTTCAATTGGTGATTCAGGGAGACTCCAATGATCATACTTCTTTAATATATTATTCAATAGTTTATCAGCTTGTTCAACAGTTTGTTCCCTAAAAACACAACCAGCACAACTATCTAGGAAGTCCCTAGAAGCATCAGTTAGTCCATTATAGAAGATATCAAGTATTTCATTTTTCTTAAGTGGACGATCAAGCAAAGCATAAAGCAATTGGAGAAGCCTCCCCCAAGCTTGTGGGAGACTCTCTTCTTCTGCACAAAGTCAAATATTTCCTGTAAAGCAGCTTGTTTTTTATGAGCAGGAAAATATTTTTCAGAGAAGTAGTAAATCATATCTTGGGGACTACGCACACAACTAGGAGTAACAGTATTGTCCCATATCTTAGCATCTCCCTTTAATGAGAATGGAAATAATTTGAGAATATAGTAGTAAAGAATCTTCTCATCATGAGCAAATAGGTTGGCTATATCATTCAGCTTAGTAAGGTGTGCTACCACAATTTTGGTTTCATAGCCATGGAAAGGATCAAATTCAACCAAAGTAATGAACTCTGGGTTGACAGAGAATTCATAATCCTTATCGGTAACAAATATAGATGAAGTAGCTAATACATCTCCATCGTATCCACTTTTCTAAACTCTTTTGCCCTTGTTTTGGACTCTAATTTGCATGATTTGAATGGAACTAACCTAGACTGATGTTGTTTTCAGTAGAATTGCCTTGGTGTTATTTTTGTGCAGAAATAAAAGTTCTCAGATTGTCCTAAAAATTTACGGAGAATATTTTTGGATTTAATAAAAAATACTGGTGCAAGAATTAACCAGAGTGGGTCCACATGCAGGCCACAAGCCTGCTAGGCATGACCACCCCCCTGGCTACGCCTAGCAGGCTTGTGGGGACCTTGTGGCTCCGCCGGCCTCCTCTCTAGCTCCATATAACCCTAATCGCGGAGAAACAAATCAGAGAGAAGAGTTCATCACGTTTCATGATATGGAGCCGCCGCCACCTCCTGTTCTTCCTCGGGAGACCAGATCTGGAGTCCGTTTTGGGCTCCGGAGAGGGGAAATAGACGCCATCGTCATCACCAACCATCCTCCATCACCAATTCCATGATGCTCTCCGTCGTTCGTGAGTAATCCCATCGTAGGCTTGCTGGACGGTGATGGGTTGGATGAGATTTATCATGTAATCGAGTTAGTTTGGTTAGGGTTTGATCCCTAGTATCCACTATGTTCTGAGATTGATGTTGTTATGACTTTGCTATGCTTTCAGATCTAAACCTATTATGTTTTCATGAATATATATGTATTCTTGATCATATCTTGCACGTTGTAGACACCTATTACGAGTTATGATCCGCATCCCCTAGGGTAACAATAACTGGGATTCTTTCCGGTGATTACCGTAGTTTGAGGACTTCATGTATTCACTAACTGTTAATGCTTTGGTCCGGTTCTATATTAAAAGGAGGCCTTAATATCCCTTAGTTTCCATTAGGACCCCACTACCATGGGAGGGTAGGACAAAAGATGTCATGCAAATTCTTTTCCATAAGCACGTATGACTATATATGGAATACATGTGTACATTACATTGATGAATCAGAGCTAGTTCTGTGTCACCCTATGTTATAACTATTGCATGATGAATGACATCCGACATAATTATCCATCACTGATCCATTGCCTACGATATTTCCACATATTTATCTCTGCTAAGTTAATTCTCCATTGCTATTGTTACAATCACTATGAAACTGCTACTATTACTTTTGCTACCTTTACCGTTACTTCCATACTACTTTGCTACTGAATACTTTGTTGCAGATATTAAGTCTTTCATGTGTGGTTGAATTGACAACTCAACTGCGAATACTCGAGAATATTCTTCAGCTCCCCTTGTGTTGAATCAATAAATTTGAGTTGAATACTCTACCCTAGAAAACGGTTGTGATCCCCTATACTTGTGGGTTATCAAGAACTTTTTCTGGCGCTGTTGCCGGGGGAGCATAGCTCTATTATTTGAGTCACTTGGGATTTATATCTGTTGATCACTATGAAGAATCTGAAAGATCTAAAAACCAAGATCTATCCCTCTACTATGAGGGGAGGTAAGGAACTCCCATCTAGCTCTACACTTGATTCACCTTCTGTTATGAGTAAGCTTGCGACACCACCACCTACTAGTAATTCTGTTATGTCGCAAGTAATTGATGATGCCACTTCTGATATGGATGATACTTATGATGATACTTTTCTTGATAATATTGTGCCATTGGGTGAATTTCTTGATGAACAAATTGCTAGAGCCAATGCTAAAAATTATGATGCTTGTGAAACTGATGAAATTATTGAAACTGAACATTTGGAGACACTTGCTAGACCTAGCTCTCCAAGATATGAATTGCTTGATATTCCTGAGGGTTATGTTATGGAAGGAGAGGTAGCTAGAGACTTTCTTGCTTTTAAGGATAGAGATGATTTTAAGAAACTACTATGAAAGTGGAAAGAAAAATCTTTGAATGCTACAATGAAATATGATCCTAAGTTTTCTACTTCACCTATCATTGTTACTGATAAGGATTATGAATTCTCTGTCGATCCTGAGTTAATTACCTTGGTTGAATCTGGTCCTTTCCATGGCTATGAATCTGAAACTGTTGTGGCACATCTTACTAAATTGAATGATATAGCCACCCAATTTACTCATGAGGAAAAAATTGGTTATTATTATATTCTCAAGTTCTTTCCTTTCTCGCTAAAGGGTGATTCTAAGATATGGTTTAATTCTCTTGCTCCTGGTTGTGTGCATAGTCCCCAGGATATGATATATCACTTTTCTAAAAAATATTTTTCTACCCATAAGAAACAAGCTGCCTTGTAAGAAATATTTAACTTTGTGCAAACTGAAGAATAGAGTCTCCCACAAGCTTGGGGGAGGCTTATCCAATTGCTTAATGCTTTGCGTGATCACCTTCTCAAGAAAAATGAAATACTTGATATCTTTTATAATGGACTAACCAATGCTTCTAGGGACCACCTAGATAGTTCTGATGGTTGTGTTTTCAGGCAACGAATTGTTGAACAAGCTAAAATACTATTGAATAATATATTGTGTAATGATAATGATTGGATTATTCCCGAACCACCTCCGAAGCCAACTCCAAAGAAAAGAGGTATTCTATTTCTCGGTCCTGAAGATATGCAAGAGGCAAAGAAATCTATGAAAGAAAAAGGTATTAAAGCTAAAGATGTTAAGAATCTACCACCTATTAAAGAAATACATGGTATTGATAACCCAACAGAGGTAGTAGAGGTAAATTCTCTTCGTAGATTTGATGAAAGCGATATTCCTTATAATAAGTCTGCTAGCCAATGCTTGGATGAGTTTGATAATTTTGTTGTTAAGTAAGAAAATTTTAATGCTTGTGTTAGTAGACAATTAAAACATGATGCTTTCATGCTTGATCGCTTAGGTGATTATATGAGTAGAACTATCAATGATCTTAAACTTATTAGTAAACATGCTTCCATGGTAACTACTCAAGTAGAACAAGTACTCAAAGCTCAAAATGATTTGCTTAATGAGATGAATAGTAAGAACAATGATCATTCTATTAAAGTTGTGACTAGAGGTGGAAGAATAACTCAGGAACCTTTGTATCCTGAGGGCCACCCTAAGGGAATTGAACAAGATTCTCAAAGGAGTAATATTGATGCACCTAGTCGTTCCAGTAATAAGAGGAACAAGGATGATGATAGAACTTTGCATGCTGCTAGTGAACCTGTTATAGATACACCTGAAAACCCAAATGATATTTCTGTTTATGATGCTGAGACACAATCTGTTGATGAACATGAGACTAGTGATAATATTAATGATGATGTCCATGTTGATACTCAACCTAGTAATGATAATGATGTGGAGATTGAACCTGCTATTGATCTTGATAACCCACAACATAAGATTAAAAGATATGACAAAAGAGATTTTATTGCTAGGAAGCATGGTAAAGAAAGAGAACCATGGGTTCAGAGACCCATGCCCTTTCCTCCTAAACCATCCAAGAAAAAGGATGATGAGGATTTTGAGCGCTTTGTTGAAATGCTTATACCTGTCTTTTTTCGTATGCGTTTGACTGATATTCTGAAAATGTCTCCTTATGCTAAGTATATGAAAGATATTGTGACTAATAAGAGAAAGATACCAGAAGCTGAGATTTCCACCATGCTTTCTAATTATACTTTTAAGGGTGGAGTACCAAGGAAACTAGGAGATCCAGGAATACCAACTATACCATGCTCTATTAAAGGGAATTATGTTAGAATTGCTTTATGTGATTTGGGAGCTGGTGTTAGTGTTATGGCTTTCTCTTTATATCGTAGACTTGATTTGAATAAGTTGACACCGACTGAAATATCTTTGCAAATGGCTAATAAATCAACTGGTCTACCTATCGGTATTTGTGAGGATGTACCTGTCGTAGTTGCAAATGCTACGATCTTAACGGATTTTTTTATTCTTGATATTTCCAAGGACGATAGTATGTCGATCATCCTTGGGAGACCCTTTTTGAATACTGCAGGCGCTGTTATTGGTTGCAACAAGGGCAATGTCACTTTTCATATTAATGGTAATGAGCATACTGTACACTTTCCGAAGAAACAACCTCAAGTTCATAGTATCAACTCTATTGAAAAAATTCCAATGATTATTATTAGAGGCTTTGAATTCCCTCTTCCTACTGTCAAGAAAAAATATGATATACTTATTGTTGGGGATATGCATATCCTCATTGAGGTAACTTAGTGTTATTCAAAAATTCCTCGGTTTCATGTTATTCGAAAGAAGTTTGTTAATAAGACTTGATCAACCTTATTGATGGATTCCTTTTGATGAGCATGAGATGGATGAATTTAGAAAGCACAACTTTCTATACCCAACTCTTACTTTCTGTTAGTCAGAATAAATAAAGTAAAATGCTATTATTTTTCTGTTTTCTAAGTTTCTCATGCAATAAAAAAGGTGACCTGAAAATAAAACTTCTTCAAATGTACTAAAAATGGAATATGATTTTTTTGGAATATTTTAAAAAATCTGGCGCTGAGCACACTACAGGGGGCTGCACTAGTGGGCCACAAGCCCACAAGGCGCGTCCACCCCCTGGCCGTGCCTAGCAGGCTTGTGGGTCCCACGTGGCCCCCCTTCACTTATTCTAGCACCCATCCACTTCATCTTCCTCCAGAAAAATCCCACCATTGCTCAAACCTGTGTTCTAGCTCATTTTGCTACCATTTTCGATCTCCTTGCTCAAAGCCTCATTCACAAAACTGTTTTGGTAGATTGCTCTTCGGTATGTGACCCCTCCAATGGTCCAATTAGTTTTTGCTCTGGTGCTTTATATATTGCAATTTTTGCTGCTGTGCTGACCTTGTTCTTGAGCTTGCATGTCAAATTTATATGGTCCCAAGTAGTTTTGATGCATGATATAGCCTCTAGGCACTTGAGGGAGCAGTTGCTATGAGTTTGGTTGAGTTTTGTGCACTTTTATTTTGAGTCACTAAAAATTTCAGAATTTTTGAGAAAAAGAAAGGATGTTGAGGAAGGTGTTTCAAGGGGGTTCATCGAGCAAGAAGGCCCCGAGACTCACAATACGTGAGCCCGACCTCGAACCATCGAGGGAAGCACAAGTACGACCTTGTAAATGGCCATCAGATCAATTCATGAGTGATGACGGTTTCAAGGAAGAATTCTACGCATACACAAGAAATGCTAGCCTTGAGGAATTCGTGTCGGACAAATGCAAGCAATACTATCAACTCATGGAGTCTTTCATGCGGAGGTTTGAATTTTCGCTCAATTGTAATAACCCTTACGTCCTATTTGGCCTTTATGACAAATCATATACTTTGGACACAGAGGATTTTAATCATGCATGCAAAATTCCACAATGGGGTAGCTATAGTGATCCGCATAAAACTGAATATAATTATTTTCTTGCCAGCATTACCGTCGGAGAAACTAGAGATATTACACAGGCTACCATGGGGAGCATTCACTTTCCTGCCATACATTATTTTTCTCTATTCATAGGTAGATGTATTAATAGTAAAACTGAGCATAGCCACCTGTGTGCAACCGATCTTAGTATTCTTAAGAGTGCAGTGATGGGCGAAAGGCGATATAACTTAGGAGCCATTATTGCTAGAAGGTTGCATAATAATGCCAAGGATGGAGATTTCTTTGGTGGGATTTATGTCACTGGTTTAGCTAATTATCTTGGGGTATCCATATGCGGAAATGATAATGAGTTACCTCCTGCTTTTCTTGATTATGAGGCCTTGGTATGTTTTCAGTTTCTTGAAAGGAACGAACAATCTCTCCAGTACCGACTAATTTTTGACAGACAGCATGATGTCCATGTTACCCTTCCTGCTCCTGCCTTCTTTAACTTTCAGAAAAAACAAACATACTTTATAACCACGGAGGAGGCAAATGAGTACTAGAGGAACACGGGATCATCTCGCCTTCACGCTGTAGTCGTTTAGGCGGTAGCCGCCGCAGCCCAGTACAACCCCAACTATGAGTTCAGATATTACCTAGGCTAGCCATGGCTATAGACCAACTTAGGCCAAAAGCCTAAGCTTGGGGGAGTATGTATTTCTCACCGACTTTACATTCACGTTCACACATCCATCTTTAGTAGTCGGTGTTCGTAGTCTTTCACTGTACCATCCGTGGTAGTTTATTTTTTGTTTCACCTTCTTCTTGTGTGTTTAATTAACTTTGAGAAAATCCGAAAAAATTAGTTGTAGCTTTACTTTCCAATTTGCTTAGTTGTAGCATTAAAATAAAAGCCAAAAAGATTTTTCGTTCTTCTTTTGCTTGTTGGGAGCTTTCCGGTGTAAATAGTTTTTCTCGTTCTTGTTCTAATTTTCTTTCTTTGGGTCGTAAGGAGAAGGCCACAATGAAAATGTCGAGTGGCTCTCATACGCATTATTGTTTACCTGTTAGAGAGCCTATATTACCTTGTCTTCTCCTTTGAGTTATTGTTTGTAGATTTCAGCTTAGTCCAATGCACGTGCACTCTTATTATTATTCACATCGTTCGGTCATGCAAGTGAAAGGCAATAATGACGATATTTGATGAAAAGATTGAGATGGAGAAAATCTGGTATGAACTCGACCTATCTTGTTTTTGTAAATATGATTAGCTCATCGTTCCAAATTTAGTTCATCATGGGTGAAACATATTTGCAATGACGATTAGAAATTATAGTTATTCATGCCATGCTTAATTAGCTAGGAGTGGATAGTGGTTTGTTTTGGGTTCCAACATGCATATTAAAACGGTTGTGATGTAGTACGATGGGATGGTATCCTCCTGTGGATGATTCAAGAGGCTCGACTTGGCACATGTTCATGCATGTAGTTGAAACAAAATCAACATACATGCACGATATTTATGTTCATAGTGATTTATATCCTACTCATGCTTGCATTCAATGGTGGTTAATCTCAAAGCATGTTGATGATTGTGTCGCTCTCTAATTAGTCGCTCCCCATTCTTTTGCTAACCTTCACTTGTACTAAGCAGGAATACTGCTTGTGCATCCAATTCCTCAAACCCAAAGGTGTTCCACATGAGTCCACCATACCTACCTATATGCGGTATTTACCTACCATTCCAAGTAAATTTGCATGTGCCAAACTCTAAACCTTCAAATAAACTTCTGTTTTGTATGCCCAAATTTCTCACGTGGCGACAGGGGGCTGTCAGTATTTTCCATGCTAGGTGGGTTATTCTCACGATACTTGCTGATTCACTATCATTCACGAGAAAGTGGGTGGTAATAGGGATTCCCAGTCCCAAATTCAAAATAAAAATGCAAATAATTAAACAAAACTCCCCCGGGAATTGTGTCTGTATGGACGGTATCCGTGGATTCGGCTCGCCATGGAGTGTGACTGATTGGTGGAGGGGGAGTAAAAACTTTATCTTTTTGTTTGGGAATTGCTTATAATGTATCTAGCATGGAAGATGTTGAAAACCTCTTGGATGTTATGTGAGCAATGAAAGCATACTGCTCAGAAACCATTACTTATCTCTGCAAATCAATGCTTCCCTCTGCAAAAGGCCTTTCCCATTCGAGTATTTTATGTGAGTATGACGGTGGTGCTCTTTGACTGGTGCCTTTTATAAGAAGATGATGACTCAACAATAAAGTAAATGGAAAGGCCTTTCGCAGAGGGAAGCATTGATTTGCAGTGGTGCCAGAGCTCGAGTTTATTGATATTGAGTATGAGCATGACTGGATCTCTCTCACCGTGAATTACAATGTCTAGTCAGTCCTTGTTCTTTAGAGGTGCTCTGGATTTATGGTTTGCGGTCTCAAAAAGGGCTAGCGAGATACCATTTTGTCATATTGTATCATGATTGCTTCGAAAAAGTGTTCCCATTCGAGAGTTTTTATTATTGCTCGCTAGTTGATTATGTCCTTGATATGAGTAAATGTGATACCTAAATGTTGTTATAAACGTGGTTAGTCTATGATCTTTGCTGAAAATCTGAACATCAGTTAGACGTATTTACAACAACAAGATCAAATAGAGTTTGTAAAAGTTTTCCTTTATCACTTCCAGTTTCTCAACTGAATTGCTTGAGGACAAGCAATGGGTTAAGCTTGGGGGAGTTGATACGTCTCCATTGTATCCACTTTTCCAAACTCTCTTGCCCTTGTTTTGGACTCTAATTTGCATGATTTGAATGGAACTAACCTGGACTGACACTGTTTTCAGCAGAATTTCCATGGTGTTATTTTTGTGTAGAAATAAAAGTTCTCGGATCGTCTTGAAAATTTACGGAGAATATTTTTGGATTTAATAAAAAATATTGGCGCAAGAAAGCGGGCCACATGCAGGCCACAAGCTTGTTAGGCGTGGCCACCCCCCTGGCAGCGCCTAGCAGGCTTGTGGGGCTCTCGTGGCTCCTCTGACCTCCTCTCCAGCTCCATATAACCCTATTCGTGGAGAAACAAATCAGAGAGAAGAGTTCGTCGCATTTCACGATACGGAGCCACCGCCGCCTCCTGTTCTTCCTCGGGAGACCAGATCCGGAGTCCGTTTTGGGCTCCAGAGAGGGGAAATCAACGCCATCGCCATCACCAACCATCCTCCATCACCAATTCCATGATGCTCTCCGTCGTTCGTGAGTAATACCATCGTAGGCTTGCTGGACGGTGATGGGTTGGATGAGATTTATCATGTAATTGAGTTAGTTTGGTTAGGGCTTGATCCCTAGTATCCACTATGTTTTGAGATTGATGTTGCTATGACTTTTCTATGCTTAATGCTTGTCACTAGGGCCCTAGTGCCATGATTTCCGATCTGAACCTATTATGTTTTCATGAATATATATGTGTTCTTGATCCTATCTTGCAAGTTGTAGACACCTATTACGAGTTATGATGTGCATCCGCTAGGGTGACAACAACTGGGATTCTTTCCGGTGATTACCGTAGTTTGAGGACTTCATGTATTCACTAAGTGCTAATGCTTTGGCTCGGTTCTCTATTAAAAGGAGGCCTTAATATCCCTTAGTTTCCATGAGGACCCCGCTGCCACGGGAGGGTAGGACAAAAGATGGCATGCAAGTTCTTTTCCATAAGCACGTATGACTATATATGGAATACATGCCTACATTACATTGATGAATTTGAGCTAGTTCTATGTCACCCAATGTTATAACTGTTGCATGATGAATGACATCCGACATAATTATCCATCACTGATCCATTGCCTACAAGCTTTCCACATATTGATCTCTACTAAGTTACTTCTCCGTTGCTACTGTTACAATCACTATAAAACTGCTACTGTTACTTTTGCTACCTTTACCATTACTTCCATACTACTTTGCTACTGAATACTTTGATGCAGATATTAAGTCTTTCAGGTGTGATTGAATGTACAACTCAGCTGCGAATACTCGAGAATATTCTTTGGCTCCCCTTCTGTCGAATCAATAAATTTGGGTTGAATACTCTACCCTCGAAAACTGTTGCGATCCCCTATACTTGTGGGTTATCAGTAGCAAACTTAGGATAACATTTCATTTTAGAATTCAAAGTCTTTTGTTTATAGTTGCATAATAATTTCTTGAGATCATCTATATCCTTACAAGCAAGAATTTCTCTAGATATCTCTCCATCCAAAGCATAACCTTCAGGTATCTTAGGCATTTCAAATCTAGGGGAGCTAGGCCAAATAGGTGTTTCATAATTATTAGTTTCAAAGATCATTAGTTTCAGAAGTTTCCCCAGTTTCAATGATTTCATTCTCTCTAGCTCTAGCAATTTGTTCATCAAGAAATTCACCTAGTGGCACATTATCATTAAGCATGGTACTAGTATCATCATAAGCATCATTCATAGCAGAAGTATCATTATCAATATCAGGATTAATAGCATGTGGTGGTGTTGCAAACTTACTCATAACAGAAGGTGAATCAAGTGCAAAGCTAGATGGCAGTTCTGTTGGAAATATGCCCTAGAGGTAATAATAAAGTGGTTATTGTTATATTTCCATGTTCATGATAATCGTTTATTGTCCATGCTATAACTGTATTGATTGGAAACTCAAATATATGTGTGGATACATAGACAACACTGTGTCCCTAGTGTGCCTATAGTAGACTAGCTCGTTGATCAAAGATGGTCAAGGTTTCCTAACCATAGACATGAGATGTCATTTAATAACACGATCACATCATTAGGAGAAAGATGTGATGGACAAGACCCAAACTACGAACGTAGCATATGATCGTGTTAGTTTCTTGCTATAGTTTTCTGGATGCCAAGTATCTGTTCCTATGACCATGAGATCATGCAACTCACTGACACCGGAGGAATACCTTGTGTGTATCAAATGTCGCAACGTAACTGGGTGACTATAAAGATGCTCTACAGGTATCTCCGAGGGTGTCTGTTGAGTTGGCATGGATCGAGACTGAGATTTGTTACTCCGTTTGACGAAGAGGTGTCTCGAGGCCCACTCGATAATACAACATCACAATGAGCCTTGCAAGCAAAGTGACTAAAGAGTTAGCCACCTGATCTTGTATTATGGAACGAGTAAAGAGACTTTCCAGTAACGAGACTAAACTAGGAATAGATATACCTACGATCGAATCTCGGGCAAGTAGCATACCGAAGAACAAAGGGAACAACATACGGGATTAACTGAATCCTTGACATAGAGGTTCAGCTGATAAAGATGTTCGTAGAATATGTAGGAACCAATATGGGCATCTAGGTCCCGCTATTGGTTATTGACCATAGAGGTGTCTTGGCCATGTCTGCACTGTTCTCGAACACGTAGGGTCTGCACACTTAACGTTCGGTGATGTTTCGGTAGTATTGAGATATAAGTGATTGTGACCGAAGGTTGTTAGGAGTCCTGGACGTCACGAGGAGCTCCAGAATGGTCTGGACGTAAATATTTATATATAGGAAGTTGGTATTTCACTTCCGGAAAAGTATCAGAAATTACCGGGGTTACCGGAAGGGTTCCGAGGGTCCACTAGGTGGGCCCATCCACCCCAAAGGGCCCCATGGGCTATGGGAGGAGGCAGACCAGCCCTTGGTGGGATGGACGACCCCCACCACCACCACCACCACCAAGGCCCATGTGGCTAGGGAGTGGGAGAAAAGGAAACCCAAAGTGGGGGAAGGAAATTCCAAGTAGGAAAGGGAATCGTACTTGGAGTTGGATTGGTGGGAGGCTTGACCTCCACTCCTTCGTCCGAAGCCCTAGGGGAAACCCTAGGGAGTCTGCCTCCTCCCCCCTCCCTCCTATATATACTAGATGATAGAGCCCCCCAAAACACACGGCCACGTGCTAGTTCTCTATTCTCTAGTTCCTCCACCAAATATATTCTGGTTGTGCTTAGGCGAAGCCCTGCCGGGATAACTCCACCACCACCACCACCACGTCATCGTGCTATTGGAGATCTCATTTACCTCTCCGCTCCATCTTTCTGGATAAATAAGGCAGAGATAGCCATCGAGCCGTACGTGTGCTGAAGGTGGAGGTGTCATCCATTCAGCGCTAGATCGGGACGGATCATGATTGGACCGCGAGATGGCTAGCGATTTCGATCGCGAAGACATTCGACTACATCAATCACATTTCTTAACGCTTCACCCTTAGCGGTCTACAAGGGTATGTAGATCCACTCTCCCTCTCGTAGATGCTCATCACCATGGATAGATCTTGCGTGTGTGTAGGAAAATTTTGGTTCACATGCAACGTTCCTCAGAGTGGTATCAAAGCTAGGTCTATGCGTAGATGAGATCACATGTAGAACACAAAGGAATTTGTGGGCGTGGATGCTCAGATTGCTTCCTCCCTTGGTCTTTTCTTGATTTGGCGGTATTGTGGGATGAAGCAGCCCGGACCAACCTTAGTCGTCCACATACGAGAGACCAGCTCCATCGACTGACATGTGTTAGTGCATCTAGTGCCCCTTACTGATTTTGGTGTATTGAAGACTTATAGGTTAAGGCACTAATGTGTTTGTGAGTGTACACAGGCTCTATAAGTCGATGAGGAGTTTGATATATCCGGAGATTGTCGACCCCTAAAAATGTATGTCTTCAACTGAAGACTTTGCTGAAGACTTTGTGAAGACTTTGAAAATGAAGAAGTTGGTGTGACCTTGAAGATATGAACAAGTAATATGAAGCATGAAGACTTTTGTTTTCATAGTTTCAATTCCTTATTTGAGTCATAGGAAACACCATACTATTAAAGGGGGTCGAGGTAATACAAAGGAAAATTTCCAACTCATGCTCAACTCCAAAATCCTCAACCTATACAATCCTTCGAGTGAAGCCTTTGGAAATCTCTTACGGTTCAGACAAGTTCTTCAGTGACAGAGACGAAGTTCTTTTGGTCTCTGAGGAAATTGATTTGACTGAGGAGTTAGGATTTCGCCGGTGTGATTGCCTACAAGTGAGGAACATGATAAGACTCAGGACTTTCATAGTTCGAAATTCCGACCGTTGTTGTGCTTAGTGCCAGCTATCCCCAATCATTCTTATCCACATAAAGGTCATATTATTGGGGGCATTTATGTCTTATCATGTCAAGTTGCACCCTGGCTATAAATTGCCACCCCCACAACCACTAGTTGGTTGGCTGCTTTGAGAGAGAACTGACACTTGTCATTTGAGAGCAACCCATCCTCCGAGGACTTTGAGAGAAAATCATCAGTGAGGAAAAACCCACAACCAAACCACCAAACCCATACTGATTGAGCATCACTGAAGAAATTCCTATGTGAATCTGACGCTTGTTACCTTTGAGGACTATGCATCCTCCAGACGGTTAGGCGCCATGGTCTAGTGCTCCTGTAGTCAATTGGGGATCACGAAGTGACCTTGGTCTAGAGCATCCAGCAGTAAATTGTGGATCGCCGGGTGACCATTTTGTGAAGGTTTTGGAAGTCTACCCTTAAGACTTACCATGAGTGTTGGGCGAGGACTGTGTGACCTTAGCTCAAGGAGAATACGGTAAGGACGGTGTGTCCTAGGACTGTGTATCCTCTGGTTTAAATACTAGGCCGCTCCAAACCAGACGTACGACTGTCACAGCAGTTGGAACTGGGACATCAAACCATTGTCTTCATCGAGCTATCTGGTTCTATTTCCTCAACCCCTCTATTCCTCATATACCTATTGATGAAATTGATTGTTATTGTTTGAATAATTTGACTGAAGACTTTCACAAATTCCTCACCTCAAATTCTTCAAGTTACCTTGTTCATCACTGATTATCCTGTATCTCGCTACTTACTATTTGTGCATGTTTCATTTCATCATGAAGACTATACTGTTACTATGTTCCTCATGCACTTGAGTACTTATTCCGCTGCTAGTTATTCATCACATTTCAAATTCCTCAAAGTTGAAATTCCTCAAGTCAAGAATTTTTTAAAATCGCCTATTCACCCCCCTCTAGTCGATATAACGCACTTTCAATTGGTATCAGAGCAGGTACTCCATCGCTCTGTGTGATTTTGGTTTAACCACCTGGAGTTCTAGTTATGTCGACTGCAGGTATGATCAAGGTTTCCGCGGGGTGTCCTACCTTCGATGGGACGGACTACCCCTACTGGAAGAACAAGATGCGTATGCACCTTGAAGCTATTCACAACGATCTCTGGTACATTGTGGAAAATGGTGTGCCCTCTGTCCCTACCACTGTTACTGCTACCGATGTGAAGAGATTCAAGCAACTTAACTCTCAAGCGAAGAATATCATCTGTGGCCATCTGAGCAAAGGTCAGTATGGCAGAGTGAGTGCTTTAGAGACTGCTAAGCTTATCTAGGATATGCTGTCCAAAGTCAATGAAGGTGTTTCCACTCAACGTGACTCACGTGTTGATGTTCTTCGCAATCTGTTCCACCGCTTCAAGAGACTTGACAATGAAAATGTTCAGCAAACTTTCGATCGTCTCACTGATATCTCCAATGAGCTTCAAGCACTAGGTGCCACCGATATCACTGACCATGAAGTGGTGAAGAAACTAGTAAGATCTCTTGACTCCTCATTCGATACTCTGGCTTTGATGATTCAAGAACGTGGAGACTACAAGTCACTTGATCCTGCTGATATTCTTGGGAGACTTAATACTCATGAATTCCAACAAGCTAAGAAGAGAGACCTCTACGGGCCAAGCTATGGAAGATCTCGTGCTCTGAAGGCGAAAGCAATTTCCTCATCCGAAGAAAAAGATTCTGACAGCACCTTGGTGATCCTGAAGAACTAAGTCAGGAACTAGCAATGCTTGTGAGGAAATTCTAGAAGTTCTCAAGGAGAGGTGGATTTGGAAAGTCATCAAAAAGTGGCTTGAGGAAATCAGATTCCTCAGAAGACTACAAGAAAAGAACCTGTCATCGTTGCAAGAAGCCTGGTCACTTTATCTCTGACTGTCCTCTTTGGAAAAAGATTCAAAGAAGAAGAAGAAGTACATGGAGGATAGTTCTGGTGACTCGAAGAAAAAGAAGAAATCTTCAAAGTCATCATCTGCAAATTCCTCATCTTCAAAGTCCTCAAAGCACAAGAAGAATGGTTCCAGAAAGGCTCGTGCATTCATCGGCAAGGAAATGGATTCTGAGGAAGAATCTGAAGAATATGAAGAAGAGGAAGAATCTGAGGAGGAATCAGAATCTGGTGTCGCTAGACTTGCTCTCGCTGCTGCTTTTGTTAGCAAGTCCATCTTCAACGATGAAGAATATGACTAATCCAATGAATCTGACGTCAGCAATGATGATTATGCTCCCACCTATTGCTTCATGGGAAAAGGATCAAAGGTACACAAACATCATTCCTCTTCTGAATCAAGTGAAGGTGAATCTGATGAATAAGTGAAACCTAGCTATGCTACACTTGTTAAACTTGCCACTAAGCAACAAAGTGCACTTGAAAAGTTTTAGAAAATGCTAGACAAAAGCGATGATCTGTTGAACCATGAAGTGGATCGGACTCAAACTATGTCTGACGATATCAAAAGTCTTCAGACAAAGTATCATAACCTTCAGAGTCATCATAACGACCTCTTAGCTGATCATGAGAAGCTTTCTTATGAATTTCTTCAAATAAAGCAAGATTTTGAGAAACTGAGGGTGTCACATGAGGATCTCCAAAGGGAAAACGATTCCTTACTAGCTCAACAGATCAGTACCGCTCAGGAAGAATTTGTTCCACCTTGTTTGAAATGCATAGAACATGAAACTGCTAATTCTTCACCTGAATGTTCAAATGCTTCTATTGCTAAAAATTCTTCAACTATTCTAGTGGTCTCAAATTCCTCATCTGAGGATACCACAAGTATCGCTGACGACAATGCAGGGTTGAAGGAATTGTATGTGACAGGCATGTACAAAAGTCTCAAAGTGCATCAAACCCTTTGCGATGTCCTCAAAAGGTAGATTCTGAACAGGAACCCTAGGAAAGAGGGTATTGCCTTTATGAGGAAACTCAACGCTGATGGATCCTACTGGACACCTGAGTAGTACCCCAAAACCTCATGGGTTGCTACGAAAGGACCTCTTGTAGATCCATCCACTTTATCTGGCTTTACTTGTGAAACTTCATACTCCTCTGATGAGTCACTTAACTCCAACTACAAATTCTTCAAAAAACAGAAAGGTGAACTATTTGCTAGATTTATTGGAAATAACTGCAGGAACGGTTCTTCTATGAAGAAAATATGGGTTCCCAAGAGCTACCTACAAAATCTTCAAGTAAATGTCCTCACGACATCACTCATGAAGAATAGGAACCCCAGATCAAATTCCTCATATGGACCAAAGTCCTCACCTCGACCAAATTCCTCAAATGGTCAAAAATATCATTCTCATGCTAATGCTTTTGTTTCGCAGGGAAAACCTAAGAGTTATGAATATGTGTATTATTCTTCAAACCATTATGTCCATAATTCCTCAAAGAATTTCTCTGCTTATTCATTTGAGTACTCTAACCCTCGCCCTGTGAAACGAAGCGCACTTGCTTCAATGCCTCCCTTCCCACATAGTGCTCGCAGAATGATGAACTCTTTGCCACCCCTCCAGATGTGGGTGGTGAAGAAATTGAACTAATTTCTTATGCAGGGTCAGGTCTCCAGATGAAACTGAACATCTGATGAATTTGCTGGAAACCTGAGGAAATGCTTGAAAGGACGCAAGCTAACCATGAAGAAATGAATTCCTCATTTCCCACGTCCTCACACTACTTGCTTACTATCTTGTGTGATGAAATCCTATCTAATGAAATTGATGTCATATTCTTTACTCTGAAGCATATGAGTTCGTAAGTTGTACTAATTCATCTGCAGGATGATACTCCAAAAGCTACTGAGTGGGTCCTCGATAGTGGATGCACAAACCACATGACTGGTGACAAGAATCTACTGATGAATTTGCCACTCACTCCATCTCCTCTGAAGCATATCACCTACGTAGACAAAGGAAAAAATAAAGGTATTGGGAATTGGTAAGGTTTCTATCTCAAAGGACCGAACCATGGATAAGGTGATGCTTGTTGAATCCCTTGGGTTCAACCTTATGTCTGTCTCAATGCTTTGTGATCTTGATATGATCGTCGTATTTGGAAAATATCATTGTGTTGTCATCATGGAATCTGACAATTCCAAAGTCTTCGAAGGCTTTAGGGGAGGATACTTGTATATTGTTGATTTCTCTATAGGTCCTCCGCCTGCCACATGCTTACTTGCAAAGTCTTCAAAAGGCTGGCTGTGGCATCGACGACTGGGACATGCGGGTATGAGGAACTTGCACACGCTCGTGAAGAAAAAGCACATCATTGGCATCGAGGGTGTCAAATTCCTCAAGGACCACCTCTGTGGTGCATGTGAATCTGGGAAGATGACCACATCCAAGCATCCCTCGAAGACAATCATGACCACGACTCGACCCTTTGAATTGCTTCACATGGATCTCTTTGGCCCCACTCATTACTCCATACTAATAAATTCTTCAAGTTTGTATGGCTTAGTGATTGTTGATGATTATTCTCGATACACTTGGGTACATATTATTCTGTACAAAAATGAAGTGCGGGATGTCTTCAGACGATTTGCTTCAAGGGCCTCCACCAACTTCGGCGTCAAGATCAAGCATATTAGTAGTGATAATGGGACTGAGTTCAAGAACACTAATCTTGATGAATATCTTGATGAACTTTGTATTACTCATGAGTTATCTGCCCCTTATACTCCTCAGCAGAATGGCATCATGGAGCGCAAGAACAGGACTCTAGTTGAGATGGCTCGCACCATGCTTGATGAGTACAAGACTCCTCGTCGCTTTTGGCCTGAGGCAATTGATACTGCATGCCACATTATCAACAGGGTATATCTTCACAAATTCTTCAAGAAGACTTCGTATGAACTTATGACTGGCAAGAAACCCAATATAAGTTATCTCAAAGTCTTCGGTGCAAAATGCTGGATTGGAGATCCTCACCATAGTTCTAAATTTGCACCGAAAGCACATGAAGGTTTTATGCTTGGTTACGGAAAGGACTCGCACACCTATAGTCTTCAACACCTACCTTCACAAGGTTGTTGAAACTGTAGATGTGCGGTTCGATGAAACTGATGGCTCGCAAAGAGAGCACCTGCCTTCTGTGTTAGATGAACAGTCTCCTGAGGAATCCATTAAGCTAAAGGCAACTGAAGATATCATACCCACTGAGGAAGTCATTCCAACGAATGAAGACTTTCATGTTGATACACCTGAAGAAAATGGTGCTGAAGGAAGTCCTCAGCCACGTCAACCTACTCATCCTAGAGTTGTAAATGAAGTGCAGATTGACAAAATCATCGATGACATCAATGCACCAGGTCCCCTCACTCGCTCAAAAGCTTCACATTTAACTAACTTTTGTGGGCACTTTGCCTTTATCTCTATCATAGAGCCCACCAAAGTTGATGAAGCATTCAAGGAGCCTGAGTGGATTCAATATATGCAAGAGGAATTGCATCAATTCAAGCTCAACAACGTGTGGGAACTTGTCAAGCGGCCAGATCCTCGCAAACATAACATCATAGGTACCAAGTGGATCTACCGCAATAAGCAAGATGAAAATTGCCTTGTGGTGAGGAATAAGGCTCGTCTTGTAGCTCAAGGCTATACACAGGTTGAAGGAATTGACTTTGATGAAACATTTGCACCTGTTGGTAGACTTGAAGCTATTCGTATATTGCTTGCTTATGCTAACCATCATAATATCATCTTATATCAAATGGATGTGAAAAGTGCATTCCTCAATGGTAAGCTTGAGGAAGAAGTATATGTTGCTCAACCCCCAGGTTTTGAAGACCCTAAGCATCCTGACAAAGTCTTCAGACTCAACAAGGCCCTCTATGGCCTCAAGCAGGCCCCTCGGGCGTGGTACGACACTCTAAAGGAATTCCTCATGAAGAAAGGCTTCAAACCCGGTTCACTCGACCCTACTCTTTTCAAAAAATCCTATGACAATGAACTGTTCATATGCAAAATATACGTAGATGATATTATCTTTGGCAGTACTGACAAACGTTACAGTGATGAATTTGCCTATATGATGAGTGAAGAATATCAAATGTCTATGATGGGAGAGTTGAAATTCTTCTTAGGTCTTCAAATTCGTCAGCAAGACAATGGCATCTTAATCTCCCAAGAGAAGTACCTCAAGGATGTTCTGAGGAAATTCGACATGCAAGATTGCAAAGGCGTCAAAACTCCAATGCCTTCAAAAGGCCACCTCTGCACTGATGAAAATGGTAAAGATTTCGATCAGAAGGTATACCGCTCCATGATTAGTTCATTATTGTATCTATGTGCATCTAGGCCTGATATTATGCTGAGTGTTTGCATGTGTGCCCGATTCCAAGCAACACCAAAGGAATCACACCATAGGCTGTGAAACATATTCTTCGATACTTAGCTCACACACCAACACTTGGATTATGGTATCCCAAGGGCTCAAATCTTCACCTCGTCAGATACTCTGATGCTGACTATGTTGGAGATCGTGTGGATCGCAAGTCAACCTCTAGCACATGTAATTTCCTTGGACGATCCTTAGTCTGTTGGTCCTCGAAGAAGCAGAACTACGTCTCACTCTCTATTGTTGAAGCTGAGTACATTGCTGCTAGCTCATGTTGTGCTCAGTTACTATGGATGAAGCAAACCCTCAAGGACTACGACATCAAGTTGAAGAATGTGCCTCTCTACTGTGACAACGAGAATGCCATCAAGATTGCTTACAACCCAGTTCAGCACTCCAAGACCAAGCACATCCCGATTCCTCATCACTTTCTTCGAGATCATGTACTCAAGGGTGACATCTCCATCGACCACATCCCCACTGAAGAACAACTAGCCGATATCTTCACAAAGCCCTTGGATGAAAAGAGATTTTGCAAGTTGCGGTGTGAGCTAAATATATTAGAATATTCGAATGTTCTTTGAAAAAGGACACACATCCCAAAACTTCTGCAAAATTGATGACTTAGATGTGCAACACATGAAGTAACGTTTTTCTTCAATCAATGAAAAATAACCCTCTAAGTGTGAAGAAATTAATGAAGAATTTGATTCTCAAAACCCTACGACAATTGTACGCGGTGCCTGAAATCATCATTCTTATACGGTGGGTCACGCCACCAACCATAGTTGAAATTCTTCAAAGTTGAGTTTTTCGTCATTTTGCAAATTCTTCAAATTTGCAAATTCCTCCAATTTGCAAATTCCTCAACTTTTCAAATTCTCCAAACTTTGAAACTCATGTTATTCATTGACTATATATATATATATATATATATATATATATATTTGAGTCTTTTTTAATGTCCTCAACAACGTTCACTTATTGCTAAATTATTCAAGTTGATTTTCATCTAAGTGAATGTGATCGGACCCTTTCTCCTCTATGCTAAACTCAACCCAGTCTGTTCACAAATTCTTCATATGCATTCTACTTTGAAACTTCAAATTCTTCACTGTGTCCTTGACGGCGGAAGAATTTGCGAACGAAAACTTTGAAAATTTCTCTATCAAATTTTCAGTGGTTCCCGCTCAAACGGTTCTGATTCCTGCGATTGGATAACCCATGATCCCCCACTATCGTCACTTCTCAGTACGTGGGTGACACCTGTCACGTGGAGAGCAAGGGTCAGGGGCAATCCTATCCAAAATCTTCGGGCGGATTGGTATTCACTTCCACTATAAATACCCCCTCCCCTTCAACTGTGCTCAGTTACTCCTCATCTCTACCCTCTCTCTCCCGAGCTCCAACCCAGCGCCACCAATGAAATCATCACCGTCGGTGTGGAAGAGTTTCACTGCCTCGACCTCACCGTCGTCGTACTCGCATCGGCCACGGAAGTCCTCATCCCGCGGCCGCTGTAGCTGTCTCCCTCTGCCAAGCTAGGGCGTGGGAGATCTGAACTGACGAACTTCCCAATCTCATCTCTTAGTTCGTCGTGTTCTTCACCAAGGTAAATAAAATTTATTTTTACTGCCCTTGTTTGATCTTCGAATCCTCTTAATATTCCTCAAAATGTGTTTATTCCTCATGAATCTTATTCTAAAGCACCTTACATCTTCATATACTTGATGATTTTCCCTAAGTAATGTTTTTTTCTTCAAGATTCCTCAATTGTGTGAATCCTCAAAACTTACACAACTCTGGAACCTAAGACAAAGAACACTTAGTGAAATTCCTCAAGACACCCATGGTCAAATTCCTCACATATTCCTATTTAAAAATTATTTCTAAGAACGCATATGACCTCTTCAAATTCCTCGTACCTATACTCTGTTCACAGGACAACATGTTCGCTGATGAATCACTAGGTTCTCATCAACTTAACTCATTTGCAGCGTTCCTTGAGGAAAAACCGTGTACTTCTTCAGAGTCCTCAAGAGTTCAAATTCCTCAGGTGAAGAAAATGGTTGACAGAAAGAAACCTCAGAAAGGTGGAAAGAAGCCAGATGTGCACACTGCCTTTGAGATTCCGGATGAATTGTATGAGGAATAATGCAGACCTGATGAAGAAACTCATGGCAAAGAAACGACCAAGCAGAGAAAAATTCGTCTGCAGAAAATTGAGAGGAGATGGGCAAGGGAATGGAAGGAATATCGTTATGTAACTCCTAAATACATGACGAAATTCGCTGTAAAACCTCCTTGCAGCAGGCCTCCCCTGGCTCAAAATCAAATTGCTAATCCCACTAGCCTCAAGACTGGTGAGGACTTTCCTCATATGTGGGAGAAGCAGCAAGCCAAGCTGGCGAGGAAAGCCAAAGAGGCAGTGAAGAAATTCAATGAAGATTCTACTGCTGTTGCCTCTGCCGGAGCCTCTACAAGTGCTCTGAAGAAATCAATGATGAAGAAAGCTGATGTGAAGACAAGTTCTTCAACCTCAAAACCATCACAGCAGATTCCTTAAGTCCAAAGGCCTCAACCTACAAAGGCCTCAGATGCTGGTACTATTGTTGCTCAGTCCTCAGCTGCAGTTGCAAAGTCTTCAACCCCAATGCATCTGGCATCATGTAAGAGGACTGAGGGATTCAGAAAAGTTCCAAAGATCCCGGCAAGCCCCTATACTACAGCAAAGTCTTCAACTAGCCCTACAGTGTTGAAGCTGAAGAAAACTGCTGGACGAGGTCAAAGACCAAGTCCTCACTCAAGCAAGTCTGTGGTAACCATACCCTCAGGATCTGAGGATGATGATGATGAAGCTGATGATGAAGAATTGGAGGAAATCATCAAGCAAAGTCAGCAGAGGGATGCTATAGCCAAGGGCAGCTCTGTTCCTCTCATGCTGGATCCCAAGATGATCCTCAACTTCATCGATATTTGGCATGAAGATCCAAACACCCCACTTTCTTCAGTGAATCTGCCTCTTGGTGTGGATCATGTCCTCACCCACTTCATCTCTTAAAAATGGAAGAGAGATCAAGCTCTGAGAGCTAAGAGAAATAGGGCTCGGAAAGAAAAGTTTCTGAGAGACAATGTGATGAACTTGACCCCAAATCAACTCGTCATAGTTCAGTCTAAAATTCGCACACTCTCTGAGGATCAAGAAAGGTATGATGCTAAATGGAAGGGCACCAAGGTGAGATTCGTTAGGGCTGCTCAAGCTGCTATGAAGGATCACAACACTAGAGTTGCAGCTCGATCGCAACCACAAAATCCTCAGTCTCATGAAATTCCTCAAGCTGCTGATGAAACTTCTTAGCCCGATGTGACTGCTGATGAGAATGCTTCTACACCAAAAGCAACGACCAGTGCTGCTGAGGAAATTCAGACCACTGATGACCATGACAGGACAACCATCACTGTTGTGCCTGAAGAAAATGAAAGGATAGCTGAAGCTTTTGCTGCGCCTGAAGAACCTGAACCCACTAGGGCGACTGCATCAGTCGTGCCTGAAGAAGCTAAAGTTGCAGAAGAGAAGACTCTTAAGAGAAAAGCATCCGATACAGTATCCTCAGCTGTGAAGAAGTTGAAGACTATGCCAAGTTATTCAACTGGACCCATTGATGCTATGCCACTCTCATCTGCACCTGCTTATGAGCTTGTACCATTTGGGGTTGACTATGTCATCCCAGATGAAGAAGATGAAGATCATTCTGCTGCTTTGACAGAGTAGATTGATGAAGAAATTGAAGTTGAAGACATTGCTTCAACTCCAAAGGTATCATCACCCCAGCCTCAGTTCACCGCTGAAGAGGGTGGAGTTGAAGAAATTGATGAGGACGTAGACATTGGCAATACAACGCCTGTCATCAATGATGAATATTGGGAATCAGCACACCCAAATTCACCAATGACTACTCCTCTGACAAAGATTCCTCGGTCACCTGCTCCGACTAAAGAACTCCATGAAGAATCTGTCGATCTAACCACCTAAGTCACTGAAGAAATTCCAGCTGCAATAGCTGATGACTTTGCTGCTCCACCCGTAACTGAGGAACCAGCCCTTTAGATTGTTCAAGTTCCTCCCATGCCAAAGGAGATCAAGGGCCGCTTCAAGCCAAATCTTCAACCGAAGCCAAGGATGCCATTCAAAGGCTCAACGCGCCCCAAATTCCTCAAGAGCAATTTCTTCAATGAGCGCATGTTATTCACAGGTCCAAATCCTTATGACTTTGCAAGGGCCGGTCGTAGCAGATTCTGGACAGCAACTCAGCTCAACTACTATGCATCAGTCCTGTTTGAGAAGAAGAAAGTCTTCGAACATCACCAAATTCCTCATGCGGACATGGAAACACTTCCATCGTTCACACCGATGCTCCAAGTTCTTCATGATGCAGGCATTCTTCCTTTCTGCGTCGACATCTGCGAATGGAATGAGGTAATCATCCTTTAGTTCTATGCCACACTACATATCATCAGAAATGCTTCAGACATCGACTCTTGGGTTTTGGACTGGATGACAGGATCAACTCACTTCACTGCTCAAGCTTCTGAATTGCTTCAGTGTGTACTAGTTCCAATTCCCTCAGATGAAGCTCACAGACTGTTCGATGAACCTACTCTTCCGAATCAACTCATGCAAGTGCTGATGAAGACATTGCCTCCTGGAAAGCCTCAACGGAAAACCTTCCTTGTGAAGGATTTGCTATATGTGCCTAGGACGGTCTACCGCATACTCACAAATACTTTATGTCCTCAGAAGGGCCACAATTCTGAAGAAGAAGAAGTGGAGGGAGTCATGAAGAATATGCCCTTCAACATCATTCATGGGATTCCCATAGACTTACACGATTTCTTCATGAGGACATTGGCCAATGCTGCTTTAGCTCCATTTGAACAAAAGCCTTATGCGCCTTGGATCATGAAATTCATCAGGGAAAAGTCCTCAGTTCCCTTCAAGGCTGATTTCCAGAATCACTTTGGCTTCCTGCCTCCAATTGAAGTCATCAAGAGCACAATTGACTCAGTAGAAGGAAAAGGCAAGGCTGTCATTGATGAAGGCACTCGTCCATTGGATGGACAGTTTCGCAAAGCTGCTTCCTTCTCCACCAATGATGACACTGCAACTCAGGACTCCGAAGCAAAGGCCTTAGCTCACAAACCTCAAGAGTCTGCCCCTCGTGTGAGGACTGATCACGAGCTGCTAATAAGTCTTCATCAGAAGGTCGATCGCAATCACAAGTGGGTGAAGCGTCAACTTGGTTACATTGTGCAAAACATGACTGTGATGCAGAACACTGTGAAGAGGAATCAGTACTATGCGCATGAAAACCTCAACCGCACTTGGGCCATATTGTCTCACCTCAAGTCTTCTGAAGAACTGAATAAGCTGGATCTTGATGAACATCCTGACTGGGCTCGTCGACCACAGAAGAAATTCAAGAAAGTCCAAGTTCCTCTGATGGTCACAAGTTCATATTCTTCATCTTGAGAGCGCGATGAGGATGAAGACATTGACGACACTGCGGCAGGCCCTGCATTGACAAACGACCTCGACAACGCTGGCGCTCCTTCCTCACCAACATGATGAAATTCTTCAAAGGGGCATTAGTCCTCACTTTTTCGTCCCTTTTGGTCTTCGATGACAAAGGGGGAGAAAATTTGAGTTAGTCTTCAAGCGGGTCTCTATATATGGGCTATTTTTGTTTAAGTTACAACTCTCGCTCTTCTGAAGCTTTTGTTGATTGAGTTGTAAACTCAAGTCTGATGGTGGTCTGACACTTTTGAAAAATTTCCTCGCATGTTTATTTCCTCAAGTACCTTAATGCATACATGCTGAATTTCGTTACACGCCATTCACCTCATGCATTTCAAATTCTTCATATCATATGTTCAAATGCATGTATGAATTACAAGATATAGGGGGGGAGTTCTCCATGTTTTAACCTGCCATGTGCATTTGCAGTCCAAAGCAAATTCCTCAAATATGCACATCTTTAGGGGGAGTTCTTCTATATCTTGCAATCAAATTCCTCAAACTCTGTACTTTCACTTTATATGTTTATCCCCGTTGAAAACTTAACCTATTTGTCATCAATCACCAAAAAGGGGGAGATTGTTAGTGCATCTAGTGCCCCTTAGTGATTTTGGTGTATTGAAGACTTATAGGTTAAGGCACTAATGTGTTTGTGAGTGTACACAGGCTCTATAAGTCGATGAGGAGTTTGATATATCCGGAGATTATCGACCCCTAAAAATGTATGTCTTCAACTGAAGACTTTGCTGAAGAATTTGTGAAGACTTTGAAAATGAAGAAGTTGGTGTGACCTTGAAGATATGAACGAGGAATATGAAGCGTGAAGACTTTTGTTTTCATAGTTTCATTTCCTTATTTGAGTCAGAGGAAACACCATACTATTAAAGGGGGTCAAGGTAATACTAAGGAAAATTTCCAACTCATGCTCAACTCCAAAATCCTCAACCTATAAAATCCTTCGAGTGAAGCCTTTGGAAATCTCTTACGGTTCAGACAAGTTCTTCATAGTTCGAAATTCCGACCGTTGTTGTGCTTAGTGCCAGCTATCCCCAATCATTCTTATCCACATAAAGGTCATATTATTGGGGGCATTTATGTCTTATCATGTCAAGTTGCACCCTGGCTATAAATTGCCACCCCCACAACCACTAGCTAGTTGGCTGCTCCGAGAGAGAATTAACACTTGTCATTTGAGAGCAACCCATCCTCCGAGGACTTTGAGAGAAAATCACCAGTGAGGAAAAACCCACAACCAAACCACCAAACCCATAGTGATTGAGCATCACTGAAGAAATTCCTATGTGGATCCGATGCTTGTTATCTTTGAGGATTGTGCATCCTCCAGACGGTTAGGCGTCATGGTCTAGTGCTCCTGCAATCAATTGGGGATCATGAAGTGACCTTGGTCTAGAGCATCCAGCAGTAAATTGTGGAACGCCCGGTGACCAGTTTGTGAGGGTTTTGGAAGTCTACCCTGAAGACTTACCACGAGTGTTTGGCGAGGACTGTGTAACCTTAGCTCAAGGAGAATACGGTAAGGACTGTGTGTCCTATGGTTTAAATACCAGGCCGCTCCAAACCAGATGTACGACTGTCACAGCAGTTGGAACTGGGTCATCAAACCATTGTCTTCATCGAGCTATCTGGTTCTATTTCCTCGACCCCTCTATTCCTCATATACCTATTGATGAAATTGATTGTTACTGTTTGAAGAATTTGACAGAAGACTTTCACAAATTCCTCACCTCAAATTCTTCAAGTTACCATGTTCATCACTGCTTATCCTGTATCTCGCTACTTACTATTTGTGCATGTTTCATTTCATCATGAAGACTATGATGTTACTATGTTCCTCGTGCACTTGAGTACTTATTCCACTGCTAGTTATTCATCACATTTCAAATTCCTCAAAGTTGAAATTCCTCAAGTGATGAATTTGTAAAAATCGCCTATTCACCCCCCCCTCTAGTCGATATAACGCACTGTCAACATGTGACTTTGTTGCATAAATATGGCTGGCGGGTGTCTGTCTCTCCTACTCTAGTTTGATCGGATTCGACACAGGCGATCCTTGAGAAGGTTGAATAGCAATTTGGGTATCACCGTTGTGGTTTTGTGTAGGTAAGAATCGTTCTTGCTAGATACCCATAGCAGCCACGTTAAACATGCAAAAACAATTAGAGGACGTCTAACTTTTTTTGCGGGGTATGTTGTTGTAAGGGCATATTTCTCCTTAAGTGGTTTTGGTGATTAATGACAATGCCTTTGCGGACTAATCGCGTGCATTGAGCATTTCAGATATCTCATGTCTAGGCACAAGAAGATTCGGTGCCCCTCGGAGCTTATCGAAGACGGTTGTTCTCTACATTTACTTTTGATGGATTTGAGTCGTAGGAAAGCCGTACTATTAAGAGGGGGTCCGCTTCA
Source organism: Hordeum marinum (assembly GCA_022496015.1). NCBI lineage: Eukaryota > Viridiplantae > Streptophyta > Magnoliopsida > Poales > Poaceae > Hordeum > Hordeum marinum. The sequence continues at coordinate 333,992,493 of CM039672.1, forward strand.
GAAAGGTTTGGGTGGAAACAACACATGCACACCTATTCTATTGCACCACCTTTCCTTCGCTTCAATGGAGCTCCAGCTCGTTTTCCTTGTCTGTGCAAAATGAAGCCTACGGGGATGCTTGTTTTCAATGGCCAGCGGTAGTACCTCTCAAGGGAGCGGTAGTACCGCAGGAGCCCACGGTAGTACCGCTCAGTGGAGCGGTAGTACCGCTGTCCCCTACCTTGGTACGTGCCCCTGCGGTAGCAAGCGCGGATGTAATTTTTTACATCCGCCCTCTTGCGGTAGTACTGTGATGCATTTCTGGTACTTCCATGCCGGACTTTTTCGCAGCTTCGCCCTCAGCAGAGGTAGGCACGGAAGTAATTTTTTACTTTCGTGCATCTCCAGTGCTAGCCTCTACCGACCATGCAGTAGTACCGTATGGGCTCGCGGTAGTACCACTCTGGCGGTTCTAACGCTAGTTGCCTAGTGCAATCGGCCTGCGTCTGACACTTCTGTGCAAGCGGTAGTACCGCAAGCCCTTGCAGTAGTACCGTAGTCATATGCGGTAGTACCGCGACGCGCAGGGCTGAGAGTGGGGATAACGATTGGATCTTGTCCCCCACTATAAAAAGGAGGTCTTCTTATCCAAGAAGATTACCTCTTCCCATCCCAAACTCCATTGTTGCTCAAAGCTCCATTTTAGCCCGATCTCTCTCTCTAGCCAATCAAACTTGTTGATTTTCTAGGGATTGGTTGAGAAGGCCCCGATCTACACTTCCACCAAGAGAAATTTGATTCCCCCCCCCCCACTAATCCCTTGCGGATCTTGTTACTCTTGGGTGTTTGAGCACCCTAGACAGTTGAGGTCACCTCGGAGCCATATTCCATTGTGGTGAAGCTTTGCGGTGTCGTTGGGAGCCTCCAATTAAGTTGTGGAGATAGCCCCAACCTTGTTTGTAAAGGTTCGGTCGCCTCCTTCAAGGGCACCAGTACTGGAATCACGGCATCTCGCATTGTGTGAGGGCGTGAGGAGAATATGGTGGCCCTAGTGTCTTCTTGAGGAGCATTGTGCCTCCACACCGCTCCAACGGAGACATACTTCCTCACAAGGGAAGGAACTACGGTAACACATCCTCGTCTCCACCGGCTCCACTTTTGGTTATCTCTTACCTTTACTTCTTGCAAGCTATTATTGTGTTGTATCCCTTGCTTGCTTGTGTGCTTGTTGAGTTTAGCATGATATAGGTTCCTCACCTAGTTGCACATCTAGACAAATTAATTGATGCTAAGCCTAAATTTGAAGGAAAGGTTAAAAAGTGTTAGCTGCCTATTCACCCCCCTCTAGTTAACCATATCGACCCTTTCAATTGGTATCAGATCCAGGTCTCTTTATTAAGCGTTTCACCACCCGAAGAGTATGGTTGTCGAAGAGGAATGTGTGGCAGAACTTCCTGAGCCCGTGGGAGTGAACACAGTCTTACGCGAGGATTTGAATCAGGCCTTGTCCTTACTCAAATCCTCCATGGTGACCGAGGTTCAATCCATGTTCAAAGATTTCCTTAATACTCTTAAAGTGTCTACCAATGTGGTGCAAGTGGTCAAACCCACTAACTCGACATCGAATGTCAACTCCGGTAAGGAGGGGGCTAGTGCTAACAAGGATAATCGTTCTCAAGGAGTTAATGGGTCAGGGAGCTTTGTGTCAGTTCCCCCTCCTGTGGTCTATGGAGGACCGGTGCACCCACCTCATATAGTTAATCATGGTTCTCCTCCTAAACTTGTTAAGAATGATTTTGCTAACTAGGTTTTCAGTATCAAGTCTCATTTAGATCACAGCTTAATTCATCTCATGAGAGTCATTGAATAAGGATACTATCCTCATGATCCACGCAACCTTACTACAAGAGAACAAGTGGATAAACAGTTAAATTCTTCTGCCTTGTTCATACTCCAAGCTATTGTTCCTACTGAAGACCTACCTCACATGCGGCCCTTCACTATTGCTAAAGAGTGTTGGGAACACATTATCTCCATGTACAAGGGTAGTTCAAGCATTCAACGGTCAACCTATGAAGTTGTCCTTGATCAGTCAAATGAGTTTGTGATGATAGAGGATGAGGAACCGCGTGAGCTCTATAGAAGGGTGACCGCTCTTGTCGTTTCCCTCAAGGATCATGGCAGCAAGGATGTGGATGATACTTGTATCAAGCATAAGTCTCTGAAGGCCATCATGCCCTACAACAAGGCCATGTCCGCTGTCATCCATCAAAGGCCGGACTTTCACACCTTGTCTTCTAGTGATGTGTTGGATCAATTTATTGCAATGAACATCCTGAACACGATAGCTGACAATGCCCTCGCTCGCGTGCAATGGTCAAAGAAATCCTCTCCCAACCTTGCTTTGAAGGCCAAGGTTAGTCAAGAGGAAGAAGAAGAAGAGAGTTTACCCAAGGACACCAAATATGCTTATCATGAGCACATGGCTCTTGCATCCAGACAATTTTGGGGCAACAAGAGAAACACAAGGCCCAACTTCTCCAAGAACAACTCAAATGGGTCAAACATCAAGCAAAGTATGAGAACATGCTACAACTATGGTAATGTGAGTCACTTTGTGGTGGATTGCCCATATGAGAAGAGGGAAGACAATGGTGGCAAGCTCATTCGCAAAGGTAAGGCCAAGTCCTTCCCCTACAAAACCAACTTCACCAAGAAGGCTCCTCACAAAGTATTGGTGGCTCAAGAAGAGTGTGCCTCGGATGATGATGTTGATGATGAAGACACAAGCAATGAAGGAATGGCAATGGCATCTGTGGCAATTGCTTCCTCTACTCCAACAAAGGTGTCACTCTTCGACGCCCCCAATGAGAACATCGTGGTGAGGTGCCTCATGGCTAAATGTATCACCAAGGTAACCTCAAACGCCAAAACCTCAAACATTAAGACTTCTATTTCTTCCACTCCGTCTTTAGAATGTGTGGATGAATATGAGGAGGCGAAAGAGGATAAAAATGAGTTTGACCAATTCATGTGTAAACTCAAGGGAGAGTCCAAGAAGCACTTTGTTGCTCTCTTGGAACAACTTGGTGAGGCCCATGACACTATTGAGTCTCAAGAAGAATTTCTTGAGGAGTTGAGAGGCCATAGTCATGATTATGCCGACGAGATAGCGGATCTACCTATTGCTCTTGAGGAAGAGCGAGGTCTTCGTATGACTCTTGAGGAGTCACAAAATGATGACCTTGCTAAATTACGTAAAGATTATGATCATGCTATTGTTCTTAACCGTGTGCTCAAGTCTGAAAAGGTTGCACCTGGAGTTGGCCATGATCGACTCAAGGTTGAGCTTGACACACTTGACAATGCTCACAAGGCATTGAAGTGTGCTCATGCCTCTCTTAAGGAGTCGCATGATCAACTCCAAGTAAAACTCACTAAGGAAATTGCCACGTGTCCTCCTTTTGTTCTAATTGACAATGCATCTGCTACTAACCCATGTTGTGAGCATGCACATCTTGTGGAGGAAAATGCTAAGCTAAAAGAGCAGCTTGAAAAGGACTTGGTGATGTGTATCCAAGGTGAGAAGACGCTCAATGATTTCTTGAGTAATTAGAAGGAAGTTGTGGCAAAAGGAGTTGGGTTTGCACCCAAAAGCAAGAAGAAGAAGATGGTGAACACCAAGGAAATTCCATCGCTCAAGGAAACCTTTGTAAGAGCAGGAGATGGTCCTCATGAGAAGAAGAAAGACAAAGTTGTGGTTGGTAATGTCAAGAAGGTCAAGATCACTCACCCCAACAAGACCGGCGACTTTAACCCCTCTTATGTTTTGTGTCGTGCTAGTGATGGGCATGTTTATGCCAAATATGTTGGTTCTTGTTATGAGTACATTGAATGGTGCATTTGGGTTCCTAAGACCCTTATTGCTAACATGAAAGGACCCATTAAAGAATGGGTACCTAAAACCAAACATTGATCTCTTGTAGTACTTTGCTTCCAAGGGAGTCTCATGGTTGCTCGATAGCGGAGCAACAACTCATATGACCGGAAGCAAGGACTTGGTGGTGGATGTTTAACCCGATGAATCTGTGGTCACCCAAGTCTCATTTGGAGATGATGCAATCTCAAAGGTATTGGGTCTTGGTAAGGTGGTTATCTCTCCGACTTTAACTATTGACAGAGTCATGCTTATTGAGACCCTTGCATACAATTTACTTTCCATTCGTCAACTTGCAATCATGGGTTTTAGTACTTTCTTTGGAATTGATAATGTGACCCTTTTGTGGAGCAAGACTATTAAAGTAGACTTTGTTGGACATGTCGAAAATGGTCTCTATGTGATTAACTTCTCTGAGCGACCCACTAAGACCGCGACATGTCTAATGGCTAAAGTTGATGTGGGATGGCTTTGGCATCGCCGACTAGCCCATGTCAATATGAGATCTTTGCAAAGTCTCCTCAAAGGGGATCACATTCTTGGACTAACAAACGTGATTTTTGCCAAAGATCGTGCTTGCAGTGTTTGTATTGAAGGAAAGCTACATGAAAAGGCTCATCATCCAACTACAACAATCTAATCAAAAAGAACCTTAGAGCTCCTTCACATGGATCTCTTCGGGCCTCATCTTTTGATAGTCTTGGTGGAAGAAGATATTGCTTGGTGATTGTGGATGATTACTCAAGATATACTTGGGTATATTTCTTCAAGAGGAAGAGTGAGACCTAACAGACCGTCATCGACTTTGCAAATGAAGTCCAACATCAACATGATGCAAAGATTCTGATGAACAGAAGTGACAATGGCACTGAGTTCAAGAACTACACCCTAAATGAGTTTCTCGGTGATGAAGGGATAAAGAACCGATATTCCACACCTTACACCCCTCAACAAAACGGTGTTGCGGAGAGGAAGAACCGGACATTGATGGATGCGGCAAGAACCATGATGGCAGAGTTTAAATCTCCGTACAACTTTTGGGCCGAAGCCATCAACACACCGTGTCATGCATCAAATCGACTCTATCTCCGCAAAGGATTGAACAAGACTCCTTATGAGATTCTTAACGGGAACAAGCCCAACCTTAAATACTTTCGGGTGCTCGGTTGTAAGTGTTTCATTCTCAAGAAAGGTGCTCATTTGTCTAAATTTGAATCTAGAGCCCATGAGGGCATATTTGTTGGTTATGCTGCAAACTCTCATGCTTACCGTGTCCTCAACAAGTCCACAAGACTCATTGAGGAGATGAGTAACATAGAGTTTGATGAAAATAATGGCTCCCAAGTGGAGCAAAGTGGTCTTTGTGATGTAGGTGATGAAATTCCTCCCCAAGCCATAAGAAGAATGGGTGCGGGATACTTCCTACCCACTGAGGAACCCCTTGTGGCCGAAGGAGAAGGACAATGTTCCACTCAAGTGGAACCATCACCGATGCAAGACCCACAAGCTTCTGAAGAACAAAATGAAGGTCATTTACTACTTGGACAAGATCAAGGGAAAGATCAATCTACTGATGATGGTGTCTCACCAAGTGATGCCCAAGATCAAGTCCACGTCCCCGAGCAAGATCAAGATCAAGATCCTCTTCAAGATCAAGAGCAAGCTCACGAAGGCGCTCAAGATCATCAAGAAGATGACTCTCAGAATGTTGTCCCTCAACCTTCCATGGAGGAAATCTTAGAGAGACGAGCCACCAAGAATGCTGCCAAGTTCAAACTAAGACAACATTTGTTGGAAAATGTCTACGACGACTTGCAAAAAATGGTAACCACTCGTAAATAATTAACAAACTTTTGTGAACATCATGCGTTTGTTTCTTGCATTGAGCCCCTTAAGGTACAAGATGCGCTCGAGGATATGGAGTGGGTTGAAGCTATGCAAGATGAACTCAACAACTTCGAGCACAACCAAGTATGGCGTTTGGTGCCAAGACCTCACGAGAACCACAATGTTATTGGAACTAAATGGATCTTCAAAAACAAGCAAGATGCGAACGGTATCGTCATTTGCAACAAGGCAAGATTGGTGGCACAAGGTTACTCCCAAGTCGAGGGTATCGACTATGGTGAAACCTTTGCTCATGTTGCTCGCCTTGAATCTATTCGCATGTTGCTTGCATATGCTTCTCATCATAACTTTAAATTATATCAAATGAATGTCAAGAGTGCTTTTCTTAATGGTCCTCTTAAGAAGTTGGTATATGTCAAGAAACCCCCAGGGTTCGAGGATCCCAAGTTCCCCAATCATGTATACGTTCTCGATAAGGCTCTCTATGGACTTAAGCAAGCCCCACGCGCGTGGTATGAGCACCTTACCGAGATGTTGCAAGACCGTGGGTTTGAAATTGGGAAAATCGATCCCACTCTTTTTATGAAGAGGGTCAATGGGAACTTGTTCATATGCCAACTATATGTTGATGATATTATATTTGGTTCTCCTAACAAAGCTTTCAATGAAGAATTTGCCACTTTGATGACAAATAAGTTTGAGATGTCTATTATGGGAGATTTGAAGTTCTTCCTTGGTTTCGAAGTCAAGCAACAAAGTCAAGCTACCTTCATCAATCAAGCTAAATACACTCAAGATATGCTCAAGAGGTTCAAGATGGATGATCTCAATCCTCCCAAGGCCAACACTCCCATGCCACTCAAATGCCATCTTGACAGTGATCCCAATGGTAAAGCGGTGGATCAAAAGGTATATCGCTCTATGATTGGTTCCTTGCTTTACCTTTGTGCATCTAGACTGGATATCACGTTAAGTGTGGGTATTTGTGCATGATTTCAATCTGCACCTAAGGAGAGTCACCATGTGGATGTCAAGTGAATCTTTCGATATTTGGCTCATACAACAAACTTTGGCTTATGGTATCCCAAGGGGGCTTCATTTGATCTTGTTGGATATACTGACTCGGATTGGGCGGGAGACCGTGTTGATAGGAAGTCCACTTCTAGAGGCTGCCAATTTCTTGGTCTGTCTTTGGTAAGTTGGTCTTCAAAGAAACAAAACCATGTTTCTTGCTCGTCCACCGAGGCCGAGTATGTAGTTGCTGCCAGTTGTTGTGCACAGACTCTTTGGATGAGGCGAACTTTAAAGGATTAAGGAGTCAATTGTGAAAAGTGCCTCTTTACTGTGATAATGAAAGTGCCATTATGATCTCCAGCAACCCAGTTCAACATTGCAAGATGAAGCATATTGATATTCATCATCACTTCCTCTGCGAACACGTCAAGCGAGGAGACATCAATCTTATCCATCTGAGCACTAATGAGCAACTTGAAGACATATTTACGAACCATTGGATGAAGCAAGATTTTGCAAGTTAAGGCATGAGCTAAATATCATTGATTCGAGCAATGTGGATTGACTTAGTGCACACCTCACCACACTCATCATTATGTCTTATCTAGGTGTAGGCATGGATTTAGGGGGAGTCTAGTTCTCTCAATGAACTATCCCTCCCCTTATTATGCATAAAATAATCCAAGTCTTTCACATTCGCCATTTTTCTGATGGTTAATGTGCTTCAAAGACGAGTCTTTGTCATGGGCCCAAGGATAATTCTTAGCGGTGCCATACCATTTGACTCAAACATAGGTGGTCTAGGGCCACCGCCCTCTCTTCATGAGAGGTAGTGGTTCATTGTTTGGTCCTCATTTCTCCTTTCTATTCTGTTGGACCATGCTCTTGTTTTGATTCGCATCTTTGTCTTCTTATGTCTCTCGTCTTCTGCAAAAAAAATTCTTCTCTTTTCTCTCTAAAAACATGCACTTTGTGGGGAGCACGGTACTACTGTGGTAATCCACGGTACTACCACTGGAGTTGGACTGCCTCTGTGCTTGCACAGGAGCGTCCCCGGCACGGTACTACCACCCCAAACACGGAAGTAAAAAATTACTTCCGCTCCCTGAGCGGTACTACCGCTTCCCGCACGGAAGTAAAAAATTACTTCCGCTCGTTGAGCGGTACTACCGCAATGACCTGCGATACTACTGTGTTGTCGAGTCTGCGTGGGGGTTAAGAGCCGGCAGGGGGAGTTCAAACTCCTCCATACCCATTATCTCTTCCCCTCATGTCTCTCTCTCTCCTCCTCACAACCGGCGTCGGAGGACCTCACCGGATCTCTGTCTCCGGCTTCTCTCCTTTCATTCCCACCGGTGGGATCGTTCCCCACCTCGTCCTCTTGCCATGGACCCCGGTATTTCCCCGAGCTCTCCTCTTTTTGCTTCTCTATTTTTGCATCTAGGTTTAGGGGAAATATGAGTTGGTCTAGTGATTTTTGGCCAAATCTGTGCATGAGGGGATGTTTTGAGAGTGTGTGTGTGTGTGGTAGAAGTGCTTATTGTTAGAATACAGATTTGTTTTTGATCCGCGGTAATACCGATCTATTTTTCAGATCCATGTTCATGTGAAATCTGCCCCGTGCGGTACTACCGCCCTTGGTGCAGTACTACCGCTCGTCGGGCGGAAGTAAAATTTTACTGCCGCTCCTGACCCGGTACTATCGCTCGCAGTGGTACTACCGCGTCCGGAGCAATAGTAATTTTTTACTTCCGCATGAACTTCCGGTACTAACGCTTGATCTCAAGCTGCTTCGTTTTGTCTTGTACATTCTCACCTCTATATGGTTTTCGTGTCCGCTTTGGTCTTTGCATTGACTCCTTTTTCGTTCATCTCTTGTGTTTGTGTTGTGTGTCATAGGTGGTGGATCCGGTTCCGGTTCTGGTCCAAGACACTCAAATCCTTCTCGCGACACTAGTTCAAAGCATCTTTGCAATCCAGATGCTCCTAAGGGGTCCAATGCCCCGCCACACTGTTTCAAGAGGACCGCTTCCAAGATCAAGGAGCTTGTTGACAATTGGGAAGACATGCCTCAAGCTGAGTTTTTGTCTCGTCGGTTGATCGACCCCTATATCAAACCTAGGGAACACTCCAAGGGAAATGACTTGTTCTGGATCAAGCAACAAAACATCATTCATCTCGATGTGACCAAGGGCAAGAAGAATCTCTATGTTCCGGTCTAGTGGATTGACTTGGCTCATATGAGCATGTAGTGACCCGACCTGAAAGGTTGAATCTCTGGTGTTTCTGTACCATCCCAAGATCATGCTGGTACACACATGGTACATCAATGTATATATCAAAGTGAAATCACATAGCTTTATTAATCGAAAATATCATATCGAGTTCTTTATTACAATAAGAATTACAATAAAGTGGTTGAAGGCCAACTCATGAGAATAACTAATCTTGCGGAAGCTTCAAAGGTAGTTGAGTCCATCTGACTCCAAGGGCATCTCACCGAGCATAGAGCGTATCCTCACTCCTGGTCGGAAAAGTACTCTACAACATGATACGTTGTAGCCGTGTAGGTCAGCATATTGAATATGTCGGCAATGTCACAAAAGAGGGGGTGTAAAGTAATCATCTATTCTATATGCAAATATGGCAGGTGGGGTAGTAAGTTTTTGCATAAAGCCATTTTTTTCCCACAACAAGAGAGAGCAAAAGTTATTACTACAATGTTGGTTGATTAAATGAGATGGTTCCACCAACCAATTCTCATACCCAAGTTGTCATTAATACCCACATCAATTATTTGTGTTGAGAATTCCAGATAGTTTCAGTTCCTTTGGCTCAAACTGTCCATGACCATGGACACGGCTAATCGATTAGGTTTGGGTACTCTGCAGAGTTTTGCACACGTTCCCCACAAGATTTGATCGCCTCCGTTGGATTTCTCGCACTTCAGGGTGTTTGAGAAACGGATGACCAAAACATGGTCTTCTAAAGGGTTTCCCCGAGACTCTGTCGGTGCCCATCCTTTCCTACCGTTCTTCTACATCTCGTAGCACCGCCTGTCCAGGGTCACCATGATATCCAACCAAGCCAGATCCCATAATGGCTTGTGGCTGTGCAGGTAATCCTTGGGTCTTGAAGCATCCATCCATCTCTTTGTGCCTGGGTGGACCTTTCCGCATGAATACTGGCACTTCTCCAGCAACATCTAGGCTAACCACTGGTTTCTCCAGGGCACAGTTCAACCATCATCCACCCAGAGGTATGTTGAAAACTTGGAGTCTTGAAGTCTTGATCATCTTGTAGGTCTTGAAATTATTATCTCACAACTCTCATGAATCACACAACCAACCCCGTCTACTAATAGCATAGCAAAATTAAATCAACGTTTCCCGGGGCCAATGTGTCAAAGGGTTGAGGGGTGCCTACCACATGATACTACATTAAGTAACCAAGTTTCCAAATTACCTACTTTGCATGCAATTGTGGAGATGGTAGAACTAATGCAATAAAAACATAGGTATACATGGTCAAAGTGACTTGCCTTGCTGACGATCCTCGTACTCAGGTGACTCTAGATAACAAGCTTCGCACTCCGGATGATCTAACAAATAAAACAAAGCACACAATAAGCATAACCACAATACAATTCATACAGCAACAAGCTAAACAAATACTTCAACAAATAAATAGCACAATCAAAAGGAAGAATCACTCAAAGTATAAGACTCTAAAATTTTGGTGTCAAATCTCTACTAAGACATAACAAGTCAAAAATTTGTTTTGAACAACTAGCCATTTAGATAACAGAAAGTAAGTACAAAATTTTTATTAGAAAACATAAAGTATTTCATTATAAAAAAATTGTGCAAAAAGAGTTACTACAAAGCATTTTTTTAAACAATACTAAAGGTGAAAACAAGTTTTACCTATTCAAACTAGAGCACAAAACAAATAAAAAATATTTTTATTAACAGGAAATAATACACCTAATGTTGAAACAACAAAACCTAATGAAATCTAAAAACAAAAGTTAAACTAATTCAGATTCAAACTAAAACTAAAATCAAACTAACTAAACTCTATTAAGAACTAAACAGATTCTGTTTTTGTTAAAAACCCTAACAAAATTCATCCGAAAAATTCTCAAACTATGTAGGATGATAGGACTAACTAATACAAACCAGTGGCAAAAAGATTCATACAAAAATATATTTTTAAACTCTACTTATACAGATTTTAGTAATTTAAGCAAATTTGGTTAGATTCAAACTTTAAAGTTCAAATTTGAAATCTATGACTACAGGATGAAACTACATGAAATTTTTGACCTAATGCAAAAAGAATCAATTTAAAACTCTAATTCGTTTAAAAGATATAACAAAAATAAAATCAGGACACATTCTGTTTTCTAAAACAGAAACAGAAAAAGAAAAAATTAGCTAACGGACAGAGGCTACATGGCGACTTCCTGTTGGTCAAAGGAGCACGCGTGCGGGTGTTTGCGGGAGGACGACCGAACATTAGAGGATACCGGTTCGGGATTTTAAGTGATCTAATCTAACGCGTCGGATCTGGATCGAACTGTCCAGGGGGGTGCGGTGGCTTACAGAGGGGGTGTCGAGGTTTCCGGTGAGGTTGACGGTGGTCGGAGGTTGGAGGTGGTCGGAGAGGGTTGTGCGGTGGTCCGGGCGGCGTCCGAAGAGCTCAGACGACGGCGATGAAGATCCGGCGTCGAACGGTGGCATCAGACGGGGCTGGGGACGACGGAGACGACAGCTAGGAGCTCTAGGGGGTTCGGTTGGAGTTAGAACTCCGGCGAGGTGGTGTGGTGGCGTTCTGGCGAGGATAGAGGGGGGCTCAGGTTGGAACGGAGCGCAGCGAGGCAGTGGCTACTTATAGGCCAGGTGCGGGGTCGGGAGAGGGAGAGAGGAGAGAGATCCGCGGGGGAGGGATCGCCGGTGAGGTCGGGGGCGAGGGGAAGGGGATGAGCGCGCTGATGAAGCTATCGGACGGTGGGTCCCGTGGGTCAGTGAGAGAGGGGGCGGAATCAGTGCGTCGGTGACCGATCCGGAGGGATCTCGGGGCTTAAAGGCTGTGGGCCGGCCGATTTGCTAATTAAAACGTTTAAATACGTTTCCTTTTCTATTTTCTAGAACGTTTAAAATCCTTTAATGCATTCAAATCATTTCCAAACATAGGGAATATATATATCAAAATGATCAGGGGAATAAATGCTATTTAATGAAAAAAATTCCTCTGTCAAAATGAATACTTAAAAAAATATTTTCCAGAAAATGCCTAATTGATTTTAAAATGTTTTGAGATAAACTTTCAAATAAACCCCTGGTTTTATTGTTCAAATAATTCACCAAGATGCTCCTGGTGTGGAGTGTCATGTTACTCCTCTCTTTTTTGAATAATTCGAGAGATTTTCAAATAAGTGAAACAAGTAAATGGAGAAAAGGGAAGGGGCCTTTTAGAAATCCAAAAGAAGAACTTCAATAATTCATTTCATTCAAACAAAGTGATGATGATGCATAGCTATACTTCATAACATTCCAAAATGAAATTTTGGGATGTTACAAACCTACCCACCTTAAGATGAATCTCGCCCTCGAGATTCGTGTTGGCTAGAAAATAGGTGCGGGTGGTCTCTACGAAGATCTTCTTCGCGTTCCTAGGTGGCTTCTTCCTCGGTGTGGTGACTCCACAGAACCTTACAAAACTTGATGGTCTTGCTACGGGTAACTCTGTTGGTAGTCTCGAGGATTCTGACAGGCTTCTCCTCGTAGGTCAGGTCACTGTCAAGTTGTATGGCCTCTAGGGGCACTGTGTCTCTCAAAGGAATATCAGCCATCTCAGCATGGCATTTCTTCAGCTGGGAAACATGGAAAACATTATGAACTACGGACAATCCTTTTGGTAATTCCAGCTTGTATGCAACTTCGCCTCTATGTTCAAGAATTTTTAGGGGCCTATGAATCTGGGTGCTAACTTTCCTTTAACACCAAACCTCTTGATTCCTCGAAGTGGGGACACACGAAGGTATGCTCGGTCTCCCACTTCATATGTCACCTCCTTGCGTTTGTTATCAGCATAGCTTTTCTGCCTGGATTGGGCTATCTTGAGTCGGTCTCGAATCAGTTTGACCTTTTCTTTAGAATCTCAGATAAGATCGGGACCAAAAAAATTTCGGTCTCCAACACCATCCCACATCAATGGTGTTCTGCACCTCCTTCCATATAAAGCTTCAAAAGGGACCATCTTCAGACTAGTATGATAACTGTTGTTGTACGAGAACTCTGCATAAGGTAAGTTGTCATCCCAACTAGACCCATAGTCTAGCGCACAAGCTCTCAACATGTCCTCCAAGATCTGGTTGACTCTCTCGGTCTGTCCATCGGTCTGCGGATGAAAAGTTGTACTGAATTCCAGCCTTGTACCCAAAGTTTCACGTAACTGATGCCAAAACTTTGAGGTAAATTGTGTTCCTCTATATGACATGATACTCCTCTGAACTCCATGCAGACATACGATCCTGGTCATATATATCTTGGCTAACTTAGCACTGGTATAGGTGGTCTTCACTGGAATGAAATGAGCCACCTTGGTCAAGCGATCGACCACTACCCAGATGGAATCATAACCTGAACGGTTCCTGGGTAATCCTGTGATGAAGTCCATACCAAGCTTAGCCCATCTCCACTCGGGTATCTGCAAAGGTTGGAGTAACCCTGCTGGTTTCTGATGTTCTTCCTTTACTCGCTGACAAACATCACATACCGCAACATGTTCGGCAATATCCTTCTTCATACCTGTCCACCAGTAACTTCCCTTCAAATCCAGGTACATCTTGGTGTTGCCTGGGTGTATCGAGTAGGGTGAATCGTGGGCTTCTTGAAGTATCAACTTCCTGAGCTCTGGGTCATTGGGCACATAGATTCGGTTCTCAAACCATAGAGTACCTTGTTAATCTTCACGAAAGTCTTTAGCTTTTCCATCCTTCATTCTCTGCTTTATCTCAGCTATCTCCTTGTCCGATTTTTGGGCTTCACGAAATCTTTCGGTCAAGGTGGACTGGATCTCTAGTGTGGCAACATATCCTTTTGGAACTATCTCTAACCGAGGCTCTCTGAGATCATCGGTTAACTCCTGGGGTAATCCTCTGGCTATGAGTGTGTTCACATAACTCTTCCGACTCAAATCATCTGCTACAATGTTTGCCTTTCCTGGATGGTAATGCAGTCTCATGTCATAGTCCTTGATTAACTCTAACCATCTCCTCTGTCTGAGGTTCAACTCCTTCTGTGTGAAGATATACTTCAGGCTTTTATGATCAGTGTAAACATCACAACTATTTACGATAAGGAAATGTCTCGAGGTCTTGAGTGCGTGCACTACTGCTGCTAGTTCCAAATCATGGGTGGCATAGTTCAACTCATGAGGTCGTAGCTATCTGGATGCATAGGCTACAACTTTGCCCTCCTGCATGAGTACTCCTCCAAGTCCTTGACGTGATGCGTCATAATAAACCTGGAAGTCCTTCCGAATATTTGGCAGTATCAACATTGGGGTTGTGACCAAACATTTCTTCAACTCCTGGAAACTGGCTTCACATTCATTAGTCCAAATATACTTAGACTCTTTCTTCAACAATTCAGTCATGGGCTTGGCAATCTTTGAGAAATTCTCAATGAACCTCCGGTAAATATCCGGCAAGTCTGAGAAAACTGCGGATCTCCTTAACTGAGGTGGGTGACTTCCACTCAGTGACTGCTTCAACCTTAGCGGGGTCTACTGCTATTCCTTCTCCGGAAATAACATGTCCAAGGAATCCGACTTCCGTTAGCCAGAATTCACATTTACTGAACTTGGCATATAACTGATGCTCTCTAAGCTTCTCCAGAACTAAACGCAAGTGTTCCTTGTGTTCTTCCTCGCTCTTGGAGAATATCAAAATATCATCGATGAACACCACGACAAACTTGTCCAGATATTCCATAAACACTTTGTTCATCATATTCATGAAGTAGGCAGGAGCATTAGTCAAACCAAAAGACATGACTGTATACTCATATAAGCCATACCTTGTGGTGAAGGCTGTTTTGGGTATATCCTATTCACGAATTTTCAGTTGGTGATACCCTGATCGAAGATCGATCTTGGAGAATACTTTGGCTCCTACTAGCTGATCAAACAGGTCATTAATCATCGGCAGAGGGTACTTATTGATAGTTACCTTGTTCAATGCACGATAATCGACCACCATCCTCAAGGTTTTATCTTTCTTCTCCACAAAAAGTACTGGGGCTCCCCAAGGTGAAGAACTTGGGCGAATATATCCCTTATCCAATAGCTCCTTAATCTGCTTCTTGATTTCTACTAAATCATTTGCGGGCATCCGATAGGGTCGCTTAGAAATTGGGGTTGTTCCTGGTAGTAACTCTATCAGAAACTCAATCTCTCTATCTGGTGGCATGCCTGGTAATTCCTCTGGGAATACATCTAGAAAGTCTTGTACAACCGACACTTCCTCCTGAACAACTCCTGTGAGGGAATTTAACCGAGCACTCATCTGTGTGCGTCGGGATACATACTTAATCCTCTTGTTCTCTGGGGTGGTGAGTAAAATAGACTTGCTGGGGCAATCAAGGTTTCCTTCATACTTGGTCATCCAATCCATGCCTAGGATTACATCCAATCCCTGGAATTCTAAGACGATGAGGTCGGTGGGGAAAACATGATTCCCTATATGGAGTTTCAATGTGTGGCATCCTATCCCTGCCATCATCATCCCTCCAGTGGAATTGACCTTAATGGGCTGACTAAGGGTTCTGGTGGGTAAACCATACTTTTCCACAACTACCCTTGATATGAATGAATGAGTTGCACCAAAATCAAAAAGTACCATAATTGGACGTGAATGCAATAAAAACTTACCAACCACAGTCTCGGGCTAATCATAGACTTCTTCCACATCAATGTGGTTCACCTGAGCACGGGGAAACGGGTTTGGCTTCTTAGCTGCGGAGTTGCCGTTGTTGTTGCCGTTTCCATTTCCTTGCTTGTTTTGTGGACATTCAGTGGCATAGTGCCCTGTCTTCTGGCACTTGAAACAGGTGATATGGTTCAGATCCTTCTGAGCTAGAGCGGGACGGTGTTGGTTGCCATTCCCACTTCCATTGCCATTCTTGAAGTCGCCATTGTTGGGACGATTATTCCCATTTCCTCCATGGTTGTGGCCTCCATGGTTGTGCACGTGATGAGTGTGTCCTCCATACTTACCGGTCCCTGATCCGGTATTTCCTGAGTATGGGGAGTAGCGGGGCTTCTGTCGAGCTCTAGAGTGAGACTTCCCCTGACCATACTTCCTCTTGCGGTTTTCAATTTGATGTTGCTTCCCCTCCAAGATGAGGGCCTTGTCTACTAGCTCCTGGCAGTTGTTGAAAGTAGCCACCATCAGCTGCACGCTCAACTCATTGTTGAGTCCTTCTAGGAACTTCTCCTGTTTGGTTGCGTCATCGGCCACATCTCCTGGTGCATAACGAGCCAACATGCTGAATTCATCCACATACTGGGCCACGGAGCGGTTCCCCTGGCGTAAGTTGCGAAACTCACGCTTCTTGAGACTCATGGCTCCAACTGAGACATGAGCAGTGCGGAAAGCTAGCTTGAACTGCTCCCAAGTCACACCAGCAATGGGGTATGTGGTGGTGTAGTTCTCCCACCATGAAGCTGCTGGTCCCTCCAGTTGATGGGCGGCGAAACGCACCTTTTCAGCCTCAGTGCATCCGGCGGTGGTGAGTTCCCTCTCCATCTTGCGGAGCCAATCATCTACCACAATGGGCTCAGTGCTGCTGGAGAAAGTTGGTGGATTCAGCCTCAGAAAACGGGTGAGGTTGTCGCCTTGAGGTGGAGGGTGGTTGTTGTGGTTGTTGGTCTGGTTCTGGATCAACAGCTGCATCAGGGCATTCCGCTGCTGGAGAAGTTGTGTGAGTTCCTGCGGGAAGGTGAAATCGGGCTCACGTCGTGGAGGCATCTTGTTGTTTTTAGAGGGGTGAGAATTAGAATAGGACAAGGACCTAAAAGGAAATTTCACTACCCATATGCAATGCAACAAACATATCACACCAAACACTCATTCATTTATTCAACTCAAGGTTCAAACATCGAGATACAAGTCTCCAAATCAAACTAAGCATTGACCTACGCTTTAACGACAAAAATAAAGATACATGGGGGCATAACTAAAGTTCTCCTCAAAAGTACATGGTGATGTGGCCTCCTCCGGTGACGCTCTCCTCATAGTCATCATCATTGCTGATCAAGGGAGCCATGTCTCCTTTTGGGTGAAGATTTTCCCCCATGTCCAGCTGTTCCTCCAGAGTTGCAATGCGAGTGTTCAGCTTCTCGATCCTCTCTAAGAAATCCTTCACTTCATTCTCATGCTCGTACTTGGCTTCCCGTAGGTCAGCTTCGAGGTCAATCTCGCGGTTCATCAGCCTCTTGATCGTCTTCGTGTCGGCACGTACCCGAAGCTCCAAGGTCCTGATGTGCGTCTCCAAAGTCTGGATATAGGAAAGGGTGGAGTCTTCAGTGGGAGTGTTTATGATATTTCCATTGGCATCCCTACGACAAACCATGCTGAGTCCTGGCGAAATGGGACCACCCCTGTATTCCTCCTGAATATGTCCAAGGGCACGGTGACGCGATCTGCCTCCCAAGAATCCAGCTGGGTGCCACAAACTTGAAGTCGATGGGTTCCTTACGATTTCCAAAGGTCTTTCCGGGGATGTGCACCTTGATCCTATAGCGACCGTCTTGTGGAAAAGACATGATAGGAGTCCCGGTGATGCTTGGCAAAGCGATCCTTACGTCCCTGACGATCTTCACCAGCTCCTTGCCAAAGGGCATCGTTGCGTCAGGCTGACAAAACTTCGTGATCAAAACTGGGATGAAGGTGGCCATCTATAAATTTTGAAATAAATCAGAGGGAAGTCAGAAATGAGCAGATGAGAGAATAAGAATTTTAAAGACAAAAGAGAGAGAAAATCCTAAGGCATTTCCAATCCTAGAGGTTACGTCCTACGGTCAGCGTGTGCTCTGATACCATTTCTGTAGTGACCCGACCTGAAAGGTCGAATCTCCGGTGTTTCTGTACCATCCCAAGATCATGCTGGTACACACACGGTACATCAATGTATATATCAAAGTGAAATCACATAGCTTTATTAATCGAAAATCTCATATCGAGTTCTTTATTACAATAAGAATTACAATAAAGTGGCTGAAGGCCAACTCATGAGAATAACTAATCTTGCGGTAGCTTCAAAGGTAGTTGAGTCCATCTAACTCCAAGGGCATCTCACCGAGCGTAGAGCGTATCCTCACTCCTGGTCGGAAAACTACTCTGCAACATGATACGTTGCAACCGTGTAGGTCAACATATTGAATATGTCGGCAATGTCACAAAAGAGGGGTGTAAAGTAATCATCTATTCTATATGCAAATATGGCAGGTGGGGTAGTAAGTTTTTGCATAAAGCCAATATTTTCCTACAACAAGAGAGAGCAAAAGTTATTACTACAATGTTGGTTGATTAAATGAGATGGTTCCACCAACCAATTCTCATACCCAAGTTGTCATTAATACCCACATCAATTATTTGTGTTGAGAATTCCAGATAGTTTCAGTTCCTTTGGCTCAAACTGTCCATGACCATGGACACGGCTAATCGATTAGGTTTGGGTACTCTGCAGAGTTTTGCACACGTTCCCCACAAGATTTGATCGCCTCCGTTGGATTTCTCGCACTTCAGGGTGTTTGAGAAACGGATGACCAAAACATGGTCTTCTAAAGGGTTTCCCCGAGACTCTGTCGGTGCCCATCCTTTCCTACCGTTCTTCTACATCTCGTAGCACCGCCTGTCCAGGGTCACCACGATATCCAACCAAGCCAGAGCCCATAATGGCTTGTGGCTGTGCAGGTAAGCCATGGGTCTTGAAGCATCCATCCATCTCTTTGTGCCTGGGTGGACCTTTCCGCATGAATACTGGCACTTCTCCAGCAACATCTAGGCTAACCACTGGTTTCTCCAGGGCGCCATTCAACCATCATCCACCCAGAGGTATGTTGAAAACTTGGAGTCTTGAAGTCTTGATCATCTTGTAGGTCTTGAAATTATTATCTCACAACTCTCATGAATCACACAACCAACCCCGTCTACTAAAGCATAGCAAAATTAAATCAACATTTCCCGGGGCCAATGTGTCAAAGGGTTGAGGGGTGCCTACCACATGATACTACATTAAGTAACCAAGTTTCCAAATTACCTACTTTGCATGCAATTGGGGAGATGGTATAACTAATGCAATAAAAACATAGGTATACATGGTCAAAGTGACTTGCCTTGCTGACGATCCTCGTACTCAAGTGACTCTAGATAACAAGCTTCGCACTCCGGATGATCTAATGAATCAAACAAAGCACACAATAAGCTTAACCATAATACAATTCATACAGCAGCAAGGTAAACAAATACTTCAACAAATAAATAGCACAATCAAAAGGAAGAATCACTCAAAGTATAAGACTCTAAAATTTTTGGTGTCAAATATCTACTAAGACATAACAAGTCAAAAATTTGTTTTGAACAACTAGCCATTTAGATAACAGAAAGTAAGTACAAGATTTTTATTAGAAAATATAAAGTATTTCATTATAAAAAAATTGTGCAAAAAGAGTTACTACAAAGCACTTTTTTAAACAATACTAAAGGTGAAAACAAGATTTACCTATTCAAACTAGAGCACAAAACAAATAAAACATATTTTTATTAACAGGAAATAATACACCTAATGTTGAAACAACATAACCTAATGAAATCTAAAAACAAAAGTTAAACCAATTCAGATTCAAACTAAAACTAAAATCAAACTAACTAAACTCTATTAAGAACTAAACAGATTCTGTTTTTGTTAAGAACCCTAACCAAATTCATCCCAAAAATTCTCAAACTATGTAGGATGATAGGTCTAACTAATACAAACTAGTGGCAAAAATATTCATACAAAAATATATTTTTAAACTCTAGTTATACAGATTTTAGTAATTGAAGCAAATTTGGTTAGATTCAAATTTTAAAGTTCAAATTTGAAATCTAAGACTACAGGATGAAACTACATGAAGTTTGTGACCTAATGCAAAAAGAATCAATTTAAAACACTAATTAGTTTAAAATATATAACAAAAATAAAATCAGAACAGATTCTGTTTTCTAAAACAGAAACAGAAAAAGAAAAAATTAGCTAACGGACAGAGGCTACTTGGCGACTTCCTATTGGTCGAAGGAGCGCGCGTGCGGGTGTTTGCGGGCGGACGACCGAACGTTAGAGGATACTGGTTTGGGATTTTAAGTGATCTAATCTAACGCGTCGTTTCTGGATCGAACGGTCCAGGGGGTGCCGTGGCTTACAAAGGGGGTGTCGAGGTTTCCGGCGAGGTCGACGGTGGCCGGACGTCGGAGGTGGTCGGAGAGGGTCGTGCGGTGGTCAGGGGCGGCGTTCAAAGAGCTCAAACGACGGTGACGAAGATCCGGCGTCGAATGGTGGCGTTAGACGGGGCTGGGGACGATGGAGACGACAGCCAGGAGCTCTCGGGGGTTCGGTTGGAGTCAAAACTTCGGCGAGGTGGTGCGGTGGCGTTCTGGCGAGGGTAGAGGGGGGCTCGGGGTGGAACGGAGCGCAGCGAGGCAGTGGCTACTTATAGGCCAGGTGCAGGGTTGGGAGAGGGAGAGAGGAGAGAGATCCGCGGGGGAGGGATTGCCGGCGAGGTCGAGGGCGAGGGGAAGGGGATGAGCGTGCTGATGAAGCTGTCGGACGGTGGGTCCCGCGGGTCAGTGAGAGAGGGGGTGGAATCAGTGCGTCGGTGACCGATCCGGAGGGATCTCGGGGCTTAAAGGCTGTGGGCCGGCCGGTTTGCTAATTAAAACGTTTAAATACGTTTCCTTTTCTATTTTCCAGAACGTTTAAAATCCTTTAATCCATTCAAATCATTTCCAAACATAGGGAATATATATATCAAAATGATGAGGGGAATAAATGCTATTTAATGAACATTTTTCCTCTGTCAAAATGAATACTTAAAAAATATTTTTGAGAAAATGCCTAATTGATTTTAAATTCTTTTGAGATAAACTTTCAAATAAACCCCTGGTTTTATTGTTCAAATAATTCACCAAGATGCTCCTGGTGTGGAGTGTCATGTTACTCCTCTCTTTTTTGAATAATTCCAGAGATTTTCAAATAAGTGAAACAAGTAAATGGAGAAAAGGAAATGGGCCTTTTAGAAATCCAACAGAAGAACTTCAACAATTCATTTCATTCAAACAAAGTGATGATGATGCATAGCTATATTTCATAACATTCCAAAATGAAATTTTGGGATGTTACAGAGCAAGAACCAGGCATACTTTGGTGAGGCTCTGAGTATGGTGGAGCAGTTTGCTATCGAGGAAATCATCTCGTTCCACCTTGACTTTGATCCTGAGATTGTGGGTCAGTTCTTTGCTTTTGTCTATTTCCACTCTAATGTGTAGCGGATCATGACTTGGATGACCAATGGAGATAGGTTGTGTGCTAACTAGAAGGAGTTGATGGATTTGTTGCATGTTTGTGATGAGGGATTTGAGGAGCCCGTTGGTTTGCGCCCTCACGGCAACCCCCAGCATGCACGCAAGGAGAATCTTGTGACCTACTATATTCTGAAGACTTTACCCTTTGGTGAGCAAGTTTCTATGCTCAACCCGTTCCTTGATGTCATGCACCGGATCTTCCGCAACACTCTTTTTCCTCGCATGGGACACAAGGACAAGGTGCACTCCTATGTGGTGGATATGTTGCTACTCTATGAGAAAGGACGAACTGAAAGTCTTGCCCCCTTGATGTTTCTCACATTATGTGGACTGAGCTTCAGACTGCTGTGTTCAACCGTAAGGTCCCCATTTATGGGCCTTACTTGTTCCTCCTGATTCGTACTACTTGGGAGAAGACCTTTCCAGGTGAGGACCTTGAGGCTCACTTGTTTCTTCATGAGCCCATTCGTCTGCGTTAGAAGGACAAGTGGGCTAACACTACCACTAAGCCAGCACCTGCTCATATGGAGGTTGATGAGGATGAGATCAAAGAGGAGGAAGATGACAGTTCAGAGATGAATGTGCCACCGTCTTCTGAGCCATATTGGGCCAAGAAGCTCTCACACAGGATGAAGACTTTGTTCTGCATGCAGGCCAAGGGACAGTATCAGACTCACGTTGCTCATAAGGAGAGACGCCAGCGTGACAAGCAGATTCTGAGGAAGCTTGGCAAGACCATCTCGAGTGGGTCTGAGAAGGACATCACTCCTGAGGCTACTTGGATGGCGAAGCATAAGTTCCCATGGGCTGATTCAGATGAGGAGTCCATTCCAGTTGCATTAGATGAGGAGCTTGATCACTGATCTTTCTGCATGGGAGCTACCACCTGTGTGTTAGGTGTCCTCTCTGCCTTTTTGGCATCTCGGTGCCAAAGAGGGAGAGAGTGTAGGATTTGCGAGTGTTTGCGTTGTTTTTCATCGTCTCCTTGCTTTCGTTGAACTTTGGTTTTATGTCGTTTGTGTGTGAGACCAGGAGACTTCTTCTATCATATGGTGCGAGACATATGCTATCACTCTTATCGTATTATTGTCCAGTGTGATTCGTAGCTTGTGAGTCTATCTCTTATGTACCCTTATCTTCATGCTCACATGCTATGCCTTGTTTTCGTACTTAGTGTTATTCATTCTTTTACAAGGATTGCCTTGTTTATAAAATATAGGGGGAGTGTTGATCCTAGTGTGTGTGCTTTGCATCCCAAAGCATATCTATAGAGTGCACACATTTAGGGGGAGCATGTCTATATTTTATAGATCTTTGGTTTGCATATGCTCATTTTATATCTTTATGTGCAAATCCCGTATTGTCATCAATCCACCAAAAAGGGGGAGCTTGTAAGGGCATATTTCTCCTTAAGTGGGTTTAGTGATTGATGACAATGCCTTTGCGGACTAATCGTGCTCATTGAGCATTTTAGATATCTCATGTCTAGGCACAAGACGATTTGGTACCCCTCGAAGCTTATTGAAGATGGTTGTTCTCTACGTTTCCTTTCGGTGGATTTGAGTCGTAGGAAAGCCGTACTATTAAGAGGGGGTCTGCTTCGGAAAGGTTTGGTTGGAATCAACACGTACACATCTATTCTATTGCACCACCATTCCTTTGCTTCAATGGAGCTCTAGCTCGTTTTCCTTGTCTGTGCAAAGTGAAGCCTGCGGGGGTGCTTGTTTTCAGTGGCCAGCGGTAGTACCGCATGAGCCCACGGTAGTACCGCTCAGTGGAGCGGTAGTACCGTTGTCCCCTGCCCTGGTACATGCGCCTGCGGTAGTAGGCACGGATGTAATTTTTTACATCCGCCCTCTTGCAGTAGTACCGTGATGCATTTCTGGTCCTATCGTGCCGAACTTTTTTGCAGCTCTGCCCTCAGCGGAGGTAGGCACGGAAGTAATTTTTTACTTCCGTGCATCTCTAGTATCAGTCTCTACAGACCATACGGTAGTATCGCATGGGCTCGCGGTAGTACCAATCCGGCGGTTCTAACTCTAGTTCCCTAGTGCAATCGGCCTGCGTCTGACACTTCCATGCAAGTGGTAGTACCGCAAGCCCTTGCGGTAGTACCGTGGTCATATGCGGTAGTACCGCAACGCGCGGGGCTGAGAGTGGGGATAACGGTTGGATCTTATCCCCCACTATAAAAAGGAGGTCTTCTTCCCCAAGAAGATTACCTCTTCCCTTCCCAAACTCCATTGTTTCTCAAAACTCCATTTTAGCCCGATCTCTCTCTCTAGCCAATCAAACTTGTTGATTTTCTAGGGATTGGTTGAGAAGGCCCCGATCTACACTTCCACCAAGAGAAATTTGATTCCCCCCACTAATCCCTTGTGGATCTTGTTACTCTTGGGTGTTTGAGCACCCTAGACGGTTGAGGTCACCTCGGAGACACATTCTATTGTGGTGAAGCTTCATGGTGTCGTTGGTAGCCTCCAATTAATTTGTGGAGATAGCCCCAACCTTGTTTGTAAAGGTTCGGTCGGCGCCTTCAAGGGCACCAATAGTGGAATCATGGCATCTCGCATTGTGTGAGGGCGTGAGGAGAATACGGTGGCCCTAGTGGCTTCTTGGGGAGCATTGTGCCTCCACACCGCTCCAACGGAGACGTACTTCCTCACAAGGGAAGGACCTCCGGTAACACATCCTCGTCTCCACCGGCTCCACTTTTGATTATCTGTTACATTTACTTCTTGCAATCTATTATTGTGTTGTATCCCTTGCTTGCTTGTGTGCTTGTTGTGTTTAGCATCATATAGGTTCCTCACCTAGTTGCACATCTAGCCAACTTATTTGATGCTAAGCCTAAATTGTTAAGGAAAAGTTAAAAAGTGTTAGTTGCCTATTCACCCCCCTCTAGTCAACCCTATTGATCCTTTCAGTTGTGCTATGATATGGCCAATTACATGATGAGATATATGTGATGTATGAGATGATCATGTTTTGTATATAATATTACGACTTGCATGTCGATGAGAATGGTAACCGGTAGGAGCCATAGGGTTGTCTTTAATTATTGTATGACCTGCGTGTCAATCATTAAGCGCTATGTAATGCTTTACTTTATCTCTAAGCGGTAGCAATAATAGTGGAAGCATGGTGGGCGCGACAACCCTGATGGTGACACAATGATGGAGATCATGATGATGGAGATCATGGTGTTATGTCGGTGATGATGGAGATCATGCTGGTGCTTTGGAGATGGAGATCAAAAGCACAAGTTCATGGTCATATCATGTCACTTATGATTTGCATGTGATGTTAATCCTTTTATGCATCTTATTTTGCTTAGGACGACAGTAGCATTATAAGGTGATCCATCACTAAAATTTCAAGATAAAATTCTGTTCTCCCCGAGTGTGCACCGTTGTGAAAGATCATCATTTCGAAGCACCACATGATGATCGGGGGTGATAGACTCTACGTTCACATAAAATGGGTGCAAGCAAGTGTTGCACGTGCGGAACACTCGGGTTAAACTTGACGATCCTAGCATGTACAGACATGGCCTCAGAACACAAGAGACCGAAAGGTCGAACATGAGTCATATAGTAGATATGATCAACATGGAGATTTTCACCATTGAAACCACCTCATCTCACGTGATGATCGAATTTGGGTTGGTGAAAAAAATTGGATCATGTATCACTCAGATGACCGAAGGGATGTCAATTTGAGTGGGAGTTTTTAAGTAATATGATTAACTAAACTCATTGTCTTGAACAATAGTCTTAGTAACCTTTGCAACTTTATGTTGTAGATCGATGACTCGCTTAGTAGTTCCCCTGAATTTCAATGCATTCCTAGAGAAAGCCAAGTTGAAAGATGATGGAAGTAACTTTGTAGACTAGGCCCGTAACCTGAGGATTATCCTCACACTTCCCAAAAGGCTTACATGCTTGATGCACTGCTCGGTGAAGCACCCGCTCCAGTGTCGTCTGAAGACGTTGTGAACGTCTAGGAGGCACGTTATGGAGATTACTCAATAGTTCAATGTATAATGTTGTATGGCTTAGAACCGAGACTTCAAAGACGTTTTAAACGTCATGGAGCATATGAGATGTTCCAGGAGTTGAAGTTTATCTTTGAGAAGAATGTGCGGATCGAGAGGTATGAGACCTCCGATAAGTTCTATGCTTGCAATATGGAGGAGAACGGGTCTATCAGTGAACATATACTCAGAATGTCTGGGTATTCGAACTGTCTGGCTGAGTTAGGGATGCCCCTTCCGCCGGAGGCGATCACTAATAGAGTTATTCAATCATTGCCACCTAGCTACAAGAGCTTTGTGATGAACTGTAACATGCAAGGGATGAACAAGTCAGTCGCTGAGTTGTTTGCGATGTTGAAAGTCGCTGGGTCTGAAATCTAGAAGGAGCATCAAGTGTTGATGGTCAATAAAACCACTAGTTTCAAGAAGAATGGCAAGGGCAAGAAGGGTAACTCCAAGAAGAGTGT
Organism: Hordeum marinum; assembly: GCA_022496015.1. Lineage (NCBI taxonomy): Eukaryota > Viridiplantae > Streptophyta > Magnoliopsida > Poales > Poaceae > Hordeum > Hordeum marinum. The sequence continues at coordinate 334,018,406 of CM039672.1, forward strand.
CAAAGCAGTTGCCCCTCCCATGAAGAAACCCAAGGCTGGAGCCAAGCCAGAAACTGAGTGCTTTCATTGCAAGGGAACTCGTCACTAGAAGCGGAACTGCCCCAAGTATCTGGCCGACAAGAAGACGGCCAACACCAAACAAGGTATATATGATATACATGTTATTGATGTGTACCTTACCAACTCTCATAGTAGTGACTAGGTATTTGATAAATGTTCAGTTGCTCACATTTGCAACTCAAAATAGGAGCTACGGAATAGATAATGGCTGGCTAAGGACGAAGTGACGATGCACGTGGGAAATTCATAACATTGATGCCAAAAAATGTAGAGTTGATAATGATAGTACCACTTTCTTGTGGCACTGCTGCTTAGGTCATATTGGTGTAAATGCATGAAGAAGCTCCATGCTGATGGACTTTTGGAGTCACTTGATTTCGATTCACTTGACACATGTGAACCATGCCTCATGGGCAAGATGACTAAGACTCTGTTCTCTCGAACAATGGAATGGGCAAGTGACTTGTTAGAAATCATACATACTGATGTGTGCGGTCCAATGAGCATTGAGGCGCGTGGTGGATATCCTTACTTTCTCACCTTCATTGATGACTTAAGTAGATATGGGTATATTTACTTAATGAAACACAAGTCTGAAACGTTTGAAAAGTTCAAGCAATTTTAGAATGAAGTTGAGAATCATCATAACAAGAAGATTAAATTCCTATGATCTGATAGAGGAGGAGAATATCTGAGTTGTGAGTTTGACAGTCACTTAAGACAATTTGGAATTTTTTTCACAATTGACACCACCTGGAACACCACAGCGTAATGGTGTGTCTGAACGTCGTAATCAAACCTTATTGGATATGGTGCATTCTATGATGTCTCTTGTCGATTTGCCACTATCGTTTTGGGGTTATGCATTAGAGACAACTACATTCACTTTAAATAGGGCACCATCAAAATCCGTTGAGACAACGCCATATGAACTGTGGTTTGGCAACAAACCAAAGTTGTCGTTTCTTAAAGTTTGGGGATATGATGCTTATGTCACAAGGCTTCAACCAGAAAAGCTGGAACCCAAAGTGGAGAAATGTGTCTTAATGGGATACCCAAAAGAGACGGTTGGGTATACCTTCCATCTTAGATCCTAAGGCAAAGTGTTTGTCACTAAGAACGGGTCATTTCTCGAGAAAGAGTTTCTCTCGAAAGAATTGAATGGGAGGAAGATAGAACTTGATGAGGTTGTTAAACCTTGGTTTCAACCAGAGAGTAGCACAGCGCAGAAAGATGTTTCTATGGAGCCTACATCAGTTGAAGAGGAAGTTAATGATGATGATCATGAAGCTTCGGATCAAGTTACTATCGAACCTCGTAGGTCGACAAGGACGTGTACTACTCCTGAGTGGTATGGCAACCCAGTCTTAGAGGTCATATTGTTGGACAACGATGAACCTACGTGCTATGGAGAAGCGATGATGGGCCCGGATTCCGACAAATGGTTAGAGGCCATGAAATCCGAGATGGGATCCATGTATGAAAACAAAGTATGGACTTTGGAAGTATTATCTGAACGACAAAAGGCCATTCAAAACAAATGGATCTTTAAGAAGAAGACGAACGCGGACGGTAATGTCACCGTCTATAAAGCTCGACTTGTGGAAAAGGGTTTTTCACAAGTTCAAGGAGTTGACTACGATGAGACGTTCTCACCTATAGCGATGCTTAAGTCCGTCATAATCATGTTAGCAATAACTGCATTTTTTGATTATGAAATTTGGTAGATGGATGTCAAAACAACTTTCCTTAACGGTTTCCTTAAGGAAGAGTTGTATATGATATAACTAGAAGGTTTTGTCGATCCAGAGAATGCTGAAAAAGTTTGCAAACTCCAGCGATCAATTTATGGACTGGTGCAAGCATCTTGGAGTTGGAATCTTCGCTTTGATGAGGTGATCAAAGCGTTCGGGTTTATACAAGTTTATGGAGAAGCTTGTATTTACAAGAAAGTGAGTAGGAGCTCTATAGCGTTTCTAATATTATATGTGGATGAAATATTGCTGAATGGAAACAATATAGAAATGTTGGAAAGCATGAAGAAATATTTGAACAAGAGTTCTCAATGAAGGACCTAGGAGAAGCTGCTTTCATATTAGGCATCAAGATCTACAGAGATAGATCAAGATGCTTAATAGGACTTTCACAGAGAACATACCTTGATAAAGTTTTGAAGAAGTTCAAAATGGATCAGTCCAAGAAGGGGTTCTTGCCTGTATTGCAAGGTGTGAAGTTGAGTAAGACTCAATGCCCAATGACTACAGAAGATAGAGAAAGATGAGTGTCATCCCCTATGCTTCAGCCATAGGCTCTATCATGTATGCAATGATGTGCACAAGACCCGATGTCAGCCTTTCCATAAGTATGGTCGGAAGGTTCCAAAGTGATCCAGGAATGGACCACTGGACGATGGTCAAGAATATCCTTAAGTAACTGAAAATGACTAAGGAAATGTTTATCGTTTATGGACGTGATCAAGAGCTCGCCGTAAAGGGTTACGTCGATGCAAGCTTTGACACTGATCCAGATGAATCTAAGTATCAAACCAGATACATATTTATTCTCAATGGGGGAGCGGTAAGCTGGTGCATTTCCAAGCAGAGCGTGGTAGCTGATTCTACATGCGAAGCGGAGTATATCGCTGCCTCGGAGGCGGCGAAGGAAGGTTTCTGGATGAAGGAGTTCATGACAGATCTTGGAGTGGTGCCTAGTGCACTGAATCCAATGACTCTGTTATGTGACAACACTGGTGCCATTGCTCTGGCCAAGGAACCAAGGTTTCACAAGAGGACCAAACACATAAAGTGACGCTTCAATTCCATCCGTGATTACATCAAGGAGGAGGACATAAATATTTGCAAAGTACACACGGATCTGAATGTCACAGACCCATGGACTAAACCTCTTCCAAGGGATAAACATGATCAACACCAGAACTATATGGGTGTTAGATTCATTACAGTGTAAATCACATAGTGATGTGAGCTAGATTATTGACTCTAGTGCAAGTGCGAGACTGTTGGAAATATGCCCTATAGGCAATAATAAAGTGGTTATTATTATATTTCCTTGTTCATGATAATCGTTTATTATCCATTCTATAATTGTATTGACTGGAAACTCAAATACATGTGTGGATACATAGACAACACTATGTCCCTAATGTGCCTCTAGTAGACTAGCTCGTTGATCAAAGATGGCTAGGTTTCCTAGCCATAGACATGAGATGTCATTTGATAACGAGATCACATCATTAGGAGAAAGATGTGATGTACAAGACCCAAACTATGAACGTAGCATATGATCGTGTCAGTTTATTGCTATAGTTTTCTCCATGTCAAGTATTTGTTCCTATGACCATGAGATCATGCAACTCACTAACACCGGAGGAATACCTTGTGTGTATCAAATGTCGCAACGTAACTGGGTGACTATAAAGATGCTCTACAGGTATCTCCGAGGGTGTCTGTTGAGCTGGCATGGATCAAGACTGGGATTTGTTACTCCATGTGACAGAGAGGTATCTCAGGGCCCACTCGGTAATACAACATCACAATGAGCCTTGCAAGCAAAGTGACTAAAGAGTTAGCCGCCTGATCTTGTATTATGGAACGAGTAAAGAGACTTTCTAGTAACGAGATTAAACTAGGCATAGAGATACCGATGATCGAATCTCGGGCAAGTAGCATACCGAAGAACAAAGGTAACAACATACGGGATTAACTGAATCCTTGGCATAGATGTTCGGCCGATAAAGATCTTCGTAGAATATGTAGGAACCAATATGGGCATCCAGGTCCCGCTATTGGTTATTGACCATAGTGGTGTCTCGGTCATGTCTGCATAGTTCTCGAACACGCAGGGTCTGCACACTTAACGTTCGGTGATGTTTTGGTAGTATTGAGATACAAGTGTTGGTGACCAAAGGTTGTTCGGAGTCTCGGCTGAGATCCTGGACGTCACGAGGAGATCCGTAATGGTCTGGAGGTAAATATTTATATATAGGAAGTTGGTATTTGACTTCCAGAAAAGTTCCAAAAATTACCGGGGTTACCGGAAGGGTTCCGGGGGTCCACCGGGTGGGCCCACCCACCCAAAGGGCCCAATGGGGTGTGGGAGGAGGCAAAACAGCCCTTGGTGGGATGGCCTACCCCCCCCCCACCAAGGCCCATCCGTCTAGGGAGTGGGAGAAAAGGAAACCCAAAGTGGGGGAAGGAAATTCCAAGTAGGAAAGGGAATCCTACTTGACCTCCACCTCCTTCGGCCGAAGCCCTAGGGGAAACCCTAGGAAGGCTGCCTCCTCCCCCTCCCTCCTATACATACTAGAGCATATAACCCCCAAAAACACATGGCCACGTGCTAGTTCTCTATTCTCTAGTTCCTCCACCGAATAGATTCCGATAGTGCTTAGGTGAAGCCCTCCTAGGATAACTCCACGACCACCACCACCATGCCGTCGTGATGCTGGAGATATCATCTACCTCTCCACTCCCTCTTGCTGGATCAAGAAGGCGGAGAACGTCATCGAGTTGTATGTGTGCTGAACGCGGAGGTGCCGTTCGTTCGGCGCTAGATCGGGACGGATCATGATTGGATCGCGGGACGGCTAACTATTTGGACCGCGGGACGGCTAACGATTTGGATCGCGAAGACGTTCGACGACATCAAATGCGTTTCTTAACGCTTCCCGCTTAGAGATCTACAAGGGTATGTAGATCCACTCCCCCTCTCGTAGATGCTCATCACCATGGATAGATCTTGCATGTGCATAGGAAATTTTTTGTTTCCCATGCAATGTTCCCCAACAGTTCCTTACCTCCCCTCGTAGTAGAAGGGAAAATCTTGGTTTTAATAGCCTTCAGATTCTTCATAGTGATCAATTGATATAAATCCCAAGTGATTCAACGAATATAGCTATGCTCCCTGGCAACGGCGCCAGAAAAAGGTCTTGATAACACACAAGTATAGGGGATCGCAACAGCTTCCGAGGGTAGAGTATTCAACCCAAATTTATAGATTCGATACAAGGGGAGCCAAAGAATATTTGAGAATATTATCAGTTGAGTTTTCAATTCAACCACACCTGGAGATAAATATCTGTAGCGAAGTGATTAGTAGCACAGTAATATAATTGTTTGATTGTAGTAGTAGCAGTAACAGTAGCGGTAACAGTAGCAATAGTGAATTTGTAGCAAGCGCAGTAGTAACAGTAGTAGTAGTAGTGACTTAGCGAGAACAATAAGTGGAAAACTCGTAGGCACTGGTTCGGTGTATTCGTTGGATGATACTTATCATATAACAGTCATAACCTAGGGCAACACAGAACTAGCTCCAGTTCATCAATGTAATGTAGGCATGTATTCCGTACATAGTCATACGTGATTATGGAAAAGAACTTGCATGGCATCTTTTGTCCTACCCTCCCATGGCAGCGGGGCCATAAGGAAACTAAGGGATATTAAGGCATCCTTTCAATAGAGAACCGGAACAAAGCATTAAAACTTAGTGAATACATGAACTGCTCAAACTACGGTCATCACCGTGAAGTATCCCAAATATTGTCACTATGGGGTTGATGAATCATAACACGTAATAGGTGCATATGAATAAGCAAGATTGGATCAAGACCATAGATATAATGATGATAACACAAGCAGTTCAGATCTGAAATCATGGCACTCGGGGCCTAGTGACAAGCATTAAGCATGGCAAAGTCATAGCAACTTCAATCTTAGAACATAGTGGATACCAGGGATCAAGCCCTACCAAAACTAACTCGATTACATGATGAATCTCATCCAACTCCTCACCGACCAGCAAGCCTACGAAGGAATTACTCACTCTCGGTGGGGAGCATCATGGAATTGCCGATGGAGATGGGTTGGTGATGATGAAGACCGAAGATTCCCCTCTCCGGAGCCCCAAACGGGCTCCAGATCTGGCCTCCCGACGAAGAATAGGAGGTGGCAGTGGCTCCGTATCATGAAACACAATGAAACTTTCTCTCTGATTTTTTTCTCAAAATTTAGGATTTTATAGCACTGGAATTAGGGTCAGAGGGCCCATAAGGTGGGAACGCTCCACCAGGCCGTGCGAGGGGGGGGGTCTGGCGCACCCTACTGGAGGGTGGCCAACCTGGGCCCCCTCTCTGGTGGCTTATGGCTCCAAATATTCCTCATATATTCCAAAATAATTCTCCAAAATGTTTTGTTCCATTCCGAGAACTTTTATTTCTACACAAAAAACAACACCATGGTAGTTCTGCTGAAAACAACGTCAGACCGGGTTAGTTTCATTCAAATCATGCAAATAAGTCCCAAACAAGAGCAAAAGTGTTAAGAAAAGTAGATACGTTGGAGACGTATCATTGCCATATCGACTTTGTAGTTTGTTGCCCAAGTTTTTTTGCTTATCGCATGTCTCATTCTTCCTCTATCCTCATTCTATCATATTTTTAGTTTGTCACCCATATTTTTGTTTGTCTGACTGCGTGTCTCATTTCTACCATCTTTTCGGGAAGCTACTGGCTAGTGTTCAATGCTCAAGTAATAGGTGGTGGGGCCCTTTGAGTTTAAGTTGAAGAGGAGAATTCATGTAAACTTGTGTACACGCAAACTTTTCTTGTGTGGTGTGCCAATTCTTTTTGGGTTTAAGTGAGGTAAAAAGATGTTGACCAAACAATCAACAAATTATTGAACAAAGTAGTTGGATACTCCTACTCACGGGTTGTTTACGACCAATTTTTTTGATTGCCATTCGAAGATGTGCCTTAGGTGCACTCCTCCATTTAGGTAAAAATCATATGAATGAAAGACTAATAGCCATAAATATCCAGTAGAGTATATGACACACCCAAAAGGTCATGAATATAACCGGATAACATAAGTCTTGTTTGTTTCAGCTTCAGTTGCCTTCGAATTACCAGTGGATTTTCTTCACTTGCAATACTGATTCGCAAAATGAACTTTGCCACCAAAGTACATCTGGACATGCTTCAGGCAAATTGCATTGAAAATGGTCTGAATCCAAATTCAACTTTAGTGACAAAGTTGTTTTCGCAGTTGCATTGAAAATGGTCTGAATCCAGGTTTAACTTTAGTGACAAAGTTGTTTCCAAAATAGTTGTTTGTTTCAGCTAAAAGAATCTGATGCCCAAAGTTGAAAACAAATAGGGTCTAAAGTCTATGCCGCAAGCCACTTTTACTATTTCTTTATGATTCATACACACGTTGAGAAACAAAAATAATCACATGTAAACAACGTTTGGACAAGAACAGGAGACCCAACAGATTCAGGAAAAGGATGGCGCTCCACCCCCCCACCGACGACTCCCACCCTCCACCGGCGATCTCCACCTCTAGCCACTAAACCCTAGTTTCTCTCCGATCAATCTCTCCGGTGCGCTCTCAGGATCAGGATAATACCCATCTTTCATGGGTTCTTCTTCGGGATCTACCCTTGGCTTGGATTTATCCAAGGGTTTAGCTTTTGCTGGTGAGGTCTTTAGATCTACGAGGTACACGGTACATCCATCTGAAGGCTCTGGTCATTTCATCATGGTGGTTTCTTTCAGTTGTCATGAATTTCGACTAGATGAGGATTCTGTTGCGGCGGCATTAGAAGCAGCTATTGGTGGATCTGCTATTGATCTCATGGTTTCTTGCATCCGAGATAAGGTTTATTCTTTTACCGTCTCTTGCAAGCATGTTGGTTTTCTTCTCTCAGATTTAAGGTCCTTCTCTTGCTCTCAATTTAAATGTCATTTGAATCTATGGGGGCGTGGGGGTCCTAATTGGGTTCATGAGTTCAATTGTTGGAAGTTAGAATGTGATGCTGAATGGATTCTTGTCAGTCCTTCTAAGCATCGTGCTGCCCTTGGCATGCTAGCTATGCATCGTCCTCCCATGAAAGCTTGTATCCGTTCTGCTAGTTTTTTTTGACCAACTACTGTAGGGGAAAGCACCCCACAACCTTTTCTTTTATTGCATATAATAGATTACAAGGCAGAATCTAATCTCTAAAGTTACAGAGTTAGAGCACCCCACATCCGTTCTGCTAGTTCTGCCAAGAAGAAATTATCTTTTGCCACTTTCCTGCAATATGAGGCTTGCAAAGGATATCGTTTTCCTGCTTCTCAAGAGTGCATTGACGATCATATAGAAGCGGGTTATGAGTTTTCGTCCAATGAATGTGTCATCATTAGGACCTCGCCGCCGGCGAACCTTCAGTGGACGGTGGCGACGCCACCCATTATTTTTGGTTCGGTTAGTTCTCCGATAATCCGTCATAAGGGTCATGCGGATTCGGTGGCTCATTCTCAGGTTTTTCGGCAGCAAGATCCCGTTTCGAATCTGGTCACGTCAACCTCCCATGTTGGGTTGCAATGTTCTGGGCCGTCCAACCAGCCTTCTTTCGATGCTCAGGAAATTCCATCTACACAAGAAGCGGCTGACCTCTTTGACCATATGGTCAATGACATGGTGGCCCAGGTACTCACTTGTTCTACTTGCAATCAGCAGGGCCACCTGTCATCTTCTTGCCCTTCCTGTTTGGCATGCTCCCATTCGGGTCATACAAGGTCGGAGTGTGTTAAATGGGCATGAGATAACAGATATGTTTGGAAGGTTAAAAAATCCCAACAATATTTGGAAGTGCACTCTCCAGAGATTTCCCTATCCGACACGAGTCCCCAGCCTATTCATCTTCCTAGCGACGCCTTGGTATTAGAGACGACTACAGTGCCTAACCAGCTGGGTCCTGTCACACCACCACCGCCTCCTCGGCCTTCGTTCCAACCAGCTCCGTCTCCACCTCCAGACCGAACAATGGCGAACTTTCCCCTTGATCCCATGGAGTTCATCTCGCCGGGGTTTGACATCATTGAGGGTGGCCCAACACGCTTGCCTCGCTCCTTCTTTTCTCCCGCTGTGGCTCCTGATCGTCGATATGAGCAGTTTGCCATCGGCATCGTCGAGCCTCCTCCGCCGCCTGGACAGTTGCTGCACTTCAGACAGATGGTCAGTGAGTTCGTTGTTAATCAGCTTCACCGTGATGTTCTTAGTGATCAACCTTGGATTGAGGGAGTCGGGCTTTTTGAGTTTCATAGTCCTGCATCTCGACATGCTATCATGGATCATCCTCCCTATGATCTTGGCAATGGGCACTTTGTCAGATTTATTCCTCATGATCATGGCATCAATCATAGGGCTACCCAGGGTTATCGTCGTGGCTGGCTAATGTTCTTGGGGATACCACTGGATTACCGTACAATGAAATACATCTCAGACGCTGTCAGTACCTTTGGACGCTTTCACTTATGGCATCAGGAAGATCCTAGGATGGTCAGATCCTTAGTGTACGCGTCTTTTCCTTGTGCTGAGCAGGTTCCACGAGATGTGGTATACAGAGAATATGGTGACTTTGGGGCTACTCGCATCTCCTGGACAGCACCCGTTTATGTTTTGTCAGCTGATTCGCAGACATTCTTCCTGGCGATGAGGATCAGATGCCCTTCAATGGTAATCCGCACCCACTGCCTGGTCAGCTTTAGTTTTACAATTCAATTTTGTCATGCTGGAATTTCCTGAGCTTGGATGGAACGCCCCCCCCCCCCCAGTTGACAATCATCACAATGTCCATCATCGTGACAATGTGCTTGTTGAGTAAGTCTTTGAAGATGATGATGAGGTGCCTCATCCTGCATCCTAGGAGCCTGTGGTGATGCAGAATTCTGCTCCTTCAGGGGATTCAGGAGATATTCAGCGGGATGCTATTGCAGTTTATCAACCACCAGTAGTTCAACCACCTCTTATCATTGGTCGAGTGCTGACTGTTTTTGGTCCGGAGCTACCACCTGAGATGATTTGGAAGCGATGGTTTGAGAATCTTATGCCATCTCTGAATTTGTTTTCTGTTCTAGCAGTATGCCTCTGCTTAGCCCCTTCAAGCCTATTGTGTTATCAAAGCGTTCTTGGGAAGTTTCTTTCTCGTTTTCCATCATGGGCAACAAGCTGCTTCACTGTCAGAGCCCTCAAGTTCTTCGGAGGAAATTTGTTTCTGCACGCGCCAAGCCTCCGGTTGCACGGGCACTTTGTTTTGATTCTGCTTTGGATTCTAGTGTTCAGGACCCCTTGACAGAGGTTGAGTTCAGCTCTTTCAGTTTCTCTGCTGCTCCAGCTCTAGCTCCATCAGGGAAAAAGCCGGTCAAGTCTTGTAGGGCGAAGATGGCAGTGGTTGAAACAGACGTCAGGCGCAGCGCACACCTTTCTGCTCTTCCGGACGACTTTAGAGGCACGTTCATGCCGGCCAAGCCTGCCTCTCTAAAGAAGCCCTCTGTTAAACCTGCCAAGAAGCGCAAGTTGCAGCCTCAATCTCCTCAGCAGGAGACTCCCAGGGAGACAGTTCCACCTTCGACGCCGATTGCCTTAATCCAGCATGTGGGGCATCACCTGGGTATCGCACCGGAGAAGCTCACTGAAGAGAAGCTTAATGCTTCCTCTTCTTCAGTTGATGATTCACAAAAGGGTTTTGATGATGCTTAGTTTCTTAGTCTCATTGGGTTTGTGGTCAACCCCTGATAAAAACATCTACCTTTTTTTTATGTCTGTACTTGCTAAAAACTTCAGTCTGTATTGCACTGTTGTCTGGCTAGCCACTATGTGGGGGCTCTTGCTTTTATTTCCTTTCATGTTTATGATGAACTCGAACAACTTTAGAGATTGGAAAGTTCTATGTTGGAATGTTCTTGGTATTAATTCTGATGACCATAAATGAGTTGTGAGGCAAAAAAATTATGAATCTGGTTGTGCCATTATCTGTCTGCAAGAGACAAAATGTGAGAACATGGACCAGAGATTTATTAGAAATTTTTGCCCAAGGAGATTTGATAGTTTTGTGTTTGTGCCTTCTATGGGAGCTTCTGGTGGTATGATTGTGCTGTGGAATTCAGCTATTTTCACAGGCAGACTTATTATTTCTCACAGCTTTGCCATTGTAATTGAATTCACCTCAAGGCATAACTCTGACATATGGACTCTTGTCACTGTATATGGTCCATGTCAGAATCTAGCTAGAGAGAACTTTATTAATTGGTTGTATGATCTGAATATTCCTCAGGATGATAACTGGCTGCTTTTGGGTGATTTTAACTTCATGAGGTCAATGGATAACAGAAACAAGCCAGGAGGTAATCTGAATGATATGTTAATTTTCAATGAGGTTATTGGTCATTTGGGACTAATTGAACTGCCCCTGAAAGGAAGGAGATTCACCTGGTCTAACATGCAGCAATTACCCCTTCTGGAACAGATAGATTGGTTTTTCACAACCCCAACATGGACAACATGTTTTCCCAACACTATGGTTTTCCCTTTGGCAAGAACTGCCTCTGACCATACCCCTTGTGTGGTGTCTATCAAGACAATGATTCCAAAACACAGAATTTTTATATTTGAAAATTATTGGACTAATTTGCCTCGTTTCACACAATGTGTTTCTGATTCCTGGAGCAGGCCAGTTCACAGGAAATCTGCTGCTGCTGTCATCTCTGCAAAATTCAAAACTTTGAGACATGAGCTTAAAGGGTGGCACACAAGTCTTGTCAGGGTGAAAATTCTGATTTCCAACTCTAACAAGGTGATTCTCTATTGGGATAATTTGGAAGAACAAAGACCCTTAACTACTCTAGAAGGTAATTTCAGAAGGATTGTTAAGCTACATTTGGAGCATGTTCTGAGATTACAGTTTATATATTGGAAACAGAGATGTATAGTCAGGAATATCAAAGTTGGGGAGGAGAATACAATTTTTTTCCATGCTATGGCTACTGAAAGATATAGATCTAATTCTATCTCTAGTATTACTACCGACAATGGTGAGGTTGTCTCTGACCATGCAACCATGGCAGGGCTGTTTTTACAGGAGTTCAAATAGAGAATGGGCTGTTCTTCTGATGTCCAGATGGGATTTGATCTTAATAGTATTATCAAGAAGGTTGATGGGCTTGAGGAGCTGACAAAACCTTTCACTGATGAGGAGATCAATTTGGTCATTAAGCAGATGCCACCTGATAGAGCTCCAGGGCCTGATGGGTTCACAAGTCTTTTTCTAAAAAAATGTTGGCATATTATCAAAGATCATTTCATGCTCTTGGTTAAATAATTTTATGAAGGAAAGTTGGACTTGGAATGTATTAATATCTCACTAATTACTCTTATTCCCAAGAAGTTGAGTCCTGAGTCCCTGAATGATTTCAGGCCAATTTCTCTGACAAACACTTGTCTTAAGTTTCTTACTAAGCTCCTGGCCAATAGGTTGCAGAAAGTCATTTTGTCATGCATTCATCAGAACCAATATGGATTTATTAAGACAATGACAATTCAGGACTGTCTTGGGTGGTGTTTTGAGTATATTCACTAGTGTAAAGCTTCTGGTAAGCCCATTGTCTTACTCAAATTAGATTTTACCAAAGCTTTTGACACCATCCAGCACTCTGCCATTATTATGATCTTGAGAGCTAAGGGTTCCAATGAGAAATGGATTTCTTGGATTCGGACTTTGCTTGCATCAGGCTCATCTTCCATTCTTCTTAATGGAGTTCTTGGGAATCATTTTAAATGTAAGAGTGGAGTTAGGCAGGGGGATCCTATGTCACCTTTACTATTTGTTTTAGCTGCTGACTTGCTCCAGTCTGCAGTCAATGATATGTGTGTTAAAGGAGCCCTTTCTTTGCCAATACCTACTAAGTGCAAGGATTTTCCAATTGTTCAGTATGCTGATGACACCCTGATAGTTCTTCCTGCTGTGGCTCAACAGTTATTAGCTCTAAAGGAAATGTTGGATGTCTTTGGTTCCTCCACTGGTTTGAAAGTTAACTTTGCTAAATCATCAATGATCCCTATGAATATGTCACATGAAGAGTCAACTAGACTAGCTAATATCCTTGGATGCAAAATTGGCACTATGCCTTTTACCTACTTAGGGCTGCCAATGGGAACTACCAGACCTACTATTCAGGAACTGATGCCCCTAGTGCATGGAATTGAAAGGAGATTATCTGCATCTTCTTGCTTTCTCAACCAGGGTAGCAGACTGCAATTGCTACAGTCTGTACTATCTTCCATGCCAATTTTCTTTCTTTGTACCCTTGCCATTCCAGCTGGGATTATCAAACTCATTGAAAGAATTCAGAGACAATGCCTTTGGAGAGGTAATTCTGACAGCCCAAGACAATCTCTGGCTGCTTGGCACTTGGTTTGTTTGCCAAAAAACAAGGGTGGTCTGGGTGTCTTCAATTTGAATGTTCAGAATGAGGCTCTGTTAATGAAGTTTCTGCACAATTTCTACAATCATCATGATACACCCTGGGTGAGCTTGATCTGGGATACATATTACAGAGATTCTGTTCCTCATACTACCACTCTTTGTGGCTCATTTTGGTGGAAGGACATTTTCAAGCTAGCTAACCAGTATTGTCAATTATCCGTGCCCAATGTTAATAATGGAAGATCCATTCTATTCTGGACAGATCCATGGTGCCAGGGTTTATCCCACCCCTCCATTAAAGAAAGCTTCCCTAGATTATTCTCTTATGCTTTGGATGGGTAGTTGTCTGTTTCTCAAGTGGTCTCATCTGATCTGATTACTGGATTTTACTTGCCTCTATTAGCTCAGGCTTTTCAGGAATTTAACACCCTTCAAGGTATCATCAATTCAGTCACTTTGTCTGACTCTAATGATGTTTGGCAGTGGCCCTTCAACAAAGGAATTTACAGACCAAAAGCATTCTACACTTACCAGCACCAGTACACCACTGTTGATCCTATTTTTCAATGGATTTGGAAGTCATCATGCACTCTAAAGATTAAAATGTTTGGTTGGCTGTTTCTTATGGATCGACTAAACACTAGAGATATGATGCAAAGAAGACACTGACACATAGATGACCATTCATGTGTTCTCTGGCCTCTCTTGGTGCATGAGGATATAGTGCATCTGTTCTTTTCTTGCAACTTCAGTCAGAGAGTATGGAATTACCTGAATATTACATGGAATCTAGGACCTGGTATGTCCACATATCAGATGGCTGTGCAAGCTAGGGGAGAGTTTGGGAGACCTTTTTTCACTGAAGTGGTGTTTTATGCTGCCTGGAACATTTGGATTCTTAGAAATGGGAAGGTGTTTAGAAATGAAAGACCCTCTTTTAGTGCCTGGAGACACAATTTCATACATGATATGACTCTACTAACTCATAGGATTAGGAGTAAATATAAGGATTCCTATCTGGCTTGGTTATCTGGCTTGCCTTAGTGGCCTTTGGTTGTAATTTTGTATGTATGTGCCCATGTAAGTTCCCTAACCCCTTTTCTGTAGTTTAACTCAGTCAGACTTTGATACACTTGTAATTATTGCTTTCTTTGCTTTTAATAAAAGTTTGTTGAGAGGCTTTTTGCCTTGTAGTACATAGTAAAAAACAACGTTTGGACAACTAATTTGAATTATCCACTATTAATAGTAGAACATGTCCATGTTTGTTGTTGCATATCAAATTTGAATTCAATTGTTTTGATATTGTAAATCCGGTATAGAGTCAAGAATATAAATGGTAAACTGTTCTAGATATGTTATAATATTCACACCAAAAGGTAGATGATGGTAGCATGTTCATCTTAGATACAACTTGTGGCATCTACGAAGACTTTACACTTACTCTTGATTTTGTCATATATATGATGAGTGTTGTTGTGAAGGAGAGAGAGCAGAGAATATAAACTATCTCATTATCTTTGTCCATGCATTTAATGATAACTTTCGACGTAGTGCTTATTAATGCACATTATTGTTTGAGTGAGAGGCGACATCTTCTAACGTGTTTGGTTACATTGGCAATCGAGCCTGGCCCGGCTAGCCTGGCTCTAGTGAGCCGGTTTGAGGGGATGCAGGCAAAAAGACCCGAGATGCACATAGTTTGGTTGCCTGCATGTACCTTAGTTGCATGAGACAACCATTTTTGACTCGGCATTTGGTTGCCCGCATTGGATTAGGCGCACATATGGCATGGTGTTTGGTTGCAACCTGCATAAGTTGTTGTCACCACTTCTAACTAGTGGTGAGCTTACCACACACAATCTGAACAACTAGTTAAACAAATGACAGATCATCCTAACTACTATCAAATGACATAACAAATTATTAATAGCCATTGGCTAAATAGGGGATAGTTCATCGGTATTGTTGCTACTAGATCTTCCTCTTCCTCTTCCTCTTCCTCTTCTTCTGCTTCTGCTTCTGCTACTGCTTCTTCTTCTTCCTCCTCCTCTTCTTCAAATCATGCACTGACCTCTATTGAGCCACATTGCCTCTACCCACTCCAACATTTTGTTCATCCAAGCTTCATTGTCAAATGCCTCCACACCATGGCCGGAGCTAACAACATGGTCAGGCTTGACCTCTTCCTCCTCAGGCACATGTTCATCAAAGCCCCATTGGAGGATCCAGTTATGTAGAATGCAACAAGCAAGAACAAGATTAACCTGAGTGGGGTATGGGTGGAATGGCTTTTGATCCAGGATCTTAAACCTATTCTCCAGAGCTCCAAATGCCCTCTCAATAGTTACTCTAAGGTTGGAGTGTTTGAGATTAAACAGCTCCTATGCAGTCCTAGGGTAATTCCTACCACTGAACTCGTTGAGATGGTACCTGGTTTTCCTAAAGGGTGGAAGAATACCCGGCCGACATGCATAGCCAGCATCTCCAAGGTAGAATTTCCCGTCAGGGATGTTGATCCCATCAGTTCGAGTCATGTTGTCACTGAGAATGTTAGCATCATGCGCTGACCCCTCCCAACGAGCCAACACATATGTGAACTTCAGATCAAAGTCAACAGCAGCAAGCACATTCTGGCTTGTGTAGTGCTTCCTCCCATTGTATGCTGCAGACTGTGACCTAGGAACTCTAGCAGTGACATGAGTACCATCTATTGCCCCAATGCAATCCTGAAAATGGTATCACAAGCCTGTGTTAGTGCTCAACTTGAACAATACAAGCATATCAAGCCATGAAAAGTGTATATTTGTCAATGCTCACCTTGAAGTATGGATACCATCTTGGGCTTCCTCAAATCTTGGATGCAGTTCGGCCAGATGGTCTCTTGATCATCTCTCCTCTAAGCTCCCCAATAGCAAAAAGCACCTGCTTGAAGTACCTAGAGATGGTCTCCATTGATCTCCTGAACGTGTTGTGAATGACCCCGAACCTCTGGTTATGGCCAACAACATGAAGGAACATTGCCACTTGCTCTTCCACACATGTGTTGATGTTATCTTGTAGCAGCCCCCTGATCCTGAAGGTCTCGACAAGCCTGACAAATGGTGCTCTTTTCATTCGAAGCATCCACAGAGCCTCGACGTCATTGCAGTTGTAGATGTAGTTCAGATTTTGGATCCTCTCCTGATCCCGGATAAACATTGGACCATAGCGGATCAAAGGTCACCCAACACAACGAACAACTCTCTGGTGCATGAACATGACCCATGCCTGAATCACACTTATCAGTGCTGCTTCCTGAATTATCAGCCTCATCCGTGCATCCATAACCTAGTCGACATCGACGATTCGTTCAGTGGGAAATCATTCCTACACCTTGCCTAACGGCCTAAACACCAACCTAACAAAGGGGGGAGGGGGTGCTGCTTACTGGCATCGGAGACGAGGATGGCGTAGGGGGAGCCATGGCCAATAGCAAGGCTGCAAGGGGAGCACCAGACCCACCGCAAACGCCGCCGCCTGAAATCGCAGCCGCCGTCGATGGTGAGGCAGTAGGGAAGAAAGTGACAATGGGTGAGCGAGTAGAAAGGGGGGTGAGGCTAATTTGGCGCCGGGATGGTGCGCCAGATTTTCCATCTCCCGCCATCCCCCTCGCCCTCATGTCACACCCGCCCGTGCGACCTCGAGCCGCACTCAGCCTGACTCGCGAGAAACTGCCCTTCCGAGGGTTTCCGGCGAGCCAGGCTCTGGGCTGCTTTGAGAAGCGTGCGACGTAGGCCCAACAGTAAAACCAGTCAACCAAACAAGCCTCTACCTTCCCGCGCGGGCCTGGTTGGGCTCGATGCGGGGAACCAAACGCGCCCTCCATTAAAACAAGACGTCAATTTTTGACTAATGATAGTGAAAATAACATAGATAGTAACATAGATGTTAGCTAAGAAAAAAAATACGTAACAAATTAAAGAGGGGAAATACAAATAGAGTAACATAATACGTACTATCACATAGCGCTTTCCAGTACAAAAATACTTTTGCAAAATAATAAATGAGTATGTTATCACACTTATGACGATATCCACTGTGAAAACAACATGATGTACTAGTAACATATTCTGCACTATGACTAGCATTATAGCTAGGTGATTGCCGTCTCTAGTAAAAACATGCGTATGGAAGAGTATGCGTGGACGGTGTGTGTACATGGGATTTCTCAAAAATAAAATAGAGTTCAACACGAGACTCATTTTATTGCATTGCATTAATAATCGGATTTGCTAGTTCTCATTAGTCTCATCTAACTCTTACACTATTCAAACGAAAAAAAAATCTCACCAATCTTGGAGTAAAATCCACAGTTATTTTTTATCTGGATGAGGTGTGATGAACAATCTTCAAATCATTCGAAAAATTCATATAACGCGGAGAGACCAAGTCTGGTTTTATCCAGGGGCCTGCACGACACGCGAAAGAGACGGGTCGTGCACTCGTGCTGTTCTCCTCTCTGAGTCTGAGTCCCATCGCATGCGCATCCGACTTCTTCCGGGTTCCCGAACGCCAAATCCCCACCCCCAACTGCTGCTGCCCTTTCGTCAACTCCACTTCTCTCTTCTCTCCACCGCCGCCCTCTGTGCTGAGGCCCCTTGCTCCCCGGAACCACCGCGACAAGCTCGCTGCGCCGCCGCCATGGATGAGGAGTACGACGTCATCGTGCTGGGCACGGGGCTCAAGGAGTGCATCCTCAGCGGCCTCCTCTCCGTCGACGGCCTCAAGGTGAGCCGCCGCCGATCGACCGATCCCCGCCCCGCCCCCGATCCGTCGCTTCCATGCTCGGGTCCCGCGTCCCTGGCACCGCTTACTGTTCCCTATCTCGCTTCCGTTGCCCGGAGTGGACCGGATCACCGGAGCGCGCTGCCTGGTACTCCAGGCGGTGCTGCGCATGCTTGATCTAGACTCGATTTGCTGCTAGATAAACGCTTCGTTTGTAGTACTAATTGTGTATATCTGCGCCTTAGTCGATCCAAAGGGGCCAGCCACTGATTCGCCAGATTTGCGAGCTTTCTGTGCTGAGCGAGGTGTATTCTGAGGGGAGGGCGACATGTGTGTTGCATTGCCCAAGCTTCTGACTTGACTAGCCTGGTTCTGACATGTATGCATCCATTTGGAAATGATTAGTGAGTTACTATTAATCCAGACTGGAAATGGCGCAGCATGTAGAAATTATGCATCCATTTGGTGTAGATATGGAAGTAAGTCAACAAGCCAACCTTGAATCAGCACACTAGCCTTGCTCAACTTATAGCTGAGCTTGAGTCTTGGTGGAACTAAATTTGAGCTTTAATCACCGTGGGTATTGGCTGCGGACCGGTGGCTCGCTGTCGCCGCCCCTCTGGTTCTCATGGTGGGTGCTGCATGCCTCTGTGCCACTGTCCTGTGCCACTACTTCTTGATTCGAGCTCCACTTCAAACTCGATGCAGTTTACGCCAGGGGCAGAGCTGCGCAAAGGGACGGTGGCTTCAGGTGAACCCAAAGAAAAATAATGCAAATAAAGAGAAATTTAGTGATACTCACTATTAATTTATAGGATATGACATCAGCAGTCTGCTGGTCCAAATTCGCCCCGCTTGACACAAAGTCAAACAGCAGCAACAGAACAGGACAGGATAAAAAGGAAAGAGGGACTTGTTGGGGCCACTGTCCAATATAGTGCTAATGTCCAGTCATCCTGCACAGACAAGGTTCCAGTCATTTGTCTCAACACAGACATTTGGTATAAAGGCATATATATCCTCGTGTTCCGCAACAAGTTCTTGTTAGAAAATATTCTTATGATGAAATTAGAATAGACAAGGATGTTGGTTTGTTTGGGAGATTTTGTCAGATGAGATAATGAGGTGAATTAGTTGGAGGAATTTGATTAGGTTTTTTTCTTACCATTTTTTTCGAAGAGTGTGATTTTGACATAAGATTTTTTTATATTTGGTCGCGTGAAGCAGTTTTCTATATTAGTTTTCACTTAGTTGTCTTTTAGAGGTGTGACAGAGAATCAGAGGAAGGTACAAGTGAGTTCATCTGCCTTCCCCCACAACCAGAAATCACCGAGGAAAAACCTTCTCAAAACAAACTCGCTAACAAGCTTATGTCAAGCAAATTCCTTCTATCAAAGTGGCCTTATTATTTTTTCATCGCTAACAATATAATCTGTACTAACAACAATCCCTTGACATTGCACGCTATTGATACAGATATGAATATTATAATTTCTTATAAACAACAGAGAATATTAGTATAGTGCTTTTTTGCCATCCCAAAAGGTGCAAAAAATGAATTTTGAAACACACTAAGGACCTGAGTATTTGTTCATGGTAATGACATGCTACACAATTATAGGGCATATATGATTATTTGTTCTGAGCCTTGTATTGTAATACTGAAAATCAATGTAGTAATACTGAAAACGCACATATAGAACCCCCTTACGAATGTGTGTTTGATGATATTGCAGGTGTTACACATGGATAGAAATGACTATTATGGTGGAGATTCCACTTCTCTCAACCTTAATCAGGTAAGGAAGTCCAATGCTGGAGGTTCGAGATTTTGTGAAGGAGTTTTTTATGCTATTACACGTTGTCCTTTAATTGACGTTGACAGAGCTTTTATCATTTATGTTAACCCTGATAAATTCTTGTTTTGGAGCAGCTCTGGAAGAAATTTAGAGGGGAAGACAAGCCCCCGGCACATCTAGGCTCAAGCAAAGATTACAATGTAGACATGGTTCCAAAGGTGCAACAGACCCGTCCAATCCAAAACTATGTTTACACCACAGCTACCTATGCTTGATATGATTACACCACAGCAACAGTTCCCTCCAATCCAAAACTATGTTTACACCACAGCTACCTATGCTTGATATGATTACACAAATAAACCCTCATGATGGTGCATTGTTTATTTATTTATGGGAAACATGTGGAGATTATTTATGTAATAAATGTGGTGATTCACTGATTCAAGAAAGTATGGAAATCTCATGTATTACCAACAGGAAAAATAGAACAAAAAGATATGTTTATTTGCTCATTGATTATCACAACGGTTTTTCTGTGACCAGTTTATGATGGCAAATGGGACATTGGTTCGAACCCTCATTCACACTAATGTAACGAAGTATTTGTCATTCAAAGCTGTTGATGGGAGCTTTGTCTTCAGTAAAGGGAAGGTGCATTCTTAAGCTTATTTCCTTTTGTTTTTTATCATCACATATCCAGTATCTTCTGTAGGTTGTTAGATTCCATTATCTGATCCTGTGCTAGAGGTGCAACTTACCTTGTTTCTGCTATCATGTTCAATCAGATCCACAAGGTTCCTGCTACTGATATGGAGGCTCTGAAGTCTCCTTTGATGGGCCTTTTTGAGAAACGCAGAGCAAGGAACTTCTTCATTTATGTCCAAGATTACAATGAAGCTGATCCAAAAACACATCAGGGATTGGACCTTACTACGTTGACAACTAAAGAATTGATAGCGTGAGTGCATTGATGATTGCTCCATTGTGTTCATTGCTTTGTCAGTAATGTTACTCATAAACAAATTGCAACACTCCAAGTCGCCGGACCCAGTTTGGCCTAGTGAATCTCAGTAGTGTTGGAAAGTTGGGATTATCGCAATTATAGTGGTGTCAGGGTAGCACACAAGGCCTGGGAACCATGCATTCAAATGTGAATGACCTTTTCAGGAAAATCAAGTTTGAAGGCGAAGGGTTGGTTCAGTTGCACATATACAGTATCGTTTAGTCCAGTTTTTTAGTTTCCTCAGAAATCTGCTTACCTTATTGTCTTCCCTTCTATTTCAATATACCTTTTTTGCTTCTTTTTTTGCTTGTAACAGTAGTCCTTAGCCTTCAACTTTTTGTGTGGTGTGAAAGGATATTTCCTGTGCTTGCTATTATCCCTTTCTGCACAAAAATAACTATATTTTCTATTTGTGTTTTTTCAGAAAGTATGGCTTAAGTGATGATACAGTGGATTTCATTGGCCATGCGCTTGCTCTCCATAGGGACGATCGTCACCTCAATGAACCAGCACTTGATACTGTGAAAAGGATGAAAGTAAGTCTTGACAAAAGCTCTGGTAGATGGTCCTTTTTTGGTATTATAAGTTTATTATTTACTGCCAATCATTCATAATCCAGTGCCTGTAGTTCTTCCTTTTAGCAGTGTCGTTGGTTTTGTTTGATTGTGTGACTCATGGAATTCAATTACATTTTACCATCATCTGCTTTTAGTTATATTCGGAGTCTCTTGCACGTTTTCAAGGGGGCTCGCCTTATATTTATCCGCTATATGGGCTGGGGGAGCTGCCACAGGTCAGTGACTTTTCAGCTTGCTATACCTTTATTGTCATGCTGCGCATACATGTTACTAAGATGTTCATTTGTTACAATATTTTCTTGTGCTACAGGGTTTTGCACGTCTAAGTGCTGTTTATGGTGGCACTTACATGTTAAGTAAGCCAGAATGCAAGGTATTATTTGTCACCTGCCTATTAGTAACCCACATGATCTGTATGGTAAATCACAATTTCTTTCACCTGTGCTACCTAATTCATGTAGGTTGAATTCGACATGGAAGGAAAAGCGTGTGGCGTTACATCGGAAGGTGAAACCGCAAAATGCAAGAAAGTTGTCTGTGATCCTTCGTACTTAACCAACAAGGTGAATATTCCTCTTGCCCGCACTCTGTCAATATTAATATATGGCAAACACATTTAGTCTAATTTTGGTCTTTTATCTTCATTATTCTCTTCCATTCTTGAGAAGTTCATATTACTACAACCTTATCTGTCGCTTTTGTTATGCATTGCTTTCAATGAGGATGTTTTGCTCATGTTTTTCAACAGGTCAGGAAGATAGGCAAGGTTGCACGTGCAATTGCTATTATGAGCCATCCAATTCCAAATACAAACGAGTCCCACTCAGTTCAGATTATTTTGCCACAGAAACAACTTGGGCGCAATTCAGACATGTGAGGCCTATCTCTAGCCCAAACAATTTTCATTTGATGGATGACTAGATTTAGCTCTCATCACTTGATTGAATGGTTACACAATCCTCATTTGTGATATTTCTATTGGTCCGCTCTTGTTAGGTATGTCTTCTGTTGCTCATACACCCACAACGTCGCACCAAAAGGGAAGTTCATTGCATTTGTCTCCGCAGAAGCGGAGAGTGATAATATACAGTCTGAACTCAAGCCTGGCATTGATCTACTTGGTCCAGTAGATGAGATCTTTTTTGATATGTATGACAGATATGAACCAGTGAACGAACCATCTCTTGATAATTGCTTCATCTCAACGGTAAATTTTGTAGTATTTGTATCATGACAAGAGGTTTTGTTTAATTTTAGACTGTTATAGATGTTTATGACAGTTTATTTCTCTGTAGAGCTATGATGCTACCACACATTTTGAGACAACTGTGACAGACGTTCTTAACATGTATACAATGATCACCGGAAAGGTAATATTTCATCTTCATTTTCCTTTCAAAAATTTGAAGTAAATTGCACAAGAACACCATGTAAAGGTGTCTGCTCAATTAGCTTATAGAACTTGACCGTTATGGTTGAAGGGGTCATGAAAAATGGTGCTGACTAGCTCCACTTTACATTCTAACTTCATTCTTGATTTCTCATTGCAGACTATTGATCTCAGCGTTGATTTGAGTGCTGCTAGTGCTGCTGAAGAAGAATACTAGATTTCATAATCAAAACACGGCTGTTCTATTCAGACACTGCAGGACAAACCATAACAGATGTCCTGACTATTTCACCCGCAGATCAAAATTTGGTGTGATGGACATTGTCTTCTGCATGCTCGTTGCTTGCAGCAATATGAAAAAAAAATGTTGCTTCCAGACGATTGAACTATGGTGGTTTTATTTACTACTGTACTAGAGTAATTAGTGAATGATGTGAACAGTGAACAAAGTTGGCTATGAACTTTGTGGTTTTATGTTATGTATATCATATAACTGTTAAAATAACTTTACAATTATGGCTACGAACATGGTTGATATTCCAAATTTTGCACGCACTGACTGCCTGACTATCTTTGTTTCCAGAAAAGTAATCCAGGCCCGATGTTCGTAGTCACTGCCACGTTTTCTCCTCGATTATCAACCATGTTCGTAGTCATTTTGATATTCCAAAGTTGGCTATGAACCAAGTTTGACCTTGGCAAGACCACCAAGAAACTAGAGCACAATCCATGTAACTTGCCAGCGACAACACGGACGCTCGGCTCTGCCTTGGGCGGTAATGGTTGCTGGCGTGGTGGCTGGCCTTGCTTTGGGCAGCGTCGTTGGCTGCGTTCGACGGCGGCTACCGGATTTGTGGTGGCGGGCCATCTGTCCCTGATGGAGGGCCTGGTGGACGGGTTGGCATCATGCGTGGCCTGGCCCGGCCTCCAGACTGATCTGATCTGGCTGGTGCGGCCTATTCGCTGTGTGACAGTTCAGACCGATGGCGACCTGTGCAAATGATGCTTGACTGAGGTTCGTCGTGCGGATCCAGGTAAAACCCTCGTTCTCGGCTTGTTGCAAAGATTGACGATAACATCACTTTTTTGTGTCGTTACCTTCTTGAAGGCATCGCCGTGGAGAAGCTCTAGGCCTCTATCTGCTACCTTCGAGGGAAACCCTAGATTAGTAGATCGAATGACGACGACACTCTGGTGTTGTTTCCCCCTTGGGGGCATCATTCTTGGAGGTGTATAGGGGCTCGAGGGACAAGTGGATGACTTCTTTGGTGGAGCGGTGCTTCATCTTACACATTGATGGCGGTGGATCTCGGCAACGTAGAGCAATGGAGACTCGGCGTCCGCTGCGCGGAGAAGGACTCACGTAGGAGGAGGACGTTGTCTGGCGTCATGGTGGCGTTGATGACAGAGAGGCCTGGCAAGGTCGGTGCGTTAGTTTCTGCTCTGAAGATGGATCTGTGGAAGATGACGGCGACGACACATGAGAGTACGTCAGACCGGTTTGTACCGCAAACTTAGTATGTGGCTTGGATGAGGCCTCTGGCTTTAGATGTTAGGTTTTCGTGCGATGTCTGTTTAGTAATAGGCTCGGACTATCGGCACCCTTCCATCAAGTGGATAGGAGTAGCAAGAATTGTTGTTAAATGGTGGCTTCAGACTATCTGATGTACTATGTAAGGTCTTTATAAATAATCAATAAAATAACTGCATGCATCGTCTAGAGGCCGGGGGTAATCCTCCTTTTCTAAAAAAAAATCTTTCCTCCTCGAGGGGTAGGCTCAATCCCTCACTCATGCGTCAATCATCTTTTTTTCCAAGTGCGAGTACACTCCTCTCCAACTTGCCTAGAACAGTGTTGCCTTAATAAGTCATACAAAATTCGATTTCAAACCATCACAATGTTTATATTTAAATCTAAATCTAAATCTAATTTAGCTTTTTTGAGGATTAAATGTAATTATTTACTAATAAATGATGATGCGCCCCGATCTCAGCCTCCCAAACCGGTGCGCGAGCAACCGCCGTCGCATAGCCCCGGCACCTTCCCGTTGGCCTACCATGCCATGCCCCATGCGGAGTCGCCGACTGCGCCTACTCTGACCAACTGCGTGCCGGCCTGGCCAGGGCAAACCGTCGCAGCCTCGCCGAGGACCTCCCCCGCCGCCGCGAACGAAGCTGCCGACCCGAGGCAAAACACACCCAGATCCAGCAGAGGCCGTGACCCCCACACTGCAACTCCACGTGCTGATACGAATGCCCCGCCGCCACTTTCCCTGGGGCACGCATGGGCTTCACCGGCAACCCCTCTGGCAGCGGCGATGCGAGGGAGTGGGGGAAGGGGATCCTAGTGGCGGCGGCGCAAGGGCTCCCCCGTGTCGCCCGAGCTCGGCCGACGCGGGGGTCGGGGGTCGGGTCTAAGTGCTTTTCTGGATCACCGTTTCAATAAAGTTACATGCAAATACAACGACACCTTTAATCCAAAATTTCTTCGGAGAACTATAGCTTTGCAAACAAAATATATTGCACCTTTAATACAATGGCACGTTTAATCCAAACCATGGGTGTGGCAGCGTGCGAGCTCGCCTCGACGAAGGTCAGAGAACTAGGGGACAAGGCTTGCTTGGTGGCGGTCGTCAGCTTCTACAAGGTTGTCTCCCCCCCTTGTCCATTGGGACTAGCTGAGGACAGAGGCATTGACGCCTCCTATTATAGAGGAATTGGCCCAAGCTCGGTGGCTAATGTTGGGCTGGGAGTGGAAGGATGGGTCTTCCACTCTTTCTACCATGGTCGGTGCATCGTGATGTCGATGGATGGTGGGGCTCGGGACACGGATAACGGTGCGACAGCCTCGGATGGTGGTTCACATGATGACTCTTCGGTGGGCACCATGATGGTGGCGGTGGCTATGCCGCTTGGTCATCCAGACGAAGAGGGGTGTACCGATGGGTGGCTCGGGCTCGCTACTTGTCGCTGAAAGTAGCGACTGCCAAGTCCGGATCTGGAGACTTGTACGCACCGTGGCTGCTCCAGGTGCTTCATGGTGGCATGGGTGAGATGTAGAGTGAAAGTTTTGTGCTTTGACGCCACAGCTGCTGACACCTGCGGGTGCCTCTATATTCTCAAAGATGTTGTCGTTCTCCTCTTCGTGCCATGGTTTCGGGTGAATACCCTTCCCCATTTCGAGATCAGTTTGGACAACACTTAATGTCGTTACCCTTCATGAGGACATTGTCGTGGAGTTTAGGTGTCCTAAGGCGTCTTGTGGTGTTGTATTTAGGTCCCCGTGTTTTCATCGGTAACTTATTCTCATGCATTGGTCCGGTTATCTCTCCATCTACTTTGTAAGAGGGCTAGCTATCGTTCAACTGTGTACCTTTGGCTTGTGCTTTATTTATAAAGCAGAACAAGAGACCTGTTCTGAGAGAAGAGATGCATACAACATGTCATATGTGGGTCCTTTTGAAAAAATGAGGTGAAAATTTATAATGGCGTGGTTATAGTATATGGGTTCCTAGCTAAGAGCCGGGTGCGCCTAGGTGCTGGTGTGCCAACCCAAATTTGGCCGGTTGCACAGCAGCCATTTGATGCAAGCCGCGTGGGTCGTTGAATCCCGGCAAGAAACACTTTGCCCTGCCTCTTCTTCCTCGCGTTGCGCCGCACCTCCCGTCGCGTCCTTCTGAAGCAGCGTGCTGCTTCCCACCGCTCCAAGCGTTGCGCCGCCCCCCGTCGTGCTTGTCACTACGCTCATTGCTGCCGTTGTGGTTCGCAGAAACCCACCACCAACATCTCATCCGGTAGTAATAAAACAAAGATATGATTGCAACAAAAAGCCTCGCTTTCTTCATCGTCGCTGGTTGTAGCTCGCCGGCAGTGTCGCAACAATTTGAATCACTAGTTGTAGAAAACGTCGCAGCCGGTTCCAGCAAAATTGACGCCACTTGTTACAACATTTTGGTTGAAGCTTTCTCAATCTGGTTGAATCCTTTTCAATTTGAGGAATGAAGCATTTTTTAAATGATTGCAACTTTTCATGTGTTCCAAAGAAGTTTGGTTGAAGCTTTTGTAGTGGCTGGCTGAAGATTTTTGAATCTATGATGGAAGCTTTTTCATCTGCAGGATGAAGCTTTTGTTAAGAGGGTTGTAACTTTTCATGTGTTACAAAGTCTGGATGTAGCTTTTTTATCTACTAGATGTAGATTTTGTGTCCATGGATGTAGCACGGGCACTGCCATTTGCAATTGTCCCGGTGTCGCAGCTGTTGCTCCCTAGTCACCATGGTTATAACACCGAGCACCTCGGTTTAAAATGTATGGGCATGCCGTCGGTTGCCAGCCACGTGCTGTCGTGTTCATCTCCAATGAGAGATGGCCGTCGAGGAATTAGGGAATCGAGCCCCCGAGCGTTGGTAATCCAAGAGAAAGAGGACATGGGAGAGGGAGATATGTGGGGACGAGGGTTGCGGCGGCGACCGGTGGTGCGGGACAGGCGGTCGGAGCAGCGACGACATGATGGCGACCGGTGGTGCGGAACGGGCGGTCGAAGCTATGTCGCGGTGATGTGCGGCAGGGGAGCTGCGCAGTTGAGTGTGTGGAGGAGGAAGGGGACGAGCGATGGATCCTGCGACTCACGTGCGATCAGCCGAACGCTCTGTCGACGCACCGTCTCTTAACGTTTTCCTTTTATCGTATACTCTATAAGAGGTGGCAGACCCCTTATAAGGCTAGCCCTTATAAGGGGCTTACTGTTCACGGTTTCGCTCGGATAAGGAATTAAAATAGTTGCGGCAGAACAAAAACATCAAATGGACCTTTAAAATTTGAAAATAAAATTACGCTCAAGAGAAGAACACAAGCAGTAGAACTAGGTGCATTCCTACTTACTTGATCATCCATACATAGTTCATTTATATACACTAGATCGGAGGAGGCCGCCTACCTCTAACCCTAATGCCCAAAATGTGACTCACCGGAAACCTCCGGGTGCGGCGGCAACGCTGCGGTGGCGGAGATCCTCAGTCATCGTCGTCCGAGGTGAGGTCGGCGAAGATGGCATCTTGCTTAGCGCCAAGCAGCCATGTTGTCGCCGAAATCGTGCGCCTTTGCAAGCCCTTGCTCGTACATGACGACGTCGAGTTCCTCGTCCAACGCCACCGCCTCCTCCTCTCCCGCGCACTGCGCGTGCGGATGGCTACCTCGGTGTGGACCGCATCGGTAGGGGAAGGAAATTCTCCGGCCCGACGACGCCGTCGCTTTGCCACTCCGCCACCACCTCCCTCTTCACCGCGCGAAGCGACAGGAGCTCCCCTGGCTCCTTCTTCACCGACAGGAGAGCCATACGCGAGCTAGCCGACGCGGCAGAGCTACCCGTGCTAGAGGAGAGCCGAGACTGCCGCCGGTCGTGCTCCTCCATCTCGCAGTGAAGGAGGGACGGCGGTGGCTCAAGGCCCCGATTCGTGTACCGCCGGGCGGACTGCTTCCTCGTCGTGTTGGCGGCGACGAAACGCTTCTGCTCGGGGTCATCGCCACTGCCGGCGCCGCAGCCGGAGCTCCACATTCCGCACCACATGGTGGCGGATCCGTCGGCGATAGCGGAGTGGGGCGACGGATTTGGGTTGTCGGTAGCGAGTCAGGAGAAGGGGGGGGGGAGGGGAGAGGGGATTGCGGCGGTAGGGAATAGGGTTTCACCCTCTATAGCGGTTGCGGACCCATAGATATACTACGCGGTTTCTTTTTTCAGGCCACTGTAAACGTTGTAGGGACCGGGACGACTATACATGGTCTGGTTTGATTAAAAAGGATCAAATTTGTATAGTCGTTGAAATTATACAAGCCGGCTGCTTTTAGGGGTTTGCTAGAGATGCTGTAGTAACAGTGTAATGATCTCCTTTGATTTCGAGCTGTAGATCCTAGGATGTAATACCTTCATCTCATGTGACTAGATACATATATATTTAGATAAATCTAACACAAATTTTTTTGGAACGAAGGGAATACGTGTGATTTCTATCAGAGGGCTTTGCATGCACCGTCGGCCGGATGCATAGATCCCAACACACAAATACTGGATCGGCCTTAACCAGACGGGCCCAACCCTAGAAAATATCCAAGTATAGATCTATCTGTATTGATTGACGGCACACGAAGCAGATGGCCGACGGCGAGCTGGAGCTGGTGGTACCGGAGGCCGACGATCGTAGCAGATGGGCAGTGACGATCCTTGTGGGCTGCGCCGGCGTCTTGGTTGTTTGCATCTCCACCTCCTTTCAAATCACCGATGAGGGTTTCCTCATGACGCTCCTCATGCTTCTGCCCGTCTTGCTCGGCTTCAGTCTTTGCGGCCTTTCATGTCTTTTCCTTATGGACAGGTATACGGCTGGTCTTATTCCGGAGGGTGAACTAAGGCTAGTTGATAGAATTTTGTTGCTCTATTAATTACTTCCTTCATTTTTAAATATTTGTCTTTTTAAAGATTTCACTATAAACCACATACTGATGTATATAAACATAATTTAAAATGTAGATTCACTCATTTTGTTTCGTATGTAGTCTATATTGTCAAAACCGAACTGAATCTAAATGGTTATTACTAAAACCGAGCAGTATTTTGTATAAAACAGTATAAACCGAAATATAAAAACCGTATAAAACCAAAAACCATATAAACTGGACCAAATCAAACTGAAAAAACAAAATGCACACCCTGACACGTCACCGGGGTCAGCAGGAGCAGCAGGCAAGGGTTGCCGGGGGCAGCTCGGTAGCATGTGAGTGCGGTCGGGACCAGCACACAAGCGTGGCCGGAGCTGCGGAGCAGCGTCAGTCGTGGACGGACGGGAGTATTAGGCGAGCGTGACCGTCACCATCGCCGCTCATGCAAGCTGCTCGCGGCTCGCCGTCAATGTCTGTAGGCTGCTCATGCAAGTCGCCGTGAGCAAAGCGGTCAGGAGTATACGTACACATCGTTCGTCGCGACTTCTATAGATCAGCCGTCGCGATTTCTCTCCTTGAGGACCTAATCTCTCTCTCTCTCTATACATATGGATCGAGGCACACGTCGTTGGATCTGATTTGGATTTGGAGTCGATAAACGTGGGTTTCAATGTGAGGGAACAGGAGAGATGAGGGTTTGCGGTTCTCACGATAAACCGGATGGTTACATCAATGCTCCGGTCGGTTTCTATCGATGCAGTATAGACGTGGCCCAAGCCCAAGCATTCGACAGCAATGCTGCATCGCTAGCGTGGCTGCGTGGACGTGAATTTTTTTTGGCGTGATAGCCGTCGTTCCCGTGAAAAAATGTGGTCGGCGGCCATGGTCATGAGCTCGGGAGCTCTGCCTCTCCTTTACTCTTATTCCGGCATGGATCCCGCTGAAGCATCTAGTTTTTGGTCATTTCCAAATCCTGTCTTTCTCACAAGATAGAAAGCAGTTCTAGCTAGGAATGAAGTTAGCTTGACCTTTTTTATTGAGAAATGATACCTTATACCTTAAGTATCAAATAAGTCAGTTGTTTTGTTTTTTCATTAGAAATATGTTTCACCGTGAAAAGAAGAGTGCAATAAAAAGATAAAGAGCACAAGAAAAGGAGAGTTTATGTCATGATACCAAAAAGAAATAGCAAGAATCTGAAAGAAAAGATGATCTCCCAGAAGCGCCCCAATAGACCTGTCGAGTGCAAATGTTCCTGCTCCTCTTCTCACCACCCAAGCTTTATTAGCTTCCAAAATCCCTATTTGAAATAGCGACCTATTATTTATTGAACCCGATAGAAAAAGGTTCTTTCTTACCTTTGACCAGTAAGACACGAATGATCTACTCATCAAGGGATATGATATAGAATCCGGATCTTACGACGCGCATGCACTAAGAGCATCTCCAGCCGCGCCCCCAACAGCCCCCCAGGCGTTTTTTCTGCGTCGGCGTCCAAAAATCGGCCCAGCCGCGTCCCCAGGAGACCGTTTTCACCGGTTTGGGCCGAAACTGACGCCGGCGGACCCAGACCGAACCCGGTGCGTTGGGGGACGCCTAGGGGCGCCGGGACGGACGATTTTGGCGCGAAAAAGGATGGGCCCGCCGAGTCAACGAGACGCCGCTTCGTCGTCCTCATCGTCTCGGTTCCCGCGGGAATCAATGCGAAGGCTGTCGCGCTGTCGCGCCGATCACCTCCATTGATGCCTCACGGGCGGTGCAGTGAAGGCGCCGCGCCGCGTGTCCCGCCACGCGTAGCCCGGCATGCAGCCTCTACCCGCCCTCGCTACGGCTATAAAAGGCGACGTCCCTACTGGTGGACGACACATGCCTCATTCCCCCTACTCCGGTGCACAACCCTACACTCTCCCCCCTGCCTTCGCGCCGACGAACATGGCCGAGAGGTTTCCAAGCGACGGCGAGGTGGCGAACGGCTTCGACCGCCGCCATCTCCAAGAACCGGAGGCGCGCCTCCTCTACGAAGCTGAGTACCTGGCGCCCCTGGACATGCGGGTGCCGGGGGCGTGGAGGCTGAGCGCCGGCGGCGTCCCGGTGCCGCCTGTGCCCGAAGGGGTGGCGCGGCGGGCCGAGATCGCCTGCATCCGCTCGTCCATGACGGAGGAGCAGCGGAACGAGCAGCGGTATGCTACCGACAGCCACACAATGTGATCCATGTACTTCGCGCGCCGCCGCGAGGAGCAGATCGCCTCCACCAACGGCATCATCCCCCACGGCCGCCTCAACACCGACGGACGACGCAAATGGTGGGGCGTGCCTGGCCGCACCCTCGAGGCCGTCCTCGACCACAATGAGACCGGCAACGTGCCGCGCCTCGAGTACCCGCAGCGGCCATCTTTCTCTCGTCGTCGTGGCAGCTCCTGGAAGCCGAGGCGGATGGAGCCGGGGTCGTCCTCGTCGTCGGGCTTCGGCTCGCCGGCGCTTTGCCCCGTCAAGCCCGAGCCAGAGGAGACGCCGCTCGGACGCTACACTCGCGACGCCGCACTCGTCATCACCGAGGGCGCCCGGCCCTCCCCGCGCTCCCTCCGCCTGGTACGGCCGAAGCCCTCGCCCTCGCCGAAGCTGCTCCCCGTGAAGCCGGAGCACGCCGACATGGTGGCCCCCGACGACGAGTCCGCCCTCAAGTGGGCGAAGGAGGACTATGTCCGCGAGCAGGTGCGCCGCCAGCACTGTGAGTACCTGAAGCTCTAGGCCCATCGCCGCGAGAAGAAGGGCGGCGTCATCGTCCTCGACAGTGATGAGGAGGACGAGGCCGAGCAGTCCAGTGCCCCACCGCGTGTTGGCGACCCCAGCCAGGGCTGCAGCAGGGACGGCGGTGGCGCAGGCGAGGCGCGCGACGACGACGACGACGACAGCGGCGACTACACCCGCTTCTACAGGCTTCTCGGCATGTAGGCGGCGGCGGCGTAGTTTAGGCATAGTTTAGGCGTAGTTTAGGTGTAGTTTGCATGATTTTATGTTTTTTGTACAAATATCAATGAAGTATCGTCGAGTTCGTGCAAAAATGACCGAGTTTGCATAAAATTTAAACGTAAAATCGCTGACTCTGCGGCGACCTATGGGCTGACGACTGGGAACGAAGTCGCCCCCAGGGCCAATCTAGCGTCGGTTCCAAAGTGAATATGATAGGATGCACCGTATTTACACGATCGAACAAGTTAGGGCACCATTTTTATGTATTTTACAACTTTGGGCACTAAACTGACCGTACATGACAAGTTAAGACATTTGTGGTGTATTTAACTCAAAAATAAACTAGTAAAAGGGTCCATGCATTGCAATATTTTTTTCATAATCTCTAGTGACCATGACCATGTTTAACTGCATCATTACACTATCACTCTCAATTTTGTGTAATCATGAATATTTTTAAACTCGTGCACATATTTGAAATCATGACCGTTTTTCTAATTCGTGAACACTTACAAATTTCTCGAACATTTTTTTAATTCATGAACATTTTATGCTATTTGCAATCTTTGTTTTAACTTGTCAATTTTATTTAAACAATTTTCCTGAATTGGCGAACATTTGTTGAATCGACGAAGATTTTTTTGAAATTCGCAAACATATTTTGGATTTGAAAAACATTTTTCAAAATGCATGATCATTTTTGCGTTAGCTAACATTTTATGAATGAATAAACTATTTTGTATGTCATGGATAGTTTTTTAATATTTAATATATTTTTTCGTTCATGAACATTTTTGAGTTGGTGAAATTTTGATCAATTTCATTAACATTTTTTCCGTACATGAAATTTTAAAAAACTTATGAACATATTTGTTTTCAAAATTTGAACCTGTTTTGAATAAGGAAACATTTTATTATAACACTTCAAAGGGGACCATCTTCAAGATGGCTTGATAGCTGGTGTTATATGAAAATTTAGCATAAGGAAGAGATTCTTCCCACTTCTTGCTGAAAGAGATAACACAAGCCCATAGCATGTCTTCAAGGATTTGATTAACTCGTTCCAATTGACCATGAGGCCGAGGGTGATAAGCGATGCTCCAGGTAATATGAGTTCCCATTGCCTCTTGGAAACTATCCCATAACTTGGAGGTGAAAATACTGCCACGGTCTGAATTGATTTCCTTTGGAATGCCATGGAGTGAAACAATTTTTGAGGTATACAAAGCTGCTAATTGACTAGCAGTAATTGTCTCCTTGACTAGCAGAAAGTATGCGACCTTTGAGAATTGGTCGATGACAACAAAGATAGCATCATTACCCTTTCGTGACTTTTGGAAACCCGTGACGAAGTCCATCTGAATCTTGTCCCATTTCCATTCAGGAATAAGGAGTGGTTGCAGAAGTGCAGCATGTTTTTGATGTTCAGCTTTGACCCGGCGACAAACGTCACATTCTTCAATATAGCGAGCAATGTCTTGCTTCATTCCAGACCACAAGGACTTATGATGGATGTCTAGATACATCTTAGTACTGTCCCGATGAATAGAGAGAGGGGTGTCGTGAGCTTCTTTCATCACCTTCTTCGTGATAAGTTCAAATCGAGGAATCACAGTGCGATCCTTGAAGTACAAAGCTCCATCTTCACTAAGCGGGAATTCCTAGAATTTCTCTAAATTAATATCCTCCTTCATTCTTAAATTGTATACATCCTTGTCTTGGGCAGACTTGATAGCACTCAGAAGAGTCGGTTCCATGACAAGATTATTATGATAACCTTGTGCACCAATGTGAAGATTCAACTTGCTGAGCTCTTCATGGAGACAGGAGTGTAGGAGATATGCCCTAGAGGCAGTAATAACAGTTATTTTGTATCTCAAAGTTAGTAATGAATGTTTATGTTCCATGCTATAACTGCAATGATTCTTGAGTCTACAATAACCACGAGGCTTGGAGGGAAACTCATGTACACGTGTGGTATAATAAACTGTAAATTGTATTCCTAGTCTTGCCTCTAAGACTGGCTCAAGTATTGCATGATGATCCTATTTTCCTAATCATGGGCATGGCTATGCCAACAATTTTGAGGGCACAATGTTTGTAGAACACTTGTGTTGAATCGACCCAAAATTGGCGTTATGCTATGAGACACATTCGTCACAAGTTAAAGGTTAATATCACAGAGATAGTTAATGTTTGCATAATTCCTTAGACCATGAGAGTAACGAGTTCCTTTGTGCTTGCTTCATGAACTTTAGGTTTTGTTAAACGTCATCCGTAACTGCGTGGCTATTACGGCGGCTTACGGGTTCACGGGAAAGTATGATAAGTAACGAGATAGCTCAAGATTGGGACTTGCTCCTCCGATGATGGAGAGATATTCTCAAGCCCTCTCTGTGTTATGGTATCCAACATCGTCTGGTTAGACATAGTGTGATTTGATCATAGGGATGCCGGAACACGGAAACGAGAAAAGAGAACAAAACCGGTAATGAGGTAACCAACACAGTGGACAAGTTGTTGATCCACGGGGATGCAAGTAAATCTCACCTCAGATTTTTGTAATATATGATGAGGCAATAGGAATAGCACACAACAACTTGAGGTTCACTCGAATATTCATTCATGTGGGTATAGGGGTCAATATGGGTGTCCATGGCTCCAATGTTGATCATTGATCGGAAAGTGTTCCGGTCATGTCAGTACTTCACCGAACCTATAGGGTCACACGCTTAAGGGTCATCTATGTGCTGAGTACTAGACAAGGAGTCTAAGAGAAATTCACCAAAAAAGTTTTGGAGTCATCAGAAAGGTTCTAGAGAGAGAGAACACCGGAATAGTTTCGGTAAAACCGAAAAGTTGTCTCGGGGTATACCATTAAGTCAAAATGGTTTCGGCACATGCCTAATAATTCTTGGAGAGTACCAGTTTTATTCTGGAAACTTCTAGAAATTTTCCGGGATAAGAACCGGAAATGTTCCGAAGCAGCCGTAGCCGCTGTAGTAGCTTCTCATTGAAGAAAAACATTTTTTCGGAATTGTTTCAGAATGCATTCAAAACTATTTTAGTGGGTACTGGAATTGTTCTAGGCACACATAAATAATTTGGGATTTATAGGACGTAGAAAAATGTCTTCGTGACTAGTGAAAGTGCTTTTTGGGTTACTTTATGGAAGGCCACCTTTTAGGGCTTTCCCCAAAAGGCTTCTACAAGGACTTGGGGATCAAGGAACCCCCTTTGGGGTGCTCCCATGAAGGTGGGATGTTCAAGGGTGCAGCTCCTCCATGGAGCTCCACTTGTCATCCCTTTATGTCCTTTATGACCTTTATGTGTGACATAAAGTGTGGGCATTTTGGGGTTTTCATGTGCCCCCTTAGAGCATCTCTAGGAGACCCCGCATAATGGCGACCCGCAAAACGCGTTTGTAGTTCATGGAAAAACGGCTTTGCGGGCTGGCGTGGTCGGCTGCAGAGGCAGACCCCGCAAAAGAGACCCGTATAAAAGGGTATTCGCGGAATATGCTCTTTTAGGGGTCGGCTTTGCGGGTCTGCTCTTGCAACGCTATTGCCGGTCCGCAAATATCAATACCACACGAAAAAATACAACAATCATTCACACTACAAAATAATTATTTAGAGAACATATCAATACCAACACAATACAACAATCATCCAGATTACAAATAATTAATCAAATCACCGAAGCAAACTAAATAATGCAATATAAAACTTGTCCGGAAGAGGTGCCGTGGATATGTTGGATTCTCCGAGAAGTAGTCTTGCATCAACATCTCGTTCCCGAGATTGCAATTTTGAGGAATGCAAAGACGGCCGACGGTTGATCCTTGCCGCCTCTTTCGGTTCCCATCTTCGTGCTCCTTCACGACAAGGACCATCACCGACGTGTGTTGCTGATAGTTTGCAAGCAGTGTATCAACATTCGACTCGTCCAAATCAAACGAATCGTCAAGCAAAAACTTCTTGCACGGGCTCAATTCCATCTACATGAACAGAAATTGCATGCCACGTCAACCAACTATGCATAGCGCTCGCTACAAAGCACAAGCAAACACTCACCAGCGGCTCCTGGTGCGGGCAATCCCGAGCGGCGACTAGGGGCGGCTCGAGGGCGGTCGATCCCCGGCGGTGACGACGACCAGGGGCGGCTCGTCTCACTAGATCGGGGGGGGGGGGCAGTGCAGCGTATCGGTGGTGGAGGCTGGGGGCGCCCGCACGGCGTGATTCCATCCGCAAATTTGGCCGGAATCGCCGGCGAAGGATGGGCTGAACCAATGGCGGGCGACGGCTGAAATGTTCCTCCCGCCAACCGCTTTCTTGGGTTACGGGGCACCGTAAGGGCGAGGCGGAAACCTGCGTATTCGCGTGTTCGGGCTGAGATTTTGCCGTGCCCCTCAAATTTTTTTACGGGATGGCCGCATTTGCGGTGTCTGTTCAGGCGGGATTTTCCGCGCCGACCCGCATTTTGGCGGTTATTTTGTGGGTCGGGGATTTTTATTGGGTATTCTAGAGATGCTCTTACCCCTTGGGTTTTCCTATAAATAGAGGTGAAGAGGTACTCTCCACTCTCATCTATGCTCTCATACACATGCCATAGACTTCTCTGGATTCTCTCTCCCTCCCAACGAAATAGTTTCGTAGAGCCAAAAGGCTGTCTGGGTTCCGGCAGGAACTAGTTCTGGACGGTGAAGCTCCCTTGGATAGCTGACACCGCATGTGTGCAACCCCGTAGAGAGGTCGTAGTTTCGATCTTTTGCCCAAGGGGTTGTTCGATTGTCCTCCCGAAGGGCTGTCCGAGTTTACGTTCGAGGCTCGAGGGTCCTCAGGGATGTGCGTGACATCGTCCGAGGGACTGTCCGACGAGGGAGTACATCCTCGCGGATGGGAGGTTGTTAATCCTAGCTGCAGGGATCTACACCAAAGATCTCCACTGACTCTTCTTTCGCTGCGGTTCGAGTCGATACGGATCAGATCAATCCTTGTATGCAGTCTCCATAGTGGTCCTAGGCGTGCTCACTATAATGATTTTTTTGTTTTCTGTCTCGTTCCTCTACAGTGGCATCAAGAGTCGTGCTATGCCTATATGCAGGTTACGATCTAGAATACATGGAGATGTATGGGTATTGCATAATATAATTTTGGAGTAGATGAGATCTATTGCTGAAAATTATTTATGTGGGTAGTAGATGAAATCTATTACCCGATGTTCTTGTTGCTTCCCTAGAATTTGCGTATTTCTGATCTTGAAACGACATGGTAGAATTTCACAAAGTTCTGGCAATCCACGATCCTGATTGATCAACGAAGTGCTATCAGTTCTTTGGGTTCCACTGTAGTTGAGAGAAAGATGAAATCACGCGGAGGAAAGGGCAATGCAGATATGATCTGCACAGGGGTCATGCGTATGACGAAGTTCAGTATGGGGCTCGAGATTTTATTATCTTATGCTTCATACACCCTGCGATGTTAATCTAGCGACTTGAATAATCATACTTGGTGATGAACGTTGGTAGCTGCCGTTTAAGTGAAAACCTTAGAAACCACGCAAAATATTTTTTTCCATAAACCGATTAGAGGCGTCTAACTTGGTTTTGCAGGATGGTTTACATGTGATGTGGTATAGCAAGTCTCATGTTAATTTGATTATGTATGAGATGACTATATGATGTAATTTGATTAACATGACCTGCGTGTCATGATTCGGCATGATGGCTAGAGCCATATGATTGTCACTTTAATGACCTTCGTGTCGACCTTAAGTAATGCACTTATTTTCTTAGCTATAAATATAGCAATATTGTCTGGTGCATCAACAAGGTGGTGGCAATCTTCACTAAGGTGAACACCAACGCAAAATGCCACAGACAAAGAAATACTTGACTTCTCCATCAGAAGGGGCTATACCATATGATACTATTATGAATTGCCTGAGATGTTTATCCCTCTTGATGCACCCTTCTTGATTGCACTGTAGTCGTTTTTATTAGGATGATCTCTCACTTAAAAATACCAAGTAGTTAGCGTTCTCCCAAGTGTAGCATCGTATACAACACGTATATTTTCGGGATGCACCATGTACACATGAACACGAACGATTAGAGAGGTGCAAGTCGGGTCAAGGTCAGACCTCACCGCGTGATCACTTGGTTGTCTTGATGTTGAGGCAGGACTGTCGTAAGCTCGGAACACGTGCATCGAAAGATGGATAAGAGTCACATAGAGATGTGATTGGCAAGTTGGCCTACCAATTGAAATTCATGTCATCGGTTATGAACCCGTCAATGGCGTCGAATTGAAATACGAATCTTGAATCACTCACAATCAATTATGAGAGATATTGATTTGAGTGAGAGCGCACTTTAGAGTAAAAAATTGTTTATTCACTAGTGCAAAAATCATTATGAACAAAGTCTAAGTGAAACTTGTGTTTCCCATTGTAGATCAAATGGCTCACAACAATGCATTCAACTTAGGCCCGATGTTAGAGAAAGAGAAGTTAGCTATGATTGGAAATAACTACATGGACTGGGTCCACAACCTGAGGATTGTCCTCAGGAGTGCTAAGAAATTGTATGTGCTCGAAACTGCTCTTCTAGCTAAACCGGCGGCAGAGGCCCCGGAAGATGAACAAAATGTGTGGGCCACTAAGGATGATGATCACAACTTAGTGCAGTGCCTCATGCTAGCTTGCATGAGTCCAGAGCTTCAAAAACATTTTGAATTCCACAAAACCCATGATATGATCCGGGAATTGGATGCTCTGTACAAGGAAACCGCAAAGTCTGAACAATTTGATATCATGAAGGCTTTGATGGAATGCAAGATGGCCGAGGGTAGTTCAGTTGGCGAACACGTGGTCAAAATGATTGGCTATTCTGAAAGGTTTAAAGCCCTGGAATTTCCACTTCTACCTGGCCATATGATGGACATGTTGCTTTCTTCACTTCCCCCGTCTTACAATGGGTTTTTCATGAACTACAACATGATAGGTATGGAGAAGCCACCAGAAGAGGTGCTCGCCATGGTGAAAACTACAAAAGGAGGACTGTGGAAAATCACAAGCAAGTGTTGCTTGTGAATAAAACTGCCAGTTTCAAAAAGAAAGTCAAGCCAAAGAAGGGCAAGGGCACCGGTAAGACCGGCACCCAAATCAAATCTATGGGTGGAGCCAAGAATGAAACTGAGTGCTTCTACTGCAAGGGCAGCAAACACTGGAAGAGAAACTGCAAGAAGTATCTGGAAGATAAGAAGTCCAAGAAAACCGGAAAAGGTATAATTGTTATACAAGTTAATGTCATTGATGTTTTGCTTGCTAGCAAAAATTCTAAGTCTTGTGTATTTGATACCGGATCGGTTGCTCACATTTGCAACTCGATACAGGGGCTTCAGAAGGTGCGCAAGCTGGCAAAGAATGAAGTCGTGATGTGTGTCGGGAACGGCGCTGGGATCGCCGCTCAAGCCATCGGCATTATGCCTCTACATCTTCCTTCAGGATTTATTTTGGAACTAAGTAACTGTTATTTTGTTCCACTGTTGTGTATAAACATTATCTCTGGATCATGTTTAGTACATGATGGGTATTCGTACAAGTCTGAGAACAATGGTTGTTCACTTTATTATAAGGATATAATTTATGGATTTGCACCCATTGTTGGGGGCCTTTTCTTTCTAAACCTTGAATGTGGAAATGATGTCTTTAACGTGAATGCTAAACGCCTTAAGAAGGTTGATACCACCACCACTTTCATGTGGCACTGTCGGCTTGGCCACATCGGAAATAAACACATGCAAAGACTCCATAAAAATGGAGTTTTACCTTCCTTTTATTTGGAATCATTTGACACATGTGAAGCTTGCTTGATGGGGAAAATGACCAAGACGCCGTTCATGGGTCATCCTGAATGGGCGAGTGAATTGTTGGAAACAATAGATAGTGATATATGTAGTCCAATGAGCACAATCGCATGGGGTGGGTATTTCTACTTCATGACTTTTACTGATGATTTGAGTAGGTATGGCTATATCTACTTAATGAAGCCTAAGTCGGAAACCTTTGAAAGGTTCAAAGAATTTTAGAATGAGGTAGAAAATCATCATAACAAAAGATTAAGTTTCTACGGTCTGATCACGGAGGGGAATATTTTAGTCATGAGTTTGGCCAACATTCGAGTGACCGTGGTATCGTTTCATAGCTTACGCCTCCCGGAACTCCACAGCGAAACAGAGTGTCGGAAAGACGTAACCGAACTCTGTTCGACATGGTAAGGTCGATGATGTCTCTTGCATATCTACCGATATCTTTTTGGGGTCACAAACTACTTACTGCCGCTCACACACTTAACAGAGCACCGTCTAAGTCAGTTGAGACGACACCATATGAGTTATGGATCGGGAAGAAACCCGGTTTGTCGCATCTTAGGATTTGGGGTTGTGAGGTATACGTAAACATTTACAACCTACCAAACTCAATCCCAGATCAGATAAATCTTACTTTGTAGGTTATCCCAAGGAAACAATTGGGTATTCCTTCTACCACCCGTTCGATAACAAAGTGTTTGTTGCCAGAAAAGGACAATTTCCTGAGAAAGAGTTTCTCGCTAAAGAAGTGAGTGGGAGGACATTACAACTTGATGAGATTAGTGAATCTTTGGCTACCGTTGATATGGCTAAGGAACCGGAAGTAATTCCGCAAATTATCCCTACAACCGAGCCATAAGTTGTCACATGTGATGCTGAAACTTCATACAATGTTGTGGTTGAACCTCGCAGATCAGGTAGGGCTATCCAGCAACCTGAGTGGTTTCATAATGAAATCTTCATTCTTGAAGACGATGAACCTGCGCACTACAAGGAAGCAATGGCGAGGCCCATCTCAAAGGAATGACACAAGGCCATGAAATTCGCAATGGAATCCATATACGAAAACCAAGTTTGGAACTTGGAAGAACTTCCAAAAGGCATAAAGCCGATTGGTTGTAAATGGATTCTCAAAAGAAAGACAAACGTGTATGGTAACATTACTATCCACAAAGCTAGACTTGTCACGAAAGGGTTCACGCAAGTTCCCAGAATGGACTACGATGAGACTTTCTCGCCCGTAGCTATGCTTACGTCTATTCGGATATTACTAGCAATTGCTGCTTATTTCGATTATGAAATATGGTAGATGGATGTCAAAACGGCTTTCCTAAATAGAAACCTCAAAGAGGATGTATACATGATATAGGCAGCAGGTTTTCTCATTCATAAAGATGCTGGAAAGGTATGTAAACTTCAGAAAGCCATTTATGGTCTTAAGCAAGCGTCAAGGAGATGGAACATTCGTTTTGATGAAGTGGTCAAAGCATTTGGTTTCATCAGGAATGACGAAGAATGTTGTGTTTACAAGAAGTTTAGTGGGAGCGCAAAAGCATTTCCAATCCTGTAGGTGGATGACATATTGTTGATTGGAAATGACGTGAATTTCCTTAGTGAAATAAAAGACTCATTGAAGAAGAGTTTTTCAATGAAAGATTAGGCAAAGCGTCATATGTATTGGGCATCAGGATCTATAGAGATAGATCAAAACGCCTGATAGCGCTTAGCCAAAGCATGTACATTGAGAAGGTGTTGAAAATGTTCAACATGGAGATCTCCAAGAAAGGCCTACTCCCCATGTCACCTAGCATAGTGCTTTGCAAGAATCAGTGTCCTCAGACCCTCGATGAGCGAGTACAAATGAATGATGTTCCATATGCTTTGGCAGTTGGTTCTATTATGTATGCCATGATATGTACACGGCCAAATGTTTCCTATGCGCTAAGTGTTAGCAGCCGGTACCAAAGTGATCCAGGATTGGAACACTAGGCCACAGTCAAGGGTTTTCTTAAGTACCTAAGAAGGACCAAGGATTTACCCCTTGTGTATGGAGGTGATGATGAGCTCAATTTAAGTGGTTACACTGATGTGGGCTTCATGACTGACCCAGATGACTTCAATTCTCAATCAAGCTATGTTTTCATATTGAACGATGGAGCAGTTGATTGGAAAAGTTCCAAATAAAAGACTGTGGCGGATTCTACAACGGAGGCGGAATATGCTGCAACTCCAAATGCCTCCAAGGAGGTGGTATGGATCAATCAATTTCTTGAAGACCTTGGTGTGGTTCCAAGTGCTCTAGACCTGGTGGAAACCTATTGCAATAATAGTGGCGCCGTGGCTCACGCAAGGGAGCCAAGTTCGCACCATAAGACAAGACATACTGAACGCAAATTTAAACTCATTCGACATCATGTCAATGCAGGTTTAGTGAAAGTACACAAAGTTCACACGGATCTAATGT
Organism: Hordeum marinum; assembly: GCA_022496015.1. NCBI lineage: Eukaryota > Viridiplantae > Streptophyta > Magnoliopsida > Poales > Poaceae > Hordeum > Hordeum marinum. The sequence continues at coordinate 334,061,005 of CM039672.1, forward strand.
ATTAGACCCGATGACAAAGCCTCTATCACGAGCAAATCATGAGCAGCACCGGATAGCCATTGTTGTTAGGGAAGCCATGTAACTAGATTATGACTCTAGTGCAAGTGGGAGTCTGTAGGATATATGCCCTAGAGGCAGTAATAACAGTTATTTTGTATCTCCAAGTTAGTAATGAATGTTTATGTTCCATGCAATAACTACAACAATTCCCGAGTCTACAATAACCACGAGGCTTGGAGGAAAACTCATGTGCACATGTGGTATAATAAATGGTAAATTGTATTCCTAGTCTTGCCTCTAAGACTGGCTCAAGTATTGCATGATGATCCTGTTTTCCTGATCACGGGCATGGCTATGCGAACAATTTTGAGGGCACAATGTTAGTAGAACACTTGTGTTGAATCGACCCAAATTGGTGTTATGCTATGAGACACATTCTTCATAAGTTAAAGGTTAATATCACAGACATGGTTAATGTTTGCATAATTCCTTAGACCATGAGAGTATTGAGTTCCTTTGTGTTTGCTTCGTGAACTTTGGGGTTTGTTAAATGCCATTAGTAATCGAGTGGCTATTACAGCGGCTTACGGGTTCACAGAGAAGTATGGCAAGTAACGAGATAGCTCAAGATTGGGATTTGCTCCTCCGACGATGGAGAGATGTTCTTGGTCCCTCTCGGTGTTACGGTATCCATCACCGTCTGGCCAGACACAGTGTGATTTGATCACAAAGATGTCGGAACACAGAAAAGAGAAAAGAGAACAAAACCGCTAACGAGGTAACTAGCATAGTGGACAAGTTGTTGATCCACGGGGAAGTAGGTAAATCTCACATCGGGTTTTGTAGTATATCATGAGGCAACAGGAATAGCACACGACAACTAGAGGTTCACTCGAATATTCATTCGTGTGGGTATAGGGGTCAATATGGGTGTCCATGGCTCCAATGTTGATCATTGATCGGAAAGTGTTCCGGTCATGTATATACTTCACCAAATCTATAGGGTCACATGCTTAAGGGTCATCTATAGAGTCTCAGAGAAATTCACCAAAAAAGTTTTTGAGTCATCGGAAAGGTTCCGGAGAGAGAACACAGGAACAGTTTCGGTAAAACTGAAAAGTTGTTTTGGGGTATACCATTAAGTCAAAATGGTTTCGGCACATGCCTGATAGTTCTTGGAGGGTACCAGTTTTATTCTGTAAACACTTGGAATTTTTCCGAGATAAAAACTGGAAATGTTCTGGAGCAACCGGAACCGTTGTAGTAGCTTTTCGCTGAACAAAAACATTGTTCCGGAATTGTTTCGGAATGTATTTAAAATTGTTTTAGTGGGTACTGGAATTGTTCTAGGCACACAGAAATAATTTGGGATTTATAGGACGCAGAAAAATGTCTTCGTAAATAGTGAAAGTGCTTTTTGGGTTACTTTATGGAAAGCCACCTTTTAGGGCTTTCCCCAAAAGGCTTCTATAAGGACTTGGGGATGAAGGAACCCCCTTTGGGGGGGGGCATGAAGGTGGGACGTTCAAGGGTGCAGCTCCTCCATGGATCTCGACTTGGCATCCCTTTATGTACTTTATGACCTTTATGTGTGACATAAAGTGTGGGCATTTTGGGGTTTTCATGTGCCCCCTTACCCCTTGGGGTTTCCTAAAAATAGAGGTGGAGAGGCACTCTCCACTCTCATCCTTGCTCTCATACACATGCCATAAACTTGTCTGGCTTCCCTCTCCCTCCCAGCTAAATAGTTTCGTAGAGCCGAAAGGCTATCTAGGTCTGATAGGAACTAGTTCTGGATGGCGAAGCCCTGCCGGATAGATGAAAGCACATGTGTGCAACCCCATAGATAGGTCATAGTTTTGATCTTTTTTCCGAGGAGCTTTTTGAGTGTCCTCTCGAAGGGCTGTCCGACGAGGGAGTACATACTCACGGTTGGGAGGTTGTAAATCCTAGCTGCGGGGATCTGCACCAACGATCTCCACCAAATATTCTTCCACTTCACTTCGAGTCGGTACGGATCAGATCAAACCTTGTATGCAGTCTCCATAGTGGTCCTGGGCGTGCTCGCTGTTGATATGTCTCCAATGTATCTATAATTTTTGATTGTTCCATGCTATTATATTATCTGTTTTGGATGTTTTATATGCATTAATATGCTATTTTATATTATTTTTGGGACTAACCTATTAATCAGAGCCTAGTGCCAGTTTCTATTTTTTCCTTGCTTTTGAGAATTGCAGATAAGGAATATTAAACGAAGTCCAAACGGAATAAAATCTCCGGATTAATTTTTCTTGGACCAGAAGAAAACCAGGAGACTTGGAGATGAAGTCGGGAGAGCCACCATGGGGCCACAAGCCCTAGGGGCGCGCGACAGGCTTGTGGGCCCACGACAGCTCTCCTAACCCTATTTCTCGGCCTATAAGTTCCCAAATATTCCCAATATACCAGAACAAGCCATGAAAACACTTTTCTGGCTCCAGAAGCCTCCGTTCCCGAGAGATCCAATCTTGGAGCCTTTTCCGGTAATCTGCCAGAGGGGGATTCGATCACGGAGGGCATCTACATCAACTCCATTGCCTCTCTGATGATGCGTGAGTAGTTCACCATAGACCGTTGGGTCCATAGCTAGTAGCTAGATGGCTTCTTCTCTCTCTTTGCTCTTCAATACCATGTTCTTCATGATCTTCATGGAGATCTATCCGATGTAATACTCTTTTGCGGTGTGTTTGTTGAGATCCGATGAATTGTGGGTTTATGTTCAGATTATCCATGAATATTATTTGAGTCTTTTATGATTTCTTATATGCATGATTTCATATCTTTGCAAGTCTCTTCGAGTTATTGGTTTGGTTTGGCCAACTAGATTGGTAATTCTTGCAATGGGAAAAGTGCTTAGTTTTGGGATCAATCTTGCGGTGTCCTCACCCAGTGACAAAGTAGGGGTAGCGAGGCACGTATTGTATTGCTGCCATCAAGGATAAAAAGATGGTGCTTTCATCATATTGCTTGAGTTTATCCCTCTACATCATGTCATCTTACCTAATGCGTTACTCTGTTCTTCATGAACTTAATACTCTAGATACAGGGAGGAGTCGGTCGATGTGTCGAGTAATAGTAGTAGATGCAGAATCGTTTCGGTCTACTTGACACGAACATGATGCCTATATCTATAATCATTGCCTTGGATATCATCATAATTATTTGCTTTTATATCAATTGCTCGACAGTAATTTGTTCACCCACCATAATACTTGCCATCATGAGAGAATCCTCTAGTGAAACCTATGCCCCCGGGTCTATTTTCCATCTTATACTTTCAGATCTAAAACCAAAAATACCAAAAATACTTTGCTGCATTATTTTCACCTTTTGTTTTACTTTTCGTTCAAGCATCCTATTATATTTATTTCTATTAGATCTCATCCTTGCAAGTAATCGTGAAGGGATTGACAAACCCTTTATAGCGTTGGGTGCAAGAGTTTGATTCTTCGTGTAGGTACATCTATCGGGAACTTGCTTGTATATCTTACTAGATTGATACCTTGGTTCTCAACAACTCAGGGAAATACTTATCTACTTTGCTACATCACCCGTTCCTCTTCACGGAAACCAACACATGCTTGAGAAGTAGCAAGAAGGATTTCTGGCGCCGTTGCCGGGGAGATCTGCATCAAGCCTACCAAGTACCCATCACAAACTCATCTCTTGCATTTAAATTATTTTCCATTTTCCTCTCGTTTTCCTCTCCCCCACTTCTAAAACGATTTTCAGAAAATACCAAAAATATTTTCCCTTTTTATTTGCCCTTTTTCATTCGTCTGTTCATTTGATTTTTGCTTGCTTGTGTACTAGATTGCTTGCTTTGTCATGATGACTTAAGAGAATACCAAGTTGTGTGACTTTTCCAACACTAATAATAATGATTTTATTAGTACTCCGATTGCTCCCGCCACTAGTGTGGAATCTTATGAAATTAATGCTGCTTTGCTCCGTCTTGTTATGAAAGAACAATTTTCCGGCCTTGCTAATGAAGATGCCGTATCCCATCTAAATACTTTCGTTGAGTTGTGTGATATGCAAAAGAAGAAATATGTGGATAACGATATTGTTAAATTGAAGCTATTCCCCTTCTCACTACGAGATTGTGCTAAAACTTGGTTTTCATCTTTGCCTAAAAATAGTATTGATTCATGGAATAAGTGTAAAGATGCTTTTATTTCCAAGTACTTTCCGTCTGCTAAGATCATCTCCCTTAGGAACAATATAATGAATTTTAAGCAACTTGATCATGAGCATGTTGCACAATCTTGGGAGAGGATGAAACTTATGATTAGGAATTGCCCCTCACATGGTTTGAGTTTATGGATGATTATACAAATTTTCTATGCTGGATTGAATTTTGCTTCTAGGAATCTCTTAGATTCCGCCGTGGGTGGTACTTCTATGGAAATCACATTAGGAGAAGCCACTAAACTCCTAGATAATATTATGGCAAATTACTCTCAATGGCACATCGAAAGATCTCCTACTAGTAAAAAAGTGCATGCTATTGAAGAGATTAATACTTTGAGTAAAAAGATGGATGAATTGATGAAATTGTTTGCTATTAAGAGTGCTCATATTGATCCTAATGATATGCCTTTGTCTTCTTTGATTTGAAATAATAATGAATCTATGGATGTGAATTCTGTTGGTAGGAACAATCTTGGTAATAACGCTTATAGAGGTAATTTCAATGCTAGGCCATTTCCTAGTAATTCCTCTAATAATTATGGTAATTCCTACAAAAATTCTTATGTAAATTATAATAATATGCCCTCTGATCTTGATATTAATATTAAAGAATTCATTAGTACGCAAAAATCTTTCAATGCTGTGATTGAAGAAAAGTTGCTCAAGATTGATGATTTGGCTAGGAACGTTGATAGAATTTCTCTTGAGATTGATTCTTTAAAAATTAGATCTATTACACCCAAGCATGACATTAATGACTCATTAAAATCTATGAGAATTTCTATTGATGAGTGTAAGGAAAGAACCGCTAGAATACGTGCTAAGCATGAATGGCATGAAAAAGTGTGTTCTCGTGATATTGATGAAGATCTTAAAGTGATTGATGTGACTCCTATTGAATCTTTGTTTTCTAATGTTAATATTGATAAAGATGGGACTGGAGATGATTCAACTTTAGTTAAAAAGGCGTCCCAATGATTCGGAGTTTATCGATCTTAATGCTAAGATTGATAAAAGTAGGATTGAAGAGGTCAAAACTTTAAATAGCAATGAACCCACTCTTTTGGATTTCAAGGAATTTTATCATGATAGCTTCTCTTTAATTGATTGTAGTTCCTTGTTGCAATCCATGTTGAATTCTTCTCATTCTTTTAATCAAAATAAAGTTTTTACTAAACATATTGTTGATGCTATGATGAAAGCTTTTGAAGAAAAACTTGAGTTGGAAGTTTCTATATCTAGAAAGCTATACGATGAGTGGGAACCTACTATAAAGATTAAGATTAAAGATTATGAGTGCCATGCTTTGTGTGATTTGGGTGCTAGCATTTCCACGATGCCAAAAACTTTATATGATGTGCTAGGTTTCCGTGAATTTGATGATTGTTCCTTAAATTTACATCTTGCGGATTCCACTATAAAGAAACCTATGGGAAGGATTAATGATGTTCTTATTGTTTCAAATAGGAACTATGTGACCATAGATTTTATTTTTCTTCATATATATTGCAATCCTACATGTCTTATTATTCGTGGTAGACCTTTCCTTAGAACTATTGGTGCAATTATTGATATGAAGGAAGGGAATATTAGATTCCAATTTCCATTAAGGAAATGCATGAAACACTTTACTAGAAATAAAATAAAATTACCTTATGAATCTATCATGAGATCTACTTATGGATTCCATACCAAAATGACAATACCTAGATCTATTGCGTTTTGCCTAGCTAGGGGCGTTAAACAACAACACTTGTTGGGAGGCAACCCAATTTTATTTTGCTTTCTGTTTTTTGTTTATGTTTTGGTGTGTTTTGCACATTATTACTTCTGTATTAATTGTTTTTGGTGTTTTAATTAGTGTTTGATCCAAGTAAAACCTTTGGGGTAATCTATGGTAGTTGTTGATTTGATCTTGCTGGAAAACAGAAACTTTTGCGCTTAGTCCAGGAATTTTCTAAACTTTTCAGATAGTAGAATTGATCTGAATTTTTTACACAAGATTGATATACAAATTTACCTGATCTTCTATTCCTAAATAGTTACAACCCACTAGCTATTTTTTCTAAACATGCAACTATACCACATAGGCAAGTCATGCATGGAAGTCATAACTACATTGTTTTTTACATTACTTTATGCATGCAAGCATGGCATCATCAATTTATGCATGTTACTCAGAAGTTATTTTGCATTAGATTTTGACAATATACATGTTGGTCACTTGCATCGTACCTATGTAATTCACATTCACATTTTTGTTTGAACTGATATTCTTTTAACTGAAATTCATTTCTTTTTCTCTTTCTATAATTTTTGTATTTTATTTTCATATTTAAGCTAACATTATCTTCCCATTAGTTATAGATGTTTCCGTACAAATTTTTATGCATTCGTTTAACAGGTTTCCCGCAGTAACGCGTCGGGGCATCGTCTAGTTTTCCTAATTTTTCAGATTTTTTAGAGTTCCATAAGTATTCTAAGTTCACAGATTGCTACAGACTGTTCTGTTTTTGACAGATTCTGTTTTCTTTGTGTTGTTTGCTTATTTTGATTTATCTATGGGTCGTATCGGGGGTATGAACCATGTAGAAGTTAGAATATAGTAGGTATTACACAAATATAAATAAATAATTAGTTCACAACAGTACCTCAAGTGGTGATTTATTTATTTTTCTTATACTAACGGATCTCATGAGTTTTCTGTTGAGTTTTGTGTTGTGAAGTTTTCAAGTTTTGGGTGAAGATTTGATGGACTATGGAATAAAGAGTGGCAAGATCCTAAGCTTGGGTATTCCCAAGGCACCCCAAGACATATTCAAGTATACCAAAGAGCCTAAGCTTGGGGATGCCCCGGAAGGCATCCCTTCTTTCGTCTTCAATCCATCGGTAAATTTACTTGAGGCTATATTTTTATTCACCACTTGATATGTGTTTTGCTTGGAGCTTCTTGTATGATATGAGTCTTTGCTTTTTAGTTTGCCACAATCATCCTTGCTGCAAACATATTTTGAGAGAGACACGCTGAATCGTGAATTTATTAGAATAGTCTATGTGCTTCACTTATATCTTTTGAGCTAGGCAATGTTGCTCTAGTGCTTCACTTATATCTTTTTAGAGCATGGTGGTGTTCTATTTTATAGAAATACTATTTTGAGAGTTTCTTAAAAAATCATGGTAATTTTTTAGGTTATGAATTTAGTCCTAATATAATTTGCATCCAAGAGGGTTATAGTAAAAACTTTCATATTAAGTGCATTGGATACTATGAGAAGTTTGATTCCTTGCATATAGTTTTGAGATAATAGAGATGGTAATATGAGAGTCATGATAGTGAGTAGTTGTGAATTGGAAGAGATACTTGTGTTAAAGTTGTGATTCGTGTAGCATTCACGTATGGTTAACCGTTATGTAACGAAGTCGGAGCATGATTTGTTTAATGATTGTCAACCTTTTTGTGAGGGTCGGGAGCGCGCGATGGTTAACTCCTAACAACCTCTCCCCTAGGAGCATGCGTCTAATACAATGCTTTTTTCGATAACTAATAGACTTTTGCAATAAGTATGTGAGTTCTTTATGACTAATGTTGAGTCCATGGATTATACGCACTCTCACCCTTCCACCTTTGCTAGCCTCTCTACTACCGTGGAACTTTCGCCGGTACATCAAACCCTCCTTCCTCAAAACAGACACCATATATATTCCTCAAAACAGCCACCATACCTACCTATTATGGCATTTCCATAGCCATTCCAAGATATATTTCCATGCAACTTCGACCATGTACTTTTTCATGACATGCACCATCACTTTCATCTTGCATATAGAGTCATACTTTGTTCTAGGTATCGAGTTGTAATTTTATTTTTGAGTTATAAGTAAATAAAAGTGTGATGATTTTCATTAATAGAGCATTGTCCCGTGAGAGAAAAGGATGATGGAATCCATGACTCCCTCACAAGTTGGGATGAGTATCCGGACTTTACAAAAAATAAAAGAGGCGAGCGAAGACCAAACAAAAAAATAAAAGAGGCTAAAGATGCCCACCAAAATAAAAAATGAGAGAAAGAGAGAAGGGACAATTGCTACTATCTTTTTCCACACTTGTGCTTCAAAGTAGAACCATGATCTTCATGATAGAGAGTCTCCTATTTTGTCACTTTCATATAACTAGTGGATATTCATCTTGCATGACCACTTAGTTTTATTTTTGAGCTTTCATACACTTATAGGTCTAAGTGCATTTGTTGCATGGCAATCCATACTCACTCACATTGATATCTATCGATGGGCATATCTATAGCCCGTTGATATGCATAGTTGATGTGAGACTATCTTCTCCTTTTTTCTTTGCACCTCCTCCATATTCTATTCCACCTATAGTGCTATATCCATGGCTCATGCTCATGTATTGAGTGAGAGTTGAAAAGGTTCAAAAACACCAAAAGTGTGAAACCTTGACTTGTTCATTGGGGTTGTGCATGATTTAGATACTTTGTGTGGGGAAGATGGAGCATAGCCAGACCATATGATTTTGTAGGGATAACTTTCTAAGGCCATGTTATTTCGAAAGGACACGACTGCCTTGTTGGTGTGCTCGAAGTATTACTATTTTTATGTCAATATTAGACTATTGTTTAGAATCTTACGGATCTGAATATTCATGCCACAATAAAGAATATTACATGGATAAATATGTTAGGTAGCATTCGACATCAAAAATTCTGTTTTTATCGTTTACCTACTCGAGGACGAGCAGGAATTAAGCTTGGGGATGCTGATACGTCTCCTAAGTATCTATAATTTTTGATTGTTCCATGCTATTATATTATCTGTTTTGGATGTTTTATATCCATTAATATGCTATTTTATATTATTTTTGGGACTAACCTATTAATCTAGAGCCTAGTGCCAGTTTCTATTTTTTCCTTGTTTTTGAGAATTGCAGATAAGGAATATCAAACGAAGTCCAAACGGAATAAAATATCTGGATTAATGTTTCTTGGACCAGAAGCAAACCAGGAGACTTGGAGATGAAGTCGGGAGAGCCACCGTGGGGCCACAAGCCCTAGGGGCGCGTCTAGGGGGGTAGGGCGCGCCCCACAGGCTTGTGGGCCCACAACAACTCTCCTAACCCTATTTCTCGGCCTATAAATTCCCAAATATTCCCAATATACTAGAACAAGCCATGAAAACACTTTTCCACCGCCGGAAGCCTCCATTCCCGAGAGATCCAATCTTGGTGCCTTTTCCGGTAATCTACCGGAGGGGGATTCGATCACAGAGGGCATCTACATCAACTCCATTGCCCCTCCGATGATGCGTGAGTAGTTCACCATAGACCTTCAGGTCCTTAGCTAGTAGCTAGATGGCTTATTCTCTCTCTTTGCTATTCAATACCATGTTCTTCATGATCTTCATGGAGATCTATCCGATGTAATATTCTTTTGCGGTGTGTTTGTCGAGATCCGATGAATTGTGGGTTTATGTTCAGATTATCCATGAATATTATTTGAGTCTTTTCTGATTTCTTATATGCATGATTTCATATCTTTGCAAGTCTCTTCGAGTTATTGGTTTGGTTTGGCCAACTAGATTGGTAATTCTTGCAATGGGAAAGTGCTTAGTTTTGGGTTCAACCTTGCGGTTTCCTCACCCAGTGACAAAATAGGGGTAGCGAGGCACGTATTGTATTGCTGCCATCAAGGATAAAAAGATGGGGTTTTCATCATATTGCTTGAGTTTATCCCTATACATCATGTCATCTTACCTAATGCATTACTCCGTTCTTCATGAACTTAATACTCTAGATGCAAGCACGAGTCGGTCGATGTGTCGAGTAATAGTAGTAGATGAAGAATCGTTTCGGTCTACTTGACACGAACGTGATGCCTATATCTATAATAATTGCCTTGGATATCATCATAATTATTTGCTTTTATATCAATTGCTCGACAGTAATTTGTTCACCCACCGTAATACTTGCCATCATGAGAGAATCCTCTAGTGAAACCTATGCCCCTCGGGTCTATTTTCCATCTTATACTTTCAGATCTAAAACCAAAAATACCAAAAATACTTTTCTGCATTATTTTTACCTTTTTTTTTACTTTCCGTTCAAGCATCCTATTATATTTATTTCTATCAGATCTCATCCTTGCAAGTAACCGTGAAGGGATTGGCAACCCCTTTATAGCATTGGGTGCAAGAGTTTGATTCTTCGTGTAGGTACATCTATTGGGGACTTGCTTGTATATCTTACTAGATTGATACCTTGGTTCTCAACAACTCATGGAAATACTTATCTACTTTGCTGCATCGCCCGTTCCTCTTCACGAAAACCAACACATGGTTGAGAAGTAGAAGTTGTACTGTTTTTTTGTTTTCTATCGCGTTCCCCTATAGAGGGTTAGCCTTTTGAACCATTTGATCATTTCAATAAGCCTTTCGACTCAAGGCATCTGACATAACATTAGCCTTGCAAGGGGTATAAGATATACCGAAGTCATAGTCCAAAACTACTTCCATCCATCGCCTCTGACGGAGATTTAGGTCTGGCTGAGTAAACATGTACTTTAGGCTTTGATGACCAGTATGTATCTCACAACGATTACCAATAAGGTAACGTCGCTAATACGTCTCCAATGTATCTATAATTCTTGCTTGTTCCATGTTGTTATATTACCAATCTTGGATGTTTTACAATCATTTTATAGAAATTTTATATCATTTTTTCGGGACTAACCTATTGACATAGTGCCAAAGTGTTAGTTGTTGCTTTTGCTTGTTTTTTACTTTGCAAAAAATCAGTACCAAATGGAGCCCAAATCCTACGGGAATTTTTGGAGAATTTTGATGGACCAGAAGAGCCAAGAGGGGCCAAACAAGCACCAGAGAGGGGGGCCAGTGTGGACACCCTCCACCAGGGTGTGCCAGAGCCCCCAGAGCGGCCTGGTAGAGGGTGGGCACCTCGGGAGTCCCCCCAACTGACTATCAAGCCTATAAATTCCTAGAAAATCAGAAAACCTTAGAGGAGTCAACGAAACACAATTCCAGCCGCCGCAAGTTCCAAAACCTCGAGATCCAATCTAACACCATCACAGAGGGGTTCATCTTCATCATAGGTGCCTCTCCGATGATGCGTGAGTAGTCCATCATAGATCTATGGGTACATAGGAAGTAGCTAGATGGCTTACTCTCTCTCTCTCTCTCTCTCTCTCTTTTGATTCTCAATACAATGGTCTCTTGGAGATCTATTTGATGTAATGAATTATGTGGTGTGTCTGTTGGCATCCGATGAATTTTGAGTTCATGGTCAGTTCATATCCATGAATATGATTTGAGTCTTCTTTGATATATTATTCGCATGATTAATTATAGCCTCGTATTTCTTCTTCAAAACTTTGGTTTAGTTAGGCCAACTAGATCGATTTTTCTTGCCATGGGAAGAGGTGCTTTGTGATGGGTTCGATATTGCTGTGTTCTTTCCCAGTGACAGGAGGGGCAACAAGACACGCATGTATCATTGCCATTAAGGATAACAAGATGTGGTCTATTCCTACATTAATAGATCTTGTATACATCATGTCACCGTTCTTATTGCATTACTCCGTTTTCCCATAAACTTAATACACTAGATGCATGCTAGATAACGGTCGAGGTGTGGAGTAATAGAAGTATATGCAGAATCGTTTTGGTCTACTTATATTAGACGTGATGCCTATATAATGATCATTTCCTGGATATTGTTATGATTATTTGATCTTCTATCAATTGCCCAACAGTAATTTGTTCACCCACCGTGTGCTATACTCATGAGAGAAGCTAGTAGTGAAACCTAGGGCCCTCGGGTCTACTTTTCCAACATATTGCTTTCCGATCTACCATTTGCATATTTTATTTTCAGATCTATTAATCCAAAAAACCAAAAATACCTTGCTGCACTTTATGTTTACTTATTTTAGTTTGTGTTCATGCGAGTTCTATTTGCGAAAACTATAATTACCTAATCTATCTCATTTCCGTAGAGAGCTTCACAACCTCTCTTTCGTGTCGGGTTGCAAGTGTTTGTTATTTGTGTGTAGGTGTTGTTTACGTGGATGCGTGATCTTCCTCTACGGATTGATACCTTGGTTTCATAACTGAGGGAAATACTTACCATCACTATGCTGCATCATCCCTTCCACTTTGGGGAAATATCGACGCAGTCTCAAGTCAAAGGAAGTTCTGGCGCCATTGTCGGGAAGGAAGCAATCTCATCTATCACGTTCCTAATCACAAATCTCATCTCCTTGAAATTTACATTATTTGCCATTTGCCTCTCGTTTTCCTCTCCCCCACTTCACAAATTTGCTGTTTTATTCGTTCTCTCTTTTTTGTTTGCCTTTTTCTCGTGTTGTTTCCTATCTTTTGTTGTGTTGCCATGTGCCATCTATTTGCTTGCATCCTCACTTGCTAAAAATCTATTGATATGGATCCTCATCCACTTGATAATACTTTGAAAAGGCCAAATTATGATGAACCAATTGCTAGTGAGTTAAGTACACTTGATTATCTCTATGAAGTTTTGTTTGAAAATCATGAATCTGAAAATTTTGATGAGGTGTTGAAAGAAGAAATTTATAAGGTGATTCATGATAGCTCCTTGATTGAAAAGCATGATTGCAATGATGTTACTATAAATTATATTATTTTCAATTGTGTTATTGATATGCAAAACTACAAGCTTGGGGATGATAATTTTGTCATCTCCACTTCTTATTGCAAGGATCTTGAAAATTTATTTAAGCCTCATGTTGAATATGTTATTGATAATAATGTTTGCAATAGTATCAAAAGTGGGTTTGAAGAGCATCAAATTTAGTTAAAAAGAATCCCACATATTTGGAGAGTGTTCAATCTTATGATTTTTTTTGATAAAAGTGGGTTTGGAGAGGTCATAACTTTAGTTGATGATAATCCCACTATTTTGGAAGGTGATAAAAACTTTATGCATGTTGATCATAAAGAGAGTATTGTTTATGATATATATATTGTGAAATTCCTTCATGATGCTACTCTTAATTAATATGAGGGAGGTACATATACTTGTAGGAATTGCAATACTATCAAGTTTCCTCTCTATGTGTTCAAAGTTTTGACATTATGCTTGTTTTGCCTTCCTATGCTAGTTGATTCTTGCTCAGATAAATTGTTTGATCACAAAATCCCTATGCATAGGAAGTGGGTTAGACTTAAATGTGCTTGTCATGAGATTCATGATGCTCTCTTGCATGTTTCAGTTACAACTTTGTATGTGAGCATCATTGAAATGATCATGCCTATCTAAAAGGCTTTAAAGAAAAGCGCTTGTTGGGATGCAACCCAATGAATAAACTTTATTTTATCTTCTCCTTTCTGTTTTTGAGTGCTTGCACAATTATGGCTATGTTATGATTGTGTTTTTATGTTTTATTTAGTGTTTGTGCCAAGTAGAGCCTTTAGGATGATTCATAAGATGAGTAGAAACAATGCTGAATCTGAAACAGAAACTTTGTTCCAAGTGCACAAATTTTCATTTTTCACCGGAATGTGATATTGAGCTGAAATTTTAACACAGTATTTCTATACAGATTACTTACGGTTTAATAATTTTTCAGAATTGTTAGATTTCCAAAAGTATGGCTAGAGTACATATTACTATAGACTGTTCTGTTTGAGACAGATTCTGTTTTCGTTTCATTGTGTGCTTGTTTTGTTGAATCTATAGATTGTATCGGGGAGTATAAGTCATGTTAAAGTTAGAATACAGTATATATAATGCAATAATAAAATATGAATGGGTTTACAACAATACCTTGGACTGGTAATTCGCTTTATTATACTAACGGATCTCATAGGAATTTTGTCAAGTTTTGTGTGATTAATGTTTGCAAGTTTTGGGTGAGATCATGATGGATGTAGGAATAAGGAGTAAGAAGATCCTAATATTGGGGATACAACACCCCAAGTTAATATCCAAAGAGTAACAATCAACTAAGCTTGAGGATGCTCCGAGTGGCATCCCCTCTTTCTTCTAACAACCATCGGTATTTTACTTGGAACTATATTTTTATTCATCACATATCATGAGTTTTGCTTGGAGCGTCTTATATCTTTGCTTTATTTGATTTTATCCTTGCTGCACACACCTATTTCTCAGATCCAAAATTATGCTATGATTTTCTAGAATTGCTCTTTATGCTTCACTTAAACCAATTGGGCAAGGGAATTGCTCTAGTGCTTCACTTATATCTTTTTGAGCATGGCATGCTTTTACATGTTTGAAGAAATGCTCTCATGCTTCACTTATATAAATTTGAGAGTTAGTAATTTTGAATAAATCCTCTCATGCTTCACTTATACCATTTTGAGAGAAGAAATTTTTATGCTCATGATCTTCACTTATATCCATGTGAACTTATCAAAAGCAATTGCAATATAAGAAACTAGTCCCAAATTGATAGATTTTCAAGAGGGATATTATTAAAACTTTCATAAAGACCATTGGACAAATTAAACTTGATTCCTTTAATAGTTTGAGACATGACAATAGTAATATATGAGTTATGTTGGTGAGTAATTATGCTTAGTAAGAATATTGATGTTAAGGTTTGTGATTCCCTATGCAAGCACGAAAGTCAATAGTTGTGATACGAAATTACATCCTACTTATGGTGCATTATTCAGTGTTATTTATGCTTAATGCTCGCTTATGTGATTTTGTTGGAAATATGCCCTAGAGGCAATAATAAATTAGTTATTATCATATTTCCTTGTTCATGATAATCGTTTATTATCCATGCTATAATTGTATTGATCGGAGACTTAGATGCATGTGTGGATACATAGACAAAACCATGTCCCTAGTATGCCTCTAATAGACTAGCTCGTTGATCAAAGATGGTTAAGGTTTCCTAGCCATTGAGATGAGATGTCATTTGATAACGGGATCACAACATTAGGAGAATGATGTGATGGACAAGACCCAAACTACAAACGTAGCATATGATCGTGTCAGTTTATTGCTACTATTTTCTGCATGTCAAAGTATGTGTTCCTATGACCATGAGATCATGCAACTCACCGACATCGGAGGAGTACCTTGTGTGTATCAAACGTCGCAACGTAACTGGGTGACTATAAAGGTGCTCTACAGGTATCTCCGAGGGTGTCTGTTGAGTTGGCATGGATCAAGACTGGGATTTGTTACTCTGTGTGACGGAGAGGTATCTTAGGGCCCACTCAGTAATACTACATCACAACAAGCCTTGCAAGAAATGTGACTAAGTGTTAGTCATGGGATCTTGTATTATGAAACGAGTAAAGAGACTTGTCGGTAACGAGGTTGAACTAGGTATGGAGATACCGACGATCGAATCTCGGGCAAGTAACATACCAAAGAACAAAGGGAATATCATACGGGATTAACTGAATCCTTGACATAGAGGTTCGACCGATAAAGATCTTCGTAGAATATGTAGGAACCAATGTGGACATCCAGGTCCCGCCATTGGTTATTGACTGTAGAGGTGTCTCGGTCATGTCTACATAGTTCTTGAACCCGCAGGGTCTGCACACTTAAGGTTTGGTGACGTTTCGGTAGTATAGAGTTATGTATGGTGGTGACTGAAGGTTTTTAGGAGTCCCGGATGAGATCCCGGACGTCATGGGGAGCTCCGGAATGGTCCGGAGGTAAATATTTATATATAGGAAGTCCTATTTTGGTCGCCGGAAAAGTTTCGGGCTCATCGGTAGTGTACCGGGAGTGCCGGTAGTGTACCGGGGGACCATCGGGAGAGGTATTTCGACCCAAGAGGCGACATGGGATGTGGGAGGGTGGAAACCAGCCCTTAGTGGTCTGGTGGAAAGAGAGAAAAAAGGCCAAGGTGGAAAGAGATTCCAAGTAGGAAAGGAGGAATCCTAGTCCTAATAGGATTGGAGGAGGATTCCTCCTCTCCTCCTTGCGCAAGAGGCAAGGCAGGGCTGCCTTGTGTGCCAGCCCTCCTCCTCCCTCCCTCTTATATATACTGGAGGTATTGGGTGTTTTGCACTAGATTTTACGTCCACGTGCTACCCGTTCCACCGGTGCTCCTCTAGATCGGATTTCCGCAGTGCTTAGGCGAAGCCTTGCCGGAATTGCTCCACCACCATCGCCGGAGCGCCATCACGCTGCCGGTGAACTCTTCTTCCTCTCCACTTCCTCTTGCTGGATCAAGACGGTGGAGATCGTCATCAAGCTGCACGTGTGCTGAACGCGGAGGTGCCGTCCGTTCGGCGCTAGATCGGAAGGACCGTGATCAAGATCGCGGGACGGAACGTGATGAGTTCGCGGGACGGATCGTGATCAAGATCGCGAAACAGATCGTGATGAGTTCACGGGACGGATCGTGATGAGATCGCGGGACGCTCGGCGATTTGGATCGTGAAGATGTTCGACTATACCAACCGCGTTTCTTAACGCTTCCCGCTTAGCGAGCTACAAGGGTATGTAGATCCACTCTCCCTCTCGTAGATGCTCATCACCATGGATAGATCTTGCGTGTGCGTAGGAATTTTTTCCCCATGCGACGTTCCCCAACAGTGGCATCATGAGCTAGGTCTATGTGTTGATGGGATCTCGAGTAGAAGACAAAAGGTTTGTGGGCGTTGATGCTTAGATTGCTTCCTCCCTTGGTCGGATTTTGGTTCAGCAGTATTGTGAGATGAAGCGGCCCGGACCAACATTACTCATACGCTTACGAGAGACCGGTTCCCTCAACGCAACTTGTTGCCTAGATGGCTTGCGGGTGGCAGTTTCTCTCACTTTAGTTGGATCGGATTCGACAAAGGCAGTCCTTGAGAAGGTTGAAAAGCAAATTATGTATCACCGTTGTGGTTTATGCGTAGGTGAGAATCGTTCTTACTAGAAACCCGTAGCAGCCACGTAAAACATGCAACAACAATTAGAGGGCGTCTAACTTGTTTTTGCAGGGTATCTTGTGATGTGATATGGCCAATTACATGATGTGATATATGTGATGTATGAGATGATCATGTGATGTATAGAATTTCACGACTTGCATGTCGATGAGTATGGCAACCGGCAGGAGCCATAGGGTTGTCTTTAATTATTGTATGGCCTGCGTGTCAATCATTAAGCGCTATGTAATGCTTTACTTTATCGCTAAACGGTAGCAATAGTAGTAGAAGCATGTTGGGCGCGACAACCCCGATGGCGACACGTTGATGGAGATCAAGATGATGGAGATCATGGTGCCTTGCCGGTGACGATGGAGATCATGCCGGTGCTTTGAAGATGGAAGTCTAAAGCACAAGTTCATGGCCATATCATGTCACTTATGAATTGCATGTGATGTTAATCCTTTTATGCACCTTGTTTTGCTTAGTATGACGGTAGCATTATAAGGTGATCCCTCACTTAAATTTCAAGATAAATTGTGTTCTCCCCGAGTGTGCACCGTTGCGAAAGTTCTTCGTGTCAAGACACCACATGATGATCGGGTGTGATAGACTCTGCGTTCACATACAACGGGTGCAAGCTAGTGTTGCACATGCAGAACACTCGGGTTAAACTTGACGAGCCTAGCATGTACAAACATGGCCTCAGAACACAAGAGACCGAAAGGTCGAACATGAGTCATATAGTAGATATGATCAACATGATGATGTTCACCATTGTAACCACCTCAACTCACGTGATGATCGGACTTGAGTTGGTGAATTTGGATCATGTATCACTTGAATGACTGGAGGGATGTCAATTTGAGTGGGAGTTCTTAAGTAATATGATTAATTGAACTCATTATCATGAACATAGTCAGTAGTGTCTTTGCAAAATTATGTTGTAGATTACTAGCTCACGCTGTAGCTCCCTTGTATTTTTATATGTTCCTAGAGAAATAGAGTTGAGAGATGATGGTGGCAATACTGCGGACTGGCTCCGTGATCTGAGGATTGTCCTCATTGCTGCACAGAAGGCTTATGTCCTTAATGCACCGCTCGGTGCGCCAACCCCTCTAGCGTCGTCTGTAGATGTTGTGAACATCTGACAGGTACGTGCTGATGACTACTTGATAGTTTAGTGAGTCATGCATGACGGCTTAGAATTGAGGCTTCGAAATGTTTTGAACGTCACGGAACATATGAGATGTTCTAAGAGCTGAAATTAGGATCTCAGGCTCGTGCCCGTGTTGCAAGATATGAGATCTCCAACAAGATTCTTTGCCTGCAAGATGAACGAGAATAGCTCAATCGTTGAGCATGTGCTTAGATTGTCTGGGTGCTACAATCGCTTGAATCGAGTGGGAGTTCATCTTCGAGATAAGATAGTGATTGATATAGTTCTCCAAGTCACTTTCACTAAGCTACTAGAACTTAGTGATGAACTATAAAATACCAGGGATAGAATTAATGATCCCTGAGCTATTCATGATGTTTGACACCGCGAAGGTAGAAATCGAGAAGGAGCGTCAAAGTGTTGATGGTTAGTCAAAACCACTAGTTTCGAGAAGGGCAAGAGCAAGGAGGGAAACTTCATGGATAGCAAGTCAGTTGCAGCTCCAGTGAAGCAACCCAAAGTCTAACCCAAACCTGAGACTAAGTGCTTTGATTATGAGGAGAACAGTCGCTGAAGCGGAACAACCCTAGATACTTGGTAGATAAGAAGGCTGGGAAAGTCGACAGAAGTATATTTGATATAAGTGTTATTGATGTGTACCTTGCTAGTACTCCTAGTAGCACCTGGGTATTGGATACCGGTTCGGTTGCTAAATGTTAGTAACTCGAAGTAAAAGCTATGGAATAAACGGATACTAGCTAAGTGTGAGGTGGCGATGTGTGTTGGAAATGTTTCCAAGGTTGATGTGATCAACATCACACACTCTCTCTACCTTCGAGATTAGTGACAAACCTAAATAAATGTTATTTGGTTGTTTGCATTGAGCATGAACGTGATTAGATCATGTTCATTGCAACATGGTTATTCATTTAAGTTAGAGAATAATGATTATTCTATTTACATGAATAATACCTTCAATGGTCATGCACCTAGTAAGAATGGTTTGTTGAAACTTGATTGTAGTAATACACATGTTCATAACATTGATGCCAAAAAGATACAAAGTTAATAATGATAGTACCACATGCTTGTGGCACCACCGCTAAATGTCATATTGGTATAAAGCGCATGAAGAAACTCCATGCTGATGGATCTTTGGACTCATTCGATTTCGAATCGCTTGAGACATGCGAACCATACCTCTTGGTCAAGATGACTAAGGACCCCGTTTTCTGTTTTGATGAAGTGGGCAAGTGATTTATTGGAAATAATACATGTTGATGTATGCAATCCAATGAGTCTTGTAGTGTGCGGTGAATATCATTATTTTCTTACCTTCACTGATGATTTGAGTAGATATAGTGTATGTTTACTTAATGAAACACAAGTCTAAATCGTTTGAAAGGTTCAAGCAAATTCAGAGTGAAGTTTTAAGATCATCATGACAAGAAGATAAAACTATTTGTGATATGATCGTGGAGGTGAATATCTGAGTTACGGGTTTGGCATACAACTTTATACAATGTGAGAATTGTTTTCACAACTCACGCCACCTGGAACACCATAGTTGCATGGTGTGTCCGAACATCATAGTCGTGCTCTATTGGATATGCTGCATGATATGATGTCTCTTATCGTTTTGTTACTATAATTTTGGGGTTATGCATTAGAGACAACTACATTCACTTTAAATAGGGCACCATCTAAATCCGTTGAGATGACACCGTGTGAATTATGGTTTGATAGAAACCTAAGCTGTCATTTCTTAATGTTTGGGGCTGCGATGCTTGTGTGGAAAATGTTTTCACCTAGTGAGCTCGAACCCAAAGCGGACAAATGCATCTTCATAGAATACCCTAAGAACAGTTGGGTGAACCTTCTATCTTAGATCCAAGCATAAAATGTTTGTTGCTAAAACTGGGTCCTTTCTCGAGAAAAGGTTTCTCTTGAAAGAATTGAGTGGGAGGAGGATAGAACTTGATGAGGTTATTGAACCTCTGTTTCAACCAGAGAGTAGCGCAGCGTAGGAAGATGTTTCCGTAAAGCCTACGTTAGTTGAAGGGGAAGTAAATGATGATGATCATGAAGCTTCGGATCAAGTTAATATAAACCTAACGAGGAAAATAGAGCTTGATGAGGTTATTGAACCTTTACTTCAACCAGAAAGTAGCGCAGCACAGAAAGATGTTTCTGTGAAGCCTACGTCAGGTGAAGAGGAAGTTAATGATAATGATCATGAAGCTTCGGATCAAGTTACTATCGAACTTCATAGGTTGACAAGGACGTGTACCGCTCTTGAGCGGTACGACAACCCTGTCTTGGAGGTCATGTTGTTGGACAATGATGAACCTACGAACTATGGAGAAGCGATGATGGGCCCAAAAAACCAACAAATGGTTAGAGGCCATGAAATCCGAGAAAGGATCAATGTATGAAAACCAAGTATAGACTTTGATGGACTTGCTCATTGGACGGCAGGTCGTTAAGTACAAATGGATCTTTAAAATGAAGACAGACGCTGATGGTAAATGTTACCATTTGTAAAAGCTCGACTTGTTGCAAAGTAGGTTACGACAAGTTCAAGGAGTTGACTACGATGAGACTTTCTCACTCGTAGTGATGCTAAAGTCTGTTGGAATTATGTTAGCAGTTGCTGCATTTTCCAATTATGAAATCTGGCAGATGGATGCCAAAACATCGTTTCCTTCCTTAAGGAAAGGTTGTATGAGATACAACCAGAAGGTTTTGTTAGTCCTAAGGATGCTAAAAGGTGTGCAAGCTTCAGTGATTCTTCTATGAACTGAAGCAAGCATCTCGGAGTTGTAATATGCACTTTGATGAGGTGATCAAAGTTTTTTGAGTCTATACAAAGTTTATGAGAAACTTGTATTTGCAATAAAGTGAGTGGGAGCACTTTAGAGTTTCTGTTAAGTATATGTGGATGACATATTGCTATTCGGAAATGATGTAGAATTTCTGGAGTGCATAAACGGTTGTTTGAAAATAGTTTTCAAAGGAAGACCTGGATAAAGCTACCTAATTATTGAGTGTCAAAATCTATAAAGATAGATCTAGATGTTTGATAAGACTTTCAATGAGTACATACCTTGACAAGATTTTGAAAGAGTTCAAAATGGATTAGTCAGAGAGAAGTGTTCTCGCCTGCTTTGTAAGGTGTGAAGTTGAGTGAGACTCAAAGCTCGACCATGGCAGAAGAAAGAGAAAGGACAAATGTCGTCCCCTATGCCTTAGCCATAGGCTCTGTATAGTATGCCATGCTGTGTACCGCACCTGTGTGTGCCTTGCCATGAGTCCGTCAATGGGTACAAGAGTGATCCAGGAGTGGATCACTGGACGTCGGTCAAGATTATCCTTAGTAACTAAAAACTAAGGAGATATTTCTCGATTATGGAGGTGATAAAGAGTTCGTCGTAAAGAGTTATGTCGATGTAAGCTTTAACACCAATCCGGATAACTCGTAGTAGCAATCTGGATACGTACAGTAGGAGCAGCCATTTGGAATAGTACCAAGTGGAGTGTGGTAGCAGTGTTTACAGTTTGGCATAGAGATTTGCAAAGTACACATGGATCTAAATGTCACAGACCTGTTGACTATAAGACCTCTCTCACATGCAAAGCATGATCGAGCCCCAGAAATCATTGGGTGTTAGATTCATAATAATGCGTATCACATGGTGATGTGAACTAGATTATTGACTCTAGTGCAAGTGGGAGACTACTAGAAATATGCCCTAGAGGCAATAATAAATTAGTTATTATCATATTTCCTTGTTCATGATAATCTTTTATTATCCATGCTATAATTGTATTGATCGGAGACTTAGATGCATGTGTGGATACATAGACAAAACCATGTCCCTAGTATGCCTCTAATAGACTAGCTCGTTGATCAAAGATGGTTAAGGTTTCCTAGCCATTGACATGAGATGTCATTTGATAATGGGATCACATCATTAGGAGAATGATGTGATGGACAAGACCCAAACTACAAACGTAGCATATGATCGTGTCAGTTTATTGCTACTGTTTTCTGCATGTCAAAGTATGTTTTCCTATGACCATGAGATCATGCAACTCACTGACATCGGAGGAGTACCTTGTGTGTATCAAACGTCGCAACGTAACTGGGTGACTATAAAGGTGCTCTACAGGTATCTCCGAGGGTGTCTATGGAGTTGACATGGTCAAGACTGGGATTTGTTACTCCGTGTGACGGAGAGGTATCTCAGGGCCCACTCGGTAATACAACATCACAACAAGCCTTGCAAGCAATGTGACTAAGTGTTAGTCACGGGATCTTGTATTACGGAACAAGTAAAGAGACTTTCCGTTAAGGAGGTTGAACTAGGTATGGAGATACCGACGATCGAATCTCGGGCAAGTAACATACCGAAGAACAAAGGGAACACAATACGGGATTAACTGAATCCTTGACATAGAGGTTCGACCGATAGAGATCTTCATAGAATATGTAGGAACCAATGTGGACATCCAGGTCCCGCCATTGGTTATTGACCATAGAGGTGTCTCGGTCATGTCTACATAGTTCTCGAACCCACAGGGTCTGCACACTTAAGGTTTGGTGACGTTTCGGTAGTATAGAGTTATGTATGGTGGTGACCGAAGGTTGTTTGGAGTCCCGGATGAGATCCCGGACGTCACGAAGAGCTCCGAAATGGTCCGGAGGTAAATATTTATATATAGGAAGTCCTATTTTTGTCGCTGGAAAAGTTTTGGGCTCATCGGTAGTGTACCGGGAGTGCCGGTAGTGTACCGGGGGACCATCAGGAGAGATATTTCGACCCAAGAGGCTACATGGGCTATGGGAGGGTGGAAACCAGCCCTTAGTGGGCTGGTGGAAGTCCTCTAAGAGGCCCATGCGGCTGGACTTGGGAAAGAGAGAAAAAAGGTCAAGGTGGAAAGAGATTCCAAGTAGGAAAGGAGGAATCCTAGTCCTAATAGGATTGGAGGAGGATTCCTCCTCTCCTCCTTGCGCAAGAGGCAAGGCAGGGCTGACTTGTGCGCCAGCCCTCCTCCTCCCTCCCTCTTATATATACTGGAGGTATTGGGTGTTTTGCACTAGATTTTACGGCCACGTGCTACCCGTTCCACCGGTGCTCCTCTAGATCGGATTTCCGCAGTGCTTAGGCGAAGCCTTGCCGGAATTGCTCCACCACCATCGCCGGAGCACCGTCACGCTGCTGGTGAACTCTTCTTACTCTCCACTTCCTCTTGCTGGATCAAGATGGTGGAGATCTTCATCAAGATGCACGTGTGCTGAACGTGAAGGTGCCGTCCGTTCGGCGCTAGATCGGAAGGACCGTGATCAAGATCGCGGGACGGATTGTGATGAGTTCGCGGGATGGATCGTGATCAAGTTCGCGAAACGGATCGTGATGAGTTCGCGGGATGGATCGTGATGAGTTCACGGGACGGATCATGATCAGATCGCGGGACGCTCGGCGATTTGGATCGCGAAGATGTTCGACTACACCAGCCGCGTTTCTTAACGCTTCCCGCTTAGCGATCTACAAGGGTATGTAGATCCACTCTCCCTCTCGTAGATGCTCATCACCATGGATAGATCTTGTGTGTGCATAGTAATTTTTTTGTTTCCCATGTGACGTTCCCTAACAGATTTTTCGTTTCTTGGTTGGATGCTTCTCAATTTCTTGCTAGCCTTCACTTATACTAAGTAGAAATACTACTTGTGCATCCAAAATCCTTAAAACCACTTTTGCCAAATAAGTCCAACATACCTACCTATATATTGTATTTCCATGCCGTTCCAAGAAAATTTGTATGTGCCATATCTAAATTTTCAGAATAAATTTTCCTTTTTGTGTGCTCGTACCGGTCATCAAACGGTAGGGGGTGAAAATTATTTTTCCATGCTAGATGTGTTATTCTTAAGATTAGTGATTATTCACTTGTCATTGCACGAGTGTACGACGGTAATAGCTATGCCTAGTCCCGAAATGAAAAAGAACAAATATTTACTTTATGTTGTCAAATAATAAATTCCTTGGAAAGTGTTTGTATGGAAGGCAACCGTGGATTCGGCTAGCCATGGAAAGTCAAAGTATGGTGGAAGAAGGAATAAATTTTATTTTCTGTATGGGAACCTCCTATGATGTATCTAGCGTGGAAAGATATTGAAATGTCTCAGTCGTTTTCTTTGATAGGAAAGGCATGCCACCCAAAATATTTTTTCTCTATCAATTTAGACGCTTGAGCTCTGGCACCTCTACAAATCCCTACTTCCCTCTGCGAAGGCATATCTATTTACTTTATGCAATTTTTATTTTTCAATTTGAGTCTCCATCTTATCTTATAAAGCACCAACTAGGAGGCACTATGATCGTACGTGAGCATTAGGTGTAGATAATATTTGAGTATGTATTGTGAATGGATCAACGACTGAGCATCATGGGCTAGGGATAACTTGCTCTAGCGTTGATATTTTGAAAGACATGGTTGCTTGTTGATATGCTTGAGTATTAAAGTTTTCATGTCAAAACAAGACTATTGCCTCGAACCATTTAAAAATCCAAAAAATGTGCATGCTACAAAGAAATAATATACGATGAACATGTTAGGCAACATTCCACATCAAAAATTATGTTTTTATAATTTACCTACTCGAGGACGAGTAGGAATTAAGCTTGGGGATGCTGATACGTCTCCAACATATCTATAATTTTTGCTTGTTCCATGATGTTATATTATCAATATTGGATGTTTTACAATCATTTTATAGGAACTTTATATCATTTTTTGGGACTAACCTATTGACATAGTGCCAAAGTGCCAGTTGTTGTTTTTGCTTGTTTTTTACTTCGCAGAAAATCAGTACCAAACGGAGCCGAAACGCTACGGGAATTTTTTGAGAATTTTTATGGATGAGAAGAGCCAAGATGGGCCAAACAAGCACCAAAGAGGGGCCCCAGGGTGGCCACCCTCCACCAGGGCGCACCAGAGGCCCCTGGCATGGCCCAGTAGAGGGTGGGCACCTCGGAAGTCCCACCAACCAACTATCAAGCCTATAAATTCCCAGAAAATTAGAAAACCCTAGAGGAGTCAATGAGATATAATTCCAGCCACCGCAAGTTCCTGAACCTCGAGATCTAATCTAACACCATCACAGAGGGGTTCATCTTCATCATAGGTGCCTCTTCGATGATGCATGAGTAGTCCACCATAGAACTACGGGTCCGTAGGCAGTATCTAGATGGCTTCCTCTCTCTCTTTTGATTCTCAATACAATGGTCTCTTGGAGATCTATTTGATGCAATGACTTTTGCGGTGTGCTTGTTGGGATCACATGAATTTTGAGTTCTTGATCAGTTTCTATCCATGAATATGATTTGAGTCTTCTTTGATCTCTTATTTGCATGATTACTTATAGCCTCGTATTTCTTTTTTGAATCTTTGGTTTAGTTAGGCCAACTAGATCAATTTTTATTGCCATGGGAAGTGGTACTTTGTGATGGATTCGATATTGCGGTGTTCTTTCCCAGTGACAGAAGGGGCAGCAAGACACACATGTATCGTCTCCATTAAGGATAACAATATGGGGTCTATTCCTACATGAATAGATCTTGTTTACATCATGTCACCATTCTTATTGCATTACTCCGTTTCCCATGAACTTAATACAGTAGATGCATGCTGGATATCAGTCGAGGTGTGGAGTAATAGAAGTAGATGCAGAATCGTTTCGGTCTACTTATCTTGGATCTGGTGCCTATATAATGATCATTGCCTTGATATCGTCATGATTATTTAACCTTGTATCAATTGCCCAACAGTAATTTGTTCACCCACCGTGTGCTATACTCATGAGAGAAGCCACTAGTGAAACCTATGGCCACCGAGTCTACTTTTCCAACATATTGCGTTCCGATCTACTATTTGCATATTTTGTTTTCAGATCTATTAATTCAAAAACCCCAAAAATACCTTGCTGCACTTTTTTTTACTTATTTTAGTTTGTGTTCTTGCGAGTTCTATTTGCCAAAACTATCATTACCTAATCTATCTTATTACCGTAGAGAGCTTGGCAACCTGTCTTTCGCGTCGGGTTGCAAGTATTTGTTATTTGTGTGCAGGTGATGTTTACATGGGTGTGTCATATTCCTCTACGGATTGTTACCTTGGTTTCATAACTAAGGGAAATACTTACCGTCTATATGCTGCATCATCCCTTCCTCTTTGGGGAAATATCGATGCAGTCTCAAGCCACATCAGTCGCCACAACAACAAGGCATGGATCACCGTAGCTATTTCAAGGTCATGCACTAGATAATTCTCTTCATGGGGACGCAAATGTCGCAAAGCATACACAATCACTCCATGTTCGTGCATTAGGACACATCCTAATCCTTGACAGGATGCCTCGCAATAAATGACAAAGTCCTTCTGAGAATCCAAAGGAGCAAGCACTAGATCAGATGTTAGCTTGTCCATGAGTTCTTAACGCCTTTGTGAAGCAGATTGGTCAATGGCTTGGCAATCTTGGAGAAGTTCTCGACAAAATGACAGCAATAGCTGGTGAGTCCGAGAAAACTTCTGACTTGCTTGACATTCTTCGGGGGAGTCGAGTCAAGAATAGCCTGAACTTGTTCCGGGTTGACGGCAATACCATCCTTGGAGATCACATGACCAAGGTAGGTCACTTCGTCCAACCAGAACTCACACTTAGAGTACTTTGCATATAGCTGATGCTCTCGAAGCTTTTCTAGCACTAGACAAAGATGTTCATCATGCTCTTCTTTTTTCTTGGAGAATACGAGGATATCATCCAAATAAACCATGGCGAATTTATCGAGCTAGTCAATGAAGATATAATTCATCAACCGAGAGAAGGTTCCTGGAGCATTTGTTAAACCAAAAGACATGATGGTGTACTTGTCTGAACCATAGCGAGTTACAAATGTGGTCTTAGGGATATCCTCTTGACGGACACAGATCTGGTGGTAACTCAACCTCAAGTCGATTTTAGAGAATATTGATGAACCAGCAAGTTGATCGTTTAAAACATTGATCCGAGGAAGCGGATATTTGTTCTGAATGGTTGCTTGGTTGATGGGACGGTAGTCTTAACGATTCGTACCATCCTTGTTCTTGACAAAGAGAGAAGGCGCTCCCCAAGCAGAGGAACTTGGGCGTATGAAACCCATGCAAAGCGAATTGTTGATTTCTTGCTTAAGCTCAAGGAGCTCATGAGGAGGCATCTTATAAGGATGCTTGGCTATAGGAGTGGTACCGGGTACCAAGTCGATAACAAACTTGACAGCTCTAGCAGGGGGAATCCCAGGAAGTTCTTTTGGAAAGACATCTTGGAAATGCTGGAAAACTCGAATGTTTTCAATCCCCTCAAGAGGTGACTCATTTAAGGCATTCATGACATATAGTCGGGCTTCAGCATCCCGAACAAGATGAGCATGGTAGCTTACTATCTCATTAGAAGGATGTAGGAGGTGGGCGGTTTTGGTGGCACACACGATTGAAGCCTTGTGAGCCTTCAACCAATCCATCCTCAGGATGAGGTCAATATTGGAAGACTTCCAATATAATGGGAGAGGCATGGAATTCCAACCCTTCAATTTCAAGGGTGACATTTGGGCTAATCATGGAGGTTCGACATTGGCCCGCGAGGGTGGTTACCACTATTGGAATGTCCATCTCTTCGTACTTAATGCCATGCATGTATGCAAAATATTTAGACATAAAGAATGCGATGCTCCTGTATCGAACAATACAGAAGCTGGTATTGAGTTAATAAGAAGAGTACCCATCATAGTGGCAGGCTGATCTTGAGCTTCAGACGGCTCAATTTTGTTAGCCTGAAAACGACCATTATTAGGCCTGACATTGTTGTTGCAGGGTTGGTTTTAAGGCAGTGCAAGTTGATTTTGACTCTGCCTGCATTCTCTCGCACGGTGTCTTGGATGACCAAACTTGAAGCACAACCCATCCTAAGGACGGGAAGGGGGAACAGGAGCTCATGGCAGTGGAGCTGGAAGCCTCGGCTGACTGGATGATGGAGGGGGCAGACGAGGTGCAGCATAGGACAACCTTGGAGAAGGATCATGTGCATGGTACATGTTGTGGGGAATCCAGATCTTGCGATTCTGAGTTCATGAGCCCGAAGATGAGCCCATGTCACGGTTGCGCTTGCTGCTGTCCTTGTGGTCCTGCAAACCTGTTTCCACTTGAATGGACTTGTTCACCAAGGTGTCAAAGTTATCAAAGTCCCGAATAAGGAGTGCCAGCTTGATATCCGGGTGGAGGCCTTCACAGAACTTTTCCTGCCTACGAGCATCAGTTGCAACATCTTGTTCAGCATAGTGAGACAAGTCCAGAAACTCCCGCTGATAAGCATCCACAGTCTTGTTGCCCTAGACGAGGTTGTAGAACTCACGCTTCTTCCTGTCCATAATTACCTGAGGAATGTGGCGAGCACAAAATGCAGCTTGGAACTCCGTCTAGGTGATGATTGTTCCAAGAGGATGTGAGTGCCTGTGACTATACCACCATCTGGTATTGGGGACCTTCAGAAAGTACGAGGCAAAGCTAACATAGCTTGCCATTGGGGCGCCTGCAGACTCCAGTTCATAGGTGATGTTACGGAGCCAGTCATCTGCTTCAAGCGGATGAGTTGAGCTGCGGCAGACAGCAGGGTTGAGGTGCATAAAGTCCTGCAGAGTCATTGGGGCTGGTTGTTGATTCATGTTCGGCCTTGGGAACTGATCGATAAGCCCTTGCATAAACCAACGATTCAGTTCAAACTGCTGCATAATACCAGCCATGTATTCAGGTGGTGGTGGATGATCTGCACCACGACCACGTCCAGCTGGCCTAACCATTATGTCGAAAATTTAATAGTTCAAGGAAAATGAATCATTCATGAAGTAAATTGCACAAAGAAGGAAGTGCAATAGATACAACATAGTAGTTCAAATTCAACATACAGATCCATACATAGGTCTATTATACAAACCATAAGTCTGTTACAAAATATACGATAGGTCCGGCATGAAATTAACTTAGACAACTAGGCGGCACACATGCACGCAATAGAGGGATACAAGAATGAGGCATGGCGATACGCTACATCAACATCGGGGACAACCACTGAAGCCAGGTAACTGCCGATGATCACGTATGTTAAACATGGGGATGTGATTCTGCATCCCATGAAGACTCTCATGCAGCAAGTGGTGCCATGCGGGGAGCACATGCCCATGTGCATGAGTATGACCCCCAACAGAAGGCCACTCAAGACCTGGTGATAGCTCTGTCCTGGGCGGGTAAAGGATGTACTACGGATACATCCCCACTCTGACTGTCTGCATCTACTGCACCATAGCATCATGAAGATGACTACGTGTGGCTTACAACTCAAAAGTCACAGCTCGGACAATACGATCTAGTGCGTTAGTGTACTGAACCAGAAACTATGTGTCGTAATGACGACTCACATAGGGAGTACATCCTTTACCCGCAATGTAGGACCGGTCATTGCGCTTCCGCACAAAACGGGTGAAGGCAGCGGTGTCAGATTCAGTCTCATCCCTAGAGGGGACATACGGAAAGTATCTAAATCCAGTCTCCTCCAAGCGGGGGTGCTGTTTGTAGAGGCGAGTGATAGTAGTGTAGGTGTAAGTGCATCTAGTGCCCCTTAGTGATTTTGGTGTATTGAAGACTTATATGTTAAGGAACTAATGTGTGGAACCGACGCTTGTTACCTTTGAGGACTATGTATCCTCCAGATGGTTAGGCATCATGGTCTAGTGCATCCTACAGTCAATTGGGGATCATGGAGTGACCTTGGTATAGAGCATCCAGCAGTAAATTGTGGATCGCCGGGTGACCAGTTTGCGAGGGTTTTGGAAGTCTACCCTAAAGACTTACCACGAGTGTTGGGTGAGGACTTTGTGACCTTAGCTCAAGGAGAATACGGTAAGGACTGTGTGTCCTGGGACTGTGTGTCCTCTGGTTTAAATACTATGCTGCTCCAAACCACACGTACGACTGTCACAATAGTTGGAACTGGGTCATCAAACCATTGTCTTCATCGAGCTACCTAGTTCTATTTCCTCAACCCCTCTACTTCCTCGTATACTTGATGAAATTTATCGTTACTGTTTGAAGAATTTGACTGAAGACTTTCACAATTTCCTCATCTCAAATTCTTCAAGTTACCTTGTTCCTCACCTGCTTATCCTGTACCATGCTACTTGTAATCTGTGCATGTTCATTTCATCATCATGACTATGCTTTTGCTATGTTTCTCATGCACTTGAGTACTTATTCTGCTGCTAGTTATTCATCACATTTAAAATTCCTCAAGTTGAAATTCCTCAAGTGATGAATTTGTAAAAATCGCCTATTCACCCCCTCGAGTCGATATAACGCACTTTTAGTAGGTAGCATCATGGACTAGCATCTCAACAGTCAAACCAACACCACAGTAGGTGTGCAGCTCCCTGATGGAGAGGTTCTGCCGATCCCAGATAACAACCTCAGCTTGGTACTGCTCCTGGTTGTACTCGCGGTAGTCCTCGTAAACAGTGTACTCCGGGTACTAGCGATATTCCAGCCTGGTCAAGAGCTCGACCAGAATGGCCGGGAACCATGGGGTACCGATAGCCATAGACAGGCAAAAGAGCTTCCTTGAGGGACGCATCTGTAACAAGAAGATTCAAGATGTCAAATGACAGTGTGTGCATCATAACTTCAAAGGAAACAATTGTTGATAAAGCAACTCTCCAGTTGATGTGATCATGAGAACCTAAAATTAGATTTAGCAAAATCTTTAACCCGAAAGAGAAGATAGATCAGAACCCAGAGTATAAACGAGGAATAAAAGATCCTAATACCACCCGACTGAGATGTGGGCCCATAAGCCACACAACAATGTTAGTAAACGTTTTTCAAGTACTAGACTCAACTTCGGCCAAGGAGTTGGAAAGGGGCTACCTACAGGCAGTCGACTCTAATACCAACTTGTGACGTCCCCAACTTGACCGTATGCTAATCGTACATGCAAATGCGTACGACCAAGATTATACACTCACTAATCAATATCACAACACAAATCTAGACACAAATTGAAGTCATATAACTTCATTTTACAAGCCAGGGGCTCAACGGCTCGAATCGATAAGCTCGCCATAACATGAGTAAGCGGAAGCAAATAATATCTGAGTACAGACATAAGTTAAACAAGTTTTGCCTTAAGAAGGCTATCACAAACATAACACGTATCAAAAGAGGTGAGGCCTCCTTCCCGGGAACCTCCTATCCTACTCCTGGTCGTCAGCGGCCTCCACATAGTAGTAGGCTCCATCGGGGTAGTAGTAGTCGTCGGCGGGGTACACGGTCTCTAAGGCTCTATCATATGAACACAACAATCATATCGAAGGGCAAAGAGAAAGCAAAGCAACTGTGAGTACTCATCCAAAGTACTTGCAAGACTGACATCAGAACTATGCTAAGTATGCAACATTATCAAGGGGTGGGGTTATATCTGAACTGACTACAGAAAGCAAGAATGAGGGGGAAAGCCTAGTCCTATCGAAGACTAGCATCTTCAACAACTTGGAGCATTAGAAGAGAGTAGACTGGTAGCTCATAAGTAACAGTAATAATGTAGCAATTTTAATTTAGAAACCACGCTCAGAGATTCTTCTCCGACTGCCTGCGAGGAAACTATCTTGGAGCCAACATTTTATTTCAAGTCATCACTTCTAGTTATATTAGCTCAGGATACAACTCCAAGTCGTCTTGTTACCGTGGACATGGCTATTCGAATAGTTAATAGCATCCCGGCAGTGGTACACCACGTTTCCATCATGCTTGATAAACTTTGCCCGGACACACTTTCTTGGCTCATGCCCGTCCTCGGAGATCAACACGTCGTCGCCCTACCTAGGCTCAACAAAGAGGCCAGCCCACCGCTCTAAAACCTAAGCGCACAGGGTTCATGGGCCCACTCACCCTTTGCACTCCTACACGATGCAAGGGCGACCGAGATCAGTCCTGGCATCACTAATACAAGATCAATGTCATCACGGCCGACTCGAGCGCGTGTCACTCCATTACTGACGTCCGAAGAGCTTCGGCTTATACACCGACGCCGAGAACCCATAACTCCTACCACGTGAAGGTTAGGGCAAAAAGGTCAAATGACCAACTTAGATCAAATACCCAAACCATTAGCATTTTGTTAATTGCGATGACGAGCGTGATACACATTATGTGGTCCCGTCTCCCCATCTCGAGGTCTTGTGGCAAGGGCCAAGAATGCGACCACGCCCCGTCGTATTACACCAACACCCTCCGGTCATCCAGTGTCACATCCCTAGCTAGATGTCATGGGACAGCATGGGTGTTGCATCATGTTACAGTTCTGCATCAACATGAAATGGGGACTAAAAGAAACCCCAAGCTCACATTGAATCAAAATAATTCAAAGTTGGTGAAAATTCAACAAATCCAAAATGCCCTTACAAAATGTTCCCTATGTCTGATAAATACGGACATGATTATAACATGGGTCATTTTAAATATTTGAACAACTGAAGCAATTTAAAAATAAATGATAAAGCTACTGAAGATACCAAATAAAGCATCATTAGTTTAATTTTCAAAATATCCTGAAACTTTTTGGATAAGTTTGAAATATTCAAACTTCAATATATAAAATATTTGGGATATTTTAAAATAGCATATGTGCCTGAAATTAAAATAAAACAAATGTCAGAAGTTAAAAAAGAATTGAAATAAAAAAGGGAAGAAAGCCCACCTAGGCTTACCTGAAGAAGAGGCCCAACCCACATGGGCAACAACGTCTTCTTCCTCCTGCCAGGAGGAGAAGCAGCTGCGTGCTGCCCCCGCAGTCGGCGGTGGCCATGCGCTGGCCACCTCCTCCTTGCCTGCCTGGCCGCCTCCTCGTCGCGCTGGCGAGAGGATAGGCTCAGCTGCCACCGATCCTATTTCCCCCTCTCCCTCTCCTCTGCTCCCCCTCTCGCCGGACTGAAGACGTCGGCGATTCGCCACCCTCCCTGCGTCCCCAACCATGCTATGGTGCCAGAAGCCCCTTCGTTGAGGCCCCGAACTGTTTCCCCCTAGTCCCGATGCCGTTCCCCTTCTCTAGCCCCGTCAGTAGCCAGAGCCGAGCGGAGCTCACCGCCGGCCATGGCGTAGCCGTGGCCACAGCGGCCAAAGCTCGCTCGTGGCCATGGGCTCGTGCTTGTAGCGCCTCCAGGAGCTCATAGCTGCACTCAGCTCCTCCTCCCGCAGCCTGTGGCGCAGTAGCCGTTCCTGCCCGAGTCGTCGCTGGCCGTAGCTCCGGTGGCCCCCAAGCCCCCTCTGCCACAACGCTGGATGCGCGCGTGCACTGGCTATCTCCCGATGCCCTCTGTGCGCCAAATATTCGCCGGAGGCGCAACTCCGGCGGATCGCCGTCGTGCGGATGGTCGCCGCCGGCCCCGCTCCGGTGGGCGCCGACGTGGCCATCATGAGGGGCTAATCCCCCCCTGATTAATTAGCCTCCTACCACTGACCAATGGGCCCTAGGGTGGGTCAAACCCCTGGTCAGCGCGGAGTTTAGACCCCTGTCATTGATGTGCGGGCCCTGCACGTCAGGTTTGACCTGGACTGGTCAGCCGACCAGCTGACGTCGTAGTGACGTCAGGCTGACGTCATATTTCATTTTCCAGTTTTAAAATAATTCCAGAAATTATTTAAATCTTTCAAAATTCATATAAATTAATCTGTAAATCAGATGAAAATAATTTATATATGAAAATTTATTAGAAAAATCCAGTGAATCCAATGGTGCTATTATCATGCATGTTAGAGCAACCTATGTAGAAGAACATGGACATTTGCTAATAGGTTAGTTTATGGAATTTGAAATGAAGAACAATTTTGAACCTATATTCAAACTCCCTTCAAATTAACTTGGAAACTAGTTGCATTAGCTCATCCATACATGCTACCATGTCATGATCATGCTTCATATTGTTGCACTTGCATGTATTGAATGCTATTTATCTGCATTGCGATAGGCCCTGCTTCTGAGGATACCCCCGAGTATTCCATCGAAGGAGAGAACCTTCCCGCTACCCAACAAGGCAAGAAACCCCCCTTGATCATTCTGATAACATCCCACTCTCTCGCTCCCTCTCTTGCTCATTGCATTAGGACAAACGTTCACTTGTCTGTCATACACGGTAGATGAACCTATTCTTATGCATGACCTGTCATTGTCACAGTAAATAGCTAAACCTTGCAACCTAGCATACCTGGTAGATGCTTGTGCCATGATGTGCTTAACTTACTTTGCCTGCTATGCTTGCTATGCTTAGAGTTGTGTCAGGTCTGATTCATCTGGGTGATGAACTGAGTGAAACAATGATGTTCTGATGTGATGAACTTATGATGAACCCGATTTGGTAAAGGTAGCGATGAGAGGCTATGTAGGAGTAAATAGCGGGTTGTCTCATTGGGACCGTTCTTAGGTACCAAGTTCCGTGTTTGTGATCCAAGACTAGTTACTACCACGCATTGGGTTCCGGTAACTCGACCCCTCTCGACTTATCAGTCGCTTAGTCCTTAGTCCAGGAGTTGCAAGTAGTTTCTAGTGTTTATAGCATGCTGGAGGCCATGCATATCGCTGACCCTAGGGGTGGGTTACGACACGGTAGGCAGTGGCATGGTGTACCAAGGGTCACCCGAATGGTGGGCTTGGGAACCCTGCGCACATCGTTTGGGGCCGTAGCGGAAACTTCGGCCGGACTTCCGTGCGGGTTCAGTATCAAATAGGCGATAGCCTGGACTAGAGGTCTTATGTGATTGACGGTCGTGGCCGACTCCCTTGTTGGGCTTCCGCTTGAAGGTTGCTGAGGTGCATGGTTTTATGAGCACACAGCGATAAGTGGCGAGAGCGTGTGTGAATAAGTACACCCCTGCAGGGTATGAAACTATTCGAATAGCCGCGTCCTCGGATATGGACTACTTGGATAACTTATGTTGTTCATAGATAATCAAATGGATACTCATAAAATATCAAGACAAGTGTGAGTACCGTGGATGGCACCCTTCCAGGAGAGGGTAGTGAATCCATGGTGGTGTACTGTCATGGAGTTAGTGGACTCGTGCGATATCTAAAATTTAAACAAAGAGTTAAAATTGTGTAGTGTAGGTTAGCCATGAGTCAAAGCTGACATTGCTGCATAAACTCCACCACCCCCTTGTTGATACATGAGCATGAATAGACTAGGTCTGCTTTAAAGACTTGCTGAGTACGTTTGTACTCATGTTTGCCTAATAAAGGTTGCAGATGAGACCTAGGACCCATCAGGTGGGTTCTTTCTAGATGTCGACGATGCCGAATAGCTGGTGTCCCAACTACGACCCTATGCCCCATGGCGGGCTGTAGATAGTCAGGCCATGTGCCTTTTTATCCTTTCATCTGTCTGTACTCAGACAGCTTATGCTTTCGCTTGGTTTGTATGCACTTGTTTGTATGACTTGAGTGTCGGGTCATGTGACCCCTATCTATAAGAACATATTATGCAAGGCTCGTCTGAGCCTCTTAAATAAAAGTTGTTGAATGGTTATGTTGTGATACCGTGGTTGTATCTATGCATATCGGGCATGTCGTGCGTACGTGTGACGTGCAACGGTATGTATGGGATCCGACACCTAGTTGTGTGCCTTTAGTAGTACTCTTTATGGGAAACTGCCTCTTTGTGCTTCCACTGAGCCATGGTAGCTTGCTACTGTTCTGGACACATTGATTGACCGACATGTATCCTTCTTTGCTGCTGTGCCTGTCCCTTCGGGGAAATGTCTCGCAGTGTAATGGAGTCCCTGTAGCCTGCTACGACTCGTCTATGTGCAGTGATGGAATTTATGTCTCATGGTGTAATGGAGTCCTTGTAGCTTGCTATGACTCGTCTACACACGCTTGAGGCTGACACCTGCATTACTGGGTTACGTATGCCTGTTTCCGTATGGATGTGCCACTTGGGTCCTATGACTAGTCATGTCGGCCCGGGTTCTTTGTCGTTGATTGCCAGCGACATGTTCACATACATGAGCCAAAAGACGCAAACGGTCCCAGCTAAGGTAAGGATGCAGCCGTGGAGCTTACCATGCGTGAGGCTGCAAAGTGATGTGATATGTTACAGTCTGGATTCATATGACTTAGGATCGGGGTCCCGACATCCATACCTCATCATGTATCAACAGTAAAGTAAATGTAATCGTGTGTACATAACACCAAGGGGGAAACCCAAGGAGTCACCCTCGAAGGATCCCTCCTGATGTAACCGTCAAGGTGACCAAAGAGGATTCACCCTCGATGGTCCACGCTTGAGGGGTTGCACGACAGAGTCATTGTCGGGAGTGGTGAAGTAGGATCACCCTCGAGAACCACGACTAGCAAGCTACACTAGAGAGTTAGCATCATGAGTACTTCACGAGGTGTCACCCTCGGTACTCGATAGTAGCTCTGCAGAGTCATACAACTAGGGTGTGTGTGTGTGTGTGTGTGTGGTGAATGTGACGGGCATGGCTTGTCGATCGGTTGACCGAGTCTTCGAGTCGTCAATGAAGAAGCAGGGGAAACTGGGACTACTGGGTCACAGGGGATCACTAACCAACCTAGACTAAGTAGGTGATATGATAACATGCACGTGTGGGGACCCTGACTCATGAGTCATGATCACCGAATGTACGTGCATAGTGATCCCAGAGATCAATGCTCACTGAACACACAGAAACTGAATAACAAGAGTCTCACATCCATTACATACCGTTTTACTCAAATTATGCCTTCATGGCCAAGTCTTCATATGATTACAGCGGAAATCTTCAACGATGACATAAAACCATGCCATCTGCCTTAACCATATAGGCATTCTAACTGGGAAGCGTCCTAGCTCGCATGTCCGTCACCGAGGTAATCTTCACCATAACCTGATCTTTCATGCATGGACAATAAAATAACCAGTGGCAAGCCAATGAGTACTTTGAATGTACTCGCAAGGAACCCATGTTTGGAACAAGGCAAAAACAATGCATGATATAACACTAATAGGTATGTTTTACAGAAAGCTAGTTTTGAGTGCAATGACATGATCAAGTAACTTAAGTAAGCATGCATCAACCATGGATGGGTGTTCATAGGAACACGTCACAGTCGTCATCATAAGTAGGGGGGTGGATGTCTCATGTTCAACCATCACACCAAGTCCTCAGACTTGTCTCATGTACCGTCTGAACATCTCATGTTCAGTCATCATGCCAAGTCATCCAACTCGACTCAAGTATAATCCTTGTCACCACACACACACACACACACACACCAAGTTTTGAGGAAACATCTAGACGTGGCTTGAGCAGCACCACCCTACTGTCCTTGACTATGTACACGGCTATTCGAATAGTTTACACTCTACAGAGGTTGCACACTTTACCCACAAGACTCGGGGAACTTCCGTGTCATCCACGACTCGCGGTATGTGACATACCCGAGGTAAGCACTTGGACAATGCCTTTCCCCTAGTGATACTAAACAAAGAGTCCACTCGATTGGTACCCAGCCCTCATGATGTACATCACACGAGCCTTGCTCCAGATCGTACCATCCATGAGGGGACCAACGTTGTGCCCGGTGCCTGTAAAGACAACGCATGATCGTCCATTCTGGTATGACCCCGTATCAAGAGTGACCACGCCACTCCCGCCACTAGTAATGCGGGCTCCCTGCCAGTACCCACCAAGGTAGTCAACAAAGCCCCTTCCCATATAGGGGTAGAGTGGTTGTACATGTAAGGTTGGGACGGTCGACAAATCTTAAACCCTCCTTTTTTGAAAACACACCCTCACCCTATTCCAGCACACCACTTCTTTCTCAAGTGGTCACCCAACTCATCATCATCTCCCTCGGGCATTAGTGGCACCCGATGGGGTTTTCGAAAGTCTTTGAAATCATTTCTTCCTTTCCATCACTATGCATAAACCCGAACCCACTTGCATAGCATCTACTAGCATCCTATCTACACCCTCCCGCATAACCCTCATAAGGTGGTAGGGCCATGCATGATGAAAGTGTTAACGGTAAAAGTATCGGAGGCAACCCACCGAAGGGGTATGCACCCCATCATGATCAATCGTCGAAACAACAAATACTATATGTCATGCATGAAAAAGTTTCTTAATATGGTCAAAGGGCTGCTTGCCTGGCTTTGCAAAGTCTTCGAGGTCTTCACACGCTTCTCGTCCACTCCGAGCACTATGTCTACCTTGTCAACTATTGCCAGAAACAACCGTAATAAGCAACATAACAAGCAGAGAAATAAAAGTGCTCTATAAATAGGAGTTTTATTTTTCTAGGACTCCCCTGGTCATGAGAAAAATAACCAAGGAGGTTTTGGTGGATGTGGGTCAAGGGGGAAGTTTTGAATGGTGGGAATGATGGAAATGATGATCCTTTAAGATGTCAATAGGAAATATTTTCATAAAAATGAGTGGAGGCACTCATAAAATAGGGCATGATTTTGGACGAATCTAGAAAGTGGTTTCACTGGATTTGTAGTTGGGATGAATTTCCTAGGGATTTCCTAAGAGGAAATAAATGGAAAAAGGGAGATATTTATTTGGTCAAGCATGATAGGGTCATGGGAAAAATGTTAACCATGCCTAGACAATTAGGGTATCATATTTAGAGATTTTGTAAATATAAATAACCCCATTTGGAGTTGATTTGAATGCTCTAGGAATTTTGCAAGGTGGCCCCATAATACAAGTTATAACAAAAATATGGGTGGATCAGAATACGCTATATGGAAAAATTGTGCAATGCACATATTTGGATTGGCCATGAATTTCGGAGTCTGTAGAAATTTGAATCATCAAATTTGGAGTCCGAATGAATTTAATATGGATTTATAGGTCTCTCAAAGAAAAGAAAAAGAGAAACAGGACTTTACCACATGGGCAAAACAACGCTCTAGGCGCTGAATAGCCAACTAAGCCGGCCCAATGGCCCAGCCGTGCAGGAGGCTGGTGACATCAAAGCCGGTATGCCCTTGGACCGTTTTCATTGTGGAGACACATGTTCCGTGGAATACGCTTCCACTTAACCCCAGGGGCCCGGCCGAGAGGTCATTGATAGGCGGCGCCCGCCTGTCAGGTTCATCCCCCACCTCTCGCCTGAGCTGGGAGAGACAGAGGGGGGAGGACCGAGCGGCGCCGGTGCCGTCCCAGCGGCTCAGGCTGCCTCCGGCGGAGCCCCGACAACCAGCGTGATCGGGACGACGCACCTCATCCACCTGGGTACCGCACGAGCATGGGGGAGGGGCATAGCGGCGCCAAATTAGGGAGGTCATGTGGGAGGCCACCGGTCGTCATTTTTGTCGAGCGCAGGGGTGACTTCGGGGAGGAGGGAAGGCGAGGTGGGGCTTCACGATGGTGTGAGGGAGTCGAAGTGGTTAGGGGGGAGGAGGGGCTCGACGGAGCCCAAATTGAAGGGGAGACCAAGGTGGTAATGTCATACGTGGGAAGAGGAGGTGGGCATGGGAGGATGGGGTGGTCGGCCCAGAAGGTTCCTGGGAGGGTGAGGGAGCAAGAGAGGGCAATAGGGAGCTCGGGGAGGAGCTAAAGTTGGGGGGCGACAGAGAGGGATTCAAGTGCGCTTCAGGTGCTGTGAGCATGTGCTCACAGTTGCCCTTGGCCTTACTCTGGCATCGGGGAAGGACGAAAGAGGTCCAGGGGAGATGCTCACTTGGCACGCTCGGCCGACAGGGTCACGGGAGGGCGTGCGTGTGGGCTCGGTCATTGGCTCGGCCATGGCGGCAGAGCGCGTGCGAGGGCGAGCCTAGGGGAGAGAGGGAGAAGGGGGCCGACAGGGAGGAGGGTTGCGTACGCCGAGGGGGAGCTGCTGGCGTGCGAGAGGGGCTCGAGGTGGTCGCGGGGCTCTGGTTGGGCGTCGCTATAGTGCTCTGGTGCACTGTAGCGCGCTCCAGAGCGCCCATATGGCCGGCATGGCCTGCTCCCGCATGCTCTGGCTTGTCTAGTAGTGCCTGGGGGTTTCAAGGATTCCCTAGGCTTACTTGGGAGCTAATGGAGGGTGTAGGAAATAATAAATTGAAGGAGGAGGAGTGTTGCCATGGTGAAACAAGGTAGAAAGTGGGAGTTTTACCCCTCTAATAATTGAGCTACTACCAT
The DNA here is from genome assembly GCA_022496015.1 of Hordeum marinum. NCBI lineage: Eukaryota > Viridiplantae > Streptophyta > Magnoliopsida > Poales > Poaceae > Hordeum > Hordeum marinum. Next base: position 334,101,590 of record CM039672.1, read on the forward strand.
GGTTTTTTACTGGAGGTATAATAGTTCAAGTGAGGATTGTGGTAAAAAAATGGGTCAAGGAGAATGGTGAAAGGGGCCCAAAGAAAAAGTTTGGTAAATGGACAGAAGGTGTTTGATGCAAGTTTGAGCTAGCAAAGTGATTCTCATCACTGTGAAATTTAATAGGACTTGATTATGGGTATAAGTGAGGTTGATCACAAAATTGGAACTCATTTGAAGAATGTTGCCAATGTAAACTTGGTAAACCCTAGAAATGGATAGAAATGCATTTGCTTAGATCTAGCTATGCAAATCCACTCCCCTTGATGCACCACTTGATGTGGTGACATACTTTAGGTACTATAACATGCACAAAAAGTTTGGGGCCCAATGGGGAAACTTGGCAATGTAATATTTCCAAATTCTTGAAATCAACGTAAATGGTTTTGAGGGGATTTGGACAAGTTAATCTGATCTCCTTGATGCACCACTTGGTGTGGATGCATTATTGGAGGATTATAACATGTCCACAAAGTTTGAGCTTAAGGGGAGACAGTTGGTAATGTAGAGTTGCTAAAATTTGGATCTGGACAGAGAGGATTTTGGGATATTTTGGTGAACAAAAACAATTGGGATTGAGATGAAACTTGGCAATATGACCACATATATCATATGTGACATTCTAGAATTTTCCTAGACTTATTTGAGAATATTTCTTATAGAAATATTTCAAATCCCTGAAATAGCCAAAAATGGTTTTGAAGGGCTTTGTCGAGTATATTGAACATGACCATGTGTTGAAACTCTTATATATGGATAATATATGTCTACTGAGTTTCCCTAAATTTTCTCAAATATTTTTAAATCATTTAAATAAGTTTTCCCTATAAAAGACCATTTCTGGCCTTAATAAAAGGCCTTTAAATAAAATAGTTTAATAATCTTTAAAATTAATTTTTGGTGGTTTTGGGAAGCCTTATATATATAGTGGGTTTCAAATAGAGCATTTGGGGAAAAAGGATCCACCCAATTTGGGGACTTGCAATGCAAATCTGAAATCAAGGGGTTTTGAAAACCTAATTTGAATAAATGATTTTTGGCCAAAATAACATTTGATAAAAATATTTTGGGTACTAGTCACATGGCATGATCATTGGGCAAGAAGTTTGGATCAAGGAAAAGATCTTTGAGAGTAGGAGGGAGTTTTATGAGTATAGAGCACTAGCAAGCAATCAAACAATCAGCAATCAAGTCAAGCATAACAAGCACACAAATTTTTTAATTGACCCTGATTTTTGAGTCATGATAACTTAGTCATGAGGCAAATCATAGGGTGTGACAGTACGATAGTAGTTTAACAAACACAGGATATGCATCAGAGTAGGAGATATCTTCAACAGTAGCAAAAACTATGTCGGCGTTTTGGGAACGGGGGTACCCAGACCTGCCTACCTGTGGCCCAGGGCATGGCCCACCTCATCGACCAAACGTAGCAAGGTGTGGCTCCACTTAGGACAAGGCCCTCGTGAGGGCCCAAGGCTCGCGAGGAGGAGCAACATCGAAACCAGAAGGGGACGGGCCTCCCTAGGCCCTCTCTGGAGGGGCGGAGATGTCTATGCAAGGCCCGGCCTCAGGGGTGAAGGATGACGCAAGGAAGGACAGGCGAGCACCAGTGCGCCACGCGGCATAGTTTCCCCTTTGGTGCAAAGGGAGCAAGGACGTACGCGGTTTCCCAAAGCACCCCCAAAGGTTTCCATTTCGGTGCAACAAGACCACAACCACCAGCTCTGTAGGACAGACGTCATCGTTGAGCCCATCCCCTGCGACATCGACAACTAATTTGCAGGCAAAGACCGCCTTTGGGCAGGGCGAGCACGAAGCCCTGTCCCCCTTCAAAATTGGCCGTTATGGGATCCCTTCCCGCCATTGCGACAAGGGAAGAGGACCCGGGCTACCGCTATATATAGAGGGTAGGCTGCTTCGTAGAGGAGGGATCGAACCCAATCCAACCCAATCGACCAACTCCACCACTCACCGACCATCAAACCACAAGCAGCCTCGAACACCACTAAGAGCCCTCAGGAGGCCCTGAAACACTATACTTTTTCATCCACCTCACCTCCTCGAGAGGCAATCCACCAAAGTAGGAGAAGGGTATTACGCTTCGCAGCGGCCCGAACCTGGGTAAACTATTGTGTTCATCTTCTTCCTCGTCATCGTGCGAGTTCTTTGCAATGTCCATCGAGTAGCAAGATAGGTCGGGCGAGGCTGCAGGAGATCTTCGCACATGCCCCTGTGTTCAAATCTTAAGTGTTTTGTGGAGCTCGAAATCCAGAATTTGGCACGCCAGGTAGGGGCCATGTCGGAGTCTCCCTCAAGCCAAGATCTTCTCCCACCTTGCCACTCTGATGTCTGACACTCGCCGAGCCCGCACCAAGCCATGCAACCCGTGTCGCCCAGACGAGACCGGTGGGCCACGCTGGTGCACGTAGGTCACCCTTGCCTGTGGCGAATGCCGCCACGGGCCCTGACGCCCACGAGCAACAAGACTCCTCCCAACCGGCCACTGCGTTGCGCGACAGTTGCACCGCCACTTCGTCGATGGTCCCAGCCTCCGGCTCATCCTCTCATGTTCAGCCAGGGCCGGTGCGCGGCCAGGGCGCACTCGCCATGGCTAACGAACTGCTTCGCTACTGCCCGACTCCCGAGCACTACGACGACTGGCTTCGGCGCATCGTGGAGCTTGTCACAGCTGCCGGCGATGCTTCGACCCTCTCCTACTCACTTCGACCCCAACCGTCCCTGGCAAACAAAATGGTACAAGACGCGCACCCTCCACCTCCGCGACATGACGCTGACCCCGGGCCGAGCCGAGAAGCGCGCCCCCGTGACCGGCCTCGCGAACCGAGGCAAGGCCGGGGGATGAAGTAAGCTGCCAAGTGGTTCCTCGGCCGCGTGCCAACGCGCACGCATTCCTTGTGCTTCCGACCAACGTCACGTCCGGATACCTCTCGAGGCGGCCTCGCAGGAGTGTCAAGACCAGGTCGCCCTTGCGCAGGCAGCGCCTGTCGAGCCGGTGGGGTGCCTCGCCATCGCCCCGGAGCTCTACCCGACCACGTGGCCCTGCAAGTTCAAGCCTGACCTACCCCCGTGTTACGAAGGCACCGTAGATCCAGCCAAGTTCTTACCACTCTACTCGCTGAGTATCCGGGTGGCAGGAGGAGACGACAAGGTCATGACATGTTGGTTCCCCGTGGCGCTCAAGGGCGGCGCACTCTCCTGGCTCTTCAACCTCCCAGAGGCATGCATCACCTCCTGGGATGGTCTGTGCAAATGCTTCATCGCCAACTTTCAAGGCACCCGCGACCGCGCGCCCACCGTGAATGACCTACGGCGTATCAAGCAGTAGGATGGGGGAGACCCTGCACAAGTTCATACAACGCTTCATGACCACATGCTTCAAGATCCCCAGGGCATCGAACGAGGCCATCATTTTGGCCTTCACCGACGGAGTCACTAACCTCAAGATGAAGGAATAGCTCGCCATGAACAACAAACTGTGCTCTGTCTTGGAGATGTTCAACCTGGCGAACAAGTGCGCCAAGGCCGAGGAGGGCTGCCTATCACTCCGCGAGCCTCCGGCAGCAGAGCCAGAAGAGAAGAAGAACAAGGCCATGGAAGCAAAGCGCAAGGCCCCGGTGGTGCTTGTGGCCAAACACGAGGGAAAGCGCAACCGGGGAGAAGAACACCCCCTAGGAGGAAGGCCGACCTGCATCTTCCATGGCACCAACAACCACGACACCGCCAAGTGCCAGGAACTCCGACTAATCCGTGCCGAGCAATTCGGCAAGCGCCCCGGCCAAGGCAACCGAGGCTTCGGATACGACGGTGGCCGCGGTGGAGGTCGCTGGGACAATTGGGAGCCACGTCAGGGGTGGCGCAATCAGCCTCAGGAGGACCACTAGCCCGATCAAACTCGGGATGATCACTGGCACGACCCGCCTCGTGAGGACCGCTGGCGCGACGACCCTCCGGAGGGGTCAGGATGCGGCTAGCCTTGCGTGGCTTGCCCGCGTGAGGCTGGACTACCTCCGCTGCCTCCGCCACCCTGAATGAAAGAGGAAGACAGGCAGGACGATGGGGCTGGTTGCTTCCAGGAAATCAGGGTGGTGGCCTGTATCTTGGGTGGCGCCCAGGCCCCAGCATCAAGCAATTCGCACGGGAGGTGAATGCGACTCTCCCGAAGCCTGAAGCGATGCACCCCTCAATTGGTCCCAGACCGCCATCACCTTCGACTCAAGCGCTCAGGTCAGGTGTTTGTTTATGTCCGGAAAGCTCCCCATGGTGTGTACCCCAACCATCAGCAACGTCATCGTCACCAAGACCCTCATCGACAGTGGGGCGGGGCTCAACGTCCTCTCCATCGAGACCTTCGAGACGCTCCAAGTGCCGTACGAACAGCTCATGCCAATAAGCCCTTCTCGAGGGTCACAGACGGGTCCACCATACCCATCGGGCAGGAGCGTCTGCCTGTCACCTTCGGCGGATGCAAGAACTACCACACCGAGATCATCGTCTCCGACGTCGGGCACATCCACCTCTCGTACAACGTGATCCTTGGGTACCCAGCTCTCGCCAAGTTCATGGTAGTAGCCCACCATGGCTACAACGTCCTCAAGATGTTAGGGAGTGGTGGCGTCATCACCATTGCTTGCGATGAGAAAGATGTTGTCTGTACCCTCGAGCGTGCTTACCGTGCTGCGGCGGCTGAGCGCTCAGACGACAAGGAAGACGCACTACCTCGTGAGGACCCATGCAAGAAGAAGAAGCAACTCCTCCCCGCTGGGCATCTTGAAACCTCAGGCTCTGCGCTCAGGGATGGGGTCCCGCCTCCTATCGCATAGAAAAGCATGCTCGGCGCCCCTCTTGGGCTGGGCCTGGGGGCTCCCACCGGGGAAGTTTCCGGCATGGTTAGTGAGGCTAGAGAGGCGCTCGAGAACAACCTGAATGCACGCTCCGACGCACGCCAGCTCGAGCTGGGATCACGGTGCGTGGGGCCCAGTGCGCAAGAGTACGTCCTTAGAGCGATCGAAGAGCTTCGGGGAGGCCAGGCCGTGCGAGGCGGGGACTGCCCTACACCACCAATCGCAGTCGTCGTCATCAGCACGATCGATCAGCCGCGTGTCTGTGTCAACGCGCTTACGATTGATAGGACCGTGGCTCAAGGCCCCTTCTGGCCAGCGCGTGCCGATCATGGATGGGTCTACCTAAACACCTATGTACGCATGCCCTTCGGGCTGGCGAACGCATGCGTCACCTTCCAGCGCCTTCATCGAGCCATGCTCGTGCCTTGCCTGGCGGGGCATAATGAGGAGCTAGAGGAGGTGCTCAGACCAAGCGAAGGTTCCAAGCCTAGGGAGACGACGGACCCATGAAGGACGTGCTCGTGGAAGCAGGTGGCCGGGCAATGACGGTGGCCTCGGCTCTTCAGCAGCATGGCCGCCAGGTGACTTTTTGTTGGTTGTTGCCAGGTATTTTTTTGGTTCACTCTGTCCAAGGGCGCCCACTGGGCCACATGATCTTCTGGTGATCAGGGCACGCCCCTACCGTCGCTTCGTTTATGCATATTTCAATAGTTTCTTGTGCATCTATTCTATGTCCTGACGTTCTACCATACTTGCATCGCTGGGCGGTCGACCCCCCGATTGGGGGCTCCGGCCGCAGCAGTCGCCTCAGCATGGAGTCTCGGGAGGCCTTGCGGCCTCTCGAGGCAGCAACCGACATGGTGGAATGGGGGCCGCTCGAGCGTCAAGGGGGGGCTCCTGAGCATTGAGCCTTAGGATCCTTACCGGTCATAAGGCCACTCGCACCCCTGATGTCATCCTTGGTTTCCGGTCGGCATCAGGAGTGGCGGGGCCTCGTGCCATGAAGTGCGTCCTTGGTTTTCGGTCATTCCTAACGGTGGTGGAGAAATGTGAGGGACCGGGACCTGCGAACGTAGACCCACTTGAGCGTCAAAGGGGGCTCCTTAGGAGCCTTACTGGTCATAAAGCCACTTGCCCCTTGATGTCGTCCTTGGTTTCCGGTCGGCGTCAAGGGTGCCGGGGCCTAACCCCATAGTTGCGTCCTTGGTTTCCGATCGTATGCTATGGTGGTCAGGAAATGTACGGGATCTGCAGATGTAGAGTGCCAAAAGGACCCCCAACCTGCCTCACTCCCGAACAACAATAAGCAAGCGAGGTTTCAAATGGCCCATCTACAAGAAGACTCAGGCGCAAACCACCTTTGAGGTAGGGACATCGCGAGGCCCAAGTGCCCTCGCGACCTCCCGGATAGACCTCCCAGTTCTACCGTGCTAGCCACGCGGACAAACTCTATGGGCTGTACCCCCCCCCCCCCGAGGACACGGAGGGGTCCCTTCCCACGCAATGTGGCAGTCATAGTCCAGCGCTGGCAGAGAAGTCAACCCGGTCCACCAATGAATATGCCCATGCAATGTGGAAGCCACAACTATGTGTTGGCGGTCAACACGGTCCACCAATGACTATGCCCACGCAAGGTGGAAGCCCCATGCCTGTTGTGGGGGAATAAGCAACTGAGGGTGCCCCAACAGCTGCATCAAACCTCAGGAAGGTCCCTGGCGGCCCCTTTCTCGCTGTGTCCCCCAGGGATGCACGCGTGAGGGGGCTGCATGGGGCTACTACCCGGTCAGGCCTGGTACACGCTGCCTCCCTAGGTCTACCAAATCTGGTCTTCACCCGCCCATCTCCGGAAAAGCTGGCAAGGAAAGGTATAGGAGCCGCTCGTACGTCAAGGGGGACTCCTGAGCATCGCGACTCAAGAGCCTAACTGGACTCATAGCCCCTCACCCCTTGGACCGTCATTGGTTTTCGGTCGGCTCAACGGCGGTTGAGGTATGGGCGGGCTGGGCCCTACCGATGCAGAGCCCAGAGCGCTAAAAAAACTGCTCAAAATCCCTAGGGAGGACACTGTAGCTCGCATGTCAAGGGGGACTCCTGAGCGTCGCGACTCAGGAGCCTAACTGGACTCATAGCCCCTCGCCCTTGGACCGTCCTTGGTTTCCAGTCGGCCCAACGACGGTTGAGGTATGCGCGGGCTGGGCCCTGCCGACGCGGAGCGCTGAAGGTGTTCGAAAGTTTCAAGTTATCTCAATCCTCACCATGTTCCCTTCATGAGGGCTGCTCGCACGTCAAGAGGGACTCCTGAGCATCGCGACTCAGGAGCCTAACTGGACCCGTAGCCCCTCGCCCCTTGGACCATCCTTGGTTTCCGTCGGCCCAATGGCGGTTGAGGTATGCGCGGGCCGGGCCCTGCCGACGTAGAGCATCACAACAAGCAAGAAGGAAACAAGGCAAAGAAAGCAATCATGCAGTCAAACAATTATTACAAGCATTAGATGTTTTCTCAAACACAAACAAGTTTAACGCCTCCACGAGGCACGATGTGCATTGTAGGAAAGGAGGAGGAGGAAGGAATCAGGAGGAACCGCCGCCACCGTTCGTCCCGCCCTTAGGGGACTCATCGTTGACATCACTGGCGTCGTATTCCCTGCCGCAAGCCTCAACAACATCCGTAGGCGCGGAAACCGTGACGCGGGTGAACCTCTTCACCAGTGCCTCCACGATGCCTCTCACCACTGCTGCAGCGCCAGCGCGGACCTCAAGGGCGACCGGGAGGATCACAAAGTTGAAGTCAAACCCCGGCTCATGAAGATGAAGATGGCTGAAGTCGCGCATCACGGCTTCAGAGCAGAGGTCGCGACACTCACTATCCAAGACCCTATCCACCTTGACGATGACGCCCTCCAGTGCCTCGACGAGCTTCGAAGCAAGCACCATGAAGCCGCTCTTCGGAGCGGCCAGAGGCTCTGTGAACCCATCTCGGCAGAGGGCGTGGAGCGCCTTGTGAAGCTTGAGCTCGACGATAGAGAAGGTGCTCAGCTCTGCAGGCTTTTTCTCCTCGACCGCAGCGATAGCTTCCCCCTTGTTGTCAAGAAGGATCTTCCTCGAAGAAATTTCCTTCTCCTGCGCGTCCTGGCAGGTCGCCACCTGAGACAACTTGGTTTTCCGAGTGGCAAGCTTGGCCTCACGGGCCTCGAGGTCTTCCGTCCACTGACGAAGTTGTACCGCAAGCTTGGCCTGTTCCCCATGGAAGGTCTTCATAAGGGCCTCCACCTCCTCGCGCGCGGTGCATGCGGCCACGGCTTCCACCTTGCTCTTCGGCGCAGCAGCCACAGCCTGACCCCACATCGCCACAACAGCGGCGTCGGCCTAGAGCCACCCTAAGAGGAGCTCTAGGCGTCCACCCGCCAGGCGATCACCGGCACTCCCGAAGGCATCACGAACCTGACCCAGAGCAACGAAGGCCCCATCCCGAACGTCGTGGACATGCATCGGAGGCGTCAAGGTCTCCCCTTGAGGAGTCCCCAGTGCGGTCACGGGGGGTGCCCTTGGGGAGGCGGCGCCACGAAGGACAGGAGGCTCCAGAGGCCACTCGGCGATCGCAGACACAGACAAATCGGCGGGTAGCAAGCCCTCAGGACTTGATCCTCCAGGCGTCAGCATCACCACGCCCCCAGGGCAGGAATCATCACGTCAACAAGCATCGGGGGCTTAGGGGGCTCGGTGATGGTGGCTTGAGGTGTTGCCTCGTGAGCCCTATCTTCTTTAGCAGTAGGCGATGGTGTGTCAGCAAGGGCAAGCAGTGCGTTGGGAGTCGCCTTCGGCTTAACGCCCGCCTTCTTCTTTCTCATCTTCAACATAGCGACATTTGTGGTCACCAAGCAAGGGGAGATCAGCAATGCAAAAGCCATTGACATGTGAGCCAAGCCAAGTCGGGTCGCTTACTCCTCGACGTCGACCCATTTCCTCTTCCTCTCTGTCCTGGCAACGACGAGGGCGTCCGAGCTCCCCATGAAGAGGGGGCCGCCGCACGGGGGACTTGAGTCTCCGATAGCCGAGGCGGCCATGGAAGAGATCGCCATGGCCCCATCCTCGCCCACCTTGCCTGCGAGTTGCGATTCGAGTGAGGCGACGCCGTTGCCTCAATCGTCCTGCCAGCGGAGGCAGGGCGCACCGGAGGAGACTTGGCTCTGCGCTTCCGGGAAATCAACACGCATGCGGACCACATAGTGTGAGGGGCTGGCCCCAGCTCCCTAGAGGCCTTAGCGGCGCGTGAGGAGCCCACAACAGAAACTTCACCAACGTCGTCGTCATCTTCAAGCTCACGCAGAAGGGTACCCTATGACGGGGGGGTGCCCCCACCGGGCCGTCTCCGGTGGTCCTCACCAAGTCCTCCCCGCGCGAGGCATCGCCGGAAGACACCACCACCAGACCAGGGCCCTCAGCGGGGATAAGCCCCAGCTCGTTGAAGACAGACATCATGACAACTAGGTTGGCCCCGTTGTCGCGGTAGTACAGCGGATCGTGAGCCTCGGGAAGGTCACCAGGGTCACCACCAAGCAAGGTTGCCATAGCCCTGCTCAGTTCCCCGGGAGATATGCGCGCAGACCAAGCCTGAGGCTGTCACCGCTGCCCTGATAGTCCCACAAGGGCCTAGAATGGGCCTGAAGTGGCGCCAGGCGCTGCAGCAAGAACTCCTTCACTATCATTCCACCAGTCAGCTTCTTGGCGTTGATCTCGCGGGTGAAGCATTCCAGGACAGGCTCGGCCCGGGGCTCAGAAAGCTTTGCTAAGCTCCATGCATAAGTCTTCTCCGACAACCCCTTCGGTAGATCCAACCGAGGGTTGGTGTCCTTGAGATCCATGAGGACCCAAAAGTGTCTGAAGTTCTCCACCTTCTTCCCGGCCTTCAGGAGCATGTTGCGGCTCTGGACCGCGACGAAAGAGACAAACACCGACCGTTGGGCGCCATCATGCAAGTGCAAGCTGAAGAAATGACGGAAGAGGGGTACTGAAGGCCGCATGCCCATGAAGGCCTCACGGTAGAAGGCGAAGACGGACAAGAGCAACAAGGAGTTGGGCTGGAGGTGAAGGGCCTGGATCCCATAGTGGTCAAGGATGGCGGTGAAGAACGCAGAGAAGGCCAGAATGAGCCCGACGAAGATTCTATGGAGGAAGAAGGGCTATACTTCCTTGGACGAGGGCCGCTTCGCCAAGGAGCCACCCCTGATCAGGGTCCGCCCTTTCTCGATGGACCCATCCACCGTCCATGGGAGCATGGGGAGGAGGTCCTCGTCCTTGGCGATGGAAGACCCCGAGAGCATCGGCGAGGTGGGAGCAGAGGCAGAGCTCTGCGCTACTATCTTCTGCTTGCTGACGGGAGCCATTACAGAGCTAGCTGGGCCGAAGTAGCAAGGAAGAGGACGGAGCGGCGCTGGATCTGGGGAGGCGCCTGCTAGAGTGGGAGACTAGGGAAGCAAGAGTAGGTGCGTAGGAAGAGAAAGCAATAATGTCCCAATGCTAGAAGTTAGGCTCTTGGCAATTCGAGCGGAGGCAAAAGGGCGAGGGGCACCCAACACGAGTCGCACAACACGCGCCAGGCCTGGCCCACCGGCATATGGGGCCTGCGGTGCTCCTGGCCACCCTCAGGGCTCCACCCCGAGGATGGCCCGAGCACAGCGTGGGCCCAGGGGCTACTATCGGCGTTCTAGGAACGGGGGTACCTAGACCTGCCTGCTTGCGGCCTACGGCATGGCCCACCTCATCAACCAAACATAGCAAGGTGTGGCCCCACTTAGGACAAGGCCCTCGCGAGGTCCCGAGCCTCATGAGGAGGAGCAGCATTGAGACCGAAAGGGGACGATCCTCCCTAGGCCCCCTTCGGAGGGGCGAAGATCTCTATGCAAGGCCCGACCTCAGGACTCAAGGATGACGCAAGGAAGGAGAGGCGAGCACCAGTGCGCCAGGCGACGCAGTTTCCCCTTAGGTGCAAAGGGAGCAAGGACGTATGTGAGTTCCGAAAGCACCCCAAAGGTTTCCATTTCGGTCCAACAAGACCACAACCACCAGCTCCGCAGGATGGACATCATCGCTAAGCCCGTCCCTTCGGCGTCGATAGCTACTTTGCAAATGAAGACCACCTTTGGGCAAGGCGAGCATGAACCCCTGTCCCCCTTCAAAATTGGCCATTGTGTGATCCCTTCCCGTCATTGCTATAAAATAAGAGGACCTGGGATACCGCTATATATAGAGGCTAGGCTGCTTCGTAGAGGAGGGATTGAACCCAATCCAACCCAATCGACCAACTCCACCACTCACCGACCATCAAACCACAAGGAGCCTCGAACACCACTGAGAGCCCTAAGGAGGCCACAAAACACTGTACTTGTTCATCCACCTCACCTCCTAGAGAGGCAGTCGACCAAAGCAAGAGTAGGGTATTACGCTTCGCAGCAGCCCGAACCTGGGTAAACTATCGTGTTCATCTTCTTCCTCATCATTGTGCGAGTTCTTTGCTGTGTCCATCGATTAGCGAGCTAGGTCGGTCGAGGCTGTAGGGGATCTTCGCACACTCCCCTGTGTTCAAATCTTAAGGGTTTTGCGGAGCCCGAAATCCGACAAACTAATGCCAGCATAAGAGGGACAGAGATGGGCGATATCGGGATGATCAAGGGGGGTTGCTTGCCTTGCTGCGCTGCGGCTAAGGCCTGATCGTCAGCAGCCTAGTCGTACCCGGCAGTAGCGTTAGTCTCGGGGTCTACCGGTAAGAAGAGAGGGAGAAACAATAAATATAAAGCATACAGATGCAACACGATGCATGCCATGGCAGTATGTACTGCTAGGCATGCAGTAACACAGTACTACACGTCACGAACAGATCGGAAGAATATCTGACGGTATTTTCCGGGTCTCAGGCTACTACCAGACAGATGAAACAGATGGAAAAGTTCCATGTTCGTTATGATAGGATCGCACGACAGACGGACGAACTACATATTCGGATTCGTAGGATTTTTCTGATCAACTTTCATTTATAAAATATTTTCATCCGAGTTACAGATTATTTAACATTAATTTTTAAAGTTTTATTAATATTTAGAAATTAAATATATTAAATTTAATTCAAAAATTGCATTTATGACATCAGCACTCAATAGAGAGGTTGACTGGTCAAACTGACCAATGGGTCCCACATATCATTGACACAGTTTTAATTACATTTTTAATTTAATTAAAGCGGATTCATGAGGGGGATGGGTACCACATGTAAGTGACACTTAGTTATTTTAATTAATATGGTTAATTAAACAATATTAATTATTTCTAATGAAGAAGGGGGTCCCACCTGTCATATAGATTAACTTAACATGGTTGTTGATTTATCTAATTAACCTTAATTATCCAATTAGTTAATTAATTAATTTACCACTAAACATTTTTATTATTTTTAATTAAAAACGTTCAGTGAGGGTTGGGCTCCCTCTGTCATACATTATGGGAGGGGCGCTGGCCCCACATGGCAGTGGCCACCACACACACACCACTCCGCAAGCACGACCGTAGCCAAGGCCAACCAGCGGCGGCGGCCCACGACACGGTGGCGCAGGGCGACGATGTGGCGAGTGGTAGGCAGGCGGCGGTCGCGCGGCGAGGGCGCTGTGTGGGCAAGCAGGCGGCGGTGGTGCCGGGGCACGGGCCAGCCGGGGCGAGCGTGCGCGGGGGGAAGTCACCGAGGCCGTGGGGACGCGGGGTCTATGGTGGCTAGCGCGGGCGTGTGCAGCAGCACGCGGTAGCGACAGCGGGGCATGGCAGGCGGGCAACAGTAGGGCGGGTACGGTCGAGGGGCGACGCGGCGGCGTACGACGACGCGGGGAGGGTAGCAGGAGGAGGAGAGAGGAAGGGAGGAGCCCCAGGAGGGCTCACCGATGGCACAGGGGAGGGGGCGGTGAGGCGTGAGGTAGGCCGACGGGGAGGAATATGGGGAGGTCCGGCGGCGCGAGGATCTGACGATGCGGTGATGGGGCGGCGTCTGGCGCCGGTGGGACGGCGGGGAGGCGATGGGGCGTCGGGGAAGGGGGCCGACGACAATGGGTGCTGGCCCCGATCCGATCTGGATTGGGTATGGGGAGGTGAGCGAGGGGATCAGGGGAGTGGGCGAAGTGGTGGGATCTATCGGTGGGGGGTTTGACCCCTTGTAGGGGCTGGGGGTGGGCCGACTGGCTGGGGGGCGAATGGGCCAAGGCCTAGTTGGGCTGGTGTGTGTGGGGGGGGGGTTGCTTATTTTAATTTTATTTAAAAACTTTTTGTTTTTAATATATTTAGGAATAAAATAACTTTAAAAAAATAAATGAACATGCCCAATATTTGCAAATCAATATTTGGCCTAGCCACAATAAATTTGGAGGCCTTCTGAAAATAAAAGAAAATATTATAACCCAAAAGCATTCAATAAATGTTTTGGGCATTTTGTAAATTGTTTTAGGGGCACCTAAACATTTGAAAAAAATGTGGTTTGCATTTTTATAAATACCAAAAGAATATTTGAAAGCTATTCATGATTTTTATTTCCTGATTTGCAAAACTTTTAAAACCCACTTTGAATGAATTGAATTACAATCGAAAATGAAATAGCATTTGATTCCAAAAGTGATTGCATTGGGTTTAACAAAAGGATTAGCTTAATCTTGACCATCATTGTAGCTTAATTACAAACATCATTGTAGCATTGAACCCAGGGTGCTACACCACGGGAATCCACAAGTTGAGTACCAAAACATATATGAAGTGAATAAATGGAACACCCCATTGTCACCACAGGCATCCACATGCAAGACATACGTCTAGTGATTTCAAATCCAATATTCAAGCCGACATACCAAAATCTCAAAGGGAAAGATTCCATTCATCACATCAAGATAGTAAGGGACAAACACCATATGATCCAATTATATTAACAAAGCTCATGATACATCAAGATTGTGACATCTCAACAACACGAGTGTTGGCGCACCAGAGTTTTGGGCTCTCCAGTGCTCCTTTACTCGAGCACGGGAAGTAGTACCCGCCTTGGCGATGAGGCCTAGCAAGAACTTGCCAAGTACAAATGTAGAAGACTCAAGATCCCCGGCAGGACCATGTCGGGACGACCCTCCAACCCACGAGCAAGGACGAGGCCCCGGCAAGACGAAGCCCCGTCAAGGCCCCGCCAGCGCACAGGCCAGGTGTCGATCCACCTGGACACGTGTCGTGGTGAAGAAGCTGGAGCGGGCTCAGCGGTGCCGATGGGACGGGCTCCTTTCCCGTCCCACAAACGGACAGAGATACCTGACGGTGCATTAAATGCGTCTGTCCTATGCCGTCAGTGCTAGGTATGATAGCACTATAGCTCTGTACACCGCAATTACGCACTATACGCCACTGTTGGGATCCCCTTCAGAGTATAAAAGGAGGCCCAGGGCATTACATGAGGGATCTTTTGACCAATCTTCCAGCTCACACGAGTAGCAGCTGCTCGTAGCGCTCGTGTAGCTAGAACCCTCAAAACACCGATAATAAAACCATGCAGGAGTAGGGTTTTACGCATCTCTATGGCCAACAACTGGGTAAAGATCCCCGTGTGTTGTTCTCCAGACCTGCTCTTTGCGCGATCCCTCTCCCCCGCCGAAGCAAAAGGGGTCCCTCCGATCCCATAGGTGCTCGTTCCCCACGACATCTTTGGTGCGCCAGGTAGGGGGGAAGGTTGTGTGAACCTATTCTGGTGGTCATCGAGCAAGTTCTTTCATACTCATCCTCGACATGCCCCCCAAGAAGAAGGGCATGGCAGCGGTTGGCCCATCTACATCCGCTGTACCTGTATCTGCATAGACAGGCGACGTTGTGGATGCGGGTAGGGATTCAGAACTCCCGCGACCCTCCGATGGTCAAGGCCAAGTAAGCGGCGACACCCGCCACAGAGGCGTCCACGGGGGCGGCATGAACCCTCACGGTGCCGGGTCTCAGGACGGAGATGTACCGCCTGTGGGCGATACGGTGAACTCTGGCGGCAGAAGGGTATCTCCCAGAGCGCCTACGGCTACGCTGCGGCCTTCTCAGGACGTGCGCGGGGAGCTGCTTCACAGCGCCCACAGTCCTCAACGTCCCCACAGACAAGCTCCTGCACATCACTCCCAAGGTGCGTAGGACCAGCATGCTCGCCAGCATGCTAGCGGGAGCGGCGTGCCGATGCAGGACCATGGCGGTGCTTCCTCTAACACGGTTAGAAGTCAGAGCACCTCGCGTTCCTCCCGCCGCTCGCTCCCGAACACGTCGGAAGAAGCGATGGTGCAGGCACAACTACTCCTGAACTTCCCTCTTGCTGTGGAAAAGCTCGATGAATGGAGAGGTACCATTCAGAGCCTCCTCAGGCTCGCAGATAGGCTTCGATCCACCGAGCTGGCCCATGCCAGCCATGAGCTCCGCAACAACAACACCGATCACCGGCTCAACAAACCGACGCCTAGGATGGTTACTCAACGACATCATCCGATCCATGGACGCGCCGCGACCAACGTCAAGTTCTTCAGGAACGAAGCAAAGAACACGCTTGAACTGCAATCAAGCGGTGGCGGGAAATGTGCCTTCAGTTTGATAGGCACGCGGGGCCCACTATAGACAAGTCTGTGCCAGTGTATCCTGTCAGCCTACCTAACGAGGTGGGTTGTCCAGTGTTTACCCGTGAGCTGCGGCAAGTCCAGTGGCCCAATTCCCGCATGTTCAAGCCAGAGGTCCCGGAGAAGTATGACAGCAAGACTCATCCATAAGAGTTCTTGAGAATCTACACCATTGCGGTGTAGGCTACCGGGGCTCGTGATGACAAGATACTGGCTAACTACTTCCCATTGGTGCTTAAGCCCAACGTTCGGTCGTGGTTAATGCACCTACCGGAGGGATCCATCTCCTCCTGGGCAGACCTGTGCCATGAGTTTGTGGGCGCCTTCACTGGAGGTCACCAAGTTCCTGGTCAGGCAAGCGACTTGCAGATCATCCCTCAGAAGGAGGGCAAGACTTTACGCAAGTACATCCAAAGTTTCAGCCGCGTGCACCACAACATACCAGACGTCCATCCCACCGCCGTTATCAGTGCGTTCCATCAGAACGTGCGCAACCGCAGGATGTAGGAAGAGCTGGTGATGAACAAAGTCAAGGATGTTGCCGAGCTTTATGCTCTAGCAGACAAATGTGCTCGGGTTAAAGAAGGGAGGAGACTCCCCGACGAAGACGCTGGCGCAGGGGTCGACTCTGAAGATGAAGACTCCACCGCCCCGGCGAAGAAGGGCCGGTGGCACAACAAGAAGCGCAAGGGCAAGGCCATGCTTGCCGTCGAGGGATCCGGCAACACCGCTACCACCAAGAAGGGAAAGGTTGATGACCCGGGCAAGGATGTTGCTGGGTGCGTCTCCTGCCAGGCAATGGCGCCTGCCGACAAGATGGAATGCTCCGGCAAGCAGTATTGCAAGATCCATCGCACCAAGGGCCACGATCTTCAAGACTACCGGCAAGTTGAACAGCTTGCCGAGAAGCAAAAGGCCGAGTATGAGAGGCAAGACAAGGAGAAAGGCCAAGATGGTGCCGAGGGGGTCCATCAAGAAGCACGTTGGCCGAGGTGGTCACCGCGGCAACCCCGTGCAACAAAAGGACCGGGCTGCTCGTGGACGCGACAAGCAAGAGGATGACGATGGTGACACCACGAAGGACGACGAGTCCAGCGAGCATGAGTTTCAGAAGGCTACAAAGATGATGTGCATCGAAGGAGAAGCTTTGTCGCATTCCTCTCACCGCCAACTTAAACAGTGGGCATGAGAGGTAAACGCGGTGGAGCCCTCTATCAGTGCATAGAGACCTCTGAAGGGGTCCAACACTCCTATCATCTTCGATGCCGAGGATCACCCTGACTGTGTAACTGCAGTCGGGTGGTTGCTGTTGTTGGTTTCACCAACAATTCACAACCTCAAGGTGACGAAGATGCTAGTCGAAAGTTGGGCCAGCCTGAACCTGATCTCACCTGAAGTCATCCAAAGACTGCAAATTCCCGATGAAGATCTTGAGCCAACATGCCCTTTTCAAGGGGTCAACTCAGGGATAACTCAGCCGAAGGGCAAGATTACGCTGCCGGTGACATTTGGCAGTGATATCAATTTCAGAACGGAGAAGATCGTCTTTGACGTCGCCAAGATCTCTGTTCCGTACAATGGCATCCTTGGTCGACCGGCGCTGGCAATATTCATGGCGGCCACCCACTTCGCTTACCATTTGCTGAAGATGCCTGGGCCAATGAGTGTCATCACGATCAACTCCTACAAGAAAATCATGCTCATCTTCATCGATCAACCTTACCGGGGGCAGCTACAACACCTGCCGCCAAGGCACTTGCTCTTGCCACTGAAGCTCCTGGGGGAAAGAAGACCGGCAACGCCTCTCGCACACATTCCGGCAAGCGTGCTCCCTCGGGGTGCTGCTCTCGGTCGATGATGTGCTAGAGAGCTCCACTGGCAAGAGAAAGAAGTCCAAAGCAGCTCCACCTGAGACCAAGAAGGTGCCCGCCAAGGAGGATGGCATGGGGGGAACTTTCATCGTAAGTTCCACCCTTGACGACAAATAGGAAAGTGCACTCATCGCCTTCTTGCGGGTGAATGTCGATGTGTTCGCATGGCAACCATCTGATATCCCCGGCGTTCCGAGTAAGGTGATTGAGCACCAGCTTGCCATCTGCCCACGCGCATGGACCGTCAAGCAGAAGGTCTGGAAGCAAGCTTTGGAGCTGCAATAGTTTATTGCCGAAGAAATCAAGAATTTAGACGCGGCTGGCCTGATCAGAGGAGTACTCCATCCTACATGGTTGGCCAATCCAGTCATAGTGCGCAAGGCGAATGGGAAGTGGAGGCTATGCATTGATTTCACGGACATCAACAAGGCCTGCCCGAAAGATCCTTTCCCTTGCCGTGCATCGACCAGATTGTGGACTCCACTGTCGGCTGTGACTTATTGTCTTTTCTTGATGCCCATTCAGGCTATCATCAGATTTTCATGGCCAAAGAATATGAGGAGAAGACCACATTTATCACCCCATGTGGTACGTATTGCTTTTTGCGTATGCCTTTCGGGTTGAAAAGTGCTGGTTCTACCTTTGCAAGAGCAGTCCAGATTGGTTTGAGCCCCAGCTACATAGAAATATGGAAGCTTACATGGATGACATAGTGGTCAAAACCAAGTATAAGTCCACGCTCATATCAGACCTAGAAGAAACATTTGCAAACCTGCGCAAGATCAACATGAAGCTCAATCCTGAGAAGTGTGTGTTCGGCGTCCCATCCGGCAAGCTTCTCGGTTTCTTTATATCTCAATGTGGAATTGAAGAAAATCCCGACAAGATCAAAGCAATCGAGCAAACTGAAGCACCAAGACGTGTCAAGGAGGTGCATCGTCTTGCCGGCTATGTTGCTGCTTTGAGTAGGTTCATCTCAAAGTGTGCTGAGCGCACCCTGCCCTTTTTCAAAATCTTGAAGAAGGCAGGTCCAATGAAATGGACCCTGGAGGCAGAGGAAATGCTGCAATATTTGAAGAAATACCTCTCCTCTCCGATAGTCCTAGTCGCGTCGAAACCACAAGAACTGTTGCTGCTATATCTAGCAGCAACGAATCAAGTGGTAAGTGCTACACTAGTGGTTGAAAGAGAGGTTGATGAAGAAGCAGCGACAATGGCAGGACCACCAAGCGAATAGACGGGGCGTTCCCCGACAGGGTCTGGTGTCGGAAAAGAAGGATCTGTGCAGTTGAGTGAGACAATCCGAAAGAAGAAGATGGTGCAACGACCAGTCTAGTCAGCTCCTTGATGTAGGGGGCTAGGTCAAGATATTCTGGGATGCAAAAGTTGCTCTTCGGCCTTCTTATGGCCTCAAGGAAGCTATGCCATTACTTCCAAGCCCATGAGATCATAGTTGTCACTCGCTTCCATCTACAACGGATCTTGCGGAACCTAGAAGCTACCGGCAGGATTGTGGAGTGGGCTTTGGAACTATCAAGCTTTGGTCTCAAGTTTGAAAGCACTTCAACCATCCAGAGGAGGGCCTTGGCGGAGTTCATCACAGAATGGACCCCAATGCCAGATGAAGAAGTTCTAGAGTCAACTCTCCCCGGCAAGGAAACCGTGCATGGATGGTTCTTGTATTTTGACAGGGCTTTCTCGCTGCAAGGCGCCGGTGCTGGAGTGCTGCTTGTCACACCCACCGAAGAGCACCTCATATATGTGGTTCAGATGCACTTTCCTCGGGAGAGATCAATGAACAACACTGCTGAGTATGAAGGCCTGCTCGCCGGTCTCAGGATCGGGGCAGACCTTGGGATCAAGAAACTCATTGTCAGAGGTGATTCTCAACTTGTCGTTAGGCAAGTGAACAAATATTACTAGAGCCCATTGATGGAAGATTAAGTAGAGGAAGTGAGGAAGTTGGAAGAGCGTTTTGACGGCCTGCAAATGGAGCATGTTCCACGTGTAGAGAACATCGTTGTCGATGGCCTGTCAAAGTGTGCTGCCCTTAAGTTGCTCGTGGAACCAGGAGCTTTCGTGCTCCGACTGACTCAAACCTCCGTAACACCATAAAATAGGGAAGAGAAGATAAGGAAGTTGTGTTTTGGCAAGTATTTCCTGGCAGAGCTCCCGGAAGCCACCAACGAGGAGGACCCCTATCCCCCACCAAACCGAAAGGGGTCCCTCCGATCCCATAGGTGCTCGTTCCCCACGACAACGAGAGAGAGAGATAGAGAAAGAGAGAGAGATCACATAGCTACTGGTACATACCCTCACCCCAAGGGTGAACTACTCCCTTCTCGTCATGGAGACCATCGGGGTGATGATGGCCTCCGATGATGATTGCCCCCTCCGATAGGGTGCGGGAACAGGGCTCCAAATGAGTTTTCTTCGGCAAAGAGGTTTACGGTGGTGGAGCGGAAGTTCTAGGTTTATTTCTAAGGGTTCTTCTATATATAGGAGATTCCAGCGTTGGAATCACACTAAACGGAGCCACGAGGTGGTCCCAAGCCATCAAGGCGTGTCCAGGGGGTGGGCGCGCCCTGTTGTCTTAGCACCAATAGGTGGCCCCCCTCTGATGGTTCTTCACTTTGGTATTTCTTATTTCCTCCAAAAAAACCATCAAATTTTTTTGGGCGATTCCGAGAACTTTTATTTTGTGCACAAAAACAACACCACGGCAATTTTGCTGAAAACGGTGTCAATCTGGGCTAGTTCTAATTAAATCGTATAAAGTGCGTCAAAACCATATAAAAGTTTTGTAAACATAGGTAAATATGACATGAATACTTCATAAATTAAAGATATATTTGAGACATATCAATCTCTTTCCCTCAATCTCTCCCTCCTTCCCGGTTTTGATTTCTACTTTCCTTCATGGTATTTTGTTTCCTGTTAAATCGATTGTAATCTCACCGAGAACTGGCAATCTCTACTCCTAAAGTCTGAGTTGGTAGTCTCGTCTCAACTGTAGCCAATTCTGGCCGGCTCATTTGACATGTGCATTAATTCAATCAAATCGGCTCTTTCCTAAAATGACATACATTAACTTCTCGAAATCAAATCATTACTTATCAAAACATCAACCTACTATAACTTAACCAAATCAGCTCTTTCCTAAAACAATGTCATACATTCAGTAGTCCAAATCAAATCATTACTTATTTCTACTCCAAAAGTACGAGTTGGCAGTCTCACCTCACTTCCCACAATTTCATCAACAAACCCTATATTAGGCCCACGAGTATCTTACATGCGACATTTCTCTCAACTACAACAAATTTTGGTCGGCTCGTTTGACACATGCATTAACTCAATCAAATCGGCTCTTTCCTAAAACAATGCCATGCATTAAATTTTCCAAATCATATAATTACTTACCAAAAGAGGCTTTTCTTTTTTCTGATACAATGTTAGTTCAGATTAAGTTGTGAAATCCAAATCCATACAATTACAATTCTTGTTGTTCTAAGTACACATGTATTTTCTCAAATATATTTTCATTAACTAATGTTCATATAGAACACCATCTCAGTAACCACACCTGATATAATATTTAGTATTGACTTGATATTGATAAGTTCCTCATGTTTTTAGTAGGACAATAAACTTGTCTAGCATTTCATTATGAGTTGAAGGATTTGAAACTAAATTTATCTGCTCCCTAAATTATTTTCTACGTGCTTTCTGAACTATGAATGTTGACATGCATTGGGAATTATTATTCAATGGAATTCCTTTTCACTGAAATAAGAACCACTTAATGATTACGATTTAATCTCGTCATCTAGGCAACTAAATGGGCTAATGTTATGCTTAGTATCCTTTGGCATATGTAATACGGGGAAGAAAACCAATGTATTTTGATAGGGATTTCTGGAGGTAACATGCCTTTGATTGTATGCACTTCACTATTTTTTGGCTTCCTGCTACTATGTTGTAAGTTGTCTACTAATACTTTTAAGGCTTTCTTACACTGAATTTTAGATGCTATCTTGCGTACGACCGAGCAGTTGATATGCCCGTTTTGCATCATGATTTCTTATTGATATTTATATTATTTTGTCCATTATTCTATTTTATTATAAAATTATAATGTCTTTTCTCTATTAGTTTACAAGGTACATCACAAAGAGGGAAATTGCTGGAAACTAGAAATCTCGACTTGAAAACCAAGAAAAAGGCTGAAAATTCTCTAGACTCCAAATGACGTGAAACTCCATGAGAATGTTTTGTTCGATATATCTGAATTTATTGTGGAAAGAAGTACCACAAGGGGGCACCTATTGTGCCAAGCCAACAGGACGCGCCCACCCCCTAGGCGCGCCCTAATGGATTGGCAGGCCTACAGGTGGCCTCTGACCTTCTTCTTCTATTTGAAGATTTTTAGCCAAGAAAAAATCAAGAGGATACTTCCGGGATGAAGCGCCTCCCTCTCGAGGTGGAAACCTAAGTAGAGGCCCTTTTGCTCTCCGACAGAGAGATTCTGCCGGGGAAACTTCCCTCCGGGAGAGGGAAGTCGATGCCATTGTCATCACCTACGCTTCCTACTTCGTGGGAGGACCAATATTCATACACATCTTCACCAACACCATCTCATCCCAAACCCTAGTTCATCTCTTGTATTCAATCTTTGTCTCAAAACCTCAGATTGATACATGTGTGTCACTAGTAGTGTTGATTACATCTTGTAGTCGATGCTTGTTGGTTTGTTTGGTGGAAGATAATATGTTTAGGTATTTTATCATATTTATTATACCTCTTATGTGGAACATGCTGATGATTTGTGAGTAGTAACTTTCTTTATCAAGGACATGGGAGAAGTCTTGTTATAAGTAATCATGTGATGGTGGTATTCATTCGATATGAGTGCTAGTGTGAGTGTTATTCATTTTACATTATCTCATGAAATTATGAATGAAATAGCACCCGCTGAGATGGAAGGTATTGAAGTTACTATTAAACTTGCAAACAAAGACACTATTTCACCACTTGGGGTTGTTAGAGATCTTGTAGTCTTTTGTGGAAAAATTAAGTACCCTAATGATTTCTTAGTACTTACTACACAACAAGATAATTTTTGTCCCATTATACTTGGTATACCATTCTTGAATACCGTCAATGCTGAAATTAATTGTGTTACAAAAAAGGTTAAAGTAAGTTTTGGTGATGCGTCTCATAAATTTCATTTCTGTAAGTTTGGTAGACAACCACATGTAAAGAGTTATCTAGTAAGGATGAAATTATTCGTCTTGCTTCTGTTGTTATGCCTCCTACCGATCAATTATAACAATATTTGCTAGACCATGAAAATCATATGTATATGAATGAAAGCAATGAAATAGATGAAATATTCTTTAGACAAACACCTATTCTTACATGCAACTTTCCTGTTGATATTCTTGGGATCCTCCCCCAACTAAGGGAGATCCTGTGTTTGAGCTAAGAAATTACATGATACTTTGGAATATGCTTATATTGATGAAAACAAGATATATCCTTTTATTATTAGTGCTAACATTTCAGAGCATGAAGAAATGATATTACTCAAAACTATGGAGAAGCACCGAGCTGCTATTGGATATACTCTTGATGATCTTAAGGGCATTAGTTCCACTCCATGTCAGCACAAGACTAATATGGAACCGAATGCTAAACCTATTGTCGATCATCAACGCCACTTGAATCCTAAAATCAAGGAAGTAGTAAGAACTGAAATATTAAAGCTTCTGGAGGAAGGTATAATCTATCCCATAGATGATAGTAGATGTGTAAGTCCATTCACTATGTCCCTAATAAAGGAGGTATACCTGTTGTTCCTAATGATAAAATGAACTTATCCCACAAAGGATTGTAACTGGTTATTGGATGGTAATTGATTTCAGGAAATTAAACAAAGCTACTAGAAAATATTATTACCCCTTGCCTTTTATTTATCAAATGCTAGAAAGATGATCTAAACACACACACTTTTGCTTCCTTGATGAATTTTCTGTTTTTTTCTCAAATACCTATGTCGAAAGAAGAACAAGTGAAAATAAGTTGTACATGCCCTCTTGGAACTTATGCTTATAGATGTATGCCTTTTGGTTTATGCAATGCACCTGCTACCTTTCAATGATGTATGAACGTTATATTCTCTTACTGTTGTGAAAAGATTGTTGAGGTATTCATGGATGATTTTTCCATCTACGGGACTTCTTTTGATGCTTGCTTGAGCAACCTTCATCGAGTTTTGCACAGATGTGAAGAAACTAATCTTGTATTGAATTGGGAGAAGTGCCACTTTATGGTGAATGAAGGTATAATACTTGGGCATAAATAGTTTGAATTATGTATTGAGGCGGACGAAGCTAAAGTTGATGCAATAGAAAAAGTACCATGTCCTAAGGATGTTAAAGGTATAAGAAGTTTAGTTGGTCATGCTGGTTTCTATATGCGTTCCATTAAAGATTTCTCAAAGATTTCTAGGCCATTATCTAATCTTCTTCAAAAATATATTCCATTTGTTTTTATGATGATTGTGTAGAAGCCTTTAAAATACTTAAGAAAGCCTTAATTTCTGCAACTATTGTTCAATCACCTGATTGGAACTTACCAGTTGAAATTATGTTGTTGGATCTGTTTTATGGCAAAGAGTAGACAAGAAATTGAATGTTATCCATTATGCTAGTAATACTCTAGATAGTTCCCAAAGAAATTATACTACTAGTGAGAAGGATTTTTTAGCAGTTGTGTTTGCATGTGATAAGTTTAGACCTTATATTGTTGATTCCAAAGTTACTATTCACACTGATCATACTGCTATTAAATATATGATGGAACAAAAAGATGTTAAGCCTAGATTAATTAGGTGGGTGCTTTTACTTCAAGATTTTGATTTGCATATTGTTGATAGAAAGGGAGATGAGAATCCTGTAGCGGATTACTTGTGTAGGATGGAAAATGTTCTTGATGACCCACTACCTATTGATGATAATTTTCCTGATGAGTAGTTAGCTATCGTAAATTCTTCTCATAGTAGTCCTTAGTATGCACATTATACTAATTACATTATTGCTAAATATATACCACCTAGTTTCACATACCGACAAAAGAAAAACTTCTTCTTTGATTTAAGACATTAGTTTTGGGATGACCCATATCTATATAAAGAGGGAGTAGATGGTGTTATTAGACATTGTGTACCTGATCATGAACATGAACACATACTACAGAAGTGTTATTCTGAGGCCTGTGGAGGGCACCACATTGGTGAAATAACTGCACACAAGGTACTACAATCAGGTTTTTATTAGCCTACTCTTTTTAAGGATGCGTGTAACTATGTCCTCTCTTGTGATGAATGTCAAAAAATCGGTAACATTAGTAGAAGTCAAGAAATGCCTATGAATTATTCACTTGCAATTGAAACATTTGATGTTTGGGGTTATGATTATATGGAACATTTTCCTCCCGCTGATGGGTATACTAATATTTCAGTTGTTGTTGATTACATTACTAAGTGGGTAGAAGGTATTACAACTAGTAGTGCTGATCACAACACTCGTATTAAAATGCATAAAGATGTTACTTTCTCGAGGTTGGGAGTCCCTAGATATTTAATGACTGATGGTGGTTCACACTTTATTCATGGTGCTTTCCAGATTTTTTTAGCCAAATATGATGTTAACCATAGAATTACATCACCTTATCACCCTCAGTCTAGCGGTCTAGTTGAGTTGAGTAATCGAGAAATAAAATTGATCTTGCAAAAGATAGTCTATAGATCTAGAAAGAATTGGCCTAAGAAACTTACCGATGCATTATGGGCTTATAGAACTGCTTATAAAAATCCAATGGGAATGTAACCATATAAAATGGTATATGGAAAAGCATGTCATTTCCCTCTGGAGTTAGAACACAAATCTTATTAACCGATTAAAGAACTAAACTGTGATTTCAAGCTTGCTAGTGAGAATAGGTTATTTGATATTACCTCCTTAGATGAATGGAGGACACAAGCCTATGAAAATGCCAAGTTGTTTAAAGAAAAAGTTAAAAGATGGCATGATAAAAGAATCCAAAAATGAGAATTTAAAATTGGTGATATAGTTCTTTTCTACAATTCTTGTTTCACATTTTCTACAGAAAAACTTCTCTCCAAATGGGAAGGACCATATATTGTCGAAGAAGTTTATCACCCTGGAGCCATTAGGATCAGTAATGTCGAAGGCACAAACCCAAGAGTGGTCAATGGTCAAATAATTAAATATTATATTGCAGGTACTCCCATTAATATTGAAACTAATCATATTCAAGTGGTGACACCGGAAGAACACAAAAGATAGACCTTCCAGAACGCTCCAAAAACCTGAAGAAGGGTAGGTATGTGATACGGTAAGTAAACCGACTGAAAAAAATCCATAAGTATATTTTTTGTTGGTTTTGGTATTTAAAAGAACTTTAAAAAATAAAAACTAGCCATGGGGACCCACGAGGGAGTCCCAAGCCACCAGGGTGCGACCACCCCCCTGGGCGCACCTTGATTGCTTGGGAGCACCTCGTGTGTCTCTCGGACTACGTTTTCTTCCTAGAGACATATACGGACTTAGAAAAATTTATTATATATACTCCCATATGTTTTGACCACTTCATCACAAGTTTCTCCTTTGTTCTTGTTTCAGCCTGTTTTTCTGATGTATTTCCCCAAAGAGTAAGGGATGATGTAGCACAACGACGGTAAGTATTTACCTCAGTTATTAAACCAAGGTATCAATCCATAGAGGAAGATCACGCACTCACGTAAACAACACCTGCACACAAATAACAAATACTTGCAACCCGACACGAAAGATAGGTTGTCAAGCTCTTTACGGTAATAAGATAGATTAGGCAATGATAGTTTTGGCAAGTAGATCACGCAAGAACACAAAATAAAATAAGTAAACAAAAAGTGCATCAAGGTATTTTTTGCATTAATAAATCTGAAAACCAAAAGGTAAAATAGTAGATCGGAAAGCAATATGTTGGAAAAGTAGACACGGGGGCCGTAGGTTTCGCTAGTGGCTTCTCTCATGAATATAGCACACGCTGGTTGAACAAATTACTATTGGGAAATTGATAGAAGATCAAATAATCATGATGATATCCAGGCAATGATAATTATATAGTCATCGCGTCCAAGATAAGTAGACCAAAATGATTTTGCATCTACTTCTATTACTCCACACATCGACCACGATCCATCTTGCATCTAGTGTATTAAGTTCATGGAGAAACGGAGTAATGCAATAAGAATGATGACATGATGTAGACAAGATCTATTCATGTAGGAATAGAACCCATCTTGTTATCTTTAATGGCAATGATACATGTGTGTCTTGCTACCCCTTCTGTCACTGGGAAAGAACATCGCAAGATCGAACCCATCACAAAGCACCTCTTCCTATGGCAAGAAAAGTCGATCTAGTTTGCCTAATTAAACCAACGATTGGAAGAAGAAATATGAGGCTATAAGTAATCATGCAAATAAGAGATCAAAGAAGACTCAAATCATATTCATGGATAGAAACTGATCATGAACTAAAAATTCATCAGATCCCAACAAACACACTGCAAAAGTCATTAGATCAAATTGGTATCCAAGAGACCATTGTATTGAGAATCATAGAGAGAGAGGAAGCCATCTAGCTACTGCTTGAGGAGCCATAGGTCTATGGTGGACTACTCACGCATCATCAGAGAGTCGCCTATGATGAAGATGAACCCCTCCGTGATGGTGTTAGATTGGATCTCGAGGTTCTGGAACCTGCGGCGGCTAGAATTTTGTTTCGTCGACTCCCCCCGGGTTTTCCAAATATTTGGTTGCGGGGGTTCCCAAGGTGGGCACCCTCCACCAGGCCACGCTAGGGGCCTCTAGCATGCCCTGGTGGAGGGTGGCCACCCTGTCCCCTCTCTTGTTCT
Source organism: Hordeum marinum (assembly GCA_022496015.1). NCBI lineage: Eukaryota > Viridiplantae > Streptophyta > Magnoliopsida > Poales > Poaceae > Hordeum > Hordeum marinum. The sequence continues at coordinate 334,128,998 of CM039672.1, forward strand.
TCTTTGGCCCATCCTGGCTCTTCTAGTTCATAAAAATTCTCCAAAAATTCCCCTAGCATTTGGGCTCCGTTTGGTACTGATTTTCTGCAAAGTAAGAAACAAGCAAAAACAACAACTAGCACTTTGGCACTATGTCAATAGGTTAGTCCCAAAAAATGATACAAAGTTGCTATAAAATGATTGTAAAACATCCAAGATTGATCATATAACATCATGGAACAAGCAGAAATTATAGATACGTTGGAGACATATCAGCATCCCCAAGCTTAATTCCAAATCGTCCTCGAGTAGGTAATTGATAAAAACAGAATTTTTGATGTGGAATGCTGCCTAACATGTTCATTATATATTGTTTCCTTTGTAGCATCGACATTTGGACTTTTAAATGGTTCAAAGAAATAGTCTAGTTTTGCCATGAAAACTTTAATACTCAAGCATATCAACAAGAAACCATGTCTTTCTAAATATCAACGCTAAAGCAAGTTATCCCTATCCCATCATGCTCAATCATTGATCCATTCACAATACATACTCAAATATTAGCTACACCTAATGCTCAAGTATGATCATGGTGCCTCCTTGTTGGTGCTTTATAAGAGAAGATGGAGACTCAAATTGAAAAATTAAAAATTGCATAAAGTAAATAGATAGGCCCTTCGCAGAGGGAAGTAGGGATATGTAGAGGTGCCAGAGCTCAAGTGTTTGACTTGATAGAGAAAAAATATTTTGAGTGGCATGCCTTTCCTGTCAATGAAAACAACCAAAGAGATTTCAATATCTGTCCACGCTAGATACATCATAGGCGGTTCCCAAATAGAAAATACAGTTTATTCCTTTTTCCACCATACTTTGACTTTCCATGGCTAGCCGAATCCACAGTTGCCTTCCATACCAACAATTTCGAAGGAATTTATTATTTGACAACATAAAGTAAATATTTTTTCTTTTTCATTTTGGGACTGGGCATCCCTATTACCGCCGTACTCTCGTGCAACGACAAGTGAATGAACACTCATATTGAGAATAACACATCTAGCATGGAAACATACCGGTCACCCCTTACCATTTCATGAGAAGTACGAGCACACAAAAAGGAAAATTTATTTTGAAATTTAGAGATGGCACACACAAATTTCCCTGGAATGACATGTAAATACCGTATATAGGTAGGTATAGTGGACTCAATGGCAAGATTGGTTTAAGGATTTTGGATGCACAAGTAGTATTTCTACTTGGCACAAGTGAAGGCTAGTGAAACATTGAGAAGCATCCAACCAAGAAACAAAAAATCACATAAGCGAGCATTAAGCATAACTAACACCGAATAATGCACAATAAGTAGGATATAATTTCATAGCACAACTATTGACTTTCGTGTTTGCATAGGGAATCACAAACCTTAACACCAATATTCTTACTAAGCATAATTAGTCACTAACATAACTCAGATATTACTATTGTCATGTCTCAAAACTATTACAATGAATCTAGTCTAATTTGGACAATGATCTTCACGAAACTTTTATTATATCCCTCTTGGATATCAATCAATTTGGGACTAGTTTCATATATTGCAATTGCTTTTGACAAGCTCACATGGATATAACTGAAGAACATGAACATACAAATTTCTGCTCTCAAAATAATATAAGTGAAGCATGACTGGATTTTTCCAAAATTACTAACTCTCAAATTAATATAAGTGAAGCATGAGAGCCTTTCTTCAAACATGTAAAAGCACATCATGCTTAAAAAGATATAAGTGAAGCATGAGAGCAATTCTTTTGCTCAATAGTTTTAAGTGAAGCATAAAGAGAAATTCTAGCCAACCATAGAATAAGTTTGGCTCTCTCAAATAGTTATATGCAGTGGTTGTTGCCGTTTCCATTTCCTTGCTTGTTCTGAGGGCATTCAGTGGCATAGTGCCCTGTCTTCTGACACTTGAAACAGGTGATATGGTTCAGATCCTTCTAAGCTGGAGCGGGATGGTGTTGATTGCCATTCCCACTTCCATTACCATTCTTGAAGCTGCCATTGTTGGGACGATTATTCCCATTTCCTCCATGGTTATGGACTCCATGGTTGTGCACTGGATGAGTGTGCCCTCCATACTTACCGGTCCCTGATCCGGTATTTCCTAAGTACGGGGAGTAGCGGGGCTTCTGATGAGCTCCAGAGGTAGACTTCCCCGGTGCATACTTCCTCTCGCGGTTCTCGATTTGCTGGTGCTTCCCCTCCAAGATGAGGGCCTTGTCTACCAACTCCTGGTAGTTGCTGAAAGTAGCCACCATCAGTTGCACGCTCAACTCATCATTGAGTCCTTCCAAGAACTTCTCCTGCTTGGTTGCATCAGCGGCCACATCTCCTAGTGCATTATGAGCCAACGTGCTGAAGTTATCCACGTATTGGGCCACGGAACGGTTCCCCTGGCGTAAGTTGCAAAACTCACGCTTCTTTAGAATCATGACTCCAGCTGAGACATGTGCGGTGCGGAAGGCTTTCTTGAACTGCTCCCAAGTCACACCAGTAATGGGGTACGTGGTGGTGTAGTTCTCCCACCAAGAAGCTGCTGGTCCCTCCAGTTGATGGGTGGCAAAGCGCACTTTTTCAGCCTCAGTGCATCCTGCGGTGGTGAGTTCCCTCTCCATCTTGCGGAGCCAATCATCTGCCACAATGGGCTCAGTGCTGCTGGAGAAAGTTGGGGGATTCAGTCTCAGAAAACGGGTGAGGTTGTCACCTTGAGGTGGAGGGTGGTTGTTGTGGTTGTTGGTCTGATTCTGAATCAACAACTGCATCAGGGCGTTCTGTTGCTAGAGAAGTTGTGTGAGCTCTGGCGGGAAAGTGAAGTCGGGCTCACGTCGCGGAGGCATCTTGTTGTTTTCAGAGGGGTGAGAATTAGAATAGAACAATGACCTAAAAGGGAAATTCACTACCCATATGCAATGCAACAAACATATCACACCAAACACTCATTCATTTATTCAACTCAAGGTTCAAACATCGAGATACAAATATCTAATCAAACTAAACATCGACCTACGTTTTAACGACGAAAATGAAGATACATGGGGGCATGACTAAAGTTCTCCTGAAAAGTACATGGTGAAGTGGTCTCCTCCGGTGGTGCTCTCCTCATAGTCATCATCGTTGCTGATCAAAGGAGCCATGTCTCCTTCGGGATGAAGATTTTCACCCATGTCCATCTGTTCCTCCAGAGTTGCGATGCGAGTGTTCAGCTTATCGATCCTCTCTAAGAAATCCTTCACCTCATACTCATGCTCATACTCGGCTTCCTGTAAGTCAGCTTCAAGGTCAATCTCACGGTTCATCAGCCTCTTGATCGTCTTCATGTCAGCACGTACCCGAAGCTCCAAGGTCCTGACGTGCGTCTCCAAAGTCCGGATATAGGAAATAGTGGTGTCTTCAGTGGGAGTGGTTATGACATTTCCATTGGCATCCCTACGACAAACCACGCTGAGTCCTGGTGAAATGGTTCCACCTCTGTATTCCTCCTAAATACGTCCAGGGGCACGATGAATGGCCATGTCTCTCCCAAGTATCCAGCTGGGTGCCACAAACTTGAAGTCGATGGGTTCCTTACGATTTCCAAAGGTCTTCCCGGGGATGTGCACCTCGATCCTGTAGCGTCCGTCTTGTGGAAAAGACATGATAGGAGTCCTGGTGATGCTCGGCAAAGCAATGCTTATGTCCCTGACGATCCTCATCAGCTCCTTGCCAAAGGGCATCGTTGCGTCAGGCTGACAAAACTCTGTGATCAAAACTGGGATGAAGGTGGCCATCTATAAATTTTGAAATAAATCGGAGGGAAGTCAGAAACGAGTAGATGAGAGTATAAGAATTTTAAAGACAAAAGAGAAATAAATCCTAAGGCTTTTCCAATCCTAGAGGTTACGTCTACGGTCAGCGTGTGCTCTGATACCATTTCTGTAGCGACCCGGCCTGAAAGGTCGAATCTTCGGTGTTTCTGTACCATCCCAAGATCATGCTGGTACACACACGGTACATCAATGTATATATCAAAGGTAAATCACACATCATTAATTAATCGAAATCTCATATCGAGTCCTTTATTACAATAAGGATTACAATAAAGTGGCTGAAGGCCAACTCATGAGATAAACTAAACCAAAATCTTGCGGAAGCTCCATAGGTAGTTGAGTACATCTGACTCCAAGGGCATCTCACCGAGCGTACAGCGTATCCTCACTCCTGGTCAGAAAAGTACTCTGCAACATGATACGTTGCAGCCGTATAGGTTAGCATATTGAATATGCTGGCAAAGTCACAAGAGAGGGGGTAAAGTAATCATCTGGTCTATATGCATATATGGCAGGTGGGGGTGGTAAGTTTTGCATAAAGCCAAATTTTTCCTACAACAAGAGAGGGCAAAAGCATAATTACTACAATGTTGGTTGATTAATGAGATGGTTCCACCAACCAAATTCTCATACCCAAATTGACATTGAGAAATACCCACATCAATGTAATTAATTGTGTTGAGAGTTCTAGATAGTTTTAGTTCCTTTGGCTCAAACTGTCCATGACCGTGGACACGGCTAATCGATTAGGTTTGGGTACTCTGCAGAGTTTTGCACACGTTCCCCACAATATTTGATCGCCTCCGTTGGATTTCTCGCACTTCATGGTGTTTGAGAAACGGATGACCAAAACATGGTCTTCTAAAGGGTTTCCCCGAGACTCTGTCGGTGCCCAACCTTTCCTACCGTTCTTCTACATCTCGTAGCACCGCCTGTCCAGGGTCACCATGATATCCAACCAAGCCAGAGCCCATAATGGCTTGTGGCTGTGCAGGTAAGCCTTGGGTCTTGAAGCATCCATCCATCTCTTTGTGCCTGGGTGGACCTTTCCGCATGAATACTGGCACTTCTCCAGCATCATCTAGGCTAACCACTGGTTTCTCCAGGGCGCCATTCAACCATCATCCACCCAAAGGTAAGTTGAAAACTTGGAGTCTTGAATACTTTATCATCATGTAGGTCTTGAAATTATTAACTCACAACTCTCATGAATCACACAACCAACCCCGTCTACTAATAGCACAGCAAATGTAAAACAACGTTTCTCGGGACCAATGTGTCAAAGGGTTGAGGGGTACCTACCACATGATACTACGACAAGTAACCAAGTTTCCATATTACCTACTTTTCATGCAATTGGGGAGATGGAAGAACTAATGCAATAAAACATAGGTATACATGGTCAAAGTGACTTGCCTTGCTGACGATCCTCGAAATCAAGTGACTCTAGATAACAAGCTTCACACTCCGGATGATCTAAAGAATCAAGCAAGAGCACACCATAAGCATAAACACAATACCATTCATTCAACATCAAGGTAAACAAATGCTTCAACAAACAAAAGCACAATCAAAAGAAGAATCACTTAAAGTATAAGACTATAAAATTTTTGGTGTCAAAATCCCTACTAAGACATACAAGTAAAAAAAAATTGGTTTTGAACAACTAGACATTTAGATAACAGAAAAGTAAATATAAAATTTTATTTGAAAATAGAAGGTATTTCATTATAAAAGTATTGTGCTAAAAGAAGTACTACAAAACTTCTTCTAAACACTATACATGGTGAAAACAAGATAAACCTACTCAAACTAGAGTACAAAACAATTTGAAAAAACATATTTTATTAACAGAGAAAATACACCTAAAGTTGAATCAACACAACCTAATGAAATCTAAAAACAAAAGTGAAATTAATTCAGGTTCAATTTAAATAAAAATCAATTTAGTTAAAATCTATTAAGAACTAAACAAATTCTTTTTTTGTTAAAAACAGTAACCAAATTCATTCTAAAAATTCTCAAATTATGTAGAATGATAGGTTTATCTAATACCAAACAGTGGCAAAAATATTCACTCAAAAATATATTTTAGACTCTAGTTATACATATTTTAGTAATTTAAACAAATTTGATTAGATTCAAAATTTAAAGTTCAAATTTAAAATCTAACCATACAAACATAAACTACATCAAATTTTTGAACTAATGCAAAAAGGATCAACTAAAAACATTAAATATTTTAAAAGTTATGATAAAAACAAAATTAGAAAACATTCTGTTTTCTAAAACAGAAACAGAAAAAGAGAAACTAATATCGATCAGTTAGGGGCTACGTGTCAGGTTGTGATTGGCCGCGAGGGCGTGCTCGTGAGAGTTAACGAGCGGACGACCGAAGCGTAGAGGAAAACGTTTTGCTGGTTAAATCTTATAATCGGGAGCGTTGTATCTACATCTAATGGTCCAGGGGGGTCCGGTGGCTTACAGAGGGGAGAAGGAGATTCCGGCGAGGTTGACGGCGGCCGGGGGTCGAAGGTGGTCGGGGGCGATGGTGCGGTGGTCGGGGGCAATGTCCGAAGTGCTCAGGCGACGACAGCGAAGCTGCGGCGTCGTTTGGCGGCGTCGGACGGGGCTGGGGACGACGGAGGCGATGACCTCGAGCTCGGGAGGGTTCGGTTGGAGTCCGAACTCCGGCGAGGTCGTGTGTGGCGTTCTAGCGAGGTAGAGTGGGGGCTCGGGGTGGAATGGAGCGTGGCGAGGGCTGCGGCTTTTATAGGCCAGGTGCGGGGTCGGGGGAGGGAGAGAGGAGGGAGATCCGGAGAGAGAGATCTCCGGCGACGGCGGCACGGACGAGGAAGGAGACGGGCGCGCGGATGACGCCGTCGGTCAATGGGTCCCACTTGCCAGTGAGAGAGGAATCGAGGTTAGCGCGTCATTTGACCGATTCGAATTGAATTCGGGAGTTAAAGCCTATGGGCCGGTCCGATTCGTTTTAAAAACCTTCCTTTTCTAATATCCAGTGCAGTAAAACTCTTTTAAAGCATTCAAAACAATTCCAAACTTAGGAAATATATATACCAAAATGATCAGGAGAATTAATTCTATTTAATGAACATTTTTCCTCTGTCATATTGAATATCTTTTAAAAATTTATTTTCAGAAAATGCCTAATTGATTTTAAATCCTTTTGAGAGAAAAATTCAAATAACCCCCTGGTTTAATTGCTCAAATATCTCACCAAGATACCCCTGGTGTGGAGTGTCATGTTACTCCTCTCTTTCTTTGAACATTTCCAAGGTTTTCAAATAGATGAAACAGATATATGGAAAAATAGAAATGGCCTTTCAGAATTTCAAAAGAAGCACTTCAACAAATCATTACATTCCAACAAAGTGATGATGATGCATAGCTATATATCATAACATTCCAAAATGAAATTTTTGGGATGTTACAGTGAACTAGCTCGTTAATCAAAGATGGTCAAGGTTTCCTAGCCATTGACATGTGATGTCATTTTATAATGGGATCACATCATTATAAGAATGATGTGATGGATAAGACCCAAACTACAAATGTAGCATATGATCATGTCAGTTTATTGCTACTGTTTTCTACATGTCAAGTATATGTTCCTATGACCATGAGATCATGCAACTCACGGACATCGGAGGAGTGCCTTGTGTGTATCAAGCGTCGCAACATAACTGGGTGACTATAAAGGTGCACTACAGGTATCTCTGAGGGTGTCTGTTGAGTTGGCATGGATCAAGACTGGGATTTGTTACTCCGTGTGACGGAGAGGTATCTCTGGGCCCACTCAGTAATACAACATCACAATAAAGCCTTGCAAGCAATGTGGCTAAGTGTTAGTCACGAGATCTTGTATTACGGAACGAGTAAAGAGATTGTTGGTAACAAGGTTGAACTAGGTATATAGATACCAACGATCGAATCTCGGGCAACTAACATACCAAAAAACAAAGGGAACATCATATGGGATTAACTGAATCCTTGACACAGAGGTTCGACCGTTAAACATCTTCGTAGGATATGTAGGAACCAATATGGGCATCTAGGTCCCTCTATTGGTTATTGACCGTAGAGGTGTCTCGGTCATGTCTACATAGTTCTCGAACCCGCAGGGTCTGCACACTTAAGGTTTGGTGACGTTTTGGTAGTATAGAGTTATGCATGGTGGTAGCCGAAGGCTGTTCGGAGTCCCGTATGAGATCCCGGAAGTCACTAGGAGCTCCGGAATGGTCCAGAGGTAAAGATTAATATATAGGAAGTCCTATTTTGGTCGCCGGAAAAGTTTCGGGCTCATCGGTAGTGTACCGGGAGTGCCGGTAGTGTACCGGGGGGCCATTGGGAGGGGTATTTCAACCCAAGAGGCTACATGGGCTGTGGGATGGTGAATACCAGCCCTTAGTGGGCTGGTGGGAGTCCCACACAAGGCCCATGAGGCTGGGAAGAAAAGCACAAAAGGAAAAAGGTGGAAAAAGGCAAAAAGGAACAAATAAGGAAGGAGTCCTAATCCTACTAGGAGTGGAGGAGGACTCCTCCCTCCTTGGTTCGGCTGAAGCCTAGGGCTGGCCCCTTGAGGGCCAAGCCTCCTCCTCCCCTCCTCCTATATATACTAGTGGTTTTGAGGGTTTTTTGCACAGAATTTCCTGCCACGTGTTGCCCTCTTCTCCAGTGCATAGTTTCTCCTCTAGATCGGTTTTCTGCAGTGCTTAGGCAAAGCCCTGCCGGAACTGCTCCACTACCATCGTCGGAGCGCCTTCACGCTGCCGGAGAACTCTTCCACCTCTCTGCCACCTCTTGCTGGATCAAGAAGGCGGAGATCGTCATCAAGCCGTACGTGTGCTGAACGTGGAGGTGTCGTCCGTTCGGTGCTAGATCGGGACTGATAGTGATTGGATCGCAGGACGCTCGGCGATTTGGATCGCGAAGACGTTCGACTACATCAACCGTGCTTCTTAATGCTTCCCGCTTAGCGATCTACAAGGGTATGTAGATCCACTCTCCCTCTCGTAGATGCTCATCACCATGGATAGGTCTTGCGTGAACGTAGGAAATTTTTTGTTTACCATGCAACGTTCCCCAATAGTGGCATCATGAGCTAGGTCTATGTGTAGATGAGAGCTCGAGTAGAACACAAAGAGTTTGTGGGAATTTATGCTTAGGTTGGTTCCTTCCTTGGTCGTGTTTTGGTTCAGCGGTATTGTGGGATGAAGCGGCCTGCACCAACATTACTCATACGCTTACAAGAGACCGGTTCCATCGACTGACGTGTAACTTCGTTGCACAAAGATGGCTGGCGGGTGTCTGTTTCTCCTACTTTAGTTGGATCAGATTAGACTAAGGCGGTCCTTGAGAAGATTGAAAAGCAACTTATGTATCACCGTTGTGGTTTATGCGTAGGTGAGAATTATTCTTTCTAGAGACCCGTAGCAGCCACGTAAAACATGCAACAACAATTAGAGGACGTCTAACTTGTTTTTGTAGGGTATGTTGTGATGTGATATGGCCAATTACATGATGAGATATATGCGATGTATGAGATGATCATGTGTTGTATAGAATATCACGACTTGCATGTCGATGAGTACGACAACCGGCAGGAGCCATAGGGTTGTCTTTAATTATTGTATGGCCTACGTGTCAATCATTAAGCACTATGTAATGCTTTACTTTATCGCTAAACGGTAGCAATAGTAGTACAAGCATGGTGGGCGCGACAACCCTGATGGCGACACGTTGATGGAGATCAAGATGATGGAGATCATGGTGTCGTGCCGGTGATGATGAAGATCATGCCGGTGCTTTCAAGATGGAGATCAAAAGCACAAGTTCATGGCCATATCATGTCACTTATGATTTGCATGTGATGTTAATCCTTTTATGCACCTTGTTTTGCTTAGGACGACGGTAGCATTATAAGGTGATACCTCACTTAAATTTCAAGATGAATTGTGTTCTTCCCGAGTGTGCATCGCTGGGAAAGTTCGTCGTGTCGAGACACCACGTGATGATCGGGTGTGATAGACTCTACGTTCACATACAACGGGTGCAAGCCAGTGTTGCACATGTAGAACACTCGGGTTAAACTTGACGAGCCTAGCATGTATAGACATGGCCTCGAAACACAAGAGACCGAAAGGTCAAACATGATTCATATAGTAGATATGATCAACATGAGATGTTCACCATTGAAGCCACCTCAACTCACGTGAAGATCAGACTTGAGTTGGTGAATTTGGATCATGTGACACTCAGATGACCTGAGGGATGTCGATTTGAGTGGGAGCTTTAGTAATTTGATTAACTAAACTCATTATCTTGAACAATAGTCTAGGTAAACTTTGCATATTTATGTTGTAGATCAATGGCTCGCATAGTAGCACCCCTGAATTTTGATGCATTCCTAGAGAAAGCTAAGTTGAAAGATGATGGAAGTAACTTTGTTGACTAGGCCCGTAATCTGAGGATTATCCTCACGGCTTCCCAGAAATCATATGTCTTTGATGCACCGCTTAGTGACCAACCCGAAGACATGTCATCCGAAAACATTAAGAACGCTTGGGAGGCACGTTCTGGAGATTACTCAATATTTCAGTGTGCAATACTGTATGGCTTAGAACCGAGACTTCAAAGACGTTTTGAACGTCATGGAGCATATGAGATGTTCCAAGAGTTGAAGTTTATCTTTCAGAAGAATGCCCGGATCGAGAGGTATGAAACCTCCGATAAGTTCTTTGCTTGCCAGATGGAGGAGAACGGGTGTATCAGTGAACATATGCTCAGAATGTCTGGGTATTCGACTCATCTAGCGGAGTTGGGAATTGCCCTTTCGCCAGAGGCGATCACTGATAGAGTTATTCAATCACTGCCACCTAGTTACAAAAGCTTTGTGATGAACTATAACATGCACGGGATGAACAAGTCAGTCGCCGAGCTGTTTGCGATGCTAAAAGTCGCTGAGTCCGAAATCTAGAAAGAACATCAAGTGTTGATGGTCAATAAAACCACTAGTTTCAAGAAGAATGGCAAGGGCAAGGGCAAGGGCAAGAAGGGTAAAACCAAGAAGGATGGCAAAGCACTTGTCACTCCTGTAAAGAAGCCTAAGCATGGACCCAAGCCAGAAACTGAGTGCTTTCATTGCAAGGGAACTGGTCACTGGAAGCGGAACTGCCCCAAGTACCTGGCTGACAAGAAGGCGGCCAACGACAAACAAGGTATATATGATACACATGTTATTGATGTGTACCTTACTAGCTATCGTTATAGTGCCTCGGTATTTGATACCGGTTTGGTTGCTCACATTTGCAACTCAAAACAGGAACTACGGAATAAACGAAGGCTGGCAAAGGACGAAGTGATGATGCGCATGGGAAATGGTTCCAAGGTTGATGTGATCGCCGTCGGCACGCTCTATCTTCGATTACCATCGGGATTAGTGATGAACCTGAATAATTGTTATTTAGTGCCTACGTTAAGCATGAACATTATATCTGGATCTTGTTTATTGCGAGACGGTTACTCATTTAAATCAGAGAATAATGGTTGTTCTATTTATATGAGTAATATCTTTTATGGTCATGCACCCAATGTGAGGGGTTTATTCATATTGAATCTTGATAGTGATGATACACATGTTCATAACATTGATGCCAAAAGATGTAGAGTTGATAATGATAGTACCACTTTCTTGTGGCATTGCCGTTTGGGTCATATTGGTGTAAAACGCATGAGGAAGCTCCATGCTGATGGACTTTTGGAGTCACTTGATTTTGAATCACTTGACACATGTGAACCATGCCTCATGGGCAATATGACTAAAAGGCCGTTCTCTGGAACAACAGAACGGGCAAGTGACTTGTTAGAAATCATACATACTGATGTGTGCGGTCCAATGAATGTTGCAGCGCGCGGTGGATATCGTTGTTTTCTCACCTTCACTGATGACTTAAGTAGATATGGGTATATTTACTTAATGAAACACAAGTCTGAAATGTTTGAAAAGTTCAAGCAATTTCAGAGTGAAGTTGAGAATCATCATAACAAGAAGATTAAATTCATGCGATCTGATCAAGGAGGTGAGTATCTGAGTTATGAGTTTGGCAGTCACTTAAGACAGTGTGGAATTGTTTCACAATTGACACCACCTGGAACACCACAGCGTAATGGTGTGTCCGAATGTCGTAATCGAACCTTATTAGATATGGTGCGAGCTATGTTGTCTCTTGCTGATTTGCCACTATCGTTTTGGGGTTATGCATTGGAGATAGCTGCATTCACTTTAAATAGGGCACCATCAAAATCCGTTGAGATGACGCCATATGAACTGTGGTTTGGCAAGAGGCCAAAGTTGTCCTTTCTTAAAGTTCGGGGATGTGATGCTTATGTCAAAAAGCTTCAGCCTGAAAAGCTGGAACCCAAAGCGGAGAAATGCGTCTTCATAGGATACCCGAAAGAGACAGTCGGGTATACCTTCTATCTTAGATGTGAAGGCAAAGTGTTTGTTGCTAAGAACGTAACATTTCTTGAGAAAGAGTTTCTCTCGAAAGAATTGAGTGGGAGGAAAATAGAGCTTGATGAGGTTATTGAACCATTACTTCAACCAGAGAGTAGCGTAGCACAGAAAGATGTTTCTGTAGAGCCTACGATAGTTGAAGAGGAAGTTAATGATGATGATAATGAAGCTTTAGATCAAGTTACTATTGAACCTTGTAGGTCGACAAGGGCGCGTACTGCTCCTGAGTGGTACGACAACCCTGTCTTGGAGGTCATGTTGTTGGACAACAATGAACCTACGAGCTATGGAGGAGCGATGATGGGCCCAGATTCCGAGAAATGGTTAGGGGCCATGAAATCCAAGATGGGATCCATGTATGAAAACAAAGTGTGGACTTTGCAAGTATTACCTGAAGGGCGAAAGGCCATTCAGAACAAATGGATCTTTAAGAAGAAGATGGACGCGAACGGTAATGTCACCTTCCATAAAGCTCGACTTGTGGCAACGGGTTTTTCAAAAGTTCAAGGAGTTGACTACGATAAGACCTTCTCACCCGTAGCGATGCTTAAGTCCGTCAGAATCATGTTAGCAATAGCTGCTTATTTTGACTATGAAATTTAGCCGATGGATGTCAAAACAGCATTCCTCAATGGTTTTCTTGAGGAAGAGTTGTATACGATGCAACCAGAAGGTTTTGTTGATCCAGAGAATGCTGACAAAGTTTGCAAACTCCAGCGATCCATTTATGGGCTGGTGCAAGCATCTCGGAGTTGGAATAAGCGCTTTGATGAGGTGATCAAAGTGTTTGAGTTTATTACAAGTTTATGGAGAAGCTTGTATTTACAAGAAAGTGAGTGGGAGCTCTATAGTGTTTCTAGTGTTATATGTGGATGACATATTGCTAATTGGAAACAATATAGAAATGCTGGGAAGCGTGAAGCAATATCTGAACAAGAGTTTTTCAATGAAGGACCTAGGAGAAGCTGCTTTCATATTAGGCATTAAGATCTATAGAGATAGATCGAGACACTTGATAGCACTTTCACCGAGCACATATCTTGATAAAGTTTGAAGAAGTTCAAAATGGATAAGGCCAAGAAGGGGTTCTTGCCTGTGTTACAAGGTGTGAAGTTGAGTAAGACTCAATGCCGAGTGACTGTAGAGGATAGAGAAAATATGAGTGTCATCCCCTATGCTTCGGCCATAGGCTCTATCATGTATGCAATGCTTTGCACAAGACCTGATGTCAGCCTTGCCATAAGTATGGACGGAAGGTTTCAAAGTGATCCTGGCATGGAGCACTGGGCGGCGGTCAAGAATATCCTTAAGTACCTGAACAGGACTAAGGAAATGTTTCTCGTTTATGGAGGTGATGAAGAGCTCGTCGTAAAGGGTTACATCAATGCAAGATTTGACACTGATCTGGATGACTCTAAGTCACAAACCGGATACGTATTTATTCTCAACGGGGGAGGGGTAAGCTGGTGCAGTTCCAAGCAAAGCGTGGTAGCCGATTCTACATGCGAAGCGGAGTACATCGCAGCCTCGGAGGTGGCGAAGGAAGGTGTCTGGATGAAGCAGTTCATGACAAATCTTGGAGTAGTGCCCAGTGAACTGAATCCAATGAACCTGTTCTGTGACAACACTGGTGCCATTGCTCTGGCCAAGGAACCAAGGTTTCACAAGAGGACCAGACACATAAAGCGACGCTTCAACTCCATCCACGATTACATCGAGGAGAAGGACATAAAGATTTGCAAAGTGCGCATGGATCTGAATGTTGCAGACCCGTTGACTAAACCTCTTCCAAGGGCTAAACATGATCAACACCAAAACTGCATGGGTGTTCGATTCATTACAATGTAGATCACATAGTGATTTGAACTAGATTATTGACTCTAGTGCAAGTGGGAGACTGTTGGAAATATGCCCTAGAGGCAATAAATAAAGTGTTTATTATTATATTTCCTTGTTCATGATAATTGTTTATTATCCATGCTATAATTGTATTGATTGGAAACACATTACATGTGTGGGTAAATAGACAACACTTGGTCCCTAGTATGCCTCTAGTGAACTAGCTCGTTAATCAAAGATGGTCAAGGTTTCCTAGCCATTGACAAGTGATGTCATTTGATAATGGGATCACATCATTAGAAGAATGATGTGATGGACAAGACCCAAACTACAAACGTAGCATATGGTCGTGTCAGTTTATTGCTACTGTTTTCTACATGTTAAGTATATGTTCCTATGACCATGAGATCATGCAACTCACGAACACCGAAGGAGTTCCTTGTGTGTATCAAGCGTCGAAATGTAATTGGCTGACTATAAAGGTGCATTACAGATATCTCCAAGGGTGTCTGTTGAGTTGGCATGGATCAAGACTGGGATTTGTTACTCTGTGTGACGGAGAGGTATCTCAGGGCCCACTCGATAATACAACATCACAATAAAACCTTGCAAGCAATGTGGCTAAGTGTTAGTCATGGGATCTTGTATTAAGGAATGAGTAAAGAGTCTTGTTGGTTACGAGGTTGAACTAGGCGTACAGATACCAACGATCAAATCTCGGGCAAGTAACATACCGAAAAACAAAGGGAACATCATACGGGATTAACTGAATATGTAGGATCTTCGTAGAATATGTAGGAACCAATATGGGCATCCAGGTCCTGCTATTGGTTATTGACCGTAGAGGTGTCTCGATCATGTCTACATAGTTCTCGAACCCGCAGGGTCTGCACACTTAAGGTTTGGTGACGTTTTTGTAGTATAGAGTTATGCATGGTGGTGACCGAAGGTTGTTCAGAGCCCCGGATGAGATCCCGTAAGTCACGAGGAGCTCCGGAATGGTCCGGAGGTAAAGATTAATATATAGGAAGTCCTGTTTTGGTCGCCGGAAAAGTTTTGGGCTCATCGGTAGTGTGCCAGGAGTGCCAGTAGTGTACCGGGGCACCATCAGGAGGGTTATTTCGACCCAAGAGGCTACATGGGCTGTGGGATGGTGAATACCAGCCCTTAGTGGGCTGGTGGAAGTCCCACAAAAGGCCCATGCGGCTGGGAAGAAAAGCCCAAAAGGAAAAAGGTGGAAAAAGGCAAAAAGGAACAAATAAGGAAGGAGTCCTAATCCTACTAGGAGTGAAGGAGGAGGACTCCTCCCTCCTTGGTTTGGCTGAAACCTAGGGATGGCCCCTTGAGGGCCAAGCCTCCTCCTCCCCTCCTCCTATATATACTAGTGGTTTTGAGGGTTTTTTCACAGAATTTTCTGCCACATGCTGCCCTCTTCTCTAGTGCATAGTTTCTCTTCTAGATCGGTTTTCTGCAGTGCTTAGGCGAAGCCCTGCCGGAACAGCTCCACTACCATTGTCGGAGAACTCTTCCACCTGTCCTCCACCTCTAGCTTGATCAACAAGGTGGAGAACGTCATCAAGCCGTACGTGTGCTGAACGCAGAGGTGCCGTCCGTTCGGTGCTAGATCGGGACAGATCGTGATTGGATCGCGGGACGCTCGGCGATTTGGATCGCAAAGACGTTCGACTAAATCAACCGCGTTTCTTAATGCTTCTCTCTTATAAATCTACAAGGGTATGTAGATCCACTCTCCCTCTCGTAGATGCTCATCACCATGGATAGGTCGTGCGTGAACGTAGGATTTTTTTGTTTCCCATGCAACGTTCCCCAACAGAAAGAGGGGATGCCACTCGGGGCATCCCGAAGCTTAGTTGCTTGTTACTCTTTGGATATTACCTTGTGGTGCCATAGAATCCCCAAGCTTAGGATCTTTGAATCCTTATTCCATCATCCATCGTGATCTCACCCAAAACATGAAAACTTCAATCACACAAAACTTGACAAAATTCTCGTTATATCTGTAGTACAATAAGGCAAATTACCACTTTAGGTAATGTTGTAAAACCATTCATATTTTATTATTGCATTATAAATACTATATTCTAACTTTACCATGACTTATACCCCCCGATAAAAGCCATAGATTCATCAAAACAAGCACAAAATGCAACAAAAACAGAATCTATTTTAGACAGAACAATCTGTAGTAATCTGTACTCTACCCATACTTATCGAACTCTTAAAATTATGAAACATTAGTACAATCTAAATAATTTCTATAGAAATACTGTGTTATAATTTCAGCTCAATATCAAGTTTGAGTAAAAAATGAAAATTCGTGCACTTGGAACAAAGTTTTTGTTTCAGATTCAACATTGTTTCTACTCATCTTATGGATCATCCTAAAGGCTTTACTTGACACAAAAACTAAGTAAAACATAAAAAAGTAACAGAATCATAATTATTCAAACACTCAAAAATAGAAAGTAAATGACAAAAATATTTTATTCATTGGGTTGCGTCCCAACAAGCACTATCGTTTTACGCCCCTAGCTATGCATAACACATAGTTTCAAGTAATGTCATCCTTTGTTTTCACTCCATAGAAGGACCTCATGATTGATTCATATGGTGGCTTAATTTTTGTTCTAGGGAATTATTCCATACCCTTTATAAGAGGAAACTAAAACTTAATATTGTCTTCTTTCATATCAATCACGACACCAATAGTGCGTAAAAATGGTCTATCAAGTATGATAGGACAAGATGGATTGCAATCAATACCAAGACCAATAAAATCAATGGGCACATAGTTCCTGTTTGCAAGAATAAGAACATCATTAATTCTTCCCAAAGTATTTTTAATAGTAGAATCCGCCAGCTGCAAATTAAGAGAACATTCTTCAATATTGGTAAGACCAAGCACATCACATGAAGATTTCAGAATTGTGGAAACACTAGCACCCACATCACCCAAAGCAAAGCATTCATAATTTTTAATTTCACTTTAATTGTAGGTTCCCACTCATAATGCAATTTTCTAGGAATTGAAATCTTTGATTCCAAATTTTCTTCTAAGGATTTCATCATGGCATCAACGATATATTTAGTAAAAGCTTTATTTTTTTCATAAGCATGGGGTGAATCTATCATGGATTGTAGCAAAAAAATACAATCAACCAAGGATCAACTCTCATAATTAAAGTATTTGTAATCAAAAATAGTTTGCACATCACTAGTGAAAGTCTTGACCTCTCCAAATCCACTTTTATAAAAAATTTCATCAAGATTTTCACCCTCCAAATCATTTGGATGCCCTCTAGCTAAAGTTGACTATTCTTCAGTCCCTTTATCATCATTTTTAACATTATTAAAGAAGGAATCAATAGAGCATACACTAATCATTTTAATATCTTCATCATTGCTATCCTCTAGAGAAATTTGTTTAGCGGCCATTTGATTCAATAAAGTGGCTTGTGCATCAGATATTTTCCCTATCAAATTTTCAGCATGAGCATACTTAATTTGGAGATTAGCAACTTCTGTACTAATACCATCAAGTTGTTTTGTTATGGCCTCTAGTGCGATAGAGTGTCTTTAAGCTCCTCGGTGAAATACTTGTTATGCTCAAATTGTGTAGTCATATATTCCTTGGTACTTTTTTCAATCTCTAGCAAAATATTGTGGTAAGGAACATCATAATATCTTTGTTGAGGCATCGTGCCTATGCAAACAAGAGATCTGACGAGAAAAAGGCAAACAAAAAAGAGAGGGCGAATAGAACGGCAAATTTGTGAAGTGGGGGAGAGGAAAACGAGAGGCAAATGGAAAATAATGTAAATTGCAAGGAGATGAGGTTTGTGATTAGGAACTTGGTAGATGAAATTGCTTCCTCCCTGACAACGGCGCCAGAAATTCCTTTGATGTTGCTTGAGACTGCATCGGTATTTCCCCAAAGAGGAAGGGATGATGCAGCATAACGACAATAAGTATTTCCCTCAGTTATAAAACCAAGGTATTAATCTGTAGAGGAAGATCAGGCACCCAGGTAAATATCACATGCACAAAAATAAAAACTACTTGCAACCCGCCGCAAAGAGAGGTTGTCAAGCTCTCTATGGTAATAAGATTGATTAGGTAATGATAGTTTTGGCAAATAGATCTCGCAAGAACACAAAATAAAATAAGTAAACAAAAAGTGCAACAAGGTATTTTTGGTTTTTTTGATTAACAGATCTAAAAACAAAAAGGCTCAGGGGCCATAGGTTTCACTAGTGGCTTCTCTCATGAGTATAGCACACGGTGGGTGAACATATTGTTGTTGGGGAATTGATAGAAGAAGAAATAATCATGACGATATTCAGGAAATGATTATTATATAGGCATCACATCCAAGATAAGTAGACCAAAATGATTCTGCATCTACTTCTATTACTCCACACATCGACTGCTATCCAGCATGCATCTAGTGTATTAAGTTCATGGAGAAACGGAGTAATGCAATAAGAACAATGACATGATGTAGACAATATCTATTCATGTAGGAATAGACGCCATCTTGTTATCCTTAATGGAAACGATACATGCATGTCTTGCTGCTCCTTCTTTCACTGGGAAAGAACACTGCAAGCTCGAACCCATCACAAAACACCTATTCCCATGGCAAGAAAAATCGATCTAGTTGACCTAACTAAACCAACGATTCGAAGAAGAAATACAAGGCTATAAGTAATCATGCAAACAAGAGATCAAAGAAGACTCAAATCATATTCATGGATAGAAACTGATCATGAACTCAGAATTCATCGGATCCCAACAAACACACCGCAAAAGTCATTACATCAAATAGGTCTCCAAGAGACCATTGTCTTGAGAATCATAGAGAGAGAGGAAGCCATCTAGCTACTGCCTATAAACCTATGGTAGACTACTCACGTATCATCGGAGAGCCACCTATGATGAAGATGAACCCCTTCGTGATGGTGTTAGATTGGATCTCGAGGTTCTAGAGCTTGCGGCGGCTGGAATTGTGTTTTGTTGACTCCCCTAGGGTTTTCCAAATATTTGGGAATTTATAGGGCGAATAGTCGGTTGAGGGGGGTCCCGAGGTGGGCACCCTCCACCAGGCCGCGTGAGGGGCCTCTGGCGCCCTGGTGGAGGGTGGCCACCCTGGGCCCCCTCTCCTATTGTTCTTTGGCCCATCCTGGCTCTTCTGGTCCATGAAAAATCTCCAAAAATTCCCGTAGCGTTCGGGCTCTATTTGGTACCAATTTTCTACGAAGTAAAACACAAGAAAAAACAACAAGTGACACTTTGGCACTATGTCAATAGGTTAGTCCCAAAAAATGATATAAAGTTGCTATAAAATGATTGTAAAACATCCAAGATTGATAATATAACAACATGGAACAAGCAAAAATTATAGATACGTTGGAGATGTATCACACCTTCCTTCCGGAGGTGATGGAACACTCGCAAGCCATTGTGATGCGTGAGGGGGTGCTTCATATCCGGGATGTTCAAGGACCCAAAAGGAGGGAAGCGAGAAGGTCTGGCTTGCAGCAGTGGCATGAGATCTTTAAGTGCCAAGGGATGGTGGAACATGGACTCATAGCCAACCAATCATGATGACGGATTTTATTTGTGAGCATAAGATGGACAACAAGGAAACCACGGAGATGATCTTCAAGCTCCATGACAGGCTCCAATATCCCCAGGCTCAAATTTATGATCTACAAAACCAAAACTGTGAGTATGAATCTCGTTTCAAGAGGACGAGTATAACTACAAATTTCAAAATCCCTCAGACCAACTCTTCCTTCTTCAACGGGGATCCTATGCCCTGGAAGACGGAGGACATGTTTAATACTTCATGACCACCATCACCTAAGAAGGACAACTGAGTACATGGGTATGGGCACCACCCTTAGCTTGTTTAGAGCTTGGGGGAGGTGCCCCGGTATGTATCACCACCACTTTTGCCATTATCATATATTTTAGTTTGATCCTTAGTTATTTCGTGATCTAGATGAATAAAAGTTTAGCACTGCTTTGCTTAGAGTGCTTGCTTTGTGATCGATCTATCCATCCTTGTAATCAAGTGTGAGAGTTATATAATAAAGATTAGTTGATTTTTTTTGCTTTACTATCATGCATCAATCATAGCAATGAAATAAATGGAATAGAAATATCATATGCTAATCCCATGGGGAGTTGTGACTTCACATAGAAATTAGTATGTTTAATAAAAGTTGTTGGAAGTTAACAAACATAGTATTATACATTGATACAATCCATGCAAGATTACAAAAGAGTAGAGTAGATTCTCATACAAATATACTATCTTGGACATCTTTGATGATTGTGAGCCCCCATCAAATATTATATAATGATTGAATTTGTTGATGTTAGACAAGGAAGACATCATAATGAGTGATGTTTGTTTACATACACACATAAGTTATATTGTCATGGATCCGCTAACATGTGGTGCCTGTCTAGGATCTTTTTCTAGCCCAAAAATTCACACTAAGTAGAGAGATATAGTACTTGTGTATCCATAACCCTTAAACCTAGTTTATTGACATGAGAGCCCACCATATCTACCTATGGATTGAATAATATCCTTCAAGTAAGTTGTCATTGGTGCATAAGGCAATAAAAAGTGCTCCTAAATATGTATGATCTTTTATTGTATGGAAAATAAGCTTTGTACGATATTGTGATGGCAAAGTAACAAAAGCGATAGACTGCATAATAAAGGTTGCTATCATAAGGGGTAATATAAAGTAATGTTCCTTTACATTAAGAGCTTGGACATCCAAAAATAGAAAGCACATGAAAACCTTTGCTTACCTCTGTGAAGGGCCTAACCTTTACCTTCACGTATTTACTTTTATGCAAGAGTCAATAATGTTTATTCCTATTCCAATCTATTAATTCTCTAGTGGCAAGCATCATGTGTTGGGGAAAGATCTAGGCATATATATCCATTTGGATGTAGATGATCATGAGTCATTATTCTTGACATGATCCTTGAGGTAAGTAAGTTGGGTGGTGAAACAATAAAGCCCCTATCTTCCTATGTGTCCGATGGAAACATTAGCTCCAAAACAAATATGCATTGAGTGTAAGCAATCATCAAATACTAAATTATAGTTGACTATGTCAACTTGATAACGTGAAAAGATCTTACATAGACTCTTATCTGAAATATGATGAAAAGATCTTACAATGACTATGAACATAGTGTCGTCGTTTTCTCACGACAGATGCCATGGGGTGGCTTATCGTAGGTGGTTGGGGCCAGAGGACGCCGAAGGGCTCTGGGTGCGAGATTGGGCACAAGCGATGATGACACACGAAGTACCCAGGTTCAGGGTCCTCCGGGGGAGGTAATAGCCCTAGTCCTGCTTGGTTTTGTTGGATGGATAGGTATGAGTACAAGGGTGCTCCTGGAGTTGTGTCTAGAGGAGGAAGAAGGGGCAGCCGGCTCCTCTTCCTCCACTGCTAGAAGGGGATGTGTGGGGAGGATTGTTCATGCGTGGATGTGTCTATCCATGATCATCCATCACCGTTGCATGGGGGCTCGGGGGGTTTTATAGGACAACCCCCCGGATCTTACAATATGCTTTAAGTACCAAGGTGGGAGGACCTGGCTGTCTGTCTCTCTGGCTGGCCAGAGGGTCCCGCCGCTCATGCCGTCTCGTCATAGGCGAGGCCTGTCGACCTAGCGGTCCCATCTCCCATTGGGGCCTGCCAGCCGGCTCTGCGATTGGCCCTTACCCACCTGCCGCGGCACGGGTCGCTCGGGGAGCGTCGTCTAGCGCCAGTCGGCCGAAGTCTCCGGTAGGGCCGGCGGCACTGTAGCCATGTCGAGGCAGGTAATCGAGTGGCGAGGGCGTGCCGGCACTGTTCCCCCGCCCGGTCGCGCTCACCAAGGTCAGCGGCCGGGACGGTTGGACTGTAGCCACGCGCTATAGTGCGTAAGCGACCACTATAGCCACAGGGCCGCCCGGCGTGCCGGTCGCGTCGCGTCGTCGTAACCCTGCGCAGAGGGACAGGACAAGGCATGTCCGTCCCAAGGTCAATGGAAGAGCCGGCCCGTGGGCAACCGGCCACGCCCAGCCGGCCGAGGGTCCAACCGGCTCCTTGACCAGCCGGCCGGGGCGCCAGCCAGGACTGGCTTGCGCCGGACGTCCTCCAGCTGGCCACGGCCAGCCGGTCGCGTAGTTTTTCTTCGAAGCGAAAGGGGGAAGACCCTGTTGCTTTGGCCTACCTAGGGGTAATAACCCCGTCAATAGCCCCCGAAGCCGGCAGGGGCCCGCGTCTGGCGGATGGTGGGGAGCCGGCAGCTTCCCCTCAGGGCCACCCACCTCCGGCTCAAAGGAGAAGGGGCAGCCGAGTCGGCCGTTGGATCCGATGCCTCGGGTACCGACGTGCCGCCCCGGGACCCGCGCCGGCACACGGCATGGCACGTGGCGAGTAATGATGCAGCGGGTCCCGCCCATGCGGGGAGACGGGATGTCGCCCAGGCCTAGCCCGGTAGGACCCAACCGTAGCCTCATAGGCTTCGGGGTGCAGGATAGGATCCTTTGCGCCCTGAAGTGGCCGTTACCGCCCAGGGCCACCCACACGCGCGGAGTTTCCAGGGGGAGTGGGCTCAATCGATCCCACGTCCCTCGGTCGTGGCCTCCCCTATAAAAGGAGAGGAAGGGCAGGGGTGGAGGTACTCGCGCCCCACTTGCCTCCTTGCGGCTCTTCTTTGTTGCCTCTCTTCCTTCCTCGCACACCGTCGCACCCGAGCCCGTGCCCGCACACCGCACCGCCGCCGCGATGGGCGATGGACGCGGTGGCAGTTGGGCTGGCTCCTTCGTGGTTGAGGGGGACATCGCTGAGCTGCACTGTGCGCGCATGCTGCCGCTGGTGGAGGGGGTGGCCACACGCGTGTCGGGCGACGAGATAGCCTCGATGCCACAGCCAGGGGAACACGTCGTGTTCCTCTGGCACTTTTCCTAGGGCTTCGGGCTCCCGGTGAGTATCCTATTCCGTCTTCTCCTCGATACCTTTGACCTCCAGTCGCACAACCTTGGCCTGAATTTGATTTTGTACCTCTCCACCTTCGTAATGTTGTGTGAGGGGTACCTCGGTATCCTTCCTTTCATGGACCTTTTGAATGCCCTCTTCTACCTCAAACCTCTGAAAAGCGACGCCTGTGGGGGCACGGTGGTGTGCTGCCGCGGCGTTGCTCACTTTCCTCCTCTTTCCCTTATCGACTCCGTCAAGGGGTGGCACCAGACGTTCTTCTATGCGAAGAATGTCAACCCAAGGACAGACTACATCCGGCTGCCGCCGTTTGAGGACAGGCAGTCCTCCCGGCAGAATTGGCTGGGGTCTGCCCCGCGCGGCGTGGCCTTGGGCGAGCTTGCTCGGCTCGTGCAACTGAAGAGATCCGAGGGGCTGGTCGCTGCCGACCTGGTGGCGTCCTTTGTCTCGCACCGGGTGTCGCCCCTCCAGATGAGGCCACACCGGATTTGCGAAATGTCCGGCCGGCACGATCCGTGCCGGTTGTCCACTGTCGAGCTGACACCGGCTCAGGTGGCGAAGCGGGTGAACGCCCTCAGGACGTTCAAGCGGAAGCCTACCTCGTGGTCCTTTGGCATGGAGCCGTACGACCGCATCAACCGGCCTCCCCTGGTGAGTTTTTTCATCGAGGCAGTTCTTTCTTGTTGGGTATTCCCCAGCCGGCAGCCGGCTGGAGAACTTACATTGAAGTTTTGACCACAGCTGCTGGTGCGACAGAACACGCTGGACGCCCCGCACCCATAGATCTTCGAGGCAGAGCGTGAGGACTCCAACTCTGAAGACTACCAGACGGGAGGCCCCCGGAGAAAGGAGTGGACTCCTCGGGAGGAGCCGACGAGCCAGCGAATCCGCGAGGCGGTGCTCCTGGTGGAGCCGGAGGGTCCGGCGCAGCCGGAGAACCAAGCGGAGCGGGTGAGTTCCCTCTTGCCCCCTCCATCAGGGACTGGACAGATGATGATGATGATGATGATGATTTGATGATTCTAGACGGGCCTCCTCCTGGAGCGCGCCAGGACCGGAGGAGCGAGGAGAGACCGGCTCGAGGCCCGACAGCCGAAGCGGCCGGCCGGGGAAGAGGCCAACTCAAGAGGGGCAGGTGTCCAAGCTGCCCAGTCCGAAGCGGGTGAAGATGGCCATGCGGAAGCCGCCGCCACGTGCCAAGCGGGCCTTTCCCCTCGTTATCGCAAAGTTCTTTGTTTTTGCATAAGTTTTGCTTCCGCCTTGCGAGCTGGTTAACGACCAATTCTTGGATGCTGTAGTGACCCCATCGAGCTCCACGAGGAGGAGCCGGCGGGGGAGACGACGGATGCTGCCAATCGGCTGGCTCACGAGCACGCGGCCACCTAGCGGGAGGAAAAGAGGAGGCACGCGGAGCTGCGAGCCTCCAGGTCTGGTACGTGAGGAGGGGCGGCGTACTCCAGGACCTCGAGCAGCCGGAGGAGGAGGAAGTCGGCGAACCCCCCACAGGCGTCGGACTCGGTAGCGGAGTTAACCCGCATGTCGAGGCCTCCATGAAGTGAGCCACGGGGGGCGGCCATGGACCCGCCAGTGCCTCCGCCCGCGCAAGAGACGGCCCAGGCAAGGGCGGCGACGATGGAGCCGGCTCCCGAGGCGACCCGGCCTGAGGTGCCGGAGGTGACCCCGCCTGCGGCTGAGCCGGCCCGTGTCGAGGTGCTGGAGGTCCCGGCGGCCCCAGAGGCGGTGCCGGAGACGACGGCCATGGAGGTGGAGGAGCCCTCCGTCGCGACCAACGTGCTGGAACGACAGGAGTAGGAGGAGGCGAGGGCGGTGGGCAGGGGGCCGGCAGGGAGCGACTCCCACACCCTTCCCTTGTCGATCCACCCCCAGCGGCTAGCGCCATGGGGAGCCCGGGCGGTAGCGGCGGCCGGGCCAGGAGGCCCTTGTGATCGATGCAGGAGGTGCTCCAGGACTAGGAGGCACTAGCGAGTGTGCCGGTCCTGCCGGCTCCCCCGGCGGATGGCCTGGTCCCCTCTTTCGGGGACTTAGGGAGCGTCTTGGACCGGTGCGGCAGGAGCTTGCCCGGTTTGCGGAGGCGGCCTACGCCGCCCTACAACTTGCGGAGGTAAGCCGACACATTGTCTTAGACTTTTCAGTGGGGGCACATGAGCGCACCCACTGGGTGTAGCCCCTGAGATGCGGGCCGGCTGACCGGCTGACGGGCAGCCGGGCCGGATCTCCTTTGAGCATGTCTTGGCCTTTGCCTTTTTTGCGACAGGAGGGAACCTCTCTACGGCAGAAGCTATTCGTGGAATAAGTCTCCATCCACGATCGTGCGAAATACGGCTTCTACCGCCTGCAGGAGGAGCTGGCGCGCGTGCAAGGTGGGTTGCACTTCGTAGGAGAGGCATATAGCCCGCGGGAGTCGGCTGACGTTGGTTGTGTCTTGCAGGTGAGCTGGCCACCCTTTAAGGGGAGAAGACCGGGCTTGTCGCTGAATGGGACCGGCTGGTCCGGGACGTCCAAGCGGCCGCACAGGAGACGGACCGGCTGGCCACGCTGCTGGTTGACGGGGAGGCGGCCCGAGACCGCCTCAAGGCCGAGGCGGCAAAGGAGGTGGTGTCCTGGGAGGCGTCCGTCAAGGAGGCGGCTGATGCTGCCCTAAGGACTGCCGCCCTTCAAGGCGAGGTGACCCACCTCGAGAGGACGCTCGAGGAGGTCAAGGGTTCCCTCGCCACCTCGGAGCGGCCCGAGAGTCGGAGCACAATGCGGCGCTCCACTTCGCCATTGGGGTGGATGATGTCATCGAATGTAGGCAATCTTTCTCTTTCCCAACCGGTTGCTCTTCCCTTTGCCGTTTCTCGTGTTTCATCTTGCTTTTTCTTTCCTTCTCTTCTTCCTTCCAGGGCATTTCTCGGAAACTCATCGTCGTGCTACGCGTGCCATTCAGGAGCACCGAGAATACCTTTGGGAGTGCGATCGCTCCATCGAGGAGCATGCCGCGTGGGACATGGAGGAGATTGGGCTCACCGTCGAGATGCGGATGACCCATCTTGAGTGGAGCGTGGAGCGGCTCAAGACCGCCGGCAAGGAGGTCATCCCCGCTCTATGGCCGGGCCGTGGGGAGCTCCGATGCACCGCATGGCTTAGTGGCTGGAGCACGCCGTCCCTCGCCTCGAGGCCTGGAAGGCGTCGGCTGCCCGAGCCGGGGCACAGATGGCGCTCCAGTTCATCATGTCTTGGTACTGTGGTGTGGACCTAGGCCGGCTGGCGACCATGCAGGACGTGCCGGCCGTAGAGCGGGAGGCCAGCAAGCTAGCCTTGGTCCAGCAGGCCAACAAGCTCGCGTCATATGTTGATGCGGACGAATTCCTTCCGGCCCTTGACGAGGATGGCGAGCCGTTGCCTGAGTACTCCTTTGGCATCCCTCATGGCCCAGCGGATGACGAAGTCGCCGACGAGAGCACCAACTTGAGCGGCGAGATGGCCGAGACCGAGGAGCCCGCCTCAAAGGCCAAGGAGGCCGACCCGAAGGGTGCGACCACCTCCGAGGCGAGGACCGAGCCGCCCCGTGACGCGCCGGCTGGGGGCACGCTAGCTGGCGACATGCCGGTGGCCTGAGCCCCCGGGCGTCTTTTTTATCTTTCTCTTTTTTCTCTGTGCCTGTAAAACTTGAATCCACCCAGTGGGGGTGTTTGTGTAATGAAATGAATGCTGACCGTGGGCCACTTTTGCCTTAATATTTATGCCATGAATATTCTGTCGTGTTTGCCTTGTGACTCATGCCGCCTCGTCCTTATCATTATTTGCCCACCTCGACTCTTTCCGTTTCTATTCCTTTCCCCTTTGGTTTTGGCACCGCCAGCACGACAGTTGGGAATTGGTTTATAGCTGGGTTGGGGCGTTCGCCTCAAGGGAACCGGTTCAAAACTTAGGAATCACGACGGTTTTTGGGATAAGTAGAGTGGTAGAGACGCGGTGATGGTCCGGCTGGGCCCCGAAGGGGTCTCCCTTTGTTTCGACCTTTTGTGTGAGCCAAACCTTGCCGCCCCGAGGCCCTGTCAGCCGGACAGCCGGGGGCCGGTTCCGTAGCTGGTAAGGGTGGGGAAGTTTGGCTGGCTCACATTACTTAGCCATTTTCCAGAGAGGCGCTTCTAGGCCCAGCTGGCTAGCCCCCGGGCCCAGGAGCCGGGCTGGGAGCCGGTGAGTGAGGAACACTTTTGAAAGAAACAAAACAGGGCACGCCGCAAGAGCGGGCTTGGGGTGCCCATTGCATTCATAAGCCCAAAAGGATGGGGATACATACATACATCGACTTTTCTCAGCAGTAAAACGGGCGCAGGAGTGCTGCGTCCCATGGGAGCTCCGTCTCTTCACCGGAAGCATCTCTTTTGCACTTCTGTGGCTTCTGGGCATCTATCAAGTAGTATACATTGTTGTGTAGCGCCTTGCTGATGATGAACGAGCCCTACCATGGGGAGGACAGCTTGTGCTGTCCGGCGGTTCGCGGGATCCGTCTGAGGACCAGGTCCCCCTCGCGGAACAAGAGTGGTCGGATCCGCTTGCTGTGGTAGTGCCGGAGCTTCTGGTGGTAGATCACCGTCCGGCTCAAGGCCTATTCGTGAGCTTCCTCAAGTAGATCGACGCCGTGTTCTCTTGCCTCCTTAGCGTCCTTCTCCGTGTCTAGGGAGGCCCGAGGCGAATCGAACTCGATGTCGGTGGGGATGATCGCCTCAGACCCATACACAAGGAAGAAGGGAGTGTAGCCGGTTGACCGGTTCGGGATGGTCCTCAGACTCCAAAGGATGGCCGACAGCAAATCGATCTAGCAACCGGACGACCTTACCAACGGCGTCATGAGCCGGGGCTTGATGCTGGATTGGATGAGGCCGTTTGCCCTCTCGACCTGGCCGTTTGACTGTGGATGAGCGATGGAGGCCAGGTCGAGTCGGATTCCTTGCTTGGAGCAGAAACACGCGAGTGCGCCCTTGGCGAAATTGGTGCCGTTGTCGGTGATGATGCTATGGGGAACGCCGTAGCGTACCGTGATGTCGTCGATGAACCAGACGGCCGTGGGGCCGTCCGGCTTCTTGATTGGTCGCGCCTCGATCCACTTGGTGAATTTGTCGATGGCCACCAGCAAGTGCATCATGTTGCCTCGAGCGGTCTTGAACGGGACCACCATGTCCAGCGCCCAAACGGCGAAAGGCCACGAGAGGTGGGTGGTTTGGAGGGCCGTTGCCAGGAGGTGGCTTTGCATGCTGAAGCGCCGGCAGGCCTCGCACTTGTCGACCAACTTCTTGGCCGCCTCGAGGGCCGTTGGCCAGAAGAAGCCGTGCCGGAAAGCCTTGGCTACCAGGGTCCAGGAGGCGGCATGATGCCCGCACTCTCCCTGGTGAATGTCGAGGAGGATCTCCAGGCCCTTTTCCGGCTTGACGCATCGCTGAAAGACGCTGGTGGACGAGCTCGTTGTTGATGATGTCATAGATCGTGGCCCGGTGCTGGATTTGCCTAGGCAGAGCCTCATCCGGAGGCAGCTCTCCTCGCAGAAGAAACGCTAAGATGGGTTGGGCCCACGAGGGGGCCGAGACGGCGGCCGGCTCGGGAGTCCCGGGGGCTGGTTGATCAGTCCTGGGGACCGGCTAACCAGCCCCCGGGACCGGCTTGGGAGCCCCCGAGGATGGTTGGTCAGCCCCCGGGTTTGGCTCACCGGCCCCTAGGGCTGGCTAGTCAGTGATCATCATGACGGCCATCTCACCAGGGCTGGCCACCTCGGGCGCCGCCGGTTCGATCGGAGCCTGCTGGGCAGCCGATGGTTCGGGAGCCGGTGGTGAAGTTGCCGGAGAGGCGGCCGAGGCCATCGATGGGCCGGCGACACCCGCTGGCAAGAAGATTGACTCTGATTCTGCAGAAGGCTTGATCGATGGCTTGAGCAGCCGTTCGAGGGAGACGTCGGCTGGGAAGGCCTGTCGGGTGGAGCCAATCTTTGCCAGCCTATCCGCCGCCTCGTTGTCCGCCCATGGGACGTGATGAAACTCACAACCCTCGAAGAGTCGGTGAGTTGTTATACGAGGAAGCGGTAGCTGGCCATGTTGGCGTCCCTGGCATCCCATTCACCGGAGACTTGCTGCACCACGAGGTTGGAGTCCCCGAAGCATAGGATGCGCCTGATGCCGATCTCCTTGGCGAGCCGGAGGCCATGGACGATGGCCTCATACTCAGCCATGTTGTTGGAGGCAGTGAAGTGGATCTGGATGGCGTATTTGAGCCGATCACCTTTCGGGGAGGAGAGGACTATGTCGGCACCCAGTCCGGTCCTCATTTTCGAGCCATGGAAGTGCATGCGCCAGCGCATGGAGTCTAGGGGAGGTGGAACGAACTCCGTCTCCGCCCAGTCGACGAGGAAATCCGCCAATGCCTATGACTTTATGGCGGTTCTTGGCTCATATTGGATCTCATGATCGGCGAGGGCGATGACCCATTTGGCGATCCAGCCGGTGGAGTCCCGGCCGCTCATGATCTCGTCGAGCGGGGCCGTACTCACCACGGTAATGGTATGCTCTTGGAAGTATTGCTTGACCTTCTTGGCGGCGAAGTATATGCCATAGAACAACTTTTGGCAATGGGGGTAGTTCTGCTTGGATGAGGAGAGGAGCTCACAGAGATAGTAGACGGACCATTGGACTGGTAGGGACTTGCCCTCCTCCAGCCACTCGACCACCTGGCTGACGCCGATGACGCGGGTGGTCGCCGCGATGTAGGTGAGCAGCGGTTCCTTCTCAGTCGGCGCGGCCAGGACGGGCACACGGGTGAGAGGCTTCTTGAGGCCGTGGAAGGCCTCATCTGCCTCGTCAAGCCAGTTGAAGATGCTCGGCTGCTTGGTTTGACCCGGCTCGATTAGAGCCGTCTTGCGAAGGAGCCCGTAGAGGGGCAGGGCCTTCTCTCCCAGCCGGCTGATGAACCGGTTGAGTGAGGCAAGGCAGCAGGTGAACTTCTGGATGTCATGGAGCCGGGTCGGCTTCGGCATGCGTTCGATCGCTCAGATCTTCTCGGGGTTAGCTTCGATGCCGCGGGTGGACATAAAGAAACCCAAGAGTTGACCGGCGTGGACGATGACGACACACTTCTCCGGGTTGAGCTTGATCTTGTACTTGCGTTAGTTCGCGAAGGTCTCCCGGAGATCATCGAGGAGGCTGAAGTGCTTCTTGGTTTTGACGACGATGTCGTCAACGTAGACGTGGACGTTCCTGCCTATCTGAGGCAGGAGGCACTTCTGCATGCACCGTTGGAAGGTGGCGCCTGCATTCTTCAGGCCGAAGGACATTGTGATGTAGCAGTAGGCCTCGAAGGGCGTGATGAAGGAGGTCTTGAGCCGGTCTTCCAGATCTAGCTTGATCTGGTGGTAGCCTGAGTAGGCGTCCAGGAAGGACAGCAAGTCGCAGCCGGCCGTGGAGTCGATGACTTGATCGATCCGCGGCAGGGCGAATGGGTCATTGGGACACGCCTTGTTCAGGCTAGTGTAGTCGATGCACATGGGTCAGGTCTTGTTCTTCTTCGGTACTAGGACTATGTTTGCCAGCCAGTCCGGGTGGAATACTTCCATGATGAACACGGTTGCGAGCAGCCGGGCGATCTCTTCGCCTATAGTACCCCGCTTCTCCTTGGAGAAGCGACACAGGGGTTGCTTGACCGGCTTGACGTCCGGACGGACGTGGAGTTTGTCCCGATTCTTCCGGAGGAAGTCGACAAGCTCGCCTTCCTATTTGCTGTGGAGGCAGGAGCCGATTGTGACGCATTGAGCCGGGTTTCCCGGGTCGAGTGGGATTTTCTTGGTGTCTTTGGACAGCTGGAAGGAGGCCTCGCCGACTGATTGCAAGGGCGGAGTTGGCACGGCTGGCTGGCTGGCGGCTAGGGCCACAAGTCGGTCAAGCTGCCGCCTCTCCTTGGCGACTGCCAAGGCCTCAGCCAGCCGACTGCCGTCTCGAGCGCACTCGAGTGACATCTAGTAGTCGCCCTTGATGGTGATGATTCCCTTGCGGCCCGACATCTTGAGCTTGAGGTAGGCATAATGGGCAACCGCCATGAAGCTGACAAGAGTCGGCCAGCCCAACAACACGTGGTAGGGGCTTGCGAGGTCCATGACCTCGAACAACACTGGCTCGCGGCAGAAATGGTCGGGTCCACAGAAGAGGACGTCGAGCGTGATCTTGCCAACAAGGGAGCAGGACTTCCCAGGCACGATGGCGAGGAAAACCGTCCGGCTCGCCTGCAGGTCCTCTATCTTCAGCCCCAGCTTATGCATCGTGTCGAGGAAGAGAATGTTGATGCTACTGCCGCCATCTATCGGCACCCATGAGAAGCGGCAAGCTCACTCCTTGGTGGCGATGGTGGGGTCAAGGACCAAGGCATAGCTATCAGGATTCGGCATCATGCCAGGGTGATCGGACTACCTCCAAGTGACCGTCTTCTCCGACAAGTGCATGAATTGGGGAGTTGCCAGCATGGTGGCATCCACATCACGGCAGAGCCGGCGCTGAGCGTGTTTGCCTGTCTCTTCACTAGTGAAGACGACGTAAGAATTATCCTGGTTGGGGAACTAGTCGATTAAGCGACCGTTGTTCGGAGCCGTTGTCGGCGCCGGGGCGGCAGCTTGGGGCGGGGTCGGCGCACGGGCTGACGGTGCGGGGGGAGCCAGAAGGCCGTCCCCCGGGCCAATCGCTATGAGAAGCTGCACTGCCGAAGCGTGTGCGTAGAGGGTTTGGCCCCTGAATGGTTCTTGCAGGGGAGATCGAGCATTTGCTCGAAGGTGCACTTCGGCTGCCAGGCAGCCTTGCCGGTGCGCTGGCGCTGGCCGGAAGGCTGGGCAACCGGCTCCTGATCCTCGACGGTATTGACCTGTCGGCTCCCGTAGCGGGGATCCGGCTGGTCATTCTTGCGCTTGTTGTTCTGCGGCTACCAGTTGTCGGCAGCCGGCCGGGTCGTGGCCGACGTTGTTGTTGCCTTGGCAGGCGGGGTCGTCTTGACCCAGATGGCCGAATCGGCCATAGCGTATTTGTCCGCCTTGGTCATGAGCTCGGCAAGCATGGCCGGCTCGGAGTACAGGAGCTTATGCTTGAGAGGGGTGCCGTCCTGGCACCCCTCGATGAAGTATTGCACGGCTTGCACCTCGTGCACCCCCTCGCACGAGTTGCGGAGCTCGGTCCACTGGGTGAGGTAGTCGCGGAGGGATTCGTCTGGCCCCTGAACGCACATGGCGAGTTCACGAGGACGGCCAGGCCGCTTGTAGGTGCCACTGAAGTTGCGGACGAAGGCCTCCTCGAACTCCATCCAGGTGTTGATGCTGCCGGCCGCCAGGCTGTTGAGCCAGGTGCGGGCCGAGCTGATCAGCATGAGGGGGGCATAGTGAACGGCTACGCGCTTATTCCCCCCGGCGATGCCTACTGTGGTGGTGTACTCGATCAGCCAGTCTCCGGGTTTGGTGGCCCTGTAGTATTTCGGGGTGTCCCTAGGGAGCGTGAAGCCAGTTGGGAACGGCTTGACGCGAATCCGGGGGCCGAAGCAGGCCAGACCAATCGAGCCCTCCTCCTTGAGGAGGGCGGATTGCACGAGTTTGTCGATGCGGTTGCGGGCGTCATTCTCACTATGGGGGACGCGTGGTCCGAGCCGAGCCGAGAGTTTGGGACGGACGGTGGGTGGCGCCGACTGCCGTGACTCACGTCGCGGAGGCAGCGTGTGCCCATGGCTGCGCCGGCTGTTGGATGCCGACGCTTCGTGGTGGCGGCCGCTCTGAGGCGGCTCGTTGGTGCGCCGGCTGCTAACAACCGGCTGCTCAGTCCCCGACGTCTAAGAGGGCCGGGGGTTGTTCGCTTCAGCCCGGCGGCCAGAGACGCGGGGGAAGCAGGAGTACTGGGCCGCCTGTCGGCTGGCAGTTCCCGTGCCCTCGCGCTCGGGTCGAGGGCCTTCAGGGGCGGCGCCGCCCGTCGCAAGCAGATGCTGCTGCGCGTCAGCAGCATCGATGAGCTCCTTGATGTGGCGCTTGTGGGCGGCATGCTCTTCGCCCTCCAAGGTGGCGAATTCTTCGTAGGCCACCTTGAGAGCCCCCAGGTTAGCCGCGGGGGTATCTTAGATGGGCATTTTGCCGCCGAGGATTTTGGCGACCACATGGCCGCAGTCGCGCACAGCCCCATGCCGGCTGGGCTTGATGCCAGCCGGGGTGAGTCAGTAGGCGGAAGCATACTCCCGATGTGCCGCCTTCATGCAGCGCCGCGTGGCCGCGAAGGCAATGGCATCCTCGAACAGGATGCGACGAGCTGCCTCGAGATCGGCCGCGGCGGTGTCGGGGTTCGTTGTCGGGGCGATCGGAGGGCCACACCGAGTGGGTCGGACGTGCCGACGCAGACGGCAGCAGTGGTAGCTGCGACCCGCACCCGTCTAGAGGTGGTGGAGGAAGTGATGGCCATCACTCCCACACGATCATGGGACCCGCTGGGCTGAGCCACAGTGAGTGCGCCCACTGCCATGGGCGGACGAGCACAGACGAGCACCCCCGGAGGGTACTTGTCAGCGGCCGGAGCCTCGGCGAGGTTCAGCCTGCCGAAGTGCTCGGTGAGTGCGTCGATGTTGGCCGTGAGGCTGACGGAGTTGCCGGCAGGGCATGCCAGGGCA
This sequence comes from Hordeum marinum, assembly GCA_022496015.1. Lineage (NCBI taxonomy): Eukaryota > Viridiplantae > Streptophyta > Magnoliopsida > Poales > Poaceae > Hordeum > Hordeum marinum. The sequence goes on from CM039672.1 coordinate 334,162,919, forward strand.
AGGCCCACGAGCTCCCCACGGTTTTGCCGGGACGATCGGAGACGGCGGGGAACGGCGAGGGGTCCCGCCCAGAGCATGAATCTGGACAGCGCCGCGTACGGTCCCATGGTGGGCGCCAACTATCATCGTTTTCTCATGACAAATGCCATGGGGTGGCTTATCGTAGGTGGTTGGGGTCGGAGGACGCCGACGGGCTCCGGGTGCGAGACTAGGCACAAACTGTGATGACACACGAAGTACCCAGGTTCAGGGCCCTCCGGGGGAGGTAATACCCCTAGTCCTGCTTGGTTTTGTTGGATGGATAGGTATGAGTAGCGGGATGCTCCTGGAGCTGTGTCTAGAGGAGGAAGAAGGGGCAGCTGGCTCCTCTTCCTCCACTGCTAGAAGGGGATGTGCGGGGAGGATCGTTTGTGCGTGGATGTGTCTGTCCGTGATCATCCGTCCCCGTTGCATGGGGGGCTCGGGGGGGTTTATAGGCCATGCCCCTGGCTCTTACAATATGCTTCAAGTACCAAGGTGGGGGGGACCCAGCTGGCAGTCTCTCCGGATGGCCAGAGGGTCCCGCCGCTCGCATCGTCTCATCGTAGGCGGGGCCTGCCAGCCGAGCGGTCCCATCTCCCGTTGGGGGCCGCCAGCCGGCTATGCGATTGACCCTCACTCACCTGCCACGGCACAGGCCGCCCGGGGGAGCGTCGTCTAGCGCCATCCGGCCGAAGTGTCCGGTATGGCCGGCGGCACTATAGCCAAGCCAGGGCAGGTAATCGAGTGGCGAGGGTGTGCCGGCACTGTTCCCCCGCCCGGTCGCGCTCACCAAGGTCAGCGGCCGGGACGGTTGGACTGTAGCCATGTGTTGTAGTGCGTAAGCGGCCACTGTAGCCACAGGGCCGCCCGTCGTGCCGGTCGCGTCACGTTGTCATACCCACACGCAAAGGGACGGGACGGGGCATGTCCGTCCCAAGGTCAACGGAAGAGCCGGCCCTGGGCAGCCGGCCGCACCCAGCCGGCCGAGGGTCCAACCGTCTCCTTGACCAGCCGACCAGGGCGCCAGTCGGCACTGGCTGGCGCCGGACGTCCTCCAGCTGGCCACGGCCAGCCGGCCGTGTAGTTTTTCTTCGAAGCAAAAGGGGGAAGACCCCGTTGCTTTGGCCTACCTAGGGGTAATAACCCCGTCACCTAGTTTGTTTGTTGTCAATAAAGTTCATGCTCCATACTTCAATGTTTGTGGATAGATTGTTACTTGTTTATGAGAAGCTATATAATAAAAATTGTCACTATGATAATATTCATGATGCTTGGATGTCCGTATTTTGTTTTTACCGACACCTCTCTCTCTAATTATGTGGTCATTATTTTGAGTTCGGCTTTCGCTTGAGGACAAGCGAGGTGTAAGCTTGGGGGAGTTGATACGTCCATTTTGCATCATAATTTCTCATTGATATTGTTTTGGCCATTTTCTATTTTATTATAAAATTCTAATGATTTTTCTCTCTTAATTTACAAGGTACATCACAAATAGGGAAATTGTTAGAAATTGAATTCTGGACCTAAAAACCAAGAAAAAGGCTGAAAATTCTTTGGACTCCAAATGACCTCAAACTCCCCAAGGATTTTTTGTGGACTATATCTGAATTTATGGTGCAAAGAAGTACGAAAGGGGGCCACCTGTTGGTGCCAAGCCCATAGGGAGCGCCCAAGTGGCCTCCGGACCTGCTCTTCTGCTATATGAAGGGTTTTTACCTAGAAAAATCAATAGGATACTTTTGGGATGAAGCGCCGCCATCTGAAGGAAGAAACCTGGGACGAGACCTCTTGCTCTTCGGCAGAGAGATTCTATGGGGGGAAACTTCCCTCTGAGAGGGAAAAATCGAAGCCGTCGTCATCACCAACACTTCCTCCTTCATGGGAGTACCAATCTTCATCAACATATTCACCAGCACCATCTCATCTCAAACCCTTGTTCATATCTATTATTCAATATTTGTCTCAAAACCTCAGATTGTTACATGTGGGTTACTAGTAGTGTTGATTACATCTTGTAGTTCATGCTTGTTGGTTTGCTTGCTGGAAGATAATTTGTTTAGATATTGTATCATATTTATTATACCTCTGATATGGAACATGGTGATGATTTGTGATTAGTTACTTTTTTTCTCCAGTACATGGGAGAAGTCTTGTTATAAGTAATCATGTGAAATTGGCATTCGTTCGATATTTTGGTGATATGCATGTTGTTGCCTCCTTTAGTGGTGTCATGTGAACGCCGACTACATGACACTTCACTATATTTTGTCCTAAGGGAAGGCGTTGTGGAGTAATAGGTAGATGATTCGTTGCTAGAGTGATAGAAGCTTAAACACTAGTTTATGTGTTATTTCATAAGGGGCTCATTTGGATCCGCATGTTTCATGCTATGGTTAGATTTATCTTAATTCTTCTTTCGTAGTTGTGGATGCTTGCGAGAGGAGGTAATCATAAGTGATTTGCTTGTTCAAGTAAGAACAACACCTTAGCACCGGTCCACTCACATATCAAATTATTAAAGTAACGAACAAAAATCATCTCAACATGATGAACATGACTAGATGGAAATTACCATGTGTCCTCGAGAGTGCTTTACTTCATATAAGAGTACTTTTAGTCTCGTCCTTTGCTGCACAAAGGATTAGGCTATATTGCTTCACACTTTTTGTACTTTTGTTACTTGTCACTCGTTCGGAATTATCTTGCTACAATACTATCTATTACTGTTACTTACAACACTTGCAGAGAATACCTTGCTGAAAATTGCTTATCATTTCCTTTTGCTCCTCGTTGGGCTCGACACTCTTACTTATTAAAAGGACTATGGTTGATCCCCTATAATTTTGGGTCATCAATAATCTAGGCTATACTTCAACCGAAACATCAACACAACAAATAACTTGATTATAACATACATTCATGATTACCAATGCCGAGCAATTTTTTGATCCTGACTAACACAAACGGTGCAATGTGTAGTTTCATGGATCCCCAATGCTTTCTCATAGAATTTTGCCCATATATAATTTTTCTGTTACCAAAATACGTTGAATTATAATATTGCATGAACATTTTTCATGTGAACCAAATAATTTCCTTAGAAAAAAAGTAAGCTCCCTTTGCACTATTAATTAGCTTCCTCGATTATTTTCCTTGATTAAGAGAAATAAACATATTTTTCTATAATATAATTGAACAGTAACAGTCTCCTACTTTCATTGCTACGAAAAATAAATATACTTAGATACAACAAATGGGATGCATCTCAATCTCTTGTTTTGAACTTAAACCATGTGTACATAGTTTTTGATATACCTTCTATTTCGAACCCATAAAAGTAATGTTGTTCTTGTAGTGTTTGTTCTCGGTTTAGAATCACTTTTAATATGTGAATTGATATCCCACCAACCAAAAAGAGGAATTTTCTTCTTTCATATTCTGCTGGTTAAGAACATTCTGGTTGAGGATTTCCATCGAGAGTGAATTTATAATCTAATCAACCAACCTAAGATGTTCAACAACACCGTCACAATAATTATTCTCGGACTGATCGTCCCAGTCATTCTTGCGATTACAATCTCATGCTAGGAATGCTCTATAAATTATAAATATCTACTCCTAAAGTCTCAGTTGGTAGTCTCGCCTCACTTCCCACCATTCCATAGACAAACCCTATATTATGATGATAAGTCTCCGTCGTATCTATAATTTCTTGTTGTTTCACGACGATTGTCATGGGAACGAACACCTATGGGATCACGGGGATCCCTTTTAGTTCGGCAGGGGGCGAGCTCGCACAAAGAGCCAGTCTGGTAAGCTGCGCACGGGGAATTTTTACCTAGGTTCGGGCCGCACGGATGCGTAAAACCCTACTCCTGCTTGGTTGTATTGATCGTGTTCTAGAGTTTCAGCTACAGGAGAGCCATGAACGGTTGCTACGTGAGCTTGGAAACCTCCAGTTGTCTAACTGTCGGGCTGCCTAGTTGTCTAACTGCCCAACTGTACAAAAAAGAGTCCTCTCTGTAATTCCCCAGGCCTCCTTTTATACCTAAAGGGGATCCCAACAGTGGTGTACAGTGTGCACATGGGATGCACAGTGCTACAGTGCTATCATGCCTAACCCTGACGGAGTAGGACAAGAGCTTTAAATGCATCATTAGGGGCCTCAGTCCGTCAGTGGGACGGGACGGGGGCCCATCCCATCGGCGCCACTTAGCTCCCTCCAACGTCGATGCCGCGACATGCGTCCAAGTCAATCGACACCTGGCCTTTGCGCTGGCGATGCTTGCCGGGGCCTTGCCTTGCCGAGGGCCTGGAAGCTCTACAGCCCTCCCGGCAAGGTCTTGCCGGTAGTCTGAGTCTTCTGTGCTGGTGCTTGACAAGTCTTTGCTAGGCCTTGCCGTCGGGGCGGCTACTACTGCCCGTGCACGAGTAAAGGGGCACTAGATGGCCCAAAAACTCTAGTGCACCGATAAGAGCCCTCGGTCCTGGGCCATACACGTCGCAAGGTGTTGTTGGGCTAGGACCAAACAGTGCACGGGCACGCGTGACAGGGCCCTGCAGTTGTGATCATTGCGCTGGCTACACTTCCCCACGATGCCCATAGAATGCGGGTAGGGGGATACGTGCGCGGCACGGCTGCCGAGTTTTCAATTACCGTGTTAGGTCTTTTCCGCCACACGCACTGCATGCATAGCGGGAAGCTAGCAACAGGCGCCCGTGATTTAAAGTCCCTGAGAAAAGGCAGTGACTGTGGCACCATGGATTGGGGCGATGGGGTGGTTGCTGTTCGCCCCATGATCAAGGGCACCATTATTAGAGGAGGTGGGTGGTGTTCTTTGGAGTGGGGGAGAGGCGGCCACGCACTTCCCCCTATAAATTGGGGACAACGGGGGCGGAGCTCATTCACCCTTCTCCCGCCCTTCGAGTGCAAAACTTTGCAGTTCGTCTCCCCCTTGTCTTCTCAATCTTCGGGTAGAACCCACCCTTCACCATGCACAGGGGGTGAAGGTGAGCACCTTCGTCTGCCGCGAGGAGGAGCCCTCGTCTGGATCATGTTGCCGCTTCAGCCGCGGAGACAGAAAGAGGCTCGAGTTCATGTGGTGGAGGAGGCACGAGGAGTCGTGGCCGCCGCGGAGGTTGAGGTCGGGGGAGGCGGAGCGCTGCTCCACCCCTCCTTTGATGCTAGGCACCCCCATCAAAGAGTCCCACACCAAGGGGACAGCGTTGGATTTCGCCTCGAGCTAGGCGGTCCCCTCCGGAGCCATCTGCGCCTCCCACGCCACTGCGCCAGGGCAATGGAGGACGACCAGCCACCCTTTGTGTGGCTGCGGGTGGCAGGGTGTGGACGTCCAGGCGCTCGAGGAACTCGTCGCGCCCATCGTCGAGCGGGTAAGCCAGGTCAAGCGGGTCGAGGGTGACCACCGAGATTAGTTGCCCCATTCGTCGTCACTGCATATGCCAAGAACAATTTATTTCGTGTTAGGGTCTCGGCAAGGCCGATGTAATGCTATCTTCTTATGCCTTGGACGATTGCTATGTTATCTTCCTTGTTAAACTCTTCCTGTGTATGGAATTTTCCCAACGCCCTTTCTGGGGTAATCTTGTCGGCATGTGTAGCCCTACCGCAAGCGCTTTGAGGAACGGGTCCTTAGCAGCCTGCTGGCAGTGCCATTGCCGGCAAGACACCTTGGCGTCCTTGGCGCGGCCGTTCAAGGCATTGGCCATACTCAAAAACGGGATAAGGGCGCGAGCGCTGTCACTTGGATCATTGAGAGGACTCGAAACAAAACAAGGAGCGCGGGTGAAGCCGCTTAAGTTGTTGAGCGGTCCCAAACGCAGTGAGGGCGCGTCCAATCGCGGCAAGGTTCCCGTGCATGCAGGTTTTCCATACAGAAGTCGAAATTGCCCAAGGAAAATAACTCTACGGCAAGGATTCACATGGGGTTTTGCAAGTTATCTTTTTATTGCCTTTCTCCTTCCGGCAAGTTTTTTTGGGACGTCGCTCATAGGTATTCGTACCATCATCCCCCCGGCGAAGCTGCACGCAGGATATCCTTGTGTCCTTTGGGAAAAAGAAAGAAGAGAAAATATGTACATGGAACCTTGGCGGTCCGTTAGTCCTTGCCGGGATTAAGTGCAATGCAACACTTCAGATAAACATGCACATAAGTAAACATGAAAATCGAACAGGATTGCAAAATCCTTAACTTTATTTAACTACGCACAGGGTCTAAGCCTGGCTCTGTACCAAGGATTACATGCTTCAGCGGCAAGGCTTGTTCAAAAGGTGGTAGCCGGGAGTCCGGTCAACCGTGCCTCATGGGTAGAACTTGTGAATGTGTTCAATATTCCAGGAGTTGCTCACTGGGATGCCATGTTTGGACTCCAGGCGGACCGCGCCAGGCCTGGTGGCTCGTACTACCCGATAAGGGCCTTCCCACTTTGGTGTCAACTTGTTTGGATTCTTGGCGGACTGAACTCGCCGAGGAACAAGGTTGCCTTCCTCAAGACTTATGGCATTGCCTTTGTGGCTATGGTAGCGGCGCAAAGCTTGGTGGTAGCGTGCATCTCTCACAGTAGCCTGAAGACGGTCTTCCTCAAGGAGCGTCGCGTCATCTTGCCACAACTGCTCTTGCTCGAGCTCATCATAAGCAAGCATTCGAGGTGACCCGTGTATGAGTTCCATGGGGAGAACTGCCTCCTCCCCATAGACAAGGGAGAAGGGTGTCTGGCCGGTAGCTCGATTTGGTGTCGTCCTGATTGACCAAAGAACCACCAGCAACTCATACATCCAGTTCCTTCCGCACTTGTGCAGCCTATCAAAAGTTCTTGTATTGAGACCTCGCAACACTTCAGCATTAGCCCTCTCTGCTTGGCTGTTGCTCCTTGCGTGGGCAATGGAAGCAAAAAAAGATTTTGCTACCAAGGTCTTGGATGTACTGCATGAAGGTGCGGCTCGTGAACTGTGTGCCATTGTCAGTGATGATCCTGTTGGGAACACCAAACCGGTAAACTAGTCCCTTAAAGAACTTGACAGCTGACTGTGTTGTCACCTTCCTCACTGCTTCCACTTCCGACCACTTTGTGAACTTGTCAATTGCAACGTACAAGTACTCAAAGCCCCGGCAGCGGGGTGAAAGGGGCCCAAGATGTTGAGCCCCCATACTGAAAATGGCTAGGAGCGAGGGATTGTTTGAAGGGCTTGAGCTGGTTGATGTAGTTTCTTCGAATCAAATTGTCATGCTTCACACTTGGTTACTAACGCAGTTGCATCTTGGAGGGCAGTGGGCCAAAAGAAACCTTGTCGGAACGCCTTTTCGGCAAGTGCTCTTGATCCTATGTGGGAGCCACATATGCCTCCATGTATCTCTGCCAACAGCTCCAGTCCATCCTCCCGAGAAATGCACTTGAGTTTCACACCATGCAGTGTCTTTCTGTACAGGATGTTGTCTATGAACTGATGCATATGATATCGGCGGGCTACTCTCTCTTCTTCCGCTTGTTCCTCGGGAGTTCTCCTGTCTAAAGGAAATGGACGATGTGTTGCGCCCATGTCGGAGCCTATGGCTTGACAACAAGGACTAAAGGTGCATCCTCTGCCGGGGTAGCATTTGCCTCGCCGGCAAGGGCTCGAGGGCCTACCGGAGTCTGCCGCGCCTCGGCAAGCCTGGCGGGAGCATATGTTTCTACGGCAAGAGCTAGGCCCCCTGCCGGAGCATAGTACTCACCGACAAGCCCGTCATTCTCTCTAGCAACCTTCTCGCTGGTGGCTTCGGGGAGCTCTGCCGGGAAATACTTGTCGGAACTTAACTTTCTTCTCTTCTCTTGCCCAGTTGATGGTGTCACGGAGGGTTTGTTGGAAATATGCCCTAGAGGCAATAATAAAATGGTTATTATTGTATTTCCTTGTTCATGATAATTGTCTATTGTTCATGCTATAATTGTGTTAACCGGAAACCGTAATACATGTGTGAGTACATAGACCACAACATGTCCCTAGAGAGCCTCTAGTTGGCTAGCTTGTTGATTAATAGATGGTCATGGTTTCATGACCATGGAAATTGGATCTCATTGATAACGGGATCACATCATTAGGAGAATGATGTGGTGGACAAGACGCAATCCTAAGCATAGCACAAGATCGTGTAGTTTGTCTGCTAAAGCTTTTCTAATGTCAAGTATCGTTTCCTTAGACCATGAGATTGTGCAAATCCTGGATACCGTAGGAATACTTTGGGTGTGCCAAATGTCACAACGTAACTGGGTGCTATAAAGGTACACTACGGATATCTCCGAAAGTGTCTGTTGGGTTGGCATGAATCAAGACTGGGATTTGTCACTCCGTGTGACGAAGAGGTATCTCTGGGACCACTCGGTAAGACATCATCATACTGAGCTCAATGTGACTAAGGAGTTAGCCACGAGATGATGTGTTATGGAACAAGTAAAGAGACTTGCCGGTAATGAGATTGAACAAGGTATAGGGATACAAACGAGCGAATCTCGGGCAAGTATCATACCGGTCGACAAACGAAATAGTATACGGGATTGATTGAATCCCCGACATCGTAGTTCATCCAGTGATATCATCGTGGAGCATGTGGGAGCCAACATGGGTATCCAGATCCCGCTGTTGGTTATCGACCGGAGAGGTGTCTCGGTCATGTCTACATGCCTCTCGAACCCGTAGGGTCTACACACTTAAGTTCGATGACGCTAGGGTTATTGGTAAATAGTGTACGTGGTTACCGAAGGTTATTCGGAGTCCTGAATGAGATCCCGGACATTACGAGGAGTTCCATAAGGTTCCGGAGGTAAAGATTCATATATAGAAAGTGAGGTTTTGGTCACCAGACATGTTTCGAGCATCACCGGTAACATACTGGGACCACCGGAAGGGTTTCGGGGGTCCACCAAGTGGGGCCACAGGCACCGGAGGGCTGCATGGGCCTCAAGTGGGAGGGAACCAGCCTCTAGGTGGGCTCTTGCGCCCCCCACAAGGGCCCAAGACGCAACACAGGTGGGAGGGGGCAAACCCTAGGGGCAGATGTGCCCTAGGCCCACCTAGGGCACTGCCCCTCCCACTCCCTTTCCTGGCCGTCGCACCAGATTCCATATGGGCTGCCGCTGGCTCCTAGGGTGGGAACCCTAGGGATGTGCCCTACCTCCTCCTCGTCCTATAAATAGTGGATGTTTTGGGGCTGCCAAGAACACAAGTTTCTTCCTCCCTCGGCCCAGCCCTACTCCTCCTACTCCCCGTTCTCCGTAGTGCTTAGCAAAGCTCTGCCAGAGTACCACGCGGCTCCACCGTCACCACGCCGTCATGCTGCCAGAGCTCTCCCTCAACCTCTCCTTCCTCCTTGCTGGATCAAGGTGTAGGAGACGTCATCGGGCTGCATGTGTGTTGAACGCGGAGGCGCTGTTGTTCGGCGCTAAGATCGGAATCCACCGCGATCTGAATTGCTGCCAGTACGACTCCTCCAACCGTGTTCTTGTAATGCTTCCGCTTAGCGATCTTCAAAGGTATGAAGATGCACTCTCCCCTTACACGTTGATGGTTTCTCCATAGATGGATCTTGGTGATCGTAGGTAGTTTTTGATTTACTACTACGTCTCCCAACAGTGGCATCATGAGCTAGGTCTATGCGTAGAATCTATGCATGAGTAGAACACAAGTTGTTGTGGGCGTCGATTTTTTTAATTTGCTTACCGTTACTAGTTTTATCTTGATTCGGCGGTATTGTGGGATGAAGCGGCCCGGACCAACTTTACACTTACGCTTACGTGAGACCGGTTCAACTGCCTGACATGCACTTGTTGCATAAGGTGGCTAGCGGATGTCTGTCTCTCCCACCTTAGTCGGATTGATTCGATGAAAAGGGTCCTTATGAATGGTAAATAGCAATTGGCAAATCACGTTGTGGTTTTGGCGTAGGTAAGAAACGTTCTTGCTAGAAACCTATAGCAGCCACGTAAAAACTTGCAACTACAAATTAGAGGACGTCTGACTTGTTCTTGCAACATATGCCTTGTGATGTGATATGGCCAAAGGATGTGATGTGATGCATTGTGATGTATGAGATTGATCATGTTCTTGTAATAGGATTCACGACTTGCATGTCGATGAGTATGACACCCGGCAGGAGCCATAGGAGTTGTCTTAATTTATTGTATGACCTACGTGTCAATCATAAACGCCATGTTATTACTTTACGTTATTGCTAATCGTTAGCCATAGTAGTAGAAGTAATAGTTGGCGAGACAACTTCATGAAGATATGATGATGGAGATCATGGTGTCGTCTCGGTGGCAGTGATGATCATGGTGCCCCGAAGATGGAGATCAAAGGAGCAAGATGATATTGGCCATATCATGTCACTATATTGATTGCACGTGATGTTTATCATGTTTACATCTTATTTTCTTAGAACGATGGTAGCTAAATAAGATGATCTCTCACTAAAATTTCAAGAAAAGTGTTCACCCTAACTGTGCACTGTTGCTAAGGATCGTTGTTCCAAAGCACCACGTGATGATCTGGTGTGATAGGTTCTAACGTTCACATACAACGGGTGTAAGCTAGATTTACACATGCGATACACTTAGGTTGACTTGACGAGCCTAGCATGTACAGACATGGCCTCGGAACATGGAAGACCGAAAGGTCGAACATGAGTCGTATAGCAGATACGATCAACATGGAGATGTTCACCATGGATCGTCTCACGTGATGATCGGTCACGGGCTAGTTCACATGGATCATGTGTCAATTTGATGACTAGAGAGATGTCTATCTAAGTGGGAGTTCATTAAATAATTTGATTATGTAAACTTAATTACCACGAACTTAGTCTAAAATTCTCTTTACAATCTATATTGTAGATCCAATGGACAACGCTAATGTCACCCTCAACTTCAATGCGTTCCTAGAGAAAACCAAGCTGAAAGATGATGGAAGCAACTATGCGGACTGGGTCCAAGGCTTGAGGATCATCCTCATAGCTTCCAAAAGATTGTATGACCTTGATGCACCGCTAGGTGACGCACCCATTTTTCCAGCGGATCAAGATGTTATGAATGCTTGGCAGCATGCTGTGATGATTACTTCCTGGTTCAGTGCGGCATGCTTTAAGTTTAGAACCGAGGCTCCAAAAGCGTTTTGAGCAACACGGAGCGTATGAGATGTTCCAAGAGCTGAAATTGGTTTTCCAAGCTCATACCCGGGTGGAGAGATATGATGTCTCCAACAAGTTCTTCAGTTGTAAGATGGAGGAAAATACTTCTGTTAGTGAGCACATACTCAAAATGTCTGGGTTGCACAACAGCTTGACTCAGCTAGGAGTTAATCTTCCGGATGACTCGGTCATTGACAGAATCCTCTAGTCGCTTCCACCTAGCTATAAGAGCTTTGTGATGAACTACAACATGCAGGGTATGGAGAAATCCATTCCTGAGTTGTACTTGATGTTGAAATCAACAGAGGTCGAGATCAAAAAGGAGAATCAAGTGTTGATGGTGAATAAGACCACTAGATTCAAGAAAGGCAAGGGTAAGAAGAACTTCAAGAAGGACGGCAAAGCAATTGTCGTGCCCGGGAAGCAAGTTGCCAGGAAGAAGAACAAGAATGGACCCAAGCCTGAGACTGAGTGCTTTTATTGCAAGGGTACCGGTCACTGGAAGCGGAACTGCCCCAAGTACTTAGCGGATAAGAAGTCCGGCAACATTAAAGGTATATGTGATATACTTGTTATTGATGTGTACCTTACCAGCGCTCGTAGTAGCTCCTGGGTATTTGATACCGGTGCAGTTGCTCACATTTGTAACTCCAAGCAGGAGCTACGGAATAAGCGGAGACTGGCAAAGGACGAGGTGATGATGCACGTCGGGAATGGTTCCAAGGTCGATGTGATCACCGTTGGCACGCTGCCTCTACATCTACATTCAGGATAAGTTTTAAACCTTAATAATTGTTATTGAGTACCAGCTTTGAGCATGAACATTCTATCTCGATCTCGCTTGATGCGAGATGGCTACTCATTTAAATCTGAGAATAATGGTTGTTCTATTTATATGAGAGAAATGTTTTATGGTCATGCTCCTCTGGTCAATGGTTTATTTTTGATGAATCTCGAACGTGATGTTACACATGTCCATAGTGTGAGTACCAAAGGATGTAAGGTTGATAACGATAGTCCCACTTACATGTGGCACTGCCGTCTTGGTCATATTGGTGTCAAACACATGAAGAAACTCCATGCTGATGGACTTTTGGAGTCTCTTGATTTTGAATCATTTGAAACGTGCGAACCATGCCTCATGGGCCAGATGACCAAGACTCTGTTCTCCGGAACAATGGAGCGAGCAACTGACTTGTTGGAGATAATACATACAGATGTATGCGGTCCAATGAGCGTTGAGGCTCGCGGTGGCTATCGTTATGTTCTCACCCTCACTGATGACTTGAGCATATATGGATATGTCTACTTAATGAAACACAAGTCCGAAACCTTTGAAAGGGTCAAGGAATTTTAGAGTGAGGTAGAGAATCAACGTGACAGGAAAATAAAGTGCCTGCAATCTGATCGTGGCGGAGAATATTTATGTCATCAGTTTGGCACGCACCTAAGGAAATGTGGAATTGTTTCACAACTCACTCCACCTAGCACACCTCAGCAAAATGGTGTGTCTGAACGTCATAATCGTACTCTATTGGATATGGTGCGGTCTATGATGTCTCTTGTTGACTTACCGCTATCATTTTGGGGATATGCATTAGAGACTGCCGCATTCACTTTAAATAGGGCTCCGTCTAAATCCGTTGAGACGACACCGTATGAATTATGGTTTGGAAAGAAACCTAAGCTGTCGTTTCTGAAAGTTTGGGGATACGATGCTTATGTGAAGAAACTTCAACCTGAGAAGCTCGAACCCAAAGCGGAAAAGTGTGTCTTGATAGGATACCCCAAAGAAACTGTTGGGTATACCTTCTACCTCAGATCCAAACGGAAAGTCTTTGTTGCCACGAATGGATCCTTTCTAGAGAAAGAGTTTCTCTCGAAAGAAGTAAGTGGGAGGAAATTAGAACTTGATGAGGTAATTGTACCTCCACTCGAACCTGAGAGTAGCGCGACACAGAAAGTTGTTTTTGTGGAGCCTGCACCGGCTGGAGAGGAAGTTCATGATGATGATCATGAAACTTCAGATCAAGTTGCTATTTGAAGGTCCACTAGGACCCGTTCCATGCCATAGTGGTACGGCAATCTTGTCCTGGAGATCATGTTGTTGGACAACGGTGAACCTTCGAACTGTCAAGAAGCGATGGCGGGCCCAGATTCCAACAAATGGCTTGAAGCCATGAAATCCGAGATAGGATCCATGTATGAGAACAAAGTATGGACTTTGGTGGACTTGCCTGATGATAAGTGAGCCATAGAAAATAAATGGATCTTTAAGAAGAAGATGGACGCGGATGGTAATGTGACCATCTATAAGGCTCGACTTGTCGCTAAGGGTAATCGACAAGTTCAAGGAGTTGACTACGATGAGACTTTCTCACCCGTAGCGATGCTGAAGTCCGTCCGAATCATGTTAGCAATTGGAGCATTTTATGATTATGAGATCTGGCAAATGGACGTCAAAACGGCATTCCTTAATGGCTTCCTTAAGGAAGAACTGTATATGATGCAGCCGGAATGTTTTGTCGATCCTAAATATGCTAACAAGGTATGCAAGCTCCAGCGGTCCATCTATGGGCTGGTGCAAGCATCTCGGAGTTGGAACATTCGCTTTAATGAGGTGATTAAAGCGTTTGGGTTTATACAGGTTTATGAAGAACCCTGTATTTACAAGAAAGTGAGTGGGAGCTCTGTAGCATTTCTCATATTATATGTGGATGACATATTGTTGATGGGAAATAGTATAGAACTTTTGGAAAGCATAAAGGCCTACGTGAGTAACTGTTTTTCAATGAAGGACCTTGGAGAAGCTGCTTACATATTAGGCATCAAGATCTATAGAGATAGATCGAGACACCTCATAGGTCTTTCACAAAGCACATACCTTGACAAGATATTGAAGAAGTTCAATATGGATCAGTCCAAGAAGAGGTTCTTGCCTGTGTTACAGGGTGTGAGATTGAGTACGACTCAATGCCCGACCACGACAAAGGATAGAGAAGAGATGAGTGTCAACCCCTATGCTTCAGACATAGGCTCTATTATGTATGCCACGCGGTGTACCAGACCTGATGTGAACCTTGCCATAAGTATGGTAGGAAGGTACCAAAGTGATCCCGGAGCGGAACACTGGACAGCGGTCAAGAATATCCTGAAGTACTTGAAAAGGACCCAGGACATGTTTCTCGTATATGGAGGTGCCAAAGAGCTCGTCATAAAGGGTTAAGTTGATGCTAGCTTCGACACAGATCCGGATGACTCCAAGTCACAAACCGGATACATGTATATTTTGAATGGAGGGGCGGTCAGCTGGTGCAGTAGCAAGCAAAGCGTCATGGCGGCATCTACATGTGAAGCGGAGTACATAGCTGCTTCGGAAGCAGCAAAGGAAGGAGTCTAGATGAAGGAGTTCATCACCGACCTAGGAGTGATTCCCAATGTGTCGGGCCCGATGACTCTATTCTGTGACAACACTGCAGCTATTGCCCTTGCCAAGGACCCTAGGTTTCACAAGAAGACAAGACACATCAAACGCCGCTTCAACTCCATTCGTGATTACATTTAGGAAGGAGATATAGATATTTGTAAAGTACATACGGATCTGAATGTTGTAGATCTGTTGACTAAACCTCTCTCACGAGCAAAACATGATCAACACCAGAACTCTATGGGTGTTCGATTCATCACAATGTAACTATGGTTATTATTGTATTTCCTTGTTCATGATAATTGTCTATTGTTCATGCTATAATTGTGTTAACTGGAAACCGTAATACATGTGTGAATACATAGACCATAACATGTCCCTAGTGATCCTCTAGTTGGCTAGCTCGTTGATCAATAGATGGTCACGGTTTCATGACCATGGACATTGGAAGTCATTGATAACGGGATCACATCATTAGGAGAATGATGTGATGGACAAGACCCAATCCTAAGCATAGCACAACATCGTGTAGTTCGTCTGCTAAAGCTTTTCTAATGTCAAGTATCGTTTCCTTAGACCATAAGATTGTGCAACTCCCGGATACTATAGGAATACTTTGGGTGTGCCAAATGTCACAACGTAACTGGGTGGCTATAAAGGTACACTACGGATATCTCCGAAAGTGTCTGTTGGGTTGGCACGAATCGAGACTGGGATTTGTCACTCCGTGTGATGGAGAGGTATGTTTGGGCCCACTCGGTAACACATCATCATAATGAGCTCAATGTGACTAAGGAGTGAGCCACGGGATGATGTGTTATGGAACAAGTCAAGAGACTTGCCGGTAACGAGATTGAATAAGGTATAGGGATACCGACGATCGAATCTTGGGCAAGTATCATACCGGTAGACAAAGGGAATTGTATACGAGATTGATTGAATCCCCGGCATCGTGGTTCATACGATGAGATCATCGTGCAGCATGTGGGAGCCAACATGGGTATCTAGATCCCGCTGTTGGTTGTTGACCGGAGAGGTGACTCGGTCATGTCTACATTCCTCCCGAACCCGTAGGGTCTACACACTTAAGGTTCGATGACGCTAGGGTTATAGGGAAATAGTTTACGTGGTTACCGAAGGTTGTTCGAAGTCCCAGATGAGATCCCGGACGTGACGAGGAGTTCAGGAATGGTCCGGAGGTAAAGATTCATATATACGAAGTGAGGTTTTGGTCACCGGAAGTGTTTCGGGCATCACCGATAACGTACCAGGACCATCGGAAGTGTTTCGGGGGTCCACCAAGTGGGGCCACAGGAACCGGAGGGCCGCATGGGCCGCAAGTGGGTGGGAACCAGCCCCTAGGTGGGGTGGTGCGCCCCCCCCCCCACAAGGGCCCAAGGCACAACATAGGTGGGAGGGGGGCAAACCCTAGGGGCAGATGGGCGCTAGGCCCACCTAGGGCGCCGCCCCTCCCACTTCCTCTCCTGGCCACCGCACCAAATGCCATCTGGGCTGCCACCGGCTCCTAGGGTGGGAACCCTAGGGCTGTGCCCTGCCTCCTCCTCCTATAAATAGTAGAGATTTTCGGGCTGCCACAAACACAAGTTTCTTCCTCCCGTGGCGCAGCCCTACTCCTTCTACTCCTCGTTCTCCGTAGTGCTTAGCGAAGCTCTGCCGGAGTACCACGCAGCTCCACCATCACCACGCCGTCGTGCTTCTTGAGCTCTCCCTCAACCTCTCCTTCCTCCTTGCTGGATCAAGGCGTAGGAGACGTCATCGGGCTGCACGTGTGTTGAACGCGGAGGTGCCGTTTTTCGGTGCTAAGATCGGAATCCACCGCGATCTGAATCGCTGCGGGTACGACTCCACCAACCGCGTTCTTGTAACGCTTCCACTTAGAGATCTTCAAAGGTATGAAGATGCACTCTCCCCTTACTCATTGATGGTTTCTCCATAGATGGATCTTGGTGATCGTAGGAATTTTTTTGATTTACTACTACGTCTCCCAATAGGGATGAGTTAGTTGGAGCACGAAAGTTCCTGGTTCCACAGGTAACTTAAGGGCAACACACTTTCACAGGCCACCAGCAACATTGTTCTCTGCACGTGGAACGTGATACATTTGTAGGCCGTCAAAACGCTCTTCCAACTTCCTCACTTCATGCACATAGGCTTCCATCAATGGGCTCTGGTAATCTTTGTTCACTTTCCTGGCGACAACTTGAGAATCGCCCCTGACAATAAGCTTATTTATCCCAAGGTCTGCCGCAATCCTGAGACTGACAAGCAGCCCTTCGTACTCAGCAGTGTTGTTTGTTGATCTCTCCCAGGGAATGTGCATCTGGACCACATATCTGAGGTAATCTCCGATGGGTGCGACAAGCAGCACTCTGGCACCAGTGCCTTGCAGCGAGAAATCTCCATCGAAATAAAAGATCCATTCTTGATCAGTCTCCTTGCCGGGGAGAGTTGACTCTGGAACCTTCATTGGGTGTTCGGGTCCATTCTGCAATGAACTCTGCCAAGGCCCTGCTCTGAATGGTCGAAGTGCTTTCAAACTTAAGACTAAAGCTTGATAATTCCACGGCCCACTCCACAATCCTCCCGGTAGCTTCTGGGTTTTGCAATATCCGCTGTAGCGGGAAGCGGGTGACAACGGTGATCTCATGTGCTTGGAAGTAATGGCGCAACTTCCTCGAGGCCATAAGAAGGCCAAATAGAAATTTTTGCATGCCAGAATACCTTGATCTAACCCCCTGCAACAGAGAGCTGACAAAATAGACTGGTCGCTACACCACTTTGTTCTTCTGGACTATTTCTTTCAACTGCGCAGATTCTTCTTTGTCGGCACCAGACCCTGCCAGGGAACGTCCTGGCTCATCGCTTGGCGCCCCTGCTGTTGCCGTTGCTCCCTCGTCAACCTCTCTTTCAGCCACTAGCACAACACTCACCACTTGATTCGTTACCGCCAGCTACAGAAGGACCGGCCCCTTGCGGTTTTGGCGCGACTAGGACTGGCATAGAGGAAAGGCACTTCTTCAAATCCTACAATGCCGCCTTCCCTTCCGGAGTCCATTTCATTGGACCTGCCTTCTTCAAGATTTTGAAGAAGGGCAGGGCACGCTCAGCAGATTTTGAGATGAACCTACTCAGAGCAGCAACACAGCTGGCAAGACGTGCACGTCCTTGACTCATCTTGGTGCCTCAATTTGCTCAATTGCCTTGATCTTGTTGGGATTCGCTTCGATTCCTCATTGAGACACAAAGAACTCGAGAAGCTTGCCGGATGGGACACCGAACACACATTTCTCGGGGTTGAGCTTCATGTTGATCTTGCGCAGATTTGCAAATGTTTCTTCTAGGTCTGATATGAGCGTGGCTCTATCCTTGGTTTCGACCACTACGTCGTCCATATAGGCCTCCATATTTCTATGTAGCTAGGGCTCAAAACCAATCTGGACTACTCTTACAAATGTGGAACCAGCGCTTTTCAACCCGAAAGGCATACGGAAAAATTAGTACGCACCATATGGGGTGATAAATGTGGTCTTCTCTTCCTCTTCCTTGGCCATAAAAATCTAATGATAACCGGAATAGGCATCAAGAAAAGACAACAGATCACAACCGGTGGTGGAGTCCACAATCTAGTCGATGTGCAGCAAGGGAAAGGATCCTTGGGGTAGGCTTTGTTGATGTCTGTAAAATCAATGCACAACCTCCATTTACCGTTCGCCTTGCGCACTACAACCGGGGTGGCCAACCATGTTAGATGGAGTACTCCTCTAATCAAGCCAGCTGCCTCTAATTTCATGATATCCTCGGCAATAAATTGCTGCAGCTCCAAAGCTTGCTTCCAGACCTTCTGCTTGACGAGCTGCGAGTGTGGGTAGACGGCAAGGTGGTGCTCAATCACCTTCCTAGGAACACCGGGGATATCAGATGGTTGCCATGCAAACACATCGACATTCGCCCGCAGGAAGGCGACAAGCGTGCTTTCCTATTTGTCGTCAAGGGTAGAACTTATGGTGAAAGTTACCCCCGTGCCATCCTCCTTGGCGGGCACCCTCTTGGTCTCTGGCGGAGCAGCCTTGGAATTTTTGCTCTTGCCGATGGATCTCTCTGGCTCATCGTCAACGGTAGCGCAACACCCCGAAGAGGTGCGCTTGCTGGACTGTGCGCCCAATGTCTTCTCGGTCTTCTCCCCCCGAGAGCTTCAGCGGCAGGAGAAAGTGCCTCGGTGGCAGGTGCTGCAACTGCGCCCCGGCAGAGTTGGTCGGTGTAGATAAGCACTTTTTTGTCACAGTCGATGGTAATGATGCTCATTGGTCCGGGCGTCTTCAGCACGTAGTAAGAGAAGTGGGTGTCCTCCATGAACTTGGCCACTGCCGGACGACCGAGAATGCCGTTGTATGGCAACAAGATGTCGACAACGTCAAAGACGATCTTCTCCGTTCTGAAGTTGATATCGCTGCCGAACGTCACCGGCAGTGATCTTGCCCTTCGGCTGAGTTCTTCCTAAGTTGACCCCTTGGAAGGTGCCTGTCGGCTCGAGATCTTCATCAGGGAATTGCAGCCTTTGGATGACTCCAGGTGAGATCAGGTTCAGGCTGGCCTCACTATCGACTAACATCTTCGTCACCTTGAGGTTGCGGATTGTTGGTGAAACCAACAACGGCAAGCACCCTACCGCAGTTATGTAATCCGGGTGTTTCTCGGTGTCGAAGATGATGGGAGTGTTGGACCATTTCAGAGGTTTCTGAGTACCGATAGAGGGCTATGCCGCATTTACCTCGCGCACCACTGTTTGAGTTTGAAGTGAGAGGAGTGTGACGAGGCGCCTCCCTCTATGCACATCATCTCTGTGGCCTTCTGAAACTCATCCCCACTGGATTCTCCATTGTCTTTGGTGTCATCGTCCTCTTCTTACTTGTCGTGGCCACGGGCGGGCCGATCCTTCTATTCCTTGGGCTTGCCGGGGCGACCTCCTTGGCCAACACACTTCTTGACGGACCCCTCAACACCATCCTGACCCTTCTCCTTGTCTCGCCTCTCATATTCGGCCCTCTGCTTCTCAGAAAGTTGTTCAACTTGTCGGCAGTCTTGGAGGTCGTGGCCCTTGGTGCGATGGATCTTGCAATATTGCTTGTCGAAGTCTTCTGGCTTGCCGGCAGCCGCCAGAGTGTGGCAGGAGGGGCACCCGGAAAAATCATTGCTAGGGTCATCGACCTTGCCTTTCTTGGCAGCGCCGGGGTTGTCAGATGCCTCGACGGTAAGCATGGTCTTGCCCTTTTGCTTCTTGTTTTGTCGCCGGCCCTTCTTTGCCGGGACAACAGTATCCTCATCCTCAGAGTCGACCTCCGCACCGGCATCTTTGCCAGGGAGTCTTCTCCCTTCTTCAGCCCGAGCGCACTTGTCTGCCAAAGTATAAACCTCGGCGACGTCCCTGACCCTGTTCATCGCAAGTTCTTCCCGCATCCTGCGGTTGCACATGTTCTAACGGAATGCGCTGATAATGGCGGCAGAGTGAACGTCTGGGATGTTGTGGTGCACGCGACTGAACCTCTGGATGTACTTGTGCAGAGTTTCACCTTCCTTCTAAGGGATGATGTGCAGATCGCTCTCCTGGCCAGGAGCTTGGTGACCTCCGGTGAAGGCGCCAACAAACTTGAGACATAGGTCCGCCCAGGAAGCAATGGACCCCTCTGGCAAGTGCATCAACCATGACCTGACATTGGGCTTAAGCACCAACGGGAAGTAGTTGGCCAATATCTTATCGTCACGGCCCCCGGCAGCCTGCACTGCAATGGTGTAGATGCTTAGGAACTTTGACGGATGGTTCTTGCCGTCATACTTCTACAGGACTTATGGTTTGAACATGCGGGAGTTGGGCCACTGGACCTGCCGCAGCTCATGGGTTAGCGCTGGACAGCCCGCCTCGTAAGGTAGGCTGACAGGGTACCCCGGCGCAGACTTGTCTACAGTGGGCCCCGCGCGCCTGTCCGACTTGAGGCATGCTTCTTGTCATTGCTTGATCACGGTTCGGGCGTCTTCCTTGCCACATTCCCGAAGAACATGACGCTGATCGCGATGCGTCCATGGGTTAGACAACGCTGTTGAGTAACCGTCGTAGGCGTCGGCCCGTCGGGTCGGCGACCGATGGTGCTGTCGCGCAGGAGAGTGCGCCGAGGTCACGCCAACTCCGGGCACTTCACCACTAGTCTAAGACGGCCCGTTGGGCCGAAGCTTATCTGCAAGGCTGAGGAGGCTCTGAATGGTAGCTCTCCATTCGTCGAGTTTCTCCGCAGCAGGAAGGAAGTTCATGAGTAGTTGCGCTCGTGCCATCGCTTCCTCCGCCGTGGACGGCAGCAAGTAGCGCGAGGAATGCTCTGACTTCTAACCGTGTTAGAAGGAGCACCGCCACGGTCTCGCGTCGGCATGCCACTCTCGCTCGTGTGCTGGTGAGCATGCTGGTCCCGTGCGTCTTGGGAATGATGCGCACGAGCTTTTCCATGGGGACATTGAGAACCTCGGGTGTCATGGCGCAGCTCTCCACACGCGTCCTGAGAAGGTCGCGGCGTAGGTGCCAGCGTGGGTGCTCTGGGAGATACTCTTCCGCCCCCGGAGTTCGTCGTACCACCTGCAGGCGGTATCACTCCGTCCTGAGGCCCAGGGCGTGGGAGTTCCCACCGTCGCCATGGGCGTCTCTGCAGCGAGTGTCGCCGCTTGCTTGGCCTTGGTCACCGGAGCGTCGCGGAAGTTCCGAACCTCCTCCTCCTCCTCCTCCACCCGCGTCTACGCCGTCCACTATCCGCGCAGACACAGGGATGGCAGACGTGGATGGGCCAACTGCTATCAGGCCCCTCTTCTTGGGGGCCATGGTGATGATGAAGCTGGGGTGCAAATCACCAGAACGGGTTCGCACCACTCACGCGTCCCCTACCTGGCACGCCAAAGATGTTGTGGGAATGAACACCTATGGGATCATGGGGATCCCTTTCAGTTCGGCAGGGGGGTGAGCTCGCACAAAGAGCCGGTCAGGTAAGCTGCGCATGGGGAATTTTTACCCAGGTTCGGGCCGCATGGATGCGTAAAACCCTACTCCTACTTGGTTGTATTGATCGAGTTCTATAGTTCCAGCTACAGGAGCGCCATGAATGGCTTCTACATGAGCTGGGAAACCTCTAGTTGTCTAACTGTCCAGCTGTCTGGTTGTCTAAGTGCCCAACTGTCCAAAAACAGAGTCCTCTCTGTAACGCCATGGGCCTCCTTTTATACCTAAAGGGGATCCCAACAGTGGCGTACAGTGTGCACACGAGATGCATAGTGCTACAGTGTTATCGTACCTAACCCTGACGGAGTAGGACAAGAGCATTAAATACACCGTTAGGGGCCTTAGTCCATCAGTGGGACAAGACGGGGGCCCGTCCCATCGGCACCGCTTAGCTCCTTCCAACGTCGATGCCACGACACGCTTCCAGGTGAATCGACACCTGTCCTGTGCACTAGCGATGCTTGTCGGGGCGTTGCCTTGCCGGTACCTTGCCTTGCCGGGGGGCCTAGAGGCTCTACAAGCCTCCCGGCAAGGTCTTGCCGATAGTCTGAGTCTTCTGTGCTGGTGCTTGACAAGTCTTTGTTGGGCCTTGCTGCCTGGGTGGCTACTACTGCCCGTGCACGAGTAAAGGGGCACTAGATGGCCCAAAAACTCTAGTGCACCGATAGCGATATTCTATAATTTTCATATACTTTTGGCAACATTTTAATTTTTTGGGGGACTAACATCTTGATCTAGTGCCCACTACCAGTTCTTGTTTTTTTTGCTTGTTTCATAGAAAATCCAACACGGTCCAAGCGCGATAAAAATTTATGGAGAATTCTTTTGGATACCTGTGAGTTTTTGCGAAGAAGAATCAACGCAAGACGTTGCTTGAGTTGAGCCGAAGGCAAGAGGGCGTGCCATGGGGGTACGGACGCGCCTGGTTGCCTTAGGACTCCCTCGTAAGTTGGTCTGGGCCCTTCGTTTGCCGCAAGAAATAAAACTTCCTGATAAAAATCCCCTCAAAATGTCAGCCTAATCGGTGTTACGGATCTCTGGATATTTAACAAAATAGTGAAGGACTAGAAAATAGGACGTGAAAACAGAAGAGAAACAGAAAGAGAGATCCAATCTCGGAGGGCCTCCTGTCCTCCGAGAGCCATGACGGCCATGGACCAGAGGGAAAACTCTCTTTCCATCTAGGGGAGACCAAGGAAGAATGAGAAGGAGGGGGCTCTCTCCCCCTCACACCTGGTGGCGCCGGAACGCCGCTGGGGCAACCAACATAATGATGATCTGCACCAACAACTTCATCGTTGTCACCACCAACTCTCTGCCCCTCTATGCAGTGGTGTAACACCTCTTTTACCTACTATAATATCTACTTAAACATGGTGCTCAATTCTATATATTATTATTCAATGATGTGTGGCTATCCTATGATGTTTGAGTAGATTTGTTTTGTCCTATGGGTTGGTTGATGATTGTGATTGTTATGAGTAGTATGTTTTATTTTGGTCCTGTCCTATGGTGCCTGCTATGTTGCGCAAACATGTAGGCTTACCACTTTAAGGTGTTGCAATACATTGATAATTCGCTTATTGTGGGTAGCGAGTGTGACAATAGCTTATACCCGAGTAAGGGGGTTGCCGCGTATGCGTGTAAAGAGGACTTGTTACTTAATTCGATGGTTGGGTTTTACCTTAATGATCTTTAGTAGTTGCAGATGCTTGCTAGAATTTGAATCATAAGTGCATATGATCCAAGTACAGAAAGTATGTTAGCTCATGAATCTCCCTCATATAAAACTGCAATACTATTATTCGATTGCCTAGGGACAAATCCTTCACTTATGTTAAAAAAATCTTGCAAATTATTCGTATTTTTATTCTAGCTAAGTACTCCTAGTTTTATTATTGCAAACTTATCCCCGTACCTAAAAAATAGTTTCATACATGTTTTAGGTAAAGTAAACGTTAAGGGTATGTTTTGATGCTTTCCAACTCCATGCTTCCGAAACTTCACCGATGAATCTCTCCGCGATGGTTGGAGCCCGATAAGCTGAATTTAAGAAGCTGGTCCATCCTATAGTGTAAAAAGGAGAAGCAGGGATGGTCCAACTCCACCAAAACGTGAAGTGTAGAGTTTGCTCAATTTACAACAAACTACCACCACCAAAGAAAACGCTTTGTTGCTTTCCCTCGTCGGAAATAAGAAGTATCTATCAAATCGTTACTCTTGTCTCTTGAACAGGTACATCCCTAATTGGGATGCATCCAACTAGACCAACGTATGCCAAATAAGCCACAACCTGCCCAAACATGTCGCATCCATGTGACAAGTTGCACGATGTTGCCGAACGCTCCTAGGATTGCTACATGGAGCTAGAAGCAAGGAGTAGAAGTTGAATTTGTGAATTTTTATGAAGTTTTGGAACGTCAGAACATGCCCTAAGCGTGCGTAGAGTTGTATTGGTGGTCGATAGAATGCTCCTCATTGGATTGGACACTCTTGCTTATTGAAAATGGCTACAAACGATCCCCTACACTTGTGGGTTATCAAGACCTTTTTCTAGCGCCGTTGTCAAGGAGCAATAACGCAGGGTTGATACTCTTGTATGTGCTTGTTTGCCTTATCACTAAGTAAATTTATTTTCTATTGTAAGTTGTTTTCTATCTTTAATTATGGGTAGAAAACAAGAAATACCAAAAAATTAGTTGTACTTGCTAACCCAGTGGTTGAGGAACCACCCAAAATTGACCATATTGCTAAAGCTTTCTACTTGGATCATCATCGGACCTTTTGTGCTTGTGCTAAAAATCCAACTAGCTTAGTTCTGGGAAAATCATTAGATGAGCATGCTTATTTTGTGCGACACCGCTTATCTCAGAAAGGGAAACTCTTAAGGCATTAAATTAATGGTTTGAATTGTTATGCTTGGAATTTATTTGTTGTTTTGAAGACACTAAAAAACATCTATCCTACCAATGTGAGTTTAATTATAATGGAATACTATCTTCTTATTACAATGATGACTATAGTTAATATGATATTGAACAAATTGAAAATTTTGTTGCTTTTAAGGGTGCATATGAAATTGCTTCTTTGATTAAAAAGTATGATGATGTTCTTTACAAATCTATTTTTTACCATACTTAAATATTGCAATGAAAACTATGTTTCTAATGCTTATGTTAAAGAATTTACTGAGATAATGTATGTTGTCCTGGAAGAGATTAATACTTTGCAGGAATCTATGGAAGAAGAAATTGTTGAAACTGTGAGCTCAATAGATGAGAGCGGAGAACAAAAGGAGGAAGAGTGGATTAGCTACGCGTGCCCACCTTCTAATGACAGTAACTCTTCAACTCATACATTGTTTAACTTCCCTTCGTGCTTACCGAAGGATAAATGCTATGATGATTGCTACGGTCCCTTGGATTCATTTGAAATATCCTTTTTTTGATGAAATTGATGCTTGCTATGCTTGTGGCCGTGATGCCAATATGAATGATGCTTATGGATCTGAACTTTCTATAGTTCCTTATGTTAAACTTGAAATTGTTTCTATTGCACCCACACATGATAGTCCTATTATCTTTTTGAATTCTCCCAACTACACTATATTAGAGAAGT
This sequence comes from Hordeum marinum, assembly GCA_022496015.1. Classification (NCBI taxonomy): domain Eukaryota; kingdom Viridiplantae; phylum Streptophyta; class Magnoliopsida; order Poales; family Poaceae; genus Hordeum; species Hordeum marinum. The sequence continues at coordinate 334,188,213 of CM039672.1, forward strand.
TTGCACTTATTATGGATTATATTGATGGGTTGCATTTTACCATTACACATTATGGTCTTGATGAATATAATATGCATGTGCTTGCTGCTCCTACTTGCAATTATTATGAAAAAGGAACCAAATCTTCACCTCTCTATGTTTCCAATATGATAAATTGCAAGAAACTACTTATGCTATGTATTGGCATTTACTTTTTGTCAATGAATTGTTGTTCTATGACATGCCAATGCATAGGAAGAGAGTTATAATTTGTTGTTATATGATATGCGTTGCTTTGTGTTCACTACTAAATTAAAAATTATTTCTTAATTAAAACTGGCTTTGATATACCTTGGGATCCAGGTGGATCTTTTACTTGAGAATTATATGCCTAGCTTAATGGCTTTAAAGAAAGCACTGCGAGGGAGACAAACTAGAAGTTATAGAGAGTCATTTTTTTCAATTGTGTTCTTTTACAATAATTAAATATATATATAAAGTGGGGAACTTAAAACGTCTTCAAAAACAGAAGCAAATGGAAAGTTATGCATTGGAGAAGTGAGGGTCGACCTTGAACACTTGTGTTCATGCTCATGGAAACAATGTAGAATTTTTCATGGAAGTTTCTTGCCAAAAAAATTATCCCCTTGTACAAATCCATTTGATTATAAAAATAATGTGACAAGACTTATCTTTAGGGTGTTTAAATTGCTTGTCTTATATGTGTTGTGCAAAAACAGAACCTTCGGCTATAGTGTTTGTTTTTTCCTATTTTACTAGAACACCAAGAACTATTAAATTTTTACAAAGTACTTTTATGCAAATTGTTTATTACTCCCTAATTTTCAGATATTTTAGTTACATAACTATATGTTTCCTCCGCATATTTACGACTATCCTATTTTTCAAAGATTGCTCTTATAGTTTATTTGGCTGCTTTTGTTTGAATTCTTGTTGAGCCCATTGACTTGGGAGCCATAGAAATGTGATAACATATAGTAGGTAGTGTTGTATTATAATTATACAATAATATTATGCCAAGACATGATGGGATTTGATGTTATATGTGCTAACCTTTCTAATAAAATTTACGTTAAGTCTTGTGTAGATGAAGTGTTCGAAGATCGAGGAGGTATCGATATGAGAAGAATAAGGGGAGTCAATAGTTAAAGCTTGAGGATGCGCAAGGAACCTCAAGTAGATATTCAAGGATACTCAATCATCTAAGCTTGGGGATGCCCCAGAAGGCATCCCATCTTTCTTCCTCATCAATTATCAATATGTCTCGGTTTTTGTTTTCTTCACATGATATGCGTAAATTCTTGGAGTGTCATGTGCCTTTTATTTTTATTTTAGAAATGCACCATGCTAGTATGGGATAGTCCTTGGTTCATTTATATAATGCTTCATGCACATCACTTATATCAAGATTATGGCTTTACAAAATGCTTTGTGTGCTTCACTTATATCTTTTGAAGTTTGTATGTTTGTTTCTCTAGATATAGAAAACCGTTATTTGTAAAATGCTCTTTTGCTTCACTTATATTTATAAAAGCATGTCCATGTATTTTGTAGAAACAATTAAACTCTCATGCTTCACTTATACATATTTACAGACTCAACAGAAATTGGTCATTCACATGGTTAGTCATAACATCCTACATAAAACTTGTAGATCACTGAATATGATATGCTTGATTCCTTGCAATAGTTTTGAGATATTAAGATGCTAATATGTGGAGGTGCTAGTGTAAGATTGTGGTTTAGTAATAATATTGATGTTAAGGTTTGTGATTCTGGAAGCATGCACTTATACTCTCTAGTTATGCGATGAAGTTGGATCATTATTTATCCTTGATTGAAATCCTTTGTGCTATCATAATCAGGGGGCATGATGGGTAACTTCTACCAACCTCCTCCCTAGGGCCATGCGAGTAGTACTTTCCTTGGAGAGAGATAAAAGGCTTTGCAATAAGTATATGACTTCTTTATGACCAATGTGAATCCATGGATATGCACACTCCCACCTTTTCATATTTGCTAGCCTCTTCAGTATCGTGCAATGCCCATTCTCACCTCGAGGATTGGTGCAGCCTTTGCCGGTGCATCCAAACCCCGTGATATGATACACTCTATCACACATAATCCTACTTATATCTTCCCCAAAATAGCCTCCATACCTATTGTCGTGGTTTTGTCACGGCAGATGTCCGGAGACTTGGGTTCGAGGCCATCGCTAAGGTGATGGACTCAAAGGGGTTGGTTGAGACGAGGGACATGAGTTTACCCAGCTTCGGCCCCTCAAGAAGAGGTAAAATCCTATGTCCTGCTTGTGTTGTATTGATTGGACTATCGATTACAAGGGAGCGGATTCGCTTGACCTAGTTCTCGATTGATTGGTTTCTGTCCAAGCCGCCCCGAGGTCTCGCCTTTATATAGGAGGTCGAGGCCCTGGGTTACACGAGTCCTACACCGACTCTTACAACGTAAACAATCCTGTCTCTAAGTCGCCTTGCCATCTTGCGCAACTCGCCTCCGGGCGGCTTAACCGCCCGGGTCTTCATACCATCTTCTGTCTAGGCCTTCGTCTTGGCCCATCTTGGTAAGCCGCCATACAACCAGGCCTACATCTTTCGGCCTGCCTCACTAGTCTTGATTATGAGCCGCCAGGTATGACCCGGCCCCACCTGGGCGGGTCTTACCATGGGGTTATATCCCCAACATTAGGCCCCATGTTGATTTGAGTCTGCTCATGTCAATCTTTGAACTCACTTGGCGGCGAGTCTCACACTCCATCACCTGAAAGGAAAATGTATAACCCACCATGACATCATATCGAATATGCCAAAAAGATTCCATGACGTCCACAACTGATCTTTTATTAAAACTATCAGCCCGAAAATCGAGGCGTCCATCTCGGTCGGTCTGTTTCTGCCGCCTTGATTCCCATGCTCGTTTGGCCTTCCAGCCTCGTAAATAGGACCGCGAGGGGTTCTCTCATTTCCTCCACCACCCCCACTTCTTCTTCCTCTCGACGCCATCGTCCCCGAGCTTCATCGCGCTGGTGAAGCTCCATCGCCGTCATCAACCCAGGCTGCTGCATCAACCTGAACGGACCAAAATCTCGCCTGCGTCGACTGCTTCCTCAAGGTGCTCTTCTTATTCCTTGTTAGATGTGCAATCCCCTTGCTTGAATACCCTAGGCTCCTCGGGCTTCCATTAGTGCTTCTTTGTTGTTCATTAGATCTTTCATCGTAATGTAGATTAACGGTTAATCCCCTGAGCCTCGCAATGTCGTTAATCCACCGCGGCTATCCACCCAGAGTAGATATCCACTCGTCATAGATTTGTATCCCACTCTTTCTCGTATAGTAACTTGCTTGTTCTTCCATTGCCTTTCCTCACTAGGGTTGAATAAAACTTGACATTCCCTTGCCTATAGATCCGTAGCTATAAAGACAACATGTGAAACCTATTTATCCATACTTAGTTGTATTTCCCCTCGCTGCTCTGTCAATTTAACCCACCATTGCATTTGCGGCTCTCTCAACACACTGTGCCGGCGGCTTACCATTATGATATCTAATTTCATCAGCAGTGTTAGTTGTTAAGTCACTTTCTGATCTGCCGTGTACCCCTACCTTTCATAGTCTTAACCCGCCATCATGTCTGGGCGTCTTCCACTTGCACTTGGGTCTGCTCTGCGGTATCCGAAGAGTTCCTACATGATTTCATAGATGCAGGAACTTTGCCGGCCAAAGATGCCATTCATTGGAGGGTTCCGGGCAACGAGAAGAAACCCATCCCCCAAGAGGGTGAAATAGTTGTATTTGCTGACCATCTTGCGCACGGTTTCAGCCCGCCCGACTCTAAATTTTTCCGAGACGTCCTCCATTTCATCAAGCTGCATCCTCAGGATATTGCGCCCAACTCCGTTTCAAATATGTGCAACTTCCAAGTCCTCTGGGAAGTTTACTTACAAGAAGAGCCGTCATTTGACCTCTTCCGAGAATATTTCTACGTAAACCACGAGGCGGAAGTGGCAGCCGGCCCAAGCTTAGAACTTGGCAGAGCCTCCATCCAAAGAATACGGGATATGATATTCCCAGCTGTTCGAATGCCAAGTCACCCCAAGGATTGGAATAAAACTTGGTTTTCTTGCAAGGACACGTCTCCAGAGGGAGAACATCCGCTGCCAGGTTATCGTCCTACCCAGCTCCACACAACAACTGAGCTCCCAGACCGGATGTCGGCCTCCGCACGAGCGAAGTTTGCTCTGGATTTCGCCAAGATTAGAGCCCTCATAGCAAACGGTCTGACAGGAAATGACCTGGCCCACAGTTGGACCTCCTGGAAGGTCATGCCTCTGAGCCAACGGGACTGCCTTATGTGTGAATATACGGGTGATGCCAATGACCCCCTGTGCTTCAATCACACCACCCTGACAGAAGAGAATATTGTTGCTGCCATCAAGGGACTTGTCCGTGAGTCCCAAGAAGCTTGCCACTCCGTCGTGTTATAGCCTTTCTGTGCTGCTAACCCGGCCCCAGATGTAAGAACAACTTTCAACTCTCTTTGCCTCCGGGTTAACTATATATGTACGTAGCAACCCTTAACCTCTTTCAGCGGCTCTTGCTTCCAGGCTAACTCCAACTTCTGGAAGAAAAATATACTCCTCCTGCGAAGAAGTCTAAGAAGAAGACCGGTGCCCATAAGAAGAAAACTGTTGTTCCAGAGCAGCATGAAGTTGATGACTCGGAGGTAGAACTTGACTCTCTTGGCCGCCTTTTTATTCGTTTTACTGACAATACTTACTCACACGAGGAATCGGAGACAAGCCATGCCAACGCCCCTGAGGTAACCTATATTTCATCTGACTCAGAACACCTTCCACCAAAGAAGATATGGCGGGTCATTGGAAAAGTCCCACTTTCTCATCCTCTTGCTCATTTAGACGCTGATTTTCTTTTGAAAAAGCAACAACACACTTCCCGATGCCAAGCCCGGAGCGCCGACTCTGAAGATCTCGTGACCAGGTTATCCAACTCTACGGCTCAGCGGAAGCGGCCGACTGAGGTACTTATTTAACTAAGTTCAACCTTGTCAACCTTGCGTCATAACCATACTTCGTTTTATGTTGCCTTAACTGCTTTCAGGAAACGCCCCCATCGCCAGGCGACTCTACAGCGACCAAGCTGCCGCCTCTGAAGATCAACCCAGAGTACATGCTTTATGTTTGCATCATATTCTTTGTCATCCTTGATCTTTATGTAATAATCTGCTGGGCTTTCTAGGTCTCAAGCAAAACAAAGGAAAATTGGCGGGTCTACTTCTGCCCCCACTACCCAAGAGCGGGAAACTGCCAAGCCAAATTCTCCTGCAGCTCACGCTGAGCCATCCGCCGCTGCGAAGGATGCGCTTGAAGATACTTGCCGTTCCTCCAAACCGACGGCCCATGAGATGGCAACTGATAGTCCTCCAAGGACAGTTCTAAGCCGCCCAGCCCTTCAACAGCCGTCAAAGATCCAGTTCTTCCGGACGTCCTCATTACTGGGACTGGCTTTCACTCTCCCAAACCCCATGTACTGACAAACCACACCGAAAAGGTTGAAGCTTCTCACAACCTAGATTTTGAGTTCCACGTGCTGGAGAAATTGACTGCCGATGAATTACCTCTCCACAAGCCGGAACATGGAGCTCAAACTTGTCGGCTTAATGAAGAAAAAATATGAGGTACTCCTATCTTCCCTTATATCCTTATGTAGCCCCCAAGAGCTGGTTTAATATTGCAAATGGTAAACCAGGTCTTCCAATCCATGTCATAAGTAGAACAACTTAGCGTGTAGCCCCCAAGTATCGGCTTAACATGTATATGTTGAGCCGGTACTCAGTGTTGATGAGTTGATCAATGGTAGCCCCCAAGTCCGACCCAGTATAGAAATAATGGGTCGGAACTTCACTGTAGACTTTAGAAAGCACTGCTGTAGCCCCCAAGTGTTAGCTTAACTTGATGAAGATGAGCCGCAACTTCATTGTAGACTTGGAAAGCATTGTTGTAGCCCCCAAGTGCTGGCTTAACTTGATGAAGATGAGCCGGAACTTCATTGTAGTCTTGGAGAGCAAACAGACACTAGCCCCCAAGTGTCGAGTATATTGCTTGCAATCTGCTTGAAACTTGCACTATATTCCCTTAGCTGGCCATCTGGTAATATTTTATCCTGGCGACTTACCCCTCCTTTGCTTTTGTATGTCATAGGAAGCTTTGAGCATTACCGAGTCTGATCTGACCAGCTTAAAAGGCAATCTTGCTTCCCAGCAAGCCACCCAGGGTGAAGCAGAGGAGAAGTGTCGGCTTGCTGCCGAAGAGCTTACAAAGGTTAAATCTGACTTTGCTGCTTTCAAGAAGGCCACTGAAGCGGAGCAAACTGCCCTGGCCAAACGTGCAAATGACACTGACCAACGGCTCAAACTTGTATCAGACAAGTTGCAGACCTTGAAGCGCCATATTTCGAAGATGACTTCTGCTATTTTTTGTAAGTGCCGAATACTCAGCCAATTTCCTTGCTTAAAAGATTGCGCAAACGGCTGACAAAACAAAACCAGTCTTTTTAGGTCAAAGAAGCCGCCAACTTGGTGCCGACAGCCTGTTGTAGCTGAAAGCCGTCTACACCCTGTCAGAGCAGTTGTACTACGGGACTGTTTGCACTATCAGAGCCATGCTGAATAAAGAGAGCATCCCCAACTTCATGAAATGAGTCATAGAGCTCTTATCCAACCTACCGAAACAAATCCAAGAGCTCAAATGATCAGCCGCCCGGAAGGGAGCAATTGTTGCGATAATCTGAGCTTTGGCCTTTGCCCTAGAGCTGACTGCTGAAGATATGGTGGACGGCTTTCCGTCCAAGAAAGACGACGGCTCAAAATTTACAGAATCCGACTATGCCTGTGTTATAAAGGCCTCTAGGATCCTTGCATCCGTGTTGGCGGAAGAAGTTGATCTGTCAACGTACCAGGCAGCTTAAAACGTTGAAAACAAGCGAGTGCGTTGCCCAACCTTCGAGGCCAGGGACTTAACTTCTGCACATTGTAAGCACCTCTTTGCCCCTGACATTGATCCGTCTCCCTTCTTTGAAGAGGCCAAGTTTGAAGATTTAACAAACTGCAACTGGGACGTGGACAATCTTCAGATCAAGGAAGTCAAAGACCCACCACGGGATGAACCGCCATCAAGCTGAACAAGTTGATCCTGCAGTGGGATAACCCGGCTCCTTGACCCGCCGATGTTGGAGCAGTGTACAAAAAACTTTGTCTTGCTTTTTGGGCTCTGTGGAGAGCCTTGTAATAGGCTTAGAAAAACTTTGATTGTCTGAACTGTGCCATCGTGCCGTGAACAACTTGATATATCTTTAGCTGTGTTTTGCTTCACTCATATCTTGTCATCAATTTTCATGGCGGCTCATCTTAAGAGACAAAACCTGCAAAAACAAATAGCAGAATATATTCTGCCTTGCTGTGAGGGCGGCTTGAAAATAGCACAACCCGGGGATGTCAAATCTTTCCTGATCTTGCCTTTCTAAAAACTCATATGTCGGTTCTTCTGGGTGGACTCACTACTAGAACTCTTTAACAATACAGGAGCTCTATCGAGATTGGCCGTCAATTTCGTTGAACGGCTCAGGGTCTCTAGGCAAGATTAACTGTTAAGAGCGTAACCAGCCAGAAAGAGACGTGTCAGGGTATGAGTACCCTTAATGCCCATAAGCTACCTCTCATGTGACATAAATCCGTCGTTTGAACTTTAAATAGTGCAGGGTCTTTAAAAGAGTAACTGTTTAAGAGTACGAACGGGCCACATAGCAAAGAGTCGGTAGCAGATGGGTGAGTTTGTCCTCGCTTTCTGTAAGCCGGCCCTCACATGGCAAGAGTCGCTGGTTTAACCTTGACCAGTATAGAGTCTCTAGCGAGATTGGATGCCAAATATGTTTGAACAGCTCAGGGTCTCTAATCGAGATTAACTGGTAAGAGTTCGGCGAGTCACATAGCGAAGCAGCATCAGCATACACGCAGGTTTAACTCAAACTTGTAGCGGCTTAAGAGCCAATCAAGAGGGTATGTAAGCTAAACCCCGTGGGTTGGAAGCCCCCAAATGACCTTGTTGACGGAGTCAACTTTTGGGTATATAACCCGCCTGACTGTGGCTTAAGAGCCTATCAAAAGGGTGTGTAAGCTAAACCTGGTGGGTTGGAAGCCCCCAGATGACCTTGCTGACGGAGTGAACTTTTGCACAAGCTGAGATACATGAAATGACAGAGGCCCCGGCTTACAGGGATGCCAACTTTATTATTATTATATATATATAGGTGATATGTCAAATGATGGTGTACAAGGTCGAGTATTGATGACTCAAGTATAGTAAGGCCGCAGATGAGCTATATTCCACGGCTGGCGGGTCTCCTGCCGAGAAGTGCTTGACTCGTCTCGTATATCAATAATATAATACGATCCATTGTTGAGATTTCTGTTGACCACGAAAGGTCCTTCCCATGGAGGGGATAACTTGTGCGCGTCCATCTGATCTTGAATCAAACGCAACACCAAGTCGCCTTCTTGAAATGTCTGGGACTTAACTCTGTTGCTATGGTAGCGACGCAGGTCTTGTTGATAAATCGCCGATCAGGCTGCCGCCAGATCACGCTCTTCATCCAAAGCATCCAACGCGTCTTGATGTGCTATCTCATTGTCCGCCTCAATGTAAGCCACCACCCGTGGCGAGTCATGACGTATATCGCTTGGTAACACAGCTTCTGCACCATAAACCATGAAGAATGGTGTATAGCCTGTTGACCTATTGGGAGTAGTTCTGATGCTCCATAAAACTGAGGGCAACTCCTCTACCCAACAACCCGGTGTTCGCTATAAAGGAACCATAAGCCGGGGTTTGATGCCTCTAGAGATTTCCTGGTTAGCATGCTCTGCCTGCCCATTGGATTGTGGATGAGAAACCGCAAAAATGTCAAGTCGAATGTGCTCACTTCCACAGAACGATTGCATAGCCCCCTTGGATAAGTTCGTACCATTATCTGTGATGATACTATGAGGGTAATCAATGTCGTAGATCAGCTTTTTGACAAACTAAACTGCCGTAGCCACGTCACACTTGGTGACTGGCTCAGCTTCCACCCACTTGGTAAACTTGTCCACCGCCACCAAGAGGTGGGTCTTCTTGTCCCTGGATCTCTTGAAGGGCCTGACCAGATCAAGCCCCCAGACTACAAACGGCCAGGTGATTGGAATCATGTGCTAACTCCTGAGCCGACACGTGAGCACGCTGGCCAAACTTCTGACATCCATCGCACTTGAGAACCAAGTCTTCAGCATCCTTAAGAGTCGTCAACCAGAAGAAACCGTGTCGAAAAGCCTTTGCCACCAGAGATTTTGAGCCGGCATGATGACCACAATCGCCAGCATGAATCTCATTCAAGATTTCTTTGCCTTCCTCAGGGGAAACACAACGTTGAAAAACGTCGGTAATGCTGCACTTATGTAACTCACCTTTGATAATTGTCATAGACTTAGACCACCTGATGATCTATCTTGCCAAGGTCTCATCCTCAGATAACTCGCTGCGAGTCAAGTACACGAGATAACGCAGTGTACAGTCAGGCATAGCCTACAGAGCCGCCATTAGCTGTCCCTCCGGGTCAGGTATAGCCAAATCTTTCTCCGAAGGTAGCTTGACTGACGTGTGATGTAGTACTTCTAAGAACATGTCAGGTGGCACCGACTCTCGCTGGGAGCCCAGCCTTGACAATGCATCATCCGCCTCATTTCTGGGACGATCAATATGATCCACCTGATACCCCTTGAAGTGACCAGCGATGATGTCCACCGCCTAATGATAAGCCGCCATCCGTGGGTCCTTGGAATCCCACGTGCCTAAAACTTGCTGGGCCACGAGATCTGAGTCGCCAAGACATCGAACCCAGCTCAGGTTCATCTCCATAGCCACCCGAAGGCCATGACGTAAAGCTTCATACTCAGCTGCATTGTTAGTACAAGGAAACATCAACCTTAGCACATAACAGAACTTGTCACCTTTAGGGGAGGTTAAGACAACCCCAGCCCCTGATCCTTCCAGCTGCCTGGATCCGTCAAAGTGAATCATCCAGTACGTGTTATCTAGTTTATCCTCGGGCGCCTGACACTCTTTCCAGTCATTTATGAAATCCACCAAGGCTTGAGACTTGACCGCCGTGCGAGGCATGTATTTCAGATTAAGAGGTCCAAGCTCCAATGCCCACTTAGCAATCATGCCGGTGGCTTCTCTGTTTTAAATTATGTCTCCCAACAGGGTAGAGCTAACCACTGTGATATGGTGTCCCAGGAAGTAATGCTTCAGCTTACGATTCGCCATGAACACCCCATATATCAGCTTCTGCCAACGTGGGTACCTCTGCTTGGACTCTGTCAGGACTTCACTGATGTAGTAAACTGGCCTTTGAACCGGATATTCTTTCCCGGCCTCTTTACGCTCAACAACAATCGCGGCACTGACTGTCCTGTTATTAGCCACCACGTATAAGAGAAAAGGTTCCTTCTCAGCCAAAGCAGCCAAGACCAACGGCTCAATGGGTTGCTTCTTGAGTGCCTCAAAAGCCTCACCCGCTGCCGTATCCATACAAAGTTGTATCTCATCCTCATCATCTAGTATAAAGGAATAGCCTTCTCACACAGGCGGCTTATGAACCGGCTTAACGCAAGATTCGACCCGCCAGGCGCTGAACATCATTGATGCATTAATAGCCTTTATTTTGTCTGGATTAGCATCAATGCCATGCTTGGAGACCAGAAAACCCAAGAGCTTGCCTGCAGGAACTCCAAAAACACACTTAGCCAGATTAAGCATCATCTTGTAGACCCATAAGTTATCGAAACTTTCCTTCAGGTCGTCAAGTAGAGTCTCCTTCTTCCCTGACTTGACCACAATATCATCCACATATGCATGAACATTGCGTCCAATTTGACTCTGAAGACAGTTCTGCACACAACGGTGGTAAGTCGCCTGGGCACTCTTGAGCCCGAAAGGAATAAACACATAGCAGAAAGCACCAAAAGGCGTGATAAAAGCCATCTTCTCTTGGTCCTTGACTGCCATCTTGATCTGATGATAACCGAAATAAGCGTCCAGGAAGCATAAGTTCTCACAACCTGCTGTTGCATCAATAATCTTTTTGATATGGGGGAGAGCAAACGGGTCAACCGGACAGGCTTTGTTAAGATTCGTGTAATCCACACACATACGCCACGTGTCGTTCTTCTTAATCACTAGCACCAAGTTAGCAAGCCACTCTAGGTGAAACACTTCAACGATGAACCCCGCCACCAGAAGCCGGACCACCTCTTCCCCAATAGCCTTGCGTCTTTCTTCATTGAACCGCCGGAGGAACTGCCTAACCGGCTTAAACTTGGGATCCACATTAAGGTGGTGCTCAGCGAACTCCCTCGGTACACCTGTCATGTTAGAAGGTTTCCATGCGAAGATGTCCCAATTCTCAGGGATGAATTCGATGAGCGCCCTTTCCTATTTGGGATCCATATTGGCCCCAATAGTGAACTGTTGTGATGAGTCACCCGGAGTGAAATCCACCAGCTTGGTATCATCCGCCGCAAACTTGAGGGGCAGCTCGGATTCTGTGGTAGGTTTTTTGAGTGGGGTCATGTCCTCCGAGTCAACATTTTCCTTCTAGAACTTGAGCTCTGCTTCAGCACAACTTGACTCTACATAAGCTGCGTCTCCTTCCTCACACTCAATGGCCATCTTCCGATCACCATGCACGGTAATCATTCCGTTCAACCTAGGCATCTTGAGCTATAAGTAGACATAGCAAGGCCTAGCCATGAACTTGGCGTAAGCCGGACGTCCAAATAGAGCATGATATGGACTTTTGATTTTGACCACCTCGAACCACAAGGACTCCACCCTGTAGTTATATTCATCACCAAAGACAACCTCAAAGGAGATCTTGCCCATCGGATAAGCCGACTTTCCGGGTGCCACGCCGTGAAAGACCCTCGAAGAAGGCCTAAGGTCCTTATCATGCAACTTCATCAGGTGGAAAGTATCATAGTATAGGATGTTAATGCAACTGCCGCCATCCATAAGTACCTTAGTAAACACGTATCGTCCCACCTGGGGGCAACTACCAAAGCCAACTTCCCCGGGTTATCAACACGCGGCGGGTGATCCTCTCTACTCCAAGTTATGTCATACTCAGACCACTTCAAGTATTGCGGGAGAGCCAGCGCGACTGCGTTAACCGCCCGCTTGCGCACCTTCTGGTCTTGCTTGTCAATGTAGGTTGTAAAAACATGATACTGACCCGTGCTAAGCTGCTTCGGATTACTCTGATACCCGATTGGTTACTCAGCTGGTGATTACCGCCACCAGATTGCTGATGATGAACTCCTTGATTTCCCTGACCCTGATAGACGGATCCTGAACCGCTAGCGCCAAGACTGGTTCCTGACCCGCCTGGCCCTGAGCCGCCTGGTGGGCCACCACCATTGTTATGATGGTGCCGCAAGCTATAATCCCAAAACTGCCGCATGATGTGGAAATTCCTCCATGTATGGCCTGACGCCCTATCGGGTCGGCTGTGCTCTGGACAAGGTTTATTGAGCATCTCTTCCAGGTTGAACGGAGTTTTATCCTTATTAAAGGGTTGTTCGAAGTTCCCGTTGCCCTTAGCAAGATTGTTCCCGGCGCTAGTGTTTGCCACCAATTCTGACCCGCCGTCTGGATTCTTTCTTTTGCCATGGCCACCACTGCCAGCCGCACCCTTGCCATTGTTACTCTTCTTACCCTGACATGTTTTCTCTTCATTAGAGCTTGGGTCTTTCGTATTGTTAGAGTCGCATACTTGGTGAGAGCCACCATGAGTTCCCCCATGTCTTGACACGAGCGTTTGAGCCGACCAAGCTTCTGCTTTAGAGGCGTAAACTGGCAATTCTTTTCCAGAATCAAAACTTCTTGAGCCGCCGTGATATGCTCAGACGAGTGGATGATCGTTGAGAACCGCTGGACCCAGTGATGAGCCGATTCGTCCTCCTGTTGCACATAGTGATCCAAATCCAGAATCATCATGGGCTATGTGCACGTTCCTCGGAAATTTTTGATGAACTTCCCCTTGAGATCGGCCCAGGAATTAATGGTGTTGGGTGGCAGACCCTTCAACCACGTGCGAGCCGGCCCTTCCAGCATCATGATAAAATATTTGGCACATACTTTGTCATTGACGTCTAACATCTCCATTGCCAGTTCATAGCTTTCGATCCAAGCCTCCGGAGGTAGGTCAGCAGTATAATTTGGGACCTTGTGGGGCCCCTTGAAATCTTTCGGCAGGCGCTCATTCCGCAAAGCCGACGCTAAGTACAACACCCCAAAGCCCTGGAGGTTACTCCCACTCCTTCCAAGATGGAAGGTGCATCTGCGGGTTCTTGATGAATCTCCGCCGCTACTAGAGCCGCTACCCCTTGCTGTGCCCTCGCCCGATCCACTAGCGCCTGAGCGTCCAGAGCCGCCCGATCAACTCACGGCAGGTTGCGGTGTTGATCACTGCTAGAAACCGCCGGTGATTCATAACGCCGGCTGTAGCTATGGCCAGGGATGGGGGTTGAGTGCACACGACTTTGCTGTAAGTGTACTTCTCCTGCTGGGCCATTGCTGTCTGCAGGTATCCAATGGCGTTCCACACCTCCTGTGCGAAAGCGCCTCGTCCGGGATAGGGATTGTACCAAGCTGGGTTGCAGCCGCAACCATGTTCTTCACCGGGTTGGAATAATGACCCGCTGGCATTGGGAAAAACATTGGTGAGGCCTGGTTTCGTTGGGGTGGGTTATGCTGCTGAACCGCCGGCCGGCTCCGAGGTACTTCCGCTGTCCGTCTTGTTCCCGGCGTGTTGAAGAGGTTCCTGGCCTCGTACTGATCTGGCAAGCAGGACTGATGCCTCATCCGTTGAACCGCTACTGCAGACTACTGCTCCAGTTCCAGGCAGAAAGCTTCCGCCCTAAGGTGCTCTGCCTCTGCCTCCATCTGATCCTTCAACGCATTGATCTCTTGTTGGACCTCGGTCATCTGGTCTTTCGGCCTCGCGATCGCTATGTTCCGGGCCGCTAGATTTTCAGCTGTGACCTCAGTGTCCATCAGGGTTGTAAGCTCATTCATCAGATCCTGAAGAACCTGAGCCGATGGTCTACCAGCCCCCAATCCTACTGCGCCGGCGGCTGTGTTGCTCGGGGCCGGTGCTGAACCCGCCATGAAGACAATTGCATGGCTCGGCGTCTCATAATCCTCCGGCTCGTGATATTCTGACTCGGGGTAAGGCTCGGCGTAGCCCCCGAGCGCACCATTGTGAAGTTGGTAGATTGATTTTGTCTCTCAGCTCGAAGATCCATCCTCCGAGCAGATGAGAGTTTCCTGGGACATAGAATCTTCAAGATGGATGCCCTGACCTAGCATGGGCGGGTTGCATGTGTTGGGCGGGTTGCGAGCGCCAGGCCGGCTCGACGATGTCGGTGCAGATGTCCGGTCCGGGCTTAGATCCGCCGATCTTGCCGATGAAAACATGGATTCCGCCGAAGGGGATCCGTAAACCGTACTCAATTGAGTCGGCCTCGGGGCCCCAGCCAGCATTGTCAATGTAGAGCCCGCTATGGTGACTCTTGTTCATCCTACCAACAGCGTACCCCTTGATCCCTAGGAGAGAGACCTTTGAGAACTCAACACCACCGAGCGCTAGCCCCATGGTGGGTGCCAACTGTCGTGGTTTTGTCACAGCGGATGTCCGGAGACTTGGGTTTGAGGCCATCTCTAAGGTGATGGACTCAAAGGGGTTGGTTGAGACGAGGGACACAAGTTTACCCAGGAGTATTGATTGGAGTATCGATTACAAGGGAGCGGATTCGCTTGACCTAGTTCTCGATTGATTGGTTTCTGTCCAAGCCGCCCCGAGGTCTCGCCTTTATATAGGAGGTCGAGGCCCTGGGTTACACGAGTCCTACACTGACTCTTACAACGTAAACAATCCTCTCTCTAAGTCGCCTTGCCATCTTGGGCCAACCGTCTCCGGGTGGCTTAACCACCAGGGTCTTCATACCATCTTCTGTCTAGGCCTTCGTCTTGGCCCATCTTGGTCAGCCGCCATACAGCCAGGCCTACATCTTTCGGCCTGCCTCACTGGTCTTGATTATTAGCCGCCAGGTATGACGCAAACCCACCTGGGCGGGTCTTACCATGGGGTTATATCCCCAACACCTACCTATTGTGGAATTTCCATGGCCATTCCGAGATATATTGCCATGCAACTTCCATCGTTACATGACATGACTTGTGTGTTCATAATCATATTGCTTTGCATGATCATAGATGATATAGTATTCGTGACAAGGCCACAGTTCATCATGATTTACATGTTATGCTAGATCATTGCACATCCTGATACGCTGCCAGAGACATTCATATAGACTCATTTCTTTTGTCACCATTGAGTTGTTATATTAAGTTCTAAGTAGATAAAAGTGTTATGATCATCATTATTAGAGTGTTGTCCCAGTGAGGAAAGGACGATGGAGACTATGATTCCCCCACAAGTTGGGAGGAGATTCCAAACAAAAAAGAAGATACAGAGAAAAAAGAAAAGAAATGGAAAGAAAAAAGGGAAAAAGAGAAAAGAAAGAAACAAAGAAATACAGAAAGAAAGAAAAGAAAAGAAGGAAATAAATTAGAGATAAAGAGAGAAGGGGTAGTGCGACTACTTTTTTTCCACAACTATGCTTAGAGGGAGCACCAAGTTTTTCATATAGAGAGTCTCATGAGTTGTCACTTGCATATGCTAGTGGGAATTTTTCATTATAGAACTTGACTTGTATCTTTCGATGACGGGCTTCCTCAAATGCCTGAGGTCTTCATGAGCAAGCAAGTTGGATGCGCACCCACTTAGCTTCATTTGATATTTCATACACTTATAGCCCTAGTGCATCTGTTGCATGGCAATCCCTACTCCTCACATTGATATCGATTGATGGTCATCTCCATATCCCGTTGGCCCGCCTAGTTGATGTGAGACTTTCTTTCCACCTCGACTCCTTTTGATACCTATGACCATACTCTATTCCGCCCATATGCCAGATCCATGGTTTACGCTCATGTATTGAGTGAGGTTGAAAATGTTGAAGCGCGTTAGAAGTAAAAGTTAATTGCTTGGTTTGACATCATGGCACTCATGATTTATACTTTATGCTAGTAATATTAAGCATGACATGCTATATGATATTGCAGGGATAGCATTTTTTAGCATTGTTATTTTGAAAAACATGATTATTTGTTGGTATGCCTGAGTATTGATGTCTTTATATCAAACGATAGACTATTGTCTTGAATAACTTGCATCTTAATATTCATGCCATGATTAGGCACTTGTTCAAGATTATGTTAGGTGGCATTCCACATCAAAAATTATCTTTTATCATTTACCAACTCGAGGATGAGTAGGAATTCAGTTTGGGGATGTTGATACGTCTTCATCATATCTATAATTTTTTATTGTTCCATGCAAATATTCTACAACTTTCATATAATTTTGACAACATTTTCTATTATTTTGGGGACTAACATATTGATCTAGTGCCGAGTGTCAGTTCCCATTATTTTTGCATGTTTCACATAAAATCCAACGAAGTCCAAACGCGACAAAATTTTACGGTGAAATATTTATAGTATATGTTATTTTTGGGAACAAGAATCAACGCAAGATGGTGCCTGGCATGGTCCCAAGGCAAGAGGGCATGCCTGGTTGCCTTGGGACTCCTTAGTAAGTTGGTTGGGGCCCTTTTTAGCCGCAAGAAAGGTAATTTCCTAACAAAAATCCTCTCAAAATTGCAGCCCAATCAGAGTTATGGATCTCTCCATATTTAAGAAACGATGAAGAGACAGAAACCTGGGCATGGAAACAGAAGAGAAACAGAGAGAGATCCAATCTCGAAGGGCCTCCTACCCTCTGGGAGCCATGGCATCCATGGACCAGACGGAATACTCACCTCCCATCTAGGGGGCAGACCAAGGAACCCCTCTCTCCCTATGGCATCGGAACGTCGTTGGGCAACCATCATGACAATGATCTACACCAACAACTCAGTCGCCATCACCACGAACACTCTACCCCTCTATGCAGCGGTGTAACACCTCTTTTCGCCACTATAATCTCTATTTAATCATGAAGCTTAATGCTATATATTATTATCCAATGATGTGTGGCCATCCTGCGATATTTGAGTAGATTTATTTTGTCATATGGGTTGATTGATGATCGTGGTTGATTTGAGTTGTATGTTCTATTTTGGTGTTGTCCTATGGTGCCTGTCATGTCACGCAATTGTATGTCATTACCGTTGTAGAGTGTTGCAATACATTGATAATTCGCTTGTAGTGGATACCGAGGGTGACATCAGCTAATACCCGAGTACGGGGGTTGTTGCGTGTGGGAGTAAAGAGGACTTTTAACTTAATGCTATGGTTGAGTTTTACCTTAATGATCTTTAGTAGTAACACATGCTTGCTAGTGTTCCAATCATAAGTGCATATGATCCAAGTAGGAAAAGTATGTTAGCTCATGCCTCTCCCTCATATAAAATTGCAATAATGTTTATCGGTCTAGTTATCAGTTGCCTAGGGACAAATCCTTCTCATGTATTACAAAAATTTTTTACTGAACAACTAGCTTATATTATCTTGCAAATTACTCGTAGTTTTATTCTAGCTAAGCACTCCTAGTTTATTCTTGCAAACTTATCCTCGTACCTACAAAATAGTTTCATACTTGTTTTAGGTAAAGCGAATGTCAAGTGTGCATAGAGTTGTATCGGTGGTCAATATAAATTGAAGGGAATATTAATTCTACATTTAGCTCTTCGTTGGGTTTGACACTCTTACTTATCGAAAAAGGATACAAACGACCCCCTACACTTGTGGGTTATCATACGCCCGTGAATTGTCTTACACACAACATTTTGCTCAACCGCAGCCAATTTTAGTCGGCCCAAGTAACACGCGCATTAACTCAATCAAATCGACTATTTCCTAAAACAACACCATACATTAACTTCTCTGAATGAAATCATTGCATACCAAAACAGGAACTTCTTCTTTCTAATGCAATGTTAGTTCACATTAAGTTGTGAACTCCAAATCCATACATTTACAATTCTTGTTGTTCTAATTACACAAGTATTTTCTCATATATATTTTAATTAACTAATGTTCATACAGAACACCATCTCAGTAACTAGATTTGATATAGTAGTTAGTTTTGACATTAGACGCAACAACTTTGACATTGATAATTTCCTCATGTTTTTACTAGGAAAAAAAAACTTGTCTTGCATTTCATCATGAGTTGTAGGCTTTGAAAACAAATGTATCTGCTCCCTAAATTATTTTCCATGTGGTTTCTAAATTATGCATGCTGACATGCATTGGGAATCATTATTCAACAGAATTCCTTTTCACTCAAATAAGAACCACTTAATGCTTATGTGTTAATCTCATCATCTAGACAACTAAGTGGGATAATGTTTTGCTTAACATCTTTTGGCATATGTAATATGGGGAAAAAACAATGCCTTTTGATAGGGATTTCTAGAGGTAACTGCCTCTGATTGTATGCACTTCACTATCTTTTTGGCTTCCTGCTATTGTGTTTTAAGTTGTCTACTAATACTTTTAAGGCTTTCATATGTTGAATTTTAGATGCTATCTTGCATACGACTAAGCAATCTCTGCTATACATAAACCCAGACATCAACATAGCAAATAACTTGATTATAAGGCACATTCATGAGTATCAATGCCTAGCAATTTTTTGATCTTGACTAACACAAAGGGTGCAATATCTAGTTTCATAGAGCCTTGACATTTTCTCATAGAATTTTGTTTAGATATAAAATTGTTTGTTACCAAAATACGCTGAATTATAATATTGCATCAACAAATTTCATGTGAAGCAAATAATTTCCTTAGAAAAAAAAGTAATCTCCCTTTGCACTATAATTAGCTTACCGAGTTATTTTCCTTGACAAGAGGAATAAACTTATTTTTCTGTAACATAATTGAATTGTAACAGTATCCTACTTTTATTGCTAAGAAAAGAAATAAACTTACAAAGAGCACATGACATGCATCTCGATCTCTTGTTTTGAAGTTAAACCATTTGTACATACTTTTTGATATACCTTCTGTTTCGAACCCATAAACTTAATGTTGTGCTTATAGTGTTGGTTCTTGGTTTATAATCAATTTTAATATGTGGATTGATATCCCACAAACCAAAAATGAATTTCTACTTTTATATTCCGCTAGTTAAGAACAATTTCGCTGAGGATTCCCATCGAGAGTGAATGTATAATCCAGTCAACCAACCCAAGATGTTAACCAACACCATCACGATAATTATTCTAGGCCTTATTGGCCTAATCATTCTTATGATTTCCATATCATGGTACGAATTATCTACAAATTATAAATGCAGCAACAACATATATACTTTTTGGTCATGTATGTTAAACTTCTGCGATGAAGTGTTAACATGTTGGCTCTCTATAGCTTCGATGTCACTTTTGTTTGTGCAAGAAAAATAAAAAAAATAGAATGACTCCAAGGAAAGGAAAATCATATACAGTTTACAACATTTACCCTATTTAACTAATTTCCTAATTGTTCAATGTTTTTAGGACGAAGGTCAAGATAAAGATGCAAAAGAAGTGATTGCTCCCTAACTCCAGTTTCTGAAGACACCAGTGATAAGCATGGAGTTGAGCAAATGAGTATAGAAAGAAAGTCAAGGAAACTTCGTCCTCTGGCTACTTGCGATGTAATTCTCGAGTAGTTTCAACACTAGGGATGGCTTTGCAGCAAATTGCTTCAGTGATCGATCCATATTTTTTTCATCAAGTCCTATAAATATTTGGATAGAACAAAAGGTTAAATGCATTGGTGGATTGCTTCAAGAATTAATAACATAAATGGTGGTGTATCAATTGCATGCCAAACAATGAACATTATATTTTTGTTTCGTGGTAATGCGCGTCCTTCAACTCTATGTTATAATAAACGAATGGCTTAGAAGGCATCAAGTTTGCCTTCTTCGCTTTGGGAGAGTCACGGGCGGTACACACCTCCCGCCCCCTTGATGGCGATGGTGGATTGACACAAACATGGGGAAGGGAATCAGGGCGGACGGCTGGGAGGTTGGCAAGGGATTCGCACCTGATAGTCCATGGGAAATTATGGTGTGAAGGAAAGAGGGTGCCATGGCCAAGGTGAGGTGGGCCTCATCCGGTTTTAAAATATAGGACTCCAGCAAGGCCTGACAAGAAAAGGGAGGGTGCATCATCAGGTCGGTCTTTTGTGTTGGGACCGTGTGTGGGAGGTTGCATGGTGAATAATTCGTACTACCACATTGCTCCCCCACACATGGCTTGGTTTTGGGGAGTCCAGACTGTCCAAACGGTTAAATTTTAAGGAGCCTATTGAGCACCCATTTGATATCTGAATACGTTCAAATAGATGAGGGAGAAATGAGCTTTGACCTGGACGACGACCTTAATCATTTGTTTGATTCATTTTTATGTATTTTAGCCCGTAGCAGTGATCGAGCGTTCTACTAGTAAAAATAGAGTGTTAGTACGAGAGAGAAGTATACTACCCCCCGCAAGCAAAAAAATGATGGCACAGTATATATAGAATAATAAAAGTTAAAAATCTCTCACCACTCAAACCAAATTATAGTAGAATATCGAAGAGGAAAAAGTAAAAGAAATAGAAATTTTAGTAGCAAGAAAGAAAAGTCCACCACTTGTTTGTTCACGTCAAAGCAGTATTATCTCATCTCTACGTTTTAATGCTTCTTTTGTAATACTGATCAGGCAATAAACACATCTTTTAACTTGCATGATAAATAAAAAATAGTAAGACCCCACACAAAAGAAGTAATAAAAGAACATATAAATACAATTTGATACCAAATCAAATTCTACACGGTTTAATTTGTAAAATAAAAGAAATATTGCACTTTGGGGAGAAGAAAATTATTTTCATGAGTTTGTGGGACGTAAAGCTATGTTTGAAATGTAATTTGAATTCTTAGGAAAACTTCTGATCCTCCAAAATAATAATAAACACCGAACCAAATGGTTCATAGGAAAGCATAGCATAATGCCAAACACAAGAAATAAAACAACGATGTGATCAATATATAATATTAAAACTAAAGTAAAAATCAAGCAACAGGAATGATTGTAGGATGAAGAATATAAAATGAATTGAAAATTCCATAGCAAGAATACTTATACATAAAATGTCTCTTCACATAACTATTTTTGAACACAGTACAAACGCAAATGGTCATCTATACGCGCATACACACCTATATGAACGCACACACGTAGATCATATCGCTATGAGCATATTCGAGAGACCGTGCCGGCATATCATCTTTAGATTTACGAGGTCATCTTAGGAGCCTCGTCGTCGACTCAAACGTCTCTATCAGTGTCAAAACTGGCGGATCTCGGGTAGGGGGTCCCGAGCTCTGAGTCTAGGATCGATGGCAACAGGGGACGAAGGAGAACTTGTTTACCCAGGTTCAGGACCTCCTATGGAGGTAAAACCCTACGTCCTACTCTATTATATTGATGTGTATGAAGGTTACAGAGTTGATCTACCTCGAGATCGAATAGTTAAAACCCTAGATGTGTCTCTCCATCCTAAAATCTACCCCCTCTGTTTATATAGACACCGGGGGGTACCTAGGGTTTACACATGATAGCTCTCATGCCGGGGATGGAGATGCTGATTCCCTCACCTTGACTTGGAGTGCATGATGCGCCTTCGAGACTTCCTTCTAGAACATGGGGTCTTGGCATATCCAGCCCTTCTTGCGGTAGTTAGAGAGTGTCCCACCAAGCCGGCCTACTAAGAGATAGGCCAGCAGCCCGAGGACCCCTTAGTCCAGGATTCCCTCAGTAGCCCACGAACTAGAACCCAACGCCAAGGGTCACAGCACTGGCAGCTCCACGCTATTGGAGTCTTTGGCTTGCGGGGTGAGTTCTTCTTCCCATTAATGATCAGCTGAGACGAGTTCGTCTTCCGATGACGCGTAATTTTTCCGACCATAGAATCGTCCAGAGGCCATGAGTTGCTTATCCCTAAAGGCCAAACATCAAAGTGTAAACAATGTGTTCTGACAACCTTTTTGACAAAGGGTCGTGGCCTATCATGACTGCCAAACCAGTTATGAAAACTTGATTCGCGGTTCGAGGCTGTTTTTTCATTGGCATGACTCATCAATGTATAGATCGTGCCCCGTTTCACATGGGATATGATAAACGCCCTAGGTTTTCTCACATGCGCATAATAGCATGCACGTCTTGGGAAGCAAAGGGACTTGCGACGCAGTAAAGGGAGGCTCATTGGCATCATGCCTCATAAAAAGGGAAAAAGCCGAGGCCTATTCACGATTCCCATTCGCATCCCTCGCTTACCCACTCTTCCCAAGCTCCAAGAGCCCAGATCCAGTTCTCCCTCGATTTCTCCTCCGAGCTTAGCCATGGCGAGTTCAGGCTCTATGGGCAAGGGGGAGGCCTCAATGGTCACCGACAAGGACATCTGGGAGTTAAAGTTCGCCGGCTACCTCCCCGCCAACGTCTTCAACCATGCTCCAGAAGCGAAACAAGTGGTTCCCACCGCAAAGTTGGGTGAGAGGGTGGTGTTCGTCCCCCACTTCCTCCGGGGACTAGGCTTTCCGCTCCACCCCTTAGTCAAGGGCCTTATGTTGTTCTATGGGCTGGATTTCCACGATCTTCCCCTGAACTCCTTCATGAATATTTCGATGTTCATCACTGTCTGCAAAGCCTTCCTGCGGGTCAAGCCGCACTTTGGCCTATGGCTCAAGGTATTCAATGTCAAGACGAACATAGTCGCGGGTGAGCATACAGAATGCGTAGGGGCAGTAATGAGTAAGCTTCCCCGTGTCAAGTTGCCAGCCAGTACTTTCATCGATACGATAAAGATCTGGTAGAACGAGTGGTTCTATATCACCAAACCAAGGGACGAGGCCTAGGCAGCGCCTACTGAGTTCAGATCTGGACTTGGGGGTCAGACGTAGAGGTAAAATAGTTGTAGAAGCGCATCTCCTTGATGATCGCGGCCAAGATCGAGCTGGTCAATGTGGTCTAGTGTTGGAAATATGCCCTAGAGGCAATAATAAATTAGTTATTATCATATTTCCTTGTTCATGATAATCATTTATTATCCATGCTATAATTGTATTGATCGGAGACTTAGATGCATGTGTGGATACATAGACAAAACCATGTCCCTAGTATGCCTCTAATAGACTAGCTCGTCGATCAAAGATGGTTAAGGTTTCCTAGCCATGGACATGAGATGTCAATTGATAAACGGGATCACATCATTAGGAGAATGGTGTGATGGGAAAGACCCAAACTACAAACGTAGCATATGATCGTGTCAGTTTATTGCTATTGTCTTCTGCATGTTAAGTATATGTTCCTATGACCATGAGATCATGCAACTCACGGACATGGGAGGAGTGCCTTGTGTGCATCAAATGTCGCAACGTAACTGGGTGACTATAAAGGTGCTCTACAGGTATCTCTGAGGATGTCTGTTGAGTTGGCATGGATCAAGACTGGGATTTGTTACTCCGTGTGACGAAGAGGTATCTCAGGGCCCACTCGGTAATACAACATCACAATAAAGCCTTGCAAGCAATGTCACTAAGTGTTAGTCACGGGATCTTGTATTACAGAACGAGTAAACAGACTTTCCGGTAACGAGGTTCAACTTGGTATGGAGATACCGACGATCGAATCTCGGGCAAGTTACATACCGAAGAACAAAGGGAACATCGTACGAGATTAACTGAATCCTTGACATAGAGGTTCGACCGATAAATATCTTCATAGAATATGTAGGAACCAATATGGGCATCCAAGTCCCGCTATTAGTTATTGACTGTAGAGGTGTCTCTGTCATGTCTACATAGTTCTCGAACCCGCAGGGTCTGCACACTTAAGGTTTGGTGACGTTTCGGTAGTATAGAGTTATGTATGGTGGTTACCGAAGGTTGTTTGGAGTCCCGTATGAGATTCCGTACATCACGAGGAGCTCCGGAATGGTCCGGAGGTAAAGATTCATATATAGGAAGTCATATTTTGGTCGCCGGTAAAGTCTTGGGCTCATCGGTAGTGTACCGGGAGTGCCGGTAGTGTACCGGGAGACCAGGCTTCATGGGCTGTGGGAGAGTAAATAACAGCCTTTTGTGGGCTGGTGGAAGTCCCACACAAGGCCCATGCGGCTGGGAGAAAAATCCCAAAGGGAAAAGGTGGAAAAAGGCCAAAAAAAGGAGGAATCCTAGTCCAACTAGGATTGGAGGAGGAGTCCTCCTCTCCTCCCCACTTTGGCCGACCCAAGGGCTGGCTTTTTGGCAGACAAGCCTCCTCCTTCTCTCCTCCTATATATACTAGAGGATTTTAGGGTTTTGGCACAAAATTTTAAGCCACATGCTACCCGTTCCTCTAGTGCATAGTTTCTCCTCTAGAACGGTTTTTTGCAGTGCTTAGGCGAAGCCCTGCCAGAATAGCTCCACCACCATCGCCGCAGCACCGTCACGTTGCCGGAGAACTATTCTACCTCTCCGCTCCCTCTTGCTGGATCAAGAAGGCGGAGATCATCACCAAGATGTACGTGTGCTGAACGCGGAGGTGTCGTCCGTTCGACGCTAGATCGGAAGGACCATGATCAAGATTGCGAGACGGATCGTGACGAGATCGCGGGACGGATCGTGATGAGATCGCGGGACGAATCGTGATGAGTTTGCGGGACGGATCGTGATGAGATCGCGGGACAGATCATGATGAGTTCGCGGGACAGATCGTGATTGGATCACGGGACGGATTGTGATGAGATCACGGGACGGTCGGCGATTTGGATCGCGAGGACGTTCGACTACACCAACCGCGTTTCTTAACGCTTCCCGCTTAGTGATCTAAAAGGGTACGTAGATCCACTCTCCCTCTTGTAGATGCTCATCACCATGGATAGATCTGCGTGCGCGTAGGAAAAAATTTGTTTCCCATGCAACGTTCCCCAACAGTGGCATCATGAGCTAGGTCTATATGTAGATGAGATCTCGAGTAGAACACAAAGAGTTTGTGGGTGTTGATGCTTAAATTGCTTCCTTCCTTGGTCGTGTTTTGGTTCAGCAGTATTGTGAGATGAAGTGGCCTGGACCAACATTACTCGTACGCTTACAAGAGACCGGTTCCCTCGACCGCAACTTGTTGCATAGATGGCTCGCGGGTGCCAGTTTCTCTCACTTTAGTTGGATCAGATTCGACAAAGGCGGTCCTTGAGAAGGTTGAAAAGCAACTAGTGTATCACCGTTGTGGTTTTTACGTGGATGAGAATTGTTCTTGCTAGATACCCGTAGCAGCCACGTAAAACATGCAACAACAATTAGAGGACGTCTAACTTGTTTTTGCAGGGTATGTTATGATGTGATATGGCCAATTACATGATGTGATATATGTGATGTATGACATGATCATGTGATGTAGAGATTATCATGACTTGCATGTCGATGAGTACAACAACCGGCAGGAGCCATAGGGTTGTCTTTAATTATTGTATGACCTGCGTGTCAATCATTAAGTGCTATGTAATGCGTTACAATGGTAGCAATAGTAGTAGAAGCATGGTGGGCACGACAACCCCGATAGCGACACGTTGATGGACATCAAGATGATGGAGATCATGGTGTCATGCCGGTGACGATGGAGATCATGTCGGTGCTTTCATGATGGAGATCAAAAGCACAAGTTCAGGGCCATATCATGTGACTTATGATTTGCATGTGATGTTAATCCTTTTATCCACCTTGTTTTGCTTAGGACGACGGTAGCATTATAAGGTTATCCCTCACTTAATTTCAAGATAATTTGTGTTCTCCCCGAGTGTGCACCGTTGCGAAAGTTCTTCGTGTCGAGACAACATGTGATGATCGAGTGTGATAGACTCTACGTTCACATACAACGGGTGCAAGCCAATGTTGCACATGCAGAACACTCGGGTTACACTTGACGAGCCTAGCATGTACAGACATGGCCTCGGAACACAAGAGACCGAAAGGTCGAACATGAGTCATATAGTAGATATGATCAACATGATGATGTTGACCATTGTAACCACCTCAACTCACGTGATGATCGGACTTGAGTTGGTGAATTTGGATCATGTATCACACGAATGACCAGAGGGATGTCAATTTGAGTGGGAGTTCTTAAGTAATATGATTAATTGAACTCATTATCATGAACATAGTCAGTAGTGTATATGCAAACTGTGTTGTAGATTACTAGCTCACGCTGTAGCTCCCTTGTATATTTATATGTTCCTAGAGAAATAGAGTTGAAAGATGATGGTAGCAATATTGCGGACTAGCTCCGTGATCTGAGGATTGTCCTCGTTGCTGCATAGAAGGCTTATGTCCTTAATGCATTGCTCGGTGCGCCAACCCCTCTAGCGTCGTCTGTAGATGTTGTGAACATCTGACAGGCATGTTCTGATGACTACTTGATAGTTTAGTGCGTCATGCATTACGGCTTAGAATTGAGGCTCCGAAACGTTTTGAACGTCACAGAACATATGAGATGTTCTAAGAGCTGAAATTAGGATCTCAGGCTCATGCCCGTGTTGCGAGATATGAGATCTCCAACAAGATTCTTTGCCTATAATATGAAAGAGAATAGCTCAATCGTTGAGCATGTGCTCAGATTGTCTGACTGCTACAATCGCTTGAATCGAGTGGGAGTTGATCTTCCAGATAAGATAGTGATTGATATAGTTCTCCAAGTCACTGTCACTAAGCTACTAGAACTTGGTGATGAACTATAAAATGCTAGGGATAGAAATAATGATCACTGAGCTGTTCGCGATGTTTGACACCGCGAAGGTAGAAATCGAGAAGGAGCGTCAAGTGTTGATGGTTAGTCAAAACCACTAGTTTCGAGAAGGGCAAGAGCAAGGAGGGAAACTTCATGGATAGCAAGTCAGTTGCATCTCGAGTGAAGCAACCAAAAGTCTAACCCAAACCTGAGACTAAGTGCTTCGATTATGAGGAGAATGGTCGCTGAAGCGGGATAACCCTAGATACTTGGTAGACAAGAAGGCTGGCAAAGTCGACAGAAGTATATTTTATATATGTGTTATTGATGTGTACCTTGCTAGTACTCCTAGTAGCACCTGGGTATTGGATACCGGTTCGGTTGCTAAATGTTAGTAACTCGAAATAAAAGCTACGGAATAAACGGAGAACTAGCTAAGTGTGAGGTGACGATGTGTGTTGGAAATGTTTCCAAGGTTGATGTGATCAACATCGCACGCTCTCTCTACCTTCGAGATTAGTGACGAACCTAAATAAATGTTATTTGGTGTTTTTGCGTTGAGCATGAACGTGATTAGATCATGTTCATTGCAACACGGTTATTCATTTAGCTTAGAGAATAATGGTTATTCTATTTACATGAATAATACCTTCAACGGTCATGCACTCAGTAAGAATGGTTTGTTGAAACCTGATCGTAGTAATACACATGTTCATAACATTGATGCCAAAAAGATACAAAGTTAATAATAATAGTACCACATACTTGTGGCACTGCCGCTAGATGTCATATTGGTATAAAAGGCATGAAGAAACTCCATGCTGATGGATCTTTGGACTCATTCGATTTTGAATCGGTTGAGACATGCAAACCATGCCTCTTGATCAAGATGACTAAGGACCCCGTTTTCTATTTTGATGAAGCGGGCAACTGATTTATTGGAAATGATATTTGTTGATGTATGCAGTCCAATGAGTCTTGTAGCGTGCGGTGGATATCGTTATTTTCTTACCTTCACTGATGATTTGAGTAGATATAGTGCATATTTACTTAATGAAACACAAGTATGAATCGTCTGAAAGGTTCAAGCAAATTCAGAGTGAAGTTTAAGATCATCGTGACAAGAAGATAAAAATGTTTGCGATATGATCGTGAAGGTGAATATATGAGTTTCGAGTTTGGCATACAACTTTAGACAATGTGAAAGTAGTTTCACAACTCACGCCACCTGGAACACCATAGTGTGATGGTGTGTCCAAACGTCATAGTCGTGCTCTATTGGATATGGTGCATGCTATGATGTCTATTATCGTTTTGTTACTATAATTTTGGGGTTATGCATTAGGGACAACTACATTCACTTTAAATAGGGCACCATCTAAATCCGTTGAGATGACACCATGTGAATTATGGTTTGATAGAAACCTAAGCTGTCATTTCTTAATGTTTGGGGATGCGACGCTTGTGTGGAAAATGTTTTCACCTAATGAGCTCGAACCCAAAGCGGATAAATGCATCTTCATAGAATACTCTAAGAACAGTTGGGTGAACCTTCTATCTCAGATCCAAGCATAAAATGTTTGTTGCTAAAAGTGGGTCCTTTCTCGAGAAAAGGTTTCTCTTGAAAGATTTGAGTGGGAGGAGGATAGAACTTGATGAGGTTATTGAACCTCTATTTCAACCAGAGAGTAGCGCAGCGCAGGAAGATGTTTCTGTGAAGCCTACGTTAGTTGAAAAGGAAGTTAATGATGATGATCATGAAGCTTCGGATCAAGTTACTATCAAACCTCGTAGGTCGACAAGGACGTGTACTGCTCCTGAGCGGTACGACAACCGTGTCTTGGAGGTCATTTTGTTGGACAACGATGAACCTACGAGCTATGGAGAACGATGATGGGCCCGGATTCCGACAAATGGTTGGAGGCCATGAAATCCGAGAAAGGATCCATGTATGAAAACCAAGTATAGACTATGGTAGACTTGCTCGTTGGACGGCAGGTCGTTGAGTACAAATGGATCTTTAAAATGAAGACAAACATTGATGGTAAATGTCACCATTTGTAAATCTCGACTTGTTGCAAAATGTTTGTGACAAGTTCAAGGAGTTAACTGCGATGAGACTTTCTCACTCGTAGCGATGCTAACGTCTGTTGGAATTATGTTAGCAGTTGTTGCATTTTTCAATTATGAAATCTGGCAGATGGATGTCAAAACATCGTTTCCTTAACGGTTCACTTGAGGAAAGGTTGTATGTGATACAACCAGAAGGTTTTGTCTGTCCTAAGGATGCTAAGAGGTGAGCAAGCTTCAGTGATCCTTCTATGGACTGAAGCAAGCATCTCAGAGTTGGAATATACACTTTCATGAGGTGATCAAAGTTTTTGAGTCTATACAAAGTTTATGAGAAACTTGTATTTATAATAAAGTGAGTGGGAGCACTATAGAGTTTCTGATAAGCATATGTGCTTGACATATTGTTGATCGGAAATGATATAGAATTTCTGGCAAGCATAAAGGGTTGTTTGAAAAGAGTTTTTCAAAGGAAGCCTGGATAAAGCTACCTAATTGTTGAGCATCAAGATCTATAGAGATAGATCAAGATACTTGATGAGACATTCAATGAGTACATACCTTGACAAGATTTTGAAAGAGTTCAAAATGGATCAGTCAGAGAAAGAGTTCTCGCCTGATTTGTAAGGTATAAAGTTGAGTAAGACTCAATGCCCAGTTATTGAAAAGATGAGTGTCATCCCCTATGCTTCAGCCATAGGCTCTATCATGTATGCAATGCTGTGCACAAGACCCAATGTCAGCCTTGCCATAAGTATGGCCGGAAGGTTTCAAAGTGATCCTGGAATGGAGCACTGGACAGCGGTCAAGATTATCCTTAGTAAATAAAAGACTAAGGAGATGTTTCTCGATTATGGAGGTGATAAAGAGTTCATCGTAAAGAGTCACGTCGACGCAAGCTTTAACACCAATCCGGATGACTCGTAGTAGCAATCTGGATACGTATAGTGGAGCAGCCATTTGGAATAGTACCAAGTGGAGTGTGGTAGCAGTGTTTACGGTTTGACATAGAAATTTGCAAAGTACACACAGATCTGAATGTCGCAGACCCGTTGACTATAAGACCTCTCTCACATGCAAAGCATGATTGAGCCCCAGAACTCATTGGGTGTTAGATTCATAACAATGCAAATCACATGGTGATGTGAACTAGATTATTGACTCTAGTGCAAGTGGGATACTGTTGGAAATATGCCCTAGAGGCAATAATAAATTAGTTATTATCATATTTCCTTGTTCATGATAATCGTTTATTATTCTTGCTATAATTGTATTGATCGGAGACTTAGATGCATGTGTGGATACAAAGACAAAACCATGTCCCTAGTATGCCTCTAATAGACTAACTCGTTGATCAAAGATGGTTAAGGTTTCCTAGCCATGGACATGATATGTCATTTGATAAACGGGATCACATCATTAGGAGAATGGTGTGATGGACAAGAACCAAACTACAAACGTAGCATATAATCGTGTCAGTTTATTGCTACTGTTTTCTGCATGTCAAGTATATGTTCCTATGACCATGAGCTCATGCAACTCACGGATATCGGAGGAGTGCCTTGTGTGTATCAAATGTCGCAACGTAACTGGGTGACTATAAAGGTGCTCTACGGGTATCTCCGAGGGTGTCTGTTGAGTTGGCATAGATCAAGACTAGGATTTGTTACTCCGTGTGATGGAGAGGTATCTCAGGGCCCACTCGGTAATACAACATCACAATAAAGCCTTGCAAGCAATGTGACTAATTGTTAGTCATGGGATCTTGTATTACAGAACGAGTAAAGAGACTTTCCAGTAACGAGGTTGAACTAGGTATGGAGATACCGACGATCGAATCTCGGGCAAGTAACATACCGAAGAACAAAGGGAACATCATACGGGATTAACTGAATCCTTGACAAAGAGGTTCGACCGATAAAGATCTTCGTAGAATATGTAGGAACCAATATGGGCATCCAGGTCCCGCTATTGGTTATTGACCGTCGAGGTGCTCGGTCATGTCTACATAGTTCTCGAACCCGCAGGGTCTGCACACTTAAGGTTTGGTGACGTTTCAGTAGTATAAAGTATGTATGGTGGTGACTGAAGGTTGTTTGGAGTCCCAGATTAGATCTCGGACGTCACGAGGAGCTTCGGAATGGTACAGAGGTAAAGAGTCATATATAGGAAGTCCTATTTTGGTCGCCGAAAATGTTTCAGGCTCAACGGTAGTGTACCGGGAGCGCCGGTAGTGTACCGGGAGACCACCGGGAGGGGTATTCGACCCAAGAAGCTTCATGGGATGTGGGAGATTATATACCAGCCTTTTGTGGGCTGTTGGAAGTCCCACACAAGGCCCATGCGGTTGGGAGAAAAATCCCAAAGGGGAAAAGGTGGGAAAAGGCCAAAAAAGGAGGAATCCTAGTCCAACTAGGATTGGAGGAGGAGTCCTCCTCTCCTCCCCACTTTGGCCGACCCAAGGACTGGCTTTTTGGCAGCGAAGCCTCCTCCTACTCTCCTCCTATATATACTAGAGGATTTTAGGGTTTTGGCACAGAATTTTCAGCCACGTGCTACCCGTTCCTCTAGTGCATAGTTTCTCCTCTAGATCGGTTTTCTGCTGTGCTTAGGCAAAGCCCTGCCGGAATAGCTCCACCACCATCACCGCAGCACTGTCACGCTGCCAGAGAACTCTTCTACCTCTCCACTCCCTCTTGCTGGATCAAGAAGGCGGAGATCTTCACCAAGTTGTACGTGTGCTGAACGTGGAGGTGTCGTCCGTTCGGCGCTAGATCGGAAGGACCGTGATCAAGATTGCGAGACGGATCGTGACAAGATCGTGGGACGGATCATGATGAGATTGCGGGATGGATCGTGATGAGTTCGCGGGACGGATCATGATGAGATCACGGGACGGATCGTGATGAGTTCACGGGACGGATCATGATTGGATCGCGGGACAGATCGTGATGAGATCGCGGGACGCTCGGCGATTTGGATCGCGAAGACGTTCGACTACACCAACCGCATTTCTTAACGCTTCCCGCTTAGTGATCTACAAGGGTACGTAGATCCACTCTCCCTCTCGTAGATGCTCATCACCATGGATAGATCTG
The DNA here is from genome assembly GCA_022496015.1 of Hordeum marinum. Taxonomy (NCBI): domain Eukaryota; kingdom Viridiplantae; phylum Streptophyta; class Magnoliopsida; order Poales; family Poaceae; genus Hordeum; species Hordeum marinum. The sequence continues at coordinate 334,220,378 of CM039672.1, forward strand.
CGTGCGCGTAGGAATTTTGTTGTTTCCCATGCAATATTCCCCAACATCCAGGTCGTGCTACATCATTGTATTCTTCCCTGCCAGTGTTGGGTCTCCCTAATGTGGGCTTATCTGCTGGAGGACCCGCCTATGGTGCAAGGATTCTTCTGCACTACCCACCAGAAGCTGTGGAAGGCTCTATTCAAGCCTGAGAAGAGCTAGCCAGCCTAGGAGGAGGACTCGGGCCTAAGCACCGATAACCCTCCTACCCAGGTACAATATAATTTTAATACTCCAGCCTTGTTATCTAACAAAGACATGAACAACCTCCCTCTTATGTTTAAAGAAATGGTTGAGAAAGGCCACAGAAATTAACTGCCCGGCCCCACAGCCTGAAGACCCCAGGTCGGATTTGTTGACGTCGATGCTTGTCGTGGCGCCGTACACAGCGCCAGGAGAAGAAGGACAAGAAGAAGAAGGCCAGAGAAGGTCTGTGCATAAGGGACCTGTCAGACACTATGTCCGAGGAAACCCATGCTTCCTCTACTCATGAGGAAGAGTATGAGGACAGGGGGAAGTCGATTCCCCTCTCACAAGAAAGAGGGCGGCATCGCCGGATGCCGCGAAGGATCTACCTCCTCCTGCCCCAAAGAGGGCGTGTCGGCCAAGGTTAATCCTTGCCGACAACAGCTCGGACTCCGACACCGAGTCCGAGGACTTTCAGATGGTACCCTGAAGGAACCAAAGGGTCAAGCCCCCATCCCAAAGGTACAAATCCGAAGACCCCCTGGGTCATTTATGAGAAGTTTTTAATGTTTTAACTGGACGAATGCCTTTTAATCTGTAGTCCACCACGCGTTCTCCCAACCGCCCAAATATCGGATGGGGAGTCTCTGCCCGCCGATCTGGCAGAGAGTGGAACTACATCACACCCCACTCCTCCACGGGCTTCGAAAGAGGTCGCGAAGGTGTTATCCCACTAGGCACCTTCGGAACCGAACACCGGCAGCGAGGGTGACGATGTAATGGCTGAGGTTAAAGCCTCGATCACCGAAGACCAGGAGGGGGAAACTCTCCTGGCCGCCGAGGAGGGAGGACGAAATACTGTCCAGTCCCCTCCGAGGACTTCTCTGGAGAACATTGTGTCTCCAAAGCAACCGGCTCAATCCCCCATCAGTGATCGGATTGACCGGTCACCACTGGTGCCACCCATGACTGGGTGGCCGGTCATGATGGGGGAGGCTCTATCAAGCATCTCAATCTCCAAGGATCACTGCACTCTTATGGGTGCAGTTTTGCAAGGCATTCAGTCCATTGATAGCGGGCTGAAAGAGGCATTCAATGGTCTCTTGACGGGTTTCAAGGTGAGCCACGTAATATCCTTTTCCTGAAAAAGTTTAATTTTATTAAGTTTGTGCTATCCTTATGTATATAGTAGCCCCCGAGCCCTGGGTGAGTTTGGAAAAAATCCACTCAGGGGTCAAATACTTGAGTCTAAGCTCTTATTTATTTATTTTTTGTAGGCCTCGTCATCGGCGGTGGCCGTTAATGCCGCAGAGATTGTCGAGCTAAATCGAAAGCTCAAGATGTCTGAAGATGAGCTTGATTGCCTAAACAAGAGGTTCGATGAGGCGCAAGGTAAGCCGAATTGTAGTATCCAGGTTGTTTATCGTTAGTGATCCACACTGGTAACCCAGTGTAATTCTTTATTTATTGCTCCCACAGCTTTGGCTGTGGTGGTCGAGAACCTCAAGGCTGAGCTAAAAAAGATGAAGCAAGCGGCCGCGGATAAGAAGGCGACGGCCAAACAAGCAACAGTCTCTCTATCAGCATTAAAACTTCCGACCGACAAGCATGAAGTCGGGGTGGGGAGGTGCAATAGGAGCTCAAGGATGCCAGTATGAAGTGCGAGGCCCTTGAGCATAAAAACAAAGAGCAGGCCACCGAGGTGTCCGCAATGAAATCCGAGCTCCAAAAGGAGCGGGTGGACAGGCGGTTCTTCGAAGAAGAAATCCGCCAAGTCAAGGTTGTCACGGATTCTAAGCCGTATTTAGTACAATGTGCCTTTGGTGGTAGCAGGTTTGCGTTGCTCACCCAGGTGTGGCGTTCCTCAGGTGCCTGTGAGGACCTCCAACAGAGTGCGAAGGACGCGAAGAAGTTTTATGCTTCACGGGAGGAGGATCATAGGGCTTGGCTGTTATGGGCATAGTTTGAGTCCCCCAAGCGCTCTCCTCTTCTGATCGAGCAGATGAAGCAACTAATGGATCTGCACAGGATGGCGAAGCCGGCCATGAAGGATCTCTGCGTCTGGTTGTGGCTTACAGAGCCGTTGCCGAGCAACTACTTCGGCTTGCTGCGTAAACTATGCGATGTTGCGCCTCGAATTGACGTGCTAAAGCGTTCTATATGCATTGAGGGAGCTCGGATAGCCTTTGCAAGGACCATGGTGCACCGGCCAAAGCTCAAGCTGAACGAGATGGCCATCGCACCTCTGCCCCTTGGAAAGGAGCATAGGCACCCCGAGCAATACTTCTCCGTAGTGATGGAGGGTGCTCGACCGATAGGAGGCCCAATGCTCTAAGGATGTTTTTTATGAATGAGCACGATGTAATGTATCCGAAGACTGTTAATGCTTTTTAATGAGGCTGCATGGTTTATCATGTCTTCTGAGTTTTGTATTTATTGTGACTCCCATGTGGCCGTTTTATCTGAAAGTTGTAAGTCATCGGCTTCATCCCCCACATAGATACCACGCGAGGTGTTCCTACCTCCTCACTGTGACCCTTAGCCGAGGTATCGTTGCCCGAAGGTGGTAGTGCGAGGGGAACAAGGCACTCGGACTTTGATGCTTTATCACTTTCACTTAGCCGTAGGAGCTTAGAAATGCGGGGGCTGATGACTAGCCCCACATGTTTTGTGATGTTCGGATGTATCGATGCTAAAGCCAACATCACATGGTTTGTACAAGTATGAAACCCATTGTATGACACGGAATAACCTCTACCAATTTTTTAGTATGACACTTATGCTCGGATTTGCAGACCGGTTCTCGCTTACTATGATAGTCAGTTTTCTGCTTTCTCACCTGAGGTGCTTGACCAGGCAAGCTAGAAGCACAATCACCGTGTTTCTGCCTTTGCCCTTTTAGCCGAACGATCGGAACATAATATGGCAAACACATGAGCCGGGCAACCCAACTATTAACCCAAGACATAGTTCGGATCCAATGCATATAAAGATAAATCAAGGACGCCAAACACATGATCAATTGTGCCTGGTTGATGCCTAGGGTGATATTTTAAATTCAAGCCCCCGGTCTATTAGCCGGTTGCATCGTAATGTGTACCGAATAGTTTCGTAATAAGCATTGACAAGATAAGAACAAAGTACAATGGTATTTTATTTGCTCAATAATTCTTATAACTGAAATTGCTGAAGCAACTATTTACAGGTATTTGAAGATGAAATATAAAGCCTACAGAGGAGAGGTTGTACCAGGGGTGTTCGATGGGTGGCTTGACGTCCTCGATGTGCCCTATCGCCTATCCGCTCTTGTGCCTCCTAGGGAGTTACATTCCTTTAAAGGTAATTGGTATCGATGAACGGACCTTGGGAAGAAGATCTTGAGAAGTCGTCGAACTATGGATGAGCTTTACGCTTTAGCAGGTCCTTAATGGTACATGTGGTTTGTCCGAGGACATTTACTGGCAGTAGTTCAGTCTAGTCAAACATTTTCCTTTTGATAGTTGTTCCCCACTGCTGCCCATGGAATCTTGAGTGCAGAGTTGTGCCATCTTAACACATGTTTGATGGGCACTAGGGCTGTGCAATGAGGAGGATGTCCCTATTTGTGGGCAGAAGAAGAGTCTAGGAGATCAAACTCAGACTGAGCTCGTTTGTCAACCTTACGTGCCTTTATGGCAGATTTTGGCGTTGGCCGATCGTCATCGTAATGGAATTCGGCCGCCAGGGCCAATGCATGTTCGTCAGTTCGGAGGTAACGCTCAGTGTTGCCATTGATAGTAATGACCCACTTGGGCCCGGGCATCTTGAGCTTGAGGTATGCATGGTGCGGGTCGGCGTTAAAGCGAGCGAATTTTGTGTGGCCCAGCAAGACATGATAACCGCTGCAGAAAGGGACAATGTCAAAGATCAAGTCCTCGTTGCGGAAGTTGTTGGGCAAACCTAACACTACTTCTAGGCTCACACAGCCCATGCATCGAGCTTCGACGCCTGGGATCACTCCTTTAAAGGTAGTGTTGCTTGGTTTGATCCTTGATGGATCTATACCCATCTTTTTCATCGTGTCCGAGTAAATCAGACCAAGGCTACTTGCTCCGTCCATTAGGACTTTAGTGAGGTGATACCCATCGATAATGGGTTATGACGAGGGCCACTGAACCCCCATAACGGATACTGGTTGAATGGTCTCTTCGATCAAAGGTGATCAGGTATGCCGACCATTGGTTATACTTCGGGGCTACAGGCTCTATGGCGTAGACCTCTCGAACGGTGTGCTTCCTCGAATTTTTGGGTATGTGAGTGGCGTATATCATGTTCACAGTCCTTACCTCTGGAGGGAACTGCTTTTGTCCTCCATTGCTTGGACCGGGGGGCACGTCATCATCTTCGCTGCATTAGCCCTTGCCTTGTTCTTCGGCTGTGAGTTTGCCAACTTGTTTGAACACCCAACATTTATGGTTGGTGTAGGTGGTGGGCTTATCTTAGGTGTCGTGGATCTGGCAAAGCCTCTCCATGATTTTGTCCAGCGGGGTAGGTCCATCACGATTGCCTTTAGAAGGCTTCTTCCGTGGCCCGGATCGAGGGTTGCGGAAACCGGCATTAACGGTTGTGTTGTCGGCACCATCATTGTTGGGCCGGTGTTTTCTTTGTTGCATCGTGGTTTCCCGTTTCCATCCCGGACTTCGGAGGTGTCGGGGTCTTTGGGGTTGTGGCTTCATCTAGCTAACCAGTTATCCTCGATCGCACAAAAGTGGGTCATGAGTGATGTAAGGGCGGACATGGCCCTAGGCTTGTCCTGACCGAGCTAGCGAGCGAGTCAGTCATCCTGAATATTGTGTCTGAAAGAGGCTATTGCCTCGGCATCCGGGTAATCAATGATCTCGTTTTTCTTGGTCAAAACCGATTCCAGAATTGCCGAGATGACTCTCCTTCCTTCTGGACGATGTTGTTTTGGTCAAACGAATCCGGCGGCCTTACATACGTGCCCTGGTAGTTAGATCGAAATGCGTCCTCAAGATCCTCCCAACGGCCGATTGAATTCTTGGGGAGACTGTTTAGCCAGTGTCGAGCTGGTCCTTTGAGTTGTAGGGGAAGATATTTGATGGCATCGAGATCATCACCTCATGCCATGTGAATGTGGAGGAGGAAATCCTCGATCCTCACAGCTGGGTCTGTCGTCCCGTCGTATTGCTCTATGTTCACGGGTTTAAACCCTTTCAGGAACTGATGCTGCATCACCTCGTTGGTGAAGCACAGTGGGTGGGCAGCGCCTCTGACCTGGGCTATGTCCCGCCTGTGCTCGGCGCTTGATCTGTCCGAGTAATGTTCCAGACTTCTGTTGTTGTGGTCGAGCCTAGGCTGGTATCCGTCTTGTCTATCAGGGGAGTACCCTCTAGATCCATAGATGGATCTCATGCGGCATGCTCTATAAAACAGGTCATGTCGCAGGTCGTACCTGTCCTCAAGCTCTAGTTGCTCTTTTCTCCTACTCCGAGGTATCAACGGCCTATGGTTGGCATCGCCAGACATCCAATCCCGTCCTCGAGGGGGCGGTCTGGATGGTCGTATGGAGTGTGCTTGGGAGACGGTGTATTGGGGACCTCATCGTCGAACTGCGGCACCAACCGTCGACATGGATAGATGTTGGGTTGGTCTGATAGACCGATACCATACCCTTCTTCGGCTGATAGGACCCTCGTCCATCGATTATTGAGGGTATCTTGTTCGGCATTAAGCTGTCGTTCTTTTGCCTTCAGGCTGCGGGCGGTGGCTATAAGATCTTGACTTAACCGTTCTTGATCCTCAAAGTTTTTGGGAACGGTGAAGTCTTCAGCTTCCATGTTGTCATCCTCCTCGAAAGGGGGAGGTAGTTGTCATCCTCGGAAATGCTTGGATCTTCGGGATTGCGCTGATCTTCCGTATTCTTCTAGTACTCTAGTGGCTATTAGGGGATTCGTGATCACCGAGGTTTTCTGGGGTGTCATTTTCCCCGGTGCCAGCACAGGCTACCCTTCCCTTTTTTGCCTTTGATCGTTTGCGTTATTTCCGACGCCTTGATGACTCTTTGCCCGATTTATTACCACTATTTTCGGGTGTGTGCTCGCCCTTATTGATTGGAGTGTCTACCATGTTGACATCATAGGTGGAGGTGGCAGTCCATCGCCCGGTGTTAATAGGGGCCGAAGCGCCGTCCTCTTCATCCATGTCTTCGGCCTCCTTGGAGGCGTAGTCCAACATATCAGTTAAATCTTCGATAGTGGCTACCAAGTGTGTGGTGGGTGGGTCGAAAAATTGCCCTAATCCCGCTTTCCGAACGATCTGAGCATAGATCGCGGTCGGGTCTTCTGTACTTCCTATTGATAAGATCCTATCTAGAGCCTCGTTGAGAGTTGAGACCTCGATCAGATTAGACTGCCTGGAGTTTTTAGAGTTAACCTACGACGCATCCGCAGAAAGAGTGTGTCCAGCAGGAGCCGACCCTTGGCCCTTCGGTACTATGATCGGATCTAGGCTAAGAGCTAGATCATTGTCGGGGTTGGTCCCGTGGGTGGAGTCGAGAGCGGAATCCGAAGATAAGGCCTCAGAGTCTTTGGGCGCGTCAAATGAGATCGCAAGCCCGATGAGCAAAAGATCGCCCCAAGGGTCTATGGAGAACTCTAGGTTCCCGAATCTGACCTCTAGATCAGGGGCGAAACTCCCGACCCAGTCAAGATCGTCGGTCGGGTCAGCGTGCAGCACAATGCTATCGAAAGCAAGGATCTGTCCAGGGAGAAAGGAGTCCATGTTATGGACTTCTTCGCTAATGACTAAGTGAGCCATTAATTCCTTTGGTGGTCATAGCAGAACTCTCAATGAAAGCACCAATGTCGATGTCAAAACCGGCGGATCTCGGGTAGGGGTCCCGAGCTCTGAGTCTAGGATCGATGGTAACAGGGAACCAGGAGATGATGTTTACCCAAATTCGAGCCCTCCTATGGAGGTAAAACCCTACGTCCTCCTCGATTATATTCATGTGTATGAAGGTTACAGACTTGATCTACCTCGAGATTGAATAGTTAAAACCCTAGATGACTCTCTATGTCCTACAGTCTACCCCCGCCGATTTATGTAGACATCAGGGGGTACCTAGGGTATACACATGATAGGTCTCCTGCTAGGGATGGAGATGTCGATTTCCTCGTCTTGACTTGGAGTGCATGAGCGCCTTCGAGACTTCCCCCTAGAGCACGGGGTCTTGGCATATCGAGACGTTCTTGCGATAGTCAGAGAGTGGCACATCAAGCCGGCCTACTGAGAGATAGGCCAGCGGTTCAAGGACCCCTTAGTCCAGGACTCCGTCAGTCTCCTCAAATTCAAATTCAAATTATGGCTTAAGTTTCGTGATATCAACTCAAATTCAAATTCTGCGGGTAATTACCATTTGATATCAACTCAAATTCTACAGAGTTAAATCAAAGTTTATTTTATCTCAGACAGCAAAAATAAAAATTATTTTCAAGAGATTTGGAATTAGATGGAAAGTTGTTTTTGAAACATAAAGCGAATATTTAGGAAAAAAATAATCATCAAAATATTAAATAAAAAAAGAGTGTGTCAGTACGAGAGAGAAGCATACTACCCCCCCCCCCAAGTAAAAACAAATGATGGCACAATATATATATATATAAATTAAAAATCCTGCACCATGCAAACCAAATTATAGTAGAATATATGAGAGATAAAAGGAAGAAAAAGGAACTTCAGTAGCAATAATAAATTACGTATGCACATGTTTAGATGTATTCAGTCCATACGTTGCTAAGAAGTCATGTTAAGTCCAATAGTGTTTTATTTTAAGGGGAATATATTAATATCGGGAAGATACCAATTACACCCAGCCTCTGGTCCAACAAGATATCTCAAAGACATCCATGATATACACAGATGAAAATAAAATAAAAAAAGGAAAAGAAAAGAAATGTCTCCCCACAGTGATCAACTCCTTTCATCAGCAGCACCCAAACCACCGCCAAAGACAAACCCGGAAAACATAATTGGTCTCCAAAAGCGACGCCTTCAAGAAGGAAACAGCGCATAAGCGTCATCGTCGTCCGATCCAAGATCTTAGGTTTTCACCATGGAGAAAGTTCGAACTCTCAAAACAATACCTTCAGCAAGGCAATTGCCAGGCACAACCAATGAAGGCCAGATCTTAGATTTTCACCCTGAAAGTCAGGACTCGGCACCCGAGGGGCACCCCAAAACGAAATCCTCTAGTGCTACCGCCCCTGCTTATCACTGCTACTTCTGAAAGTTATTAAACACCTATCTGACCCACCATGTGCAAGGCTGCCTGTGCCTTCTTGATCCTCTGATCTCAGCCACCAAGACTTTCTCCGCCATTGTCTACGCCACGGAAATCGAGAGATGGACATGTTTCATGGTGTCAACAAACAAATGGAGCTTCGTGTTGCGCCCTCATGGAGCCATTTAGAATGATATGGAAGCGCACGATCGGATTCTATCCGATCTAGATATCCTAGGGCATGATCTCCGGTAGTAGTTCCGGAACACATCGGTTGCCAGATCTAGGAGGACTGATCATGTAGGTTGTTGTCGTGAATGTGACAGAGCACTACGACCGCCACCATACCATTGCCTCCATCACGTCAACGCCATTACTGTCATGCCGGAGGACACCGGTCCACGCTGCCCACATCCCATATCGTGGGCTGAAGATGGACTCCATATTGGAGCGGATCCCAATCCGTCGCCATCCCTTTGCCTGCACGATCCACCACCTTGAAGCCTACTGTGCGCCGCCGATCCCGAACGACTCCACTGTGGGGATGCACTACCGCACCACCACGACCCTCGCCATCGCGGTGTCCCAGCCCAGCCGCTTCGCCCCGTGATGAAGGCCCTGCGCGAGAAGGCAAAACGCCTCGCCGCCGCCGTCGTTGTCCAGGCTTTGCCCGACAGCATCCTTAGGCGGCGGCGAGGAAGGAGGAATGGATAGGAGGCTGCTAGAGGTGGCAGCGAGGAAGGAGGAATAGAAAGTTTTTTAGATGTGTGGAACAATATGGATATGATGAATAAAAAAACTAACAAAGAGGGGGGAAACTGAGGGAGAGAGAGTAGTATATTAGTTTTCTTTTGATCCTTCTTTAATCCCGGCCTCGAAAGATCATGTTCGTCGCATGTGCCTCGGTGCTCTCCTTTCGCCGTCCTCGGAAGTTCCTCTGCAAGGCCTCTCGTGGCCGGTCGTTGCCCTTGTTGTCTGAATTGTTTCTTCTCTTGATGTACTTTTCCTGTGTGACCTGCTCGTTGAGGTGGCATTCACATGTAAAGTGTAGTGCATTGTAGGCCCCATGGCTCTATTACCTACAAGGAATGCTCATGATCCTCTCGATTGAGCGGGACGCCTGTCTTGACCTGCTTTCGTACTTGCTTCTTTATTGTTTTTATTATCAGCAGTTGTGAGTGGGCCGCCAGGTGCGGCCTTTCATTACACTTGTGTTTGTGACCGCGGGTGATTGCGACCTCCACCACCCCGTGTGTTTGCCGTTGAAAGCACATTTTCTCCATTTGTGGTTTTAGTAATTAATAACAACATATATGTCATTGAACTAATGTTTCCACTAAGCATGTTTCAGGAAAAGTTCAATGATGGGTGGGCAAAAGGATTGTGGAATACCCCAAAATGCAAGGAAATAGATTGGGAAAGCTTCACGCAAAGGACTATAGATTTTACTTTGTGAGAAGTCACTTTGAGTCCATAGTAAAGCCAATAATATCAAAAGGAGGTAAGGTTTTGTTGGTGAATAAAATGCTCATACGTGCATAAGTGATAGTGACCACATACACCCACAAGCTCTTCCACAAAAGTCTGTCCAAAGCCAAATATTCAAAATTGGTGCAACCAACACTTTCCACTCGGTGCCACCGATTCTCAGCCTCAGACAGACTCAGCCAAACCCTAGCATTTCAGCACAGCCGATTCTGCTTTGGTGCCACCGAGTTTGGGTTGCCAACTTTCTGTTACGCAAATTCACAAAATTGGTCCCACCGAGTTTGTTGAATCGGCATCACCGAGTTTGGCAATCTAACATTGGGTCACCTTATTGGTGCAACCAAGTTTTATGTATCAGTCTCACCGAGATTCAAAAGTTTCTACCTTTAAGGTAACTCAGTACCACCAAGATTAACACATCAGTGTCACCGAGTCTGACTTTTTAGGTGTAACGGTTGGATTTTTGGAGATGCCTATATATACCCCTCCACCACCACTCACTCGCAAGAGAAGCACACAGAACAGTTCCCCACTCATACCTACTGGTTTTTTTAAGAGAGACCTACCTACTCATGTGTTGAGATCATGCCATTCCATTCCTATCATATGAATCTTGATCTCTAGCCTTCCCAAGTTGCTTTCCACTCAATCAATCTCTTCCACCAAGCCAAATATGTGAGAGAGTGATTGTGTGTTGAGAAATCTATCATCTTGAAGCACAACGACATGGAGTTCATCGACAATATCGAGCCTATTACCTTTTGGAGGGTGGTGCCTCCTACATTGGTTAGGTGTCGTTTGGGAACCTCCTACTTCGTGTTGTGGAGTGAACCAAGAAGTTTGTAAGGGCTAGGAGATCGCCTACTTCGTGAAGATCTACCCTGAGTTAGGCTAGTCCTCCGTGGGCGTAGGACATCATGGTATAGTCAAGGTTGCTTCTTCGTGGAACCCTCTGTGGGTAGAGCCCTCCGTGGACTCTCGCGATCGTTACCCTCCGTGGGTTGAAGACTCCATAAACGTGGATGAACGATAGCACTACCTATTGGAACCACGGGAAAAATCATCGTGTCACCAATTGCGTTTGATCTTCCTACCCTCTCTTTACTTACATGGTTGTATTTACTTTCTGCTGCAATACTCTTAGACATGCATGTGTAGGGTGTACTTGACATATTATGAATGCTAAAATCTGCCAAGACTTAAAATTGGGAAAAGTAGATTTTTATTTGGTCAACTAGTCTAATCACCCCCCCCCCCCCCCGTCTAGACCTACTTTCGATCCTACAAGTGGTATCAGAGCATTGGTCTCCATTGCGTTGGTCTCGCAACGTAAGAGAGTATGGCATCTAGTGAGGAAAATTATCACCGTAGAGGTCCATACTTTGATGGCACTAATTTTGCTAGTTGGAAGCACAAAATGAAAATGCATTTGCTTGGTCATAACCCCACCGTTTGGGTTGTTGTTCGTCTTGAATTGCAAGGTGAATTCTTTGTTGATGGAAGGGAACGGGATCACGAAGCGACTGTGGAAGAATTGAAGATGTTGCAACTCAATTCTCAAGCATGTGACATTCTCTTCAACTGCCTATGGCCCGAAGAATTCAACAAAATCAGCCGTCTTGAGAACGCAAAAGAGATTTGGGATACTTTGGTTGATATGCATGAAGGTACCAAATCTGTGAGAGAATCCAAGTTGGGTGTTATTCAAAGTCAACTTGACAAGTCAAGATGAAGGATGGTGAAGGAGTTGCTGAGATGTACTCTAGGCTAGCTCTCATCACAAATGAGATTGTCGGCTTAGGAAGCGAAGAAATGATGAAAACATTTATCATCAAGAAGATACTTCATGCTTTGGATGATCGATATGACACCGTATGCACATTGATGCAAATGATGCCCAACTACAAAGATCTCAAGCCAACAAAAGTGATTATTAGGATTGTTGCTCATGAGATGACACTCAAGGACAAGGAAGAGGTTCACCACAAGTTCAGCGGTGCTTACAAAGCCACAAGTGATGCTCCCACCACCTAAAGCAACAACCTTGTCACAAATGAAGAGATAAGCCTCATGGTCAAGAAATTCAACAAGTTCTACAAGAATAGAAGCAAAGATCGAAGCTCCAACTCAAGATATGAAGAGAAGCATTTGTCAAGTCGTGACCGAAACTGCTACAATTGTGGGAAGCCCGGACACTACTCCAATGAGTGCACGGCTCCGTACAAAAGGAAAGAAGAGTCACCAGGAAGATGAAGCTCAGGTGATGAGTCACCTCTAAGAGAGAGAAGGAGTAGGGATGATCGTGATGAACGAAGACCCTCAAGGAGAAGTAGGGACTCGGAGAAGAAGGACAAGTACACCAAGAGCTACTCAAGAAGAAGACATCAAGCTCATGTTGGTGAATGGGTCTCCGGCTCCGAATCCGACAACCACTCCGAGAGAAGCTATCACTCCAACTCTGACTATAGTCAAGATGAAGGTGTTGCCGAACTTGCACTAGTGACAACCAACTCCTACAACATATTTGATTCACCAAATGAAGGGAGTGGACGTTGCTTCATGGATAAAGGCCCCAAGGTATCACACCCCGAGTATCTTGATTTCAATAGTGATGAAGATGAATTGTTAATTGAAGATTACTTGCTATTTGACAAATCTAGTAATGTTAGTCAAAATGAACTTTCTAGTACTCACTCTAGTCTAGATAAGTCGTGCGATGATGATAAGTCGGAAATAGAACGACTAACTCAAGAACTAAAAACTCTTAAGTTAGCTCACGAGTCAACTCTAGAAGATCATAGAGAGCTTGTAAGGACACATGAGAAGCTTTGCTTCCAGAAGCTCAATTTAGAGCAAGAGCATGAGTTCCTTAAAGCTATGAATGACGATCTTCGAAAGAAGACTTCCTATTATCTTGCTAAGCGACTTCTCTTGCCTACATTCATGCCACAAGTTAAGTCTAAGCAAGCTAGTAACAAAGGAAAGAAAGGTTCTTCAACTAGTAGCAATAAAAAATTATAAATCCAATGATATTGCTTCTAGTAGTTCTCTTGATCCCGCTAACTCTTCTCTTAGCCAAGTTACACTTGAGCAAGAAAATGACCTTTTGAAAGGGATTATAGAGAAAGGTATATAAAAGAGTCTTTAAGGATGCAAACAATTTGAGGATATTGTACACAAGCACGAAGGATACCAAAAGAATCGTGTTGTTGGCTACTTCAACGCTAATGGAGTTGAATGGGAAGAAGGTCAATATCCCAATCCCAAGTTTGTTCCTCAAAAGGATTTGTATGAAAATACTCTCCCTAAGGGAACAAAAGCTCAAGATGAACTTCCACCACAAGACCCCAAGCTCAAGAGCAAGAACAAGCTTCGAGAGGACATTGACTCATAAGTAGATGAATCCCGAGCTTTGGTGAAGTGGGCTCCCAAGGCTACTACAAGATCAACTTCTACAAGTGCTACTTCAACACCAAAGATCCCCATCAACTTGATGCGGGTCCCCAAGAAGAAGAACTAGAGAAGTTCTTGAGGGGTGACTCCACCAATGAAATCCACTCACATTCATTTTTGGCAAGAACTAGTTGCAATCAACATCAGCATCATGCAATAGTTCAAAGAGTCACACATTCCCTTAAAGGTAAGCAAGGGACTAGGTAATCAACAAGTCAATGGACATCATCACATATGCTTTGCACTCCATGTCCATAGTTATCCTTTTATTTGTCTCTTGTGTGTTGGGACTAACCCATGTAGATGAGAAGAGTAATGAAACAACAAGGATGCTCCCAACTCTTGGTATCTTCATCAACTTTGAGCATCCATCACTACTTCACCTACACGAAGTCTTCATCGACAAAACCCAAGGTTAGTTTATCCCTCCTATGGGGGGATGTCACATCAAGGGGGATATTTACTCCAAGACTTGAGTTAAAGCATCTCATAGTATGTGATAACATTAAATGCTTTATGTAAAAGTGGTAAGCCCACTTGTGCTTAAACGATGAGTATGACCTATGATCAAGTATTCTTACTTGGCTCCTAAGTCAATATACTCATAATTAGATGGCTCCGTCATCGCCAAAGTACTTGTTAGATGATAATGTGTTTGTGCATGTTTGCCATGTTTTCATTTGACATCCTATTGTGTGAGCATGTTGGTCTGTATTTATTTACTCATTCCAGGATATCCAATTGTTGCTATTTGGATTTCAACTTTATTTTGCCAATTGGATATGCAAGAATGCCTAGGACCACTCGTCTAGCTATCTATGCTTTCTCACCTCATATTCTATTCATGTTGCATCACAAAATTTGAACAAGTACTTTTCGATCTGTTTGTGTGAGGAGCACTTGGAGTTCCGTATCGACAAAGGACTCACCACCAAAATCTCCCAAGTGCATCTCGATGGAACCAACTCAAAATTCTTGGTCTCACTGAATGCCTAGGGTTTATATAGTTTTTCAATCTTGGTACTTCCGATTCCATATTCTCAGTTACACCGAGTTTCCCTGTCAGCTGACAGTTGAGAAACTCGATGACACCAAAAATTCAGAATCGGTGTCACCGACAGTGATGGGTATATATGTCGTGGAACCTGACACTTTGAAAATCAATTTTCAAATGTCACATCTCAGAACTCTAACTGCCTCAAAGGACCCCTCTGGTCGTCGCCCTTGTCTCCCCGCGCTCCTCCGCCGCTGGGATCTTTGTCGTCGATGGGACTCTTTGTCTCCGTCCACACCGTAGCGGATCCATCACCGAGCTAGGGTATGGATTCGACCCTTCTTGCACTCCCCGTCCAATTCTTGCACAATGAAGATTGTTTTATCTATAAGCCCCAGTTTGCACATCGTCCTATCCACACAAAAACTCAATAGTGTATCGAACGATCGAATTTCTAGGGTTTGCCTTCCGCCCGATGAAACTTGGTGGAACCAAAGTGACCAAATTGGTGTCACCGATTTGTTATCTGTGCTGCTGAGAACCTTCTCGATGAAATTGAGCACTTCCTTTCGGTCTCACCGAAAGGAGTGCCAAGTTTCGGCTAATGAGAAAGTCAGTCTCGGTAGTACCGATTTTGTTGCTTCAGCTATACAGATTTTCATGTGACAGAATGTAAACTTTGGAAAATTCTTAGTTAAAACTTTCAAAAACCAGCTACATTTTGGGATGACTTATCCTATTCCGCTCTTCTCAACACTATTCACAGGGTCAGACATGTCAGATGTTGAAGATAGCCAGAATCTGCAGGAGCAGAATGTTGATATGAGTTCAGGAACTAGTCTTGAGTCCAATTCTTCTAGAGATCCAGGCACTCCTAGTTCTCAGGGGTTGCCTAAAGCTGCAACAAGGACCAGGAAGTGACTCAATTCTGATGAAGAAGATTTTGATTTTGTGCCAGAGGAGATTCTTGCTAAAAAAGCAAGAGAAGGTTGCACGGAAGTCTGCCAATGAGGCCACCTCATCCAGGAGGGTGGTCAGCAAGGTTTATGCACCTCCAGAAAATATGAGATCACATGAGAGTGCTAGGGGAACAATGTCTATTGAGATCCCAATAAAATCTTTGTCTAAGAAGACAAGAGAGAAAAAGAAAGTCAGGAAGAGAATCATCCACGTTGTTGGTAGGCCTACCTCTATGTTTGAGGATCCAAAGGAGGCTTCTAGTGCTGTTGCTGAGGAGGAGGAGGAGGAGGAGGAGGAGGAGGAACCTTTTGTCAAGGACCCTCCCAAGAAGAAGCAAAAGAAGCTTATGGCAGATGCTATCCCTAAGCCTGGTCCCTCTAAGAGCACCAAGGCTCCATCCTAAAAGGTTGCTGCAGTGAAGTCCAAGAGGACTACAAGGGATATTCCTGCTGCTGAGAAGAACAAGACATCCACTTTCAGAGAAGCAAATGATGATGATGATGCTATGTCAGCTTTGATGAAGCGTAGACCTCACCTTCATGATCACAATGCAAGCCACCCAGTTGCTGAGGATATGAAGAAGAGGAAGGATTCTGGTTTGAGGGCATGGAGAGACATTGATCCATATGCTCAGAGGAGGAAGACTGTTGTGGACTATAGGTTCTACACCAAGGAGCAACAAGAGTTCTATGAGACTATGTTGCTTGACAAGAGTCCTGCAGTCTATGATATGAGATATGTTGACTAGAAATATATCAAGGTTAAAGAGAACTACTTCCCATATGTGCAAGACAACTTCCACTGCATTGGACTTGATCAGATTGTTGGAAGGGAGTTCACTGCTTGGAATAATGAGATGATCATGCAGTTCTATTCCACTGCTCACTTCTATGGAGATGGCAAGATAGTGTGGATGACAGAAGGAGCTAGATATGAAACTATAGTTGATGAGTGGGCTACCATCTTAGGAGTCCCAATGGTACATGATGGTGACTTGGATGTCTACTCTGAATCCAAGGAAAGCCACAATGCTACGAAGGATATGTACTCTGCTATCCCAGCTGTTATCTTGCAAACACACAAGTTACAATCTATTTACTTCCTCAAGGCAGGCCTTTGTACCATGAACACCATCTTGAGGCATACCCTGATGCCTAAGTCAAGAGATGAAAATATGATTCGTGGCTACTCCATCAACATGCTTATCCATATGGACAGTCACACCAGGATTCGAGTGATGGACTTGACAGTTGAGACAGTGAAGAGGGTTGTTGCTGACCAGAAGCGCCAATGCTGCTATGCACCCTATATTCAGATTCTTATAAACTCCAAACTTGAGAAGAACATCTTTGCTATGGATAGACCTCACTTGCCAAATAAGCTAGATTTTGAGGATAACATTGTGGTGATGGATCCACACCATCCCACATCAGTTGCAGCTCAGGCAGAGGCAGAGGCACAGGGAGAGGCAGCTAGAGCCACTAGTGCTCAGGTCCCCAGATCCAGGAACGAGAAAATGGATCTCTTGATCTCAACCATCATGGACATGAAGAAGGACATCAAGACCATTATGGATAGTTAGGAGAGCCTTGTGAACATATTCGAGGATAGAGTGAAAACTCTAAATGACAAGGTAGATGGACTGACTAAGACAGTCAATGAGCTTAAGAAGAAAGTTGATGAAGCTCCTATCCGTCGCACCTCTTTAGAGTCCGAGTCTTCTGATGATGATGAGGATAGTGCACCTGTCAGGACGACTGCCCAGTTCACGACTAAGGCAAGCACAAGTGATAGTCACCACATACACCCACAAGCTCTTCCACAAAAGTTTGTCCAAAGCCAAATATTCAAAATCGGTGCAACCAAGACTTTCCACTTGGTGTCACCGATTCTCAGCCTCAAACAGACTCATCCAAACCCTAGCATTTTGGTGCAACTGATTCTTCTTCAATGCCACCGAGTTTGGGTTGCCAACTTTCTGTTCTGCAAATTAACAAAATCGGTCCCACCGAGTTTGTTGAATCGGCGTCACCGAGTTTGGCAATCTGACCATTGGTCACCTTATCGGTGCAATTGAGTTTTATGTATCGGTCTAACCAAGATTCAAAAGTTGCTACCTGTAAGGCAACTCGGTACCACCGAGATTAACACATCAGTGTCGCCGAGTCTGAATTTTTAGGTGTAACGGTTGGATTTTTAGAGATGCCTATATATACCCCTCCACCACCACTCACTCGCAAGAGAAGCACTCAGAACAGTTCCCCACTCATACCTACTGATTTTTTGAGAGAGAGTCACTTACTCATGTGTTGAGATCATGCCATTCCATTCCTACCATATGAATCTTGATCTCTAGCCTCCCCAAGTTGCTTTCCACTCAATCAATCTCTTCCACCAATCCAAATATGTGAGAGAGTGATTGTGTGTTGAGGAGTCTATCATCTTGAAGCACAAGAGCAAGGACTTCATCAAGATTATCGACCCTATTACCTTTTGGAGGGTGGCGCCTCCTAGATTGGTTAGGTGCCGCTTGGGAGCCTCCTACTTTGTGTTGTGGGGTGTACCAAGAAGTTTGTAAGGGCTAGGATATCACCTACTTCATGAAGATCTACCCCGAGTTAGGCTAGTCCTCCGTGGACGTAGGCCATCATGGTATAGTCAAGGTTGCTTCTTCATGGAACCCTCAGTGGGTAGAGCCCGTCGTGGACTCTCACGACTGTTACCCTCCGTGGTTTGAAGCCTCCATAAACGTGGATGTACGATAGTACCACCTATCGGAACCACAGGAAAAATCATTGTGTCACCAATTGTGTTTGATCTTCCTACCATCTGTTTACTTACATGCTTGTCTTTACTTTCCGTTGCAATACTCTTAGACATGCATGTGTAGGGTGTACTTGACATACTATGAATGCTAAAATCTGCCAAGACATAAAATTGGGAAAACTATATTTTTATTTGGTCAAATAGTCTAATCACCTCCCCTCTAGACCTACTTTCGATCCTACAACCGTGTAGAAATAGATAGGTTAAGCGTATGCTCCGTAGGGACACCTTACATGTTAATATAGATGATACGATTACAAGGGTTGTTAGACTAGATTGATCTCCAGGATACAATCACAAGAATCCTAACATATTACAACACCCGCATCTTATGTCTAGCTAACGGTTTATACACCATTGCATAATACATTGTTTAAAACTCCCCCTCAATCGCAACTATTTAAGTTGAGATTGTGTCTAAAAGCTTCGAGTTGTCGAACTGACAATTGTTTAGTAAACGCATCTGCATCTTGGTCACCAGTGGAATGAATCTGATATTCAACTGCTTATTGGCTACCCTTTCACGAACAAAGTTATAGTCAATATCAATATGTTTAGTCCTTGCATGGAATACAGGATTAGCAGACAAGTACATAGCACCAAAGTTATCACACCAGAGAGATGTTGCCTTTGGATGTTGGACACCCAAGTCCATCGACATATTTTGTACCCATAGAATTTTAGCAGTGGCATTGGCTAATGCGTTATATTCAGCTTTTGTACTTGATCTAGACAGTAGCTTGCTTGTGAGCACTCTAGGAGATTATATTACTCCCCAAAAACACTGCAAATCCTCCAGTTTATCTCCTACCATCTGGACATCTTGCCTAGTCTGCATATGACAATGCACTGACCAGCATTGGGTCTGACTTACTAAGACGAAGTCCATGACCCTTTGTTGCCTGAAGATACCTAAGTATTCTTTTGACTGTTGTCAAATGTACGCTAGTAGGAGCATGCCAGAACTTGCAAAGTTTGTTAACTCAGTAGGATATATCTGGCCTAGTCAATGTCAAATACTGCAAGGCCCCTACAATGCTACTATACTTCATGGAATCTTTCGTCTCAAGTGTCTCTCCTTCACGAAGAGATAACTTTTCAGAAACAGACAAAGGAGTAGGTGATGACTTGCATCCGCTCATACCTACTCGCCAAACTATATCCTGCACATATTTCTCTTGTGATAGCACAATACCATTTTTACATTTTTTACCGCAATGTCTAGAAAGTAGTGAAGACTCCCTAGACCCTTGAGAGCAAAATCCATGCAAAGATCCTTGAGAAGAGCTTCAACTTCTTGAGCGAATGAGCTTGTAACAATTATGTCATCAACATAAATAAGCATAAAGATGGTAATTCCATGTCGACAATAAAAGAACAATGAGGTGTCTCACTTTGAAGGAATAAAGCCAAGGGATTGTAGCTTAGAAGAAAGACAAGAGTACCATGCTCGTGGTGCTTGTTTCAGCCCATACAGTGCTTTGTCAGGCTTGCAAACATGATGTGGCAACTTGGGATGTTCATACCCAGGAGGTTGTCTCATAAACACTTCCTCTTCCAGAACACCATGCAAGAACGCGTTCTTTACATCTAGCTATCGCATACACCAATTTCTAAACACTGCGACTGAAATAATTAATCTAATAGTGGTAGCCTTTACTACAGGACTAAAGGTGTCCTCATAGTCAATTCCATACCGCTGCATAAAACCTTTAGCAACTAAGCGAGCTTTGTACCTGTCAATAGTGCCATTAGAGTTTCTCTTTACCTTGTAAACCCATTTACAGTCAATCACATTTCTTCCCTTGACTGGAGGAACCAAGCGCCATGCTTTGTTGTCCATGAGAGTAGCATACTCCTCACCCATAACTGCTTTCCACTAGGACGTACCAAGTGCTTCTCCCAAATTTTGTGGTTCACCTGGGGCACAAAAAGAACACCAATGAATGCGGGAATCTTCATAAATTTTAGGTTTGGCAATACCACTTTGTGACCGGTTATGTAGACGCTCGGGAGGAGGGACAGGTGGCCGGCGAAGCTATTGTTGAAGCCGATTTTGCAAAGGAGAGATAGGGGATCCTGTAGCTGCAGAGAATCCACCATCATACGCAGCAGACATCGCCAGATCTCCATACAGCGAATTGGGAGCCGGGGAGTGATGGACCTCCCCAGAACTGGCATCTCGTAGTTCCTTAGAGGCAGCGAGTAGGCGGTCGGGCAGGGCTGCCCCACCAGCCGAGGTCGTTGCCCCACTTGGGCCACGTGGGTCGACCCGAGGAGCGGAAGGAGGTCGACTAGCCCTGGATGGAGACCATCGAGGGGACATGGGAGCTGGCCCGCCTAGCGACAACCCAGATCTCGTGGGAGATCCACCTGGGGAAACACCCATGTGGGATCCCGAGGAGATATGGCATCCAGAGGGAGTACCAAGATCAACACCCGGATCTTCTACATCATTGGCCCCTGGGGAGTTCGGTGGCTGCATAAAATCATGAGAGTTTTCTCCAATTTCTTCTCCAAATTCCTGCACACTTGCAACAGGGTTATGTGACAAAGACGTATGGTCATGATCTACAACCCCCCTGGTATGGAAAAATTGCAATGGAAGAAGATGAGAAGGAAGGAGAACAAGTTCCTTGTGGAGTTGAGCACCAGCATTCGGGAGAAGTGTGGAAAAAGGAAATATCTAGGCATTTGTATCCTTTGTGGAGGTTGCTATACTCGATGAAAACACATTTTTTGAGCGAAAGTCAAGTTTATGCTTGTTGAAAGGACGTAAATTTGTCCACACCGCACAACGAAAAATACGAAGAAACGTGTAGTTGTGTTTGATGCCAAAGCGACACTCAAGTGGTGTTTGGTTGTTGATAACATGACTAGGACCACGGTTGATAAGATAAACTGCAGTAAGGAATGCATCATCCCAAAATTTGAGTGGCATAAAAGCATGAGAAAGGAGAGACAAACCAACTTCAACAATGTGTGTATGTTTCCTTTCAACGGATCCATTCTGTTCGTGTGCATGAGGACATGAAACATGGTAAGTAATAACAATGCAATCAAAAAAAGAATTAATTTTTTGGTATTCACCACCCCCATCGGTTTGCATGGCAAGAATTTTGCGATCAAAGAGGCGTTCAACAAGTTGTTGAAAAAGATGAAATTTCTCAAACACATCAGACTTATTCTTGAGCAAATAAATCCAACTAAATTTACTGAAATCATCAATAAATCTCACATAATATTTTTGTCTCCGTACAGAAATTGGACAAGGGCCCTACGCATCTGAGAAAACAAACTCTAAAGGAGCCTTTGACGCACTAGTTGATCGAGGATAAGGAAGTTGATGGCTTTTGGCCATCTAACACACATCAGAAACTAAGTGATGATCCTATTCATTTGACACTAGAAGATGGAAATCATGAAGAATTTTCTGAACCACCAGTAATGAAGGATGCCCTAGACGCATGTTCCACCAAGATGTAGATGGGGTTGACACGCCTAGCACTTGATGTGAAGGAGCATCTTGATGATCGGAGACAGGAAACAAGCCCCCTCTACTCTTTCCTTGAAGAATTGTTCTCCGATTGGCCCGATCCTTAACAATGAAAATTTCAGGGTAAATCTCAAGGAATGCATTATTGTCACAGATAAGCTTATAACCAGAAAGTAGACTTTGATCAGATTTGGGAGCATGAAGAATATTTTTTAGTTCAAGGGATCCAGTGGGAGTAAGAAGGGTAGAATGACCAATATGTGCTATGTCCATACCTTGACCACTAGTTGTGTGGATTTGATCTATGACGGTGTATCGATCAGGGACAGCAAGTTTCTCCAGCTCAACTGTCACATGATCTGTTGCGCCAGTGTCCAGGTACCAATTTGTGTCCACATCATAGGTGTGAACAGCATTGGCAGAGCAATTTCCACCTCCATTACCGGTAGGGTTACGCATGTTGTTGTCGTAGCCACGGTCATAATGCTTTTTACAGCGCCATGCACCATGCTCCATCTCCTTGCGGATCTGGCATTTTTCTTGGACTCGGTAACCATGGTCACCTCCTCCTTGTTGTGTTGCCCCACCAGAGCCACTGCTGCCAGAGTTGTCGGAGTACCAGCCACCCGTTGAGTTGTTGTTGTAACCATGGGGGCCACCACCACCTTTATCGTTTCCACCAGGGCGGATGGAGTTCCCGCAGCCTCCACCGCGAGATGCATGGTTGGCAGAGTGGGTTGCAGGAAATGGAGCTTTCTGTGGTTTGTTCCAATATTCAACAGTGAGTAGCAGGGAGAACCGCGAGACCGATCGGTTAGTTAGCCGCAGTGCATGTGCAGTGGGCCGAGACAAACCCGTTGTAGTCCGGCTCGTGAAGCAATCCTTGCAAGATGTGGGAGGCGATGTCATCCTCATCCATGGGCTTGTCGGCGACATCCAGCTCATCGACGATGCTCACCATGTTGGTGTAGTAGGCAGTCGCGGACATATCTCCTTTGTGGGTGCGCTCGATGGCGGTGCGGAGCTGCATGACCCTTGCCCTTGACTGCGAGGCGAAGCACTGTAGAAGGTCTTTTTAGATCATGGAGGCACTGGTGAGCAATCTAACCTATAGCAGCACTTCACGAGAAAGCGATGAGATCAAAAACGTAAGGACTTGTTGATCTTGGGTCACCCATATGGCATGCTCCGGGTTCGGTGAAGAAGTGATCTCCTTCTTCCCGGTGGCATCCCGTGTTGGAAATATGCCCTAGAGGCAATAATAAATTAGTTATTATCATATTTCCTTGTTAATGATAATCGTTTATTATCCATGCTAGAATTGTATTGATCAGAAACTCGGATACATGTGTCGATACATAGACAACACCATGTCCCTATTATGCCTCTAATAGACTAGCTCGTTGATCAAAGATGGTTAAGGTTTCCTAGCCATGGACATGAGATGTCATTTGATAACGGGATCACATCATTAGGAGAACGATGTGATGGACAAGACCCAAAAAATAAACATAGCATTTGATTGTGTCAGTTTATTGCTATAATTTTCTACATGTCAAGTATATGTTCCTATGACCATCAGATCATGCAACTCACTGACACCAGAGGAGTACCTTCTATGTATCAAACATCGCAACGTAACTGGGTGACTATAAAGGTGCTCTATAGGTATCTCCAAGGGTGTCTATTGAGTGGGCATGATCAAGATTGAGATTTGTTACTCCATAAGATGGAGAGGTATCTCAGGGCCCACTCGGTAATACAACATCACAACAAAGCCTTGCAAGCAATGTGACAAAGTGTTATTCACGGGTTCTTGTATTACGGGAGGAGTAAAGGGACTTGCCGATAACGAGATTGAACTAGGTATAGAGATACTGACGATCGAATCTCGGGCAAGTAACATACCGAAGAACAAAGGGAACAACATACAAGATTAACTGAATCCTTGATGTAGAGGTTCAACCGATAAAGATCTTCGTAGAATATGTAGGAACCAATATGGGATCCAGGTCCCGCTATTGCTTATTGACCATAGAGGTGTCTCGGTCATGTCTACATAGTTCTTGAACCCACAGGGTCTACACACTTAATGTTTTGTGACGATATAAGTATAGTTGAGTTATTATGTTGGTGACCGAAAGTTGTTCGAAGTCCTGGATGAGATCCCGAACATTACGAGGAGATCCGGAGATAAAGATTGATAGATGGGATAATAGTGTTTGGTCTCCGGAAGGGTTCCGGAATTCACCGGAAGGTGTTTCGGATGTTTCCCGAAATGTTCGGCTACAGGAACACTTTATTTGGTCCAAGGGGTAAATCCCACAAAGCTTTTGGTAGGTGCAAAAGGAAGTTTTGCGGAGGCCAGGGGCCAATCGTCAGGGACCTTGTCGTCTGGGGCCAGACGCCGAGGACCCTCGCATCTGGTCGTGGAGTCCGAGAAGGACCCTTGCCTGCGTGACAAACCGACCTTGAGGAGGATTTTGCTCCAAGTTTCGACCCCAGGGCTCAACATATAAATAGAGGGGCAGGGCTAGCAGTCGGAACACATCAAGAATTCCCCATGTCGTGTGCCGGCAACCCCGCCCCTCTGGTACATCCTCTGTCATAGTTTCCATAGTGCTTGGCGAAGCCCTGTGGAGATTGTTCTTCACCACCACCGTCACCACGTCGTCGTGCTGCCGGAACTCATCTACTACTTCACCATCGCTCGCTGGGTTGAGGAAGTGAAGGCGTCATCAAGCTTTACGTGTGTTGAACGCGGAGGTGTCGTTCGTTCGGCGCT
The DNA here is from genome assembly GCA_022496015.1 of Hordeum marinum. NCBI lineage: Eukaryota > Viridiplantae > Streptophyta > Magnoliopsida > Poales > Poaceae > Hordeum > Hordeum marinum. Next base: position 334,244,886 of record CM039672.1, read on the forward strand.
AGATTGGGATGGATCATGATGGGATCGCGGGACGGATCGTGATTGGATCGCGAGATATATCGTGATGGGATCACAGGATGCTCGGCGATTTTAATCGCGAAGACGTTCGACTATATCAACCGCGTTTCTTAACGCTTCCTCTTATCGATCTACAAGGGTATGTAGATCCACTCTCCCTCTCATAGATGCTCATCACCATGGATAGATCTTGCGTGGGCGTAGGAAAATTTTTGTTTCCCATGCAACGTTCCCCAATAGGGGCATCATGAGCTAGGTCTATGTGTAGATGAGGTCACGAGTAGAACACAAAGGAGTTTGTGGGTGTTGATGCTTAGATTGCTTCCTCCCTTGGTCGTGTTTTGATTCAGAGGTATTGTGGGATGAAGCGGCCCAAACCAACCTTACTTGTATGCTTACGAGAGACCGATTCCATCGACTGATGTGTAACTTTGTTGCACAAAGATGGTTGGCGGGTGTCTGTATCTCCTACTCTAGTTGGATCGGATTCGACAAAGGCGGTCCTTGAGAAATATGTGATGTATGAGATGATCATCTTTTGTATAGAATATCACGACTTGCATGTCGATGAATACGACAACCGGCAAGAGCCATAGGGTTGTCTTTAATTATTTTCACCATTTTTGCTTTACTTTATCTCTACGAGTTAGCAATAGTCGTGGAAGCAACAGTCGGCATGGCAACCCCAATGGCGACACGTTGATGGAGATCAAGATGATGAAGATCATGGTGTCATGCCGGTGACGATGGAGATCATGCTGGTGCTTTGAAGATGGAGATCAAAAGCACAAGTTCATGGCCATATCATGTCACTTATGACTTGCATGTGATGTTAATCCTTTTATGCATCTTATTTTGCTTAGAACTACGGTAGCATTATAAGGTGATCCCTCACTTAAGTTTCAAGATAAATTGTGTTCTCCCCGAGTGTGCACCATTGCGAAAGTTCGTCGTGTCGAGACACCACATGATGATCGGGTGTGATAGACTCTACGTTCACATACAACGGGTGCAAGCCAGTGTTGCACATGTGGAACACTAGGGTTAAACTTGACGAGCCTAGCATGTACATACATGGCCTCGGAACACAAGAGACCAAAAGGTCGAACGTGAGTCATATAGTAGATATCATCAACATGATGATGTTCACCATTGAAAGCACTTCAACTCACGCGATGATCGGACTTGAGTTGGTGAATTTGGATCATGTATCACTCAGATGACTTGAGGGATGTCAAATTGGGTGGGAGCTTTCGTAATTTGATTAACTAAACTCATTATCATGAACATAGTCAAAATGTCTTTGCAAATTATGTTGTAGATTACTAGCTCGCATTGTAGCTCCCTTGAATTTGTATATGTTCCTAGAGAAATAGAATTGAAAGATGATGGTAGAAATAATGCGGAATGGGTCGGTGATCTGAGGATTGTCCTCATTGCTGCACAGAAGGCTTATGTCCTTAATGCATCGCTCGGTGCGCCAACCCCTCTAGCGTCGTCTGTAGATGTTGTGAACATCTGACAGGCACGTTCTGATGACTACTTGATAGTTTAGTGCGTCATGCATTACGGCTTAGAATTGAGGCTCCGAAACGTTTTGAACGTCACAGAACATATGAGATGTTCTAAGAGCTGAAATTAGGATCTCAGGCTCATGCCCGTGTTGCGAGATATGAGATCTCCAACAAGATTCTTTGCCTGTAATATGAAAGAGAATAGCTCAATCGTTGATCATATGCTCAGATAGTCTGCATACTACAATCACTTGAATCGAGTGGGAGTTGATCTTCCAAATAAGATAGTGATTGATATAGTTCTCCAAGTCACTATCACTAAGCTAGTAGAGCTTCGTGATGATGAACTATAAAATGCCAGGTATGGATATAATGATCCCTGAGCTATTCACGATGTTTGACACCGCAATCTAGAAATCAAGAAGGAGCATCAAGTGTTGATGGTTAGTGAAACCACTAATTTTGAGAAGGGCAAGGGCTAGGAGGGAAACTTCATGGATGGCAAGTCAGTTGCTGCTCTAGTGAAGAAACCCAAGGTTGAACCCAAACCCGAGACTATGTGCTTCTATTATGAGGAGAACGGTCGCTGAAGCGGAACAACCCTAGATACTTGGTAGATAAGAAGGCTGGCAACGTCGATAGAAGTATATTTGATATACGTGTTATTAATATGTACCTTGCTAGTACTCCTAGTAGCACCTGGGTAATGGATACCGGTTCGGTTGCTAAATGTTAGTAACTCGAAATAAAAGCTATGGAATAAACGGAGACTACCTAAGGGTGAGGTGATGATGTGTGTTGGAAGTGTTTTTCCATGGTTGATGTGATCACCATCGCACACTCTCTCTACCCTCAGGATTAGTAATGAACCTAAATAAATGATATTTGGTGATTGCGTTGAGTATGAACATGATTAGATCACGTTTATTGCAATATAGTTATTCATTTAAGTTAGAGAATAATGGTTATTCTATTTATATGAATAATACCTTGAATGGTCATGCACCCAATGGGAATGGTTTATTGAATCTCAATCGTAGTAATACACATATTTATAATAATGATACCAAAAGATGCAAGTTAGTAATGATAAGTACCACATTCTTGTGGCATTCCGCGAAGGTCATATTGGTGTAAAGCACATGAAGAAACTCCATGCGATGGATCTTTTGACTCACTCGATTTCGAATCAGTTGAGACATGCGAACCATGCCTCTTGGGCAAGATGACTAAGACCTCGTTTTCCGGTATGATGGAGCAGGCTAGTGGCTTATTGAAATGGATACATGTTGATCTATGTAGTCCAATGAGTGTTGAAACACATAGTGGGTATCATTATTTTCTTACCTTCACTAATGATTTGAGTAAATATGGGAATATTTACTTAATGAAACACAAGTCTTAAACGTTTGAAAGATTCAAGCAGTTTGAGAGTGAAGTTGAAGATCATCGTGACAAGAAGATAAAACTTCTACGATATGATCATGGAGCTGAATATCTGAGTTACGAGTTTGGTATGCAACTTAAGACAATGTGGAAATTGTTTCATAGCTCACGCCGCCTGGAACACCATAGTGTGATGGTGTGTTCGAATGTCGTAGTCTTGCTCTATTGGATATGGTGCGCATTATGATGTCTCTTATCAGTTTGCCACTATCGTTATGGGATTATGCATTAGAGACAAATCCATTCACTTTAATAGGGCACCATCTAAGTTGAGATGACACCATATGAATTATGGTTTGGCAGAAACCTAAGTTATCATTTCTAAATGTTTGGGGCTACGATGCTTATGTGAAAAATGGTTTTCACCTAATGAGCTCGAACCCAAAACAGACAAATGCATCTTCATAGAATACACTAACGTAATTTTTGGGTAAACCTTCTATCTTAGATCCAAGCACAAGGTGATTGTTGCTAAAACGGGTCCTTTCTCAAGAAAAAGTTTCTCTCGAAAGAATTGAGTGGGAGGAAGATAGAACTTTATGAGGTTGTTGAACTTTTGTTTCAACCAGAGAGTAGTGTGTTGGGGAACGTCGCATGGGAAACAAAAAATTTCCTACGCACACGCAAACCTATCCATGGTGATGAGAATCTATGAGAGGGAGAGTGGATCTATGTACCCTTGTAGATCGCTAAGCGGGAAACGTTAAGAAACGCGGTTGGTGTAGTCGAACTTCTTCGTGATCCAAATCGCCGAGCGTCCCGTGATCCAATCACGAACCATCCCGCGAACACATCATGATTCGTCCCGTGAACTCATCACGATCCGTCTCACGATCTTGATCACGATCTGTCCCGCGAACTCATCACGATCCGTTCCGTGATCACATCACGAACCGTCTCGTGATCTCGATCACGGTCCTTCCGATCTAGTGCCGAACGGACGGCACCTCCGCGTTCAGCACACGTGCAGCTTGATGACGATCTCCACCGTCTCGATCCAGCGAGAGGAGGTGGATAGGAGATAGAGTTCACCGGCAGCATGATGGCGCTCCGGTGATGGTGGTGGAGCAATTCCGGCAGGGCTTCGCCTAAGCGCTGCAGAAAACCGATCTCGAGGAGAAACTATGCACTGGTGTAACGGGTAGCACGTGGCCGGAAATTCTGTCCAAAAACCACCCAATCCACTAGTATATATAGGAGGAGAGGAGAGGAGAGGCAGACAAGGCCTTTGGGTCAGCCGAAATAGGAGGTGGGAAGCAATCCTACTTCACCTCCAATCCTAGTTGGAGTAGGATTGCCTCCTATTGGCTGATTTTCCACTTTTTGCTTTAGGACTTTCTCTCCTGCGCCATGGGCCTTTGTGGCTGTTTTCCCAGCCCACTAAGGGCTGATTATTATTATCCCACAGCCCATGGACCTCTTGGGGTCGAAATACCCCTCCCGGAGGCCTCCCGGTACACTACCGGCACTCCCGGTACACTACCGGCACTCCCGGTACACTACCGATGAGCCCGAAACTTTTCCGGAAACCAAACCGGGACTTCCTATATATGAATCTTTACCTCCAGACCATTCCGGAGCTCCTCGTGATGTCCGGGATCTCATCCGGGACTCCGAACAAACTTCGGTCACCACCATACATAACTCTACACTACCGAAACGTCACCGAACCTTAAGTGTGCAGACCCTGCGGGTTCGAGAACTATGTAGACGTGACCGAGAAACCTTTACGGTCAATAACCAATGGCGGTACCTGGACGTCCACATTGGTTCCTACATATTCTACGAAGATCTTTATCGGTCGAACCTCTATGTCAAGGATTCAGTTAATCCCGTATAACGTTCCCTTTGTTCTTCGGTATGTTACATGCCCGAGATTCGATCGTCGGTATCACCATACCTAGTTCAACCTCGTTACCTGCAAGTCTCTTTACTCGTTCCGTAATACAAGATCCCGCAAATAACAATTAGTCACATTGCTTGCAAGGCTTATTGTGATGTTGCATTACCGAGTGGGCCCTGAGATACCTCTCCGTCACACGGAGTAACAAATCCCAGTCTCGATCCATGCCAACTCAACAGACACCATCGGAGATACCTGTAGAGCACCTTTATAGTCACCTAGTTACGTTGCGACGTTTGATACACACAAGGCACTCCTCCGATATCTGTGAGTTGCATGATCTCATGGTCATAGGAACACATACTTGACATGCGGAAAACAGTAGCAATAAACTGACACGATCATATGCTACGTTTGCAGTTTGGGTCTTGTCCATCACATCATTCTCCTAATGATGGGACCCCGTTATGAAATGACATCTCATGTCCATGGCTAGGAAACATTAACCATCTTTTGATCAACGAGCTAGTCTATTAGAGGCATACTAGGGACATGGTTTTGTCTATGCATCTAAGTCTCTGATCAATACAATTATAGCATGTATAATAAACGATTATCATGAACAAGGAAATATGATAATAACTAATTTATTATTGCCTCTAGGGCATATTTCCAACAGTCTCCCACTTGCACTAGAGTCAATAATCTAGTTCACATCACCATGTGATTCGCATTGTTATGAATCTAACACCCAACGAGTTCTGGGGCTCGATCATGCTTTGCATGTGAGAGAGGTCTTATAGTCAACGGGTCTGTAACATTCAGATCCGTGTGCACTTTGCAAATACCTATGTCAAACTGTAAACACTGCTACCACACTCCGCTCGGTACTATTCCAAATGGCTGCTCCACTATACGTATCCAGATTGCTACTACGAGTCATCCAGATTAGTGTTAACGCTTGTATCGACGTAACTCCTTACGACGAACTCTTTATCACCTCCATAATCGAGAAACATCTCCTCAGTCTCTTAGTTACTGAGGATAATCTTGACCGCTGTCCAGTGATCCACTCCTGGTTCACTCTTGTACCCCCTGACGGACTCATGGCAAGGCACACACAGGTGCGGTACACAGCATGGCATAATATAGAGCCTATGGCTAAGGCATAGGGGACGACGTTCGTCCTTTCTCTTTATTCTGCCGTTGTCGAGCTTTGAGTCTCACTCAACTTTCACACCTTACAAATCAGGCGAGAACTCTTTCTTTGACTGATCCATTTTGAACTCTTTCAAAATCTTGTCAAGGTATGAACTCATTGAAAGTCTCATCGAGCATCTTGATCTATCTCCATAGATTTTGATGCTCAACAATTAGGTAGCTTCATCCAGGTCTTCCTTTGAAAATCACTTTCCAAATGACCGTTTTATGCTTTCCAGAAACTCTACATTATTTCTGATCAACAATATCTCATCCACATATACTTATCAGAAATTCTATAGTGCTCCCACTCACTTTATTGCAAATACAAGTTTCTCGTAAACTTTGTATAAACATCAAAACTTTGATCACCTCATCAAAGCGTATATTCCAACTCCGAGATGCTTGCTTCAGTCCATGGATGGATCACCGAAGCTTGCACACCTTTTAGCATCCTTAGGCCTGACAAAACCTTCTGGTTGTATCACATACAACCTTTCCTCAAGTAAACCGTTAAGGAAACGATGTTTTGACATCCATCTGCCAGATTTCATAATTGAAAACACAGCAACTGCTAACATAATTCCAACAGACTTTAGCACCACTACGAGTGAGAAAGTCTCATCGTAGTCAACTCCTTGAACTTGTCACATACATCTTTGCAACAAGTCGAGCTTTACAAATAGTGACATTCACCATCAGTGTCTGTCTTCATTTTAAAGATCCATTTGTACTCAACGACCTGCCGTCCAACGAGCAAGTCTACCAAAGTCTACACTTGGTTTTCATACATGGACCCTATCTCGGATTTCATGGCCTCCAACCATTTGTCGGAATCCGGGCCCATCATCGCTTCTCCATAGCTCGTAGGTTCATCGTTGTCCAACAACATGACCTCCAAGACAGGGTTGCCATACCGCTCAGGAGCAGTACACATCCTTGTCGACCTACGAAGTTCGATAGTAACTTGATCCTGAAGCTTCATGATCATCATCATTAACTTCCTCTTCAACTAATGTAGGCTTCACAGAAACATCTTTCTGCGTTGCGCTACTCTCTGGTTGAACAAAGGTTTAACAACCTCATCAAGTTCTATCTTCCTCCCACTCAATTCTTTCGAGAGAAACATTTCCTCGAGAAAGGATCCGTTTAAGCAACAAACACTTTGCACTTGGATCTGAGATAGAAGGTTCACCCAACTGATCTTAGGGTATTCTATGAAGATGCATTTGTCCGCCTTGGGTTCGACCTCATTAGGTGAAAACATTTTCCACACAAGCGTCGCAGCCCCAAACATTAAGAAATGACAGCTTAGGTTTCTATCAAACCATAATTCACGCGGTGTCATCTCAACGGATTTAGATGGTGCCCTTTTTAAAGTGAATGTAGTTGTCTCTAATGCATAACCCCAAAATTATAGTAGTAAAACGACAAGAGACATCATAGCACGCACCATGTCCAATAGAGCATAACTATGATGTTCGGACACACCATCACACTATGGTGTTCCAGGTGGCGTTTAGTTGTGAAACAACTTTCACATTGTCTTAAGTTGTATGCCAAACTCGTGACTCAGATATTCACCTCCATGATCATATCGCAGTCATTTTTATCTTCTTGTCACGATGATCTTTAAACTTCACTCTGAATTTGCTTGAACCTTTCAAACGATTCAGACTTGTGTTTCATTAAGTAAATATACACTATATCTACTCAAATCATCAGTGAAGGTAAGAAAATAATGACATCCACTGCATGCTACAAGACTCACTAGATTGCATACATCAACATGTATCATTTCCAATGAATCACTTGCTCGCTCCATCCAACGGGGTCCTTTAGTCATCTTGCCCAAGAGGCATGGTTCGCATGCCTCAACGATTCAAAATCGAATGAGTCCAAATATCCATCACCATGGAGTTTCTTCATGCGCTTTATACCAATATGACATTTTACGGTAGTGCCACAAGTATGTGGTACTATCTTTATTTAACTTTGTATCTTTTGACATCAATGTTACGAACATGTGTATTACTACGATCAAGATTTCAACAAACCATTCTCACTGGGTGCATGACCATTGAAGGTATTATTCATGTAAACAGAATAACTATTATTCTCTGACTTAAATGAATAACCGTATTGCAACAAACATGATCTAATCATGTTCATGCTCAACACAAAACACCAAATAACATTTATTTAGGTTCGTCACTAATCCTGAAGGTAGAGAGAGTGTGCGATGTTGATCACATCAACCTTGGAAACATTTCCAACACACATCGTCACCTCACCCTTAGCTAGTTCTCCGTTTATTCCGTAGCTTTTATTTCGAGTTACTAACATTTAGCAACCGAACCGGTATCCAATACCCAGGTGCTACTAGGAGTACTAGCAAGGTACACGTCAATAACTCATATATCAAATATACTTCTGTCGATGTTGCCAGCCTTCTTATCTACCAAGTATCTAGGGTTGTTCCGCTTCAGCGACCTCTCACCTCATAATAGAAGCACTTAGTCTCGGGTTTGAGTTCAACTTTGGGTTGCTTCACTGGAGCAGCAACTAACTTGCTATCCATGAAGTTTCCCTCCTTGCTCTTGCCCTTTTCGAAACTAGTGGTTTGATTAACCATCAACACTTGACGCTCCTTCTTGATTTCAACCTTCGTGGTGTCAAACATCGCGAACAGCTCAGGGATCAATACTTCTATCCCTGGTGTATTATAGTTCATCACTAAGTTCTAGTAGCTTTAGTGACAGTGACTTGGAGAACTATATCAATCACTATCTTATCTGGAAGATCAACTCCCACTTGATTCAAGCGATTGTAGTACCCAGACAATCTGAGTACATGCTCAACGATTGAGCTATTCTCCTTCATCTTACAGGCAAAGAATCTTGTTGGAGATCTCATATCTCGCAACGCAGGCACGAGCCTGAGATCACAATCTCTGCTCCTAGAACATCTCATATGTTCCGTGACGTTCAAAATGTTTCGGAGCCTCAATTCTAAGCCATAATGCATGACGCACTAAACTATCAAGTAGTCATCAAAACGTGCCTGTGAGATGTTCACAACATCTATAGACGACGCTAGAGGGGGTGGCGCACCGAGCGGTGCATTAAGGACGTAAGCCTTCTGTACAGCAATGAGGACAATCCTCAGATCACGGACCCAGTCCGCAATATTGCTACCAACATCTTTCAACTCTATTTCTCTAGGAACATATAAAAATTTAAGGGAGCTACAGCGCGAGCTAGTAATCTACAACATAATTTGCAAAGACACTTTGACTATGTTCATGATAACGAGTTCAATTAATCATATTACTTAAGAACTCCCACTTAAATTGACATCCCTCCGATCATTCGAGTGATACATGATCCAAATTCACCAACTCAAGTCCGATCATCACGTGAGTTGAGGTGGTTGCAATGGTGAACATCATTATGTTGATCATATCTACTATATGACTCATGTTTGACCTTTCGGTCTCTCGTGTTCCGAGGCCATGTCTGTACATGCTAGGCTCGTCAAGTTTAACCCGAGTGTTCTGCGCGTGCAAATCTGGCTTGCACCCGTTGTATGTGAACGTAGAGTCTATCACACCCGATCATCACGTGGTGTCTCAACACAACGAACTTTCGCAACGGTGCACACTCGAGGAGAACACAGTTCATCTTGAAATTCAAGTGAGGGATCACCTTATAATGCTACCGCCGTACTAAGCAAAACAAGGTGCATAAAAGGATTAACATCACATGCAATTCATAAGTGACATGATATGGCCATGAACTTGTGTTTAAGATCTCCATCTTCGAAACACCGGCATGATCTCCATCGTCACCGGCACAACACCATGATCTCCATCATCTTGATCTCCATCAATGTGTTGCCATTGGGGTTGTGGCGCCAGCCCTGCTTCTACTTATATTGCTACCGCTTAGTGATAAAGTAAAGCATTACATAGCGCTTAATGATTGACACGCGGGTCATACAATAATTAAAGACAACCCTATGGCTCTTGCCGGTTCCCGTACTCAACGACATGCAAGTCATGAAATTCTATACATCACATGATCAACTCATACATCACATATATCTCATCATGTAATTGGCCATATCACATCACAACATACCCTGCAAAAACAAGTTAGACGTCCTCTAATTGTTGTTGCATGTTTTACGTGGCTGCTATGGGTATCTAGCAAGAACGATTCTCACCTACGCATAAACCACAACGGTGATACATAGATTGCTTTTCAACCTTCTCAAGGACCGCCTTTGTCGGATCCAATCCAACTAAAGTGAGAGAAACTGTCACCCGCAAGCCATCTAAGCAACAAGTTGCGTCGAGGGAACCGGTGTCTCGTAAGCGTACGAGTAATGTTGGTCCGGGCCGCTTCATCTCACAATCCCGCTGAACCAAAATCCGACCAAGGGAGGAAGCAATCTAAGCATCAATGCCCACAAACCTTTTGTGTTCTACTCGAGATCTCATCGAACCATCAACCTAGCTCATGATGCCACTGTTGGGGAACGTCGCATGGGAAACAAAAAATTTCCTACGCACACGCAAACCTATCCATGGTGATGAGCATCTACGAGAGGGAGAGTGGATCTACGTAACCTTGTAGATCGCTAAGCGGGAAGCGTTAAGAAACGCGGTTGGTGTAGTCGAACTTCTTCGCGATCCAAATCGCCGAGCGTCCCGCGATCCAATCACGAACCGTCCCGCGAACACATCATGATCCGTCCCGCGAACTCATCACGATCCATCTCACGATCTTGATCACGATCTGTCCTGCGAACTCATCACGATCCGTTCCGTGATCACATCACGAACCGTCTCGTGATCTCGATCATGGTCCTTCCGATCTAGTGTCGAACGAACGGCACCTCCACGTTCAGCACACGTGCAGCTTGATGACGATCTCCACCGTATCGATCCAGCGAGAGGAGGTGGAGAGGAGAGAGAGTTCACCGGCAGCATGACGGCGCTCCGGTGATGGTGGTGGAGCAATTCCGGCAGGGCTTTGCCTAAGCGCTGCAGAAAACCGATCTAGAAGAGAAACTATGCACCGGTGTAACGGGTAGCACGTGGCCAGAAATTCTGTCCAAAAACCACCCAATCCACTAATATATATAGGAGGAGAGGAGAGGAGAGGCAGCCAAGGCCTTTGGGTCGGCCGAAATAGGAGGTGGGAAGCAATCCTACTTCACCTCCAATCCTAGTTGGAGTAGGATTGCCTCCTATTGGCTGATTTTCCACTTTTTGCTTTAGGACTTTCTCTCCTACGCCATGGGCCTTTGTGGCTGTTTTCCCAGCCCACTAAGGGCTGGTATTATTCTCCCACAGCCCATGGACCTCTTGGGGTCGAAATACCCCTCCCGGAGGCCTCCCGGTACACTACCGGCACTCCCGGTACACTACCGATGAGCCCGAAACTTTCCGGAAACCAAACCGGGACTGCCTATATATGAATCTTTACCTCCGGACCATTACGGAACTCCTCGTGACGTCTGGTATCTCATCTGGGACTCCGAACAAACTTCGGTCACCACCATACATAACTCTACACTACCGAAACGTCACCGAACCTTAAGTGTGCAGACCCTGCGGGTTCGAGAACTATGTAGACATGACCGAGACACCTCTACGGTTAATAACCAATGGTGGGACCTGGACATCCACATTGGTTCCTACATATTATACAAAGATCTTTATCGGTCGAACCTCTATTTCAAGGATTCAGTTAATCCTGTATAACGTTCCCTTTGTTCTTCGGTATGTTACTTGCCCGAGATTCGATCGTTGGTATCTCCATACCTAGTTCAACCTCGTTACCGGTAAGTCTCTTTACTCGTTCCGTAATACAAGATCCCGCAACTAACAATTACTCACATTGCTTGCAAGGCTTATTGTGATGTTGCATTACCGAGTGGGCCCCGAGTTACCTCTCCGTCACACGGAGTAACAAATCCCAGTCTCGATCCATGCCAACTCAACAGACACCATCGGAGATACCTGTAGAGCACCTTTATAGTCACCCAGTTACGTTGCGACGTTTGATACACACAAGGCACTCCTCCGATATCTGTGAGTTGCATGATCTCATGGTCATAGGAACACATACTTGACATGCGGAAAACAGTAGCAATAAACTGACACGATCATATGCTACGTTTGCAGTTTGGGTCTTGTCCATCACATCATTCTCCTAATGATGGGACCCCGTTATCAAATGACATCTCATGTCCATGGCTAGGAAACCTTAACCATCTTTTGATCAACGAGCTAGTCTATTAGAGGCATACTAGGGACATGGTTTTGTTTATGTATCCACACATGCATCTAAGTCTTTGATCAATACAATTATAGCATGGATAATAAACGATTATCATGAACAAGCAAATATGATAATAACTAATTTATTATTGCCTCTAGGGCATATTTCCAACATAGTGCAGCATACAAAGATGTTTCTGTGGAGCCTACGTTAGTTGAAGAGAAGTTAATGATGGTGATCATGAAGCTTCAGATCAAGTTACTATCGAACCTCGTAGGTCGACAAGGACAAGTACTAGTCCTAAGTGGTACAACAACCCTATCTTAGAGGTCAAGTTGCTGGACACGATGAACCTACGAGCTATGAAGAAGCGATGATGGGCCCGGATTCCGACAAATGGCTAGAGGCCATGAAATCCGAGAAGGGATCCATGTATGAGAACCAAGTATGGACTTTGGTAGACTTGCCCGTTGAATGGAAGGTCGTTGAGTACAACTGGACCTTTAAGATGAAGACGGACACTGATGGTGAATGTCACCATCTATAAAGCTCGACTTCTGGCAAAGGGTTTTTCACAAGTTCAAGGAGTTGACTACGATGAGACTTGCTCAATGTTAGCGACGCTAAAGTCTGTTGGAATTATGTTAGTAGTTGCTGCATTTTTCAAATATGAAATCTGGTAGATGGATGTCAAAACATCGTTTTCTTAACTTTTTACTTGAGGAAAGGTTGTATGAGATACAACTAGAAGGTTTTGTTAGTCCTAAGGATGCTAAAAGGTGTGCAAGCTCCAGTGATCCTTCTATGGACTGGATCAAGCATCTCGGAGTTCGAATATACGCTTTTATGAGGTGATCAAAGTTTTTAGGTTTATACAAAGTTTACGACAAACTTGAATTTACAAGAAAGTGAGTGGGAGCACTATAAAATTTCCGATAAGTATATTTGGTTGACATATTATTGATCGGAAATGATGTAGAATTTCTGGAAAGCATAAACGGTTGTTTGAAAGGAGTTTTTCAAAGGAAGACCTGGATAAAGCTACCTAATTGTTGGGCATCAAGATCTATAGAGATAGATCAAGATGCTTGATGAGACTTTCAATGAGTGCATACCTAGACAAGATTTTGAAAGAGTTCAAATGGATCAGTCAAAGAAGGAGTTCTTGCCTGGTTTATAAGGTGTGGAGTTGAGTGAGACTCAAAGCTCGACCACGGCAGAAGAAAGAGAAAGGATGAAGGTAGTCCCCTATGCTTTATCCATAGGCTCTATATAGTATGCCATGTTGTGTACCACACCTGTGTGTGCCTTGCCATGAGTCTGTCAAGGGGTATAAGAGTGATCTAGGAGTGGATCACCGAACAGCAGTCAAAATTATCCTAAGTAACTACAGGACTAAGGAAATATTTCTCGATTATGGAGATGATAAAGAGTTCATCGTAAAGGGTTATGTCGATGCAAGATTTAACATCAATCCGGATGACTCTGAGTAGCAATCCGGATATGTATAGTGGATCAGCCATTTGGAATAGCTCCAAGTGGAGTGTGGTAGAAGTGTCTATAGTATGACATAGAGATTTTCAAAGTACACACGGATCTGAACCCCGTAGACCCATTGACTAAAGACCTCTCTCACATGCAAATAATGATCGAACCCCAGAACTCATTGGGTGTTAGATTCATAACAATGTAAATCACATGGTGTTGTGAACTAGATTATTGACTCTAGTGCAAGTGGGAGACTGTTGGAAATATGCCCTAGACGCAATAATAAATTAGTTATTATCATATTTCCTTGTTCATGATAATCGTTTATTATCCATGCTAGAATTGTATTGATCGGAAACTCAAATACATGTGTGGATACATAGACAACACTATGTCCCTAGTATGCTTCTAATAGACTAGCTCGTTGATCAAATATGGTTAAGATTTCCTAGCCATGGACATGAGATGTCATTTGATAACGGGATCACATCATTAGGAGAATGATGTGATGGACAAGACCCAAACTATAAACATAGCATTTCATCGTGTCAATTTATTGCTATAGTTTTCTACATGTCAAGTACATGTTCCTATGACCATGAGATCCTGCAACTCACTAACACCGTAGGAGTACCTTAGGTGTATCAAACATCGCAACGTAACTGGGTGACTATAAAGGTGATCTACAGGTATCTCTGAGGGTGTCTGCTGAGTGGGCATGGATCAAGACTAGGATTTGTTACTCCGTGTGACGGAGAGGTATCTCAGGGCCCACTCAGTAATACAACATCAAAACAAAGCCGTGCAAGCAATGTGACTAAGTGTTAGCCACTGGATCTTGTATTATGGCACTAGTAAAGAGACTTGCCGGTAACGAGATTGAACTAGGTATAGAGATACCGAGGATCGAATCTCGAGCAAGTAACATACCGAAGAACAAAGGAAACAACATACGGGATTAACTGAATCCTTGACATAGAGGTTCAACCGATAAAGATCATCGTAGAATATGTAGGAACCAATATGGGCATCCAGGTCTGCTATTGGTTGTTGACTATAGAGGTGTCTCGGTCATGTCTACATAGTTCTCGAGCCCGTAGGGTCTACACACTTAACATTTTTTGACGATATAAGTATAGTTGAGTTATTATGTTGGTGACCGACAGTTGTTCGTAGTATCGGATGAGATCCCGGACATGAAGAGGAGCTTCGGAATAGTCCGGAGGTAAAGGTTAATATATGGGATAGTGTTGTTCTCCGAAAGGGTTCCAGAATTCACCGGAAGGGGTTTCGGATGTTTTCTGAAATGTTCGGGTACAGGAACACTTTATTTGGGCCAAGGTGTAAAGCCAATAAAGCTTTTGGTAGGTGCAAAAGGAAGTTTTGCGGAGGCCAGGGGCCAGACGCGAGGGACCCTGGCGTCTAGGTCCAGACGCCGAGGACCCTGGCGTCTGGTCCTGGAGTCCGAGAAGGACTCTTGCCTGCGTGCCAAACGGACCTTGAGGAGGATTTTTCTCCAAGGTTCGACCCCAGGGCTCAACATATAAATAGAGGGGCAGGGCTAGCACCCAGAACATATCAAGAATTCCCCGAGCCGTGTGCCGTCAACCCTACTCCTCTAGTTCATCCTCCGACATAGTTTCCATAGTGCTTGGAGAAGCCCTGCGGAGATTTTTCTTCACCATCACCATCACCATGCCGTCATGATGCCGGAACTCATCTACTACTTCACCATCGCTCACTGGATCGAGGAGGTGAAGGTGTCATCAAGATGTACGTGTGTTGAACGTGGAGGTGTCGTCCGTACGGTGCTAGATCGGGACGGATCATGATGGGATCACGGGACGAATCATGATTGGATCGCGAGACAGATCGTGATGGGATCGTGGGACGCTCGGCGATTTGAATCGCGAAGACGTTTGACTACATCAACCGCGTTTCTTAACGCTTTCGCTTAGCGATCTACAAGGGTATGTAGATCCACTCTCCCTCTCGTAGATGCTCATCACCATGGATAGATCTTGCGTGTGCGTAGGAAAAATTTTGTTTCCCATGAAACGTTCCCTAACATTCCTCTCCGAGAGGATCTCGCAGTAGGCTCTTTGATTGAGCCATCCAAGTTGCCCATCATCCTTGCCGCTTTAATGTACGGTAGGAATTGCGCCTTCCAAACAAGGAAGTTCTCTCGTGTCAACTTCTTACAAATTGTGTGACCATGGGACGTGAGTGAAGGTGTGCCCATGGAGACAGATGAAGAACTCGACATGCTAGATGCGATGCGAAGAGTAGGCTCTGTATACCATGTATAAATAGATAGGTTAAGCGTATGCTCCGCAGGGACGCCTTACATGTTAATATATATGGCAAGATTACAAGGGTTGTTAGGCTGGATTGATTTCCAAGATACAATCACAAAAATCCTAACATATTACAACACACACATCTTATCTGTCGCTAACGGTTTATACACCACCGCATAATACATTGTTTAACATGCCAACCTCACTGGTTGTATGTAGCGGCGACCTGCTAGGCAGCCTCCTCACCTATGTTGAAGTCATTGGCAACCTTCACGACGGTGTCATGTCAGACAACTTTCCTTGTGCCCTCTTCTTTCCAATCTTATGCCTAAGCATGGGGTCACTAGTAGAAAACGGGCCATCAGTCCCGGTTCCTAAGGCCCTTTAGTCTTGGTTCAGCAACCAGGACTAAACAATTGAGACTAATGTCCTCCACTTTTAGGCCCGGCCCTGCTATTTTTCATGCATTTCATGATTTATTTTGAGCTAACATGACCCTAAATTTGAAAAGCACTGCAAATGAACTCTGTAAAGGTTGGAACTTGGCATGGTATCATAACTTCACCCACATAGCATGTGCAAAAAAGTTAAGACGGTTACGGAAAAAACAGGATGCACTTCGTGTACAAACTCAACAATCTCTTTCGAAGTACGAGGGTTTCAGACGAATACTCATCTATTACAAAGGGATTTCATTTTTTAACATATTTTAACTGCAGAAATTTTCTTCATTCAATATGCACCATTCAAAGACACACCATCAATTTTCATCCCTTTTCTAACTTCATTTTCTATTTTTCATGCATTTCATGATTTATTTTGCGCTAAAATGACCCTGAATTTGAAAAAGCACTGCAAATGAACTCTTAAAAGGTTGAAACTTGGCATGGTATCATAATTTCACCCACATAGCATGTGCTAAAAAGTTTAGAGGGTTATGGCAAAAATTGGATGCACTTCGTGTACAAACTAGACAATGTCTTTCGAAGTATGAGGATTACGGACGAAAACTCATCTACTACAAAGGGATTTCATTTTTCAACATATTTTAACTATAGCATTTTTCTGCATTCAATATGCACCATTCAAAGAGACATCATCAAGTTTAATCCCTTTTCTGACTTCATTGCTATTTTTCATGCATTTCATGATTTATTTTGAGCTAAAATGACCCTGAATTCGAAAAGCACTACAAATGAACTCTGAAAAGGTTGAAACTTGGCATGGTATCATAATTTCACCCACATAGCATGTTGATACATCTCCAACATATCTACTTTTCCAAACTCTATTGCCCTCCTTTTGGACTCTAATTTGCATGATTTGAACGGAACAAACCCGGACTGACGCTGTTTTCAATAGAATTACCTTGGTGTTATTTTTGTGCAAAAATAAAAGTTCTAGGATTGACCTGAAAATTTACAGAGAATATTTCTGGAATTAGTAAAAAATATTGGCGAAAGAATCAACTACAGGGGGCCCACCACCTGGCCACAAGCCTGGAGGGCACGCCTAGCAGGCTTGTGGGCCCCCTGTTGCTCCTCCGACCTCGTTTCCACTCCTATATATTCCTATTCGCGGAGAAAAAAATAAAGAAGAAGAGTTCATCACATTTCATGATACAGAGTCGCCGCCACCTCCTGTTCTTCCTCGGGAGACCAGATCTGGAGTCCGTTTTGGGCTCCGAAGAGGGGAAATCGACGCCTTCGTCATCACCAACCATCCTTCATCACCAATTCCATGATGCTCTCCACCGTTCGTGAGTAATCTCATTGTAGGCTTGCTGGACGGTGATGGGTTGGATGAGATTTATCATGTAATCGAGTTAGTTTTGTTAGGGTTTGATCCCTAGTATCCACTATGTTCTGAGATTGATGTTGCTACGACTTTGTTGTGCTTAATGCTTGTCACTAGGGCCCGAGTGCCATGATTTCAGACCTGAACCTATAATGTTTTCATGAATATATATGTGTTCTTGATCCAATCTTGCAAGTTGTAGACACCTATTACGAGTTATGATCTGCATCCCCCAGGGTGACAATAACTGGGATTCTTTCTGGTGATTACCGTAGTTTGAGGAGTTTATGTATTCACTAAGTGCTAATGCTTTGGTCCGGTTCTCTATTAAAAGGAGGCCTTAATATCCCTTAGTTTCCAATAGGACCCTGCTGCCATGGGAGGGTAGGACAAAAGATGTCATGCAAGTTCTTTTCCATAAGCACGTATGACTATATATGGAATACATGCCTACATTACATTGATGAATTGGAGATAGTTCTCTATCACCCTATGTTATAACTGTTGCATGATGAATGCCATCCGACATAATTATCCATCGCCGATCCATTGCTTATGAGCTTTCCACATATTGATCTTTGCTAAGTTACTTTTCCGTTGCTATTGTTACAAACACTATAAAACTACTACTGTCACTTTTGCCACTGTTACCGTTACTTCCATACTACTTTGCTACTGAATACTTTCCTACAGATATTAAGTCTTTCAGGTGTGGTTGAATAGACAACTCAACTGCTAATACTCGAGAATATTCTTTGGCTCCCCCTATGTCGAATCAATAAATTTGGGTTGAATACTCTACCCACGAAAACTGTTGCGATCCCCTATACTTGTGGGTTATCAAATGTGCTAAAAAGTTTAGAGAGGGTTACAAATTGGACAATCTCTTTCGAAGTTTCAGGGCTTCGGACGAAAACTCATCTACTACAAAGGGATATTCATTTTTTGACATGTAACTGCAGTTACTTGAACAATCGTATCATCTGACATGTAGTCTTCACTAGAAAGTCTTCAATTTTTCTTCGCGTGTGTCCCTTGCTTATTGCGTCGTAACCATGGATAATCTTCATCATTTAACATGATGCTTGGGTCAGCCTTCACTTTGAAGTGAGGAATTTCATGAAACTTTTCATAATCACGAGACATGTCTGTCTTGTCCTCCACCCCCGCGATGTTTCTTTTCCGTGAAAGAATTATGTGGTGCTTTGGCTCATCGTATGATGTATTCGCTTCCTTATCTTTTCTTTTTCTCGATTTGGTAGGCATTTCCTTCACATAGAAAACCTACACCACATCATTGGCTAGGACGAATGGTTTTCCTTCATACCCAAGATTGTTGAGATACAGTGTTGTCATTCTGTACTGCAATATGATCCTAGAATGAAAAATCATTGAATGCTAGAATGCAATATGATCCTAAGTTTGCTACTTCACCTATCTTTGTTACTGATAAGGATTATGAATTCTCTGTCAATCCTGAGTTAATTACCTTGATTGAATTTGATCCTTTCCATGGTTATGAATCTGAAACTGTTGTGGCACATCTTACCAAATTGAATGATATAGCCACCCTATTTAATCATGAGGAAAAAATTCGCTATTACTATATTCTTAAGTTGTTTCCTTTCTCATTAAAGGGTGATGCTAAGATATGTTTTAATTCTCTTGCTCCTAGTTGTGTGTGTAGTCCCCAGGATATGATTTATTACTTCTCGGAAAAATATGTTCCTACCCATAAGAAACAAGATGCCTTGCAGGAAATATTTAACTTTGTCCAAATTGAAGAAGAGAGTCTCCCATAAGCTTGAGGGAGGCTTCTCCAATTACTTAATGCTTTGATTGATCATCCTCTCAAGAAAAATGAAATACTTGATATCTTTTATAATGGACTAACCGATGCTTCTAGGGACCACCTAGATAGTTGTGTTGGTTGTGTTTTCAGGGAACGAACTATTGAACAAGCTGAATTACTATTGAATAATATATTGTGAAATGATAATGATTGGATTATTCCCGAACCACCTCCAAAGCCAACTCTGAAGAAAAGAGGTATTCTATTCCTCGGTCCTAGAGATATGCAAGAGGCAAAGAAATCTATGAAAGAAAAGGGTATTAAAGCTGAAGACGTTAAGAATCTACCATCCATTGAAGAAATACATGGTATTGATAACCCGACACAAGTAGTAGAGGTAAATTCTCTCCGTAGATTTGATGAAACAGATATTCCTTATAATAAGTCTTCTAGCCAATGCTTGGATGAATTTGATAATTTTATTGTGAAGCAAGAAAATTCCAATGCTTATGTTAGTAGACAATTGAAACATAATGCTTACATGCTTGATCGCTTGGGTGATTATTTGAGTAGAACTGTCAATGACCTTAAGCTTATTAGTAAACATGCTTCCATGGTAACTACTCAAGTAGAACAAGTACATAAGGCTCAAAATGATTTGCTTAATGTGATGAATAGTAAAGACAATGATCATTCTGTTAAAGTTGTGACTATAGGTGGTAGAATGACTCGGGAACCTTTGTATCCTAAGGGCCATCCTAAGAGAATTGATAAAGATTCTTAGAGAGTTAATACTGATGCACCTATTCATTCCAATAAGAGTAGGAAAAAGAACGATGACAGTACTTTGCATGCTGCTAGTGAACCTGTTATAGATACATCTAAGAATCCAAATGATATTGCTATTTCTGATGCTGAGACACAATCTTGTGATGAACATGAGCCTAGTGATAACATTAACAATGATGTTCATGTTGATGCTCAACCTAGTAATGATAAAGATGTGGAGACTGAACCTGTTGATGATCTTGATAACCCGCAACCTAAGAATAAAAGATACGGTAAAAGAGACTTCATTGCTAGGAAACATGGTAGAGAAAGAGAACCATGGGTTCAGAAACCCATGCCCTTTCCTCCTAAACCATCCAAGAAAAAGGATGATGAGAATTTTGAGCGCTTTGTTGAAATGCTTAGACTTGTCTTTTGGCGTATGCACTTAACAGATATTTTGAAAATGTCTCCTTATGCTAAGTATATGAAAGATATTGTGACAAATAAAACAAAGATACCGGAAGCTAAGATTTCCACCATGCTTGCTAATTATACTTTTAAAGGTGGAATACCTAAGAAATTAGGAGATCCCGGAGTACCTACTATACCATGCTCTATTAAAGGAAATTATGTTAAAACTGCTTTATGTGATCTTGGAGCTGGTGTTAGTGTTATGCCCTTATCTTTATACCATAGACTTGATTTGAATAAGTTGACACCTACTGAAATTTCTTTGCAAATGGCTGATAAATCAACTGCTCTACCTATCGGTATTTGTGAGGATGTACCTGTCATAGTTGCAAATGCTACTATCTTGACGGACTTTGTTATTCTTGATATTCCCGAGGACGATAGTATGTCGATCATCCTTGGTAGACCCTTTTTGAATACTGCAGGGGCTGTTATTGATTGCGCAAGGGCAATGTCACTTTTCATATTAATGGTAATGATCATATGGTACACTTTCCGAAGAAACAACCTCAAGTTCATAGTATCAACTCTATTGCCCAACAATTATTATTGGAGACTTTGAGTTCCCTCTTCCTACTGTCAAGAAGAAATATGATATACTTATTGTTGGGGAGATGCATATCCCCATTGAGGTAACTTAGTGTTATTCGAAAATTCTTCGGTTTCATGTTATTCGAAAGAAGTTTGTTAATAAGACTTGATCAACCTTATTGATGGATTCCTTTTGATGAGCATGAGATGGATGAATTTAGAAAGCACAACTTCTTGTACCTAACTTTTACTTTCTGTTACCTAGATGAAATTAAGTAAAAACGCTATTATTTTTCTGTTTTCTGAGTTTCCCGTGCAATAAAAAAGTAACCTAAAAATAAAAGAAAAGGAGTATGATTTTTTTGGAATATTTAAGAATTTTTGGCACTGAGTATGCATCAGGGGGCTACACCAGTGGGCCACAAGCCTGTAGGGCACGCCCACCCCCCTTGGCGTGCCCTGGTGGCTTGTTGGTCCCACATGCCCCCCCTCCACTTATTCCAGCACCCATTCACTCCATCTTCCTCCAGAAAAAATCCCACCATTGCTCAAACCCGTGTTCTAGCTCATCTTGCTGCCATTTTCGATCTCCTTGCTCAAAGCTCCATTTGCAAAACTATTTTAGGGGATTTCTCAACAGTATGTGACTCCTCTGATGGTCCAATTAGTTTTTTGTTCTAGTGCCTTATATATTGCAAATTTTTGTTGTTGTTGTGACCTTGTTTTTGAGCTTGCATGTCAAATTTGTATGGTCCCAAGTAGTTTTGATGCATGATATAGTCTCTAGGCACTTGAGGGAGTAGTTGCTATTAGTTTTGTTGAGTTTTGTTCACCTTTATTTTGATTCACTATAAAATTTAGAAATTTTTCAGAGAAAGAAAATATGTTGAGGAGAATGTGCCAAGGTGGTTCCTCTAGCAAGAAAACTCTGAGACTCGCGTTACGTGACCCCATTTTGAACCACTGAGGGAAGCTCGAGTCCTGCCTTGTGAATGGCCGTCGGATCAATTCATGGACAACGCCGGGTTCAAGGAGAAGTTTTATGCGTACATAAGGAATGCTTGCCTTGAGGACTTTATTTCAAACCAATGGAAGCAATATTATCATCTCACTGATTTTTTGTGCGGAGGTTTGAATTTTCATCTAGGCGTAATTCTCATTTTGTCCTATTTAATCTTTATGATAAGTCCTATACCATGGACCTAGAGGATTTTAATGATGCATGCAAAAAAATCATAGTGGGGTAGTTGTAGTGATCCTCATCAAAATGAGTATAATGATTTCCTAGCTAGCATCATAGTGGGAGAAAGTAGAATCATTACACAAGCTACTTTGGGGAGCATTCACTTTGCGGCTATACATTATTTTGCTGTCTTCATAGGTAGGTGTATTAATGGTAAACATGGGCTTAGCCACCTTGTGTGCATGATCTGAGTATTCTTAAGAGTGCTGTAATGGTAGATAGACGATATAACTCGGGGGCTATTATTGCCAGGAGGTTACATCATAATGCTAAGGAAGGAGATTTCTTTGGTGGAATTTATGCCACCCGTGTAGCTAAGTATCTTGGGGTACCCATAAGAGACAATGATATCGAGTTACCCCTTGCTTTTCTTGATTATGAGGCTTTGGTGCGCTACCAGTTTCTTGAAAGGAACGAATGATCCCTCTAGTACCGACTAATTTTTGACAGATGACATGTTGTCCACGTTACCCTTCCTGCTCCCGCCTTCTTTAACTTTCAGGAAAAACAGAGATACTTTATAACCAGAGAGGAGGCAAACGAGTATGAGAAGAACGCGGAATCAGCTCGCCTTCATGCTGCAGTCATTCAGGCGGTAGCCGCCGCAGCCCAGTACAACCCCAACTATGACTTCGGATATTATCCGGGCCAGCCATGGCCCTAGACCAACTTAGGCCAAAAGCCTAAGCTTGGGGGAGTACGTATTTCTCACTGACATTACATTCATGTTCACACACTTATTTCAGCAGTCAATGCTCATACTTTTTCATTGTACTATCCATGGTATTTTTTTTATTCTTTATGGTTTCTTCTTTTGTGTTTGATTAATCTTTAAGAAAACCCCAAAAAATTAGTTTTAGCTTTACCTTCTAGTTTTCTTAGTCGTAGTATTAAAAAGAAAACCCAAAAAGATTTTTTGTTCTTCTTTTGCTTGTTGGGAGTTTTCCTGTGTATATAATTTCCCTTTCTTTTCTTTGGGTCATAAGGATAAGACTACAATGAAATGTTAAGTGGCTCTCATATGCATTATTGTTTATCTTGCATAGAGCCCATATTGCCTTGTCTTCTCCTTTGAGTTACTGCTTGTATATTCCAGCTTAGTCCAATGCACGTACACTCTTATTATTCACATTGTTCGATCATGCAAGTGAAAGGCAATAATGACGATATATGATGAAGTGACCGAGATGGAGAAAAGCTAGTACGAACTCTAACTATCTTGTTTTTTTAAATATGATTAGCTTGTCGTTCGGGATTCAACTCATTATGGGTTGAACATGTTTGCAATGACAATTAGAGATTATAGTTATTCATGCCATGCTTAATTAGCTAAGATTTAATAATGGTTTGTTTTGAGTGCCAACATGCATATTAAAATGTTGTGATGTAGTATGATAGAATGGTATCCTCCTCTGAATGATTCGAGTGGCTTGACTTGGCACATGTTCATGCATGTAGTTGAAACAAAATCAACATAGCCTCCACGGTATTTATGTTCATAGTGAATTATATCCTACTCATGCTTGCACTCAATGTTGGTTAATCTCAAAGCATGTTGATGGTTGTGTCGCTCTCTAGCTGGTCGCTCCCTAGTCTCTTGCTAGCCTTCACTTGTACTAAGCAGGAATACTTCTTTTGCATCCATCTCCATAAACCCAAAGTTTTTCCATATGAGTCCACCATACCTACCTACATACGGTATCTACCTGCCATTCCAACTAAATTTGCATGAGCCATTCTCCAAACCTTCAAATAAATATTCCGTTCTGTATGCACAAATCGCTCATGTAGTGACTAGGGGATGTCAGTATCTTCCATGCTAGGTGGGTTATTCTCACGATATGTGTTGATGCACTATCATTCATGAGAAAGTGGTTGGTATTCGAGATTCCCAGTCCAATGCTCAAAATTCAGATCAAAGTATAATAAAACAAAACTCCCCCAGGATTGTGTTTGTATGGACGGTACCCATGGATTCGGACCGCCGTGGAGTGTGATTGATTTGGTGGAGGGGGAGTAAAAACTTTACTATTTTGTTTGTGAACCGCATATAATGTATCTAGCATGGAAGATATCGAGATCTCTTTGTTGTTATGTTGGCAATGAAAGCATACCTCTCAAAATTATAATTCATCCTTGTTTTAAATGCTCGAGCTCTGGCACCTCTGCAAATCAATGCTTCCCTCTGCGAAGGGCTTATCTATTTACTTTATTGTTGAGTCATCATCTTCTTATAAAAGGCACCAGTTAGAGAGCACCACCGCCATTTGTATGCTTTGCTATTAATTGATATTGATTATGAGTGTGACTGGATCTCTTTTACCATGAATTACAATGTCTAGTCAATCCTCGTTCTTTAGAGGTGCTCTGCATTTATGTTTTGCGGTCTCAGAAAGGGCTAGCGAGATACCATTATGTCATATTGTATCATGCTTGTTTTGATAAAATTGTTGTCATCCGAGACTTATTATTATTGCTCGCTAGTTGATTATACCATTGATATGAATAAATGTCAGACCTAAATGTTATTGTGAATGTGGTTAGTCTATAATCTTTGCTGAATATCCGAACATAAGTTCGACATATTTACAACGGCAAGATCAAACAGAGTTTCTAAAAGTTTTTCTTTATCACTTTCAGCTTATCAACTGAATTGCTTGAGGACAAGCAAAGGTTTAAGCTTGGGGGAGTTGATACGTCTCCAATGTATCTACTTTTCCAAACTCTTTTGCCCTTGTTTTGGACTCTAATTTGCATGATTTGAATGGAACTAACCCGGACTAGCGTTGTTTTCAGCAGAATTGCCTTGATGTTATTTTTGTGCAAAAATAAAAGTTCTCGGATTGACCTAAAAATTTACAGAGAATATTTCTGGAATTAATAAAAAATATTGGCGAAAGAATCAACTGTTGGGGTCCCACCACCTGGCCACAAGCCTGGAGGGCACGCCCACCCCCTAGGGCGCGCCTAGCAGGCTTGTGGGCCCCCTGTTGCTCCTCTGACCTCGTTTCCACTCCTATATATTCCTATTCGGGGAGAAAAAAATAAAGAAGAAGAGTTCGTTGCGTTTCACGATACGGAGCCGCAGCCACCTCCTGTTCTTCCTTGGGAGACCAGATCTGGAGTCTGTTTTGGGCTCCGGAGAGGGGAAATCGATGCCTTCGTCATCAGCAACCATCCTTCATCACAAATTCCATGATGCTCTCCACCGTTCGTGAGTAATCTCATCATAGGCTTGCTGGACGGTGATGGTTTGGATGAGATATATCATGTAATCGAGTTAGTTTTGTTAGGGTTTGATCCCTAGTATCCACTATGTTCTGAGATTGATGTTGCTACGAATTTGCTATGCTTAATGCTTGTCACATAGGGCCCAAGTGCCATGATTTTAGATCTGAACCTACTATGTTTTCATGAATATATATATGTGTGTTCTTGATCCTATCTTGCAAGTTGTAGACACCTATTACGAGTTATGATCCGCATCCCCCAGGGTGACAATAACTAGAATTCTTTCCGGTGATTACCGTAGTTTGAGGAGTTCATGTATTCACTAGGTGCTAATACTTTGGTCCGGTTCTCTATTAAAAGGAGGCCTTAATATCCCTTAGTTTCCAATAAGACCCTGTTGCCACGGGAGGGTAGGACAAAAGATGTCATGCAAGTTCTTTTCCATAAGCACGTATGACTACATATGGAATACATTCCTACATTACATTGATGAATTGGAGCTAGTTCTGTGTCACCCTATGTTATAACTGTTGCATGATGAATGCCATCCGACAAAATTGTCCATCACTGATCCATTGCCTACGAGCTTTTCACATATTGATCTTTGCTAAGTTACTTTTCTGTTGCTATTGTTACAAACACTACAAAACTACTACTATCACTTTTGCCATTGTTACCGTTACTTCCATACTACTTTGCTACTGAATACTTTCCTACAAATATTAAGTCTTTCAGGTGTGGTTGAATTGACAACTCAGCTGCTAATACTCGAGAATATTCTTTGGCTCCCCTTGTGTCGAATGAATAAATTTGGGTTGAATACTCTACCCTCGAAAACTGTTGCGATCCCCTATACTTGTGGGTTATCACATGTGCTAAAAAGTTTATAGATGGTTACAAATTGGACAATCTCTTTCGAAGTATCAGGGCTTCGGACGAAAACTCATCTACTACAAAGGGATATTCATTTTTTGACATGTAACTCCAGTTACTTGAACAATCGTACCATCTGAAATGTTGTCTTCACTAGAAAGTCTTCACTTTTTCTTCGCGTGTGTCCCTTTCTTATTGCACCGTAACCATGGATAATCTTCATTGTTTAACATGATACTTGGGTCAGCCTTCACTTTGAAGGGAGGAATTTCATGAAACTTTTCATAATCGCGAGACATGTCTGTCTTGTCCTCCACCCCCACGATGTTTATTTTCCATGAAAGAATTATGTGGCGCTTTTGCTCATCGTATGGTGTATTCACTTCCTTATCTTTTATTTTTCTCGGTTTGGTAGGCATGTCCTTCACATAGAAAACCTGCGCCACATCATCGGCTAGGACAAATGGTTTGTCTTTGTACCCAAGATTGTTGAGATCCAGTGTTGACATTCTGTACTGCGGGTCTACATGTACCCCGACTCCTGACATATTGACCCATTTGCACCGAAACAAAGTGACCACAAATTCATGTCCATAGTAAAGTTCCCATATCTCCTCTATGTAACCATAATATGTGTCATTTGCCCTACTATTGGTGATTGTTCCATCAAAGCGGACACCACTGTTTTGGTTGGTTCTCTTTTTATCTTGGGCGATCGTGTAAAATGTATTCCCATTTATCTCCTACCCTTGCTAAGTCCATACAGTCGAAGATGGTATCCTGGCGAACAAGTACAGGTCATCTCCAATAGTGTTTTTACGCATGAGATGCATTTGCAACCAACCGCCAAAAGTCCTGATGTGTTCACGTGTAATCTAGTCGTTAGACTACTCCAGGTGTGTCCAGTGTAGAATATTCTTGTGTTCATTCATATACGGGGCCACCAAGGTAGAATTTTGTAGAACTATGTAGTGTTCTTGCGCCCAAGTATGCCCGTCCCGACATATTATTGATTTTGCTCCTAGCATGCCTTGTCCACTCAGTCTCCCCTCATATCGCGATTTAGGGACACCAATATGCTTAAGGTCAGGAATAAAGTTAACACAAAACCCAATGACCTCCTCTATTTGATGGCCCATGGAGATGCTTCCTTCTGGACTAGCATGATTACGAACATATTTCTTTAAGACTCCCATGAACCTCTCAAAGGGAACATATTTTGTAGAAATACATAACCCAGAATGGCAATCTCGTCGACTAGGTGAACTAGGACATGTGTCATAATATTGAAGAACGATGGTGGGAATACCAACTCAAAACTGTCAAGACATTTGACCAAATCATTCTGTAACTTTGGTAGGTTTTCTGGATCAATTACTTTCTGAGAAATTGCATTGAGGAATGCACATAGCTTCACAATGTCTAATCAAACATTTTTGGTAGGAACCCCCTCAATGCTAGAAGCAGTTGCATCATAATCACGTGGCAGTTATGAGACTTTAGGTTCTGAATTTTTTTTCTTTGACATGTTTATTATTCCATTTATATTTGACGAGAAGCCACACGGGACCCTGATACTGAGTAGGCATTCAAAGAAGATTCCCTTCTCTTCTTTGGTAAGAGTGTAGCTGGCAGGACCTTCATACTGCTTTGGATGCATGTTTTCTTTTTCGTTCACATGTTGCTGGTCCTCCCATGCCTCTAGTGTATCTTTTGTATTCCCATACACGCCCAAGAAGCCTAGCAGGTTCACGCAAACATTCTTCACCACATGCATCACGTCGATTGCAGAGCAGACCTCTAGGTGTTTCCAATAGGGTAGGTCCCAAAATATAGATTTCTTCTTCCACATGGTTGTGTGTCCCTCGTCGTGAGTCGGAACAGATTGCCTGCCAGGACCCTTTCCAAAGATTACTTGTAAATCCTTGACCATATCAAGTATATCATCACCAGTATGGGGGAGCGGATCTTCCTCACCTTTGAAATGCTTGCCTTTCTTTCTTAAGGCATGCTTGGTCGGAAGAAATCGACGATGTCCCAGGTATACATTCTTCTTGCATTTGTTCAAATATATACTTTCAATATCATCTAAACAGTGCGTGCATGTGTTTTATCCCTTGTTTGTCTATCCTGAAAGATTATTAAGAGCAGGCTAATCATTGATGGTTGCAAACAGCAATGCTCGTAGGTCAAATTCTTGCTTTTGTCCTCATCCCACACACATACACCTTTTTTATCCCACAGCTATAAAAGTTCTTCAACTAATGGCTTTAGGTACACATCAATGTCATTGTCGGGTTGCTTAGGGCCTTGGACGAGAACTGGCATCATAATGAACTTCTGCTTCATGCACAACCGAGGAAGGTTATAGATACATAGAGCCATGGGCCAGGTGCTATGATTGCTGCTCTACTCCCCAAAAGGATTAATGCCCTTTGCACTTAAACCAAACCATACGTTCCTTACGTCATCTGCAAAGTACCACCACTTTCTCTCGATTTTTCTCCACTGCGACCCATCAGCGGGTGCTCTCAACTTCCCGTCTTTCTTACGGTCTTCTGCGTGCCATCGCAACAACTTGGCATGCTTTCTGTTTATGAATAGACCTTTCAACCATGGTATTATAGGAGCATACCACATCACCTATGCAGGAACCCTCTTCCTGCAGCGCTCTCCCTCAACATCACCAGGGTCATCTCGTCTGATCTTATACCTCAATGCACCACATACCGGGCATGCGTTCAAATTCTCGTACTCACCACGATAGAGGATGCAATCATTAGGGCATGCATGTATCCTATGCACCTATAATCCTAGAGGGCAGAGAACCTTCTTTTCATCGTATGTAGTGTCAGGCAATTCGTTATCCTTTGGAAGCTTATTCTTCGTTATTTTCAGTAACTTTTGAAATCCCTTGTCAAATAAACCATTCTCTGCCTTCCATTGCAG
Organism: Hordeum marinum; assembly: GCA_022496015.1. Classification (NCBI taxonomy): domain Eukaryota; kingdom Viridiplantae; phylum Streptophyta; class Magnoliopsida; order Poales; family Poaceae; genus Hordeum; species Hordeum marinum. Next base: position 334,274,646 of record CM039672.1, read on the forward strand.
CAATTCCAGTGTGCTACCGAGCTTTGTGTTGCCATCTTCGCAAATTGGATACAACCCTTTTTGTGATCCTCTAACATGCGATTGAACTTCAACTTCTCCCTTTCACTTTTGCATTCTCTCTGTGCATCAACAATGACCCGGCGAAGATCATCATCGGGCACATCTGGTGCCTCCTGATATTCAGCCTCCCCCATTGCAGTATCACCATATTCAGGGTACATAGGATGATAGTTGTCATCATCCTCTTCTTCTTCATTGTATTCCACAATAACCCCTCTTTCTCCGTGCTTAGTCCAAACATTATAGTGTGGCATGAAACCCTTCTCAAGCAGGTGCAAGTGAAGTGTTTTCGGGGAAGTGTAATCCTTCGTATTCCTATAGTCAGTACATGGACAATACATAAAACCATTCTGCTTGTTTGCCTCCCCCACTTCGAGAAAATTATGCAGGCCCTCAATATAGTCGGAGGTGTGTCGATCACCGTACATCCATTGCTAGTTCATCTGCGTGCATTATATAATTAAGTATATCAAACACCATTATAGAACATCATGAATATAGAAGTGACCAAATTAATACACTCCTACACTACATACGCTCCTCCACGAAAATGCACAAACCACTCTACTTCTAGAGCATTTGAAATAAGCTAAACTAGAAGTGAGAGATGAAACGATGAAGTAGCTAACATTTTAATTTTAGAACACTTGTGTAGTTGGTACACCGCCAAACCTAGACAAATCTTGGGAAAAATGTAGCTTGAAGGTCGAGCTTGGAGAGGAGAAAGCTTAAGTGTGGCTCTGACATTTCATCAAACACCTGATGTGCATAGGAGGTGAGAACAGAGAGCAGCACACCTCCCACATGCGAGCCGGCCAAAAAACTAAGGAGTGAGCGGGCAGGAGCGGGCAGGGGCAGGCATCTCTTAAGTCCCGGTTGATGGCTAGCACCGAGACAAAATGGGTCTCTTTAGTTCCGGTTGGTGGCTAGCACCGGGCTAAAGGGGTTGCGCCAGGAGAGAGGCCCTTTAGTCCCAGTTCGTGTCTAGAACCGGGACTAAAGGTGTCACATGAATCGGGACTGGTTCCTGCCGAGGCCCATTGGTCCCATTGGTCCCGTTCGTAACAGAACTAGGACTAATGCTCTGATCTGGCCCGGATCAAAGCCCTGTTTTCTACTAGTGGGTCTAGTGCACCACTGACGATTGCCCCTATAGTTGTTCTATCGGATATTTTTGGTGTGGTGTTTTTCTTCCCGAGCCAATGGCTCACGTATTGAATCCTGCTCTCCTTGGATTATATTATGAAGGTTCATGATGCTTCCGGGCTAGAGTTAAGTGCCTTCAATGTTGTTGAGGAACTCATGCTCAAATTTCGCCCAGCTATGGATGGAGTTTGGTGGGACCCTATCAAGCCACAATCTTGTTGATCTGGACAAGCATAGCTAGTGGCACATGGTCTAGGGTGTTGCCAATGTCGTCGTGTGCTAGCTCAACATATGTCAAGTAGTCGATGAGCTAGAGGTCGGGCTTTGTGTCACCTGAGCACTTCTCGATGCCGTGCACGATAAAAGATTGTGGGAACTGATGTGTTATGACCTCATAGCCAAACCACGTGGGATTGGAGCTTCATATTAGAGCCTGTGGCATTTTATGGCTCGGGATCGTATTTGTTCATGGAGATCCATGCGGAGACCAAGGTGGTTATGGATGGGAGCTCCTTGGTTCTTTTTTGCGTGGCTTGTATCATGTGTCGGAGGTTGTGTCATTTTCTTGTGTACCGTCAGGCTTCTACCCTCCTGGCGCTAGTCTTCCATTGGGTGGTAATAAGATGCTATGTGCATCACTCATCTGCTCCTCCTGGTCTCGATTCGTGCCAACCCAACAGACACTTTCAGAGATACCCGTAGTGCACCTTTATAGCCACCCAGTTACGTTGTGACGTTTGGCACACCCAAAGCATTCCTACGGTATCCGAGAGTTGCACAATCTCATGGTCTAAGGAAACGATACTTGACATTGAAAAGCTTTAGCAAACAAACTACATGATCTTGTGCTATGCTTAGGATTGGGTCTTGTCCATCACATCATTCTCCTAATGATGTGATCCCGTTATTAACGACATCCAATCTCCATGGTGATGAAACCATGACCATATATTGATCAACAAGCTAGTCAACTAGAGGCTCACTAGGGACATGTTGTGGTCTATGTATTCACACATGTATTATGGTTTCCGGTTAACACAATTATAGCATGAATAATAGACAATTATCCTGAACAAGGAAATACAATAATAACCATTTTATTATTGCCTCTAGGGCATATTTCCAACAGTCTCCCACTTGCACTAGAGTCAATAATCTAGTTACATTGTGATGAATCGTACACCCATAGTATTCTGGTGTTGATCATGTTTTGCTCGTGAGAGAGGTTTAGTCAACGGATCTGCGACATTCAGATCTGTATGCACTTTACAAATATCTATATCTCCCTCGTGAATGTAATCACGGATGGAGTTGAAGCGGCGCTTGATGTGTCTTGTCTTCTTGTGAAACCTGGGATCCTTCGCAAGGGCAATAGCTCCAGCGTTGTCACAGAACAGAGTCATCGGGCCCGACGCACTTGGAATTACTCCTAGGTCGGTGATGAACTCCTTCATCCAGACTCCTTCCTTTGCTGCTTCCGAAACAGCTATGTACTCCGCTTCACATGTAGATGCCGCCACGACGCTTTGCTTGCTGCTGCACCAGCTGACTGCCCCTCCGTTCAACATATACATGTATCCGGTTTGTGACTTGGAGTCGTCCGGATCTGTGTCGAAGCTAGCATCGACGTAACCCTTTACGACGAGCTCTTCGGCACCTCCATATACGAGAAACATGTCCTTTGTCCTTTTCAGGTACTTCAGGATGTTCTTGACCGCTGTCCAGTGTTCCGCTCCGGGATCACTTTGGTACCTCCCTACCAAACTTATGGCAAGGTTCACATCAGGTCTGGTACACAGCATGGCATACATAATAGAGCCTATGGCTGAAGCATAGGGGATGACACTCATCTCTTCTCTATTCTTTGCCGTGGTCGGGCATTGAGTCGTACTCAATCTCACACCTTGTAACACAGGTAAGAACCCCTTCTTGGACTGATCCATATTGAACTTCTTCAATATCTTTTCAAGGTATGTGCTTTGTGAAAGACCTATGAGGCGTCTCGATCTATCTCTATAGATCTTAATACCTAATATGTAAGCAGCTTCTCCAAGGTCCTTCATTGAAAAACACTTATTCAAGTAGGTCTTTACACTTTCCAAGAGTTCTATATCATTTCCCATTATCAGTATGTCATCCACATATAATACGAGAAATGCTACAGAGCTCCCACTCACTTTCTTGTAAATACATGGTTCTCCATAAACCTGTACAAACCCAAACGCTTTAATCACTTCATTAAAGCGAATGTTCCCACTCCGAGATGCTTGCACCAGCCCATAGATGGAGCGCTAGAGCTTGCATACCTTGTTAGCATCTTTAGGATCGACAAAACCTTCCGGCTGCATCATATATAGTTCTTCCTTGAGGAAACCATTAAGGAATGCCGTTTTGACGTCCATTTGCCAGATCTCATAATCATAAAATGCGGCAATTGCTAACATGATTCGAACAGACTTCAGCATCGCTACGGGTGAGAAAGTCTCATCGTAGTCAACTCCTTGAACTTGTCGATAACCCTTAGCGACAAGCCGAGCCTTATAGACGATCACATTACCATCCGCGTCAGTCTTCTTCTTAAAGATCCATTTATTTTTAATGGCTTGCTTATCATCAGGCAAGTCCACCAAAGTCCATACTTTGTTCCCATACATGGATCCTATCTCGGATTTCATGGCTTCAAGCCATTTGTTGGAATCCGGGCCCGCCATCGCTTCTTCATAGTTCGAAGGTTCACCGTTGTCTAACAACATGATCTCTAGGACAGGGTTGCCGTACCACTCTGGTGCAGAACGTGTCCTAGTGGACCTTCGACGTTCAATAGTAACTTGATCTGAAGTTTCATGATCATCATCATTAACTTCGTCTCCAGCCGGTGTAGGCTTCACAGAAACAACTTCCTGTGTTGCGCTACTCTCCGGTTCGAGTGGAGGTACAATTACCTCATCAAGTTCTATTTTCCTCCCACTTACTTCTTTCGAGAGAAACTCTTTCTCGAGAAAGGATCCATTCTTGGCAACAAAGACTTTGCCCTCGGATCGTAGGTAGAAGGTATACCCAATAGTCTCTTTGGGATATCCTATGAAGACGCACTTTTCCGCTTTGGGTTCGTGCTTCTCAGGTTGAAGTTTCTTCACATAAGCATCGCATCCCCAAACTTTTAGAAATGACAGCTTAGGTTTCTTTCAAAACCATAATTCATACGGTGTCGTCTCAACGGATTTTGACGGTGCCCTATTTAAAGTGAATGCGGCAGTCTCTAATGCATATCCCCAAAATGATAGCGGTAAGTCGGTAAGAGACATCATAGATCGTACCATATCTAATAGAGTGCGATTACGACGTTCAGACACACCATTTCGCTGAGGTGTGCCAGGCGGCGTGAGTTGTGAAACAATTCCACATTTCCTTAGGTGTGTGCCAAACTCGTGACTTAAATATTCTCCGCCACTATCGGATCGTAGGCACTTTATTTTCCTGTCACCTTGATTCTCTACCTCACTCTGAAATTCCTTGAACCTTTCAAAAGTTTCAGAATTATGTTTCATTAAGTAGACATACCCATATCTACTCAAGTCATCAGTGAGGGTGAGAACATAACGGTAACCACCACGAGCCTCGACACACATTGGACCGCATACATCGGTATGTATTATTTCCAACAAGTCAGTTGCTCGCTCCATTGTTCCGGAGAACGGAGTCTTAGTCATCTTGCCCATGAGGCATGGTTCACCCGTGTCAAATGATTCGAAATCAAGAGACTCCAAAAGTCCATCAGTATGGAGCTTCTTCATACGTTTGACACCAATATGACCAAGGCGGCAGTGCCACATGTAAGTGGGACTATCGTTATCAACCTTACACTTTTTGGTACTCACACTATGGACATGTGTAACATCACGTTCGAGATTCATCAAAAATAAACCATTGACCAGCGGGGCATGACCATTAAACATTTCTCTCATATAAATAGAACAACCATTATTCTCAGATTTAAATGAGTAGCCATCTCGCATCAAGCGAGATCCAGATACAATGTTCATGCTCAAAGCTGGTACTAAATAACAATTATTAAGGTTTAACACTAATCCCGAAGGTAGAGGTAGAGGTAGCGTGCTGACGGCGATCACATCGACCTTGGAACCATTCCCGACGCGCATCGTCACCTCGTCCTTTGCCAGCCTCCGCTTATTCCACAGCTCCTGCTTGGAGTTACAAATGTGAGCAACTACACCGGTATCAAATACCCAGGAGCTACTACGAGCACTGGTTAGGTACACATCAATAACAAGTATATCACATATACCTTTAATGTTGCCGTCCTTCTTATCCGCTAAGTACTTGGGGCAGTTCCGCTTCCAGTGACCGGTACCCTTGCAGTAAAAGCACTCAGTCTCAGGCTTGGGTCCATGCTTGTTCTTCTTCTTCCCAGCAACTTGCTTACCGGGCACGGCAACAGCTTTGCCGTCCTTCTTGAAGTTCTTCTTACCCTTGCCTTTCTTGAAACTAGTGGTCTTATTTACCATCAACACTTGATGCTCCTTTCTGATCTCGACCTCTGCTGATTTCAGCATCGAGTACAACTCAGGAATGGACTTCTCCATCCCTTGCATGTTGTAGTTCATCACAAAGCTCTTGTAGCTAGGTGGAAGCGACTAGAGGATTCTGTCAATGACCAAGTCATCCGAGATATTAACTCCTAGCTGAGTCAAGCGGTTGTGTAGCCCAGACATCTTGAGGATGTGCTCACTGACAGAACTATTCTCCTCCATCTTACAGCTGGAGAACTTGTCGGAGACGTCATATCTCTCGACCCGGGCATGAGCTTGGAAAACCAGTTTCAGCTCTTGGAACATCTCATATGCTCCGTGTTGCTCAAAATGCTTTTGGAGCCCCGGTTCTAAACTGTAAAGCATGCCGCACTGAACATGGAGTAATCATCGCAGCGAGAATGCCAAGCGTTCGCAACGTCTTGCTCTGCTGGGAGAAGGGGTGGGTCACCAAGTGGTGCATCAAGGACATACAATTTCCTGGAAGCTATGAGGATGATCCTCAAGCCATGGACCCAGTCCGCATAGTTGCTTCCATCATCTTTCAACTTGGTTTTCTCTAGGAACGCGTTGAAATTGAGGGTGACATTCGCGTTGGCCATTGGATCTACAATATAGATTGTAAAGATAATTTTAGACTAAGTTCATGCTAATTAAGTTCACATAATCAAATTATTTAATGAACTCCCACTTAGATAGGCATCTCTCTAGTCGTCCAAGTGACACATGATCCATGTCAACTAGCCCGTGTCCGATCATCACGTGAGACGGACTAGTCATCCATGGTGAACATCTCCATGTTGATCGTATCTTCCATACGACTCATGTTCGACCTTTCGGTCTTCCGTGTTCCGAGGACATGTCTGTACATGCTAGGCTCGTCAAGTCAACCTAAGTGTTTTGCGTGTGTAAATCTGGCTTACACCCATTGTATGCGATTGTTAGAACCTATCACACCCGATCATCATGTGGTGCTTCGGAACAACGATCCTTAGCAACGGTGCACAGTTAGGGTGAACACTTTTCTTGAAATTTTAGTGAGAGATCATCTTATTTACTACCGTCGTTCTAGGCAAATAAGATGTAAACATGATAAACATCACATGCAATCAATATAGTGACATGATGTGGCCATTATCATCTTGCTCCTTTGATCTCCATCTTCGGGGCACCATGATCATCACTGTCACTGGCACGACACCATGATCTCCATCATCATGATCTCCATCACTGTGTCTTTATGAAGTTGTCTCGCCAACTATTACTTCTACTACTATGGCTAACGTTTAGCAATAAAGTAAAGTAATTACATGGCATTTATGATTGACACGCAGGTCATACAATAAAATAAGACAACTCCTATTGCTCCTGCCGGTTGTCATACTCATCGACATGCAAGTCGTGAATCCTATTACAAGAACATGATCAATCTCATACATCACAATGCATCACATCACATCCTTTGGCCATATCACATCACAAGGCATATGCTGCAAAAACAAGTTAGACGTCCTCTAATTTGTAGTTGCAAGTTTTTACGTGGCTGCTATAGGTTACTAGCAAGAACGTTTCTTACCTACGTCAAAACCACAACGTGATATGCCAATTTCTATTTACCCTTCATAAGGACCCTTTTCATCGAATCCAATCCGACTAAGGTGGGAGAGACAGACACCTGCTAGCCACCTTATGCAACAAGTGCATGTCAGGCGGTGGAACCAGACTCACGTAAGCGTAGGTGTAAAGTCGGTCCGGGCCGCTTCATCCCATAATACCGCTGAATCAAGATAAGACTAGTAGTGGTAAGCAAATTAACAAAATCGATGCCCACAACTGCTTTGTGTTCTACTCGTGCATAGATTCTACGCATAGACCTAGCTCTGATACCACTGTTGGGAGACGTAGTAGTAAATCAAAATTTTCCTACGTGTCACCAAGATCTATCTATGGAGAAACTAGCAACGAGTGGGGAGAGATTGCATCTTCATACATTTGAAGATCGCTAAGCAGAAGCGTTACAAGAACGCGGTTGATGGAGTCGTACTCGCAGCGATTCAGATTGCGGTGGATACCGATCTAAGCGCCGAACAACGGCGCCTCCGCGTTCAACACACGTGCAGCCTGGTGACGTCTCCTACGCCTTGATCAAGCAAGGAGGAAGGAGAGGTTAGGGAAGGGCTCCAATAGCAGCAAGACAGCATGGTGGTGGTGGAGTAGCAAGGTATTCCGGCAGGGCTTCGCCTAAGCGCTATGGAGGAGGAAGAAGAGAGGTAGGGCTTTGCCGTGAGAGAGAGAGTTCAGAACTATTCTCAAAAGGCCAAAACCTCAAGTATATATAGGAGGAGGGAGAGGGAGGGCTGGCTTGGACTCTCCTCCAAGGAGGAGAGCTTCGGCCGAATCAAAGGGAGAGTCCACCTCCCACAAGGGAGGTGGATCTCCTCCTTTTCAAACTCATTTGCCCTTATCTCTACTCCTCCAACCGCATGGGCCTTTCTAGAAGGTCTTGGCCATCCCAATAAGGTCTGGCACACCTCCTCTAAGGGCCCACAAAGTCCTATGGTCATCACACCCCTCCCGGGGGTCCTTCGGCACCCTCCCGACACTCCAGGTACAATACCGATCAGCCCGAAAACTTTCCGGTGACCAAAATTGGACTTCCTATATATCAATCTTTACCTCCGGACCATTCCGGAGATCCTCGTGACGTCTGGGATCTCATCCAGGACTACGAACAACTTTCGGTAATCACGTATACCATTTCCCTATAACCCTAGCGTCATCGAACCTTAAGTGTGTAGACCCTACGGGTTCGGGAGACACGTGGACATGACCGAGACACTTCTCCGGCCAATAACCAACAGCGGGATCTGGATACCCATGTTGTCTCCCACATGCTCCACGATGATCTCATCAGATGAACCACGATGTCGGGGATTCAATCAATCCCGTATACAATTCCCTTTGTCTATCGGTATGATACTTGCTCGAGATTCGATCGTCGGTATCTCTATACCTTGTTCAATATCATTAACGGCAAGTCTCTTTACTCATTCCGTAATACATCATCCCGTGACTAACTCCTTGGTCACATTGAGCTCATTATGATGATGTCTTATCGAGTGGGCCCAGAGATACCTCTCCGTCACATGGAGTGACAAATCCCAGTCTTGATTCGTGCCAACCCAACAGACACTTTAGGAGATACCCGTAGTGCACCTTTATAGCCACCCAGTTACGTTGTGACGTTTGGCACACCCAAAGCATTCCTACAGTGTCCGGGAGTTGCACAATATCATGGTCTAAGGAAATGATACTTGACATTGAAAAGCTTTAGCAAACGAACTACACGATCTTGTGTTATGCTTAGGATTGGGTCTTGTCCATCACATCATTATCCTAATGATGTGATCCCTTAATCAACGACATCCAATGTCCATGGTCATGAAACCGTGACCATCTATTGATCAACGAGCTAGTCAACTAGAGGCTCACTAGGGACATGTTGTGGTCTATGTATTCACACATGTATTATGGTTTCTGGTTAACACAATTATAGCATGAACAATAGACAATTATCATGAACAAGGAAATACAATAATAACCATTTTATTATTGCCTCTAGGGCATATTTCCAACAGTTGTCTCTAATGCATAACCCCAAAATTATAGTAACAAAACGATAAGAGACATCATAGCATGCACCATATCCAATAGAGCACGACTATGACGTTCGGACACACCATCACACTATGGTGTTCTAGGTGGAGTGAGTTGTGAAACAATTTTCACATTGTCTAAAGTTGTATGCCAAACTCGCAACTCAGATATTCATCTCGACGATCATATCCTAGACATTTTTATCTTCTTGTCACGATGATCTTAAACTTCACTCTGAATTTGCTTGAACCTTTCAAACGATTCAGACTTGTGTTTCATTAAGTAAATATACACTATATCTACTCAAATCATCAGTGAAGGTAAAAAATAACGATATCCACCGCACGCTATAAGACTCATTGGATTGCATACATCAACATGTATCATTTCCAATAAGTCACTTGCCCGCTCCATCAAACCAGAAAACGGGGTCCTTAGTCATCTAGACCAAGAGGCATGGTTCGCATGTCTCAACCGATTCAAAATCGAATGAGTCCAAAGATCCATCACCTTGGAGTTTCTTCATGCGTTTTATACCAATATGACATTTAGCAGTAGTGCCACAAGTATGTGGTACTATTATTATTAACTTTGTATCTTTTGGCATCAATGTTATGAACATGTGTATTACTACGATCAAGATTCAACAAACCATTCTCACTGGGTGCTTGACCATTGAAGGTATTATTCATGTAAAAAGAATAACCATTATTCTCTAACTTAAATGAACAACCGTGTTGCAATAAACACGATCCAATCACGTTCATGCTCAACGCAAAACACCAAATAACATTTATTTAGGTTTGTCACTAATCCCAAAGGTAGAGAGAGCGTGCGATGTTGATCACATCAACCTTGGAAAAAATTCCAACACACATCGTCACCTCACCCTTAGCTAGTTCTCCGTTTATTCCGTAGCTTTTATTTCGAGTTACTAACATCTAGCAACCAAACCGGTATCCAATATACAGGTGCTACTAGGAGTACTGGCAAGGTACACATCAATAACACGTATATCAAATATACTTCTGTTGACGTTGCCAACCTTCTTACCTACCAACTATCTAGGGTTGTTTCGCTTCATCGACCGCTCTTCTCATAATCGAAGCACTTAGTCTCGGGTTTGGGTTCAACTTTGGGTTGCTTCACTGGAGCAGCAACTGACTTGCTATCCATCAAGTTTCCCTCCTTGCTCTTGCCCTTCTCGAAACTAGTGGTTTGACTAACCATCAACACTTGACGTTCCTTCTTGATTTATACTTTCACGATGTCAAACATCGCGAATAGCTCAGGGATCATTATTTCTATCCCTGGCATTTTATAGTTCATCACCAAGTTCTAGTAGCTTTAGTGACTGTGACTTGGAGAACTATATCAATCACTATCTTATCTAGAAGATCAACTCCCACTCGATTCAAGCGATTGTAGCACCCAGACAATTTGAGCACATGCACAACGATTGAGCTATTCTCTTTCATCTTGCAGGCAAAGAATCTTGTTGGAGATCTCATATCTCGCAACACGGGCACGAGCCTGAGATCCTAATTTCAGCTCTTAGAACATCTCATATGTTCCGTGATGTTCACAACATTTCGGAGCCTCAATTCTAAGCCGTAATGCATGATGCACTAAACTATCAAGTAGTCATCAGAACGTGTCTGTCAGATGTTCACAACATCTACAGACGACGCTAAAGGGGTTGGCGCAGCAAGCGATGCATTAAGGACATAAGCCTTCTGTCCAACAAAGAGGACGATCCTCAGATCACGGACCCAGTCCGCAATATTGCTACCATCATCTTTAAACTCTATTTCTCTAGGACCATATAAAAATTCAAGGGAGCTACAGCGTGAGCTAGTAATCTACAACATAATTTTGCAAAGTCACTACTGACTATGTTCATGGTAATGAGTTCAGTTAATCATATTACTTAAGAACTCCCATTGAAATTGCCATCCCTCCGGTCATTCGAGTGATCAATGATCCAAATTCACCAACTCAAGTCCGATCATCACGTGAGTTGAGGTGGTTTCAATGGTGAACATCATTATGTTGATCATATCTACTATATGACTCATGTTCAACCTTTCAGTCTCTTGTGTTCCGAGGCCATGTCTGAACATGCTAGGCTCGTCAAGTTTAACCCGAGTGTTCTGCACGTGCAACACTAGCTTGCACCCGTTGTATGTGAACGTAGAGTCTATCACACTCGATCATCACGTGGTGTCTCAATACGACGAACTTTCGCAACGATGCACACTCGAGGAGAACACAATTTATCTTGAAATTAAGTGAGGGATCGTCCTAAGCAAAACAAGGTGCATAAAGGATTAACATCACATGCAAACCATAAGTGACATGATATGGCCATGAACTTGTGCTTTTGATCTCCATCTTGAAAGCACCGGCATGATCTCCATCATCACCGGCACGACACCATGATCTCCATCATCTTGATCTCCATCAACGTGTCGCCATTGGGGTTGTCGCGCCCATCATGCTATTTAGCGATAAAGTAAAGCATTACATAGTGCTTAATGATTTACACGCAGGTCATACAATAATTATAGACAACCCTATGGCTCCTAACGGTTGCCGTACTCATCGACATGCAAGTCGTGATAATCTATACATCACATGATCATCTCATACATCACATATATCACATCATGTAATTGGCCATATCACATCACAACATACCCTGCAAAAACAAGTTAGACGTCCTCTAATTGTTGTTGCATGTTTTACGTGGCTGCTACGGGTATCTAGCAAGAACAATTCTCATCTACGCAAAAACCACAACAATGATACACTAGTTGCTTTTCAACCTTCTCAAGGACCGCCTTTGTCGAATCTAATCCAACTAAAGTGAGAGAAACTGGCACCCGCAAGCCATCTATGCAACAACTTGCGGTCGAGTAAACCGGTCTCTCGTAAGTGTATGAGTAATGTTGGTACGGGCCACTTCATCTCACAATACCGTTGAACCAAAATCCGACCAAGGGAGGAATCAATCTAAGCATCAACACCCACAAACCTTTTGTGTTCTACTCGAGATCTCATCTACACATAGACCTATCTCATGATGCCACTGTTGGGGAACATTGCATGGGAAACAAAACATTTCATACGCACACGCAGATCTATCCATGGTGATGAGCATCTACGAGAGGGAGAGTGGATCTACGTACCCTTGTAGATCGCTAAGCGGGAAGCGTTAAGAAACGCGGTTGGTGTAGTCGAACATCTTCGCGATCCAAATCGCTGAGCGTCCCGCGATCTCATCACGATCCGTCCCATGATCCAATCACGATCTGTCCTGCGAACTCATCACGATCTGTCTCGCGATCTTGATCACTATCCTTCCGATCTAGCGCCGAACGAACGGCACCTCCGCGTTCAGCACACGTACAGCTCGATGACGATCTCCTTCTTCTTGATCCGGCAAGAGGGAGTGGAGAGGTAGAAGAGTTCTCTGCCAGCATGACGGCGCTCCAGATATGGTGGTGGAGCTATTCCGATAGGGCTTCGCCTAAGCACTGCAGAAAACCGATCTAGAGGAGAAACTATGCTCTAGAGGAACGGGCAGCACGGGGCTAAAAATAAGGTGCCAAAAACCCTAAAACCTCTAGTATATATAAGAGGAAGAGAGGAGGAGGCTTGGCCCTCAAGGGACAAGCCCTTTGGTTCGGCCGGACTAGGAGAAGAGGTGGAATCCACCTCCAATCCTAGTAGGACTAGGATTCATCCTATTTTGCCTTTTTTTGCCTTTTTCCACCTTTTCTCTTTGGGCTTTTCTCTCCCAGCTGCATGGGCCTTGTGTGGGACTTCCACCAGCCCACTAAGGGCTGGTATTCACTCTCCCACAGCCCATGTAGCCTTTTGGGTCGAAATACCCCTTCCGATGGTCTCCCGGTACACTACCAGCACTCCCGGTACATTACCGATAAGCCCGAAACTTTTTCGGCGACCAAAATAGGACTTCCTATATATCAATCTTTACCTCCAGACCATTCCAAAGCTCCTCATGACGTATGGGATCTCATCCGGGACTCCGAACAACCTCGGTCACCACCATGCATAACTCTATACTACCGAAACGTCACCGAACCTTAAGTGTGCAGACCCTGCGGGTTCGAGAACTATGTAGACATGACCAAGACACCTCTATGGTCAATAACCAATAGCGGGACCTGGATGCCCATATTGGTTCCTACATATTCTACGAAGATCTTTGTCGGTCGAACCTCTATGTCAAGAATTCAGTTAATCCCGTATGATGTTCCCTTTGTTCTTCGGTATGTTACTTGCCCGAGATTCGATCGTCGGTATCTCCATACCTAGTTCAACCTCGTTACCGGTAAGTCTCTTTACTCGTTCCGTAATACAAGATCCCTTGACAAACACTTAGTCACATTGCTTGCAAGGCTTATTGTGATTTTGTATTACTGAGTGGGCCCTAAGATACCTCTCCGTCACACGGAGTAACAAATCCCAGTCTTGATCCATGCCAACTCAACAGACACCCTCGGAGATACCTGTAGAGCACCTTTATAGTCACCCAGTTATGTTGCGACGTTTGATACACACAAGGTACTCCTTCGATATATGTGAGTTGCATGATCTCATGGTCATAGGAACATATACTTGACATGCAGAAAACAGTAGCAATAAACTGACACGATCATATGCTACGTTTGTAGTTTGGGTCTTGTCCATCACACCATTCTCCTAATGATGTGATCCCGTTTATCAAATGACATCTCATGTCCATGGCTAGGAAACCTTAACCATCTTTGATCAACGATCTAGTCTATTAGAGGCATACTAGGGACATGGTTTTGTCTATGTATCCACACATGCATCTAAGTCTCCGATCAATACAATTATAGCATGGATAATAAACGATTATCATGAACAAGGAAATATGATAATAACTAATTTATTATTGCCTCTAGGGCATATTTCCAATAGAAAGTTGGCATGGTATCATCATTTCACCCACATAGCATGTGCTAAAAAGTTGAGTGGGTTACGACAAAAACTGGATGCACTTGATGTACAAAATGGACAATCTATTTCGAAGTATCACGGTTTCAGACGAAAACTCATCTGTTACGAAGGGATTTCATTTTTTTGAACTCCAGACTTTTTGTGTGTTCAAAATGCACCATTCAAAGCCATATCATCAATTTTCAACCCTTTCTGACTTCATTTGGTATTTTTCATGCACTTACTGATTTTTTTTGAGCTAAATGACCCTGAAATTGAAAAGCACTTCAAATGAACTCTGAAAAGGTTGAAAGTTGGCATGGTATCATCATTTCACCCACATAGCATGTGCTAAAAAGTTGAGTGGGTTACGACAAAAACTGGATGCACTTGATGTACAAAATGGACAATCTATTTTGAAGTATCATGATTTCGGACGAAAACTCATCTGTTACGAAGGGATTTCATTTTTTTGAACTCATTTGAACTCCAGAATTTTTGTGTGTTCAAAATGCACCATTCAAAGCCACATCATCAATTTTCAACCCTTTCTGACTTCATTTGGTATTTTTCATGCACTTGCTGATTTTTTGAGCTAAATGACCCTGAAATTGAAAAGCACTTCAAATGAACTCTGAAAAGGTTGAAAGTTGGCATGGTATAATCATTTCACCCACATAGCATGTGCTAAAAAGTTGAGTGGGTTACAACAAAAACTGGATGCACTTCATGTACAAAATGGACAATCTATTTCGAAGTATCACGGTTTCGGACGAAAACTCATCTGTTACGAAGGGATTTCATTTTTTTTGAACTCATTTGAACTCCAAAATTTTTGTGTGTTCAAAATGCACCATTCAAAACCACATCATCAATTTTCAACCCTTTCTGACTTCATTTGGTATTTTTCATGCACTTACTGATTTTTTTGAGCTAAATGACCCTGAAATTGAAAAGCACTTCAAATGAACTCTGAAAAGGTTGAAAGTTGGCATGGTATCATCATTTCACCCACATAGCATGTCATAAAAAGTTGAGAGGGTTACGGCAAAAACTGGATGCACTTCGTGTACAAAACAGAGAATCTCTTTCCAAATATTAGGGTTTCGGACAAAAACTCATGTGTTACAAAAGGCATTTCATTTCTTCACATGTCACTGCAATGATATAGTTTTGGAGAGGAAGTCTTCACTTCTTCTTCGCGTGTGTCTTTGCTTATTGCGCCGTAACCATGGATAATTTTCATTGTTTAACAGGGTGCTTGGGTCAGCCTTGACTTTGAAGGGAGGAATTTCATGAAACTTTTCATAATATTCAGACATGTCTGTCTTGCCCTCCAATCCCACGATGTCTCTTTTTCCTAAAAGAACTATGTGGCGTTTTGACTCATCGTATGATGTATTCGCTTCCTTATCTTTTCTTTTTCTCGGTATGGTAGACATGTCCTTCACATAGAAAATATGTGCCACGTCATTGGCTAGGACGAATGGTTCGTCTGTGTACCCAAGATTGTTCAGATCCACTGTTGTCATTCCGTACTGTGGGTCTTCCTGTACCCCACCTCTTGACAGATTGACCCATTTGCAGTGAAACAAAGGGACCTTGAAACCATGTCCATAGTCAAGTTCCCATATGTCCACTATGTAACCATAATATGTGTCCTTTCCCCTCTTGGTTGCTGCATCAAAGCGGACACCACTGTTTTGGTTGGTGCTCTTTTCATCTTGGGATATCGTGTAAAATGTATTTCCATTTATCTCGTACCCTTTGTAAGTCAATACAGTCGAAGATGGTCCCCTGGCCAACGAGTACAGCTCATCAGAAACAGTGTTGTCACCCATGAGACGTGTTTGCAACCAACTGCCGAAAGTCCTGATGTGTTCATATGTAATCCAGTCGTCACACTGCTCTGGGTGTTTGGAGCGTAGAATATTCTTGTGTTCATCGACATACGGGGTCACCAAGGTGGAATTCTGTAGAACTGTGTAGTGTGCTTGACACCAAAAATACCCGTCCCTACATATTATTGAGTCCGCTCCTAGCGTGCCTTTTCCAGTCAGTCTCCCCTCATACCGCGATTGAGGGAGACCAATCTTCTTAAGGTCAGGAATGAAGTCAACACAAAACCCAATGACATCCTCTGTTTGATGGCCCATGGAGATGCTTGCTTCTGGCCTAGCGCGGTTACGAACATATTTCTTTAAGACTCCCATGAACCTCTCAAAGGGGAACATATTGTGTAGAAATACAGGGCCCAGAACGGCAATCTCGTCGACTAGATGAACTAGGACGTGTGCCATGATATTGAAGAAGGACGGTCGGAACACCATCTCGAAACTAACAAGACATTGCACCAAATCACTTCTTAACCTTGGCAGGATTTCTGGATCGATCACCTTCTGAGAGAATGCATTGAGGAATGCACATAGCTTCACAATGGCTAATCAAACGTTTCCGGTAGAAGCCCCCTCAATGCAACCGGCAGCGGTTGCGTCATAATCATGTGGCAGTCATGAGACTTTAGGTTCTGGAACTTTTTCTCTACCATATTTATTATTCCCTTTATATTCGACGAGAAACCAGACGGGGCCTTCATACTGAGCAGGCATTCAAAGAAGATTTCCTTCTCTTCTTTGGTAAGAGCGTAGCTGGCAGGACCTTCATACTGCTTTGGATGCATGCCGTCTTTTTCATGCACACGTTGTTGTTCCTCCCGTGCCTCCGGTGTATCTTTTGTCTTCCCATACACTCCCAAGTAGCCTAGCAGGTTCACGCAAAGGTTCTTCGTCACGTGCATCACGTCGATTGCAGAGCAGACCTCTAGGTCTTTCCAATAGGGTAGGTCCCAAAATATAGATTTCTTCTTCCACATGGGTGCGCGTTTGTCAGCGTCATTTGGAACAGATAGTCCGCCAGGACCCTTTCCAAATATTACTTGTAAATCATTGACCATATCAAGTAAGTGATCACCAGTACGGAGGGCGGGCTTCTTCCGGTGATCTGCCTCACCTTTGAAATGCTTTCCTTTCTTTCAACATTGATGGTTGGTCGGAAGAAATCGACGATGCCCCAGGTACACATTCTTCCTGCATTTGTCCAAATATATATTGTCGGTGTCATCTAAATAGTGTGTGCATGCGTGGTATCCCTTGTTTGTCTGTCCTGAAAGGTTACTGAGAGCAGGCCAATCGTTGATGGTTACAAACAGCAACGCATGTAGGTCAAAATCCTCCTGTTCGTTCTCATCCCACACACGTACACCTCTTCCATTCCATAGCTGTAAAAGTTCATCAACTAATGGCCTTAGGTACACATCAATGTCATTGCGGGGTTGCTTAGGGCCTTGGATGAGAACTGGCATCATAATGAACTTCCGCTTCATGAAAAACCAAGGAGGAAGGTTATACATACATAGAGTCACAGGCCATGTGCTATGCTGGCTGCTCTGCTCCCCAAAAGGATTAACGCCATCTGCACTTAAACCAAACCATACATTCCTCGGATCACCTGTAAAGTCGCTCCACTTTCTCTCGATCTTTCTCCACTACGACCCGTCAGCGGGTGCTCTTAACTTCCCGTCTTTCTTACGGTCTTTTTGGTGCCATTGCATCAACTCGGCAGGCTTTTTGTTTCTGAACAGACGTTTTAACCGCGGTATTATAGGAGCATACGACATCACCTTGGCAGGAACCCTCTTTTTGGTGTGCTGGCCCTCAACATCACTAGGGTCATCTCTTCTGATCTTATACCGCAATGCACCGCATACCGGGCATGCGTTTCGTTCCTCATACTCACCACGGTAGAGGATGCAGTCATTAGGGCATGCATGTATCTTCTGCACCTCCAATCCTAGAGGGCATAGAACCTTGTTTGTTGTGAACGTACTGTCGGGCAATTCGTTATCCTTTGGAAGCTTCTTCTTCATTATTTTCAGTAGCGAACTAAATCCCTTGTCAGATACACCATTGTCCGCCTTCCATTGCAGCAATTCCATTGTGGTATCGAGCTTTTTGTTGTCATCTTCGCAATTTGGGTACAACCCTTTTTTGTGATACTCTAACATGCGATCGAACTTCAACTTCTCCCTTTCACTTTCGCATTCTCTCTATGCATCAACAATGACCCGGCGAAGATCATCATCGGGCACATCGTCTGGTTCCTCCTGATCTTCAGCTTCCCCCATTGCAGCATCACCGTATTCAGGGGGAGGGTAGTTGTCGTCATCCTCTTCTTCGTTGTCTTCCATCATAACCCCTCTTTCTCCGTGCTTGGTCCAAACATTATAGTGTGGTATAAAACCCTTCTGAAGCAGGTGGAAGTGAAGGGTTTTAGAGTTGGAGAAAGACTTCGTATTCTCACAGACAGTACATGGACAAGGCATAACATCATTCTGCTTGTTTGCCTCAGCCGCTTCGAGAAAATTGTGCAGGCCCTTAATATACTCGGAGGTGCGTCGGTCACCGTACATCCATTGTCGGTTCATCTACGTGTGTTATATAATAAAGTGTATTAAAAACCATTACAACATATCATGAATACATAAGTGACCAAATTATTAGAAATACATCATCACATTAAAGATAAAGTACAATAATGACCAAAATAAATACGTACAGTTCATACATAGCTGTCATTATTAAACAACATATAGGTCTCTAGAGCATCTAATTAAAACATATACCGAAACTATGTAAAAAAATTAAATGCAACAACAAATGCAATCATAACCGCTACTAAGGTACCAATTGATCCAACGGCATAATGATACCAAGCCTCAGTATGAATGGCATATTTTCTAATCTTTCTAAGCTTCAAGCGCATTGCATCCATCTTGGTCTTATAATCGTCGACGATATCGGCAACATGCAACTCCAATCCCATCTTGTCATCTTCAGTTCTTTTCAATTTTTCTTTCAAATGATCGATTTTTTTTCAGCTTTAGTTAACTTGTCGAGCAGAATTGCATAGTCGGTTAGAATTTCTGGTTCAACTACTTCCTATAGATAAAAACATCTACGTCAAGTTGGTGGCATGATTAATTTTCATAGATATTAGATGTGTGAAATAGTTATATAAGAGATAATATACCACATCTGAATCATAGACTAGACGAGGGCCGACGTGGGCGGATACCATAACCATGGCACTATATAATAACAAACAATAATAAAAGTAAGAAAAGCATATGGGTAAGTATATTTTCTTTTATCAAGAAGATAAGATCAAGAGGCTCACCACGCGCGGGTGATCGACGGGGACGGGACAGGATGGACCGTCAAACCTAGACAAATCTTGACGAAATAGAGTTTGGACAAGGAGCTTCGAAAGGAGAAAGATTAAGTTTGACTTGGGCATTTCATCAAACACCTCATGTGCATAGGAGGTGAGCTAGAGCACCACAAAGGTCTTCCCTCGCCGGCAAAAAAAACAGAGCAGTGTGTGGAGTGCTCTGCTCGCCGGCAAGAGGGTATATATAGGCATCTCATTGGTCCCGGTTCGTGGCTGGAACCGGGACTAAAGGACCACCTTTGGTACCGGTTCCAGGCACGAACCGGGACCAATGGATGTGGGCCAGGAGCGAGGCACATTGGTCCCAGTTCGTGAATGGAACCGGGACCAAAGGGGACAGACGAACCGGGACCAATGCCCCACGTGGCCCGCCCGGCCCCCTGGCCTCACGAACCGGAACTGTTCCACCCATCGGTCCCGGTTCGTAACTGAACCGGGACTAATGGGCTGGTCTGGCCCGAACCGATGCCCTGTTTTCTACTAGTGTAGCTGACCTATATTTCGGTACAGAGGGAGTAGGATTCTGATTCCTAGCACGGCATGCCTTTGTGATGGACGAAAAAATCCAAAACGAATCTTGAAAGCATATTATGACGTTGAATCAGAACGAATTGTGAAAGCGTATTACGACGGTGGACAAAAGTGTAATATGACGATGAGCGGAAGAAGCAATAGCCCTTTTATTATTAAAAAAATAGGTAAAGATAAAGAGGTAAAGAATTAGGTAAAGAGGTAAAGATAATATGGTGATCATATTACCATAAAGAAAAAAACAATGTAATGATCTCCTTTGCTTTCGAGCTATAGATCTTACCTGTGATTCTGATCAGAAGGCTCTGCATGCAGCGCCGGCCCGATGCATAGATCCCAACAAACAAATACTGGATCCACCTTAACCAGACCGGCCCAAGCCTACAAAATATCCAAGTATAGATCGATCGATCGATCGATTGACTGAGGTCGCATAAAGCAGATGGCCGACGGCGAGCTGGAGCTGATGGTACCGGAGGCCGACGAGCGTAGCAGATGGGCAGTGATGTTCCTTGTGGGCTGCGCCGGCGTCTTGGTTGTTTGCATCTCCACCTCCTCTCCAACAACCGATGAGGGCCTCCTCATGACACTCCTCATGCTTCTGCCCGTCTTCCTCGGCTTAAGTCTTTCCTCCCTTTCGTGTCTTTTCCTTATGGACAGGTATATGGTTGGTCTTATTCCTGAGGGTGAAGTAAGGCTAGTTGATAGACTTTTGTTGCTCTATTATGACCTCCTCAACCTCAAGATTGTCGGCTGAATCTGTTGAAAATGCTCAGAGAAGGTGCTACCTACATTCATAGGTGTGAGTACTTATGTGTGTATGTAAGTGTCTGAGTTTATACGTGTTTCCAAATTTTTTTTTGGAAAAGGAGGTTAAACCCCGGCTTCTGTATCAGTCGATGCATGCAGACATTTTTGTTAATTATTTCACAAATGTCTGACAAGAACATACATCAATCCATCCGAAGTCACCACTCACACCTACAGACCCGATAATGTGGAGTGCTCTCACTCCCCATATCTAAAACCAGTGTCGTTGTCAATCCATCCACATAACGTATTGGGACGAACAACCGGTGCAGCAGACCTAAAGCGCACACCACATGCACATGTTTTAGAAGCCGACATCATCATCGAACCACTGACCCATCTTCAGGAGAGAGATCCGCGTCATCCTTGCCAGTCCGAACATCCGTCGACGCCACCATGGAGTCCAACGGCGCCACCGTCCTGCGCTCATCCGTCCAGACATGACGAGTCTGAAAGAACTGTCGTGCGTAGCACCTGCCAACTAGGCATGACTCAGCGTAGCACCTGTCGGCCAGGCATGATTGGCCGACATGACTTGACAGCTCCACCAAAGCTCTGTGCAAGACGAAGCCGCTCTACCTTCTGCCTCTGTCATCCAGCACTGCTCCACAAACGATGCTTCCAAGAGAGAAACGGCACCGCAGTATCGCCATCGTCCGATCTAGAAGACCAGATCCTAGAGTTTCCCCCGAAGCAGTGCCCACCACCAGCAACCGTCAAGGATCCACACAGTGCCCACCACCACTCGGCCCTCAAGGCGACGCCTTCAGGAAGGTCACGACGTCAAGGATGCCGCCGCCGCCCACCGGAGTTAGGGTTTTCACCCGAAAGGCGGGTAGAGGATGAGTGGAGGAGCAGACATAGACCGACGTCTCCAAGAAGAAAAGTGGCGCCCTTGAGCATCGTTGTCGGTGCGGCTGGCCGGGGCCGATCAAGGTGTTTCCCCCAATCCGGATCTCCTCCACCAGCCTCACCCGCGGCCACGCCGGAACCGTCAGGAGCCCGCAGGAGAGAAGCACACCGATCAGGGCCGAAGGACAGTGGCCAGATCAGGCGCCGCCGGCCGTCAGAGTAGGCACGCTAGGCCCTGGTCCACCGAAGATCCGTCGGCCGTCCGACCAGACCACCGGCACCATGCCAGCCCCGCCGATCGCCGCAGCACGGAGGGGCCTCACCGGAAGGGCCGCTGCCCAAGATCCAATCGCTCTACAGCGCGCAAGGCGAAACAACAAAGGCCCCGCCGTCGTAGTCCCTGGCGGCGCCACGGGCTTGCCCGGCGCCAGCCTCATGCGGCGGCGAGGGATGGAGGAAGAGGAGGTGGCTACGCCGCCCAAGAGCGTTAGACTCCGGGATGAATGGAGAGAGGGTGAGAAGAGGGTTTCAAATCTAGTCTCTGTTGTGAAGAAGGTGTCCGGAGACGGTAGATCAGGCAGCGGCGGCGGCGACGGAGCTCTCTCCCGCTGCGGTCAAGGGAGCCGCCCGGGGCGGAGCGCTACCTACCGATCGACGAGGCTTCATGCGTGTATGCTGGGTCATCATACCGTGTTTCTAAATAACAGTTTATATATATATATATATATATATATATATATATATATATATGACAAATTTTATCTACAAGCGGTGGTAGTTACCCATATCAGTTTTTTAAGGGTAATCATGTCGCTTTATTTAATCAAAAAACGTCTGGAACCTCGTCCCAAATTACATCTAAAATAAAGTCTGGAGGAGCCTCGAGCCAAAGCTGAGATCTCTCTTCTCCTACTGCTACCTTTGCTAGATTATGAGCGGCACCATTAGCGAAACGACGAGCCTAAGAAACCCTGTAGTCTACCATTGAATTAAGCATTCTCTTAAACTCTTGAATCCATGGCGCAGCAGCAGACAGGTTCTTCGCCGGCTGCTTAATCAATTGCACCGCAGATTGACTGTCCAGCACCACGTGAATCTTTTCTGCACCTATCTCCAACGCTAACTGTATAGCCCTGCAGGCTAGAATCTCCACTACCTCTGGATCCACAAAGTGTGGGAAAAAATGTCACAAACCTGCCCTAAAAGCCCCATGGTGATCTATGATTACTGCACCAGCTCCTCCTTTTTCGCCATACTTAGACACAACTCCATCAGAGTTAACTTTCAGCCAACCCACCTCTGGCGGCTCCCATTGCTGAATGGTCCTGTGCACCGGCCTTCTCACCTTGGGAACATGTACAGTTCTCCATTCTTGCATGTGATCATGCACTGACTCCATAATTTCATGTGTAGGGGCAATCCTTTTGCCATCCCTAGCCTCATTGCGTGCGAGCCAAAGGCCATAAACAGCCTGCACCATTGCTGCCTTCTCCTCGTCAGCCGCACCACCAAACCATCCCAAGAGCCAACAAGCTAATGCACTATGAGAATCTATCATACTCGGTGGGATAGCCATCGAGATTCCCTTTTCCGACTGCATCAATTGCCAGAACTGTAACGAATGCAGACATGCCCGGAACCGATGAAAGACCGTCTCCTCTCTGCCGCATGCCCTACAAAAAATGCCGGGTTTAATCCGACGACGATGAAGCTCTGCTCCAACGTCCACTCCATTCCTAATCACTCTCCACGTGTGTATTCTTGCTTTTGCCGGTGCATTTGTGTCCCACATACCCATATAGCCTTTGTGCCCCTGGACCGAACTAGAAGAACCCGGCTGTCCGGCTCTCGATCTGTTCAGCGCCATCCGCAAGTGGTACGCGGACCTCACAGTAAACACCCCATTTTTCGTGAAGTTCCAAACTAAGAAGTCGTCCTCTCCTGGTCCTCCAACAGCAACTTGTTTAATATCTGAGGCATCAGTGTTAGTGAACATGGCGTTTACTTTCTCCTCATCCCAGCTCTTCCCATCAGGGGGCAACAAGTCTGCCACCTTATTCACCCCATGCATTTATACTTGACCAAGGGGCTTAAGACTCCCCGAACGTGGGGTCCAATTGCCATGGTGAATACTTATATTAGATCTATCACCAATCCTCCATATCAGACCTTCTTGTAGTAGATTTCTGCCATGTAAGATACTCCTGAAGGTAGAAGACCCGTCTGATGGGCACGTAGCATTCATAATAGAATTATTCAGGAAATACATTGCCTTGAGTATCCTCGCGCAAAGATATGTAGGCACTTGTAGAATACGCCAAGCTTGCTTCGCGATAAGCGCTTGATTAAAAGCTTCCGGATCACGAAAACCAAGACCTCCATTTCTCTTTGCGTCACACATTTTCTCCCATGCAATCCAGTGCACTTTTTGTTCACCATTCATTGCACCCCATCAGAATTTAGAAGAGACCGAAGTCAGGTTTCGACACGTTTTCTTTGTGACATGAAAACAACTCATGGTGTACGTAGGCACAGCTTGGAGTCCTGATTTTATGAGAACTTTCCTTGCTGCTTTGGAGAGCCCCTGGCCCTTTCATCCACTAACTTTACCTTTTGAACTTTCCGTAACATATTTAAAGGTGTCCTCTTTTGACTTCCCAACCAGTGTTGGAAGTCCCAAGTATCTCTCACTAAGGGCCTCTGAATTAACACCTAGAACATTTTTTAGCTCTACTTTGTTCTCCTCTCCACACCCTTTCCCAAAGAAAATAGAGGATTTTTGTAAATTGACTCTCTGACCGGAGGACTCCTCATATTTCACCAAGATATCCTTCAACGTCTCCATGTTATCCCGTGTACCTTTAAGGAACACAATGCTATCATCCGTGAAAAGGAGGTGTGTTACGTGGGGGCCAGTGCTTCCAAACGACACACCCTTAATTCTTTTGTCCCTTTGAGTCTTCTTTAGAAGCGCAAAAAAATCCTCAACACAGAATAGAAACAAATAGGGGGACAAAGGGTCACCCTGCCGGAGTCCACGAGAAGGAGAGAAGACCCTTGAACAGCCACCATTCAGTTTAACAGAAAATTTTGTTCAAGTCACAGAGTCCACGAGGAGAGAAGACCCTTGAACAGCCACCATTCAGTTTAACAGAAAATTTTGTTGAAGTCACACACTGCATGATCATAAAAGTCCACTCATGGGCAAAACCAAGCTTCTCCATCATCCGTTCAAGAAACACCCACTCGACTCTATCATATGCCTTCATCATATCAAGCTTGACTGCACATAAAAGTTTTTTCCTCTTCCTGGTACGGATTGCATGAACGCACTCATATGCCACCAGAACATTGTCAGTGATTAGACGCCCCGCCACGAACACACTCTGCTCCTCAAAAATGAGAATGGGGAGGATGCCCTTAAGTCTGTTTGCCAAGACTTTCGTGGCAATCTTGTATAGCAATATAGGACATTACAGAGACTAATTGGTCTGAATTAAGATAGTAACTCCGGTGAGTTTATCTTGGGGATCATGACAATTACAGTGGCATTAAAAGCCTCCGGGGATGCTGCACCATTTAGGAAATCTCGCACTGCCCGGCAAACGTCGTCACGTACTAACGACCAGTGTCGTTGGTAAAATAGTGCCGGGAGTCCGTCGGGCCTCGAAGCTTTTGTTGGACCCATCTGAAATAAGGCACCCTCGATCTCATCATCTGAAATAGGCGCCGTAAGCACTGCATTCATGTCCCTCGTCACAACTCGGGCAATACTCTGTAGCAAGAAATTAGAGCCAGTTGACCCCTCAGAGGTAATTAAACAAACTCTCATAAAAGGTTGCAGCCAAGTCACGCATCTCGTCGTCCACTGTACATTTTGTGCCATCATCCTTTCGCAGGGCCCTGATAGTATTCTTGCGCTTTCGATGGGATGCCCGGTTCTGAAAATACTTGGTGTTTTGGTCGTCCGCCCGCAACCAGTCCACCCTTGATCCCTGTCGGTACATTATTTCCTCTCTAGCATATATTTCCTGCAGTTGTTCTTCAATGTCCAGGATCTCCAGTGAGTCCCCAGTTTCAACCGCCCTTGCCTTAGCGTCAGCTAGCTGAGAATTTAATTTTACAGTTTTTCTTCTAATGGAACCGAACACCTCCCTTGCCCACTTCTGCATGTTGCCCGTAACTTTTCCCAACCTCTGCCACACAGCGGTGAGGCTTTGCCCACAAATCCTTCACCATGTCCTCATACTGTTCATGCCTTGTCCATGCCTCTTCGAATCTGAATGGCCTTTCACCTCGCGCAACGCATCTTGGAGCTGTCTCCAGCGCACGCACCAGGATAGCCTGATGATCCGACTCTTCCGTAATGATGTGTTCAACGGAGGTTTCCGGGAAAAGCTCGAGGAAGCTATCTGTGCACGTGGCGCGGTCCAGGCGAACCTGAATGTTTTCTTTTCCATCCCTCTTGTTATCCCAAGTATAGGGATACCTCGAGAACCCCAAATCCGCTAGGCCGCAGTCGGCCAAGCAGTCACGAAAATCCTCCATTTGTGTAAAGCTTCTCGGTTTCCCACCAATCTGGTCTGTTCAGAAGAGCGCTTCGTTGTAGTCACCGACGCATATCCAAGGAATATTATCTTGTGCCCGTAGGTATCTGATTACATCTCATGATCTTTTGCGAAGTTCAGTCTTGGGTTGCCCGTAGAATCCAATGACTCTGTAGGTCTTTCCCTCCCAAATTACCTCAGCATCAATGAAATATTGGCTCCAAGGTCGCACCGTGACTTAAACATGATCTCTCCACCACAACGCCAAACCGCTACTCAGGCCATCACAGTCCATCGCCACCCCACTTTTAAAACCCAGACTCCAATTCAATCTCTCCATCGCCCTCGCCTTCTTTTTTGTTTCAGAAAGGAACACCATCGTCGGGTTGTACGACCGTATCAGGTTCCTCAATTCGTCAACTGGCAATCACACGTCCAGTCTAAAAGGTTATTGGGTTACGCCAGAATCCAATAAGGACCAAGTACTTCTTATATGCTAATTAAATATTGTAGATAATGACGTGCTAGTTGAACCACCTCCTTAATTCTTGGTCAGACGGATCAACTTGCAGCATGGATCGTTATTTGCACGTGAGTACGTGACCCAGTTTATCTCCGGTACAAGAATACCTCCTATAAAGCAACAATCATTCTACAACGATTTAACTATATGTTGTAAAATTTTGAATAGATACGCATATGAGCGTTGTAGAATATGTGTTGCAGATTTACAACTTATGACCCTATCATGATTATTTTATTTATTAAACAGAGGAAATGAGAGAGAGACGCGAGCAACACAGCCCACGACTCTCCTCATCTTTCCCAAATCGCCGCCACCAATGGCTCGTCTCCCTCCTCCAACCCGCTCCGTCTCCCTTGTCGCCGTCCCTCCCCCCCCCCCCCCCTCCCTCTTCCCACCTCGCAGCTCCTGAGGCTGTCGGATCCACCACATCCCCACCCAACCATGCCGCTCTCTTCACGCGGCTCCTCGCCGTGCCACCTGCGGTTGCAGATTTAGGCGATGTCCGACGAACCCCGCCCCCACGAAGCACAACCCGAGGTCCCTCCGCTCTACGGTACCCTCCCATCCAGCTAGATCCAGCGCTCGTCGCCAACAAAGACCACCCACGAGCCACTCCCCTGGCTAGGGTTTCGGCCGTCGGTTCCAGCGCCGGTGGCCATGTCGTCCTCGTCTCATCCGGTGACTGCATCCCCTCCCCTGGCTTTGTCCTCTCTCTCGCCCTTCTCTAACCTATGCTCTCCACTTCTCGTGTAGACGTGCAGGGAGGAACGGCCATTGGACAACCATGTTGTTTCTCTGGATGAAGCAGCCATGAGCTTCCTCCTCTTGCTTCAGGTGAGTTGGTCCACTCCTCCCCTCTACTCTGGTTCGTGGCACATAAGGAGACTTTGTGGTTCTGGTGGTGTTAGGATTTTCTACCGCTTGAGATCAAGTGCCTCCTGGTTGAGGCCAATTTGATTTTGTTGTGCTACCAAAGTGTCAAAGCAGAGGACAAACACATGCTGGACTGAGTCCCGATGCGTTGAGGCTAGGAAGGTCAGCATGGCCTGCAACCATGGCAAAACACCCTTGCAAGCAGTAGTGTCTAGAAATCAACCCCTAGCTAGCTTCATCTTCTTTCTAGGGGTAACAATATTGTAGGGAACGATTCTCTTTCAAGTAAGCGATTCTGAAGCCCAACTATCTCTTGGAGCACCAACCAGTGTTTCAGGCAATTAGTACAAAAAAAGCCTAGGTCTAGTTAAAGATCATGTTAGGGTCTAATCAATATAGCATATATCTCCAATGCCTTAATCTTTACTTTTCCAATCTTAGTATTCTTCTGTTTTAGGTATTGACCATGGCTAACATATATTATTTTAGGATAATTACTAAATCAATCTGACGATGTTGATGGGGAACGCGATAGAAAACAAAAATTTCCGGTATAGCGAGCATGCCCAGGACCACTATGGAGACTGCATACAAGGTTTGATCTGATCCGTACCGACTCGAAGCGCAGCGGAAGAAGAGTCGGTGGAGATCGTTGGTGCAGATCCCCGCAGCTAGGATTTTACAACCTCCCAACCGCGAGGATGTACTCCCTCGTCGGACAGCCCTTCGGGAGGCGGTCGGACAGTCCCCCGGACGATGTCGCGGACAGCCCTTAGGGAGGACCCTCGAAACTCGAACAAAGACTCGGACAGCCCTACGGGAGGACACACGAATAGCCCCTTGGGCAAAAGATCGAAACTATGACCTCTCTACGGGGTTGCACACATACGGTGTCATCTATCCGGCAGGGCTTCGCCATCCAGAATTAGTTCCTGTCGGAACTCAAACAGCCTTTCGGCTCTACGAAAGACTATTTTCATGGGAGGGAGAGAGAGAGCTTGCAAAGCAAAGCATGTGTATGAGAGCACAAGGATGAAGAGATGGCAGCCCACATCTCCTCTATTTATAGGAAAACCAAGGGGTAGGGTTGGGACTTGAAAATACCAAACTACCCCCACTTTATGTCACACATAAAAAATCATAAGAAGGAAAAGGGGTGCCATGTGGAGCTCCATGGAGGAGCTCCACCCTTGGCCAGCCAACCCTTGGGAGGGCCCCATGAGGAGCTACCTTGCTCCCTAATCCCTTCTAGAAGCCTTTTTGGAAATATCCAAAAAGGTGATTTTCCATAAATATCCAAAAAGCACTTTCACTATTCACGACGACATTTTTCAGCGTCTGATTGAACTGAAAATATTTATGTGGGCTTAGAACAATTCTAGTACCCCACTAAAATAATTTTTAATGTGATCCGGAACAATTCCGGAATAGTGATTTTCATCTGCAAAAAGCATCTGAAGCGGTTCCGGCAGCTCCGGAACATTTCCGGTTTTTCTTCCGGAAAATTCTCAAAAGTTTCCAGAATGATTCTGGCACCCTCCAAGAATTATCAGGCATGTGCTGAACCAATTTGACTTAATGGTATCCCCTGAAACTACTTTTTAGTTTTACCGAAATTGTTCCGGTGTCCTGTCTGCGGAACTTTTCCGCTCTACGAAACTTTTCCGGTGTCCGAAACTTTTCAGTGATTTTCTCTCAGACTCCTTGTCTAGTATTCAACAGATAGATGACCCTTAAGCGTGTGACCCTATAGGTTCGGTGAAGCATAGACCCGGAACCCCTTCCGATCAATGATCAACATCGGAGCCGTGGACACCCATATTGACCCCTATACCCACATGAATGAATATTCGAGTGAACCTCTAGTTGCCGTGAGCTATTCCTGTTGCTTCGTGATATGTTATAATTACCCGAGGTGAGACATGTAGGCATCCTCGTGGATCAATAACTTGTCCACTATGACAGTTACCTCGTTGCCGGTATTGCTCTCTTTTCTCGTTCCCGTGTTCCGACATCCCCGTGATCAAATCACAAAGTGTATGGCCAGACGATGATGGATACCGTAATACCGAGAGGTCCCAGAGATATCTCTCCATCATCGGAGGAGCAAATCCCATCTTGAGCTATCAAGTTACTTGACATACTTTTCCATGAACCCGTAAGCCACCGTAATAGCCACCCATTTATGAGTGACGTTTAACAAACCCCAAAGTTCATGAAGCAAGCATGAAGAAACTCGATACTCTCATGGTCTAAGAAATTATGCAAACGTTAACCATCTCTGTGTTATTAACCATTAACTTGTGACGAATGTATCTCATAGCATAACATCAATTCGGATCGATTCAACATGAGTGTTCTACCAACATCACGTCCTCAAAATTGCCGGCATAGCCATGCCCATGATCAGGAAAACAGGATCATCATGCAATACTTGAGCCAGTCTTAGAGGCTAGACTAGGAATTCAATTTACCGTTTATTATACCACACATGCACATGAGTTTCCCTCCAAGCCTCGTGGTTATTGTAGACTCGAGAATCATTGCAGTTATAGCATGGAACATAAACTTTCATTACAAACTTTGGAGATACAAAATAACTGTTATTACTGCCTCTAGGGCATATCTCCAAAAGATGTTTCATGTGGCAGCAGAGGTGTAGCAACGGTAGTTTGGAGCAGATTATAGGTGTTGCGGGCGTCTTCGGCGGCAAGGCTGACGAGTGAAGGAAATGGTGGTGTGGCGAGTTATGTTCTATTCTCCATCCTTTAAGCTCATATCATTAGAAAGAACTAGGCAATCGACTTGATCACTATTGTTTTATCAAGAAAAAAATATGACTTGATCACTATTGTTTTATCAAGAAAAAAATATGACTTGATCACTATTGTTTTATCAAGAAAAAAATATGTCTTGTATGTATGTACTGTTGAGTACTCCTCTTGACTCGATTGTGTTGTAGGGAGTGAAAGCATCCAGTTGGGGTGGTCTCCAGCTCTGATCGCCTCTAGCAGCACCACATAATCAAAGTTCCAAACAGTAGTGTTGCATTGCTGCCTCCAGCCAACCATTTCACTTTGATGTTTATAGGTGGCTTAACATAATCATTGGATGTGTTTATTATGTAGACGATTTGAGTGATGTACATGTTTATTTAAGAAAATATTTCTTAATGAATTTTTATATAAGACAGATATTCATGTACATTAGCGTTAGTTTTTTTTGTTAACTAGAAAGTGTGGTTTCCTTTTTTTAACCGAACTCACTAAAGCATGCGATCCATTTGGGGTTCCTAGACAACTAATTTTAGGGGCACACAAGATTTAGACTCATGCTATGCAATTAAAGGAAATCACAATATTGACTAATATCCTCTGTATATTTACCTATAAATTATAATTTGGAAAGTTTATTCACAACAATGGTAAAAAGTATGTATAAATGCCTTTATTAAAATATATTTATTTCAGCCACATGGAAGCTAACACGGTATCACATGTAATATTTTTCAAATACTTAAAAGTATGCTTCTTTTAAAATTTATAGTTCTATTGTCTTACATACAAACGTTCTAGTTACACATGGCAAACTAAAATAGTCTAGCCCGTGCAGACGGGTTGATGACTAGTATAACTAACTCGGGGATAAATTCATTGAGCCGGATGTAAAATTGCCAAGATAGTAACTAGGACACATAGAACGGGTGGAATATAGCTTGCTCTTCTTTATTTAAGTAGAAATGGAACTTTGTGAAGCTTTACCTGTGTTGCGTTGTTTTAGAGATGAATGAGACACCTGTAACCTTTTTCCCTTGGTTTTACACTTACGCGCACCAACTTGATGTAGGGGGCGCCATGGAGCAAGTCATGGACGATGCCATGGAAGGTATACACTCTCCCTCTCCCTATTGTACTACTGCTCGTTTTTTGTCCACGGCCAGTGATAAATCTGTTGGTTCACACAAAACAGTTTGACCGTAGGTGTATAGAATTAGGAATGGATCTCTAGGCTGGTGATGACCATGTAACTGTTGGAAATATGCCCTAGAGGCAATAAATAAAGTGTTTATTATTGTATTTCCTTGTTCAAGATAATCGTTTATTATCCATGCTATAATTGTATTAATTGGAAACATGGATACATGTGTGGATACATAGACAAACACAATGTCCCTAGTATGCCTCTAGTGAACTAGCTCGTTGATTGAAAGATGGTTAAGGTTTTCTAGCCATGGACATGAGATGTCATTTGATAACGGGATCACATCATTAGGAGAATGATGTGATGGACAAGACCCAAACTACAAACGTAGCTTATGATCGTGTCAGTTTATTGCTACTGTTTTTTGCATGTCAAGTATATGTTCCTATGACCATGAGATCATGCACCTCACAGATATCGGAGGAGTACCTTGTGTGTATCAAATGTCGCAACGTAACTGGGTGACTATAAAGGTGCTCTACAGGTGTCTGCGAGGGTGTCTGTTGAGTTGGCATGGATCAAGACTACGATTTGTTACTCCGTGTGACGGAGAGGTATCTCAGGGCCCACTCGGTAATACAACATCATAATAAGCCTTGCAAGCAATGTGACTAAGTGTTGGTCACGGGATCTTGTATTACGGAACGAGTAAAGAGACTTGCCAGTAACGAGGTTGCCGGTAGTGTACCGAGAGACCTCCGGGAGGGGTATTTCGACCCAAGAGGCTTCATGGGCTGTGGGAGAGTGAATATCAGCCCTTAGTGGGCTGGTGGAAACTCCCACACAAGGCCCATGTAGCTGGAGAAGAAAACCCAAAAGGAAAAAGGTGGGAAAAGGCAAAAAAAAAAAAGGATGAATCCTAATCCTACTAGGAGTGGAGGAGGTGGACTCCTCCTCTCCTAGTTCGGCCGAGCCTAGGAGGCTTGGAGGACAAGCTGCCTCCTCTCCTCCTCTCCTCCTATATATACTGGTGGTATTGAGGGTTTTTGCACTAGATTTTCAGCCACGTGCTACCCGTTCCTCCAGTGCATAGTTTCTCCTCTAGATCAGTTTTCTGTAGTGCTTAGGCGAAGCCCTGCCGGAATTGCTCCACCACCATCGCCGGAGCGCCGTCAGGCTGCCGGAGAACTCTTCTTCCTCTCCACTCCTTCTTGCTGGATCAAGACGGTGGAGATCGTCATCAAGCTGTACGTGTGCTGAACGCGGAGGTGCCGTCCGTTCGGTGCTAGATCGAAAGGATCGTGATCAAGTTTGTGAGACGGATCGTCATCAAGTTCGTGGGATGGATCGTGATCAGATCGCGGGACAGATCGTGATTGGATCGCGGGACGGATCGTGATTGGATCGCGGGATGCACGGCGATTTGGATCGCGAAGACGTTCGACTACACCAACCGCGTTTCTTAACGCTTCCCGCTTAGCGATCTACAAGGGTATGTAGATCCACTCTCCCTCTCGTAGATGCTCATCACCATGGATAGATCTTCGTGTGCATAGGAAAATTTTTGTTTCCCATGCAACGTTCCCCAACAGTGGTATCAGAGCTAGGTCTATGTGTGGATGAGATCTCGAGTAGAACACAAAAGGTTTGTGGACGTTGATGCTTACATTGTTTCCTCCCTTGGTCAGATTTTGGTTCAGCGGTATTGTGAGATGAAGCGGCCCGTACCAACATTACTCGTACGCTTACGAGAGACCGGTTCCTTCGACGCAACTTGTTGCCTAGATGGCTTGCGGGTGGCAGTTTCTCTCACTTTAGTTGGATCGGATTCGACAAAGGCGGTCCTTGAGAAGGTTGAAAAGCAAATTATGTATCACCATTGTGGTTTATGCGTAGGTGAGAATCGTTCTTGCTAGAAACCCGTAGCAGCCACGTAAAACATGCAACAACAATTAGAGGACGTCTAACTTGTTTTTGCAGGGTATGTTGTGATGTGATATGGCCAATTACATGATGTGACATATGTGATGTATGAGATGATCATGTGATGTATAGAATTTCACGACTTGCATGTCGATGAGTACGGCAACCGGCAGGAGCCATAGGGTTGTCTTTAATTATTGTATGACCTGCGTGTCAATCATTAAGCGCTATGTAATGCTTTACTTTATCGCTAAACGGTAGCAATACTAGTAGAAGCATGCAGGGCGTGACAACCTCGATGGCGACACGTTGATGGAGATCAAGATGATGGAGATCATGGTGTCATGCCGGTGACGATGAAGATCATGCCGGTGCTTTCAAGATGGAGATCTAAAGCACAAGTTCATGGCCATATCATGTCACTTATCAATTGCATGTGATGTTAATCCTTTTATGCACCTTGTTATGCTTAGTACAACGGTAGCATTATAAGGTGATCCCTCACTTAAATTTCAAGATAAAATTGTGTTCTCCCTGAGTGTGCACCGTTGCGAAAGTTCGTCGTGTTGAGACACCACGTGATGATCGGGTGTGATAGACTCTACGTTCACATACAACGGGTGCAAGCCAGTGTTGCACGCACAGAACACTCGGGTTAAACTTGACGAGCCTAGCATGTACAGACATGGCCTCGAAACACAAGAGACCGAAAGGTCAAACATGAGTCATATAGTAGATATGATCAACATAATGATGTTCACCATTGAAGCCACCTCAACTCACGTGATGATCGGACTTGAGTTGGTGGATTTAGATCATGTGACACTCAGATGACCTGAGGGATGTCAATTTGAGTGGGAGATTTAGTAATTTGATTAACTAAACTCATTATCTTGAACAATAGTCTAAGTGAACTTTGCATATTTATGTTGTAGATCAATGGCTCGCGCAGTAGCACCCCTAAATTTTAATGCGTTCCTACAGAAAGCTAAACTGAAAGATGATGGAAGTAACTTTGTTGACTGGGCCCGTAATCTGAGGATTATCCTCACGGCTTCCCAAAATCATATGTCCTTGATGCACCGCTTGGTGACCAACCAGAAGACATGACCTCCGAAGACGTTAAGAACGCTTGGGAGGCACGTACTGGAGATTACTCAATAGTTCAGTGTGCAATATTGTATGGCTTAGAACTGGGACTTCAAAGACGTTTTGAACGTCATGGATCATATGAGATGTTCCAGGAGTTGAAGTTTATCTTTCAGAAGAACGCCCGGATCGAGAGGTATGAAACCTCCGATAAGTTCTATGCTTGCAAGATGGAGGAGAACGGGTCTATCAGTGAACATATACTCAGAATGTCTGGGTATTCAACTCATCTAGCGGAGTTGGGAATTGCCCTTCCGCCAGAGGCGATCACTGACAGAGTTCTTCAATCACTGTCACCTAGTTACAAGAGCTTTGTGATGAACTATAACATGCACGGGATGAACAAGTCAGTCGCCGAGCTGTTTGCAATGCTAAAAGTCGCTGAGTCTGAAATCCAAAAAGAACATCAAGTGTTGATGGTCAATAAAACCACTAGTTTCAAGAAAAATGGCAAAGTCAAGGGCAAGGGCAAGAAGGGTAAAACCAAGAAGGATGGCAAAGCAGTTGCTACTCCTGCAAAGAAGCCCAAGCATGGACCCAAGCCAGAAACTGAGTGCTTTCATTGCAAAGGAACTGGTCACTGGAAGCGGAACTTCCCCAAGTACCTGGCTGACAAGAAGGCGGCCAACGACAAACAAGGTATATATGATATACATGTTATTGATGTGTACCTTACTAGCTCTCGTAGTAGTGCCTGGGTATTTGATACCGGTTCGGTTGCTCACATTTGCAACTCAAAGCAGGAACTACGAAATAAACGAAGGCTGGCAAAGGACGAAGTGACGATGCGCGTGGGAAATGGTTCCAAGGTTGATGTGATCGCCGTCGGCACGCTCTCTCTTCGATTACCATCAGGATTAGTGTTGAACCTGAATAATTGTTATTTAGTGCCTGCGTTAAGCATGAACATTATATCTGGATCTTGTTTATTGCGAGACGGTTACTCATTTAAATCAGAGAATAAAGGTTGTTCTATTTATATGAGTAATATCTTTTATGGTCATGCACCCAATGTTAGGGGTTTATCTTGATAGTGATGACACACATGTTCATAACATTGATGCCAAAAGATGTAGAATTGATAATGATAGTACCACTTTCTTGTGGCACTGCCGTTTAGGTCATATTGGTGTAAAACGCATGAGGAAGCTCCATGCTGATGGACTTTTGGAGTCAGTTGATTTTGAATCACTTGACACATGTGAACCATGCCTCATGGGCAAGATGACTAAAACACCGTTCTCTGGAACAATCGAACGGGCGAGTGACTTATTGGAAATCATACACACTGATGTGTGCGGTCCAATGAATGTTACAACACGTGGTGGATATCGTTATTTTCTCACCTTCACTGCTGACTTAAGTAGATATTGGTATATTTACTTAATGAAACACAAGTCTGAAACGTTTGAAAAGTTCAAGCAATTTCAGAGTGAAGTTGAGAATCATCGTAACAAGAAGATTAAGTTCATGTGATCTGATCGAGGAGGTGAATATCTGAGTTATGAGTTTGGCAGTCACTTAAGACAGTGTTGAATTGTTTCACAATTGACACCGCCCGGAACACCACAGCGTAATGGTGTGTCCGAACGTCGTAATCGAACCTTATTAGATATGGTGCGTTCTATGATGTCTCTTGCTGATTTGTCACTATCGTTTTGGGGTTATGCATTAGAGACAGCTGCATTCACTTTAAATAGGACACCATCAAAATCCATTGAGACGACGCCATATGAACTGTGCTTTGGCAAGAAGCCAAAGTTGTCGTTTCTTAAAGTTTGGGGATGTGATGCTTATGTCAAAAAGCTTCAGCCTGAAAAGCTGGAACCCAAAGCGGAGAAATGCGTCTTCATAGGATACCCGAAAGAGACAGTCGGGTATACCTTCTATCTCAGATCCGAAGGCAAAGTGTTTGTCGCTAAAAACGGAACATTTCTTGAGAAAGAGTTTCTCTCGAAAGAATTGAGTGGGAGAAAAATAGAGCTTGATGAGGTTATTGAACCTTTACTTCAACCAGAAAGTAGCGCAGCGCAGAAAGATGTTTCTGTGGAACCTACGACGGTAGAAGAGGAAGTTAATGATGATGATCATGAAGCTTCGGATCAAGCATCTATTGAACCTCGTAGGTCGACAAGGCCGCGTACTACCCCTGAGTAGTACGGCAACCCTGTCTTGGAGGTCATGTTGTTGGACAACAATGAACCTACGAGCTATGGAGGAGCAGTGATGGGCCCGGATTCCGAGAAATGGTTAGAGGCCATGAAATCCGAGATGGGATCCATGTATGAAAACAAAGTATGGACTTTGGAAGTATTACCTGAAGGGCGAAAGGTCATTCAGAACAAATGGATCTTTAAGAAGAAAACAGACGCGGACGGTAATGCCACCGTCTATAAAGCTCGACTTGTGGCAAAGGGTTTTTCACAAGTTCAAGGAGTTGACTACGATGAGACTTTCTCACCCGTAGCGATGCTTAAGTCTGTCAGAATCATGTTAGCAATAGCTGCCTATTTCGACTATGAAATTTGGCAGATGGATGTAAAAACAGTGTTCCTCAACGGGTTCCTTGAGGAAGAGTTGTATATGATGCAACCCGAAGGTTTTGTCGATCCAGAGAATGCTAACAAAGTTTGCAAACTCCAGCGATCCATTTATGGACTGGTGCAAGCATCTCGGAGTTGGAATAAGTGCTTTGATGAGGTGATCAAAGCGTTTGAGTTTATACAAGTTTACGGAGAAGCTTGTATTTACAAGAAACTGAGTGGGAGCTCTATAGCGTTTCTAGTATTATATGTGGATGACATATTGATGATTGGAAACAATATAGAAATGCTGGAAAGCGTGAAGGAATATTTGAACAAGAGTTTTTCAATGAAGGATCTAGGAGAAGCTGCTTTCATATTAGGCATTAAGATCTATAGAGATAGATCGAGACGCTTAATAGCATTTTCACAGAGCACATACCTTGATAAAGTTTTCAAGAAGTTCAAAATGGAACAGTCCAAGAAGGGGTTCTTGCCTATATTACAAGGTGTGAAGTTGAGTAAGACTCAATGCCCAGTAACTGGAGAAGATAGAGAAAAGGTGAGTGTCATCCCCTATGCTTCAGCCATAGGCTCTATCATGTATGCAATGTTGTGCACAAGACCCGATGTCAGCCTTGCCATAAGTATGGCCGGAAGGTTTCAAAGTGATCCTGGAATGGAGCACTGGCAAGCGGTCAAGAATATCCTTAAGTACCTGAAAAGGACTAAGGAAATGTTTCTCGTTTATGGAGGTGATGAAGAGCTCGTCGTAAAGGGTTACGTCGATGCAAGCTTTGACACTGATCCGGACGACTCTAAGTCACAAACCGGATACGTATTTATTCTTAACGGGGGAGCGGTAAGCTGGTGCAGTTCCAAGCAAAGCGTGGTAGCTGATTCTACGTGCGAAGCGGAATACATCGCAGCCTCGGAGGCGGCGAAGGAAGATGTCTGGATGAAGCAGTTCATGAAAGATCTTGGAGTAGTGCCCAGTGCACTGAATCCAATGAACCTGTTCTGTGACAACACTGGTGCCATTGCTCTGGCCAAAGAACCAAGGTTTCACAAGAGGACCAGACACATAAAGCGACGCTTCAACTCCATCCACGATTACATCTTGGAGAAAGACATAAATATTTGCAAAGTGCACACGGATCTGAATGTTGCAGACCCGTTGACTAAACCTCTTCCAAGGGCTAAACATGATCAACACTAGAACTGCATGGGTGTTCGATTCATTACAATGTAAATCACATAGTGATGTGAACTAGATTATTGACTCTAGTGCAAGCGGGAGACTGTTGGAAATATGCCCTAGAGGCAATAAATAGAGTGTTTATTATTGTATTTCCTTGTTCATGATAATAGTTTATTATCCATGCTATAATGGTATTAATTGGAAACATGGATACATGTGTGGATACATAGACAAAAACAATGTCCCTAGTATGCCTCTAGTGAACTAGCTCGTTGATTGAAATATGGTTAAGGTTTCCTAGCCATGGACATGAGATGTCATTTGATAACGGGATCACATCATTAGGAGAATGATGTGATGGACAAGACCCAAACTACAAACGTAGCTTATGATCATGTCAGTTTATTGCTACTGTTTTCTGCATGTCAAGTATATGTTCCTATGACCATGAGATCATGCAACTCACAGATATCGAAGGAGTACCTTGTGTGTATCAAACGTCGCAACGTAACTGGATGACTATAAAGGTGCTCTACAGGTGTCTCTGAGGGTGTCTGTTGAGTTGGCATGGATCAAGACTGGGATTTGTTACTCCGTGTGACGGAGAGGTATCTCAGGGCCCACTCGGTAATACAACATCACAATAAGCCTTGCAAGCAATGTGACTAAGTGTTGGTCACGGGATCTTGTATTACGGAACGAGTAAAGAGACTTGCCAGTAACGAGGTTGAACTAGGTATGGAGATAACGACGATCGACTCTCGGGCAAGTAACATACCGAAGAACAAAGGGAACATCATACGGGATTAACTGAATCCTTGACATAAAGGTTCAACCGATAAAGATCTTCGTAGAATATGTAGGAACCAATGTGGACATCCAGGTCCCGCCATTGTTTATTGACCATAGAGGTCTCTCGGTCATGTCTACATAGTTCTCGAACCCGCAGGATCTGCACACTTAAGGTTTGGTGACGTTTCGGTAGTATAGAGTTTGTATGGTGGTGACCGAAGTTTGTTCGGAGTTCCGGATGAGATCCTGGACGTCACGAGGAGCTCCGAAATGGTCCGGAGGTAAAGATTCATATATAGGAAGTCCTGTTTTGGTCGCCGGAAAAGTTCCGGGCTTATCGGTAGTGTACCGGGAGTGCCGGTAGTGTACCAGGAGACCTCCGGGAGGGGTATTTCGACCCAAGAGGCATCATGGGCTGTGGCAGAGTGAATATCAGCCCTTAGTGGTCTGGTGGAAACTCCCACACAAGGCCCATGTAGCTGGAGAAGAAAACCCAAAAGGAAAAAGGTGGAAAAAGGCAAAAAGGAAAAAAAAGGATGAATCCTAATCCTACTAGGAGTGGAGGAGGTGGACTCCTCCTCTCCTAGTTCGGCCGAAGCCTAGGAGGCTTGGAGTCCAAGATGCCTCCTCTCCTCCTCTCCTCCTATATATACTGGTGGTATTGAGGGGTTTTGCACTAGATTTTCAGCCACGTGCTACCCGTTCCTCCAGTGCATAGTTTCTCCTCTAGATCGGTTTTCTACAGTGCTTAGGCGAAGCCCTGCCGGAATTGCTCCACCACCATCGCCGGAGCGCCGTCAGGCTGTCGGAGAACTCTTCTTCCTCTCCACTCCTTCTTGCTGGATCAAGACGGTGGAGATCGTCATCAAGCTGTACGTGTGCTGAACGCGGAGGTGCCGTCCGTTCGGTGCTAGATCGGAAGGATCGTGATCAAGTTCGTGAGACGGACCGTGATCAAGTTCGTGGGACGGATCGTGATCGGATCGCGGGACAGATCGTGATTGGATCGCGGGACGCACGGCGATTTGGATCGCGAAGACGTTCGACTACACCAACTGCGTTTCTTAATGCCTCCCGCTTAGCGATCTACAAGGATATGTAGATCCACTTTCCCTCTCATAGATGCTCATCACCATGGATAGATCTTCGTGTGCGTAGGAAATTTTTTGTTTCCCATGCAACGTTCCCCAACAGTAACTTCATTTGAGTGATTTGGGGCTGTAGGTTTGTTCGAAAGCGTGGTCATGAGAACATGTGGGTTTGTCTATTTCCCATTGGATGACTGAAACCAACTAGAGCACCTGTAGGTTCAGTATGCTAATTAAATGGAAAAGAGAAGAAAAGTAGTATTATCACTCACATTTCCCTTGAATGCACAACAACGTTTAGGCTACTGTCCATACAATGTTATTCATCCATGTTGTTCTGCAGGCGATGTCACAAATCGTGGTGTCTTGATTAGTCATCAATGACAACTAACACTCATGCGAGTATCTTTACATAATCATAACAGGGACGTAGCTCTTGCTACTGTTCTAAGTTATGATCCTAAATTTAAACTTGAGGGTGCTGAAATTACAAATGCGTTTTGGACAGTGTAATATAGCACTTGCGAAAACTGAAGATTTGGTACAGATTCAAAAAACTGCAATACTATTGATAATGCAAAAAACACAAAGATTGCCTGACCTTGAACCTTTGCACGTGTCTAATATCCTTCCTTTATCACTACTTGCATCATGTCAATGCATTGTGTGTTAACAATTCATTTTGTTATTTTCTTTGTAGATTGAAAAGATATATGGATGATTATATGGGTGCGCAACAAATATACTGCAATGATGGTGATGGTGATGATGATGATGATATTCTGGTTCATGATGATGATGATGTTGGATCCTTTTAGTTTTAGCTAAGTTGTGGGATGTTTCTATTGGATGGCTTTCCTCGGTTAGTTTTAGTGAAGTTGTAGGGATGTTAAACGGATGCTTTCTCAAGAAAATATTAGATTGTGTGTCACATTTGGGTGATGTTCCTCCTGTAATTTCCATTATTGTAATCCAACGATTTTATCCAATATATGATTCCTTCCTCTTGTGACTATATTATCTTTTTTTCCTCACTTGATATACATAACTATCATCATAATGTCAAACATTAATTTCATTGTTAGCAATATATAATATTATTCATATTATATATGCACTAACACCGGAAGCCTTACCATTTTTTTGTTGTCTAGCAATCAAACTAACAATCAGATTTGGATTCCTGTGCATTAAGCACCAACGTATAAAAGTGTTGTAAAAAGTTAATTTTATGTGTTGTACTCTTGTAATGGTCTCTTTTACCAACGGCAGTATAAGGGTTGCACTATGCGCTAGCAACATTGGATAAGGCAATGCATCCCAATTCGTTGGTAAAGACCTTAACAACGCATATATGGTCTTTTAGATACGAAAAAAAGCGTTGCTATAGGTGGGATAATGTTGTAGTGCTCAGTTATTGAATGGGACAGTATGGAGTATATGCTAATTGGAACACATGTATTTGCTAGCTAAGATGAAAAAAAGAAGTATGAAGTATGTAGTATGTAAATATTTTGAATTGTACTTCTAGATTGAGTATACAGTATATGCACAGGAAAAACATTTTGAGGGCTATGTAGACGTGTAGTATATACTCCCTTGACGGAGGTAGCATAGTATATATTTTTAATAGAGTATTGGTATTACTTGTAGTACAGAGTATGTTCAGATATTTTATCTGGAGTATAATTCTCATTTTTGCAAGGAGTATGTAGTATGGAGTAAGCCAGTAAGGAGTATATCGTATTTGGGAAAAAACATGTAGTATGGAGTAAGGAGTATAGAATATATGATATAAGAGTGTTATGTGCAGATTGCGGAAAAAAAAGTATATGTTGGTATCTCCAAAATCTTAGTGCATACATACTCATTGAGTGTGTATAGTGTGGAGTATTTATATCACAGAAAGCATGCAGTATATATGTTGTATTTTCAGAAGCAAGTATGTAGTATTGATCATGGTGTTCACAAAGACGAGTTTATGTATGCGCAGTCGGTCGGCCGGCCAACGACAACAGAATCTTCAAATTCATTGGAGTTATCTGAAAAACAGGAGTTTATGGAATAATAAACATGTAAATACTTCGGTTCAAACGATGAGGTAGAGTATACAGTGGAGTATATTTGACGTATACAAGCACACGTATTGTCATCCGTGCAGGATGCAGCATGGGGTTTGCCATCCATGCATGCACGTAGTGTGGGGAATTCAGTTACAGTTTGCATGTCCTGCTCGTCGCCATTGCCTCCACTGATATACGCGCATGGTCGCCGGTGGCAGAAAAATACACACAACGACGCCCGATCCGCCGTCTCCAGCCGGCAAGACTCATGACGACGATGCCGATCCGGTGTCTTCAGCCGGCGAGACTCACGACACTGACGCCGACTCGGCAAGACTCATGACGACGATGACGCCGATCTGCTGTCTCCAACCGATGACACTCACGACACCAACGCCGATCCGGCGACTCACGACGACGGCAGATAGGATGTTTGTCCAAGGCAGAACGTAAGCAGAGTACAAACAAAGCTGTTTTGACGTGGAGAATATTGGTAGTTTGGCAGTGGCCGGATAAGGACGTACGAATAGATAGAGTTGTATCCAAATTTTAGATAAGCACCCGATCAACACGCCCGTGGATAACAAACAAATAAGCAAATCAATATAATTAATACCTAAAAGCTTGAAAGTTCACGCGCGCTCGTTGTTCTTACCGAGCGACCGGTCACAGACTGCTCTATCTGTGCATTTATTTCGGATTTCTAAATTTTGAAAAATCATATCTTTCAAACCGTGTGTCGGAATTCAGATTCGTCTTCACCGTTGGATTCTTCGCGACGAGATCTTTGAAACTAGATCCCGCATGGATATATTTCGACGAATTTTTATGTGTGCCAACTATAGCGCTTTATGATGCAACTTCAGCACTGCATTGTGTAACTTTAGTACTGCATGGTGTAAAAAAAAACAGTTTTTGGAGCTGCATAATTTAATTTCACATGAGGTTACAACCTAGCAATCATAAAAACTTGGTGTGCAACTAGTCTACT
The DNA here is from genome assembly GCA_022496015.1 of Hordeum marinum. Taxonomy (NCBI): domain Eukaryota; kingdom Viridiplantae; phylum Streptophyta; class Magnoliopsida; order Poales; family Poaceae; genus Hordeum; species Hordeum marinum. Next base: position 334,318,129 of record CM039672.1, read on the forward strand.
GTCCCAACCAACTATGTAGTACTCGATGTGCAACCCTTTGTCCCTACTCGTGGATGTGTATTTTTTTTACAATTGACACATCCTGCCCCACATTCCCTACTGATGATTTGTGCAACTTAGTCTATTGTTTGACTCAACTCCCTATTACTCGATATGCAACTCCTTCCCCTAACTATTTGTGGATATGTAGTTTCGGTTGGTGGGGACAACAAACATAGTTGCATAAAGTCTGTTAGGCAGTTGGTCGAAGCAATATTAAAGTTGCACATCTCAGAGGCATGGATAGTTGGATGGTAAAAAATTCATATTCATGGGGTAGTGAAAATTTACATATTGACGAGAGTAGTAAAAATTATATATAAACAGGGCGCTAAAGTTGCACATCCCACTAGAAGGGTGGTTCGGAGTTCCAGTAGAGAAATTATACTTTCATGAGGTATGAGAGATAGTTGCACATCACTGGTAGTCAGTTGGCAGTGACACTATCTGAAGTTGCACATCCACTACTAGACAGTTGGCCGATGCAGCAAACAGTAAAAAGCACATCCACGGATAGGAGGGACGTTGCACATGAACTACTAGACAGTTGGCCCGGGCAAAACACGAATTTAAACATCTCACTAGGAGGAGGTTGCTTGGGGGTGGATGTGCCATTAGTGAAAACTACACTTCCACGGGATAGGCAAAAAGTTATACATCCATTATCAGGTAGTTGCACATCCACTGCTAGCCGGTTGCACAAAACGGAGGCTAAATTATATAGAATTACATCGAGTAGTTGCACATCCATTATCAGGTAGTTACACATCCACTACTAGCGAGTTGCACAAAACGAAGGCTAAATTGCATAGAATTACATGAGGTAGTTGCACATCCATTATCAGGTAGTTACACATCCATTTTTTTATAAAAATGAAAACCCAAATTAAATGTGTTCATAACTGTTCGCATGAGTGAAAACTGCACGTCCACGAGTAGGTAGAAAATTGCACATCGACTATCATGTAGTTGCACATTGACCGTTAATAGTTGCACAAAACGGGATTTAAATTGCACAATTTTTTTTCCGCCAAAACATATCCATGCGGGATCTAGTTTCGAAGAGCATCTCGCGAGGGTTCCAACGATAAAGACGGATCTTAATTCCGAGGCACGGTACGAAAGATGTCACTTTTTGAAAATCTGAAAATCTGAATTTAATACACAATAAGACAACGATGGGATTGCATTTAATGAAGAAGGCATGCACGGGTGGGTGCTTGATTAGCCGTTTTTTATGAACGAGGGGACAGATAATTTCCATTTTAGTCGGCCGCTCGGGTGACCTCCCTGGCGCTCACGTGCCCACTAGATGCGTCCTAATTAATAATGATACTAAACGGGTCCGGGTGAACCTCGTCTAATCCGTTAGGATTTTGTATATGCGCACGCTCAGATCTAACCACGTGAAGATCAACGGTGGATTTTTAGGTGATAACTACCACTAGGCGATAGAACCTCTGTATATATAGGGTATATTTTTGCTATAACCGGGTGTAGTTGCCCCCTAGGTAATTGTCCTCCACGTGTCCCCTCCCTCCTCCCTCAAACTTACTAGCCCCAAGTCAACCGGGTAGTTGGAGAGGGTTAGGTCACGGTGGAATCCAGCAGGCAAGTAGTAATTAAATTTTTAAATTAAATAATCCGGCAATCCGTTGATGTCTGTTTGAACCACCTCCTTGATTCTTGGCTGCATACAACAAACTGCATGTAAACATGATGCTGATTATTATATTTAGGTAGATGGGAATTTAGTCAATTTACTAAGCATTATAGATACATAGTTTTCCTAGAATTTGTAAATATGGGAACACGGAACTTTTTTTTATACATGATATAGTATGCAATACATTTCCTTTTTAAAACTGCATAGAGTATACTCGCGTATACTTCTAGCATTTAAAATTGCATAGATTATACTCATGTATACTTCTAGTATGTGCTATTAACATACAAATACTTGTAGTATGGAATATGGAGTACAGACAATGGAGTACTAACACAAAATTGGAGTATGGAGTATAAATATTTAATTATTGGAGTATAGAGTATGGAGTATGTAGTATTGACAGCTAAGTAGGGTATGGAGTTTAACCTTTTTATACGTGAATGTACAAAATATACTCAAAAAAGTAGTATTATGCATGTAGTATATACTTCATTCTCAAAGGATGAAGTGTACTACATACAACTCTTAGTTGTAGTATGGAGTATATTTTCCTCCCACAAAAAGTATGGAGTATATTTACAAGATTTTGTATGGAGTATGTGTAAGTGAATACTTTTTGGAACGTACGGGAGTATATATTATTTTCTGAAAAGGAACAATGCTATATACTTTTCTCTGGATGAAAATACTGTATGTGCATCTCTGAACTTAATTCTGATGCAGTGGCGTTAAACTTCATGTTTAGACACATGGGAGTATGTAGAATGTATGGTTTCCCTAGGAAAGGAGTATGAAGTTTATATAATACTTTATTTAGGAAGTAGTATGGAGAATATCATTTGCGGTGGAGTACATCTTGTTGAGACAATTGATACAAATGACACGATCGGCACATGCATGATCAGCCGTGGAGATTTACAAGGCACCTAAAAACATCTAGCTAGATACCCATGATCTTGTTCATGTACGCTTGATTAAAGGGTAGAAGACAGGCATGCTCTTGATGTTGGCCGGGGAAGGCGACGTAGTGCTTTAGCCGCCGAAACTTGATGACGTCCTTGGTGGCAGCATCGACAGTAGGTGGCGAAGGTAGGTTCCTTAGCGCCATGGTGCAGATGTAGATCCAACATGGACTTGATGAACATCTTCGGCGTCGGCTGCGACGATAGATGGATGGCAGCTGTTTTTTCATTAACTCGTTGGTGGTCGAAGATTAGTCAGGACGGCGCCGACCGGCCGTTCGTGAGACGAAAGGATCACCAAGGCACAGATTGAACAATTAGAGAAAAAGGCTTTTTGCATAGGAGAAATATATAAGCTAGGTTTCTTCGATAGCAGAATATGGAGGAAGAGTTCGTTAGTAGCCGGATAACCTCACGGCTAAAACGACGGGATACACACCTAATATATAATAAATTAATAGAAGAATTAGTTTGCTGTGTGCCACGTGGAAGGCAAGGAGGTAACTACACCGGGTAATAGTTTGGAATTTCGACCCAAGGTAATATACATATATATCTCCCAGGGTCTAGAATAAGGTATTCTTTATCCAAGATAATATTACGATCATTTTATAAATAAATTACATTTCAAATGCAAATAGTTACATTTATATTGATTCACTACGTAAAGTTTAACATAAAAAAATAAAAGTCATAAGAAAAATCACATTTTATGTATATTTTACACTATATTTTTATGTTTGTAAATTTACATAACATAAATAGTTTTTTCAGTGACTATATATTTTCTTATTGTCTCTTTTTTACGTATGGAATACGATAAAATTTATGGAACGTAAAATAACAAATATATATAGAAAGTTTATTCATCACCCAGGGTCTACAATAAGTTATTCTTCACCCGAGGTAATATTACGATCGTTTCATAAATAAATTACATTTCAAATGCAAATAGTTACATATATATTGATTCACTACGTAAAGTTTGACATAAAAAAATAAAAATATAAGTCATAAGACAAGAAAAATCACATTTTATGTATATATTTTACACTATGTTTTTATGTTTGTAAATTTACACGACATAAGTATTTTTTACGGTGACTATATTTTCTTACGGTCTCTTTTTACGTATGGAATACGATCAAATTTACGGAACGTAAAATTACGGTGCATTGATGTGAAAATAGAGGGGGTGAAGAATAACTATTTCTCACCCAGGGTGACGAATAGTCGATCCCTATATATATATATATATATATATATATATATATATATATATATGTATATATATGTATATATATGTATATGACAAATGTTTCGTACGACCGGGTGTAGTTACTCCCACTTTTGTTTGGTATGTTGTAGATAGTATCTATCGTATCGGAGAGTATGTACGCGTACTATGTAGTATATAAGAATATTTAGATAATATAGATACTACTTTTTAGGTAGTATGAACCATATTTTTAGCATACTCATTTTACGTACAAATATGTATGTATTTTCATAATATGATAAAAACTGTGGATCAACTATATTTGTTCCATGTAACACGCTATGGAGTATCTTATATATTCATATATAGATAGATAGATAGATAGATAGATAGATAGATAGATAGATATGACATATTTTTGGTACAACCGGATGAAGTTACCCCCTAGCTACATGCCTGCCATCTGCCATCTGGCCTATCGGGTTAGTTGATAGGAAACTATCCACTAGCGCCATTGTTTCACGAGCTAACGTAGGGACTGTTTGTTCAACAACTTTGCTATTCTCTTGGCGAAGTGCATCCACTCGTTGCATGGATAAGTGCCAGCTAAGAAGCCTAGCATGTATTTTGATATATTGCTTGGAACAATCGTGCTATGCTCAGTCCTGTACATACTTCGTGGTTTCAAATATTTTTACTATTTCTTTTCCATACTTCCAAAATAATTATAATATTTGCACCAAAATTAGCATGATCAGCAAACGGAGTATAAAGTATTGTACATACCAATTCTGATTGGAGTATGATGATTGTTTTTCAGTTTGGGTTGAGTATGGAGTATGTAGTTATGCAGTACATACCAGTTTTGATTGGAGTATGAAGGGTTTTTTTTTTGCTGCGTGGAATATGGAGTATGTAGTATGAACTTGTTTTAATTTGTTTAATACTGCATTAGAGGATATGGGTCTATAATCCGTAGCGGCCAGCCAACTAACGTCTAATTAATAAATTAGTTATACAAATGTCATTCATTAGTTCCAACAACCTACTGTTTTCTTGGCATTCCAAACGGATGGTTCGGGCTTAATGGAACAGACGTGCTAGTGAGATATTTCTGCAATATTAGTTAGTATATACTTTGGACTAAAGTATACGATATACACATAACGTGCATGTTCACGGGCCATGCATTAAACTAGTACTCTCGGGAATCTGGAGTATATTATTTACAAGAAAGTAGGAAGTATATGGTATTTCGTTAAGAAAATATGGAGTACATGGTATTTAATATATATGAAAAGAAGTATGTGTGCTAAAAGGATGAAGTATTTTTATGATATCCCGCAAAAAAAGTATTTTTACGATCGGTAAAATAAAGTAGTGTTTACAATAAAAGATGAAGTATGTTGTACGTAGTATGGAGTATCTAAAGAAAAATGAGTATGGAGTATCTAAAAAAAGGTATGGAGTATGTCCCATTAGGATTATATACTCTTCCTTTTAACTGTACATAAAATAAAATAAATTATATTGTATACTCATCCCCGCTGACCACCCCTGTATAATACTCCCTTTATTATGTTCCACGTACTCTAGAGTATTTTTTTTCATATGTCGTACGCTCCATATACTCTAGTTAGTTCCTTATACTCTTATATGTGAATGTACATACTGTCCTAATAGAAAAAACATTCCATGTTGCAGGGCTCCAAACTGGAGTATATTTGTACACAGAAATATAATTTCATCCACACTCTCATTAAAGTATACACACCCTAAGATTTTAGAGATACACGGCGCATGCACATGCAAAGAGTCTGGAGTAGCATGCACGTGATTAAAACACATCAATTCAACCGATGCATGCAAGTTGTTAGCCGGCTAACAAACTTCCTCCGTTTTGCTGTAAAAAAGAGTAACTAAATTAAATAGCTAGTTAGTTGCACTCTAGCAAATCTTTTTCTATCCACCAACCCGGTTAATTTGCTACTAGGTGTGCCACGTGAAAGGCAATGAGATAGGAGGTAACTATACCCGCTTGTAGTATGGAATTTTCCTATATAGAAAAAATGCAGTCTACAACCAGGGGTAGTTACCCCGGCGTCGCTGCCCTCCGATCTCGTTCACGATACATGCGATCATTAACGGGTACGGGTAGAAAAAAAGGAGATTTGTTCTGCCCGATTTGTTTGTTAGTTGAGCTCGTTTCCGGCTTTTTTGCCTCATCCAATCACCCTCTCTCGTCTCCATATATATGTGTGAAGATTTCAGCAGGATGCGCTCTTCTCTTCCATCAATCAGATCAGAATGCATCGGTGGGTGAACCGATGGCAGTAGCAAAAAAAAGGTAGTACTCATCCTGGTTTCATTAATACATTTATTATCTCCATGCATGTGATCTGATTAGTAATTAATATCTCCTATATGCTTTCCTGTTGAACCAGGCTCGACATGGTTCTACATTTTTCCGGTGGATCTATATAAGTGCTAGGCGCAAGCTGGAAAGATTGGTACGCAGCCGCCGCCGTCGTATACCGTCCTGTTCGCTTGACGCGACAGCGTCTGGTGTACAAGGTCGCGATACCCTGGCCACAGTGCGCAGCGAGCCAACAACTACCAATGTGATGAGATGGCTATGGTGCGTCCACGGCGACGGCAACGACGAGATACTCACGTACGGCTGCACACGACGATGGATGACTGCTCTAGTGTGATAGCAGAGACGACGACATATATATATATGCACATGGCGGACGGGCGACTAGCATGGTGGTAGCAGCTGCGGCGTGACGTACGACTCTAGGTCTATGGCTGACATGAGACTGCTCCGGCAAGGCGGCGACGACAATGATGATGTAGCTTTACTCAAACAAGACACAACAAACTCCATCGTGAGATCACAATGTATGAGTAGTGAGAACAGGCTTGCATATGGAACAAGAACAACATATATTTATAGTCGTTGAATCATAGGTTCAGGAGTCCATGAAGCCACGAATGTACTTACTTTTTTTTTTGCTTGTACTGCCGTACCCACCAACATGATATTTGTATACTCAATTTTTATACTATGAGATATATCGCATGCTACCCTTTTTATGATACTCCTTTTTTTTGCATGGTATTTCTATATACTATTTTTTGACTATGAAATATATACCACGTAGTCCATACTCCATACTGTACTCTTGACTTAATTTGAGTATATACTTCGTTCTTTTTGATACACCCCTTTTTACTATGAAGTACGTATACTACTATAGTCCATACTCCACCATGATACTTCATACTCCATACTTCATATACTCTGGTGCCTCATACTCCACCTGCTTATGAAGTATATATTTTAGGTCCTTAATATATGGTATGGAGAATCGGAATGCTAGGAGAGTATAAATTCTAGGGTTTTTTGAGTATATACCATATACTATACTCTATACATGTTTGGGAGCATATATATGGAGTAATGTATACTCTGGGAATAGAGTTCACAATATGCATTTTTTCAGAACATGTATGCGTAGATTGTATGGGTTAATGGGTATTACGTGTCCAGCTAGGTTACTTTGAACTAACGTGTCCATGTGGCTAGCTAACCACCACTTATCCATTCTGTTAGATGCGCTGCATGCACCCACTAAATTAGTTGGTTGTTGAACTAATTTATGCGCTACTGAAAACTAACGGATCTCTTGCTATCCACTAACCCGATTGGTATTGCCGTTTGAGGGGACAGATGGGAAGATTTCAACTAGGGGGTAACTATATCCGGTTGTAATAAATATCAACTGATTCAATCATCACATACTACACTAAACACATGCAAGTTCTTACATATAAGGTAAGCATATCATCGAATTCACATACATATAAATATGATATTACCACATGCACATACTACACTAAAAGCATATTGATCATCACATACTACACTAAAGCATGACGGATAACATACCATGCGATGTCGGATAACATTCGTCCTTGTATTTGTCACATGTTCAAGTTTCTAAATAAACACATTTCTCCTTGTATTTGTCTCCTAAGATAAAATAAGCAGATTAAATCGGTTAAGTTATCCCTAACAGGGTAAATACATGAATAATTATGTACACCAATTTTCTATGTTGCAAACACATGAGTTCCTTATGCACATCTTCTTCCTGTACTCCAAATGATGACTACATACCATGAGTAAGTTTGTGTCTCAGTTACTATCTTCTACTCCACACGTATGATATATTCTGATATAAAAATCTTGTAGATCTTTGAAGAGTGGAGTACTGACCCATAACCCCCGGCTCAGTTTGCTGGTTGCTAGGAGATTTCTAAGCACACCCTTCTCAAAATAGTATATCAATTCCACTATAGACGATCCAGATTTCAGCAAGCCTTTTGAAGAATAAGTATGTTTTCCATGTGATGAGAGGTCTTCGTGTTTTGTGCGCTACGATTTTGTCAGTGCTTATTTTTTCTAACAACATTGCATATGTGTACACCTGTCGAATTTAGCTAATAACTAGCTAGCCTGCAATGTATTTGCAATGTACCATTGGCCAATAATTGTAGTGAATGTACTTGCTATGGACAATATTACTTTAAATGCATATTCTGGCGAATTTGCTTTTTTCAAGGCAATGCAAGTATGATATTTTTTTCCCATTGGGTCATATACAATGCACACATGTTCAAGAAATTGAGCATGTGCGATGCAAACGATACTGCACATGTTACTGAGATGGGCCCGTGTTTGATTTACAGCAAAAGCACACAATAAGAATACAACTATTGGTGATACACTATAAATCGCACACATTGTGGAACAATAGTACGTGCGTGATGAGGGTTGTAAATCCTATGGGATAGCAGCTCATGACACGTGTGAGCTTCGAAGCCATCGTCTCTGATGCCAAACGCAATCTCACTCATAAACTACATGTGAACGATGTTCGCCCGATATCATACATGGCTTGTGTCAGGAACATAAGACTCGTATCTGATGCTCTAGACATCGCAAACGTTTATATTGGGACAGCCGTGTGCCATAAGTAACATTTCATAGACGTTTTGCATAGAACCTCCGTCTAGGTTCCATGAGGAATTACATGCGCTTAACTCATAAAAGACATGTGATAGATGACTAATCGCACACATCTCGAAACTATGGTGTGTGCGATAGGTTCGTGTGTAGCATATGATTGCTTTTGCCAGAACATTTCCATCATTGAACCCTATTGCACACAATTAATCTGGATCTTGTGCGATGGACCCCACCCCTATTGCACACCTTAGCAAGGCGACACTTCGAGAATGTGTCAGCAAAAGGGGGTTTAAACCATTTGCATAGGCCCAAGTTGCACCACTTTTGAATGGTAGCATAGCGCTTGATGATGTGGAGGACGTGCATGTGGTGAAAAGTAAAACAGTTTATTGGTTCATGTGCTTGTGATGTGGATGACTTGCATATGCAATTACCGAGAGGTCGCAAGTGGGGCATATTTGATGAGGTGTACATTTTGCATGGCAATATAAATAAGACAAATTTGGCAATGAACTTAGCAAAAATAGAGGTAAATGAAGGGTGGGTGAATGTTGTCTTGTGGCAATCAAGTTCAATTATTTATTATTGAGGAATAAAAATATAAATTAATGGCATGGAATGTTTTCATGCGCTTGATGATGTAGAGGGCTTGCATGTGACCAAAAGTGAAATGTGGAAAGTTGAATGGCGCTTGATGGTGTGTAGCATGTGCATGCGATGAAAATAGCAAAGTGAAACGTTGATTGGTTGCATGCGCTAGATGATGTGGGTGGTTTGCATCTACATTCAAATGGGAGGGTGCAAGTGTGGATCATATATAATGAGGTGGATAGGCTGCATAGCAAAAAAAAAGATAGTAGGGACAAATTTCTTAGGTATACTAGATGATACCCCGTGTCGTGGAAACGATTCCAATAGTGAAAGAGGGGTAGGAAGGAGCGTGGTCTAGCTACGGGACAATTGTGACACTCGTATTTTACGAGTCCAGGCCCCTCTTGGAGAGGTAAAAGCCCCACGTCTCGAGCCCTAAGGTTGTGCTTTCTCAAGTGTCTATGATTACAAAAGGATGTGAACCCTTGTCTTAGCGTCGAGGCGGCTTATATAGAGTGTGCCATCCCTAATTATGTCTATGTTACAAGGGAGATAATGGGTGAGGATTATTACATGAGTTACTGATAACAGAAGCAATAACGACACTTGATGCTTGGTGTAGCGCTTCCCATCATGCGCGGCCCCTTCGCCTTCCGTACCCAAATGCTGGCGGGAATGGCCGAGTGATGGTAAATGTCCTGGTGATGGTATATGTCCGAGTGGACTTATGGCATCCGAGTGAGCATTCGAGGGTGGTCATTTGAATTTTCCTTGAGCCTATAAGCCTTTTAATGATGGTACGAGGGTTCTAGGTGGGTCCAAGATGTCAGGCACTTGACCCTAGCTATAAATGGTGACCCCATCACCCCGCACGTTGATGTGAGGATTTGTTGCTATAACTTTTAATGAAATTAACTGAAAACTAAAATAGATATAATATATTGTATCTATAATACCTAGATAGTTCATCTCCACTAACATATTTCTCTTGACATGCAGCCCATCCACATCATCAAGTAGGTCCCATGTCTAAAAAAATGTTCCTTCTCTCAATAATCTATCTATAATAACTTCTATCACGTTGCATGTCATGTATTATGCATGCAAGACAAAAAAGAGGGTCTCTCCATTTTCCCATCCACTATCCAGAGGCCCATCGTTTCTCACCTAATTATGATCCGTCAGTTCATCTTCCATCTTTTAATAATCGAGTAGTTTTGAAGAGCGGTTTGGGACACATCATTTTATCCTCATCTCCTCAGTCCTGATCACATCGAAGATCGGCAGTGTGCCCTGCTTGATGGCAAACGACCCAGCCATGCAGCCATCGGCCTATGGATTCCCCGACAGCCCAACTTTAGGGCAGAGAAGCGGGACTACGAACAGCCGGGCGGCCAGGCTACCGTGCTACTGGTTCCTGCCAGGCAACAACATGAACTCGACATACTCTGCTTTGGTCTACGGAGTGGAGGACGGGCGCCATAGACATCTCTAACCTTCGTTGAATGTATTGGGTAGGGTAAGTTGAATCGTTGCTCACACAATACCATGTGCTCTGCTCTTACCCTCCAGGTCGCTGCCATTGATTGCATCCACGGTGCCTCCTTCCGTCCATCCGCGTGTCACCCTTCCTGTTGCAGTTGCCACTCCGGTTAGGCTTCCTCTCCCGGGTCCTCAACGTATTTGCTGAATTACATCTGTTAGATATGACCACACAATTATTGTTAATCGGTATGTTTCTTATGCGAGAAGTGAATTCGCAAGTAGTTTTTATTTCGTGTGCTTCTTATATGTAAAATCACAATTTCAATGAGATGGGAACTCAAATTCAGTGAGTATTCAAGGGGAGAAAAAGGTTATTCTCCTCTACGATTTTCTTGGATTATTTGCTAATTGAGACACCCTGATTGCTTCAATCCATTATGTCTTGACAAAGCAAACTGGTTTGGAATGGTTTTCCTTACTAAGGTAATTACTTTGGATGTTTCAGATCTTTATTTCTCTCTCAAACTTACCTTGATTGTAATACTCAAACATATCTCTGCTTCTGAACTGAACTTCATACGACACTTTCATCCAAAGCATATCCTCTTCTTTTCAGTGCATGAAGCAATAGGGAGAAGCTAAATGCTTAGATGAATGATGGTAACCATGTCTCTTAATGTATCAGAAAGCTCTATGATATAAAAAAACTGCATGCATATGTCGATCCAATTGCAGGTTTATGACACTGTTATTATCTCTCTTGGTTCGATGGGAAAATAAATAGTAGCAGCGGCTGCTTACATCCCTTGCTACAGCCGGCACGCGGGCCATTACACACACACACACACACTCATGACACGCAGGCTAGACAACCACGCACACACTATGTGCTAAGGCCCATTCATGGCCCACAGGCTCGGTTCCAACTTCGACCAGTATGAGCTCTGCATCAGGTGCATTGACAGCCATGGGTGTCAGATATATGAAGAGATACCTCGTATTTCCAGCAGAGTGCTTTGAGCGAAAAGGAATTGGTACTCTTTTCCAAAAAATGACAATCCTCATATTGGAGCTCCATTACTCACTATTAAGTAAAGCAAGCGACCACAATGGTCATTCATATTTTGCTTTCATTATTCGTTCAAATATCTTAACAATGTAGGTACGAGGATTGATTTAAACAAGAGTTGCACATAATACGCATTATCTCAAAATGGCAACTTGTACATAACTTTTCATAGTGTCCCCATTTTGGAATCTCAAATGGCATAATCCACATTTTGCTATCTTTAAAATTGCACTCCAAGTATTGTATCCATTGTAAAAATAATAATCTTAAGATCATATATCTACTCTGCAAACAATGTTATTAGATTTATGAATTATCATTTGCATAGGACTAAGAGTTTCCGCAGCAACGCGCGGGGTGTCATCTAGTTGTATAAGTAGCATTTCTCATGCATGTTAAGAGAGATGTAATTAGTGTGATTGATGTGTGCATGTTTGAGAGAGAATGTAGGTACATTTCCAATGCATGTTAAGAGAAATAATTAGTGGAGTGATGAGGTGGCATGTGTAGTGGGGTGGTATGTGTGCATGTTTGAGATAATTGAAATAGTGGGATCAATTATTTAGATATATAGGATTAGAGGTGTCCCTAGAAATATAATTGTTTTTCTTCTGATCTCGTTTTTTTGTTGCAGTAGTTTCTTGAAATATATTATATAGAGTAGGCTCTATCCTACACATAAATTGGTTTATATTCTAGTGGTCAATGAAATGCTTGCCGATCCCAAAGACCCGAGTTTGAGTCAACGCAACAAAAGGTTTTTAATGTATATATTTTCCCTCCATATGCTCGTTCGCATGGTCTATGAGAAAAAAGGGCCATCCTATAGAAATAGTTCTTTTTGTGGGGAAATATCCAATCTATTCATCATCAATCCTGATAGTACAACGAACACAAGAAATAATAAAAATTACATTCAGATTCGTAGACAACCTAGCGACGACTACAAGCATTGAGGCGAGCCGAAGGTGCGCCGTCGTCATCACCCTTTCCTTGCTGGAGCCGGAAAAAACCTATTGTAGCACACAGTTGGGAAGTCGTCGTGCTAAGGCCCCATAGGACCAATGCATCAAAACAACAGCCACCACTGATGAAGACAAGTATACAGCAGAAGAATCCAACTAGAAGACACACCAACATAGACGAACGAACACTGAATCCGAACAGATCTACCAAAAACAACCGCCGATTGAATCATGTGAGATTCGCCGAAGACACACCTCCACACACCCTCTAACAATCTTAGTTGCATCATCGGGGCGGAGGCTAGGCGGGGAAAAGTTTATTCCAACTTCAAGAAGTCATCTATTGTCTTGTCTTCCTAAGCAGAACATAAACTCTAAACAAGCATAAAAAAAATCTAAAAACAAAGGAGAAGCCCTTCCACTGGCAAGGGCCGAGATCTGCTGCACCTCCATGGCCTAGGGTCATGTGAGATGAGGTACAGCTACGGCGTCGCCAGCGGAAGGCCAGAAACCTTATTCACCTTGGACTCGCGAGAGCACAAGCGAACGCGTATGCTATGTCTTTTTTACCCTATATAGAATGGGTCTGACTATGTCACAACTAGATGTGAGATAATATCTCATATCTAACTATAACAATCACGCATCAACAGATAAGGATTTGTCTAAGTTTGATCTAGGCTTTTTAGTCTTTGTTGTGTAACTACCCCCTTGCCGGTGTGCTGGCCGGCCTGAGGTCCTACTCCACTCTCCTAACTTGAGGAAGAAGAAGGGAAAACGAGACTTGCCTCGTTTCAGGCACAGGTTCAGATTAAGTACTGGCACCCTAGCCGACACAGGTTCACCCTCACACACACGCGTGTTGCGCCAACGTACAGCTAAGGCACAACATCAGGCGTGACAGGTTGGGCTTTGTTGTTGTTTCACAAAACAGGAAGAAAAAAAGACAGACAAAAAAACAAGTTGTTCACGGGTGGATCTGGGAGCTTGTCCCGTGTCGTGACTGGGCTACATTAGAGTTTGGCATGTTTGAACCATTGCACGTGGCTTGATGAATGAACGCACGAAGAATCTGGTAAGGCAGTGGATCTCCTTAGTGAAACTATGTGGCGTCTTGACGTAGAGCTCGTGAGAAATGTTGTGACCTTTTTCTCCTTTTTTATAAACTATTTGGTGAAATAGAAAATTATTTGCAATTTTAAAAGTCCCCGAATTAGAAAGAAGTAAGAAATTAAAAAATCATGAATTAAAACATTAGCGAATAAAAAAATATGTCCGTGAAAGAAATGTCAACAAATTTGGAAAAGGTTCATTAATTTTGTAATAAAAATAAAAACATGAATTTAGCAGAAAAAATATTAAAAAAAACTTTATGATTTTTCAGAAAATGGTACAAAAAAAGACCAGCCCCCATTTGCAGGTTGAGGATCGACTTGCAACCGGGATAAAAAGAAGGTCAGGCTCCACTTGCAAGTCAACTATGGGATTGCAACTAAGACAAATAAAACATCAGACCCCAATTGCGAGTCAAGTGTGGACTTGCGACTTGAAAAAAAAGGTCAAATATCAGTTGCGAGTCGAGGCTGAACTTGCAACTGGGATAAAGATTGTGCCCCAGTTGCGAGTTGAGAGTGGACTTGCAACTAGGAAAAAAAGTGATGGGTCCTAGTTGCGAGTTGAGGGTGAACTTGCAACTAACACAAAAAAAGGCCGAGCCCCAATTATGAGTCAAGGATGCACTTGCAACTAGAAGAAGAAAGGTTGGATCCACTTCCAAGTTGACGGTAGGATTGTAACTAGAAGAAAAAAAGTTGACCCCGATTATGAGTCGAGGTTGGATTATCAACTAGGAAAAAAAGTTCGGGGGTACAAGTTATGATTCGATGATGGACTTGCAACTGGAATAAAAAAAGTTGGGCCCCAATTGCGAGTCGAAGATGGACTTGTAATTGGCACTAAACAATCGGGCTTCAGTTGCGAGTCGAGGGTGAATTTACAACTGGGACAAAAAAAGTTAGGCCTCGGTTGTGAGTTGAAGGTGGACTTGCAATCGGGACAAAAAGAATTTAGACCCAATGACGAGTCGAGAATGGACTTACAACCGACACAAAAACAAAATCAAGACCAAGTTGTGGGTCCAGGATAAAAGTGCAATTGAGACAAAAAGGTCGCCTGAGTTACAAGTTAAGTATAAACTTGCACCAGAAACAAACATGAAAAAAATCAGGAATTTAAAATAAAATAAAAATTGAAAATAATTATAGTAATTTAAAATTCATAAATTTAATTTTTCTATGAATTTGAACAAATAAATGATAAAAAATAAAAAAATAAAAATCGGAAAAAAGAAATCGCTTATGGCTGCAGCCCAAGCTTGGCAAACAACGGCCTAAAAGCAACGACGAGACCCATCGCTCGAGCGACACATACAGGAAGGACACCAGCCCACAAAAGAGGACAAATAAATACAAATCTTATTGTCTAAATCGTGTGATTAGAAAGTTAGATGTGAAGTAACTATTTTACATTTAGATGTAAAATAGCAAATTTTATATAGAATAGGTTAATTCCCGAGGAAGGAAAAAAGAAAAATGTCCGTACAAATCTTCACTAAAATCAATAATATATGATTTAGATGTACAATACTTATGTCACATCTAAACACGTAACTTCAAAGGCGTCGGGAGTGATTTTTAAGTGAAGAGTGCGGCGTTGCGTTTGAGGTGCAAGCGTGATAAAATTCAACAAGGCCACAAAGTAGTCCCGTGTCATGACGTTTCCATGTTTAAGACGAAGCTAGGGAGTCGATCAGACTAGATTTTGGAACTTAAACTGTTAAACACGAAGACGAGAGTCAACAGATATGAATAGGCCGCGTGCAGTTAAAAGCCAACAAGCAGCAAGCTGACGTAGTACTGATGATCGAACACGAGGACAAGAGTCAAGTTTTCTCTAAAAAGGACGAGAGTCAACAGATATGAATAGGCCCTGCCTGGTTAACTCCAGGCACTGATGCACGGCCTCGCTTCAGACGCCGGCCTTCTTCGTCTTCTTTGCAGAGCGTTCGTCTCCACCAGTAGCGGCCCGTTTCTGGGAGCCGCGCGGTTTCCTGGCTTCTCTTCCGGGGCCGGCGCTGCTGGAGTCCTGAATGCCAGCCGACACTGGCTGCTTGCCTTTGTCGGAGCGGGAGGCGGTGTGCGTGCTGGCGCGAGCTGGTTGCCGGAGGTCGAAGTGCTCCGTCTTGGCACGAACTTGCGAGGGGGAGGACGGTTCCTGGACGGTGTCGCCGCTGGGTCTTGGCTGCCATCGGAGGTCGGGATGGCATTCAGGAAACGAGGGCTCCTTGTGTTCTTGTCCTGGGCATTGTTCTTGAGCTGGGCCTTTGCTATACGCTCGCTGCGTCTCGAAGCGTTCTGTGTCGGCGGCGCTGGGGTGGCTACTTCAATGGCGAGGATGTTCTTGAGCTGGGCCTTTGCTATACGTTCACTGCGTCTCGGCGGCGCTGGGGTGGCTACATCAATGGCGAGGAGTGACGCCTGCATATCCTGCTCGTGCTCTGTCGGCGGCGCTGGGGTGGCTACAGCAATGGCGAGGAGTGACGCCCGCATATCCTGCTCGTGCTGTGTCGGCGGCGCGTCTCGTGTCGTCGGCTGGGCGCGGCGCAAGGCAAACATGAGCACCAGCGCCAGTAAGAGGAAGGAGCATATGAAGCCGAGTACGTTCTGGGTCTGCAAAGGCAAGGCAATGCATACATTACATCGGGCACCAAAGCTAGCTAGACAGAATACTCCACTGAATTTAAGTGGCAGCAAAGCGGAACAGGAGATTGAAACAGCCGCAAATTAAATCAAGGGCGAAACGATTGCAAGGACGTACTGCCATGTAGTAGTCCGGAGGCAGCTTGCCCATGCCCCTTGAAAACCACAAACCCCCGTGCACCATGGAGACGCAGGACACGAACCAATGCGGAAGCATGTCTGCCGTCCAGCTCTCGGCCTGCAGCGCAACCAACCAAAACAAAACGGTCATTCTCCGGTGCACCTGCATGCAGCCGTCGTCTGGAAGATGGATCACAATAACAGGAGGCGCTCATGATACGATGCGATACGAACCAGGAACGTGAAGGTGAGGAGAGGCGCGGACGCGGCTACTGAGCCCGCGAAGGCGCACAGCTTTTTGAAGGAAACGTCGTCGACGCCGGTGCGCATCAGCCCCATGCTGATGGCCACGCCCAGAAACACAGTGGCGCCGGCCAGCGGGATGACGGCGTGGGCCCGCTCCTCATGGGTGCAGAGCGCGAGGAATGTGAGCAAGGAGAGGATCTGCACCGCGCCGCAGCAGCCGTTCACCCAGAGCGCCTCCTCTGCTGCATTGCCGGTGCTGGTCCAGGCGTACACGAACCATGCTGCATTGCACACCAGCGCGGCGATGGTCGGCTCCGCCCGCTGCACGCCCTGTCCGAGTGCTCTGTTCCACCACCACCGGATGGTCGCCCACCTGCACGCAACGCAGCCCCGCAACATGTATGCATGTACAGGAAGAAATCGGTCAATCAACGACACCGGACAGGATGTATATGGATGTAGTATATACGTGCGGATACATCGCTCACGTACAGCGAGAACAAGGATACGGCCGCCACACTGGCGAGGCACAAGAGATCCAAGGTCGTGCTTGCTTCGCTATGCGCCCCCATCTCGTCTGCTCAACCTACCATACACACACACACGGGCAGCAAGGAAATACGAATTAAACGAGGAACGCGGCAGAGTGAACACAAAAATAAATCGAAAAACAGAAGGCAATCCGCGATCCACCAGCAAACTCAAACGCGCACGCGGATCCAACGATCTCAAAACCCCAACGCATGCATCGATCCGACGGAAGTAATTTTCACAGCACAAGCATGATCGAGTCGGTAAGCAGGAGCAGGTTGAGAGGACGAAGCGATCCGGGGCTTACCCTGGCCACCGGCTCGCCGGAGACCCGGAGTAGGGATCGACGGCGCGTGCAGATCTACTCCTTGCTAGGAAGGAGGAAGAGGAGGGGGAGGGGGAGGAGGAGGAAGGCGTGGCTTGGTTGCTAGCCTTTGGCCATGGCAGGCCAGGCAGCAGCGAGCGAGGGAGAGGCGTGGCGGTGCAGCGCTGTGAGAGAGAGAGAGAGAGAGAGAGAGAGAGAGAGAGCTGGGTGTTAATGTGGAAGCGGATCCTCTGCCGTGCCTCTGAGCACGGCACGGCTGCCGTGCCTCAACAGATGCGCATGAAGGACGTGCATGGGCACATTGCTATGGGTCAGAAAATTACCAAAAGCATGTTTACCATATATCACACGCCTGAACCTGTTAACTTATTTACTTTTGAGCGCAACTGATTAACTAATTAACTATAAAAAGTTAATTAACTAGTATAACTAATACATGACCAACGCTGTAAAACAAAAATGAAGTCATATAAGATAAATAGTTTTGCTAAATAATAGTCATATTTCACGTGGAGCGGATTTTGTACCTTTTTTCTATTTTTTACTTATTATTTTAATTAGTTTGATTGATATTTTTTTATTTTTTGTCTTGGTAGGCAGTGCATAACTATAGTTGTGTGCCAATCGAAGGAAATGCATGTTTGAGTGATCTGTGGCGGGTAGTGCTGGACGACGGTGTTGGTGAAGATGACGAAGGTCAGATAGATCTAGGACGGCGATGCTCTACTGTGGCATTGGTGAAGCGGGCGCCAGCCCGACGACGGCTTCGGTGATCTACATTATTATAGTAAGCATGTTAATTTATTTATTTTTTGCTGTTCACAAAATGCCGCGGACATACGAACATCGTCCGCTTACATCTTTATTGTGCACGAGTATACCATTATTGCAATTGCACACGATCGGTTAGCATATAATTATAGTTGTACGTGGTGGACGGACGTGCTAGTTACATATAATATGGAAGAAGACAAAAAATGTATCAATCAAACCAATTAAAATAATAAATGAAAATAGGAAAAATAAGTAAATCCACTCCACATAAATTATGACTAATATTTAGCAAAACTATTTTTCTTACATTAGTACATTTTCGTTTTACGTATTGGTTATGTATTTATTGTAGCTAAAATTTTACAGTAATTACATTTATTTAGGGATTTATTGTTAATTAGTTTTTTTGAGGCATCTATAGTTAATAAGTCTTTTTAGGGAAAGATAATTATTCTTTTGAGACAAAGGAAAGTTAATTATTAATTTTCTGAGGTGGGGAAAGTCAATTAGTTAATCAGTTATGATACATCTAACGACTGGGCTTGACAGATTGATTTTTGGTAAATTTCTAGCCCATATCAGTTTGTCCATAAGCGTCTGAAGGAGGCACGGTACGCCCGGCAAACGTGCCGTGCTTAGAGGCACGGTATTGGAGCCGGTTCCGGTGCTAATATACGCGAAGAGAAGAGAACCAGGCGAGGGCCGGGCGCTGACAGCCGGGAAAAGATTCTCTGGCTGGCGGTTACACCCGGTCGCCCTCTTGTCACCCTTCCAACGCTGAGCATTTCATCTTGCTACGCACGTATGCAAAGTTTTCCATTTCATTTCCCCAGAGTAAGTCTTTTTTTTGGCGGGGTGCCCACAGTAAGTCTTGCATTACTCCTTGCCTATCTATCATCACCAACGCACAAACCCGCAGTGTACGTACGGACGTACCACGCTATGGATTTCAGCGTGACAACCATCTCGATGGTTTCGGCCGTAAAGCAGCGTGCGTGCGTGTGAGCGTAGGGCTGAGTGAGATCAACACGAGCCCGCCCTTTTCGCAAATCATACTACTCCTTTCTCCTCTAATTAATTATGTCATTTACAACGTTGTTTTGGAAAAATATACAGCCTCAAGTTCACTTATACATTGCTTGTATTCATAAGGTGCATACTTTTTCTGTATCGAAATATTTATAGTTTTAATAGGCTAGTGTCTTTCACTCTGCTGCAACTGACTATGTAATACTCTTTTTTTCCTTAATGCAAAGCAGGGCTACTGCTAGTTCATAAAAAAAAAAGGGCTAACCTAGTCTAAAAAACTACAAATATTTTGATATAAAGGGAGTATAATTTTTCTTTCTACTATTGGACTAGCAAACATATCCATGCGTTGCAACGGAAGATCAAAATAGCACACCCCTAGCATAACCATGCGCAAGACCTGCCACAAGTATACGTCCTATATAATAACATGTCAAACAATGGATTGGTTGAGGTAAGAATTTCTAAGGACCTGAGTTTATACCAACTGATGTGGTCCCAGGTCAACTGATTAGGATGAGCAACATTAAGTTAAATTATTAGTCCATTCAGAAATTTAAAAATAAATTGGAAAAATAACATTATAAAAAGATTTGGACCTCCTCTGACTTCCAATCCATATTTTATAAGTAATTTAAAAATAATATTACCAACAAATTTAAAGTAAATACATATTAAATAATAAATAACCTAGAGTAACAATAGCAGCAAGCAAAACCAACTTGTTTCTGTCCGCGTCTTGCCAAGACACTTCCCCCTTCCAATTGTAAGCAACATTAGTTTTGCCCGATTGCTTTGGCATTTTTTACATTATTCTATTGATGATGGAAAGAATTAAGTCGAACAAGATTAAGGACCCTAGAAAAAGGACGTCTTCAACACCAATTAACGTACATTTTATTAATTGACGCCTGAAGTGCTTTAAATGGTCCAACCCATCTAGGTTTCAACAGGAGGGACTATTTCCGGTTTTGCGACGCTTCCCAGCTGTTTTTCTCTTTTGGTTTTTGCTGGACTGGTTTTTGTTCTGTTTTTGTCCTTTTCTCTTTCAGCTTCTTTCCTTTACTCTTTTTTCTTTTCCTTTTTAATTATTTTTTATTTTCCTAAAATGCACAAACTTTTAAATTTCTAGAAACTATTTTTTTAAATCAATGACGTTTTTTAAGTTTTGGTAAACATTTTCCAAATTTGATATTTTTTTCAAATTTTGATGAAGTTTTTAAGAAATTGATGAACTATTTACAAATTTTGATGACCTTTTAAAATACTTATGGATTTTTTTTTAAATATATGAACTTTTAAAATTTGTGAAGTTTTTAAAAATTTGTAAATTTTTTTCAATTCAATGAACTTTTATCTCTTTACAGAATCGATGAACTTTTTTCACATTTCGTGATTTTGTTGTTTATTTAGGTTTTATTTCCAATTTCGTGAAATTTTTAAAACCCACGTACATTTTTGATAAATCCATGAAATTTCTTATATTTCCGAAACATATTTGAAATCGTAAGAAAACAAAGGCCTTTCTTTTTCTTGTACAACACAGACAGAAAAAATTGCCAGCGAGCGGAGTTGATGGAGCGAGCGATTTTACTTTTTCTTGAGCTTGCAGTGGTGTTTAATGGGCGACGGCATGCTGCAGGCCGGAGTAGGAGCTCCCCGTCTGCTTCTCTTAGACTTTAAATAAAGTTTGGGCTCCTTCTTATTCATGTAGTGTCGCTAGCTCCACTGGCTGACCTTGCTAGAATCTGACGTAAGGTCGGTAGTTCGATTCTCCCCGTCGCTATTTAATTTTTCGTATTTCGTTCGAAGCATGTGAATTGGGCTGGCCCGTTTGCGCATGTCTTTATACGACCGACACAGAAAACCTGCGGATTGGGTCCGGCCCGTTTACGCGTGTCTCTATTTTCGTATTTAGTTTGAAGCCTGCGAATATACGACGTCTGGGTCCAACGGACGGACGAAAAAATATTTTGGTCCCAACGTAGACGAAAATAAGTGGAGAAACAATTCGTCTTTTAATATTAAAACTAGGACAATGGCCGGGAGTTGCAACGGGATACAAATCCTAAAACAACACCTAGAGAAAATCTCAAACACATACGGTTGCAAACAAATGTTCCTTAGTGAGGACCGTTTGTGTTGCACAAAGATCCTCTTTCATTAGGCATGCACATCCTGCCATCTCTCGTTTGTTCTCATCCCGGCACTGAACATCATCAGGCAAGAGCGTTTAGACATTGTCGCTCATACTGCCGAGAAGAGAACATAGTTTCACCCAAGAGAACAAAGTTTCATCCATCACTTCCGATCTGACAACTTCGATTTTGTCGTAGATATCTACAAATGAAGCAAGCCTTACAAAGGTTATACCGAGGACCACATTAGCAACAAAAATCTTGTATTGTGCAAAGTCATACAAAATATATACCTTAAAATAATTGAATGAAATGAAATCTCAACTAAAAAACAAATATACACCACCTTAAGAAAATCAATGGTAATCTTATGCAAAAAAAAAGAATGGTTTGGTAACATAACCAAATGATTAAGATGTGTGTATACGTAGAACAAGCATTGCTGGTTCTAACTTGTCTTAGCGAGACCCTGGCAATAATAATCCATGAAAAAATATCATCCATCATTATTTATTTCCCATGAAGAAGCTTAGATTATAATAATGATTCAAAATTGATTAGCAATTAATTTTAGATTGTAATGTACGTAGACAAAAATCCTTTTCTTATAATTGAAGCCTTGGTAATAATAATTCCACAAAGTGCATTGTCAACAAGAATAAGGAGGGGAAGGACCTAGGGAGAGAAAAAGTTAGTACGTACCTTGTCGGACAGAGTAGCATAGTAGCACCTACATGTTTATGTCGTGTCTCCATTGTTTTACACACATGGGCAGCTCTATATTGTCTCCGAATATTAATTGTACCCAGGATTTACACGGTGGCCTCCTTGTTCTCTGAAATTGTTGCCTTCCCATGGATAATTGGGATCAATGCCTCGCCTCATTTCCCTATTTTATCAATTGCTGGCCAATGCCTTACTCCCTACTTATCAATTGCTCTGCTACCTCTTTCGTTTCCCAATCGATAAGTTGGATGAGTGCGTCATCCTCCACTTTACAAATAGGTTTATGGTGTCAGTGATTCCCTACAAAAATGCTTGCATTACCGAACATATTTCATCCCATTATTACCAAGCGCTAGGTCAGCCTGTATTGTACAAACTTTGCATGCTACTCTTGGATGGGATGGAAGTACCAGCAATCAAGACAGGGGAAAAGCTTGGACAGCAGCGTCCTTGACAAGAATGAACACAACAAAGCCTATGCAGGATCACCGCATCTGTGTGCCTACTAATTGCAGTGTATCCTTCGCTACAACCTATAGTGACCTCCAGGACACGGAGGGTTATCTCCCTATCTATATTTTCATAACTTTCAGATATCAAAATCCTTGAATAACATGAAGACATGACCTCCAAGAGAATCATTGAAAAAATATTACTATGACCCTTATTTCTACATGTAGTCCTTTCTACATGAACCACATTCTGAATTTGATACAGGAATAAATATAGTAAAATCGTATATAAATCACCAAATGGTTTTGTTTATGTGATGAGGTCATTATGTGGACGGGATGGCCTTGGATTCAGACTCATGATGTAACCTCATTGTCATGTTATCCTACTTCTGAATTTATTGGACATGCATATACTGAGTAGAATCCGTGAACAAATCTTGACTTGAAGAAAGAGAGCATGCACATAACTCATTATGCAAGAAAGCATCAGCAGCTCAAGCCGTTGACCCTTATCAAGAGCAGAAAATATTTCATGGCCTTAGAAAAGAGATCATGCACACACCCCTCAGTATGCAGGAAACGCATAAAAATAGCATGCAAGAAAATTCAGTATATACAAAATCAGTTTGTTTCACTTTTTTACTGCAACAGTAAATGAACCGACTTCTTCTTATAACCACTAACATTTTATGAATCTACTTCTTTGCTTGATAACCAATTATCAACATGTCCATTACTTCAATATTTTTATCAGAGATACATCAGTTTTGAAACATTCATTAATGCAACATTAGAAAAGAGCATATGCTCACTACCAATTGAACATGAGAAATATTTGTACAAAACACACGTATCATAAAGTCAAAACAATATACTCACTCATGTCAAATAATAAATCTTGGTATTGGATCTTTCCCTGCCTACAAAATTCAATGAACTTGCGTAAGAAAACTGCTACTATTTGACGCGAATAATATATATGAGGCAAATTAATCAGCAAGCAGTGAACATAAATCCAGTACTGCGGCCTCATATGCTTGCCGGATTGATAAAACTTTATAAATCGCATTAGAAAAGTACCGCATTAATTTACCAGACAGGGAAGATTCTAACTGAATCATCAGCTCTCACTGGCTTGTTATCCGCAACCTTACAAAATTCAAAATAGTTCCAGTTCTATGTAAGCACATAAATCAAATGTTAGGCATTGCTAAGAAAGGCTGCATGGTAATTACATGAACACCACTAAGAAATTGCACATGAGAGAATTAACATGGTGGAAATTCAGGTAGCCAGCTCAATTGAGAAAACTGAAGGATATGGAAAAGCAATATCGTGAACCTTTTAGGCATTGGCTTGTTCAGAGCTTACAACACATATACTAAAGAACATACATAATTAATTAGTAGCTGATCACATATGCAAATTGATGAGACTGTAGTATGTACCTCAGGACAAGCTCCGGCAGATGGTGGAGTATGTGCGGACGGATTTCCGACGAAGTCGATGTGCAGGCACAGTGATGTCGGAAACTTCCGGCTTGGCGATGAACGAAACAACTACAGATTATCCCAGACAGTTAGAACACAAAATTATTTAACCTTGCAATTAGAAATAAAGGGTTTAGTGATGTATTTTTCCCTTGATGACAGAGGAAAATTATCTCGATATAATTTGGGTACTATTGACTTATGAGACTATATCAATAGCAACAACAATTAGTAGCAAAACTACATCTATGTTCTCTATCCAAATGTGCATCAATCAGTAAAAGCATACACCTCACAAGAAGCATCTTACATATATCTGAATGTCTAGCAATCAACATCACACTATGCTCTCTCTATCTTGCATCTCTCTCTCTTCTCCTCACCTATCTCTCTTTTTCTCCACAAGACCAAATCACAGGCGTTAGAAACCATCTCTCCTTCTCTGTTATCTCTCTCTCTAGTAGGAATGGCCAGCATCAGCTGCAGCAAACCCACGTCGCCATCCCCTCCAGCAGCAGCGCCCAACATGGCCTGTGTTCTCTCCCTAGAGCAGGAGCTCATCCCTTCGAGTGCCTCCCCATCTTCAGCCATGGTGACAGG
This sequence comes from Hordeum marinum, assembly GCA_022496015.1. NCBI lineage: Eukaryota > Viridiplantae > Streptophyta > Magnoliopsida > Poales > Poaceae > Hordeum > Hordeum marinum. Next base: position 334,343,358 of record CM039672.1, read on the forward strand.
TCCATGGCAGCCTTCACATCTCCGTGAAGAAGCCCTTGACCGCGGCGACCGTGGTCGATGAGTAACTCCCATGGCGTGCTACATCTGCTTCTCCAACAGAGGATATGAAGAGAAGGTGCGGTGTAGGGTGGCGGATCCCGACCAGGAAGGAAGAGGGATGAACCTGGGGCCGCCGGAGACGGGCCGACGAAGCCCTGCCTGAAACCCAAGCCATGGGGGTGGGGTTGCGAGCGGGGGGTAGAGGCCAGTAGAGGAGAATCTGACCGGAGGGGGGATGCACGGACCGTGGGGAGCTCGTGGATGTGATGCGCGGCACTGGAGCTCGCCGGAAGCTGCCGGCGTGGGTGCTGGTGGCGACGACTTGGGCGAGAGGGAGAGGAGGCGAGCCTGTGCTGCTCCTGTGGTTGTGTCTTTTTTTCTTCACACAAATCTGCTCGGACCGCGTATTGAATAATTCAAACTACAGGATGTTTTGTGCAAAAACATAGTGCTTTGCCCCGATCCACTTAAACAGGGACAGCGGGTTGACTTCACAAAAATAGAGGGGCGTTCTTAAAACAAATCCATGACGGAGCGGGCAACGGACGAAAAAAAAATAGGACGACATACCGAACGGACCAGATAACGAAATAAAGTGGAGAAACGCTCTGTCCTTTAATATTAGGTAAAGATATTAGGTAAAGACTAGCAAACATGTCCGTGCGTTGCAACGGGAGAAAAAAATCATAATTTCAAATGGCAATAATCACATTTTACTACATCATCAATATACACTATCACTCTCATTTCTGTGAGAACATGAACAATTTTTAAAAATCATGAACATTCTTTTAAACTCATGAGAATATTTGAAATTGTGAACATTTTTTAAATTCACAAACATTTTGTAAAATAAAGAACGTTTTTTGAATTCATGAAAATATTATACTATTTGCAAACATTTTGTTTAATCGGCGAACATTTCTAGAATCGACTAACATTTTTTGGGATTCGATGAAACAATGTTTTCTAAATTAATCAACATTTTTTGAACTGCATGATCTTTTGCACGGGAAAACAGTTCCTACATATTTTTACCCATTGAGTATAGCTAAAACCTCACCTCAATGACCCTAACATAATAAACATGAATAATACCTCATCCGGAGCTGCACATCCTCCATTTTAATATGATACCAGACACGTGTTTTTGTTAGTCATCTTTGCCATCCTCGTCGTCGGTGGTCGAAGTACCAGTTGTCACTAATCAAGGTTCGTCAGGTCCCATAACTGGACCGTCGAGCCTCCTTCATGTCCGGTGAGATCAAGAGCGTTGGAAATCATGAAATAGACCATGAAATTTTAGTTTGGCTGGTCATATGTGAAGACGCGACGAGAAAATGATTCGTTCCATATCCCTAGTTTGATAAATAAATTAAAAAAGTTAGCTACAATACCTCCCAGTTTTCAGAAATTGTTCATGTTTTGAAAAAATGTTTGCCTTTTCATATTCAAAGTTCAAAAATGTTTGTATTTTTAAAACATGTTTGTAAATTTGAAAAAAGCATTCACTACAGTACCTCCTAGTTTCTAAAATTTGTACGTGATTTAAAAATTATTTAGGTTTTAAAAATCCTTTTAAAAAAATCAAATTTATTTTTTTTGTTCACAACTTTACATAATATGCGCGCTCTAAAATACATTTACTTTTTCCAAAACAATATTTACTTTTGCTGTTACTGCGGCTGTTTGCTTAATTTAATACGTCGCGCTGCCTAGTAAACATGAAGTCTCACATAGTACAGTGGCTAGTGATTGTAATTGTTCAGTGGGAGCGACAAGGTTCAAATCTTCAAGGTGTAATATATTTTTCTTGCACATTTTTTACCGACGCGAGCTGCTGGTAGAACATGCATTAATGGGCCGGCCCATCGCTGCCTTGTGCGTGCCAAAACGAATCAGGAGAAGAATATAAAACCCCCGAACGAGGAAATCGTCGATGGACGAAAAACATCTGGTCCCACCGAAAACAAAAAATAATGAAGAAACAATCCTCCCTTTAATATTAGGTAAAGATAAAGATATAGTTACACCCTATACAAGTAAATAAATAATCCGTATTTTCCAGTTCATTGGGGTGGACGAAACGGACGATCCTTACCGAGACGACAACATACAATTCTATACTTGGGTAGAGACCTTGACGGAGTAGTTAGGATTGCATCCCTCCCCTCCGCCAGAATACATTGTCGGTGTCAAAAATCTCATCAGATCAAGCCAAGTATGTTAAATAAGTGATTATTCGTTTTCTCTCCGCTCCGTCGACCGAAGCGAAGTAGGCTACAACTCATTTTGACGGAGCGGCCCAAACCCAGCTCCCCAGCTCCGCGGAGTGGAGCAGAGTGAAGAGATTTCGAACAAGGCCTAAGTATGATGTATTTTTTTCGATGGAAGATCAAATGTCATATATTCCCTCCGTCTCATAATATAAGAGCCAGGAAGTATTAAGTAGCATCGACCCTTACAATCACATCTTATAGAAAACGAAAAATACATCAAATATCTTAGGGTGCTGAAATCTTCTTCCGTTTGCATCTACCAATGACATGGCACAAGTAAAGCTCGTTGCCGCTTCTGGATCTCCGTAGAGGATGGAAAGTCTTCGTTGTACATCAGAAGATGTCGACGACCATAGTCTGCATAGCGAACCACTGCCTCGAAAAAGAAAACGGCGAATAGAGCTTGCAGATACTTCAAAGACCATAAATAGATAGATCCATCAGAGAGAAAAATCGACCAGATCCAAGGAGATACGCCGGGGAGGCACGTTCACACCCCCTCCGCCGGTGCAAAACACGCCAACTGGACTGGGATTTGACGCATATCACATTATTATAACATTGGGATGGTGTTGTCGCCTTGCCGCTCCAACCAAGACACTCAGACTACCTAAAGCAAGTGAAAACCAAGTCACCAACGGTAGTGCACATTAGATCCGGGCCTAGCCCGAACCGCCTCCGACCAGTACCACGTCTCAGCGCCCTCCTCTCCGATGGCCAAGCCAGGCAGGGACTGGGCATCCAACTCGCACTCACCATTGATTTGCCAATGCGCGCTTCTGCAGCAACACCGCATAATCGTGCACATACAATGCCTCCACCGTGCCATCCTATTGATGCCACCCCGCTACACACACACATGCCTCGGCCTGATGTGCACCACATTGGCCGGCCATCTCCGCCATAACAAGCGTCCTCACCAGGATATCAAGCTACGGCTACTGCCACTACCACGACGTGCGATTTCTCCCGGCAACACACTCTGAAGGTGGCGAGAGGGATGGGGCGGCCTGGCAATGGTGTTGGCGATCTTGGTTACGTTTGCAGGCTTTCTTTGATATGATGATATTTGTTTCCTAAGCTCTTATTTTTATCTAATATGCTGACTACTTAATTTGTGTTCATTGTTCCAGTTTATGCCATTATAAGCATGGAAAAGAAATTCCACTATGCCCAAAATGTTTGTTGCACAAGTGCACCAGTCATGTATGTACAGCTATTGCTCCGGACTTTAAGTGACGCAACCAGTTGCCAATTAATGCAGTTTAACTTTGATGCGGTTAGGAGGGGACAACGAGGAGATTTGGTGGGCCCAGACGGCCGGCTACCGGACTTGGTGTGACGTATGCAACACAGGCAGGGGCGGGCCAACGTTGGGCAGTCCCTCCCTCTCCCACCTTTTCCACCAAGGGCTCGCGAACCCGCCGCCGCCCTCGCCGGAAATGGCGCCTCTCCTCGCTCACCTCATCTGCCTGCTCCTCCTCCCCTCCGCAGCCGCCTCGACTTCCCGGTCCTCGCCCCCGTCGCCGCCGCTCGTCTCTGCTGTCTTCGTCACCGGCGACTTCGCGTCGGAAGTCGGCGCCAACAACTACCTCGGCACGCTCGCCCGCGCCGACCCCGAGCCCTATGGACGGGACTTCGGCACCCCCGTCGCCGCCGCTCGTCCCCGCGGTCTTCGTCACCGGCGACTCCACGTTGGACGTCGGCGCCAACAACTACCTCGGCACGCTCGCCCGCGCAGACCGCGAGCCCTATGGACGGGACTTCGGCACCCACCGCCCCGCCGGACGCTTCTCCAACGGCCGCATCCCCGTCGACTATCGGTGCGTTGCTCGCCACCTCTCGCTTCTCCATGGATTGGTGCGCTGGTGGTTTCTCGATTTCCTGCGTCCTTGCAGATGCGGATCGTTTCAGTTTAGGTCTCCATGGTTGAACATGAGTACATGACTACTGTCTACTGATGGTTGTTTGTTTCTTCTCCTTGATTACTCCGTGTAACCTTCTGTCGCTGCTGTGGTCTGAATCCACAAGAATATTCCTAGTTTCTCTTCCCTTGATTTCTGACCTCTTTTGTACTACAGCGGAGAAGCTGGGGTTTCCCTTCGTACCTCGAGCAGAGCATGCGGCATGGGCGTAGGCAGTGTTGGCCTCAGCAACATCGGTGGAATGATCCAAGACGTCAGCTACGCTTCCGCGGCAGAATGTATTACCTCCTGCAGCTGCTCTGATAACTCTGCATCAATCAATCTTATAACGTCTTGGTACTGTCGACTGTCGAGGGATCTGTTTCGGGATGATTCTGGTGTCAATTTGTTGTTTCTTCATTCCAAATTCGATGCTAACCAGGTGAGGTTCTTGTGATTTTGGTTGCGCTTGTAGGGGATGCATGTGTTGCTGACCCAGCAGGTGCAACAGGTTGAGGACACATATGAGCAATTGGCGCTGGCTCTTGGGGAGGCAGCTAAGTCGATTTGTTCATGAGGTCTGTGTTCTTTGTGTTGATCGGGCGTAACGACTTCATCCACTACTACCTGCGACTGTGAAATGTCTCAGGCGTGCAGCTGCATTGTCTCACATAGTCCCATGGGAGTTCAATCAGCTCCTTGTCAGTGCAGTGAGGCAGAAATCAAGGTGTGGTTCTTTGCTCGGTTTATTGTGTACCGTTGCTCCGCATTAATTATCAGCGTGCTGCACATTGTCTCTTAGTAAGGCTGTAGAATTGAGGTTTTACTTGTGGAGTTGCACCGGGCATAATCAAGGATCTCTGTACTACGAATTTCATAATGCAGAAAATTTACTTCCTTGCTTGGGTAAACTGGAAAATTTTATCTGGGAAATTAACAAAAGAAAGTGATTAAATGAATGAAGTCTCCCTGTTGGTTAGCAGTTCTAGAACATTAAGGGTGCTGTCGATGGATCTATTTGGGGATGATTCTGCTGTCAATTTGTGGTTTCTTCACACCAAATTTGATGCTAACCAGGTGGGATTCTTGCGATTTGTTTGCGCTTGTAGGGGGTGCACGTGTCGCCGACCCAGCAGGTGCATCAGGTTGAGGACACATATGAGCAGTTGATGCTGGCTCTTGGGGAAGCAGCTACAGTCGACCTGTTTAAGAGGTCGGTGTTCTTTCTGTCGATCGGGAGCAAGGATTTCATCCACTACTACCTGCGGCAATGTGTCAGGCATGCAGATGCATTATCTCCGATGGGAGTTCAGTCAGCTCCTTGTTAATGCAGTGAGACAGGAAATCAAGGTGTAGTTCTTGATCCTCGGTTATTTCTGTGTACCATTGCCCCCCTCCTTTCTGATTACGATTCTGCTGTGCACTGTCTCTTAAGGCTGTACAATTGAGGTTTTACTTGTGGAGGTACACCACGGATAGTCAAGGATCTCTGTAACTACAAATTTCGTTTTGGAGAAAATGTACTTCCTTGCTTGGATAAACTGGAAAGTTTTATCTGGGAAATTAACAAAAGAAACTGACTAAATGAATGAAGTCTCCCTGTTGGTTAGCAGTTCTAGAACATTAATGCCTTTGCCTTTGGTTTACATACTAATTGTTCTTACTGTCGAATTTGGGGTTAGTTCTGGTAAAATTGCACGGGTACTACAAATGCAATATGTCTCAGACTGATGGTGTGTTCTCCACCTATCCCGATGTTCTAACTTTTTTTCTGAATCAGATGTATATAAAGACATTTTAGTGTGTTTACTCATTTCAGTCCGTATGTAGTCCATATTGAAATAGACAAAATATCTTATATTTATGAATCGGAGAGTACCTAGCAAATACAACCCTGAGGAGCAAAAATCCTGAACTATTTAAAACGAAGCAAAACAAACACAGCACAACTGAAAAACTGAAACTGTACAAGGTGCTAGCTCACGCTACCCAAGCTACACCGCAGCATACTGTCTTAAACTGTGATATATTCTGAAATGCTCGGGCTACACTTCTTTTTGTGCTGCCATCTGTTTTGGGTCAAGTTAAGTCTGTTCTATTTTCAGCTGTAACTGTGAAATGCCTTGCACATTTATCTCACTGCATGGAACTGTTCATGACCCGACCATGGTATAATTGTGCTTCTCAGTTCATGGGTCATGGATCATTTGATTCTCTATGCCTAATTTACCTCTAAGTGGTCGGACCCTTCCCCGGGATCTGTGCAAGCGGTGCTACGTGCACCGGCTGCCCTTTTTTTACCCAATTTTAAGCAGAACATTTGATGCATGGTGATTGATGATGCATATACCAGTAACCAGTAGTTTGTTGTATGTAGAAATTTTCTTTGTGTCCATTCCATAATCTCATTTGTATGCCGATGCAAATCATAACTGAATCAGATGTATATAGAGATATTTTAGTGTGTTTCATTTCAGTCCGTATGTAGTTCATATTGGAATAGACAAAATATCTTATATTATGAACAGAGGGAGTACCAAGCAAATAAAATCCTGAAGAGCAAAAATCCTAAACTATTGAAAACGAAGCAAAACAAACACAGCACAACTGAAAAACTGAAACGGTACAAGGTGCTAGCTCACGCTACCCAAGCTACACCGCAGCATACTGCCTTAACTTGTGATATATTCTGAAATGCTCGGGATACACTTCTTTTTGTGCTGCCATCTGTTTTGGGCTCAAGGTAAGTATGTTCTACTTTCAGCTGTAACTGTGAAATGCCTTGCACATTTATCTCACTGCATGGAACTGTTCATGACCCGACCTTGGTATAATCGCGCTTCTCAGTTCATTTGTCATGGATCATTTGGTTCTCTATGCCTAATTTACCTCTAAGTGGTCGGACCCTTCCCCAGACCCTGTGCAAGCGGAGCTACGTGCACCGGCTGCCCTTTTTTTACCCAATTTTAAGCAGAACATGTGATGCATGATGATTGATGGTGCATATACCAGTAACCAGTAGTTTGTTGAGTGTATAAATTTTCTTTGTGTCCATTCCATAATCTCATTTATATGCTGATGCAAATCGTAATGGATTGCTTTGGTTTCTTTATTCTACGCGATACCGTAGCAAATTAATTGCCATTTTGCATTCATTACTGTTTAGTTCTATATACGTGGTTCTTGTCAGATTACTCCACTTTTGATGCCTAAACTAGTTGTGGACTCATGTATCTCCCACTACCTTCTGACAATGATGATTTATGTAGAATCTGTACAATATCAACGTTTGAAAGGTCATGCTGATGGGCCTTCCTTCTGCTGGCTGTGCCCCTCACTTCCTTTCAGACTACGGCACCCAAAATGGGGAATGCATCGACTACATCAACAACGTTGTGATCGAGTTCAACTATGGCCTGAGATACATGTCCAGCGAAGCGAGTTCATCCGCCAGTACCCAGACTCTATGATCAGTTACTGTGATGCATTTGAGGGCTCAGTAGACATACTAGAGAACCGTGACCTCTATGGTGAGCAAATGCATCATTAGTACTACATTGTAATTGAGTGTCAAGTCTTCTCAAATGTATCATTTGTACTACAGTTAAATGGAGTGCTTAGTCTTCCTCATTTTGGTGGAATTGCAACGTGCAGGCTTTCTGACTACCACTGATGCTTGCTGTAGGCTTGCCAAGTATGGCAGCCTATTCATATGTGTTCTTCCACAGATGGTGTGCAGCGACGCTTCAAGCCATGTGTGGTGGGATGAATTCCACCCGACAGATGCGGTGAACCGGATCCTGGCAGAAAATGTGTGGTCTTGTGAGCACACCAAGATGTTTTATACAGTGAACTTGCAGGAGATGGTGAAACTGAAGCAGTAGAACCAACCTAGATCATCATTGCAGTAACTTGCTCAACTTCTGTGTTTTCATTTTCGACAAAGAACTTTTTTGAAGATGGCTGTCTTAAACTGTGATATATTCGTAAATGCTCAGGCTGCACTTATTTTGTGTTAAGTAGTTTGTGCTGCATCTGTTTTGGTTTCAAGTGAAGTCTGTGGTGCTTTTAGCTGTAACTGTGAAACACCTTGCACATTTATCTCACTGCGTTGAACTGTTCATGATCCGACCATGGTATAACGTGTTTCCCAGTTCATGTGTCATAGATCATTTGATTCTCTATGCCTAATTCATCTCTATTACCTAATCATCAGCAGAACATGTGATGCATAGTTATTGAAGATGCACATACCACTAGGAGAAACCTTATAGGCAGACGCCTAGTAGTAGCGCTGGAAAAATACAAACGCTGTTGCTAATTACCAGTAGCGCTGTATTTGGGCAGCGCTACAAGTAAGGACTTAGCAGTAGCGCTGGAAACTAGAAAAACACCGTTGCTAAGGGGCCCTGATGATCCCACCGCCAGTCTTTATAGTAGCAGCGGTGTCCTCAAGAAAGCGCTACTGTTAAGCCTCCTAGCAGTAGCGCGTGCGATGAGGGAAGCGCTACTGCTATGGGGCCCCACTTAGTAGTAGCATAGCAGTAGCGCGCTATGTAATCCAGCGCTACTAATAAACGTTGTACCACCTTTTTCACCCACCCCTTCTCTCTCCCTTCCTCCCACTTTGCCCTCTCCCCTCTCCAGCATTATTGCCTTTCTTCTCTCTTCTCTCCCCATTAATGCCCCCCCCTCTCCTCCTTCTTCCTCCACCTTTGCCCTCTCCCCTCTCCACCATTATGGCCCTTCTTCTCTCTTCCTTCTATCTCTCTTCTCTCCCCATTAATGCTCCCCTCTCTTCCCCTTCTTCCTCCCCCTTTTACCTCTCCCCTCTACACCATTATTGCCCTTTTCTATCTCCCTTCTACCTCTCTTCTCTCCCCATTAATTGCCCCCTCCACCATAATTCTCCTCCATAGCTCTCCCCTCTCCATTAGTTAGCTAGAGTCATCTCTCCTCCCAACAACTATATCTAGCTAGCTATTTAGCCATCCACTCTCGATCCCTATATTGCCGTGAAGGCCTAATGATCTAATTACCATGCACAATCTCTTTTGGGGTATAGGTGAGTAAAAACTTGTGCATTTCAAGAATGAGAATATGTGTGTTTGTGATATGATGGGATATTGTGTGAGTGACATGCCCCGTGAGTTGCTTATGTTTTTGCCGAAATGTCGATTTATTTCCGTTTCGGCGGATTTCGAGCAAACTCGATATGTCCTATTTTAGGCAAGGTCATGCCAAATTCTTATATGACTTTTGCTTGTTATACCGTGCAGTCACGAGGGTGAGTGGAAGGAAGGTGGAGCGATACTTGCAATGCGCGGTGATGGACATGTATGCAAAAAATCGGAATGGGATTAAATGTCCATGTAAAAGATGCAAAGAAGGAGTCATTTTGGACCCTTTTGAGCGTGGCAGTTTGAAGGCGCACGTAATGATGTATGGTTTCATGGATGGCTATACTCGGTGGATAAGTGAAGATGATGATGGTGACATCCACATGGTAGGTAACAATGACATGATGGGGCTAGATGAAGAGATGGCCGATCGACGCCAAGAGGATGGCATCGAACATGTTGGCCGGGAAGAGTCCGGAAATGGCAGAGAAGAAGATTTCGGACACGACGAAGAAGAGTCTAGACATGACGGAGAACAGACGGGCATGCCGCAGTCTTCGACGCTACTAAGTTCAGTCGTGCAGGACCCTCATGTTCGAGACCTCCTTCGCAAGAGTATGACTACCGACCGAGCTGCTTCTAGAGAGGAGGCCAAGCTGGCGCAACTTGAAGTATACTCGGAGACTCCATTGTATGACGGTTGCGATCCCGAGGTGACCCGCTTGAGTTTCACGCTCGAACTTCCAAAGACGAAGGCCAAAAACAAATGGATAGACAAAAGCCTTGATGAGCATTTGAACTATCTACATAGTAAAGGTCTTCCTGTGGAGAACCTGTGTCCTACTAGTGTTGAGGAGGCCAAGAAAATCGTTTGCCCACTTGATCTGCCGCACATTAGATACCATGCATGCATCAACGATTGCATCATTTATCGAGGGGGGGGGGAGCACGCGGAAATAACCAGCTGTCCAATGTGCAATGCTTCTCGATACAAGAAGGCAGGAAAGAAAACTCCTTAGAAAGTTGTATGGTACTTTCTGACCACTCCCCGTATGCAGCGGTATTTCGTAGATCCTAAGGAAGCAAAGCTCATGCGCTGGCACGCGGAGAGGAAGAAGCACGGCGATGGAGATGATCCGAAGCTGAGACACCTCATAGATGGTAGCTAGTGGAGAGCATTCAACGCCAAATATCCATTTTTCAGAGAAGATGCAAGGAACATCGTGCTTGGTTCGAGTACCGATGGCATGAATCCGTTTGGAAAGCAGAACACCAACCACAACACATGGCCCGTCTTTGTATGGATGTACAACCTCCCCCCATGGTTGTGCATGAAGACAAAGTACATACACACGAGCATGCTGATTCAAGGGCCGAAACAACCAGGAAATAATATTAACCTGTATATGGGTCTTCTGAAAGAGGAGCTAGACACATTATGGAAATCAACGATCAATACATGGGACGCCAGCAAAGGAGATTATTTCTATATGAGAGTCGCGCTAATGATGACGGCGCACGACTATCTCGGTTATGGGTAGACCTCAGGACAGGTGTGCCATGGATACTGTGGATGCACGAGGTGCATGGATGATACAACGTCTCAGCATCTTACGTCAACAAAAAATGGTGGCTCTGGGAAAATTGTGTACATGGGGCATCATAGATGGCTCGAGAAGGATGACCCGTGGAAAAAACTGTTGGGGAATGTTGCATGGGAAACAAAAAATTTCCTACACACACGCAAGATCTATCCATGGTGATGAGCATCTACAAGAGGGAGAGTGGATCTACGTACCCTTGTAGATCGCTAAGAGGTAAGCGTTAAGAAATGCGGTTGGTGTAGTCGAACGTCTTCGTGATCCAAATCGTCGAGTGTCCCATGATCCAATCATGATCCATCCCGATCAAGCACCGAACGGACGACACCTTCGCGTTCATCACACGTGCAGCTTGATGACGATCTCCGCCTTCTAGATCCAGCAAGAGGGAGAGGAGAGGTAGATGAGTTCTTCGGCAGCGTGACGGCGCCACGTCGATGGTGATGAAGCAATTTCGGCAGGGCTTTGCCTAAGCACTGCAGAAAAACCGATCTAGAGGAGAAACTATGCACTAGAGGAGAGGGTAGCACGTGGCTAAAAATCAAGTGCAAAACCCCTAAAACCTCTAGTATATATAAGAGGAAGAGAGGAGGAGGCTTGGCGCAAGGGCCAAGCCCTCTAGGCTTCGGCCAAAGTGGGAGGAGAGGAGGAATCCTCCTCCAATCCTAGTAGGACTATGACTCCTCCTTATTTTGGTCTTTTTGTCTTTTTCCACCCTTTTCTCTTTGGGCTTTTCTTCCCAGCCGCATGGGCCTTATGTGGGACTTCCACCAGCCCACTAAGGGATGGTATTCACCATCCCACAGCCCATGTAGCCTCTTGGGTCGAAATACCCCTCCTGATGGTCTCCCGGTACACCACCAGCACTCCCGGTACACTACCGATGAGCCCGAAACTTTTCCGGCGACCAAAACAGGACTTCCTATATATCAATCTTTACCTCCGGACCATTCCGGAGCTCCTCGTGACGTCCGGGATCTCATCCGGGACTCCGAAAAACCTTCGGTCACCACGATGCATAACTCTATACTACCGAAACGTTACCAAACCTTAAGTGTGCAGACCCTGCGGGTTCGAGAACTATGTAGACATGACCGAGACACCTCTACGATCAATAACCAATAGCGGCACCTGGATGCCCATATTGGTTCCTACATATTCTACGAAGATCTTTATCGGTCGAACCTCCATGTCAAGGATTTAGTTAATCCCGTATGATATTCCCTTTGTTCTTTGGTACGTTACTTGCCCGAGATTCGATCGTCGGTATCTTCATACCTAGTTCAACCTCGTTACCGGCAAGTCTCTTTACTCGTTCCGTAATATAAGACCCCGTGACTAACACTTAGTCACATTGCTTGCAAGACTTATTGTGATGTTGTATTACCGAGTGGGCCCTGAGATACCTCTCCGTCACACGGAGTAACAAATCCCAGTCTTGATCCATGCCAACCCAACAGAAACCCTCTGAGATACCTGTAGATCACCTTTATAATCACCCAGTTATGTTGCAACGTTTGATACACACAAGGCACTCCTCCGGTGTCCGTGAGTTGCATGATCTCATGGTCATAGGAGCATATACTTGACATGCAGAAAACAGTAGCAATAAACTGACACGATCATATGCTACATTTGTAGTTTGGGTCTTGTCCATCACATAATTCTCCTAATGATGTGATCCTGTTATCAAATGACATCACATGTCAATGTCGAGGAAACCTTGACCACCTTTGATCAACGAGCTAGTTCACTAGAGGCATACTAGGGACAAAGTGTTGTCTATTTATCCACACATGTAATGTGTTTCCAATCAATACAATTATAGCATGGATAATAAAAAAATATAATAAACAAGGAAATATAATAATAAACACTTTATTTATTGCCTCTAGGGCATATTTCCAATAGTCTCCCACTTGCACTAGAGTCAATAATCTAGTTCACATCACTATGTGATTTACATTGTAATGAATCGAACACCCATGCAGTTCTGGTGTTGATCATGTTTAGCCCTTGGAAGAGGTTTAGTCAACGGGTCTGCAACATTCAGATCCATGTGCACTTTGCAAATATTTATGTCCTTCTCCTCGTTGTAATCACGGATGGAGTTGAAGCGTCGCTTTATGTGTCTAGTCCTCTTGTGAAACCTTGGTTCCTTGGCCAGAGCAATGGCACCAGTGTTGTCACAGAACAGAGTCATTTGATTCAGTGCACTGGGCACTACTCCCAGATCTGTCATGAACTGCTTCATCCACACACCTTCCTTCGCTGCCTCCGAGGCTGCGATGTACTCCACTTCCCTTGTAGAATCGACTACCACACTTTGCTTGGAACTGCACCAGCTTACCGCTCCCCCATTAAGAATAAATAGGTATCCGGTTGGTGACTTAGACTCATCCGGATCAGTGTCAAAGCTTGCATCGACGTAACCCTTTATGACGAGCTCTTCGTCACCTCCATAAACGAGAAACATTTCCTTAGTCCTTTTCACGTACTTAAGGATATTCTTGACCGCTGCCTAGTGCTCCAATCCAGGATCACTTTGAAACCTTCTGGCCATACTTATGGCAAGGCTGACATCGAATCTTGTGCACAACATTGCATACATGATAGAGCCTATGGCTGAAGCATAGGGGATGACACTCATCTTTTCTCTATCTTCTGCAGTCACTGGGCATTGAGTCTTACTCAACTTCACACCTTGTAACACAGGCAAGAACCCCTTCTTGGACTAATCCATTTTGAACTGCTTCAAAACTTTATCAAGGTATGTGCTCTATGAAAGTGTTATTAAGCGTCTCGATCTATCTCTATAGATCTTAATGCCTAATATGAAAGCAGCTTCTCCTAGGTCCTTCATTGAAAAACTCTTGTTCAAATATTCCTTCACGCTTTCCACCATTTCCATATTGTTTCCAATCAGCAATATGTCATCCACATATAATATTAGAAACGCTATAGAGCTCCCACGCACCTTCTTGTAAATACAAGCTTCTCCATAAACTTGTATAAACCCAAACGCTTTGATCACCTCATCAAAGCGCTTATTCCAACTCCGAGATGCTTGCACCAGCCCATAAATGGATCGCTGGAGTTTGCAAACTTTGTCAGCATTCTCTGGATTGAAAAAACCTTTTGGTTGCGTCATATACAACTCTTCCTGAAGGAAAACGTTGAGGAACTCTGTTTTGACATCCATCTGCCAAATTTCATAGTCGAAATAAGCAGCTATTGCCAACATGATTCTGACAGACTTAAGCATCACTACGGGTGAGAAGGTCTCATCGTACTCAACTCCTTGAACTTGTGAAAAACCCTTTGCCACAAGTCGAGCTTTATAGACGGTGACATTACCATCCACGTCCGTCTTCTTCTTAAAGATCCATTTGTTCTGAATGGCCTTTCGCCCTTCAGGTAATACTTCCAAAGTCCATACTTTGTTTTCATACATGGATCCCATCTCGGATTTCATGGCCTCTAATCATTTCTCGGAATACAGGCCCATCACCGCTCCTCCATAGCTCGTAGGTTCATTGTTGTCCAACAACATGACCTCCAAGACAGGGTTGCCGTACCACTCAGGAGCAGTATGCGCCCTTGTCGACCTACGAGGTTCAATAGTAACTTGATTCGAAGCTTCATGATCATCATCATTAACTTCCTCTTCAACTGTTGTAGGCTCCACAGAAACATCTTTCTGTGCTACACTACTCTCTGGTTGAAGTAACGGTTTAATAACCTCATCAAGATCTATTTTCCTCCCACTCAATTCTTTAGAGAGAAACTCTTTCTCAAGAAATGTTCCGTTCTTAGAGACAAACACTTTGCCTTCGGATCTGAGATAGAAGGTATACCCGACTGTATCTTTCGGGTATCCTATGAAGACGCATTTCTCCTCGTTGGGTTCCAGCTTTTCAGGCTGAAGCTTTTTGACATAAGCATCACATCCCCAAACTTTAAGAAACGACAACTTTGGCCTCTTGCCAAACCATAGTTCATATGGCGTCGTCTCAACGAATTTAGATGGTGCCCTATTTAAAGTGAATGCAGTTGTCTCTAATGCATAACTCCAAAACAACAGTGGCAAATCAGCAAGAGACATCATAGAACGCACCATATCTAATAAGGTTTGATTACGACATTTGGACACACCACTACGCTGTGGTTTTCCGGGCGGTGTCAACTGTGAAACAATTCCACACTATCTTAAGTGACTGCCAAACTCATAACTCAGATATTCACCTCCTCGATCAGATCGCAGGAATTTAATCTTCTTGTTATGATGATTCTCAACTTCACTCTAAAATTGCTTGAACTTTTCAAACATTTCAGACTTCTGTTTCATTAAGTAAATATACCCATATCTACTTAAGTCATCAGTGAAGGTGAGAAAATAACGATATCCACCATGCGCTGTCACATTCATTGGACCGCACACATCAGTATGTATGATTTCCAATAAGTCACTTACCCGTTCCATTGTTCCAAAGAACGGCGTTTTAGTCATCTTGCCTATGAGGCATGGTTCACATGTGTCAAGTGATTCAAAATCAAATGACTCTACAAGTCCATCAGCATGGAGCTTTCTCATGCGTTTTACACCAATATGACCTAAATGGTAGTGCCACAAGAACGTGGTACTATCATTATCAACTCTACATCTTTTGGCATCAATGTTATGAACATGTGTGTCATCACTATCAACATTCAATATGAATAAACCCCTCACATTGGGTGCATGACCATAAAAGATATTACTCATATAAATAGAACAACCATTATTCTCTGATTTAAATGAGTAACCATCTCACAATAAACAAGATCGAGGTATAATGTTCATGCTTAACGCATGCACCAAATAACAATTATTCAGGTTCATCACTAATCCCGATGGTAATCGAAGAGAGAGCGTGCTGACGGCGATCACATCAACCTTGGAACCATTTCCCACGCGCATCGTCACTTCATCCTTTGCCAGCCTTCGTCTATTTCGTAGTTCCTGTTTTGAGTTGCAAATGTGAGCAACCGAACCGGTATCAAATACCCAGGCACTACAATGAGAGCTAGAAAGGTACATATCGATAACATTTATATCATATATACCTTGTTTGTCGTTGGCCGCCTTCTTGTCAGCCAGGTACTTGGGGCAGTTCCGCTTCCAATGACCAGTTCCCTTGCAATGAAAGCACTCAGTTTCTAGCTTGGGTCCAGTCTTGGGCTTCTTTACAGGAGTAGCAACTGCTTTGCCATCCTTCTTGGTTTTACCCTTCTTGCCCTTGCCCTTGCCATTCTTCTTGAAACTAGTGGTTTTATGGACCATCAACACTTGATGTTCTTTTTGGATTTCAGACTCAGCGACTTTTAGCATCGCAAACAGCTCGACGACTGACTTGTTCATCCCATGCATGTTATAGTTCATTACAAAGCTCTTGTAACTAGGTGGCAGTGATTGAAGAACTCTGTCAGTGATCGCCTCTGGCGGAAGGGCAATTCCCAACTCCGCTAGACGAGTCGAACACCCAAACGTTCTGAGTATATGTTCACTGATAGACCCGTTCTCCTCCATTTTGCATGCATAGAACTTATCAGAGGTCTCATACCTCTCGATCCGGGTATTCTTCTGAAAGATAAACTTCAACTCCTGGAACATCTCATATGCTCCATGACGTTCAAAACATCTTTGAAGTCCAAGTTCTAAGCCCTACAATATTGCACACTGAACTATTGAGTAATCTCCAGAATGTGCCTCCCAAGCATTCTTAACATCTTCGGATGACATGTCTTCTGGTTGGTCACCAAGCGGTGCATCAAGGACATATGATTTCTGGGAAGCCATGAGGATAATCTTCAGATTATGAGCCCAGTCAACAAAGTTACTTCCATCATCTTTCAACTTAGCTTTCTTTAGGAACGCATTAAAATTCAGGGGTGCTGCTGCGCGAGCCATTGATCTACAACATAAATATGCAAAGGTTACTTAGACTATTGTTCAAGATAATGAGTTTAGTTAATCAAATTACTAAATCTCCCACTCAAATTGACATCCCTCAGGTCATTTGAGTGTCACATGATCCAAATCAACCAACCCAAGTCCGATCATCACGTGAGATGAGGTGGTTTCAATGGTGAACATCTCCATGTTGATCATATCTACTATATGACTCATGTTCGACCTTTTGGTCTCTTGTGTTTTGAGGCCATGTCTGTACATGCTAGGCTCGTCAAGTTTAACTCGAGTGTTCTGCATGTGCAACACTGTCTTGCACCCGTTGTATGTGAACGTAGAGTCTATCACACCCGATCATCACGTGGTGTCTCAACACGACGAACTTTCGCAACAGTGCACACTCGGGGGGAACACAATTCATCTTGAAATTTAAGTGAGGGATCACCTTATAATGCTACCGTCGTCCTAAGCAAAACAAGGTGCATAAAAGGATTAACATCACATGCAAATCATAAGTGACATGATATGGCCATGAACTTGTGCTTTTGGTCTCCATCTTGAAAGCACCGGCATGATCTCCATTGTCACCGACACGACACCATGATCTCCATCATCTTGATGTCCATCAACGTGTCGCCATTGGGGTTGTCGCGCCCATCATGATTCTACTACTATTGCTACCGTTTAGCGATAAAGTAAATCATTACATAGCGCTTAATGATTGACACGCAGGTCATACAATAATTAAAGACAACCCTATGGCTCCTGCCGGTTGCCGTACTCATCGACATGCAAGTCGTGTATTCTATACAACACATGATCATCTCATACATCACATAATCACATCATGTAATTGGCCATATCACATCACAACATACCCTGCAAAAACAAGTTAGACGTCCTCTAATTGTTGTTGCATGTTTTACGTGGCTGCTACGGGTATCTAGCAAGAACAATTCTCACCTACGCATAAACCACAACGGTGATACATAAGTTTCTTTTCAACCTTCTCAAGGACCACCTTTGTCGAATCCGATCCAACTAAAATAGGAGAAACAGGCACCCGCCAGCCATCTTTGTGCAACGAGGTTACACGTGAGTTGATGGAACCAGTCTCTCGTAAGCGTACGAGTAAGGTTGGTCCGGGCCGCTTCATCCCACAATACCGCTGAACCAAAACACGACCAAGGGAGGAAGCAATCTAAGCATCAATGCCCACAAACTCTTTGTGTTCTACTCGAGATCTCATCTACACATAGACCTAGCTCGTGATGCCACTGTTGGGGAACGTTGCATGGGAAACAAAAATTTTCCTACGCACACGTAAGATCTATCCATGGTGATGAGCATCTATGAGAGGGAGAGTGGATCTATGTACCCTTGTAGATCGCTAAGTAGGAAGCGTTAAGAAACGCGGTTGGTGTAGTCGAACGTCTTCGCGATCCAAATCACCGAGCGTCCCGCGATCCAACCCATTCAAGCACCGAAAGGACGACACCTCCGCGTTCAACACACGTGCAGCTTGATGACGATCTTCGCCTTCTTGATCCATCAAGAGGGAGAGGAGAGGTATACGAGTTCTCTGGCAGCGTGATGGCGCCGCGATGATGGTGGTGGAGCAATTCCGGCAGGGCTTCGCCTAAGCACCGCAGAAAACCGATCTAGAGGAGAAACTATGCACTAGAGGAGAGGGTGGCACGTGGCTGAAAATCAAGTGCAAAAACCATAAAACCTCTAGTATATATAAGAGGAAGATAGGAGGAGGCTTGGCGCAAGGGACAAGCCCTCTAGGCTTCGGCCGAAGTGGGAGGAGAGGAGGAATCCTCCTCCAATCCTAGTAGGACTAGGACTCCTCCTTATTTTGGTCTTTTTGCCTTTTCCACCTTTTTCTCTTTGGGCTTTTCTTCCCAGCTGCATGGGCCTTATGTGGGACTTCCACCAGCCCACTAAGGGCTAGTATTCACCCTCCCACAGCCCATGTAGCCTCTTGGGTCAAAATATCCCTCCCGATGGTCTCCCGGTACACTACCGCCACTCCTGGTACACTACCGATGAGCTCGAAACTTTTCCGGTGACCAAAACAGGACTTCCTATATATCAATCTTTACCTCCGGACCATTCCGGAGATCCTCTTGACGTCCGGGATCTCATACAAGACTCCGAACAACCTTTGGTCACCATGATGCACAACTCTATACTACCGAAACGTTACCAAACCTTAAGTGTGTAGACCCTGCGGGTTCGAGAACTATGTAGACATGACCGAGACACCTCTACGGTCAATAATCAATAGAGGGACTTGGATGCCCATATTGGTTCCTACATATTCTACGAAGATCTTTATCGGTCGAACCTCTATGTCAAGGATTCAGTTAATCCCGTATGATGTTCCCTTTGTTCTTGGGTATGTTACTTGCCCGAGATTCGATCGTCGGCATCTCCATACCTAGTTCAACCTCGTTACTGGCAAGTCTCTTTACTCATTCCATAATATACGACCCCGTGACTAACACTTAGTCACATTGCTTGCAAGGCTTATTGTGATGTTGTCCATCATATGCTACGTTTGTAGTTTGGGTCTTGTCCATCACATCATTCTCCTAATGATGTGATCCCGTTATCAAATGACATCACATGTCAATGGCTAGGAAACCTTGACCACCTTTGATCAACGAGCTAGTTCACTAGAGGCATACTAGGGACAAAGTGTTGTCTATTTATCCACACATGTAATGTGTTTCCAATCAATACAATTATAGCGTGGATAATAAGAAATTATCATGAACAAGGAAATATAATAATAAACACTTTATTTATTGCCTCTAGGGCATATTTCCAACAAAAACATGGAGATCTATTGAATGGTTTGGCTGAGCATCGAGGACGTCCACATAAGAGGAGCAGCGCCGAAATCAAGGAGTTGTTGTCTAACTGGGAACAGTGCCCCATGCCGAGAAAGATGGAAAAGGCATCGGAGCCACTGCTGAAGGTATGGAAAACGAGGTGTGTTTTATGGGACTTGGAGTACTAGCATAATCACGACACGCCTCATTGCCTTGATCAAATGCATATCACGAAGAATGTCCTCAAGAGCTTTCTTGGCACACTGATGAACATGCCAAAGAAGACCAAGGATGGGACAAAGGCAAGGAAGGACTTGGAAGATTTGGAGATCAAGACAGATCTCCACATGCCCCGTAAAAAGTCGACGGAGGAAAAGGAGACGGAGGCGGCACCAAGGGGCAGAAAAGTCAACAAGAAGGAGGAGAATTGCCCCCTTCTTGCTTCACCTTAAGTGCGAAGGAGATCGATCAATTCATCAAGTGCCTTACGGGAATCAAAGTCAGTTTCGGTTACTGTGGGAAGATAAGCAGATTTCTAGACACCAAGAAGAAAAGGTTCAGCGGGATGAAGTCTCATGACTGTCACGTGATGATGACGCAGATACTCCCGATTGTCATTAGAGGGATAATGGAGAAGCACATCCATGACACGCTTATTGGTCTTTGCAACTTCTTCGATGTTATCTCTTGTCCATAAGTGTGAAGCAGCTCCGAAGGCTACATGAAGAGATCATTGTCATACTATGTGAGCTTGAGATGTACTTCCCGCCCGCGTTCTTTGATGTCATGGTGCACCTGTGTGTCCACATCATGGACGGCATCATCGACCGTTCTCCTCATAATAGAAGCACTTAGTCTCGGGTTTGGGTTCAACCTTTGGTTTCTTCACTAGAGTGACAACTGGCTTGCCATTCATGAAGTTTCCCTTCTTTCCCTTGCCCTTCTCGAAACTAGTGGTTTTACTAAGCATCAACACTTGATGCTCCTTCTTGATTTCTACCTTTTTGGTGTCAAACATCGCGAATAGCTCAGGGATCATCTTTTCCATCCCTGGCATATTTATATTTCATCATGAAGCTCTAGTATCTTTGTGGCAGTGAATTGGAGAACTATATCAATCACTATCTTATCTGGAAGATTAACTCCCACTCGATTCAAGCGATTGTAGCACCCAGAAAATCTGAGCACATGCTCACCGATTGAGCTATTCTCCTTCATCTTTGCAAGCAAAGAATCTTGTTGGAGCTCTCATACCTCTCAACACGGGCACGAGCCTTGAAATCCAATTTCAGCTCTTGGAACATCAGATATGCTCCATGGCGTTCAAAATGCATTTGGAGCCTGAATTCTAAGCCGTAATGCATGACGCAGTAAACTATCAAGTAGTCACCAGGACGTGCCTGTTAGATGTTCACAACATCCACAGTCGCCGCTTGGGAGGTGGCGCACGAAGCGGTGCATTAAGGACATAAGTCTTCTGTGCAGCAAATGAGGACAATCCTCTAATCACGGACCTAGTCCATATAATTGCTACCATCATCTTTCAACTCTATTTTTCTCTAGGAACGTATCAATAACACAGGGGAGCTACAGCACGAGCTATTGATGTACAACATAATTTTGCAAAGATAACTTAGACTGTGTCCATGACAATGAGTTCAGTTAATCATATTACCAAAGAACTCCCACTCAAATCAACATCCTTCGGTTGTCTAAGTGTGACATGATCCAAATCAACCAACCCAAGTCGATCATCACGTGAGATGAGGTGGTTTCAATGGTGAACATCTCCAAGTTGATCATATCTACTATATGACTCATGTTCGACCTTTTGGTCTCTTGTGTTCCGAGGCCATGTCTGTACATGATAGGCTCATCAAGTTTAACTCGAGTGTTCTGCATGTGCAACACTGGCTTGCACCCATTGCATGTGAATGTAGAGTTTATCACACCCGATCATCACGTGGTGCTTCGAAACAACGAACTTTCGCAATGGTCTATAGTCGGGAAGAATATAATTTTATCTTGAAGTTTTAGTGAGGGATCACCTTATAATGCTCCCATCGTCCTAAGCAAAATAATATGCATAAAAGGATTAACATCACATGCAAATCATAAGTGACATGACATGGCCAAGAACTTGTGCTTTTGATCTCCATCTCAAAAGCACCGACATGATCTCCATCGTCACCGGCATAACACCATGATTTCCATCATCATGATCTCCATCATTATGTCTCCATCGGGGTTGTCGCACCCACCATGCTTGTACTACCATCGCTACTGCTTAGCGATAAAGTAAAGCATTACATAGTCCTTAATGATTGAGATGTAGGTCATACAATAATTAAAGACAACCCTATGCCTCCTTCCGGTTGTCGTACTCATCGACATGCAATTAAAATAGTCTATACAAAACATTATCATCTCATACATCACATATATCTCATCATGTCATTGGCCATATCATATCACAACATACCCTGCAAAAACAAGTTAGACATCCTCTAATTGTTGTTGCATGTTTTACGTGGCTGCTATGTGTTTCTAGCAAGAACGATTCTTACCTACGCAAAACCACAACGGTGATAGACAAATTGCTATTCAACCTTCTCAAGGACCGCCTTTGTCGAATCCGATCTAACTAAGGTGGGAGAGACAGACACCCACCAACCATTTTTATGCAACAAAGTCACATGTCAGCCGATGGAACCGGTCTCTCGTACGTGTACGAGTAAGGTTGGTCCGGGCCACTTCATCCCACAATACTGCCGAATCAAGAAAAGACCAAGGGAGGAAGCAATCTGAGCATCAACACTCACCAATTCCTTTGTGTTCTACTCGTGATCCCATCTGTGCATAGACCTAGCTCATGATGCCACTGTTCGGGAACGCCGCATGGGAAATAAAAAGAATTCCTACGCATATGCAAGATTTGTCCATGGTGATGAGCATATATGAGAGGGAGAGTGGATCTACATACCCTTGTAGACTGCTATCCAAATCACAAGCCATCCCGCGATCTAATCACAATATAGCGCCGAACCGATGACACCTCCGCGTTCAACACACGTACAACTTGATGACGTCTTTGCCTTCTTGATCCATCAAGAGGGGCGAAGTAGTAGATGAGTTCCAGCAGCACGGCGACGTGGTGATGGTGGTGGTGAAGAACAATCTCCACAGGGCTTCGCCAAGCACAACAGAAACTATGATGGAGGATAATATGGAGGGGCGGGGATGCCGACACATGACTTGGGGAAATCTTGGTTTGGGTCCTCGGCGTCTGGCCCCAAACGCCAGGATCCCTGGCGTTTGGTCCCTGGCCTCCACAAAAATCCTTTTTTCACTTTCCTAAAGCCTTGTGGGCTTTACCTCTTGGCGCAAATAAAGTGTTCTTGTACCCGAACTGTCGGGACCCCGATCCTAGGCCATAAGAATCCAGCCTGTAACACATCACATCACTTTGCGGTCTCACACACGGTTATCTCCATTGCTGCCACCTTACCTGGGCCGGGACCATTTGCGTCTTTTGACTCACGTATGTGAATGTGTCGCTAGCATTCAAATGTCAAAGAACCCGGGCCGACATGACTAGTCGTAGAACCCAAGTGACACATCTATACAGGGACAGGCATACGTAACCCAGCAATGCAGGTGTCGATCTCTAGCGTGTGTAGATGAGTCATAGCAAGATACAAGGACTCCATTATGCCGTGGGACATAAATGTCATCATTGCACGTAGACGAGTTGTAGCAGGCTACAGGGACTCCATTACACTGCGAGACATTTCCCCGAAGGGACAGACACAACAGCAAAGAAGGATACACGCCGGTCAATCAATGTGTCCGGAGTAGTAGCAAGCTACCAAGGCTCAGTGGAAGCACAAAGAGGCATTTCCCCGTAAAGAGTACTACTAAAGGCACGCAACTAGGTGTCGAATCCCATACATATCGTTGCATGTCACACGTACGCACGACATGCCCGATATGCATAGATACAACTATGGCATCATAACATAACCATACAACATTACAACATTTATTTAGAAGGCTCGGAAGAGCCAACACAATAAGATGTTACAAGCAGGGGTCACAAGACCTAACATTCAGAGCATTCAAACAAACAAGCGGAAGTTAAACATGTCTGGGTACAGACATCTACAAAAGTGGCTAGAGGAGCCTGAAAAGCTACAATGACCCTGCCAAAGGAACCAGACCTCTGTCTGGGATTCCCAAGCTAATCCGGTCAACATCGAACTTCACGTTGTAAATACTACTAATGAGACTGACGTCTCCTCTACAAAAACATAAATTAAGCAAACATGAGTATGAGGGTACTCAGCAAGACTTACATCAGAACTAACTACATATGCATCAGTATCAATGAAGGGGTTTGTGGAGTTTATTGCAGCAAGCCAACTTTGACTCTTGGCTAACCTGTACTACGACTACAAGTGATTTCTTTAAGGTGGGATAGCGCACACGAGTCCACATATTCACCTATCAATACACCACTATGGATCCACTCTTGTCTCCCTACGAGAAGGCCATCCATAGCACTCACGCTTATATTGCGTATTTTAGAAGTATCAATTTCACTTATCTATGAACCAGATAAGCAATCCAAGTAGTCCATATCCGAGGACACGACTATTCGAATAGATTCATAACCCTGCAGGGGTATACTTCTTCACACACGCTCTCGCCACTTATCACCATATGCACGTCATGCATCTCGGCAACCTTCAAGCGGAAGCACTGGTATGGGCGTCGGCCACGACCGTCAATCACACAAGGTCCTAGTCCAGGTTTATCGCCTATTTGAGACTAAACCCGCACGGAAGTCCGGCCGAAGTTTCCGCTACGGCCCCAAACGATGTGCGCAGGGTTCCCAAGCCCACCATTCGGGTGACCCTTGGTACATCGTGCCACTACCTACCGCGTCATAACCCACCCCTAGGGTCAGTACTATGCACGGCCTCCAGCATACTATAAACACCAGAAACTACTTGTAACTCCTGGACCAAGGACTAAGCGATTGATAAGTCAAGCGGGGTCATATTTCAGGGCCCAGTATGTGGTAGTATCTTGTCTTGGAGAACATACACAAAACTCAGTTCTTAAGGACGGTCCCAATGAGACAACCCGCCATGTACTCCTACATGACCTCTCATCGCTACGTTTACCAAATCTTGTTCACACACTTAGCTCTTACATGGTAGGACATGAACATTGCCATTCTGATTCATCACCCAGATGGATCAAACCCGACACAACACGACTCTAAGCATAGTAGACATGATAAGCAAACATGGATGAGTAAGCACAACAAGGCTCAAGCAGTTGCTACTCATGCTAAGTGGTTTCAACTATTTACTGTGACAACTATAGGTCATGCAAAGGAATGGGATCAACTACCGAGAACATGTAATAGTTGAATCGTCGTTGTCCGAATGCAATAAAAGAGAGCAGGAGCGAGAGAGTGGGTTCATATCAGTATGCTCAAGGGGGGTTGCTTGCCTGACAGTCCTGAAGATAAAACTTCTCTTCATTAGTGTTAACGGTCACATCGTCGGAACCATCATCTACCGAGAAGGAACAACCACCGGCAAACAAGAAAGGTACACTTCAATGCAATGCAACAACCATGATGCATGATATGACAAGTTAAGATACTGAATTAACCTAGAGGAATAATTAGCCAAGTTAATTGAAGTGGAATTCAAACAAGTTTGAATTCCAACTCCAAATGATATTTCCTATATTGCCCTAATCATAGAATGTCCTACTTTGTGATGTTAACTTGTTCAAACATGCATGATCATGGCATAAACAGATTCATTGGATTTTTCTGATCATTTTTCATATATAAATTATTTTCATCTGAGTTACGGTTGAATATCTAGGATTTTTTAGAAGTTTTAAACATTTTCTGGAATTTCCTGAATTGATTTTTAATACAGAAAATATTAACTGCATCAGCATTACATCAGGCTGACGTCAACGGGTCAACCGTGTCGGGCCCAGGTCAAACCTGACCAGTGGGGTCCACTGGTTAATGACCCAGGGGTTAATCTCGCGCTGACTAGGGTTTGACCCGCTCCTGGGGCCCACTACTAGAGGTTAGGGAGGGGGGGGGGTTCATTAGCGGCTAATTAAGCCCTAATGGCCGGCCAGGTTAGTGCTCTCTAGAATTTCGCTGATGGCGACCAAAACCACGGCGGCCGGGCACCGAAGGGGCCGTGGGGTCGCCGGAGTAGTGGCCGGCGACGAGGTGTGCGACGGCGGCGGCTCGGGCATGAGAGGGATCTAGCTAGGAACGCGCTCGACGACAGGAAGAGAGGGGAGAGGAAGAGGATCTCACAGGGAGCTAGGAGGGAGGCTCAACAGGCTCGGGGAGGCGCTCGGGTGGCCGAATCGATGCCGGCGATCTCCTGCTCCCGAGGTTGAAGACGACGGCATCGAGGCGCTGCGGTGCTTCCAGCGTCGCTTGGATCCATGGGGAGGTCATGGGGCAGCAGGGAGGCTCAAGGCCGCGGCTACGGTCTAGGGGGAGGCACTGGATACGTGGGCGGCGACAACGAGCTCGAGCAGGGCTCGGCCATGGCGGGAGAAGGCGAGAGAGCGAGGGGAGGGAAAGATGGAGCGGTCGGCAGGATCCAAACGACGCTCTGGGTCTATCCCCTTGCCAGCGTGACGAGAAGGAGGCCAGGCAGGCAGGAGGCGTGGCGCCCTATCCTTCATCGCCGTGCCCTCATCTCCTCTGCCTACTGGCAGAGGTAGACGGTGACTGGCAGATGGGCCAGTTGGGCCAGCCTGTTGCCGGGCCTCTGGTGAGATCTCTCTCTCACTCTCTTTTCTTTTTATTTTAGTTTATATTTTCTATTTCCTGCTTTCTATTTAATTTTGTTTGGGCAAAACTATAAAGCCAAAATTCCCAAAATTATTTGTGGGGTATATTTGGAATATTTCCAAACTACTCAAAAAGTTTCAGAAAAATTGAAGCAACTAAAATATTTTCAATGCTTTATTAGTGATTTTCAGAAATTTCCTAATTTATTTAATTTGCCAAAATAATTGTTAATAAATAATTCACCCCTGATATGTTGTTGCCAATATTTATCAAAGAGGGGGAACATTTTTGAAGAGCATTTTGGATTCACTCAATTATCTTAATAGTTTAACCTATTTGAATTTTATCTGTGCTAGGGTTTGATCACCCCCATTTCAAATTAATTTGAATTTAAACATGATGACATGATGCACATGCTTATGTTGATGCAAACAATTTCAAGCAAATTCTAGGGCTGTGACACGAACATTTCGGGAAATATCCAAAATCTCTTCTGGTGAATTCCGAAACCCTTCCGGAGACCAAACACTATTATTCCATATATCAATCTTTACCTCCAGACTATTCCGGAGCTCCTCGTCATGTCCGGGATCTCATGCGGGACTACGAACAACTTTCAGTCACCAACATAATGACTCAACTATACTTATATCATCACCAAACGTTAAGTCTATAGACCCTGCGGGTTCGAGAACTATGTAGACATGACCGAGACACCTCTACGGCCAATAACCAATAGCAGGACCTGAAGCATTGGTTCCTACATATTCTACAAAGATCTTTATCAGTTGAACCACTATGTCAAGGATTCAGTTAACACCGTATGAAGTTCCCTTTGTTCATCGGTATGTTACTTGCCCGAGATTTGATCATCGGTATCTCCATACCTAGTTCAATCTCGTTACCGACAAGTCTCTTTACTTGTTTGTTAATACAATATCTTGTGGCTAACTCTTTAGTCACTTTGCTTGTAAGGCTTATTGTGATGTTGCATTACCGAGTGGGCCTCAGATACCTCTTTGTCACACGGAGTAACAAATCCCAGTCTTGATCCATGCCAACTCAACAGACACCCTTGGAGATACCCGAAGAGCACCTTTATAGTCACCCAGTTACGTTGCGACGCTTGATACACACAAGGTACTCCTCCAGTGTTAGTGAGTTGCATGATCTCATGGTCATAGGAATAGATACTTGACCTGTAGAAAACAATAGCAATAAACTGACAAGATTATATGATACATTTATAGTTTGGGTCTTGTCCATCACATCATTCTCCGAATGATGTGATCCCATTATCAAATGACAACACATGTCTATAGCTAGGAAACCTTAACCATCTTTGACCAACGAGCTAGTTTACTAGAGGCTTACTAGGGACACTTTGTTGTCTATGTATCCACATATGTGTCTGAGTTTCCAATCAATACAATTATAGCATGGATAATAAAACATTATCATGAACAAGGAAATATGATAATAACTAATGTATTATTGCCTCTAGGGCATATTTCCAACAATTAGGGGGTACTCACCTATTCAAAATATGCCCTAGAGGCAATAATAAAGTGGTTATTATCATATTTCCTTGATCATGATAATCATTCATTATCCGTGCTAGAATTGTATTGACCGGAAACTTAAATACATGTGTTGATATATGAACAACACCGTGTCCCTAGTGAGTCTCTTCTAGACTAGCTTGTTGATCAAAGATGGTTAAGGTTTCCTAACCATTGACATGATTTGTCATTTGATAACGGGATCACATCCTAAGGAGAATGATGTGATGGACAAGACCCAACTGTAAGCATTGCATTCGATCGTATCACTTAGTTTATTTCTACTGCTTTCTTCATGTCAAGTATCTATTCCTAAGACATGAGATCATGCAATTCCCTGACACTAGAGGAATGCCTTGTGTGAATCAAACATCACTTCATAATTGAGTGATCATAAAGGTACTCTACAAGCATCTTCAAGGGTGTCACTACGTGTGACAGAGAGGTATCTCTAGGACCTCTCGGTAATACAACATCACAAGAAGCTTGCAAGCAATATGACTAAGGAGTTAGTCATGTGATCTTGTATTATGGAACGAGTAAAGAGACTTGTCGGTAACGAGATTGAACTAGGTATGGACCAACGGTCAAATCTCGGGCAAGTAATATACTGATGGACAAAGGGAACTACATACAAGATTGACTGAATCCTTGACATCGTGGTTTGACCGATAAAGATCTTCATGGAATATGTAGGAACCAATGTTGGCATCTAGGTCCCGCTATTGGTTATTGACCAAAGAGGTGTCTCGGTCATGTCAGCATGATTATCGAATCCGTAGAGTCTGCATGCTTAACATTCAATGACGATATTGTATTATTGAGTTATGTATGTTGGTGACTGAATGTTGTTCAGAGTCCCAGATGAGATCCCGGACATGACGAGGAGCTCCAAAATGGTCTAGAGGTAAAGATTCATATATGGAAAGTTGGTATTCGGGTTCCAAAAATGTTCTAGGATTTACCGAGTTTTCGTCTAGAATGCCGGAAGGGTTCTAGGGGTCCATCGGGGAGGTCTAGTTGCCACGGAGGGCCCCTTGGGCTGAGAGGGGAGGGACACCATCCCCTGGTGGGCTGGGTCCCCCACCTTCCCGAGGCCCATGTGGCCAAGGGTGGGAAACCTTAGGGTGGCTATCGCCCCCTTGCCTTGGGGACCAAGGCAGCCCCCTAGGGAGTCGCCCCACCCCTAGGGGAAACCCTAGAGGGTTTGCCCCTCCCTTTCCCCTATATATAGTGGAGGAGAGGGAGGGAAGCTGCACCCAAGCTCTAGGTGCAGCCCTCCCTCTCTTCCTATCCCGTTTTCTCCTCCGATCACATCTACGGTAGCGCTTGGCAAAGCCCTGCTGAGATTGCTCCACCGCCACCACTGCCACACTGTTGTGTTGTCGGAGAACTCATCTACTAGTCCACCCTCGCTCGTTGGATCGAGGAGGTGGAGAGGTATCGAGTTACATGTGTGATGAACGTGGATGTGTTGTCTGTTCCTCGCTTGATCGGGATGGATCGCGATTGGATCGTGAAGACGTATGACTACATCAACCATGTTTTAATGCTTCTGCTTAGCGATCCAACAGGGGCATCATGAGCTAGGTCTATGCATAGATGATACGCACGAGTAGAACACAAAGAAGTTGTGGGCATTGATGTTCAGACTTCTTACCTCCTTAGTCTTATCTTGATTCGGCGGTATTGTGGGATGAAGCGGCTCGGACAAACCATACGTGTCCTCGCACAAGAGACCAGTTCCACCGACTGGCATGCAACTTGTATGCATAAAGGTGGCTGGTGGGTGTCTGTCTCTCCCACTTTAGTTGAATCAGATTCGACGAAGGTGGTCCTTGTAGAAGGTTAAAAGGCAACTTTATTATCATCGTTGTGGCTTTGCGTAGGTAAGAGCGGTTCTTGCTAGTTACCCATAGCAACCACATAAAACTTGCAACAACAAAGTAGAGGACGTCTAACTTGTTTTTGCAGGTTATGTTGTGATGTGATATGGCTAGGACGTGATATGTTATGTGATGTATGAGATGATCATGTTTTGTAATAGTAATCACGACTTGATGTCAAGGAGTATGGCAGCCGGCAGGAGCCATAGGGTTGTCTTTAATTTTTTATGCCATTTGCTTTACTTTATCGTTACGAGTTAGCAATAGTTGTAGAATAAAGAGTGGGCACGACATCCACATGACGACACAATGATGGAGATCATGATGATGGAGATCATGGTTTCATGCGGGTGATGATGGAGATCATGACGGTGCCTTGAAGATGGAGATCGAAAGCATAAGATGATGATGGCCATATCATGTCACTTATTTGATGTGCATGTGATGTTTATCTTTTATGCATCTTATTTTGCTTAGGACGGTGGTAGAATTATAAGATGATCCTTCACTAAATTTCATGATAAAATTGTGTTCTCCCTAAGTATGCACCATTGCGAAAGTTCGTCGTTTCGAAGCACCTCGTGATGATCGGGTGTGATAGACTCTTCGTTCACATACAATGGGTGTAAGCCAGTTTTGCACATGCAGGATACTTGGGTAAAACTTGGCGATCCTAGCATGTACAGACATGGCCTCGGAACACAGGAGAACAAAAGGCCGAACATGAGTCATATAGTAGATACGATCAACATGGCGATGTTCACCATTGAACCCACCTCATCTCACGTGATGATCGAACTTGGGTGGGTGGATTTGGATCATGTCACACTTAGACAACCTGAGGGGTGTTGATCTAAGTGGGAGTTCATTCAGAATTTGATCAACTGAACTAATTATCATGAATGTAGTCAAAATGTCTTTGCAAATTATGTTGTAGATCAATTGCTCGTGCAATAGCTCCCTTGAATTTTAATGTGTTCATAGAGAAAGCTAAGCTTAAAGATGATGGAAGTAACTATGTGATGATCGAACTTGGGTGGGTGGATTTGGATCATGTCACACTTAGACAACTTGAGGAGTGTTGATTTGAGTGGGAGTTCATTCGTAATTTGATTAACTGAACTTATTATCATGAACATAGTGAAAATGTCTTTGAAAATTATGTTGTAGATCAATGTCTCGTGTGGTACCTCCCCTGAATTTTAATGTGTTCCTAGAGAAAGCTAAGCTTAAAGATGATGGAGGTAACTATGTGGACTGTAACATCCCAAAATTCCATTTTGGAATGTTATGAAATATAGTTATGCATCATCATCATCATTGCTTGAATACATGTAATAGTTGAAATGCCCTTTCTGAAATTCTGAAAGCCCTTTCTACTTTTAGTGTGCTTCTTTCACCTAATTGAAATTCTTGGTAAAAAGTTCAAATAAGAGAGGAGGAACATGACACTCCACACCAGGACCTAATTGGTGATTTATTCGGTGAGCCCCCCATCCATCCGATCTGAATCCTACGGCTAGGATTAGAACGGGTTAAGTCTCGAACCAGTATCCTCTTTTGATCGGTCGACCGCCCGTAGCACCCGCACGCACGCGCTAGCCATCCACTCACAGGTCGCCACGTAGCCCCTGGCCGACCGTTAGTTTAGTTTTTTTTCGGGTTTTTTCCAGAAACAGAATGTTTTAGAAATTTGTTTTGCTTATATCTTTTTATATGTTTAATGTTTTTAGTTAATTCTTTTTGCAATAGCTCAATTATTTCATGTAGTTTCACCCTAAAGTTTTAGATTTTAAATTTGAACTCTAAAATTTGAATTGAATCAAATTTGCTCAAATCACTCAAATCTGAATAACTAGAGTTTAAAAATAGATTTGGATATGAATCTTTTTGCTACTACTTGGTATTAGTTAGGACTATCATATTGGTTAGTTTGAGGATTTTTAGGATGAATTTGCTTAGTGTTCTAGATATAAACAGATTCTGCCTAGTAGTTAGTATAGTTTAGTTAATTTAGTTTTTAGTTAGTTTAAATCAGATTTAGTTATAATTGTTTTAGTAGGTTCTATTACTTAAACATTAGGTGTTCTACTTTATCTTAATAAAAATATTCATTTGCTTAGTTTTGTACTTAATATCATAGGAATCTCAATTCATTTTCAACTAGGTATAATTTGTTATAAAACAAACTAGTTTAGTAATAGATTCTTTTTAACAGAGTTTGAATAATTAAATTCTGTTTTCTAAGACAAGTTATTAGTAAATTATTTTCTGTTAGGAAAATGTTTTACTAATAAAAATATAGTTTAACTCACTATATGTTTAGTAAACTCTAGCCACTCCATGTAGTAGTGTTTAACCAAACTTTTAAAACTTTACTAAAGTTTTTCTCAACAAAACTTTAATGAATTTAATTCTGTTATTAATAAAATATTTTATTGTTTTCTTGCTGTCAACTATTGTTTTGTTAATACAAATAGTTTTGTTATGTTAGAAGTGTTTTACCCATCACCTTTTTGAAAACAAAACTTTGTGTGTTTTCTTGCTTCTGATTTGTGCACTGTTTTGTTTGGATTGTTTACCAGTTCATTACTGAGTTTGTGAGTTACTTTATTTTGTTATATGCTTATTGAGTGCTCTTGTTTGCTTCGTTGGATTATCCGGAGTGCGAGGCTTGTTACCTAGAGTCACTCACGTACGAAGATCATCAATCAGGCAAGTCACTTTGATCATCTTTACCCATGTTTTTATTGCACTAGTTCTACCATCCCCCCAATTGCATGCAAAGTAGGTAATTGGAAAATTGGTTACTGTTGTAGTATCATGTGGTAGGTACCCCCTCAACCCTTGACACATTGGCCCCAGGAAACGTTGTTTTACATTTTGCTATGCTACTAGTAGACGGGGTTGGTTGTGTAATTCATGAGAGTTGTGAGATTAATTACAAGACCTACATAATGATCAAGACTTCAAGACTCCGAGTTTTCAACATACCTCTGGGTGGATGATGGTTGAACGGCACCCTGGAGAAACTAGTGGATTTGCCTAGGTGTTGCTGGAGATGGCCAGTATTCACGCGGAAAGTCCATGCAGGCACAAAGAGATGGATGGATGCTTCAAGACCCAAGGCTTACCTGCATAGCCACAAGTCATTATGGGCTCTGGCTTGGTTGGATATCATGGTGACCCTAGACAGGCGGTGCTACGAGATGTAGAAGAACGGTAGGAAAGGATGGGCACCGACAGAGTCGCAGGGAAACCCTTTGGAAGACCATGTTTTGGTCATCCGTTTCTCAAACACCCTGAAGTGCGAGAAATCAAACGGAGGCGACCAAATCTTGTGGGGAACGTGTGCAAAACTCTGCAGAGTACTCAACCTAATCGTTTAGCCGTGTCCACGGTCATGGATGACTTGAGCCAAAGGAACTGAAACTTCCGGAACCCTCAACACTATTAATATGATGATGTGGGTATTAATAACTTGGGTATGAGAATTGGTTGGTGGAACCATCTCATTAAACAACCAACTTAGTAATAATTTTGCTTAGCCCTCTCTTGATGTAGGAAAAATTGGCTTTACGCAAAAACTTATTACCCCACCTGCCATATATGCATATAGATTAGATGATTATCTTTTCACCCCTCTCTTGTGACTTTGCCGGCATATTCAATATGCTGACCTATATGGCTGCAACGTATCATGTTGCAGAGTACTTTTCCGACCAGGAGTGAGGATACGCTCTACGCTCGGTGAGATGCCCTTGGAGTCAGATGGACTCACCTACCTTCGATGCTTCCGCAAGATTTTAGATAGTCTCATGAGTTGGCCTTTAGCCACTTTGTAATCTTTATTGTAATAAAGGACTCGATATGAGATTTACGATTAATATAATGCTGTGTGATTTCCCTTTGATATATACATTGATGTACCGTGTGTGTACCAGCATGATCTTGGGATGGTACGGAAACACCGGAGATTCGACCTTTCAGGTCGGGTCGCTACAGAAATGGTATCAGAGCACACACTGACCGTAGGATTGGAAAGCCTTAGGACTTATTTCTCTTTGTATTTAAAATTCTTATACTCTCATCTACTCATTTCTGACTCCTCTCCGATTATTTCAAAATTTATAGATGGCCACCTTCATCCCAGTGTTGATCACGGAGTTTTGCCAGCCTGACGCAACGATCCCCTTTGGTAAGGAGCTGATGAGGATCGTCAAGTACGTAAGGATTGCTTTGCCGAGCATCACCGGGACTCCTATCATGTCCTTTCCACAAGATGGACGCTACAAGATCGAGGTGCACATTCCAGGGAAGACCTTTGGGAATCGGAAGGAACCCATCGACTTCAAGTTTGTGGCACCCAGCTGGATACTTGGAAGAGACATGGCCATTCATCATGCCTTTGGACGTATTCAGGAGGAATACAGAGGTGGAACCATTTCACCAGGACTCAACGTGGTTTGTCGCAGAGATGCCAATGGAAACATCATAACCACTCCCACTGCAGACACCACCATTTCCTATATCCAGACCCTGGAGACTCACATCAGGACTCTGGAGCTTCGAGTTTGTGCAGATACGAAGACAATCAAGAAACTGATGAACTGTGAGATTGACCTCGAAGCTGACTTACGGGAAGCCGAGTACGAGCATGAGTATGAGGTGAAGGTTCACTCGCATCGCCACTTTGGAGGAACAGATGGACATGGGTGAAAATCTTCATCCTGAGGGAGACTTGGCTCCTTTCATCAGCGATGATGATGACTATGAGGAGAGCACCACTGGAGGAGGCTCAGTCATCATGTACTTCTGAGGAAAACTATAGTCATGCCCCCATGTATCTTTTATTTTCAACATTAAAAGCGTAGGTCGATGTTTAGTTTGATGGAGATTTGTATCTCGATGTTTGACCTTGATTGAATAAATGAATGAGTGTTTGGTGTGATATGTTTGTTGCATTGCATATGGGTAGTGAATTTCCTATTTTAGGCCCTTGTTCTATTCTAATTCTCACCCCTCTGAAAAAACAGCAAGATGCCTCCACGACGTGAGTCCGACTTCACCTTCCCGCCGAAACTCACGCAACTCCTTCAGCAGCAGAATGCACTGATGCAGCTATTGATCCAGAATCAGACCAACAACCAGAACAACAACCACCACCATCCACCTCAGGCTGACAATCTCACCCGTTTTCTGAGGTTGAACCCTCCAACTTTCTCCAGCAGCACTGAGCCCATTGTGGCAGATGACTGGCTTCATAAGATGGAGAGAGAACTCGTCACCGCTGGATGTACTGATGCTGAGAAAGTGCGCTTTGCCGCACATCAACTCAAAGGACCAGCAGCTTCATGGTGGGAGAACTACACCACCACCTATCCTATTACCGATGTAACTTGGGAACAGTTCAAGCAAGCTTTCCGCACCGCACATGTCTCAGCTGGAGCTATGAGTCTGAAGAAGCGCGAGTTTCGCAACTTGCGCGAGGGTAACCGTTCCGTGGCCCAGTACGTGGACGACTTCAGCACATTGGCTCGTTATGCACCAGGAGACGTAGCCGATGATGCGGCCAAGCAGGAGAAGTTTCTGGAAGGACTCAATGATGAGTTGACCATGCAGCTGGTAGTGGCTACCTTCAACAACTACCAAGAGCTGGTGGACAAGGCCCTCATCTTGGAGGGAAAGCAACAACAAATTGAGAACCGCAAGAGGAAGTATACTTAGGGGAAGTTTAACTCTGGAGCTCATCAGAAGCCCCGCTACTCCCCGTACTCAGGAAATACCGGATCAGGTACCGGTAAGTTTGGAAGGCACACTCATGCTGTGCACAATCATGGAGACCACAACCCTGGAGGAAATGGGAATGCCCGTCCCAACCATGGCAACTTCAAGAATGACAATGGGAATGGGAACAACAACCAGCACCGTCACGCTCCTACTCAGAAGGATCTGAGCCACATCACCTGTTTCAAGTGCCAGAAGACAGGGCACTATGCTACTGAATGTCCCCAGAGCAAGCAGGGAAATGGAAACGGCAACTCCGCAGCCAAGAAGCCAAATCCGTTTCCTCGTGCCCAGGTGAACCACCTCGACATGGAAGAAGTCTATGATCAACCCGAGACTGTGGTTGGTAAGTTTTTACTGCATTCACGTCCAGTTACAGTACTTTTTGATTCCGGAGCAACTCATTCATTCATATCAAGGGTAGTTGTGGATAAATATGGTTTGCCCACCAAAACCCTTAGTCAGCCCATTAAGGTCAGTTCCCCAGGAGGTATGATGATGGCAAGGATAGGATGCCATGCCCTGAAACTTCACACACCGACCTCATCGTCTTAGAATCCCAGGGATTGGATGTAATCCTAGGCATGGATTGGATGACCAAGTATGAAGGAAATCTTGATTGCCCTAGCAAGTCTGTTTCACTCACCACCCCGGAGAACAAGAGGATTAAGTATGTATCCCGATGCACACGTATGAGTGCTCAGTTAAATTCCCTCACAGGAGTTGTTCAGGAGGAAGTACCTGTGGTAAAAGACTTTCCGGATGTATTTCCGGAAGAATTACCAGGCATGCCACCAGATAGGGAGATTGAGTTCCTAATAGAGCTACAACCAGGGGCAGCCCCAATTTCCAAGAGACCCTATCGTATGCCCGCAAATGATCTGTTGGAAATCAAGAAGCAGATCAAGGAGTTATTGGACAAGGGGTATATTCGCCCAAGTTCTTCACCTTGGGGAGCCCCAATACTTTTGGTGGAGAAGAAGGATAAAACCTTGAGGATGGTAGTCGATTATCGTGCCTTGAACTAGGTGACTATCAAGAACAAGTATCCTCTGCCGATGATTAATGACTTGTTTGATCAGCTAGTAGGCGCCAAAGTATTCTCCAAGATCGATCTTCGATCAGGGTATCACCAACTGAAGATTCGTGAACAGGATATACCCAAAACAGCTTTCACCACAAGGTATGGCTTGTATGAGTATACTGTCATGTCCTTTGGTTTGACTAATGCTCCTGCCTACTTCATGAATTTGATGAACAAAGTGTTTATGGAATATTTGGACAAGTTTGTCGTGGTGTTCATCAATGACATTTTGATATTCTCCAAGAACGAGGAAGAACACAAGGAACATTTGCGTTTAGTTCTGGAGAAGCTGAGAGAGCATCAGTTTTATGCCAAGTTCAGCAAATGTGAATTTTGGCTGACGGAAGTCGGATTCCTTGGACATGTTATTTCCGGAGATGGAATAGCAGTGGACCCCGCTAAGGTTGAAGCCGTCACCGAGTGGAAGTCACCCACCTCAGTTAAGGAGATCCGCAGTTTCCTCGGACTAGCCGGATATTACCGGAGATTCATTGAGAATTTCTCAAAGATTGCGAAACCCATGACGGAGTTGTTGAAGAAAGAGTCTAAGTATATTTGGACCGAGGAATGTGAAGCCAGTTTCCAGGAGTTGAAGAAACGTTTGGTCACAGCCCCAGTGTTGATTTTCCCAATATTCGGAAGGATTTCCAGGTTTATTGTGATGCTTCACGTCAAGGACTTGGAGGAGTACTCATGCAAGATGGAAAGGTTGTAGCTTATGCATCTAGACAACTACGACCACATGAGTTGAATTATGCCACCCATGATTTGGAACTAGCAGCCGTAGTGCACGCACTCAAGACCTGGAGACATTTCCTTATCAGAAATAGTTGTGATGTTTACACTGATCATAAGAGCCTGAAATATATCTTCACGCAGAAGGAGTTGAACCTCAGACAGAGGAGATGGTTAGAGTTAATCAAGGACTATGACATGAGATTACACTACCATCCAGGTAAGGCAAATGTGGTAGCAGATGCCTTGAGTCGGAAAACTTATGGAACCACACTCACAGCGGGAGGATTACCCCAAGAGTTAGCCAATGATCTTAGAGAGCTCAGGCTAGAGATAGTTCCAAGCGGATATGTGGCCACACCGGAGATCCAGTCCACCTTGACCGAAAGAATTCGCGAAGCTCAGAAGACGGACAAGGAGATAGCTGAGATAAAGCAGAGAATGAAGGAAGGCAAGGCTAAAGGTTTTCGTGAGGATGAACAAGGAACTCTGTGGTTTGAGAACCACATCTATGTGACCAATAACCCAGAGCTCAGGAAGTTGATACTTCAAGAAGCCCACGATTCACCTTACTCGATACACGTAGGCAACACCAAGATGTATATGGATTTAAAGGACAGTTATTGGTGGACAGGTATGAAGAAGGATATTGCTGAACATGTTGCAATATGTGATGTTTGTCAGCGAATAAAGTCGGAACATCAGAAACCAGCAGGGTTACTCCAACCTTTGCCGATACCCGAGTGGAAATGGGAAAAGCTTGGTATGGACTTCATCACAGGACTACCCAGGACCAGTTCAGGTTATGATTCCATCTGGGTAGTGGTCGATCGCTTGACCAAGGTGGCTCATTTCATTCCAGTGAAGACCACCTATACCAGTGCTAAGCTAGCCAAGATATACATGACCAAGATCGTGTGTCTGCATGGAGTTCCGAGGAGTATCGTGTCAGATAGAGGAACACAATTTACCTCAAAGTTTTGGCATCAGTTACATGAAACTTTGGGTACAAGGCTGGAGTTCAGTACAGCTTTTCATCCGCAGACCGATGGACAGACTGAGAGAGTCAACCAGATTCTGGAAGACATGTTGAGATGTTGTGCGCTAGATTATGGATCTAGTTGGGATGACAACTTACCTTACGCAGAATTCTCATACAACAACAGTTATCAGACCAGTCTGAAGATGGCCCCTTTCGAAGCTTTATACGGAAGGAGGTGCAGAACACCGTTGACATGGGATGGTGTTGGAGACCGACAACTTTTTGGTCCCGACCTTATCCGAGATTCTGAAGAGAAAGTCAAGCTGATTCGTGACAGACTCAGGATAGCTTAATCTCGACAGAAGAGTCATGCTGACAGCAAACATAAGGAAGTGACGTATGAAGTGGGAGACCGAGCTTATCTTCGTGTGTCCCCGCTTCGAGGAATCAAGAGGTTTGGTGTTAAAGGAAAATTAGCACCCAGATTCATAGGCCCCTACAAAATTCTTGAACATAGAGGCGAAGTTGCATACAAGCTGGAATTGCCGGAAGGATTATCCGGAGTACATGATGTTTTCCATGTTTCCAAGCTGAAGAAATGCCATGCTGAGATGGCTGATATTCCCTTGAGAGACACAGTGCCCCTAGAGGCCATACAACTTGACAGTGATCTGACCTACGAGGAGAAGCCTGTCAGAATCCTCGAGACTGCCAACAGAGTTACCCGCAGCAGGATCATCAAGTTCTGTAAGGTTTTGTGGAGTCACCACACCGAGGAAGAAGCCACCTGGGAACGCGAAGAAGATCTTCGTAGAGACCATCCGCACCTATTTTCTAGCCAACCCGAATCTCGAGGGCGAGATTCATCTTAAGGTGGGTAGGTTTGTAACATCCCAAAATTCCATTTTGGAATGTTATGAAATATAGTTAGGCATCATCATCATCATTGCTTGAATACATGTAATAGTTGAAATGCCCTTTCTGAAATTTTGAAAGCCCTTTCTACTTTCAATGTGCTTCTTTCACCTAATTGAAATTCTTGGTAAAAAGTTCAAATAAGAGAGGAGGAACATGACACTCCACACCAGGACCTAATTGGTGATTTATTTGAACAATAAAAACCAGGGGTTGTTTTGAAAATATTTGCAAAAAGGATTTAAAAACAATTAGGCAATTTCTGAATATATTATTTTTTCAAATATTCAAATGACAGAATAAAAATGTTCAATAAATGGAATTTATTATTCTGTTAATTTTGATATATAATACTCCTATATCTGGAAATGTTTTGAATGCTTTTAAAGAGGTTTTACTGCTCTGAATATTAAAAAGAGTAACGGATTTGTATTTAAACGGGCCGGCCCACGGGTAGTTACTCGCGAATTCATTACGAGCCGGCCGACCGACGCGCAACCGCTGCTCTCTCTCTCGCTGACAACGGGCCCCACCCCGACCGCCCGATGACCACGCGCGGTCATCACTCACCTCGCGCGCGCGCCGCCGTCGCCGGGAATCCCGTCGCCGGATCTCTCTCTCAACTCTTCCTCGACCCCACCCGCGGCCCTATATAAGTAGCGGCCACCCCCGCACTCCATTCCCCCCGAGCCCCCTCTCTACTCGCCTGAGATGCCGCAAACCCCTCGCCGGAGCCCTGCACCGACCGAAACTCCCCACCATCGTGCCCGTCGCCTCGGACCTCCCCTCGCCTCTGCGACGACGCCATTCGTTGCCGGACGTCCGTCGCCGTCACCTGAGCCCCTCCGTTGTCTCCCTCGACCATCGGAGCACCGCCCCGACGTCCTCGCCGCTTCGGACTCGCCGGAGATCCCTCGCCGGCGACCACTTACTCGGTGAGCCCCCCATCCATCCGATCCGAATCCTACGACTAGGATTAGAACGGGTTAAGTCCCGAACCGATATCCTCTTTTGATCGGTCGACTGCCCGTAGCACCCGCACGCACACGTTAGCCAGCCACTTACAGGTCGCCACGTAGCCCCTGGCCGACCGTTAGTTTAGTTTTTTTTTCGGTTTTGTTTTTCAGAAACAAAATGTTTTAGAAATTTGTTTTGCTTATATCTTTTTATCTGTTTAATGTTTTTAGTTAATTCTTTTTGCAATAGCTCACTTATTTCATGTAGTTTCACCATGAAGTTTTAGATTTTAAATTTGAACTATAAATTTGAATTGAATCAAATTTGCTCAAATCACTCAAATCTGAATAACTAGAGTTTAAAAATAGATTTTGATATGAATCTTTTTGCTACTACTTGGTATTAGTTAGGACTATCATCTTGCTTAGTTTGAGGATTTTTAGGATGAATTTGTTTAGTGTTCTAGCTATAAACAGATTCTTCCTAGTAGTTAGTATAGTTTAATTAATTTAGTTTTTAGTTAGTTTAAATTAGATTTAGTTATAATTGTTTTAGTGGGTTCTGTTGCTTAAACATTAGGTGTTCTACTTTCTGTTAATAAAAATATTTATTTGCTTAGTTTTATACTTAATATCATAGGAATCTCAATTCATTTTCAACTAGGTATAATTTGTTATAAAACAAACTAGTTTAGTAATAGATTCTTTTTAACAGAGTTTAAATAATTAAATTATGTTTTCTAAGACAAGTTATTAGTAAATTATTTTATGTTAGGAAAATGTTTTACTAATAAAAATATAGTTTAGCTCACTATATGTTTAGTAAACTCTAGCCACTTCATGTAGTAGTGTTTAACCAAACTTTTAAAACTTTACTAAAGTTTTTCTCAACAAAACTTTAATGAATTTAATTCTGTTATTAATAAAATATTTTATTGTTTTCTTGCTGTCAACTATTGTTTTGTTAATACAAATAGTTTTGTTATGTTAGAAGTGTTTTACCCATCACCTTTTTGAAAACAAAACTTTGTGTGTTTTCTTGCTTCTGATTTGTTCACTGTTTTGTCTGGATTGTTTACTAGTTCATTACTGAGTTTGTGAGTTACTTTATTTTTTTGTATGCTTATTGAGTGCTCTTGTTTGCTTCGTTAGATTATACGGAGTGCGAGGCTTGTTACCTAGAGTCACTCACGTACGAAGATCATCAATCAGACAAGTCACTTTGATCATCTTTACCCATGTTTTTATTGCACTAGTTCTACCATCCCCCCAATTGCATGCAAAGTAGGTAATTGGAAACTTGGTTACTGTTGTAGTATCATGTGGTAGGTACCCCCTCAACCCTTGACACATTGGCCCCGGGAAACGTTGTTTTACATTTTGCTATGCTACTAGTAGACATGGTTGGTTGTGTGATTCATGAGAGTTGTGAGATTAATTACAAGACCTACATAATGATCAAGACTTCAAGACTCTGAGTTTTCAACATACCTCTGGGTGGATGATGGTTGAACGACACCCTGGAGAAACCAGTGGATTTGCCTAGGTGTTGCTGGAGATGGCCAGTATTCACGCGGAAAGGTCCACGCAGGCACAAAGAGATGGATGGATGCTTCAAGACCCAAGGCTTACCTGCACAGCCACAAGTCATTATGGGCTCTGGCTTGGTTGGATATCGTGGTGACCCTAGACAGGCGGTGCTACGAGATGTAGAAGAATGGTAGGAAAGGATGGGCACCGACAGAGTCGCAGGGAAACCCTTTGGATGACCATGTTTTGGTCATCCGTTTCTCAAACACCCTGAAGTGCGAGAAATCAAACGGAGGCGACCAAATCTTGTGGGGAACGTGTGCAAAACTCTGCAGAGTACTCAACCTAATCGATTAGCCGTGTCCACGGTCATGGACGACTTGAGCCAAAGGAACTGAAACTTCCGGAACCCTCAACACTATTAATATGATGATGTGGGTATTAATAACTTGGGTATGAGAATTGGTTGGTGGAACCATCTCATTAAACAACCAACTTAGTAATAATTTTGCTTAGCCCTCTCTTGATGTAGGAAAAATTGGCTTTACGCAAAAACTTATTACCCCACCTGCCATATATGCATATAGATTAGATGATTATCTTTTCATCCCTCTCTTGTGACTTTGCCGGTATATTCAATATGCTGACCTATATGGCTGCAACGTATCATGTTACAGAGTACTTTTCCGACCAGGAGTGAGGATGCGCTCTACGCTCAGTGAGATGCCCTTGGAGTCAGATGGACTCACCTACCTTCGATGCTTCCGCAAGATTTTAGATAGTCTCATGAGTTGGCCTTCAGCCACTTTATTGTAATCTTTATAGTAATAAAGGACTAGATATGAGATTTACGATTAATATAATGTTGTGTGATTTCCCTTTGATATATACATTGATGTACCGTGTGTGTACCAGCATGATCTTGGGATGGTACGGAAACACCGGAGATTTGACCTATAAGGTCGGGTCGCTACACGGACTGTGTCCGTAATCTGAGGATTATCCTCACGGCAGCACAAAAAGGCTTGTCCTTGATGTGCCACCCCTCCAGCGTTGTTTGTGGATGTTGTGAACGTTTGTAGGCGCGGGTTGGTGACTACTCTATAGTCAAGTGCACCATGTTGTATGGCTTAGAACGGGGATCCAAAGACATTTTGAGCACCATGGAGCATATGAGATGTGCCAAGAGCTGAAATTGGATTTTTAGGCTCATGCCCAGGTCAAGAGGTATGAATCCTTTGACAAGTTCTTTAGCTGCAAGATGAAGGAGAACATATCTGTCAGTTAACACGTGCTCAGAATGCCTGGGTACTATAACTACTTAATCCAATTGGGAGTTAATCTTCCAGATGAGGTAGTGGTTGACAGAGTTCTCCAGTCATTGCCACCTAGCTACAAGAGCTTTGTGATGAACTATAACATGCAAGTGATGGAGAAGACGATACCTGAATTATTCATGCTTAAATATGTGGAAGTAGAAATAAAAAATGAGCATCAAGTGTTGATGGTGAACAAAACCACTAATTTCAAAAAAGGCAAGGGATAGAAGGGAAACTTCAAGAAGAATTGCAAGCCAGTTGTTGCTCCTGTGAAGAAACCCAAGACTAGACCTAATCCCAAGACTGAGTGTTTCTACTGCAAGGGGACTGAGCACTAGAAGCGGTACTGCCCCAAATACCTGGATGATAAGAAGGGTGACAACGTCGGCAAAGGTATATTTGATATACATGTTATTGATGTGTACGTAACTAGCTCTCGCAGTAGTGCATGTGTTTTTGATACCGGTTAGATTGCTCATATTTGTATCTCGTAACAGGAACTACGGAATAAACGGAGGCTGGCAAAGGACGAGGAGATGATGCGTGTCAAAAATGGATCCATAGTTGATGTGATCGCATCGGCACGCTCGCCCTTTGAGTACCATCATGATTAGTTTTAAACCTAAATAATTGTTATTTGGTGTCTGCGTTGAGCATGAACATTAAATATGGATCTTGTTTATTGCGAGACAGTTATTCATTTAAATCAGAGAATACTGGTTGTTCTATTTATATGAGTAACATCTTTTATGGTCATGCACCCAATGTGAATGGTTTATTCTTGTTCAATCTCGATCGTAGTGATACACATGGGCCTAACATTGACGCCAAAAGATGCAAAGTTAATGATGATAGTACCACTTACTTGTGGCACTGCCGCTTAGGCCATATTGGTGAAAAGAGCATGAAGAAACTCCATGCTTATGGACTTTTGGAATCACTAGATTTTGAATCGCTTGATACGTCTGAACCATGCCTCATGGGAAATATGACCAAAACCCCATTTGTAGGACAACAGA
This sequence comes from Hordeum marinum, assembly GCA_022496015.1. Lineage (NCBI taxonomy): Eukaryota > Viridiplantae > Streptophyta > Magnoliopsida > Poales > Poaceae > Hordeum > Hordeum marinum. Next base: position 334,387,725 of record CM039672.1, read on the forward strand.
GCGGAGAACTAACTTTTTGAAAATCATACATACTGATATGTATGGTCCAATGAGTGTTGGGCGCGCGCTGGATATCATTATTTTCTTACCTTCACTCATGACTTAAGTAGATATGGGTATATTTAAATAACAGAACAAAAACCTAAAACTTTGAAAAGTTCAAGCAATTTCAGAGTGAAGTTCAAAATCACCGTAACAAGAAGAGAAAGTTTCTGTGATCTGATCATGGCGGTGAATATCTGATTTATGAGTCTGGCACACATTTAAGACAGTGTGGAATCATTTCATAACTCATGCCACCTAGAACACCAAAACGTAATAGTGTGTCTGAATGTCGTAACCGTACTTTATTAGATATGGTGTGTTCTATGATGTCTCTTACTGATTTGCCACTATCATTTTGGGGTAATGCATTAGAGACATCTGCATTCACTTTAAATAGGGCACCATCAAAGTCCGTTGAGACAAAGCCATATGCATTATGGTTTGGCAAGAAACGTCAGATGTCGTTTGTCAAAGTTTGGGGATGCAACGCTTATGTGAAAAGTCTTCAGCCTGATAAGCTCGAACCTAGAGCGGAGAAGTGTGTCTTCATAGGATACCCTAAGGAAACAATTGGGCACACCTTCTATATTAGATCCAAAGGCAAAGTCTTTGTTCCCAAAAATGGATCCTTTACAGAGAAGGAGCTTCTCTCGAAAGAATTGAGTGGGAGGAAGGTAGAACTTGGTGAGGTTATTGAACCATCACTTCAATTTGAGAGTATCATGACACAGAAAGATGTTTATGTGATGCCTACGCCAAATGAAGAGGAAGGTAATGATGATGATCATGAAACTTGAGATCAAGTCACTACCGAACCTCGTAGGTCGACAAGGACACGTACTACCCCTGAGTGGTACAGTAATCCTGTCTTGGAGGTCATGTTGTCAGACAACAATGAACCTATGAGCTATGGAGAAGCAATGGTGGGCCTGGGTTTCGACAAATGGCTAGAGGCCATGAAATCCTAGATAGGATCCATGTATGAAAACAAAGTATATACTTCGGAGGACTTACCTGCTGATCGTAAGATCATTCAGAAGAAATGGATCTTTAAGAAAAAGACGGGCATGGATGGTAATGTTAACGTCTATAAAGCATGACTTGTTGCAAAAGGGTTTTCACTAGTTCAAGGAGTTTACTACAATTAGACTTTCTCACCTCTAGCGATGCTTAAGTCCGTTAGGATTATGTTAGCAATAGATGCATTTTTTGATTATGAAATTCGGTAGATGGATGTCAAAACCGCGTTCCTTAATGGTTTCCTTAAAGAAGAGTTGTATATGATGCAACCAGAAGGTTTGTCGATCGTAAAAATGCCAACAAAGTATGCAAGCTCCAACGATCCATTTATGGGTTGGTGCAAGCATCTCGGAGTTGGAATCTTTGCTTTGATGACGTGATGAAAGCGTTTGGGTTAATACAAGTTTATGGATAAGCTTGTATTTACAAGAAAGTGAGTGGGAGCTCTATAGCATTTCTAATATTATATGTGGATGACATATTGATGATTGGAAACAATATAGAACTTTTGGAAAGCGTGAAGATATATTTGAACAAGAGTTTTTCAATGAAAGACCTCAGAAAAGCTGCTTACATATTAGGCATCAAGATCTATAGAGATAGATAAATACGCTTAATAGGACTTTCACAAAGCTCATACCTTGATAAGGTTTTGAAGAAGTTCAAAATGGATCAGTCCAAGAAGTTTTTTTCCCTAACTTACAAGGTGTGAAGTTGAGTAAGACTCAATGCCCAACAACTGCAGAAGATAGAGAAACGATGAGTGTCGTCCCCTATGCCTCATCCATAGGATCTATCATGTATGCAGTGTTGTGCACAAGAACAGATGTGAACCTAGCCATAAGTGTGTCGGAAGGTATCAAAGTGATCTAGGAGTGGAACACTGGATAGTGGTCAAAAATATCCTTAAGTACCAGAAGAGGACTCAGGAGATGTTTCTCGTTTATGGAGGTGATCAAGAGCTCGTCATAAAGGGTTATGTTGATGCTAGTTTTGACACATATCTGAATGACTCCAAGACTCACTCCGGAGACATGTTTATTCTGAATGGTGAAGCAGTCAGTTGGTGTAGTTCCAAGAAAAGCGTGATAGCAAATTCTACATGTGAAGCGGAGTACATAGCTGTGTCGGAACAAAGGAAGGTATCTCGATGAAGCAGTTCATGATGAATCTTGGAGTTGTTCCCAGTTCACTGTATCTGATGACCCTCTTTTGTGACAACACTGGTGCCATTGCTCTGGCCAAGGAGCCCAGGTTACATAAGACGACCAGACATATAAAGCACCGTTTCAATTCTATCTGCGATTACATCAAGGAGGAGGACATAAACATTTGCAAAGTACATATAGATCTGAATGTGGCAGACACATTGACTAGACCTCCCTCGCGAGCAAAACATGATCAACACTAGAACTCTATGGGTGTTAGATTCATTACAATGTAAAGCTATATTATTGACTCTAGTGAAAGTGGGAGACTGTTGGAAATATGCCCTAGAGGCAATAATAAATTAGTTATTAGCATATTTCCCTACTCATGATAATCATTCATTATCCATGCTAGAATCGTATTGATCGGAAACTTAAATACATGTGTGGACATATGAACAACAGTGTCCCTAGTGAGCCTCTACTAGACTAGATCATTGATTAAAGATGGTTAAGGTTTCCTAACCATAGACATGAGTTATCATTTGATAATGGGATCACATCATTGGGAGAATGTTGTGATGGACAAGACCCAATTGTAAGCATAGCATTTGATCGTATCACTTAGTTTATTGCTACTTCTTTCTTCATGTCAAGTATATGTTCCTAAGACCATGAGATCACGCAACTCCCTGACACCTGAGGAATGCCTTGTGTGTATCAAATGTCACTTTGTAACTGGGTGATCATAAAGGTACTCTACATGCATCTTTGAGGGTGTCTATCGGGTTAGCCAGGATCGAGACTGGGATTTGTCACTCCGTATGACGTAGAGGTATCTCTAGGCCCTTTCGGTAATACAACATCACAAGAAGCTTGCGAGAAATGTGACTAAGGAGTTAGTCATAGGATCTTGTATTACATAACGAGTAAAGAGACTTGCTAGTAACAAGATTGAACTAGGTACGGAGAGACCGACGAGTAACATACCGATGGACAAGGGGAACTGTGTACGGGATTGACTGAATCCTTGACGTTGTGGTTCGACCTATAAAGATCTTCGTGGAATATGTAGGAAACAACATGGGCATCGAGGTCCCACTATTGGTTATTGACCGGAGAGGTGTCTTCGTCATGTCTGGATGATTCTCGAACCCACAGGACCCGCACGCTTAATGTTCGATAACGATACAGTATTATTGAGTTATGTATTTTGGTGACCAAATGTTGTTAGGAGTCCCGGATGAGACCACAGACGTGGCGAGGAGCTCTGGAAGGGCCCGGAGGTAAAGATTCATATATGGAAAGTAGATATCCGGGTTCCAGAAAGGTTCCAGGATTTATCAGTTTTTATCGGGAATGCCGGAAGGGTTACGGGAGTCCACCTGGGAGGTACACCTGCCCCAAAGGGCCCCATAGGCTGAGAGGAGAGGCAAACCAACCCCTAGTGGGCTGGGTGCCCCCCACATCCCCAATTCCCATGCGGCCAAGACTGGTAAATCCTAGGGTTGCCGCCGCCCCCTTACCTTGGGGGCCAAGGCAGCCCCCTAGGGCGCTGACCCACCCTAGGGGAAACCCTAGAGGGGTCGGGCCCCTGATGTATACTACACAAATTTATTCTTGTAGACTCTGTTGGGCCTCCAAGCGTAGAGTTTTGTAAGACAGTAACAATTTTCCTTCAAGTGGATGACCTAAGGTTTATCAATTCGTGGGAGGTGTAGGATGAAGATGGTCTCTCTCAAACAACTCTGCAATCAAATACAAGAAATCTCTTATGTCACCAACAGAACCAATACGATTGAAAATTGTATAGGTGCACTAGTTCGGCGAAGAGGTGGTGATACAAGTGTAATCTAAAAATAAAAAACAGCAAGGTAGTTGATACTTGTGATCTGCGGTGGGTTTTCCGTCAAGAGGAACAGGTGATGCAGCATAATATAGGTAAGTATTTTCCTCAGTAGAGAACCGAGATTTATCGAACCAATAGGAGTAACAACTAACCAACGTCTTTAGTGGCTACACACAAAATAGTAAACACTTGCACCCAACACGGGCAAGAGGGTTGTCAATCCCCTTGGACTCGTTATTTGTAAGCTTGCAAGTAGTGTGGTTGGTAGTAGATAATTATAAATTGCAAAATAAATTTAAAATAAATAAATGGCCACAAGGTAGTGTTGCATTTGTAACCTTAAAGTGTTTTCCCTAGTGGCATCTCTCATGAAAGTATACATACGTGGGTAAACAAATTACTATCGGTCAGTTTATAGAAAAGCTCATAGTTATGTAATATTCACGGTAATGATCATGCGTATATAGGCATCACGTCCATAAGAAAATATTCTGACTCCCGTCTTCACCTATTACTATTACTCCACCCAGCGACCACTATCCAGCATGCATCTAGAGTATTAAGTAAAACAGAGTAATGCTTGGAGAACAATGAGATGGTGTAGACAAAGAGAATTCAATTAATATGAACTAACCCCATTGTTTTATCCTTAGTGGCAACAATACAAAGATGTCTCTTGTCCCCTTCTGTGACCGAGATATAGAAACCCATCAGATTGAACCCACTACAACGCACCGTCTCACTGAAGATAGATTAATGTACTTGGCCAAAGCAAATCAATAGATCAGAGAGATTTACAAAGCTATGATGATCATGCACATAACAATCATAACAGATTTCAGAGAAGAGTCAACTATTTTTCATGAATAATCTGAATATAAACCCACAATTCATCGGATCCCAACAAATGCACCACACAAAAGGATTAGATCGGATAGATAAAATTTAGGTACTATTTTGGATAAATATTAATTTATTTAGTTGTTTAGTAGAAATCTTATTGTAATGCAAGAGAAAGATTGTCCACGGGCAATTGCATATAACATGATAGATACTTATCGTATGCAATGAGGGAGAGACATACGCTAACACACTTTACCTACTTGGATCATATGCACTTATGATTCACTGGTGCAATGACGTGCTATACAAATGGTTTTTAACCCCTTTCCACGACGTAGTTCCAAACCGTCACCTTGCATGTATGGGCGATAGGGGGGTCCATCCCACACGACACCACAAACCCATCGGCGATGGTGGCCAAAGAACGCAAACGATCTGCAAATATAATCATGTGCGGTGCAGGAATAGATCGCACACACAATCTTTTGGGCGTACGTGTGGGTTTTGGGATCAATCATACACGTCTAAGATGAGTGAAACACATCTAATTGCTGATGGAGAACAAACGGAGTTTGACCTTTGACCATTTGCGAAATGTTACCTAATCCACACGGGCCATCGTAGACACTGTGTGTGATATCTTCATTGCACACGATATTTCTCTAGGAACCGTGTACCATGTGTAACATCATCGGACACGTTTCCCGAAAAATGTATGCGTGGGATGGTCTTTGCATCAGGAAAGGTTTCCTGTTGGCTAACATGTGAGATACGGTGATATCGCAAATGATTGAGTAGCTCCTACACACACGTACAAGTGTTGCAAACAGTTTGCGATTTCTTATGTATCACCAACGTTTTAGATTATATCTCGTGTCCTATTCCTGTGTATCATAGGCAGTTGCACTATGAGTTGTGTGTGCTTTCCATTCTGGTCTGCACACGCTTAGTTACTTGATCCGCGTGCGCTGAAATTGCCAGGTTATTGTTAAATATCGTATTTAATTCACCCTCCAAATAGCAAATTCGGCACAATATGCAATCGATAAAAGTGTCCACATGAAGAACGTTCATCACTTGCCACAATATGCAATTGAAGAATAATGTCCACAAGCAGAGGATTCATCATAATTCACGACAATATGCAATTGAGAAAATGCTAGCTAAATTCCAAAGTTGTTAAACTCACATATCCAGTACATAATCATAGTGTACGAAATACGAAGATATGATCAGAAGGAAAATAATGCATCCAGGTGTATATGTTTAGCTGATAACACTATATGAATGCGTACTTATTTTTAGGAGATTTGAATCTAGAATCTTCAACGTCTTTAGAGGGCTTGATATAGTGTTTAACAAACAAGGTCCTGATAAATTTCCTAACAGACAACAATTCATCGACGACGAGCGGTTCAGAAGTCATCCGTCCGAAGATCAGCTGCATGACTTTTCGACATGAATGTGACATACGTGTGGAGTAGAAGATAGTAATTAAGAAGCAGACTTACTGATTTTATCCTCTCAGCATCGACACCACATTCACGATGTCTGCATAGGTTCATCATGTGTGCACAAACATAGTATCCACATAGGCTGGTACCTTGTCGTTGTTGAGGACACTGAATTTTTTGTACAATATTAGTCATGTATTTGCCTTGTTAGGAACAACCTAACCGGTGCAAGTTGTTTTTATTTCTATGGAGAGAAATATAAAGAGGTTTAATTAGAAATTTGAACATCTAACTAGCATTTTCTGAAAATAACGGATATCATTGTCTTACTAGAGAAAGGATCACGTGCTGCAGATGTTGTTGGCGGTTGAACCTTACCCCCCCTAAAGTTATGTTCTTTGACAATACACTACAAATGAAGATGAATTTTCACACACTCAATTCTGGAACCAGATATGAACACTACACATTAACATCAAAGAATTCAATACCTATCCATGAAATCCCGAAGATGACTCAGATCCTGTGGCACATTTGACTCTCTGAGTGAATCCATGTAGTAAGGTGTGTTGCGTTTTGGAACAATGACCACCAAGATACAGCGACCTCTACAATTTAATAAAACCATGAACATACGATCTATGTATAAAACTAAAAGACGACCAATGCATGCATGGTTGTATATTTAACTTACTCTTCATAATATGGACACATGAAGAATTCTCCTATCTGTAAGTCGAACAAGATCTTGGTGACATAATCAATGGAAGCCGTGCGTGAGTCATTATCTTTTAACAAAACACCGTTTGCTAAATCAAGATCTATGAAATATGCATGCACCCTTGATGTTCTCTACGTCGTTAATCCCCTGAGAGGAATACAGTACAATTAGCTTTTTTTGTCATTTACAACCTTGTATGGAGAAGTTGATCAGAGATTATGAAGTACTTACAACATCACACATTTGACAAGAGTGGCAGCAAGCACGTCAAAGTTGAAGAAGAGATAAAATTCCTCAAATTCCACATTGATGGTACCTGGAACGTGATAGAAATGATGATGGTCGTACTGCAATTCCACAATGTTATGATCTCCTTTTAACATTATGTCCATGCAATATTTATGTAACTTGCGACAACTAGAACTGCACTCATCAAAGTGTTCGCCAACAAGAAATGGCTGTCCATGATTGTACTTACGTGCTTCAAATGGGTCTCCATCAGAACCAGGATTGCATGGGTCTTCATTGGCAATGCCATGGTTCTGCTCGAAGAGTGTTCGTAGTAGGATGCTCTGGTACTCGTCTCTCCTCTGTTTCTGTCATGTGTAATAACAAATTGCTAATTTTATCACAAAGCTAAACATAAATGCAACAGTCTTAGTAGTACAGGACGCACATCGAAAATGTTGTAATGAAAACAAATTAATAGTGATAGCTATGTACATTCTGCTGTCAAACATTCCAATCTTTTAAAAACTACTGTCTTGCACCATGTTTTTTCACCAAGTCTGAGAATTTGCTTATTTCAGATTGCCATGTTGTGTTGATGCTAGCCATGTTTTTGTGCATAAATAGACCTTGCTCGTGCTGAATGAAATGAAGTGCTTCATGTGTACTACCTTTCAGTAAATTTTCATGCAATGATAAGTCATGTCGCATATAGTTTTCTTGCTGTCAATATGCCTTTAGGTTAAAACTATGACAATATCTTAATCACATCCAGAATTAAATAGCTCACTGGAAGTCTGAATCACAACTAATATAACAAATGATTTCTAACAACGAGAGTTAGGCTTAAATTCTTTGAACATCGCATAAAATTTCTCCCACTGTAACCAAATTCAAAAGTTCGTAACTTCAAGGATTGAAATGGATGTTGACCATGAACAAGCAGGTCTTCAGCTACCCCTCTCCATTCGTTGGAAGTGATTGTCCTAGGGAGCTATAAGAGAAAGAAATGGCGCAAATGGACCTGCCACTTTAAAATCTCCAATTCCAAAACAAAGCCCTAAGCCTAATTGAGCGAGAGAGAAGAGAGGCGAATACCTGGCTAGTGAGAGATTAATCATCGTTGGAGATACCGCTTGAGTGGTCACTCGAGGAGACCATGGTGTGTCCGCAGCGGTCGGATGCTAGAGGGAGAGATGTGGGCAGCGGCGCGGGGGTGGGGGTGGGGGAGGGTAGGGGGGTGGAGGGGTTGTAGGGGAAATGTGGCCCTTTGGCAGGGGGAGGGGGAGGCAGATGTTTCGGCGGTCGGCAAATTTTTTCGCTCGTTGCAGGTAATCTTGGCGCACAAAGATTCATCACACACGGTCTTTGAGCTTTTATCATGTGCGATGATACAGAACATACAAAAATTCGCCCTCTCCACGTATTCCCTAGTTATAGTGCACATCCATATCATTGCATAATGTAACATCAACTGCTAACTTGGGTATAGAAAATAGCAGACACACATAGCTCACAGTTACTAAACCGAGCAAGTTCACTTAATAATCAAGCTGCTTGAACTAGACATAGATCTTACAAAAGACCGGCTCTCTGAACAAAGGCTATTAGTAATACGCATAATTTAACAAAGATGCCGACAAGCAGCCGCCCTATACCTCGCCGCTGTTCGATGAGATGTCGACGACTTGTCTGGGCAACATTCCGCCGGTGCTGGACTCCGCGTCCCCCAGGCTAACTTCGACCCCAGCGACGTGCTCATCCTCGACGTTGTCCTCGTCATTGGCGTGGCCCTCATCTTCGTATTACTCGTCGTAGTGGCGCCACCATAGCTCGTGTTAGTACTCCACTGCTGATTTCTCTATGGACAGGCGCTTCTCGACCTCCTTCTAAGCCACGCGCAACTCATCCCACCACTTGTCGCTCTCGGTTGGCTCCCGCATCTCCATCTTTTGCTCGGAGATCTTGTGTGGAAGGGGCTCCATTGTCTCCACTGCCGCATCGTTGGCATTCATCTCGACATCCGCAATAGCCACCTCTTCGGACATCTGGTGCATGCTGGACTCTGGCGAAGCTTGGAGTATCTTGGTGTGGACGTTCTCGATGGTATAGGCCTGGATGGCCTCGACCCGGGCCAGGGTGGCCTCCGCGGCACGACACGCTGCTCGAGCGCTCTTGGCGTTTGCAGCCGCCGTCATAGTAGCTGTAGTTGCCGTCTCCACGGCTACAAACGCCCTTTCGGCCACCGCAGAAGCCCTGTCGGCTACCATAGAGGCCCTTTCGGCGGATGCGGCTACGCTCTCGGCCAAGGCGGCCACATTCTTAGCAAAGGCAGGAGCGCTCAGGTCCAAGGGAACGGTCGTACGCACCCTTGCGAAGAGTTCCCATGGCGTCATTCTCTACACAGAGGGTTTGTTGAGGAATGAGGGTCGAGGGTGAATGGAATCCGAACTAGATGAAGCCGACAAAGCCTCCCTCATAAGACATAAATAGATCCGTGAATTTTCATCACAAATGGTTTCCATATGGAACCGTGTGTATGCAGTTCACTTTTTGTATTAAATTGTAAAACTATTTTTGGGTACAATGGTAATGGATATTATTTTATTTGTAAGAAAAAGATCCCTATCGTCAAAATCCACTAATGGTGTCCTAAAATTAGGAAATATTCGGGGTACGATTGACATTTTTATACATTAGTAACACACGGTTCCATATTTATATACAGATTTTATGACAATAATTCAAATTTGTAACACATGAACATGCAACATGAAGCAAAAACTGCTAGAAAAATCATATTTATGTACTACTTGCTTCCCTATATATGCCCATTGCAATAAATTTTAAGGAGTTCTAAACATCTTGCATAGCAGTTTGGACACACGTGCATGCATTGAGGATGCGACAGCCCTTTTCTTCTACCGCTCTCTACTAGACACCTGGTCCAAGGAGGCGCTCGAGCCTACTGACAAGCCTATCAGCATCGAGGGGGCCGTGCGACATGTGAACGGCACGGCCTGCGTCCGGGGCCAGGACGGTGCGGTCGGGCTCTGGTGCAAGTACGACGTAGACGGCCGCTGCCCATTCTTGGCGAGAAATAGGGCTACTCATGTGCCTTGGACATAGCTGCAACATCATGTCGAGTGGGATAGCTGGCAAGTGGGGATGGAACCGCTGTTGCTCTGCCACGTGCCATGTCTCTCGCTCTGTGGCCCTCCACCAGTCTTGCTATGCGGCACGCCTTGCCCTCTCGACGCGAACGCGCATGTTTTGCTCTACGAAGCACCACCGATGATCTTCTTGTGTGGCATGCTGCAACCTCTCGGTGGTGAGCCGGCTATGTTTCCTAGCGGTGCTACCACGCCTTGTGTCAAGGGTCTGCTCAACCCATGCGATGACGTGCAATATAACAATGTTTGGCGCGTCACCGGACATGCCATCGGCCTTAACAGGCCGTAGTGCCTACACCAGAAAATTTCCATCGTCGCGGAGGTTGATGGCAGAGGCGACGCTTGATAGGGTTGGCATGCTTTGTAGATGTGCTAGGCTGCACTGGTGTGCATTCACGTGTGAATGCGCGCACATGCTCTTATTCTCATTAGCTTCTGGCGGGAAACCGATGGGGAAGCTTTCACAGGAACATGCGCCGTTCCGCGTGAGAAAATGGCCAAAAGAAACACCGGCGCGATGCTAAAGCATGCACTATAATCCTCGGGCGAAAACATGATGGCAAGACATGAGCAAGGAAGAAGAGGTGATGCGCAGTCAGACAGGTAATAATAATAAAACGTCTACGATATTAATACGGGCAAACAACATGTCATGGGGGACGAACACCTATGTGATCCCAGGGACCCCTTTCGGTTCGGCGGGGGCAAAGGCTCGCACAAAGAGCAGGTCTGATGAACAGCATGCGGGGGTCTTACCCAGGTTCGGGCTGCAAAGATGCGTAAAACCCTACTCCTGCTTGGTTGTACTGAGAGTGCTCTTAGGGTTCTAGCTACAGGAGCGCTGGGAGCGGCTTCCACATGTGTGAGCTAGCAGGTCCCAAGTTGAAAAGCCAGAAGACTAAAAAGTCCAAAAGTCCAAAAATCCAAAAATCCTCTACCGTATCGCCCTGGGCCTCCTTTTATACTGAAGGGGTCCCAACAATGGCGTACAGTGCGTACACGGGGTGTACAGAGCTACAATGTTATCATACCTAACACCAATGGAGTAGGCAGGCGCATCTAATGCATCATCAAGCATCTCTGTCCATCTACAAGACAGGACATGAGCACGTCCCTTCGGCATCGCTTAGCCCCTCCATCCTCGGTGCTGCGACACATGCCCAGGTGGAACAACACTTGGCCTGTGCATTGGCGGGGCTTCGCCTTGCCGGGGCTTCATGGTTTGGATGTCTTCTGTACTTGTGATCGGCGGCTCCTTGCCGGGCATTGCCTCCAGGGCGACTACTACTGCCCATGCACGAGTAAAGGGCATTGGAGTCCCCAAACTCTAGTGCGCCGATAGGAGCCCCCGGGCCTGGGCCACACACGGTGCGAGGTGTTGTTGGGCTAGGCCCAAATAGTGCGCGGGCACGCGTGGTAGGAGTGGCGGTTGCGATTATTGCGTTTACTGTGCCCCCCACGACGCCCATCGAATGCGGGACGTGGGATACGCGCGCGGTGCGGCTATCAGATTTTTAATTACTGCGTGAGGTCGTTTCCGCCACATGCGGGCATGCATAGTGGGGAGCCAGCAACGGGTGCCCGTGACTTAAAGTCCCTTGGAAGGAAGTAACTGCAGTGCCATAAATTGGAGCAAGGGGGCGGTTGTTGTTCACCCCGTGATCGAGGGCGACGCTATTGGCGGAGGTGGGCGGCGACCCTTGGAGCGAGGGAGAGCCAGCCCCCACGCTTCCCTCTATAAATTGAGGGGTAGCAAGGGTGATGCTCATCCGTCCTTCCTCCTTCCTCCATAGCTTGAACCACCATATCTTGCCTTCCACGTCTTCCCAACCTTCGAGTGGCGCTCTTCCTTAGCCATGAATAGGGGGCGAGGGCGGTCGCCGTCCTCAGCTTTAAGGAGGAGTTCTCATTGTGATCATGCCACCACTTTAGCCACAGAGGCAGAGGGTGGTCCAAGCGCGCGTGGTGGAAGAGGTGCGAGGGGTTGTGTCCGTCGTGGAGGCCGAGGTTAGGGAGGCGAAGCACTGCATCCCCACATCCTCCGCCGATGCCGGGTCTGTTCCTTGAAGAGTCCCACGCCAAGGGGATGGTGCTGGAGTTCGTCCTCGAGCTAGGTGGTCCCATCCGGAGCCACCTACGGCTCCCTCGCCCTTTCTCCAGGACGATGGAGGCCGATGAGCCGCCCGTCCTATGCCTACAGGCTCACGGTTGTTGTAACGGCACGATGCAGGTGGACGTCGAGTACCCGGCGAGTCGCATCATGTTCGTCAGGCGCGGTTGGAAGACCTTCGCCCGCGCACACAACCTCTAGGAAGGGCACATCCTTCATTTTAAAATGATGGAGGCCAATATGCTCTTTGTCAAGATTTATGGGCGCTCAAGCGTCCGTCTTAGTTACTGCGAAGAGAGCTCAAGCGGCGCCGAAAGGTCCTCCTCGAGCGAGAGTGATGAGGAGGACAGCGACAAAGACAGCGACGATGAGTCTAGTCTTCAGGTGGTCAAGTCGGATCCCGAAGACTCAAGCTCGGACTGACCGCCGGCCGCACCATCACCGCCAGCCTCACTGCTCTCCCCCCAGCAAGATGGCCTTGCCGGGGGTCCTTCTCCTGGGCGCTGCCTTGTCTTCCAATTGGATCTTCCGACAGGCCCGTGTACTTAGGCTTCTGGGGTCCATCCCCCTTTCCGCCCGCGCTAGCCCTCTCCTCCGTGCAATGCTGGTCCAGGAGGGGCCAGGCTCTGGCCTGCCGATCTGCCAGCCCTACCCCCTCCGTGTAGTGCTGGTCCAGAGGGGCCATGCTGGGCTTCTGTCGGAGGCCCCTCGCCATCTTTTTCTTCTTGGAGCCCACATCCCCTTTCCATATTTTTCTTCTTGTAATCTCCCCTATGAGAGAAAGTCAAATAAGGATGTACTCAGGAAAAAGCGACTCCTCATGTACGTTTCACCCTATTTTGAATAATTGTATATTATCTTCCTTGTTAGACTGTTTCTTTGTATGGAACTTTCCCTACACCCTCTCGGAAGAGTCTTGCCGGCGTGTGCAGCCCTAGTGCTCTTGCCAGCATGGGCATCCCTATCGTGAGCGCTTTGATGAACATGTCCTTAGCAGCCCGCTGGTGGTGTTACCGTTGGCAAGATACCTCGACGTTCTTGGCACAACCGCTTAAGCTGTTGATCATGCTCAAAACAGAATAAGGGCGCGAACATAGCCCCTTGAGTCGTTGAGCGGACTCGAAATGAAACAAGAATGCAGACGCAGCTCTCTTAAGCCATGAGCGGACCCGAAACAGAGCAAGGGCACAGCCACTCATGGCAAGGTTCCCACGCGTGCAGGTTTTCCATACAGAAGTCGAAATCGTCCAAGGAAAATAACTTCACAACAAGAATTCACTTGGGGTTTTGCAACTTATCTTTTCGTTGCCATACTCCTTCCGACAAGATTTTTTTGAACATCGCCCATAGGTATCCATACCATCATTCCCCCCCGGCGAAGCTGCACGCGAGGTAACCTTCTGTCCTTTGAGGAAAAGAAAGAAGAGAAAATATGGATGTGGAACCTTGGCGGTCCGTTAGCTCTTGCGGGGAGTAAGTGTAATGCAATATATCATACAAGCATGCATATAAGTGACATGAGAATCAATCAAGATTTGCGGGACACTTAGCTTTATTCAACTATGCACAGGGTCTGCGCCTGGCTTTGTACCAAGGATTACATGCTACAGTGGCAAGACTTGTACAAAAGGTGGTGCCGGGGGACCCAGCAACCGCGCCGTATGGGTAGAACTTACGAAGATGTTCTATATTCCAGGAGTTGCTCACTGGGATGCCATCTTCGGTCTCTAGGCAGACTGTGTCGGGCTTGGTGACTCATACTACCCGATAAGGGCCCTCCCACTTTGGCGTCAACTTGTTGGAATTCTTGGCGGACTGAACTCGCCGAAGAACAAGGTTGCCTTCCTCAAGACTTCTAGCATTAACCTTGCGACTATGGTAGCGGCGCAAAGCTTGCTGGTAGCATGCAGCTCTCATAGCTGCCTGAGATGGTCTTCCTCAAGGAGCATCGCGTCCTCTTGCCGCAATTGTTGTTGCTCAAGCTCATCAGAAGCGAGCACTCGAGGTGACCTGTATATGAGTTCCGTGAGGAGAACTGCTTCTACCCCGTATACGAGGGAGAAGGGTGCCTGGCCGGTAGCTCGATTTGGTGTCGTTTTGATTGACCAAAGAACCACCGGTAACTCATCAATCCAGTGCCTTCTGCACTTGCGCAGCTTGTCAAAAATCCTTGTCGTGAGGCCTCGCAGCACTTCAGCATTAGCCCTTTCCGCTTGTCCGTTGCTCCTTGGGTGGGCAACAAAAGCAAAACAGATTCTGCTGCCAAGGTCTTGGACATACTGCATGAAGGTGCGGCTCGTGAACTCTGTGCCATTGTCGGTGATGATCCTGTTGGGAACACCAAAGCGGCAAACTAGTCCTTTGAAGAACTTGATGGTTGACTGTGCTATCACCTTTCCTACTGCTTCCACCTCCGGCCACTTTGTGAACTTGTTGATTGCAACGTACAAGTACTCAAAGCCCCCGGCAGCGCGGGGGAAGGGGCCCAAGATGTCAAACCCCTAGACCGAAAATGGCTAGGAGAGAGGGATTGTCTGAAGGTCTTTAAATGAAACTGGCATGCTTCACACTTGGTTACTAACGAAGTTGCATCCTGGAGGGCAGTGGGTCAAAAGAAACCTTGCCGGAATGCCTTTCTGGAAAGTGCTCTTGATCCTATGTGGGAGCCACATATGCCTCCATGTATCTCTGCCAACAACTCGAGTCCATCCTCCCAAGAAATGCACTTGAGTTTCACGCCATTCGGCCTCTTTCTGTATAGGACGTTGTCCACGAACTAGTACATATTATACCGGCGGGCTACTTTCTCTGCTTCCTCTTGTTCCTCAGGGAGATCTCCTGTCTGAAGGAAATGGACGATGTGTTACGCCCATGCTGGAGCCTGGGGCTCGACAGCAAGGACTAAAGGCATATCCTCTGCCGGGGAGGCATTTGTCTCGATGGCAAGGGCCTGAGGCCCCGCCAGAGCCTGGTGCTCCCGTGCAAGCCTAGCGGGAACGCGTGCTTCTACGGCAAGAGTCGGAGGCTCCACCGGAGCACGACGCTCACTGGTAAGCCCGATGTTGTCTCCGGCGGCTTTTGGGAGCCCTGCCGGGAAATACTTGCCGGCACTCAACTTCCTTCTTTTCTCTTGTCTAGTTGATGGTGTCACGGAGGGTCGAGTCAGTCGGAGCACAAAGGTCCCTGGTTCCACATGCAAGTTAAGGGCAACACATTTGGACAGGCCATTAGTAACGCTGTTCTCCGCATGCGGAACGTGCTCCATTTGTAGGTCGTCAAAACATTCTTCCAACTTCCTTGCTTCATCTACATAAGCTTCCATCGATGTACTCTGGTAATCCTTGTTCACTTGCCTGATGACAAGCTGGGAATCACCCGTGACAATAAGTCTCTCGATCCGAAGGTCTGCCGCGATCCTGAGACCGACAAGCAGTCCTTCATACTCAACAGTGTTGTTCGTTGATCTCTCCCAGGGAAAATGCATCTGAATCACATACTTGAGGTGCTCTCCGGTGGGTGCGACAAGCAGCACTCTGGCACCGGCGCCTTGCAGCGAGAAAGTTCCATCAAATACATGACCCACTCTTGATCGGTTTCCTTGCCGGGGAGAGTTGACTCTGGAACTTCTTCATCTGGCATTTGGGTCCATTCTGCAATGAACACCACCAAGGCACTGCTCTAGATAGTCGAAGTGCTATTGAACTTGAGGCCAAAGCTTGACAGTTCCAAAGCCCACTCTACAATCCTGTCGGTAGCTTCTGGGTTCCGCAAGATATGCTGCAACGGGAAGCGAGTGACGACGGTGATCTCACGTGCTTGGAAGTAATGGTGCAGCTTCCTCGAGGCCATAAGAAGGCCGAAGAGTAACTTTTGCATGACAGAATACCTTAACCTAGCCCCTTGCAGGAGGGAGCTGACTAAGTAGACTGGGTGCTGCACCATCTTATTTTTCTGAATTGCCTCGTTCAACTGTGCAGGCCCTTCCTTGCCGGCACCAGACTCTGTCGGGGAATCCCCTGGCTTGTCGCTTGGTGGTCTTGCCGCTGCCGCTGCCTCTTCATCAACCTCTCTTTCAGCCACCAGTGTAGCACTCACCACTTTATTTGTTGGCGCTCGATATAGCAGCAACAACTCTTTTGGTTTTTGCGCGACTAGGACCGGCGGAGAGGAGAGGTATTCTTTCAAATCCTGCAGCGCTGCCTCCGCTTTCGGAGTCCATTTCATCGGACCTGCCTTCTTCAAGATTTTGAAAAAGGGCAGGGCATGCTCAGCACACTTTCAAATGAACCTACTTAGGGTAGCAACGCAGCCGGCAAGGTGACGCACATCCTTGACACGTCTTGGTGCTTCAATTTGTTCGATCGCTTTGATCTTGTTGGGATTTGCCTCGATTCCGCGTTGAGATACAAAGAACCCGAGAAGCTTGCCGGGCGGGACGCCGAACACACACTTCTCAGGGTTAAGCTTCATGTTAATCTGGCGCAGATTTGTGAATGTTTCTTCTAGGTCTGATATGAACATGGCCTTGTCCTTGGTTTTGATGTAGCTGGGGATCAAAATCAATCTGGACTGATCTTGCAAATGTAGAACCAACACTCTTCAACCCAAAAGGCATACGTAAAAACAAAATACGTACCGCATGGGGTGATGAATGCGGTCTTCTCCTCGTCTTCATTGGCCATGAAAATTTGATGATAGTCTGAATAGGCGTCAAGGAAAGGCAACAAGTCGCAGCCGGCGGTGGAGTCCACGATCTGGTCGATGCACGGCAAGGGAAAGGATCTTTGGGGCAGGCCTTGTTGACATCTGTGAAGTCGATGCATAGCCTCCACTTCCCATTCGCCTTGCGCACTGCGACCGGATTGGTCAACCACGTTGAATGAAGTACTCCTTTGATCAAGCCAGCCGCTTCCAATTTCTTGACCTCTTCGGCAATAAACTGTTGCCGCTCCAAAGCTTCCTTACGAACCTTCTATTTGACGGGCCATGCGTGAGGGCAGACGGCTAGGTGGTGCTCAATCACCTTCTTGGGAACACTGGGGATATCAGATGGTTACCATGCAAACACATCGACATTCGCCCGCAGGAACGCGATGAGCGCGCTTTCCTATTTGTCATCAAGGGTGGAACTTATGGTGAAAGTTCCTCCCGTACCATCTTCCTTGGCGGGCACCTTCTTGGTCTCTGGCGGAGCCGCCTTGGACTTCTTGCTCTTGCCGGTGGAGCTCTCTGGCACATCGTGAACGGGAGCGCATCACCCCGAGGAGGCGCGCTTTCTGGAATGTGTGCCAGAGGCCTTGCCGGTCTTCTCCTCCCCGGAGCTTTAGCGGCAGGAGGAAGTGCCTTGGCGGCAGGTGCTGCAACTGCCCCCGGTACAGTTGGTTAGCGTAGATAAGAGCACTTTTCTTGTAGGAATTGATCGTGATGATGCTCATCGGGCCAAGCATCTTCAACACATTGTATGCGGAGTGGGTGGCTGCCATGAACTTCGCCAGCACTGAGCGACCAAGGATGCCATTGTACGGCAGTGAGATCTTGGTGACGTCAAAAACGATCTTCTCTGTTCTAAAATTTGTGTCGCTGTCGAACGTCACTGGTAGCGCGACCTTGCCCTTCGGCTGAGTTTCCCCTGAATTGACCCCTTGGAAAGCGCCTATGGGCTCGACATCTTCACCAGGAATCTGCAGCCTCTAGATGACATCGGGCGAGATCAGGTTCAGGTTGGCCTCGTTGTCGACTAGCATCTTCATCACCTTGAGGTTGCGAATCGTTGGCGAAACCAAGAGCGTCAGGCACCCAATTGCAGTTATGTGATCAGGGTGATCCTCGACATCGAAGATGATAGGAGTGCTGTACCACTTCAGAGGTCTCTAGGCATCGATAGAGGGCTCCGCCGCATTAACCTCGTGCACCCACTGTTTAAGTTGGCGGTGAGAGGAATGCGACGAGGCACCTCCCTCGATACACATCATCTGTGTAGCCTTCTGGAACTCATGCTCGCTAGACTCATCGTCCTCTTCGACGTCATCATTGCACCCTCTTGCTTGTCGCGTCCTTGAGCGGGCCAGTCCTTTTGTTGCTTGTAGTTGCCACAGTGACCTCCTCGGCCACCGCGCTTCTGCCGGATCCCTCTGCACCATCCTGGCCCTTCCCCTTGTCTCGCCTCTCGTATTCGGGCTTCTGCTTCTCGGCAAGCTTCTCAACTTGTCGGCAATTTTGGAGGTCGTGGCCCTTGGTGCGGTGGATCTTGCAATACTGCTTGACAGAGCCTTCTGGCTTGTGAGACAACTGCCAAAGCCTGGAAGGAGGTACACCCGGCAACATCCTTGTTGGGGTCGTCACCCTTGGCCTTCTTGGTGGTGTCGGGGTTGTCGGGTCCCTTAATGGCACTCACGGCTTTGTCCTTGCGCTTCCTGTTACAGAGCCGACCCTTTCTTGACGTAGCGGTGATGTCTTCATCCTCAGAGTCGACCCCTGCACTAGCGTCCTCGCCGGGCAGTTTTCTCCCTTCTTCGGCCCGAGCACATTTGTCCGCCAGAGCATAGAGCTCGGAGACATCTCGGACCTTGTTCATCGCCATCTCCACCCGCATCCTGTGGTTGCGCATGTTTTGATGGAACGTGCTGATAACAGCGGCAGGATGAACGTCTGGTATATTGTGGTGCACGCGGCTGAACCTTTGGATGTATTTGCGCAAAGTCTCACCCTCCTTCTGAGGGATGATATGCAAATCGCTTTCCTGACCAGGAGCTTGGTGGCCTCCAGTAAAGGCGCCAACAAACTCGTGGCACAGGTCTGCCTAGGAGGTGATGGATCCTTCCGGCAGGTGCATCAACCACGACCTGACGTTGGGCTTAAGCACCAACTGGAACTAGTTGTCTAGTATCTTGTCGTCATGAGCCCCGGCAGCCTGCACCGCAATGGTGTAGATGCTCAAGAACTCCGACGGGTGAGTCTTGTCATCGTACTTCTCCGGGACCTCTGGCTTGAAAGTGCGGGATTTTTGCCACTGGACTTGTCGCATCTCATGGGTAAACGCTGGACAACCCACCTCGTAAGGTAGGCCGATAGGATACCCTGGCACAGACTTGTCTGCAATGGGCCCCACACACCTATAAGATTGAAGGCGCGCTTCCCGCCGTCGCTTGATCACAGTTCGAGCGTCTTCCTTGCTTCGCTCCCGAAGAACATGACGCTGATCGCGGTGCGTCCGTAGATCGAACGATGCCGTCGAGTAATCGTCGCAAGTGTCGGTTCGCCTAGTCGGCGACCGACGCTGTTGCTGTGGTGGAGAGTGCACTGTGGTCGCACCGCCTTCGGCTTTCTCGCTGCTGGCGCGAGCCGGCTCGGTGGACCGAAACTTGTCAGTGAGGCTGAGGAGGCTCTGGATGGTGGCTCTCCACTCATCGAGCTTCTCCGCAGCTGGTGGGAAGTTCAGGAGTAGCTACGCCCGCGCCATTGCTTCTTCTGACGTGGTTGGCTGTGAACGGCGTGAGCAACGCAAGGTGCTCTGACTCCTAACCGTGTTCGAAGGAGCTCCATCATGGTCCCGCAGTCGTACGCCACTCCCACAGGCATGCTGGTCCTGCACACCTTGGGAGTGATGTGCAAGAGCTTTTCCGTGGGGACGTTGAGAACCGCGGGCGCCGTGGCACGGATCCTCGCACGCGTCCTGAGAACGTCGCGGCGTAGGCGCCGGCGTGGGCATCCAGAAAGATACCCTTTCATCCCCGGAGTTCACCGTACCACCTGCAGGCAGCACAGCTCCATCCTGAGACATAGCGGTGCAGGGGTTCTCGTTGTCACCATGGGCGCCTCCGCGGCAGACGTCGCCGCTTGCTTGTCCTTGATCACCAAAGCATCAAAGAAGTTCTGGACCTTCTCCTCCTCCTCCACCCACGTCTACGCCATCACCTATCTACGCAGATACAGGGACAGCGGACAGGGATGGGCCAACTGCCGTTATGCCCCTCTTCTTGGGGGCCATAGCGATGATGAGTATGAAAGAACTGGCATGCTAATCACAAGAACAGGTTCACACAACCTGCACCCCCTACTTGGCTTGCCAAAGATGTCATGGGGGACGAACACCTATGGGATCCTAGGGACCCCTTTCGGTTCAGCAGGGGTGAAGGCTTGCACAAAGAGCAGGTCTGATGAACATCACACGGGGGTCTTACCCAGGTTCGGGCCGCAAAGATGCGTAAAACCCTACTCCTGCTTAGTTGTATTAAGAGTGCTCTTACGGTTCTAGCTATAGGAGCACTAGGAGCAGCTTCCACGTGTGTGAGCTAACAGGTCCCAAGTCGAAAAGCCAGAAGACTAAAAAGTCCAAAAGTCCAAAAATCCAAGAATCCAAAAGTCCTCTACCGTATTGCCCTGAGCCTCCTTTTATACTGAAGGGGATCCCAAAAGTGGCGTACAGTGCGTACACGGGGTGTACAGAGCTACAATGCTAACATACCTAACACTGACGGAGTAGGACAAGCGCATTTAATGCACCGTCATGCATCTCTGTCCGTCTGCGGGACGGTACAGGAGCCCGTCCCATCGGCACCGCTTAGCCCCTCCATCGCCAGCGCCGCGAAACGTGCCCAGGTGGAACGACACCTGGCCTTTGCGCTGGCGGGGCCTTGCCGGGGCTTCACCTTGCTGGGGCTTCACCTTGTCATGGCTTCATGGTTTGGGTGTCTTCTAGACTTGTGGTCGGCAGCTCCTCGCTGGGCCTTGCCTACAGGGTGGCTCATACTGCCCGTGCACGAGTAAGGGGCACTGGAGTTCCCGAACTCTAGTGTGCCAGCACAGCACTTCCGTACGCATCGTCGGTAATGATTTCACCAATCGCTGACAATTGTTTGGCATCAAACGTCTCCCCACAACACACACACAACTAGTCCGGATGAACCATTTCGGTTATTATTGGACTTCCCACACAATTTTGTTGAATAAACCGATTGCTTCGGATCACACACACCTTCTTACACTAACCTGTTTGTGTTTTGCTGGATCAACTCAAACAGTCTATTCGAGTGGACTGTGTGTCGTACTTCGCACACGTACATAGTTTTGTTAACTGTTTCTGTTATCTTAGCTAATCCCAAACAGTTCATAAGAATAAACTGTTTGCCGTGGATCGCACACGCAACTACTTTCTGAATCCTATTTGATGGATACGCCATCACACACAGTTCATGTCATTGGCGATGGAGATTGAATAATACCGTTTGCGGTTGGTTGATCGCACACAATTTCGTCGAATGGTCTTTGATTGATGTGTCATCTGTGGACCATCCCGCAGTAGTGATTGGACCTCTAACAAGCATGTGTAACTATTAGAAATCATTAAGGTAAACCCAATTGTCGGATCTCGGGATCCGCAAAACCCAAGGAAGTTTGAACACATGGGCGTGTGCAAAGATCCCCAACAGCCTAATCCCTCCTAGCTCACAACCCAATGGCTAAGATGATGAACTCGCACGATGACGAGGAAGAAGATTGAACACCATGATTTACCCAGGTTTGGGCTGCTGCGAAGCATAAAACCCTACTCCTGCTCTGGTGGATTGCCTCACGAGGAGGTTTGTGGATGAACTAGTATAGTGGTGAGTTGCCTCGCCAGGGCCTTTTGGTGATCTTGCCTCTCTTCTCTTTCGCCCCCTTCTATGGAGCAGCCTAGTCTCTATTTATAGTGGCCCGGGTCCTCTTCCCTTATCGCTATGGCGGGAAGGGATCCCACAACAACCAAATTTGAAGGGGGACAAGGGTACATTTTATCCTGACGAAAGGTGGTCTTCGCCTGCAAAGGAGCTATTGATTGATGCGGAGGTGGGCTCGACGATGACATCCGTCCTACAGGGCTCATGGTCGTGGTCTCGTTGCACCGTAATGGAAACCTTTGGGGGTGCTTTGGGAACCTGCGTACGTCCTTTCCCCCTTTGCACCAAAGGGGAAACTGTACCGCCTAGCGCGCTGGTGCCCGCCTGTCCCGCCTTACGTCATCCTTGGCCTCCCAAGGCCAAGCACTACATAGAGATCTCCGCTTCTCCGGAGGGGACCCGAGGAAGCCAATTCCTCGCTGGTCTTGGTCTACTTCCCTTGCAAGCTCAGGGCTCTCGTGAGGGCCTTGTCTTGAGTGGTGTCTCATCGGTCCATGCTTGGCTGATGAGGTGGGCCATGCCCAGGGCCGCAGGCAGGTAGGTCTGGGTACCCCCATTCCCAAAACACCAACAGTACCCCCCGGTTCCAAGGCAAGCTTGAGATGGCTTCCGGGCGAAGCCATGGAGAACGACACAAAGCGTCGCAAGGCCCAAACACGTGCGGGCCAGGCTTGACACGCGTCGCACACAAGTGCATCGATGCCTCCACTCCTCGTGGACTTCAGGAACCGCCCCAGGTCAAACTAATGAGATGACTGTGTGATGCGTCAGACATCATTACCTTTCCTTGAATGTGGCTGATCCCTTGGGCCTTCACTCTTCGGGCCACGCAGATGTGACCCAATGGGAGTAGACGAAGCGACGTGGAGCGAGCCCGCGCGGCGCCCGAGTCAGCCCCACGGCGCCCGAGGGGCTCACGACGCCTGGTGGCCGTAGTTACGCCTATAATCCTCCCGGCCTTCGGGGCTCTTGTAGTCTCAGCGTGCCTTCTTGTTACTGTTATTCCAAGGAAAACACTCTCTTCTTCCTCACTGCCCCTCCCCCCATGGCATCTAGAGGAAGTGTTGCAGGTGCGGGGAAGCACGCGGGGCCTTCAGCCTCTTCGCATTCCTCCAGAGGCGGCGACAGAGGGCTCTCGGGGCCGGCCCAAGCCCGCCAGTGCTAGGCCATCGTTGATGAGTGAGTGCTCCGCCATCTACTTCTTTTCTAGTAGTCACACCCAGCGAGACGGACCTGATCATCTCCTCCTCCCTGGGCGCCTGTGGCAAACAAGCACAGGCTCAGTGAACTCCAGGAGGAGCTAGACATGCTGCGGGCCCAGCTGATGAGCGCCGAGGCTGCCCTCAGGGGTGAAGGGGAGGCCAGGGCGGAGCTGGCATCCCTATGGGCCCAGATCAAGGAGCCATCTGACGCCGTGCAGGCCGCCGAGGACAAGGCGGCGTATGCAAGATGCTGGAGGCACAGCACGCCAAGTAGTACTTGGGCATTGCCCGCCGCGCGACTGGTACGGTGGGCCGGTTCATCGAGGAAGCCCCCACACTGCCGTGCGCGTAGGACAACGGAGGCTACCTCAATTTCTTCTGTAGGGTGGTCGAGGTGGTGGAGATCGGCGTCTCTCGCATGGACGAGGACAACAAGGCTAGCGCGCGCGACCTCCTATACCTTGATCTGATGTGCATCTTCTCCAACCCGCGCCTCCACATCCCGGAGCTTGATCTTCTACGTGTCGGAGAATGGGTGCCCGATGAACTCCAGAGGCCCCTCCGGGATGAGGTGCGCCCACACGTGGAGTCCAAGGTGGAGTGGTTCGTACAGGTGACCCTCCCCGATGAGGGCGACGGCTCCGATGCCGAGGCGGCCGGAGGTTCGGATGGCGACAGCGGCTCCTCCACCTAGGCATCCCCTATTCCCTTTTCCTAGTTCTGCGGGATCACTAGAGGAGTATGTCTGGAGGGGGTGTGAATAGACTACTAGTAGGAATTTAAAATCTACACAAGGTGCAACGATATGTGTTGGTAGATTTTAGCAAATATAGCAATTCTAGCACACCCTACACATGCAAGTCATCAAGTATAGCAGCGGAAAGTAAAGACATTGCACATGGAAGTAAGGAGTAGAGATAGGAAGATCAAACACATGAAGGACACGGAGATTTTTCCCGTGGTTCTGATAGATGGTGCTATCGTACGTCCACGTTTATGGAGTCTTTAACCCATGGAGGTTAATGGTCGTGAGAGTCCACGAAGGGCTCCACCCATAAGGGTCCACGAATTAGCAACCTTGACTGGCCTATGTCTACGGAGGACTACTCGGGGTAGATCTTCACGAAGTAGGCGATCTCCTTGCCCTTACAAACTTCTTGGTCCACTCCACAACACGAAGTAGGAGTATCCCAAGCGACACCTATCCAATCTAGGATGCACCACCCTCCAAAAGGTAATAGGCTCGATAATGTCGATGAACTCCTTGCTCTTGTGCTTCAAGATGATAGACTCCTCAACACACAATCACTCTCTCACAGATTTGGATTTGGTGGAAGATATTGATTTGGTGGAAAGCAACTTGGGGAGGCTAGAGATCAAGATTCATATGGTTGGAATGGAATGGTATGATCTCAACACATGAGTAGGTGGCTCTCTCTCAGAAAATCAGTTGGTATGAGTGGGTATCTGTTCTGAGTGCTTCTCTTGCGAGTGAGTGGTGGTGGAGGGGTATATATAGGCATCTCCAGAAATCCAACTGTTACACCTAATAAGTCCAATTCGGTGACACCGATGTGTTAATCTTGGTGGTACCGAGTTGCCTAAAAGGTAGCAACTTTTTAATCTCGGTGAGACCAATACATAAAACTCGGTTGCACCGATAAGGTGACCAACGGCCAGGTTGCCAGACTCGATGATGTCGATTCAACAAACTCGGTGGGACCGATTTTGTGAATATGTGTAACAGAAAGTTGGCAACCCAAACTCGGTGGCACCGAATCAGAATCGGTTGCACTGAAGGGTTAGGGTTTGGCTGAGTCTGTCTGAGGCTGAGAATCGGCGACACCGAGTGGGAAGTATTGGTTGCACCAATTTTGGATAGATGGCGAGACAGACTTTTTTGGAAGTGCATTTGGGCGTATGTGGTAACTATCACTTGTGCACGTACGAGCATTTTGTTCACCAACAATACCTTAGCCCCTTTTAATAGTATTGGCTTTCCTATGGACTCAAAATGATTTCTCACAAAGTAAAATGTAGTGTCCTCTTGCTTGAAGCTTTGGCAATGCTATTTCTTCTCCTTCTTCTTCATGGGGATACTCTCCACACTCCTTTTGCCAACCCATACCTCTCTATGGACTTTATGTGAAATACACTAGATGAAAGTATTAGTCCAAGAGAATGTATGTTGTCATGAATTATCAAAACCACCAAAGCAGCATATTGTGGTTTCAATCTCCCCCTTTTTGGTAATTGATGACAACATACAATCAAAGCTTCAAATAAAGAGATGCATGTATATAATGAAGACTCTGAGAGACACATGCCTTGGACTTGCTCCCCCTAAATGTGAGCAATCCCTTTAAAGGATAGTTGCTTTGTAATGAATGAACACACACATGGTAGGAAGGACATGATAAGTCATGTGTAACTTTGTCATATGCATCAAATGTATAAGAATGAGGTGTATCCCTGTTCAAGACTTAACTCTTGCAAACAATATGTGCAAGAAGCAAGAGATCATCTTGATCAAAGATGTGATGCATATGCTTACCTTGAGTTCTTGAGCATTCTAGTAGTAGAGATACACTTGAGAAAACAATGTTAGGAACACAAGAGTATTCTACTAATCAACACAATGGAACTCAAAGTACAAAGATATAGAGAACATATGGAAGATAGTATTCCTTAGGATTGATATGTCTCCATGATCATTTGGAACTTTCTCCCTTCAGATATGAAAATGGTGGATAATCCTCTCCCCCTGAATCTTAGCATGTAGATATTGGGATTGGATAGGGTGAGAAAACTATGCACGAATGTTAGACTTTTCTCCCCCTACTTTGGTATTCTCCCCTTGTCTATATAAGTATAAACTTTGACATTTTCCTCTCCACCTAAATTATATCTCCCCCTTTGCATAAGCATGTATATCCCTCTTTAGCTTTGAAGCTTTGGTATTTTCTTCCCCTTTGGCATTAATTGCCAAAAAGGTCAGATATAGGGTGAGATACAGGGATCATTGATTTAGAAAGGACCCTGGAGAACAAGGGTCATAGAATGTAGGATTCATAGAATATGAAAATCATGAGAAAAATGAGGGAATCATTGAAAATAATTTCTCTCCCATTGGCTAAACTAAGAATTTGTAGAACTTCTCCTCCTTTGAGTTAGGGATCCTTGAACGTATTTCTCCCCCTTCCCAAGTTGTTTTTGATAACAAGGGATCATCGAAGGATTGAAAATATCACAGAAGGATTACAAAGATTTACAGATACAAATACAGACTGACACATGATAGTAAGTCGGTGGCTCCGAGACAAATTTGTCGGTGGTACCGATATGATGTTATGTAGCTCATCTGCTGACTCGGTATAACCGAGTCCTTTGTATTGGAGGCTCCGAGGCACAAAACAGAAACTTGGCAAAATTTGAGAAACTTGCGAATGTTTGAAAAATTGTAAAGAAGCCTCAAAACGATTTTGTAGGGGAAATGAAAAAGATTTCTTCAAGGGGATAACAACTAGAGAATATTTGAATGGTTCCAAGAAAGCTTGCAATAGAGAATGAACCAAACAAGATTCTTCACTAGATGATGGGCGGTGACTGGTCACCTATATTAGAGTATATTGACTTAGGAGCCAAGCAACAATACTTGTTCATAGGTCATACTCATCATTAAGCTCAAATGGGGTTACCATTTTTTGATTAAGCATTTTAATGTCTTCATATCACTTGAGTTGCTTTATCCCATGACTTGGAGTAAAGCCTTTTTCAAGGATATGAGTACATACCTTTGAGTGATATTCTGGACGTAGCTTGTATGTGAACTTGATGAGGATCCTCGAGGTTGATGAAGATCATCTTGAGTTGGGAGCAATCCTTGTTGTTTTCGTTCACTTTTCACCTACATAGGTTAGTCACGCAAGGAAGAACATGATATATCCAAATGACATGATACCAATTGTGAGTTGATACCAATTGAGAAATATATGTCAATAATATGTTTTGTTGACTTCTTCCTTTCATCATGAAAGCGAGGTGTGGATACTTGGTCATGACAAGATTGCTTAAGATATGAGTTGTTGGCAATCTTGTGGAGTGTTGTTCTTCCAAGTACCTACAAAACGGTTAGATGCAAGACAAGGGAGCATAGAATTCCAAGATATGATATTCAAGATAATATTAGCATGGAATGGTTAAGAAAGCTCACCCCTTTGCATTCATCCGAGTGAGCTTAGCTCAAGTTTGAAGCATCAATGATGTTCAACTCACTCCTCAAAATGACAAAACACTTTTTCATCAAGTGGCTTAGTAAAGATATCGACCAATTGCTTGTTAGTACGAACATGCTTAAGATTAATATCTCCGTTGACAACATGATCATGAATGAAATGATGTCGAACTTGAATATGCTTGGTTCAAGAATGTTGCACAGGATTATGACCAATCATAATAGCACTTTCATTGTAACAAAGTATGTCACATTTTTAACATAGATTCCATAATCTTTAAGAATTTGTGTCATCCACAATAATTGTGCACAACATGATCCAATGTCAATGTATTCTGCTTCGGCAGTAGATAGAGATACCGAGTTTTGTTTCTTGGAGGACCAGGACACGAGAGATCTACCAAGAAATTGACATGTACCCGAGGTGGATTTTCTATCAACCTTGTCACCGACATAGTACGAGTCGGAGTAGCCAACAAGATTAAAAGAAGATCCCTTGGGATACCAAATGCCAAAGTTTGGTGTATGTATCAAGTGTCTGACAATGCGTTTCACAGCCTTAAGATGACATTCTTTAGGTACAGTTTGATATTGGGCACACATGCATACACAAAGCATAATATCGGGACGAGGCCCATAGATATAGCAATGATCCAATCAGTGATCGATAAACCTTTTGATCAATAGGTTCACCCTCCTTAGTGAGATCATCGTGTCCGTTAGTGGGCATGGGAGTTTTCATACCTTTGCACTCCTGCATGTTGAACTTCTTGATCAAGTCCTTGGTGTACTTTGTTTGAGAGATGAATGTACCTTCTCTCGTTTGCTTGATTTGTAGGCCAAGCAAGAATTTCAGCTCACACATCATAGACATCTCATACTTCTCTGACATCATCATCATCATCATCAACAACAACAAAGCCTTTAGTCCCAAACAAGTTGGGGTAGGCTAGAGGTAAAACCCATAAGATCTCACGACCAACTCATGGTTCTGGCACATGGATAGCAAGCTTCCACGCACCCCTGTCCATGGGTAGTTCTTTGGTGATGCTCCAGTCCTTCAGATCTCTCTTTACGGACTCTTCCCATGTCAAGTTAGGTCTACCCCGGCCTCTTTTGACATTATCAGCATGCTTAAGCTGTCCGCTATGCACTGGGGCTTTTGGAGGCCTGCGCTAAATATGCCCAAACCATCTCAGACGATGTTGGACAAGCTTCTCTTCAATTGGCGCTACCCCAACTCTATCTCGTATTTCATCATTCCGGATGCGGTCCTTCCTTGTGTGGCCACACATCCATCTCAACATGCGCATTTCCGCCACACCTAACTGTTGCACATGTCGCCTTTTAGTCAGCCAACACTCAGCGCCATACAACATTGCAGGTCAAACTGTCATCCTATAGAACTTGCCTTTTAGCTTCTGTGACATCCTCTTGTCACAAAGAATGCTAGAAGCTTGGCGCCACTTCATCCATCCGGCTTTAATTCGATGGTTCACATCTTCATCGATATCCCCATCCTTCTGCAACATTGACCCCAAATATCGAAAGGTGTCCTTCTGAGGCACCACTTGCCCATCAAGGCTAACATCCTCCTCCTCGTTCCTAGTAGTACTGAAAGCGCACCTCATGTACTTGGTTTTAGTCCTACTAAGTCTAAAACCTTTCAATTCCAAGTTTTGCCTCCATAACTCCAACTTCTCTGACATCAACCTTCCAAATTTCTCACTAAATTGTGGGTTAGTAGATCCAAAGATAATATCATCCACATAAATTTGCACACAAATAATTCACCATTAACTCGCTTTGTGAATAAGGTTGTGTCAATTTTACCAATTTCAAATCTGTTTTCAATAAGAAATTTTGTGAGACATTTATACCAAGCATGAGGAGCTTGCTTAAGACCACATAAAGCTTTGTGAAGTTTGTAAACGTGGCTAGGTTTCTTAGGTTTAACAAAACTAGGAGGTTGTTTAACATAGACTTCTTCTTCAATCTCACCAATTAAAAATGCACTTTTAATATCCATTTGGTAAAGAGTGAAGTCATGGTGATTGGCACAAGCAAGAAGAATTCGAATAGCTTCTAGTCTAGCAATGGGGGCTTAGGTCTCACCATACTCCATACCTTCGACTTGTGTATAACCTTGCGCTACGAGGCGAGCCTTGTTGCAAACGACATGACCGTCTTCATCTTGCTTGTTCTGGAATACCCATTTCATGTCGATGATGTTTTTCTCATCCTTGGGCTTCTCCACGAGTGTCCACACTTCATTCCTCTCGAAGTTGTGAAGCTCTTCATGCATAGCATTCATGCAATCCGCGTCTCGAGTTTTAGAGTGAGTGATTCTCCCTGTTTGTATATCACCAAAGATTTGGTTTAGGGGATGGTTCTTGGTCACTTGTGCTCGAACTCGGGGTAGCTTTGGCTTGTTAGTTGGAGGAGCTTCTTCTTATTCATCATCACCTATATCTCCATTGTTGTCGAAGTGGTCATCTCCTTGAGGTGGTGGTGAAGGAGGTTGGGCTGGATCTTCATGATGTACTTCCTCCTCTCCTTCATCTTGTCGTGTACCGCTTGTGGATGCTTCCATGTCGTTTTGTTGGTAGCCTTGATCCGAAGTAGGAGCTTTCACTTGGGTTGATGAAGTACTTTCCTTCACCTCAATGGGACGAATCTTGCCGATGGGCAAATCTTGGATAGATTCTGAAGGATCTTTATCACCTACACCATTTAGAATTTTTTTGACTTGCGAACCATTAGACTCATCAAACTTCACATCTACCTCTCTTCAACTTTTCAAGTGAAGTTCTTGTATACACGATAGGTGTGAGAGTTCGATCCATAACCAAGTAGGAAACCTTCATGAGATTTGGGAGCAAATTTAGCACGACAATGCTTATCAAGAATGTAACACTTAGAGCCGAATACCAAAAAGTATCCAACTTGGGTTTTGTTACGGTGAGAAGCTCGTATGTCGTTTTACCGAGAAGCTTGTGCAAGTAGAGTCGGTTTGCGGCCTGACATGCTGTTTCCACGGCTTCTTCCCAAAAGTGTCTTCGCGCCTTGTATTCGTCAAGCATCATTCTTGCCATATCAATGAGGGTTAGGTTCTTTCTCTCAACAACTCCATTTTGTTGAGGCATGTCCTTAGCCGAGACTTCATGTGAGGTACCCTGTTCGTCAAGAAAGGTATCCACATGGGTGTTCTTGAACTCCGATCTGTTATCGCTTCGAACCTTCGTGATCTTCACTTCAAATTGATTTTGTGCTTTGCGTGCAAAGTTCTTGAAGATCTTTTGTACCTATGACTTATCAGCAAGAAAGAATACCCACGTAAATCTGGAAAAATCATCAACTATAACTAGACCATAAGAGTTTCCACTGAGACTCTTGTAAGCATTGGGACCAAAAAGATCCATATGAAGTAACTCGATAGGTCTCCTAGTGGTCATGATGTTCTTGACCATATGACTTCCACCTACTTGCTTTCCTGCTTGACAAGCACCACAAAGCCTATCTTTGTCAAAGATAACATCTTTAACACCAAGACTGTGATCGCCCTTCATAAGCGTATCTAGATTGTGCATGCCTACATGTCCTAGCCTTCTATGCCATAGCCAACCTTTAGAAGATTTTGCAATGAGACAAGTACGAGGTTGGGCCTTTTTAGTGAAATCGAAAATGTATAGATCACCTCTACGAATACTGGTAAAGAGAATTTTATGAGCATCAAACAGAAACACTTAGCAATCCACTTTGGTAAATAGCACATTGAAACCGAAGTGTGCTAGTCTAGATAAAAAAGAAGATTGTAACCAAGGGATTCAACACGCATTACGTTTTGAATGGAGCTATCATGAGATATGGCGACCTTACCAAGGCCAAGTACCTTACCTTTAGAGTTGTCTCCAAAGGCCACGTACCTCCGAGGACCTTGATTAGGCGTGATGTCTTGGAACATGTCCTTATCTCCAGTCATGTGATCCTTGCATCGACTGTCGAGAATCCACTCTTTTCCACCGGACATGTAATCCTTGAAGTTTGCCATTAGACTTAGATTCTTCATGATCTTTTCATTATCGACGTCGAATAACTCATCTTTATCATATATACATGTTCTTCATTGTCATTATTTTGTGAGATCTCCTCGTCATAGAAACCAAGAGACTCGTTAGAATCATAACCATGAGAATGTTCAAATTTCTGAATGTGAATAGCTTCAATAATAATGTTGTTGATAGTTGTGGCATCTACTTTAGCACGCATAAGATCACGACACTCAAATAGGAATTTATCAAAGTTTGGATCACTAGGCTCCATTTGGTGAAAAGCAACAGTTTTATGAAGAATTTCATCAAGATTACTTAATGTAAGATTTGGATATCGTTTCTCCAAATCATTCCACAAAGTGTAAGCACAAGCAAAGTTCTTCAACTGAGAAAGCACAAATCTTTGTAAACCTCTGACAGTAAGATTGACAATTCTTAGGTTACCAAGCATGTTAATTTCCTCTTCGTGTGTGGGATGCAATTCATCAATGGGGAGGACATAGGGGTTTTCAATATGTTTTCTCAAATGGAATTTGTCAAATAGATCAATCATGGCATTCTTCCATCGACTAAAGTACTCTCCATCAATAATGGGCACTCTACAATACAAACTCTCCACACTAGACACATCCATCTTCCTCCGCGGTGATGAAACCAAAGCAATGGAGACCGATGCTCTGATACCAATTGCGGGATCACTCGAAGATTATGTCTAGAGGGGGGTGAATAGATGATATGTTCATTTTGCATCTTGCTTTTATATTGATATTTATTACATTATGGGTTTTTATTACACATTATGGTGCAATACTTATGCCTTTTCTCTCCTATTTTACAACGTTTACATGAAGAGGGAGAATGCCGGCAGCTGGAATTCTAGACTGGAAAAGGAGCAAATCTGAGAGACCTATTATGCACAACTCCAAAAGTCCTGTAAATTACAGAGATTTTTTTTGGAATATATATAAAATATTGAGGGAAACAATTACTAGAGGGGCCCCACTAGGAGGTCACAAGCCTGCTAGGCGTGGCCACCCCTTGGTAGCGCCTAGGTGGCTTGTGACCCACCTGACAGGCCTCCAACGCCCATGTTCTACCATATGAAGGGTTTTGACCTGGAAAAAATCAAAAGGAAGCTTTCTAGACGAAGCGCCGCCGTCTCAAGGCGAAACTTGGATAGAACCAATCTAGAGCTCCGATAGAGCTGTTCTGCTGGGGAAACTTCCCTCCCGGAGGGGGAAATCGAAGCCATCGTCATCACCAATGATCCTCTCATCGATAGAGGGTCAATGTCCAGAAACATCTTCACTAGCACCATCTCCTCTCCAAACCCTAGTTCATCTCTTGTATCCGATCTTTGTCTCAAACCTCAGATTGGTGCCTGTGGGTTGCTAGTAGTGTTGATTACTCCTTGTAGTTGATGCTAGTTGGTTTACTTGCTGGAAGATCATATGTTCAGATCCTTTATGATAATTAATACTCCTCTGATTATGAACATGAACATTCTTTGTGAGTAGTTATGTCTGTTCCCAAGGACATCGGATAAGTCTTGTTATAATCATGTGAATTTGGTTTTCATTCAAAATTTTGATGAGATGTATGTTGTCTCTCCTCTAGTGGTGTTATGTGAACATCAACTACATAATACTTCACCATTATTTGGGCCTAGGGTAAGTCATTGGGAAGTAATAAGTAGATGATGGGTAGCTAGAGTGACAAAAGCTTAAACCCTAGTTTATGTGTTGCTTCGTGAGGGGCTGATTTGGATCCATATGTTTCATGCTATGGTTAGATTTATCTTAATTCTTGTTTCGTAGTTGTGGATGCTTGCGAGAGAGGTTAATCATAAGTGGGAGGTTTGTCCACGTAAGGGCAGCACCCAAGCACTGGTCCACCCACATATCAAATTATCAAAGTA
Organism: Hordeum marinum; assembly: GCA_022496015.1. Lineage (NCBI taxonomy): Eukaryota > Viridiplantae > Streptophyta > Magnoliopsida > Poales > Poaceae > Hordeum > Hordeum marinum. The sequence continues at coordinate 334,421,378 of CM039672.1, forward strand.
ACGAACGCGAATCAAATGAGCATGATGAAAACTAGCTTGACGAAAATTCCCATGTGTCCTCGGGAGCGCTTTGCTTTATATAAGAGTTTATCCAGGCCTGTTCATTTCCACAAAAAGGATTGGGCTACTTTTTTCACCTTTGATACACTTGTTACTTGTTACTCGTTACAAATTATCTTATCACAAAACTATTTGTTACCGGTAATTTCAGTGCTTGCAAAGAATACCTTGCTGAAAACCGCTAGCCATTTCCTTTTTCTCCTGGTTGGGTTCGACACTCTTACTTATCGAAAGGACTATGATACATCCCCTATACTTTTGGGTCATAAAGACTCTTTTCTTGCGCCGTTTCCGGGGAGTGAAGCGCCTTTGGTAAGTGGAATTTGGTAAGGAAAAATTTATATAGTGTGCTGAAATTTACCGTCGCTTATTACTATGGAAAGTAATCCTTTGAGGGGCTTGTTCGGGGTATGTTCACCTCGACCGGAAAAACAAAGAGTTGTCCCTCAACCTACTGAACCTACTGAAAATATTTATTATGAAATTCCTTCGGGCATTATAGAGAAACTGCTGGCTAATCCTTAGGCAGGAGATGGAACACTACATCCTGATTTGCATCTACTCTATGTGGATGAAGTGTGTGGATTATTTAAGCTTGCAGGTCTGCCCGAGGATCACGTCAAGAAGAAGGTATTTCCTTTATCTTTGAAGGAGAAGGCATTGACATAGTACATGCTATGTGATGATATTGGATCATGGAGCTACAATCTATTGCAAATGGAATTTCATCAGATGTTCGACCCTATGCATCTAGTTCATCATGATCGGAATTATATCTATAATTTTTGGCCTAGTGAAGGAGAAATACTCTCTAGAGCTTGGGTAAGGCTTACTTCAATGTTATATTCATGCCCCAATCATGAGCTCTCGAGAGAAATTATCATTCAGAATTTTTATGCTCGGCTTTCTCGTAATGATCAATCCATGCTCGATACTTCTTGTGCTAGTTCCTATATGAAGAAGGATATTGACTTCAAATGGGATCTATTGTAAAGAATGAAACGCAACTCTGAAGATTGGGAACTCTACGAAGGTAAGGAGTTAGGTATGAACCTTAAGTTTGATTGTGTTAAATCCTTCGTAGACACCGATGCTTTTCGTGAATTTAGCACTAAATATGGACTTGACTCTGAGATAGTAGCTTCTTTCTGTGAATCTTTTGCTGCTCATGTTGATCTCCCTAAGGAGAACTGGTTTAAATATCATCCTCCCATTAAAGTGAAAGTAGTTGAACCTATTAAAGTTGAAGAGGAAACTATTACTTATAATGTTGATCCTGTTATTCCTGTTGCTTATATTAAGAAACCACCCTTCCCTGTTAGAATAAAGGAACATGCTAAAGCTTCAACTGTGGTTCGTAAGAGTTGTGTTACAACACTTACACCCCTTGAACAAATTAAAGTTTATCCTAGTATTTCTATGGTTAAAGATCTCTTGGTTGATAATATTGATGGGCATGTTATTCAATTTTGTGATGAAGCTGCTAGAATTGCTAAACCTGATGCTAAAGGTAAACATACACCGATAGTTGGCACGTCTGTTGTTTCTTTTAAAATAGGAGATCATTGTTATCATGGATTGTGTGACATGTGTGCTAGTGTGAGTGCAATTCCATTTACCTTATATAAAGAAATTATGAATGATATTGCACCAGCTGAGTTAGAGGAAATTGATGTTACAATTAAGCTTGCTAATAGAGATACTATAGCAGCAGTTGTGATTATTAGAGATGTTGAAGTCTTGTGTGGGAAAATAACATATCCTACTTTTTTCTTGTCCTTGGCTCCCCACAAGATTATTTTTGTCCCATTATATTTGGTAGACCCTTCTTGAATACCGCTAATGCCAGGATAGATTGTGAGAAGGAAATTGTTATTGTAAGTTTTGGGGACACATCTCATGAGTTTAATTTCTCTAAATTTCATAGACAACCCCATGATAAAGAATTGTCTAGTAAGGATGAAATCATTGGTATTGTTTCTATTGATGTGCCTCCTACTGTAGGATCGAAAGTAGGAGGCTCCCAAGCGACACCTAACCAATCTAGGAGGCACCACCCTCCAAAAGGTAATAGGATCGATAGTGTCGATCAACTCCTAGCTCTTGTGCTTCAAGATGATAGACTCCTCAACACACAATCACTCTCTCACAGATTTGGCTTGGTATAAGAGATTGATTGGGTGTAAAGCAACTTGGGGAGGCTAGAGATCAAGATTCATATGGTAGGAACAGAATGGTATGATCTCAACACATGAGTAGGTGGATCTCTCTCAGAAAATCAGTTGGTATGAGTGGGTATCTGTTCTGAGTGCTTCTCTTGCGAGTGAGTGGTGGTGCAGGGGTATATAGGCATCTCCAAAAATCCAACCCTTACACCTAATAAGTCAGACTCGATGACACCGATGTGTAAATCTCAGTGGTACCGAGTTGCCTCAAAGGTAGCAACTTTTGAATCTCGGTGAGACCGATACATAAATCTCGGTTGCACCAATAAGGTGACCAACGGTCATATTGCCAATGTCGGTGATGCCGATTCACAAAACTCGGAGGGACCAATTTTGTAAACTTGTGTAAAAGGAAGTTGGCAACCTAAACTCGAAGGCACTGAAGCGGAATCGGTTGCACCGAAAAGCTATGGTTTGGCTGAGTTTGTCTGAGGTTTGGAATTGGTGGCACCGAGTGGAATGTGTTGTATGCACCGATTTTGAGTATTTGGCTTTGGACAGACTTTTGTGGAAGATCTTCTGGGTGTATGTGGTGACTATCACTTGTGCACGTATGAGCATTTTGTTCACCAACAAAACCTTACCCCCTTTTAATAGTATTGGCTTTCCTATGGACTCAAAGTGATTTCTCACAAAAGATAAAATGTAGAGTCCTTTGCTTGAAGCTTTGCCAATCTATTTCCTTGAATCTCGGGGGTAATTCACAATCCTTTTGCCAACCCATCATTGAACTTTTCCTGAAATATACTTAGTGGAAACATTAGTTCAATGACATATATGTTGTTATTAATTACCAAAACCGCCAAGGGAGCAAATGTGGTTTCAATCTCCCCCTTTTTGGTAATTGATGACAACATATAGATCAAAGCTTCGACATATGATATAACCAATGAGTATAATCATCGCTTTGAGATGTATGTGATAAGTAAGAGCTCCCCCTAAATTTGTGCATTATTTTTAGATTTGCGTTTGAATGCAAATGCACAATCTATTAGGTACATGGGACACTTCTTCCATGTCACATAAAACTTGGTGGTGTGCGAGAGTAATAAGAATTAACAACATAGCACAACACATCAAGCACACTGAGTGATCATCACATAATCATCAAAAAGATAGTAAGTAGTAGCAACACTCATAACATCGTATGTTCACACACACAAACAAAATTATCTCACATCCAAACCAAAAGACCAAATGTTTTGAAAAACAGCAACAAAAAACAGACGCTCTCTCACTCAAAGCCTAAGATCTATATATAACTTCTCCCCTTTGGCAACAAGTTACCAAAAAGCTCGAAGAGATGTAGCTAATCGTTCTAATGCGGCTAATCTCCTCCGGTAGTTGATGTCAGAGTCGATAGAACTGCATTGGCGAAGACTTCCGCTGAAGTCCTGGATGGAGTTGGTGTAGACACTGGAGGCACTGGAGCTGATGGAGCTAATGTCACTGTGGCTGGAGCAGAAGATGAAGGCCTCGTCTCTGGAGCTGGCCCTGTTGGTGTCCTGGCCTTAGTCATGAACTGGGCAGTTGTCCTGACAGGTGCACTATCCTAATCATCATCAGACTCTAACTCTGAAGAGGTGCGATGAATAGGGGCTTCATCAACCTCCTTAAGCTCATCTACTGTCTTAGTCAGCCCACCTACCTTGTCGTTAAGAGTTTCCACTCTATCATCAATGATGTTCACAATGCTCTCCAGAGTGTCCATGATGGTCTTGATGTCCTTCTTCATGTCCATGATAGTTGAGATCAAGAGATCAATCTGCTCGTTCCTGGATCTGGGAACTTGAGCACTAGTGGCTCTAGCTGCCTCTGCCTGTGCTTGAGCTGCAGCTAATGTGGGATGGTCTGGGTCCATCACCACAACATTGTCATCAAAATCTGGCTAAAGCGGCAAGTGGGGTCTATCCAGAGCAAATATGTGCTTCTCAAATTTGGAATTGATAATCATTTGAATATAGGGTGCATAGCAGCATGAGCGCTTCTAGTCAGCAGCTACCCTCTTCACTGTCTCCACTATCAAATCCATCACTCGAATCCTGGTGTGATTGTCAAGATGGATGAGCATGTTGATGGAGTATCCACGAATCATCTACTCATCTTCAGACTTGGGCATCAAGGTATGCCTCGGGATAGTGTTCATGGTACGGAGGCCTGCTTGAAGGAAGTAAATGGATCCTAACTTGTGAGATTGCAAGTTAACAGCTGGAATAGCAGTGTACATGTCCTTCATATCATTGTGGCTCTCCTTGGATTTAGAATAGACATCCAAGTCACCATCCTGAACCTCAGGGACTCCTAAGATGGTAGCCCACTCATCAACAGAGGATTCATATCTTGCTCCTTCAATCATCCAGACAATCCCACCACCTCCATAAAAATGAGCAGTGGAATAGAACTGCATGATCATCTCATCATTCCAAGCAGTGAACTCCTTCCCAACAAATTTGTCAAGTCCAATGCAGTGGAAGTTGTCTTGGACACATGGAAGGTAATCCTCATTGTCCTTGATATACTTCGAGTCAACATATCTCATGTCACTGACTGCAGGGCTCTTGTCAAGAAAAACAGTCTCACAGACTTGCTGCTCCTTGGTATAAAACATGTAATCCACAACAGTCTTTCTCCTCTGGGCATATGGATCAATGGCTCTCCATGCCCCCAGACCTGAATCCTTCCTCTTCTTCATATCCTCAGCTCTAGGATGGTTGGCATCATGTACAGGAAGGTGAGGCCTAAGCTTCATGAGAACAGACATAGCATCTTCATCATCATCTGCCTCTCTGAGATTTGATTTCTTGTTCTTCTTTGAAGCAGGAATATCTCTGGTAGTCCTCTTGGACTGCTGTGCAGCTGCATTTTTGGACGGAGCCTTGGTTCTCTTGGAGGGACCAGACTTAGGCATAGCTTCAGCCAGAAGTTTCTTTCCCTTCTTCTTAGGAGGGGCCTTAGCAGCCGGTTCCTCCTCTTCCTCCTCCTCCTTAGCAGCATCAGCAGCCTCCTCTGTATCCTCAAACATAGAGGTAGGCCTGCCAACAACATGAATGATCCTCTTCCTGGCTATCTTCTTCTCTCCTACATTCTTAGGCAAGGACTTCCTCGGTAGCTCAGTAGTCCTTGTTGCCCTAGCACTCTCAGGTGCTCTAAAATTCTCTGGAGGTGCATAAATTTTGCTGACTACCCTCCTAGATGAGGTAGCCTGAGTGGCAGACTTCCTTGCAGCCTTCTCTTGCTTTTTAGCAAGAATCTCACCTAGCACGAAATCAGAATCTTCTTCATCTGAGTTGTGTCTCTTCCTTGTCCTTGTTTCAGCTTTAGGCAACCCATGCGAGCTAGGAGTGCTTGGATCTGAGGAAGAACTGGACTCAGGACTAGTGCTTGAACTCATGTCAACGTTCTGCACCTACAAATTCTCACTATCATCGGCATCTGACATGTTTGACCATGTGAATAGAGTATAGAAGAGTGGAATAGGATAAGTCGTCAAACGAAGCAGAGATTTTTGAAAGTTTGAACAAAAGATTCTCAAGGTTTACATTCTATCACATGAAAATCGGTACCGCCGAAGCAAAAAATATCGGAGCTATCGAGATTGACTTTCTCCTTAGCCGAAACTTGGCACCCCTTTCAGTGAGACTGAAAGGTGTACTCAGTTTCACCAAGAAAGTGTTGGAAATATGCCCTAGAGGCAATGATAAAATGGTTATTATTGTATTTCCTAGTTCATGATAATTGTCTATTGTTCATGCTATAATTGTGTTAACCGGAAACCGTAATACATGTGTGAATACATAGACCATAACATGTCCCTAGTGAGCCTCTACTTGACTAGCTCGTTGACCAATAGATGGTCATGGTTTCATGACCATGGACATTGGATGTCATTGATAACGAGATCACATCATTGGGAGAATGATGTGATGGACAAGACCCAATCCTAAGCATAGCACAAGATCGTGTAGTTCGTTTGCTAAAGGTTTTCAATGTCAAGTATCGTTTCCTTAGACCATGAGATTGTGCAACTCCCGGATACCGTAGGAATGCTTTGGGTGTGCCAAACTTCACAACGTAACTGGGTGGCTATAAAGGTGCACTACGGGTATCTCCGAAAGTGTTTGTTGGGTTGGCACGAATCGAGATTGGAATTTGTCACTCCGTGTGACGGAGAGGTATCTATGGGCCAACTCGGTAAGACATCATCATAATGAGCTCAATGTGACTAAGGAGTTAGCCACGAGATGATGTGTTACGGAATGATTAAAGAGACTTTCCGGTAACGAGATTGAACAAGGTATAGAGATACCGACGATCGAATCTCGAGCAAGTATCATACCGATAGACAAAGGGAATTGTATACGGGATTGATTGAATCCCCGACATCGTGGTTCATCTGATGAGATCATCGTGGAGCATGTGGGAGCCAACATGGGTATCCAGATCCCGCTGTTGGTTATTGACCGGAGAAGTGTCTCGGTCATGTCTACGTGTCTCCCGAACCCGTAGGGTCTACACACTTAAGGTTCGATGATGCTAGGGTTATAGGGAAATGGTATACGTGATTACCGAAGGTTGTTCGGAGTCCCGGATGAGATTCTGAATGTCACGAGGAGCTCCATAATGGTCCGGAGGTAAAGATTGATATATAGGAAGTCCAGTTTTGGTCACCGGAAAGTTTTCGAGCTCATCGGTAGTGTACCGGGAGTGCCGGGAGGGTGCCGGAGGACCCCCGGGAGGGGTGTGACGACCATAGGACTTTGTGGTCCCTTAGAGGATGTGTGCCATCCCTTATTGGGCTGGCCAAGACCTTCTATAAAGGCCCATGCGGCTGGGATCAAGAGATAAAGGGCAAAAGGGTTTTAAAAGAGGAGATCCACCTCCCTTGTGGGAGGTGGACTCTATCCCTAGTTCGGCTGAACCTCTCCTCCTTGGAGGAGAGGCCAAGGAAGCCCTACCTCTCCCTACTCCTATATATATGCAAGGGTTTGGGATGATTTGAGATGACGACTTCTCTCTCTCTCGGTGCAGCCCTACCCTTCCTCTTCCTCGTTCTCCGTAGCGCTTGGCGAAGCCCTGCCAGAGTCCAGGTAGCTCCACCGTCACCACGTCGTCGTGCTGCCGGAGCTCTCCCTCAACCTCTCCTTCCTCCTTGCTGGATCAAGGTGTAGGAGACGTCACCGGGCTGCACGTGTGTTGAACCCGGAGGTGCCGTTGTTCGGCGTTGAGATCGGAATCCACCGCGATCTGAATCGCTGCGAGTACGACTCCACTAACCGCATTCTTATAACGCTTCCGCTTAGCGATCTTCAAAGGTATGAAGATGCAATATCTCCCCACTCGTTGCTGGTTTCTCCATGGATAGATCTTGGTGATCGTAGGAATTTTTTTGATTTACTACTACGTCTCCCAACAGTGGTATCAGAGCTTGGTCTATGCGTAGAATCTATGCACGAGTAGAACACAAGTTGTTGTGGGCGTCAATTTTGTTAATATGCTTACCACTACTAGTCTTATCTTGATTCGGCGGTATTGTGGGATGAAGCGGCCCGGACCGACTTTACACGTACGCTTACGTGAGACTGGTTCCACCGCGTGACATGCACTTGTTGCATAAGGTGGCTAGCGGGTGTCTGTCTCTCCCACCTTAGTCGGATTGGATTCGATGAAAAGGGTCCTTATGAAGGGTAAATAGCAATTGGCATATCACATTGTGGTGTTGGCGTAGGTAAGAAACGTTCTTGCTAGAAACCTATAGCAGCCACGTAAAAACTTGCAACTACAAATTAGAGGACGTCTAACTTGTTTTTGCAGCAGATGCCTTGTGATGTGATATGGCCAAAGGATGTGATGTGATGCATTGTGATGTATGATATTGATCATGTTCTTGTAATAGGATTCACGACTTGCATGTCGATGAGTATGACAACTGGCAGGAGCCATAGGAGTTGTCCTATTTTATTGTATGACCTGCATGTCAATCATAAACGCCATGTAATTACTTTACTTTATTGCTAAACGTTAGCCATAGTAGTAGAAGTAATAGTTGGCGAGACAACTTCATGAAGACACAATGATGAATATCATGATGATGGAGATCATGGTGTCATGCCGGTGGCAGTGATGATCATGGTGCCCCAAAGATGGAGATCAAAGAAGCAAGATGATATTGGCCATATCATGTCACTATATTGATTGTATGTGATGTTTATCATGTTTACATCTTATTTGCTTAGAACGATGGTAGTAAATAAGATGATCTCTCAATAAAATTTCAAGAGAAGTGTTCACCCTAACTATGCACCGTTGCTAAGGATCGTTGTTCCGAAGCACCACGTGATGATCGGGTGTGATAGGTTCTAACGTTCGCATACAACGGGTGTAAGCCCGATTTACACACTTGGAACTCTTAGGTTGACTTGACAAGCCTAGCATGTACAGACATGGCCTCTAAACATGGAAGACCGAAAGGTCGAACATGAGTCATATAGAAGATACGATCAACATGGAGATGTTCACCATGGATGACTAGTCCGTCTCATGTGATGATCGGACACGGGCTAGTTGACATGGATCATGTGTCACTTGGATGACTAGAGAGATGTCTATCTAAGTGGGAGTTCATTAAATAATTTGATTATGTGAACTTAATTATCATGAACTTAGTCTAAAATTATCTTTACAATCTATATTGTAGATCCAATGGCCAACGCGAATGTCACCCTCAATTCAACGCATTCCTAGAGAAAACCAAGCTAAAAGATGATGGAAGCAACTATGCGGACTGGGTCCGTGGTTTGAGGATCATCCTCATAGCTTCCAAGAAATTGTATGTCCTCGATGCACCGCTAGGTGACCCACCCCTTCTCCCAGCAAAGCAAGACGTTGCGAACGCTTGGCATTCTCGCTGCGATGATTACTCCCTTGTTCAGTGCGGCATGCTATACAGTTTAGAACCGGGGCTCCAAAAACATTTTGAGCAACACAGAGCATATGAGATGTTCCAAGAGCTAAAACTGGTTTTCCAAGCTCATGCCCGGGTCAAGAGATATGACGTCTCTGACAAGTTCTTTAGCTGTAAGATGGAGGAGAATAGTTCTGTCAGTGAGCACATCCTCAAGATGTCTGGGCTACACAACCGCTTGACTCCGCTGGGAGTTAATCTCCCGGATGACTCAGTCATTGACAGAATCCTCCAGTCGCTTCCACCTAGCTACATGAGCTTTGTGATGAACTACAACATGCAAGGGATGGAGAAGTCCATTCCTGAGTTGTACTCGATGTTGAAATCAGCAGAGGTCGAGATCAAAAAGGAGCATCAAGTGTTGATGGTGAATAAGACCACTAGTTTCAAGAAAGGCAAGGGTAAGAAGAACTTCAAGAAGGACGGAAAAGCTGTTGCCGCGCCCGATAAGCAAGTTGCCGGGAAGAAGAAGAACAAGAATGGACCCAAGCCTGAGACTGAGTGTTTTTACTGCAAGGGTACCGGTCACTGGAAGCGGAACTGCCCCAAGTACTTAGCGGATAAGAAGGACGACAACATTAAAGGTATATGTGATATACTTGTTATTGATGTGTACCTAACCAGTGCTCATAGTAGCTCCTGGGTATTTGATACCGGTGTAGTTGCTCACATTTGTAACTCCAAGAAGGAGCTGCGGAATAAGCGGAGGCTGGCAAAGGACGAGGTGACGATGCGCGTCGGGAATGGTTCCAAGGTCGATGTGATCGCCGTCGGCACGCTACCTCTACATCTACCTTCGGGATTAGTGTTAAACCTTAATAATTGTTATTTAGTACCAGCTTTGAGCATGAACATTGTATCTGGATCTCGCTTGATGCGAGATGGCTACTCATTTAAATCTGAGAATAATGGTTGTTCTATTTATATGAGAGAAATGTTTTATGGTCATGCCCCGCTGGTCAATGGTTTATTTTTGATTAATCTCGAACGTGATGTTACACATGTCCATAGTGTGAGTACCAAATAGTGTAAGGTTGATAACGATAGTCCCACTTACATGTGGCACTACCGCCTTGGTCATATTGGTGTCAAGCGCATGAAGAAGCTCCATGCTGATGGAATTTTGGAGTCTCTTGATTTCGAATCATTTGACACGTGCGAACCATGCCTCATGGGCAAGATGACCAAGACTCCATTCTCCGGAACAAAGAAGGGAGCAACCGACTTGTTGGAGATAATACATACCGATGTATGCGGACCAATGAGCGTCGAGGCTCGCGGTGGCTACCGTTATGTTCTCACTCTCACTGATGACTTGAGAAGATATGGGTATGTCTACTTAATTAAACACAAGTCTGAAACCTTTGAAAGGTTCAAGGAATTTCAGAGTGAGGTAGAGAATCAACGTGACAGGAAAATAAAGTGCCTACGATCTGATCGTGGCAGAGAATATTTAAGTCACGAGTTTGGCACACACCTAAGGAAACGTGGAATTGTTTCGCAACTCATGCCGCCTGGCACACCTCAGATAAATGGTGTGTCTGAACGTCATAATCACACTCTATTAGATATGGTACGATCTATGATGTCTCTTACCGACTTACCGCTATCATTTTGGGGATATGCATTAGAGACTGCCGCATTCACTTTAAAGAGGGCACCGTCAAAATCCGTTGAGACGACACCTTATGAATTATGGTTTGGAAACAAACCTAAGCTGTCGTTTCTAAAAGTTTGGGGATGCGATGCTTATGTGAAGAAACTTCAACCTAAGAAGCTCGAACCCAAAGCGAAAAAGTGCGTCTTCATAGGATATCCCAAAGAGACTATTGGGTATACCTTTTACCTACGATCCGAGGGCAAAGACTTTGTTGCCAAGAATGGATCCTTTCTCGAGAAAGAGTTTCTCTCAAAAGAAGTAAGTGGGAGGAAAATAGAACTTGATGAGGTAATTGTACCTCCACTCGAACCGGAGAGTAGCACAGCACAGGAAGTTGTTTCTATGGAGCCTACACCGGCTGGAGAGGAAGTTAATGATGATGATCATGAAACTTCAGATCAAGTTACTGTTGAATGTCGAAGGTCCACTAGGACACATTCCACACCAGAGTGGTACAACAACCCTGTCCTGGAGATCATGTTGTTGGACAATGGTGAACCTTCGAACTATGAAGAAGCAATGGCGGGCCCGGATTCCAGCAAATGGCTTGAGGCCATGAAATCTGAGATAGGATCCATGTATGAGAACAAAGTATGGACTTTGGTGGACTTGCCTGATGATAAGCGAGCCATTGAAAATAAATGGATCTTTAAGAAGAAGACTGACGCGGATGGCAATGTGACCGTCTATAAGGCTCGGCTTGTCACTAAGGGTTATCGACAAGTTCAAGGAATTGACTACGATGAGACTTTCGCACCCGTAGTGATGTTGAAGTCTGTCCGAATCATGTTAGCAATTGCCACATTTTATGATTATGAGATAAAATGGACGTCAAAACGGCATTCCTTAATGGCTTCCTCAAGGAAGAACTGTATATGATGCAGCCGGAAGGTTTTGTCGATCCTAAAGATGCTAGCAAAGTATGCGAGCTCCAGCGCTCCATCTATGGGCTGGTGCAAGCATCTTGGAGTTGGAACATTCGCTTTAATGAAGTGATTAAAGCGTTTCGGTTTGTACAGGTTTGTGGAGAACCCTGTATTTACAAGAAAGTGAGTGGGAGCTCTGTAGCATTTCTCATATTATATGTGGATGACATACTGATAATGGAAAATGATATAGAACTCTTGGAAAGTATAAAGGCCTACTTGAATAAGTGTTTTTCAATGAAGGACCTTGGAGAATCTGCTTACATATTAGGTATTAAGATCTATAGAGATAGATCGAGACGCCTCATAGGTCTTTCACAAAGCACATACCTTGAAAATATATTGAAGAAGTTCAATATGGATCAGTCCAAGAAGGGGTTCTTGCCTGTGTTACAGGGTGTGAGATTGAGTATGACTCAATGCTTGACCACGACAAAGGATAAAGAAGAGATGAGTGTCATCCCCTATGCTTCAGCCATAGGCTCTATTATGTATGCCATGCTGTGTACCAGACCTGATGTGAACCTTGCCATAAGTTTGGTAGGGAGGTACCAAAGTGATCCTGGAGCGGAACACTGGACAGCGGTCAAGAATATCCTGAAGTACCTAAAAAGGACAAAGGACATGTTTCTCGTATATGGAGGTGTCGAAGAGCTCGTCGTAAAGGGTTACGTGATGCTAGCTTCGACACAGATCTGGACGACTCCAAGTCGCAAACCGGATACGTGTATGTTTTGAACGGAGGGGCAGTCAGCTGGTGCAGTAGCAAGCAAAGCGTCGTGGCGACATCTACATGTGAAGCGGAGTACATAGCTGCTTCGGAAGCAGCAAAGGAAGGAGTCTGGATGAAGGAGTTCATCACCGACCTAGGAGTAATTCCAAGTGCGTCGGGCCCGATGACTCTATTCTGTGACAACACTAGAGCTATTGCCCTTGCGAAGGAGCCCAGGTTTCACAAGAAGACAAGACACATCAAGCGCCACTTCAACTCCATCCGTGATTACATTCAGGAGGGAGATATAGATATTTGTAAAGTGCATACAGATCTGAATGTCGCAGATCCGTTGACTAAACCTCTCTCACGAGCAAAACATGATCAACACCAGAATGCTATGGGTGTACGATTCATCACAATGTAACTAGATTATTGACTCTAGTGCAAGTGGGACACTGTTGGAAATATGCCCTAGAGGCAATGATAAAATGGTTATTATTGTATTTCCTAGTTCATGATAATTGTCTATTGTTCATGCTATAATTGTGTTAACCGGAAACCGTAATACATGTGTGAAGACATAGACCACAACATGTCCCTAGTGAGCCTCTAGTTGACTAGCTCGTTGATCAATAGATGGTCACGATTTCATGACCATGGACATTGGATGTCATTGATAACGAGATCACATCATTAGGAGAATGATGTGATGGACAAGACCCAATCCTAAGCATAGCACAAGATCGTGTAGTTCGTTTGCTAAAGCTTTTCAATGTCAAGTATCGTTTCCTTAGACCATGAGATTGTGCAACTCTCGGATATCGTAGGAATGCTTTGGTTGTGCCAAACGTCACAACGTAACTGGGTGGCTATAAAGGTGCACTACGGGTATCTTCGAAAGTGTTTGTTGGGTTGGCACGAATCGAGACTGGGATTTGTCACTCCGTGTGACGGAGAGGTATCTGTGGGCCCACTCGGTAAGACATCATCATAATGAGCTCAATGTGACTAAGGAGTTAGCCACGGGATGATGTGTTACGGAACGAGTAAAGAGACTTGCCGGTAACTAGATTGAACAAGGTATACATATACCGACGATTGAATCTCGGGCACGTATCATACCGATAGACAAAGGGAATTGTATACGGGATTGATTGAATCCCCGACATCATGGTTCATCCGATGAGATCATCGTGGATCATGTGGGAGCCAACATGGGTATCCAGATCCCTCTGTTGGTTATTGACCAGAGAAGTGTCTCGGTCATGTCTACGTGTCTCCCGAACTTGTAGGGTCTACACACTTAAGGTTCGATGACGCTAGGGTTATAGGGAAATGGTATACGTGATTACCGAAGGATGTTCAGAGTCCCGGATGAGATCTTGGACATCATGAGGAGCTTCGGAATGGTCCGGAGGTAAAGATTGATATATAGGAAGTCCAGTTTTGGTCAGCGGAAAGTTTCCGGGCTCATCGGTAGTGTACCGGGAGTGCCGGGAGGGTGCCGGAGGACCCCCTGGAGGGCTGTGACGACCATATGACTTTGTGGGCCCTTAGAGAAGGTGTGCCAGCCCTTAGTCTGGCCAAGACCTTCTATAAAGGCCCATGCGGCTGGGATCAAGAGATAAAGGGCAAAAGGGTTTTAAAAGAGGAGATCCACCTCCCTTGTGGGAGGTGGGCTCTATCCCTAGTTCGGCCAAACCTCTCCTCCTTGGAGGAGAGGCCAAGGCATCCCTACCTCTCCCTCCTCCTATATATATGCAAGGGTTTGGGCTGATTTGAGACAACGACTTCTCTCTCTCGGCAGAACCCTACCCTTCCTCTTCCTCGTTCTCCGTAGCGCTTGGCGAAGCCCTGCCGGAGTCCACGTAGCTCCACCGTCACCATGCCGTCGTGCTGCCGGAGCTCTCCCTCAACCTCTCCTTCCTCCTTGCTAGATTAGGGCGTAGGAGACGTCACCGGGCTGCACGTGTGTTGAACGCGGAGGCGCCATTGTTCGGCGTTGAGATCGGAATCCACCGCGATCTGAATTGCTGCGAGTACGACTCCACTAACCGCGTTCTTGTAACGCTTCCGCTTAGCGATCTTCAAAGGTATGAAGATGCAATCTCTCCCCACTCGTTGCTGGTTTCTCCATGGATAGAACTTGGTGATCGTAGGATTTTTTTTGATTTACTACTACGTCTCCCAACAGAAAGTTCTGAGCAACACAGACATACAAATCGGTGACACCGATTTGCTCACTTCGGTTCCACCGAGTTTCATCGGGCGGAAGGTAAACCCTAGAAAATCAATCATTCTCTATCCCATGGAATTTTCTTTTGGATTGAAAGATCTCAAACTGTAGCAAGACTAGGAAAATTCCCTAATGCGCATGAATTGGAAGGTAGCACGAGAGGGGGCCGAATCCATACCCTAATTTGGTGATGGATCCACTACGGCGGCGATGTTGGAGACTAATACGTCAACGGCGGGGATTCCCAGTGGCAGTGGTGGTCGGGGAAGCAAGGCGATGACCAGGGGTCTTCGAGACAGCAGCTAGGGTTATGGAGGCACGATGTTTGAAGAATGGATTTCAAAATGTCGGGGTCCACCGATTATATAACCATCGCTGTCGGTGACACCGATTTGATATTTTCGGTGTCACCGAGTTTCACAACTGTGAGGTGACAGGGAAACTCGGTGTAACCGAGAATATGAAATCTGTAGTACCGAGATTGAAAGACCAGATCAACCATAGGCATTCGGTGAGACCGAGATTTTTGAGTTGGTTCCACTGATATGCACTTGGGAGGTTTTAATGGTTAGTCCTTTGTCGATACGGAACTTCGAGTCCTCCTCACAAAGAGAGATCGAAAAGTACTTGTTCAAATTTTGTGATGTAGCATGAATAGAATATGAGGTGAGAAAGCATAGATAGATAAAGAAGTGGTCCTAGGCATTCTTGTATATCCAATTGGCAAAATAAAATAAAAGGCCAAATAGCAACAATTGGATATCCTCGAATGAGAAAATAAATGCAGACCAACATGCTCACACAATAAGATGTCAAATGAAATCATGGCACACATGCACAAACACATTAGCATCTAACAAGCACTTTGACGATGACGGAGTCATCTATATATGAGTATATTGACTTAGGAGCCAAGTAATAATACTTGATCATAGGTCATACTCATCGTTTAAGCACAAGTGGATTACCACTTTTACATAAAGCATTTAATGTTGTCACGTTCTATGATATGCATTGACTCAATACATAGAGTAAAGCTCCCCCTTGATGTGACATCCCCCCATAGGAGGGATAAACTAACCTTGGGTTTTGTCGATTAAGACTTCATGTAGGTGAAGTAGTTGTGGATGCTCAAAGTTGATGAAGGTCACCAAGAGTTGGAAGCATCCTTGTTGTTTCATTACTCTTCTCACCTACATGGGTTAGTCCCAACACACAAGAGACAAATACAAGGATATCTATGGACATGGAGTGCAGTGCATATGTGACGATGTCCATTGATTTGTTGAATACCTTGTCCCTTGCTTACCTTTTAGGGCATGTGTGACTCCTTGAGCTATTGCATGATGTTGATGTTGATTGCAACTAGTTCTTTCCTATAATGAATATGAGTGAATTTCATTGGCGGAGTCACCCCTCAAGAACTTCTCTAGTTCTTCATCTTGGGGACCCACATCAAGTTGATGGGGATCCTTGGTGTTTATGTAGCACTTGTAGAAGTTGAGCTTGTCGTAGCCTTGGGATCCCACTTCACCGAAGCTCGGGATTTATCTTCATATGAGTCAATGTCCTCTTGAAGCTTGTTCTTGTCCTTGAGATTGGGGTCATGTGGTGGAAGTTCATATTGAGCCTATGTTCCCTTGGGGAGAGTATATTCATTCTTATCCTTTTGAGGGACAAACTTGGGATTGGGATATTGACCTTCTTCCCATTCAACTCCATTAGCATTGAAGTAGCCAACACCGCAATTCTTCCGGTATCCTCCATGCTTGCACACAATCTCCTCAAATTGTTTGTATCCTTCAAGACTCTTGTAGATACCTTTCTCTATAATCCATTTCAAAAGTTCATTTTCTTGCTCAAGTGTAACTTGGCTAAGAGAAGAGTTAGTGAGATCAATAGAACTACTAGAAGCAATACCATTGGATTTATCATTTTTATTGCTACTAGTTGAAGTACCTTTCTTTCCTTTGTTACAAGCTTGATTTGACTTAACTTGTGGCATGAACGTAGACAATAAAAGTCGCTTGGCTAGATAAGAGGAAGTCTTCTTTCGAAGATTGTCGTTGATAGCTTTAAGGAACTCATGCTCTTGCTCTAAGTTGAGCTTCTCGAAGCGTAGCTTCTCATGTGTCCTTACAAGCTCTCTATGATCTTCTAAAGTTGACTTGAGTTAGTCGTTCTATTTCCAACTTATCGTCATCACACGACTTATTTAGAGTGGAATGATTACTTGCAAGGTCATCTTGGCTAACGTTACTAGATTTGTTTAGTTAGGCAACCTAGATCGATTTTTCTTTCCATGGGAAGAGGTGCTTTGTGATGGGTTCGATCTTGCGATGTTCTTTCCCAGTGATAGAAGGGGCAGCAAGACACGCATGTATCATTGCCATTAAGGATGACAAGATGGGGTATATTCCGACATGAATAGATCTTGTCTACATCATGTCACCGTTCTTGTTGCATTACTCTGTTTTCCCATGAACTTAATACACTAGATGCATGCTGGATAGCGGTCGATGTGTGGAGTAATATCAGTATATGCATAATCATTTCGTTCTACTTATCTTGGACATGATGTCTATATAATAATCATTGCCTGGATATCGTCATGATTATTTGATCTTCTATCAATTGCCCAACCGTAATTTGCTCACCCATCATGCGCTATACTCATGAAAGAAGGCACTGGTGAAACCTACGGCCCTCGGGTCTTCTTTTCCAACATATTGCTTTCCGATCTATTATTTTGCCTTTTGTTTTCAGATCTATTAATCCAAAAATGACCAAAAATACCTTGCTTCACTTTTTGTTTACATAGTTTATTTTGTGTTCTTGCGAGATCTATTTGCCAAAACTATCATGACCTAATCTATCTTATTATTGTAGAGATCTTGACAAAACCTCTATCACATCGGGTTGCAAGTATTTGTTATTTGTGTGGAGGTGCTGTTTACGTGGGTGCATGATCTTCCTCTACGGATTGATACCTTGGTTTCATAAGTGAGGGAAATACTTACCATCGTTGTGTTGTATCATCCCTTCCTCTTTGGGGAAATACCAACGCAGTCTCAAGCCATGTCAAAGGAATTTCTGGTGCCGTTGCCGGGGAGGAAGCAATCTCATCTACCAGGTTCATAATCACAAATCTCATCTCCTTGCAATTTACATTATTTTCCATTTGCCTCTCATTTTCATCTACCCCACTTCACAAATTTTCCGTTTTAGTTGCCCTCTCTTCTTCGTTTGCCTTTTTCTCGTCGGATCTCTTGTTTGCTTGCAATCTTGTTTGCGTAGTCACGATGACTCAAGAAAACACCAAGTTGTGTAATTTTTCCAATACCAAAAATAATGATTTTGTTGGCACTTCTGTTGCTCCTCCCAGCCACTAGTGCGGAGTCTTGTGATATTAATGTCGCTTTGTTGAATCTTGTCATGAAAGATCAATTTTACGGTACTCCTAATGAGGATGCCGCGTCCCATCTAAATACCTTCATGGAAATATGGATATGCAAAATAAAAAATATATGGGAAATGATATTGTGAAGTTGAAATTGTTTCCTTTCTCCTTGCGGAATTGTGCAAAAATTTGATTTTCTTCTTTGCCTCGCAATAGTATCGATTCTTGGGATAAGTGCAAGGACGTTTTTATTACTAAGTATTTTCCGCCCACAGAAATTATTTCCCTTAGAAAGAAAATCATGAATTTTAAGAAACTTGAACATGAACATGTTGCACAATCTTGGGAAAGAATGAAATTGATGCTAACAAATTGTCCTACTTATGGTTTAAATCTTTGGATGATCATACACATTTTTTATGCGGGATTGAATTTTGTCTCTAGAAATCATTTAGATTCCGTCGTGGGTGGTACTTTTATATAAGTTAATTTGGATGACGCTACCAAATTTAAAGATAATATTATGGGAAATTATTCACAATGGCATTCTGAAAGAGCACCTACTATTGAAAAGGTTAATTCGGTGGAAGAAATTCGTACTTTGAGTTAAAAAGTTGATGCTCTTATGAAGTTGGTTGCTAGTAAAAATGCTCCTATTGATCTTAATGATGTTACTTTGTCAACTTTGTTTGAGAAAAATAGTGATTCTGTAGATGTGAATTTCATCTCGCGAAACAACTTTAATAACAATGCTTATAGAGGTAATTTTAATCCTAGGCCTTTTCCTGGAAATTCCTCTAATAATTATGGTAATTATAATAATAATAATAATAATAGGAAAATCTCTGATCCTTAGAATATTTTTAAAGAATCTATCAATTCTCAAAAATCTTTCAATACTATGATAGAAGAAAAGTTGAATAAGATTGATGATATGTCTAGAAGCACTGATAGAATGTCAAATGATGTAGAAAATCTCAAGTCGCATGCTTTTCCACCTAAGATTAATGAATCAATTAAAGCTTTATATGTTTCTATGGATGAAGGTAAGAAAAGAACCGCTATGCTTAGAGCTAAAAGAGAATTATTAGAAAAAACATTTTCTAGTGATTGCTTTCATAACAATGATGAAGATCTTAAAATAATTGGTGTTTTCTATATTGATTCGTTGTTTAGTAATGTTAAAAATTGATGATAAAGGGACTGAAGCAGAGTCAACTTTAGTTAGAGGGAGTCTCAATTATTTGGAGGGTGAAAATCTTGATGAATTTTTTGATAAAAGTGGGTTTGGAGAGGTCAAAACTTTAACTAGTGATGTGCCTGCTATTTTTTATTACAAAGACTTTAATTATGAGAGTTGAGCATTGGTTGATTGTATTTATTTTCTTAAATCTATTATAAATTCACCCCATACTTATGAACAAAATAAAGCTTTTACTAAACATATTGTCGATGCCATGATGAAATCCTTAGAAGAAAAGTTGGAATTAGAGATTTGAATCCCTGAAAAATTGCATGGTTAGTGGGAACCTACCATTAAAGTCAAGATTAAATATTATGAATGCTTTTATTTGTGTGATTTGGGTGCTAGTATTTCCACAATTCCTAAATCTCTATGTGATGTGCTTGGTCTTACCAATATCGAAAATGGTCTCTTATTTTGCACTTGGCGGATTCTACTATTAAAAGCCTTTGGGAAGAATTAATGATTTTCTTATTCTTTCAAATATTAATTATGTGCCCATTGATTTTATTGTTCTTGATATTGATTGCAATCCGTCTTGTCCCATCATACTTGGTAGACCGTTTTTATGCACTATAGGTGTCGTGATTGATATGAAAGAAGGCATATTAAGTTTCAATTTCCTCTTAGAAAGGGTATGGAACACTTACCTAGAACAAGAATTAAGCCACCAGATGAATCAATCATGAGGGCCTTTTATGGAGTGAAAACTAAGGATTACAATACTTGAAACTATGTGTTATGCCTAGCTAGGGGCGTAAAACGATAGCGCTTGTTGGGGGGCAACCCTATGAATAAAATATTGTTATCTTTTCATTTCTTCTTTTGAGTGTTTGCACAATTATGCTTCTATTATGATTGTGTTTTTATGTTTTATTTAGTGTTTGTTCCAAGTAATGCATTTAGGATGATCCACAAGAAGAGTAGAAACAATGCTGAATCTGAAACAGAAACTTTGTTCCAAGTGCATGAAGTATCATTTTTTTTACTGGAACGCGATATTGAGCTAAAAAAATTACACAGTATTTATATATACATTATTTACGTTTTCCTAATTTTTAAGAATTTTTAGAGTTCCAGAAGTATGGTTAGAGTATAGATTACTACAGACTGTTCTGTGTGAAACAGATTTTGTTTCGTTGCATTCTGTGCTTGTTTTGATGAATCTAGGGCTTGTATTGGGGGTATAAGTCATGCTAGAGTTAAAATATAGTAGGTATAATGCAATAATAAAATATTAAGAAGTGGTAATTTGCTTTATTATAGCAACGGATCTCACGAGAATTTTGGCAAGTTTTGTGTGGTTGAAGTTTTCAAGTTTTGGGTGAGATCATGATGGATGAAGGAATAAGAAGTAAGAAGAGCCTAAGAATGAGTATGCTACAAAAATCAAAGTTAATATCCAAGGAGTAACAATCAACTAAGCTTGGGGATGCCTCGAGTGGCATCCCCTCTTTCTTGTAACAACCATCGGTATTTTACTTGGAACTATATTTTAATTCATCACATATCATGAGTTTTGCTTGGAGAGTCTTGTATCTTTGCTTTATTTGATTTTTATACTTGATTCACACACCTATTTTGGAGAGAAAAAATTATGCTATGATTTTTTAGAATTGCTCTTTATGCTTCACTTAAATCTATTGAGCAAAGCAATTGCTCTTATGCTTTTGAGCACGGCTTGCTTTTCCATGTTTGAAAAAATGCTCTCATGCTTCATTTATAATAAATTTGAGAGTTATTAATTTTGAATAAATACTCTAATTCTTCACTTATATTATTTTGAGAGATGAAACTTGTATGCTCATGTTCTTCACTTATATCCATGTGAGCTTATCAAAAGCAATTGCAATATATGAAACTAGTCCCAAGGTGATAGATAATCAAGAGGGATATAATAAAAACTTTCATGAAGATCATTGGACAAATTAAACTTGATTCTTTGTAATAGTTTTTAGACATGACGATAGTAATATGTGAGTTATGTTGGTGAGTAACTATGCTTAGTACGAATATTGATGTTAAGGTCTGTGATTCCCTATGCAAGCACGAAAGTCAATAGTTGTGCTATGAAATTACATCCTACTTATGGTGCATTATTCCGTGTTAGTTATGCTTAATGCTCGCTTATGTCATTTTTCGTTTCTTCTTTGGATGCTTCTCAATCTTTTGCTAGACTTCACTTGTACTAAGTAGAAATACTACTTGTGCATCCAAAATCCTTAAAACCAGTTTTTTCATAGAGTCCACTATACCTACCTATAAACGGTATTTCCATGCCATTCCAAGAAAATTTGTATGTGCCATCTCTAAACTTTCAAAATAAATTTTCCTTTTTGTGTGCTCGTACCGCTCATGAAACGGTAAGGGGTGACCCATATTTTTCCATGCTAGATGTGTTATTCTCAAGCTGAATGTTTATTCACTTGTCATTGCACGAGAGTACGGCGGTAATAGGGATACCTAGTCCCAAAATAAAAAGGGAAAAAATACTTTGTGCTGTCAAATAATAAATTCCTTGGAAAGTATTGGTATGGAAGGAAACCGTGGATTCGGCTCGCTATGGAAAGTGCAATTATGGTGGAAAAAGGAATAAATTTTATTTTCTATTTGGGAACTGCCTATGACGTATCTAGCATGGAAAGATATTGAAATATGTTAGTCGTTTTCGTTGACAGGAAAGACATGCCACTAAAAAAAATTCTCTATCAATTTAAACACTTGAGCTCTGGCACATCTACAAATCCCTACTTCCCTCTACGAAGGGCATATCTATTTACTTTATGCAATTTTTATTTTCAATTTGAGTCTCCATCTTCTCTTATAAAGCACCAACTAGGAGGCACTATGATCGTACTTGAGCATTAGGGGTATCTAATATTTGAGTGTCTATTGTGAATGGATCAATGATTGAGCATGATGGGCTAGGGATAACTTGCTTTAGTGTTGATATTTTGAAATACATGGTTGCTTGTTGATATGCTTGAGTATTAAAGTTTTCATGTCAAAACTAGACTATTGCTTTGAACCATTTAGAATTCTGAATGTCCATGCTACAAAGAAAACAATATATGACGAACTTGTTAGGTAGCATTCCACATCAAAAATTCTGTTTTTATCATTTACCTACTAGAAGACGAGTAAGAATTAAGCTTGGGGATGCTGATACGTCTCCAACGTATCTATATTTTTTGCTTGTTCCATTCTATTATGTTATCAATCTTGGATGTATTACAATCATTTTATAGCAACTTTATATAATTTTTGGGACTAACCTATTGACATAGTGCCAAAGTGCCAGTTGCTGTTTTTGCTTGTTTTTTACTTCGCAGAAAATCAATACCAAACGGAGCCCAAACATTACTCGAATATTTGGAGTTTTTTATGGACCAAAAGAGCCAGGATGGGCCAAATAACAACAAGAGAGTGGACACACGGTGGCTACTCTCCACCAGGGCGCGCTAGAGGCCCCTGGTGAGGCCTGGTGGAGGGTGCCCACCTCGATACTCCCCTAAACCAACTATTTGTCCTATAAATTCCCAAATATTCAGAAAACCCTCTAGGAGTCGAGGAAACACAACTGTAGTCGCCGCAAGTTCCAAAACCTCGAGATCCAATCTAACACAATCACCTAGGGGTTCATCTTCATCATATGTGCCTCTCCGGTGATGCAAGAGTAGTCCACCATAGACCTATGGGTCTGTAGGCAGTAGATAGATGGCTTCCTCTCTCTCTTTGATTCTCAATACAATGGTCTCTTGGAGCTCTATTTGATGTAATGACTTTTGTGGTGTGTTTGTTGAGATCCTATGAATTTTGGGTTCATGATCAGTTTCTATCCATGAATATGATTTGAGTCTTCCTTGATCTCTTATTTGCATGCTTACTTATAGCCTCGTATTTATTCTTCGAATCTTTGGTTTATTTAGGCCAACTAGATCGATTTTTCTTGCCATGGGAAGAGGTGCTTTGTGATGGGTTCGATCTTGCGGTGTTCTTTCCGAGTGACAGAAGGGGCAGCAAGACACGCATGTATCATTTCCATTAAGGATAACAAGATAGGGTCTATTCCTAGATGAATAAATCTTGTCTACATCATGTCACCGTTCTTATTGCATTACTCAGTTTTCCCATGAACTTAATACACTAGATGCATGCGGAATAACAATTGATGTGTGGAGTAACAGAAGTAGATGCATAATTGTTTCGGTCTACTTATCTTGGACGTGATGCCTATATAGTGATCATTGCCTGTATATCTTCATGATTATTTTATCTTATATCAATTTCCTAACAGTAATTTGTTCACCCACCATGCGTTGTAATCATGAGAGAAGCCACTAGTGAAACCTATGGCCCCTGGGTCTAATTTTCCAACATATTGCTTTCTGATCTACTATTTTGCCTTTTTGTTTTCAGATCTATTAATACAAAAAAAATATTACCTTGCTTCACCTTCTGTTTACTTATTTTATTTTGTGTTCTTGCGAGATATATTTGCCAAAACTATCATTACCTAATCTATCTTATTACCGTAGAGAGCTTGACAACCTCTCTTTCGCGTCGGGTTGCAAGTATTTGTTATTTGTGTGCAGGTGTATTTTATGTGGGTGCGTGATCTTCCTCTACGGATTGATATCTTGGTTTCAAAACTCAGGAAAATACTTATCGTCCCTGTGCTGCATCATCCCTTCCTCTTTGGGTAAATACCGACGCAGTCTCAATCCATGTCAGATACTTTCTTAATTTTCTCTCAAGCTCATAATCGAATCCAAGATTTGGGACAATAATTTTATAATTATATTTGGATATTTTATCTATTAATACATTTGGCGGAACCTTCTTTCTATGTTTTTCATTGTAAGCAACACAGTCTGTTGATCTTAATCTCCTTATTTACTCCATCTCATAAAAGATTCCCTCTATTGGTGGGAACTCACCATTGACCCTATAATCAGCAAATATTGCTCTT
This sequence comes from Hordeum marinum, assembly GCA_022496015.1. Taxonomy (NCBI): domain Eukaryota; kingdom Viridiplantae; phylum Streptophyta; class Magnoliopsida; order Poales; family Poaceae; genus Hordeum; species Hordeum marinum. Next base: position 334,445,776 of record CM039672.1, read on the forward strand.
GCTTGTTCCATAATGTGATTAAATTTATGAACGAGAAATATTGTTGCGAACCATTTATTAGGAGCATCCTGAATATTAAAGAATTCTAGAAATAACCATTGTATGGAGGGATGCATATGAACGAATTGTCTTTCTAATTCAACTATGAACAAAGATATAGCATCCACATAACTAGTAGTTCTAGAAATAATAGATCCTCCTATCAAGGGTAATGAGCCAACACAAGTAAAAAGTCTTGGATCACACCTTTTCCAATAATATTACCACTACCAATGCGGAATTTCTTAGTTTGCATAATAGGTTCTTCTATAGAAGGATCATCATCAGCAAGATTATTGACTTTTCCTTAGCAACCTCATCGAAATTCCTTTTAGCATTATCATTAAGAGGTGAATTTGAATGATCTAATGCCTCCGCACTAGAGGCGGAAGTATCACTAGTTTCAAAATCAAACATGATAGCAACTTTCAAGCAAATGTAACAAGAAAACAAGTAAACTAGTAACTAGCAAAGATAAAAAAATTGATGAAGCAATAAAAATATAACAGAAAATAAAAAGAAGAACAAGTGAATGATAATTTGTGTGAAGTTACTTGATAGTAGGTTGGTGATAGTCCTCAGCGACGACGCCAGAAATCCTTCCTGATACTTGTGATCTACGTTGGGTTTTCCATGAAGAGGAATGGGTGATGTGGCACAATATAGGTAAGTATTTCCCTAGGTATAGAACCAAGGTTTATCGAACCAATAGGAGTAACAACCAATGTCATGCCCAAGATGCGGTCCTATCCATATTTTGGCACGAGGACCTCGACAGGGATAGAAGCACATCTCGTCGTGTTGCAAGAATGGATATCATTACAAGTACATGTACAGAAGAGATGAGTATATGAAATTGGATTACACTCTCCACAAGCTACATCAATATCACCTCAATACAACAACATACTCAAACATCATACATAAGAGCAGGGTCCGACTACGGACGAAAACAAACACAAAATGACATCCATCCTTGCTATCGCACGCTGCCGCTTGGAACCCATCCTAGATCGATGATGAAGAAGAAGAATAACTCCAAATCAAACAAGCATAACACTCACGTCAAATCATCGCATTACCTATACCTGCAACTGTTGTTGTGGTAATCTGTGAGCCATAGGGACTCAACAATCTCATTTCCAAGGGTATCAAGACTATTAAAGCTGAATAGGTGAGGTATGGTTAAGTGGTGAGGCTGCAGCAATTGAATAAGCATTTATTTGAGTGGCTAACTTACGAGTACAGAAGGTAAAGTATGGTGGACTACGCATAACGGACGTGAACTAGTAATGATCACTAACTGATCCTGAACACCTACTTACGTCAATCATAACTCCACCGTGTCTTCTCTCGGATAAGGGCTCACAAGAAGAGACAGTCACGGTTACGCACACAGTTGGTGTGTTTTATTAGAGTTTACTTCAAGTTTACTATGACCAGGTGTTAAACAAAGTATCCAAGTTTGCCACATAACCGTGGGCACGGCTTCTTGAAAAGAATTAACCCTGCAGGGCTGCTCCAACTCATCCATCACAAATTAACCACACGCCGCGGGAATAACCTCGACCACGGATCTCGTGATCATCCTAGGCAATTCCAAAGGAATTCTGACACCTCGAGATAGCCCGAAGAAGATCAGAGTTCGTCACGCAAGACATCCGAGAAAGGTAAAAAAAGTCCAGCAAGGCCGCCCGACGTGTCGACGAACCCAATAAGAGCCGCGTATCTCGTTCTCAGGACACGACAGATGGGTCTAGCTACAGGGAAAAACCAATCCCCGAGTTTCCTTGAGGCAGCCCCATAGGCAGCCCGTTTTGGGCCAACACTCATGAGGAGCACTGGCCCGGGTTGTTGATTAATTATCCACGGGGTGATCATGCCCTATGCAAATTTTAGTTTTTACTAAGCAAATAGTACCAATGATGGGCCTTGCTAGACAAGCTTTATCCTAAAACAAAGATCAAGGGGGTCCCCATAACAACCCCGATCATGTTAGGAGCACTCAATTATGGAACATAACACCGGTTCACAAGTAACTAGGGGTGGAAAGAGCGGTACAAAACACCGAGCAAAAGGCCAAGCCTTCCACCCTTTACCAAGTGTATAAGTGCATCAAATTAAATAGCAATAATATTGTGATAGCAAAAGAATGTCCATGTTACCACATGGAAGCAATTGCACCTGCATCTAGAAACGTTATAAGAAGGGCTGAGCGAGCGATAACATAGCCAAACAACGGTTTGCTAGGATGCAGAAGGGTTAGAGGCTTTTCATGGCAATGTTGGGAGGCTTGACAAACAAGTGGTAGGTAGCGAGACAGAACGATAAAAACGGGACAACTAGCATGGCAATGATAGTAATGCTATCTAGGGAAATGTGTCATCTTGCCTGAGATTCCACTCGGAAGAAGAACGAGTCCTTGAAGAAGACGAGCCAATGTAGTCGAACAAATCCTCACACTCCTCACACTTTCGGAACTCTATCGAGAAGGAACAATCCAAAAACAACAAGCAACACACGATACACCACAACATATGCATGACATGATGCGCAATCAAATATGATGCATGTCCAGTTTAGTTATGCAACGCATGGCATGGCCTGGCAAGAACAACAAACAACCACTACATATTAAGTGAAGCTCAATATGCAACGAGTTGCATATTGACGAAACTCCACAATTTATTATTTAGTTCACTCTCGTTTAGGTACTCATCAATATTAAATGTTGTTAAACATGGCAAACGGTGAAGCAATAACAAACTACAACATCTAGGCATTTTAAATGAGGCCGGAAGCAATACATAGCATTTCCGAAACATCCCCATATGCATATTATGATTTTGGTCTAGATCTGTACTAAACATATTTTAGAGTTGTTAAAGAGAAAAATAAATGTCACCATGAGATTCTACTCATTTTTTAGCGAAGTTACATATGTGGAACATTTTTATCGGAGCTACGGTTAATTAGTTATGAAATAAATCATTTTAGCATGGCAATTATGCTAATCAATCCAAAAAGCAAGGTTAAACATTTTAAACACATGTGAAAGTTGGTTATTGTGAATCTACACGAAATTCTAGTCAAGTTTCATATATAAAGTTTTTACATGTGATGCACGAGTAATTATTTATGAGCATTTCTAAAACAGGGGGTTTTCTGTAATTCTGGAATTCTCTGGTTAATTAACAAATTTGTTAACACGAAAAAAACACAAATAGGCCGAATCTGGATAGGGCCCAACAGTAACGAGGCGCCACCTAACTATTCTACACACAGGCAAAAAAATAGCACTCACGGGGGGGGGGGCTCATCTTAGTGGGCTTCAGCCCGATCGGTGGCGGGCGGTTGGGCCGCGCGGGGAGAGGGGCCGCGGGGGCTAGGGCGTGAGGGCGCCATGGGGGGAGCTCCCGCTTGGAGCTCGGAATCGGGCCCAGATGAGCTTCCTAGGGCCCCGATCTGGGTTGGCGGACCCTGCGGCTAGAGGTGGGAGACAGGGGCACGAGGGTGGCGGCTGGCTGCACGAATTACGAGGCGAGGCTAGGTTTTAGGAGAAATTAGGAAGGGGGAGGATTAAATAGGGAAGGAGGGATAGGTGGGTTGTGGAGAGGTGGTTGGGCCAAGAAGAGAGGGAAATGTGAGACCGAGACAAAGTTTTAAAACACCAAAACGACTGATAATCAACCGATGACCCCACTGCTACGGTTGAGCGATGGGGTACCAAACGAACACGGAACGCGACGAAATTCGACAGGCGGTCTACCTACAATATAACAAGATCGCATGCCAGATTTCGACCCCATCCAAGAATATTTTAACGGCACTTTTGAAAACAATATTTTATCGATGTCGCGGGCGCGTGCAGGTGTGGTTGGTCTCGAAACGGGAAACGACAATAGGGAGAGAACCGACGACTACGAACGGATGCAAGTTTTCAAAAACGAGTGATGATGCTATGCAAATGATGCGAATGATGCGATGATGAATGCAGCAACCAACCGAAAAACAAGACAACAATGGAATAAAAGGGGAATCTTCTGGAGCATCGGTCCCGAGCTGTTACAACTCTCCTCCACTACACGAGGATCTAGTCCCGAGATCTAGAATGAAAAGTGGAAGAGAAACAGAAAAATGTAAAACTTAGTTGCTTCTCTGACAAACGAGTGAAAGCAATGATGATTGAAGGTTTCAACGAGATGAAGGTTGACACGGGGAACAAGGAAGAATTCACAAGAAATTTCGGCAGCACTTCGGTAGGATAGAGAGGAAAAATTAGATATGATGGAAAGAAATTGAAAGAGATACACCAAACTTCAGTTCGATTAGAATCAAAACTTCATAATACGGAAGGATCATGAAAAGATTTCACAGCACTCTAGTAGATGGACAAGCAAGGGAAAAACATGATCTTAATCAAACTAGATGATGGTTGAAAGAGAGCAACATGACAACGCCTCCGGAAGAAAAGAATAGAAACTAGATCATTGGAAGAAAAGAACGGAGAAGAAAATAACAACTTCTACCACCATTGAACTTGAGAAGCATATTACAAGAAGAGATTGAACGGGGTTGTTGAAAAAATCAACAACGAAAAGAATAGCTTGTTATGGGCTTGTGGGAAACATCTCAAAATTATGAGGTGACAACTTGCCACAACAGAAACAATTGATTGCTTGAGAGCAAGAAGATATGCGAGAAAACTTGGATCATTTATAACACCATGATAGCAACAATCCGTAGGAAATGCTTTAGGTTAAATCCAACCCAAGATAACTCCGAGAAAACAAGATGGGTTTACTTATCTTATTCTTGACAATTTTCCTCCGAGACTCCTCATAATCAAGAATTTAATAATACCATCTCAAAAGAAAATGGAGAAGGAATTGAACTTAGACATTCAAGATAAAGAACACTTAAGCACCTCCAATAAGAATCTTGAAGAACACTTGAAAATGAAAGAAATCTTGATGAACCACCATGAAGAACCTCCGGAAGAACTCTGAAACGAAAGGATGATAGAAAGAATTGAAGGATGCAAAAAGAACAAGATTGAGGCCTTGTTATGAATTATATGAAGCTTAGCGACAAGATACTTGAGAAAAACTAGGAACTCCGGAAAATAAAGATGACCACTTGGGTAAGTAATTTTATATCATGAACAACTCCAAAAGAAGGATTGAGATCGCTTAGATGAAACAAGAATAAGAATTATGATATGACTATCCTTCATCAAGTTAAATTGATGACAAACAACGGATTTCGCACGCCACTTATTCTTCTTGAAAAGATTGAAGAGAGAGATAGATAGATCACACACTTGAAGAAGTCTTGAATGAGAACACTGGCAAGAATTCAAAACGAAAGAGGATAATGCAAATGGATGATATAACATGAGAACGAAGAGAGCATGATCCACCTAATAGAAAACTTGAACGAAGCACCAGAAAGAATTGGAAACTAAAGAGTACACATGAGAATGAAGAGATCAAGACTTGCCTAATAGAAACTGAACAAGGCACCGGAATAATTGAGATACGAACGAAGGAACAACAATTGAGAAGAATTTGAGAACGAAAGCTGAAAGCTGAGAACAAGGAATCTTCGAAAATGATGGCCTTCGGGAGGATCAAGAAATGAAAACAACTCTGAATGCACCGGATAGATATGGGAGGAAAAACTCATGATCAAAACAATTTGAGATGATGGCAACAAGCCTGAAACCATGAATCTTTGGAATAACGAACAACCATTTAAGAGAAACTCTCCTTCGGTCTTCAATGCTCAGAATGATGACGAGAAACAACACCATGAATTACTGAGATACTCTGGAATAATGAATAGGAAAGGTTGAGCCAACGACAAAAATGATTCGAAGTGATCTTGGAAGAGGAATATGCCTGACAAAAATCATTCTTGCATCATATTTGAAAAAAACTTGAGGACATCTTCGGAAAGAATAGAAGAGTCAGGTAGGATCCTGGGTAAAAACCTTTGGGTTCTGGGCCCACTCAAAAGTAACCACCGTTGAAACAATTGATTAAAAGAGAGATTGCACTGGTACAAATTAAGAACTTGATGAAGTTAGAGCCTCGAAATAATTTGGAAGAATTGAAAGAAAATCTGAACCTCTAAGATATCTTCAGCCTCTGGATAGAATAGAGAGAGGCAAAAACAAGAGATACTTGGGAAGAAATTCCAACATGGAAACCATTGAACAAAAGAGAAAGGATATGATGAACACCGAGAGCTTGAATTGAACCACCGGAGAAGAAAAACAACGGGAACAAGGTATATGAGGATAGATCTTGAAATTGAAACTCTTGAGAATCTCCACAAGAAATCACCGGATACAAATGAAGAAATGACAACGAAAGCATTGATGAGGAGAAAGGCACTTGGAAGAGAATTTAATAATTGAAGAAAAAGGGTGGGAGGGTGGGAAAAAACAAATAAAACTTGGAACAGATGAGATAAACTCCGTAAAGAAATGAGAATTGATCTTGCAAATATTGGAGATGATTGAATAACTTGAAGAGGAGTGCACCGGTTGAAAAGAATTGATATGATGACTTGATTGGGAAAAATAATTAGCATTCCCATAGAAATATGAGGACACTACTTAGGAAAGATATGAAATCACCACCTAACATCGAAGCAACTCGAATTATCATATTCAAAACAAAACAAAGGATGAGGCTTACGAAACAAGCCAGAACAAATGCATAATAGAGATTTCGTCCGATATTTTTGTGGTAAGGTTCGCACGGGCTCGATCGTACATTGGATTGTCATATTGAAATGATGCTCGAATATGCTCCCTAGGCATAGCGAGCTACAAGGTTTAATGAAGCATATCCGATGACATATATCGAGACTGTCCCCTGTAAGAAAGACCGTGAACAAATGAATCCACTAGATATCGAACCTCAACCTCACATCATGATCTATTGGAAGATAGCCTAGGTAACTACTTGAATTCCCACCTAAGAACTTCCAAAAACTTTCTGGTTATGCAATCCAGTGCAGGGGATACAAGGAGGAAATATCTCACATGACTAACAAACCTACACCCCAACTGTATCCATCCTTCAACACATAACCAGAGGCTTCCGCATGTCCATCTAACTCAGATCCTTGAAAGCACAACGATACTAACCATGGTGGTACCCCAGATGCCTCCCTAGTACTGGGTGACTCCGACCTTATCTCACCACGACAAGTATTGAAGCAATTCCGAACATCCTCCGTCCTGAGATACTAAGGAAGCTGAATGATAACGATGTGCCTAGAATTCCGTGGAGCTCAACTCCCCGGAAGAAATCAAGTTAGACAGGAGGCACCAAGACAGAACTCCGTCACATCGATATCATATAGTTTCCAAAATACCCGCATGATCCTAAAAAAATTGAGCAAGAAGAGGAGTAGAATCAAAATTCCTAAGTCAAATACCTCACCAGAGCATAGAAGAGGAGTAAAAAGAATCCTACTCTCCGATATAACTAGACTCAGAATAGTTTTCCTCTAGACTCGACTCAGCCAAGTTCGATCAATCAAGGGGGCTCCTAGGTCGGCACAGGCTTTGATACCAACTTGTCACACCCAAGATGCGGTCCTATCCTTATTTTGGCACGAGGGCCTTGATAGGGATAGAAGCGCATCTCGTCGTGTTGCAAGAATGGATATCATTACAAGTACATCTACAAAAGAGATGAGTATATGGAATTGGCTTACACTCACCACAAGCTACATCAATATCACATAAATACAACAACATACTCAATACTTCATACATAAGAGTAGGGTCTGACTACGGACAAAAACAAACGACAAAATGACATCCATCCTTGCTATCCCAGGCTGCCGCCTGGAACCCATCCTAGATTGATGAAGAAGAAGAAGAACTCCAAATCAAACAAGCATCATGCTCACGTCAAATCATCGTATTACCTGTACCTGCAACTGTTGTTGTGGTAAGCTGTGAGCCACAGGGACTCAGCAATATCATTTCGAAGGGTATCAAGACTATTAAAGCTTAATAGGTGAGGTATGGTTAAGTGGTGAGGCTGCAGCAAGCGACTAAGCATTTGTTTGAGTGGCTAACTTATGAGTACAGAAGGTAAAGTATGATGGTCTACGCATAACGGACGTGAACTAGTAATGATCACTAACTGATCCTGAACACCTACTTACGTCAATCATAACCCCACCGTGTTCTCTCTCGGATAAGGGCTCACGAGAAGAGACAGTCACGGTTACGCACACAGTTGGTGTATTTTATTAGAGTTTACTTCAAGTTTACTATGACCGAGTGTTAAACAAAGTATCCAAGTTTTCCACGTAACCACGGGCATGGCTTCTCGAAAAGATTTACCCCTACAGGGGTGCTCCAACTCATCCATCACAAATTAACCACACATCATGGGAATAACCTCGACCACGGATCTCGTGATCATCCTAGGCAATTCCAAAGGAATTCCGACACCTCGAGATAGCCCGAAGAAGATCAGAGTTCCTCATGCAAGACATTCGAGAAAGGTAAAACAAACCCAGCAAGGCCACCCGACGTGTCGACGAACCTGATAAGAGCCTCGTATATCGTTCTCAGGACATGACGGATGGGTCTAGGTACAGAGAAAAATGAATCCTCGAGTTTCCTCGAGGCAGCCCTACAGGCAGCCCGTTTTGGACCAACACTCATGAGGAGCATTGGCCCGGGTTGTTGATTAATTATCCACGGGGTGATCATGCCCTATGCAAATTTTAGTTGTTATTAAGCAAATAGTACCAATGTTGGGCCTTGCCAGACAAGCTTTATCCTAAAACGAAGATCAGGGTGGTCCCCATAACAACCCCGAGCATGTTAGGAGCGCTCAATTATGGAACATAACACTGGTTCACATGTAACTAGGGGCGGCAAGAGCGGAACAAAACACCGAGCAAAAGGCCAAGCCTTCCACCCTTTACCAAGTGTATAAGTGCATTAAATTAAATAGCAATAATATTGTGATAACAAAAGAATGTCCATGTTGTCACATGGAAGCAATTGCACCTAGAGGTAGAAACGCTATAAGAAGGGTTGAGTGATCGGTAACATAGCCAAACAACGGTTTGCTCGGATGTGGAAGGGTTAGAGGCTTTTCATGGCAATGTTGGGAGGCTTGACAAACAAGTGGTAGGTAGTGAGACATAATGATAAAAACGGGACAACTATCATGGCAATGATAGTAGTGGTATCCAGGGAAATGTGTCATCTTGCCGGAGATCCTGCTCGGAAGAAGAACGAGTCCATGAAGAAGACGAGCCAACGTAGTCGAACGAATCCTCACACTCCGAACGCTTTCGGAACTCTATCGAGAAGGAACAATCCAAAAACAACAATCAACACACGATACACCACAACATGTGCATGACATGATGCGCAATCAAATATGATGCATGTCCAGTTTAGTTATGCAACGCATGGCATGGCCTGGCAAGAACAACAAACAACCACTACATATTAAGTGAAGCTCAATATGCAACGAGTTGCATATTGACAAAACTCCACAATTGATTATTTAGTTCACTCTTGTTTAGGTACTCATCAATATTAAATGTTGTTAAAATGGCAAACGGTGAAGCAATAACAAACTACAACATCTAGGCATTTTAAATGAGGCCGGAAGCAATATATAGCATTTTCGAAACATCCCCATATGCATATTATGATTTTGGTCCAGATCTGTACTAAACATATTTTAGAGTTGTTAAAGAGCAAAATAAATTTCACCATGATATTCTACTCATTTTTTTAGCCAAGTTACATATGTGGAACATTTTTATCGGAGCTACGGTTAATTAGTTATGAAATAAATCATTTTAGATGGAAATTACACAAATCAGTGCAAACAGCAAGGTTAAACATTTTAAACACATGTGAAAGTTGGTTATTGTGAATCTACACCAAATTCTAGTCAAGTTTCATATATAAAGTGTTTACATGTGATGCACGAGTAATAATTTATGAGCATTTCTAAAACAGGGTTTTTTCTATAATTCTGGAATTCTCTAGTTAATTAACAAATTCGTTAGGAGGGGGAAAAAACAGGCCGAATCTGGATAGGGCCCAAGAGTAACGAGGCGCCACCTAACTATTCTACGCACAGGCGAAAAAATAGCACTCCGGAGGGGCTCGCCATAGTGGGCTTCGGCCCGGTCGGTGGGGGCGACTGGGCCGCGCGGGGCGAGGAGCCGCGGGGGCTCAGGCGCGAGGGCGCCAGGGGGGAGCTCCCGCTTGGAGCTGGGGATCAGGCCCAGATGGGCTTTCAAGGGCCCCGGTCTAGGCTTGGCGGGCCCTGCGGCTGGAGGTGGGAGACAGGGGCGCAAGGGTGGCGGCTGGCTGCATGGATTACGAGGCGAGGCTAGGTTTTAGGCTAAATTAGGAAGGGGAGGAGGATTAAATAGGGAAGGAGGGCTAGGTGGGCTATGGAGAGGTGGTTGGCCAAGAAGAGAGGGAAATGTGAGCTCGAGATAGAGTTTTAAAACACCGAAACGACTGATAATCAACCGATAACCCCACTGCTACGGTTGACCGATGGGGTACCAAACGAACTCGGAATGCGACAAAATTTGACAGGTGGTCTACCTAAAATATAAAAAGACCGCATGCCAGGTTTTGACCCCATATGAAAATATTTTAAAGGCACTTTTGAAAACAATATTTTATCGATGCCACGGGCGCGTGCAGGTGTGGTTGGTCTCAAAACGGGCAACGACAAGAACGGAGAGATCATGCGACTACAAACGGATGCAAGTTTTCAAAAACGAGTGACGATGCTATGCAGATGATGCAAATGATGCGATGATGAATGCATCAACCAACCGAAACACAAGACGACAATGGAATAAAAGGGGAATCTCCTGGAACGTCGGTCCCGGGCTGTTACAACCAACCCCCGTCTTGAGTGGCTACACACAAAAGAGCAAACTCTTGCACCCAACATGGGCAAGAGGGTTGTCAATCCCCTTGGACTTGTTATTTGCAAGCTTTTAAGTAGTGTGGTTGGTAGTAGATAATTGTAAATTTCCAAATAAATAGAAAATAAATAAATGGCAGCAAGGTATTCTAGCGTTTGTAAACTTATAAGTGAATAGACCCGGGGACCATAGTTTTCCTTAGTGGCATCTCTCATGAAAGTAGACAGACGGTGGGTAAAAAAATTACCATTGGGAAATTGATATAAAAGCACATGGTTATGTCATATTCACGGCAATGATCATGTGAATATAGGCATCACGCCAATAAGAAAATAGGCTGACTCCTGTCTGCGCCTATTACTATTACTCCATCCATCGACCTCTATCCAACATGCATCTAGAGTATTAAGTAAAACGGAGTAATACTTGGAGTACAATGAAATGATGTGGACAAAGAGAATTCAATTAATATGAACCAACCCCATCGTTTTATCCTTAGTGGCAACAATACAAAGACATATGTTGTCCCCTTCTGTCACTGGGATATAGAAACTCGTCAAACTGAACCAACTATAACGCACCTCTCTCACGGAAGATAGATCAATCTACTTGGCAAAATAAAATCAATAGATCGAAGAGATTTACGAACCTATGATGATCATGCACATAAGTTTCATCATATATTTCAGAGAAGACTCAAATATTTTTCATGAATAATCTGAACATAAGCCCACAATTCACCGGATCCCAACAAACGCACCGCACAAAAGGATTACATCGAATAGATCAAAGCAAAGATGTGATGATCATTGTATTAAAGATCAAGAAAGAGAGATAGCCATCTAGGTACTAACTATGGACTCGTAGGTCTGTGGTGAACTACTCACACATCACCATGGGAGCAGCAAGGTTGATGTAGAGGCCCTCTATGATCGATCCCCCTCTCGCAGGGCACCGGAACAGGGCTCTAGATGGGCACACAGCGGAATAGAGACTTCCCATGGCGAAAAAAGTGTTTCTGGAGGCTCTCTAGGGTTTGGGTAATGATAATTTATAGGCCAGAGAGGGGCACCAGGAGGTGCCTGGTGGGGGTACGAGGCAACAAGGCGCGACCTACCCCCTAGGCGCGCCCTATTGGCTCGGTCCTCCCTCCCGAGGCCTCTGGTCTCCTCCTGGAGCTTCCAGGTCTTCTTTTGGTCCGGACAAAATCATATTAAAGTTTTATGGCAATTGGATTCGTTTGGTACTGTAAAGCTGAAAAACCAAAAACATGCAAAAAAAACAACAAATGGTACTAGGCACTAGGTTAATAGGTTAGAGCTAAAAATAATATTAATTGGTAAATAAACACCAAAAGGAGTCCTAGAATGATAATATAATAACATGGAACAATAAAAAATTATAGATACATTGGAGACGTATCAGTAGCAAATGGAAAACAACGAGTAAAATGTTGTATAAATGCTTGGAAATAAGGCCTAGGGTTCATACTTTCGCTAGTGAAATCTCTCAACAATGCTAACATAATATAATCATATGATCATCCCTCAATGTGGAATAAAGAATCATTCCAAAGTTCATATCTAGCACGGAACATAAGATGAAATTGTTGTATGTAGTAGAACCACCTCAAAGTTATCCTTTCTAATCAATCTATTGGGCTATTCCTATAGGTGTCATAAACAACCCTAGAGTTCATAGTAAAATAACAACTACGATACATATCAATCAACCCTAATGTCACCTAGTTACTCTAATGTCACCTCAAGTATCTGTGGGTTAATTATTTGACATGCCTCAAACAATTGCAGATTCATCATATTCAATCCAACACAAAGAACTTCAAGGATTACCCCAAGATGTCCATTGGAGAAAGTAGGAAAAGAATGTGTATCAACCCATATGCATAGATTACACCATTTTCACCACGGGAATCCGCAAGTTGAGTACCAAAACATATATCAAGAGAATCAATAGAACACCCCATTCTCACCAAGGGTATCCACATGCAAGACATACATCAAGTGATCTCAAACCCAAAATTCAATATGACATAACAAGATCTCAAAGGGAAAGATTCAGTTCATCACAACAAGATAGAAAGGGACAAACACGATATGATGCAACTATATTAACAAAGCCCGTGATAATCGTCACATCTCAAGAACACGAGAGCGAGAGAGAGAGAGATATCAAATACATAGCTACTAGTACATACCATCAAACTCGAGGGTGAACTACTCCCTCCTCGTCATGAACACCGCTGGGGTGATGAACATGGCCATCGTGATGATTTCCCCTCTTCAACTGGGTACCGGAAAGGCTCCACATGGATTTTTCTTCGATATAGAGAGTTGCGGCGGCGGAGCGAAAGTTCTAGGTTTACTTCTGTTTGTTTTTGTATTTATTGGATTTTTCGGCATTAGAATCACGCCAGCCGGATCCACATGGGCCCCACAAGCTATCAGGGTGTGCCAAAGGGGGGTGGGCGTGCCCTGTTGGCTTGTGTCCCACAGGTGGCTCCCCTCCGGTGGTTCTTTGCTCCGGTATTTCTTATTTTCTCAAAAAAAATCATAAAAAGGTTTTGGGCGATTCCAAGAAATTTTATTTTCTACACAAAAACAACGCCATGGTAATTCTAGTGAAACCAATGTCAGTCTGGTTTAGTTCTAAATAAATCATATAAAGGGCATCAAAACCATATAAAAGTATTATAAACATAGGCAAATATGGAATGAATACTTCATAAAGTATCCATACATTGGAGACGTATCAGCATCACCAAGCTTAATTCCTAACCTTCCTCGAGTAGGTAAATGATAAAAGAAGTAATTTATGAAGTGTCAATGCTAGCATAGTGAATATTTTTTATCATTGAGAATTCCAGTCACTTTTCTAGCATCCTGACCAGCAACTGTTTCTCACAAAAATCATCATGATAGAGTAGCAATCAGTTCGCATGTCATGGTTCAAACAATGCATTCTCTTGATAATTAACAGCATATGTTCTTAGTCATCAAACAATTTCAATGCATGATCAAGTCTAAGTAAGAGCTCCACATACTCGATTATCATATAGTCTTCTATGATTACTAATACTTAAAGCATATTTTTAGAACAAACAACATCCATCTAACACAGATAAAGATAGGGGCTTAATATTTCGCCTCCCAACATACTTATCATGAAGATAATTGTCAAAAATAATGAATAATCATCAAATATATTTGACTATATATATGTGTGTGTTTGGATCCTTCCCCACCACATGGTGCTTGACAACTAATAGGTTGAGGTTGGAATAATAAGTTGACTCAACATGAAAAGTAAATAGTATGATAGTAAATAGATTGTCCCTTCGCAGAGGGAAGCAAGGATTTTTAGAGGTGCCCGAGCTCATTGTTTAAAACCGAGGTGGGTATATTTTGGGTCATGTGCCTTTCCTGTCAACGTCACAACAAGGGACTTCAATATCTTCCATGCTAATCACATTATTGGTGGTTCCCAAGTAGAATTGGAGTTTTACTCCCCCTCAACCATTCAAACACTTTCCATGGCTAGCCATATCCATAGGTGCCCTCCAAACAATCAACTTTCTAGGGGGAGTTCTTGTTTATTTACTTTTGTATTATGCTGGACTGGGAATCTTTTTTATCAGCCTCTCTCTTGCAATGACAAGTGAATAAACACTCATCTTGAGAATAACCCGATTAGCATGGAAGATAATGACCGCCCTGTCGCTCCATGAGCGGTACGAGCACACAAAATGAATGTTTATTCGAATATTTAGAAGTGACACATGCAAATTTACTTGGAATGACAATGAAATACCTTATATAGGTAGGTATGGTGGACTCTCCTGGAAGAAACTTTTCTCAAGTATTTGGATGCAAAAGTAGTATGTCTACTTAGTACGAAGTTGTGGCTCGCAAAAGGCTCTAAACAAGCACCACATGTTGGATGATCCATAACAATATAACTTCTATGCAAATATACCCAAACATAACCATTATGATGTCTTTCTTGTACAACTTCATGAATTTGATCAACGTTGAAAATAATTAATGGGTATTCACAATCATAAAATATGTCCAAGAAAATAAATTGGTATGTGAAAGTTCTCTTTCTTATACTAATCATTCATGAATTGCTTGTATGACCAATTTTGTGATTGCCAAACTTGAATAGATTTTACTTTATAAACCAAATGTGAACCTGTTAAAAAGAATATAGCACATTGATAATTTTATATTTATGATATGTCATTCATTCACAATCTACTCTTAGGATATAAGTGAAGCAATAGAGTACACATCAATACTCTCAAAAGATACAAGTGAAGATCAATGAACAGTTAGAAAATTAAGTGACTATGTGAGGAATCTCTCTCAATAAAGATTTTCATATCTGATATTTATTTCAAAGAGGCAAATAAAACAAAAATACATTCCAAGAATAGCACATATCATGTGAAAAAAATGAAAAAAATAGGCTGAACATAGGCTAATCGATATTTTTTTTCATGAAGAGAGGTGGGATGTGTAGCATCCCCAAGCTTAGATTCTTGAGACTTCTTGAAATATTTACTTGGGATGCCTTGTTCATCCCCAAGCTTGATCTTTTGTATCTCGTTCAATCCTCTCGTATCTCGGTTTCACCTAAGTCTCTAAAACTTCATCCGGAAAAAACTCGAAAAGAACTTGTGAGATAGGTTAGTACACATAAGGGTAAATCAACACTTCATGTATTGCCAAGACAAGTTTCAGAATAATTTTCAAACATTAGTTACTGTATACTATCATTTCCACAATTTATATCTACCAATATAAGCCATAAAACTCTAGGATAAGTAGATAACAAAACTATGACCGCAATCTGTCCAAGCAGAACAGTTTGTAGCAATTAATATAAAAGGTGTACTTATGCATCTCCCAAAATTCTGAAACTTAAGTACATGACAAAAAGTTGTATAATGGAGGCATCTTAAGGCAATTCTTGGAAATTTTTATTGAAATGTAAGATTATAAATAACATCCAATCGATAATAACAAAATATAATGATGATCCAAGCAAAGAACATATTATGTGATGAATAAAAATATAGCTCCAAGTAAGATATACCGATACTGTTGAAGACTAAAGGGGGGATGCCTTCCGGGGCATCCCCAAGCTTAGACGCTTGAGTATTCCTTGAGTATTACCTTGAGTGCCTTGTAAATCCCCAATATTAGGGTATTACCACTCCTTATTCTCCTCATATTGGCGTGTTACCCAAAACTTGAAAACTTCAACCACACAAAAGTTAACGGAACTTCGTGAGATGGGTTAGTGTGATAAAGATAGATCATTCACTTAGGTACTGTCAAGACAAGATTCATAATTGTTCTCACATAATACCTACTGTATTATACCACTCCCATAATTTATATCACTCAATATAAGCTATGGAAACACTAAAACCAGCAAACTATGCATGCGAGACAGAATCTGTCAAAAACAGGAGAATCTATGAAGATCTGAATGAACACCATGCTTCGCTGACTCTAAAAATTATGAAAAAAAAGCAAATGCATATAATTTTCAACTAAAAAGTATGTAAAAATTTAAGACTTTTTTGACTGTGCAGTAAAATCAGAGAAATTCTGCACTGGACGTAAAAGTTTATGTTTTTGCACAAAATCAAACTAACAAGTGTCCACACTATCCCAAAGGCTTTACTTGTCACCTTATTGAAATAAAAGACACAAAACATGATTAATACAATATATTAATCATGTTAACAAAAAACATAAAGGAAAAGTGTTGGGTTATCTCGCAACAAGCGCTTCTCTTTAAAGCCTTTTAGCTAGGCATGATGATTTCATTGATGCTCACATAAAAAGTAAAGAACTGAAACACAATGGGAGCATAATGAAGCATATGTAAAGCACATTTAAGTCTAACCCTCTTCCTATGCAGAGGGATTTTGTGAGAAAACAATTTATGGGAGGAAGAATCAACTACATAGGAAAGCAAAACAAGCATATCTTCAAGATTTTCAACACATAGGGAGGAAACTTTATATTATTGCAATTCCTACAAGCATATGTCACTCTCTCATAATTATTTTAAGTAGAATAATGAAGGAATTCAACAATATAACTATCACATAAATCATTCTTTTCATGATCCACAGGCATAGAATATTTATTACTCTCCCGGCAAGCAAACTTCTCATGCATAATAGTGGGAGTATCATAGGAGACCCGAATACTATAAATTGTTTCCACAATAAAGGAGTGATGTTCATAACAAGGGTTATTACAATTATGACAAGTTTTATAATAATAATAATCACTACTTTTTATAACATAAGTATCATCACAATAATCATCATAAGTAGGAGGCATGCAATCATCATAACAAATTTGATCATTCGAAGTAGGGGGGCTAAAAAGACCATCTTCATTATGCATAGCATCCCCGGGGTTGGGAAGCACACTAATTGCAGCAAATATATTCTCAAATATGTCATTCTCATCAAGAACGACATCCCCAAGCTTGGGACACACATCAATTGCAGCAAATATATTCTCAAATATGTCATTCTCATCAAGCATAGCATCCCCAAGCTTGTGGTTTTGCAAATCATTAGCATAATCATCAATAGCATGAATGACACCAATAGTGTAACAATTATTATCATCATAATTTTCCAAGTTAGTGCCAAGAATATTATCAATATTATAAGGAGTATAAATATCTTCCCAATCATAATCATCACAACAGGTAGTAGGCATAACAAAATAATCATCAAGTGTATCATCATCCACACTACTTTCGGGTTCATTCTCAATAATGACAGGAGTAAAATTATTTGAGAGGGATACCGTTTTACCTTTACCTTTTCTTATCTTCCTCTTCTGTAACACATTTTGTGTGGATTTAAGTAAAAAATTGAGCTTCTTATTGAAGAGATTGGTTCGATGGGAAGCTCCTCCTTGCAACCTGATTCATTACGAGAAACAATAGGAGGGTATTGGGAGACCTTCACCCTTTCATTAGTATCCCTTTTATATTCTATTGGTTTTCCCGACTTTCTATAGTTATCCATATAAGCATTCTTATTGCAATTTACTATGCAAAACACATAGATTTCTTATAGATTAGTTTCATTCTCATTAGTGATAATGAATATATTAAACCAACCATTTTTATGTGACAATTATTCACAGCCCCAAAAAAACAAAGTTCATTATAAAGTTCACCGGAGATAAAATTATCACAATATTTGGAAACAGTTTGATAATGAAAATGCATGCATTGAAAATTAAGTTGACCAACCTTATTGCAAAGTTCATAAGTAATGGGATGAAGAGAGGATAATCTTGTGGCAAATTCATCAGTCAATTTAAGGCACCAATTAGTTTGGTCATCTTTATGCTTCTTAGAAAATCTATCATTCCTATATGGCATATATTTACAAATTTTATTCACTCCACAAAAATTGACATGCTTATAGGAAAAAAATTATCATGACTAGTGCAATCATCATTAGCATCATGGATATTTAGAGAATTCATAATAATAGTACTGCTATCAGGCTCATCATTGAATGATTTCACATTAAGCATTTTTATAAATTCTTCCTCTAATAGTTGAGCACAATTTTTCGAACCATCATATTAACAGAAGACGTTAAAAAGACGAAGCATTTGAGGCAACCTAAATTCCATTTTTTGTAGTTTTATTTTATGAAACCAAACTAGTGAAAAACAAGAAACAGAAAAAACAATTGCAATATATAAATATATAACTTCAAGCACCCACCTCTCCGGCAACGGCGTCAGAAAAGAGCTTGATGTCCACTACACAACTTTATTCTTGTAGACTCTGTTGGGCCTTGATACGTATCCAACGTATCTATAATTTTTTATTGTTCCATGATATTATATTATCTGTTTTGGATGTTTTATATGCATTAATATGCTATTTTATATTATTTTTGGGACTAACCTATTAACCTAGTACCCAGTGCCAGTTTCTGTTTTTCCTTGTTTTTGAGTATTGCGGAAAAGGAATATCAAACGGAGTCCAAACGGAATAAAATCCTATGATGATTTTTCTTGGAGCAGAAGGAACCTGGGAGGCTTGGACAAGAGGACAGAAAACCTACGGGTGGGCCACAAGCCACCAAGGCGCACCCCTGGGGGGCGCCCCTGGCTTGTGGGCCCCCCGTATCTCCTCCAACCCTAATTCTCCGCCTATAAATTCAGAAATATTCCCCCAATACCACACAGAGCCACGATAATACTTTTCCGCCGCGCAAGCCTCTATTCCCGTGAGATCCCATCTTGGGGACTTTTCAAGTAATCGGCCGAAGGGGGATTCGATCACGGAGGGCATCTACATCAAGACCATTTCCCTTTCGATGATGTGTGAGTAGTTCACCTCAGACCCAGACCTTCGGGTCCATAGCTAGTAGCTAGATGGCTTCTTCTCTCTTTATGTTGTTCAATACCATGTTCTCCATGCTATTCATTGGGTTCTATCCGATGTAATACTCTTTTGCGGTGTGTCGATGTACTAAAGTTTGGGTCTTTTAGTACCCCTTGCTTGTGCATGGGCAGTTGTAGCCAAACCAGCGGCAAGGCCTGCCAGGGGACTATTGGATGCAAGATCGAAGATGCCAAGAAAACGTTCAAGTCAACAATCACAAGATAGAATACCAAAAGCTGGGACCCGGGAAAGATCTTGTTGGGATGGCTCACAGAACCCTGGCAAGATCCGCTCCCGACAAGACCTCGCCAACCCGTCACCAATCCAGCTCAACGACCGGCCTGTTAGACAGGTCATGTCCTCCTAAGTACGTGTCAAGGCGCTGACGATGAAGGGGTTAAGCAGCGCCGATGGGATGGTCCCTTTTTCTATCCCCGAGAAGATTAAAGACGGATAGACGATGCATTTAATGCGCGTGTCCTATGCCGTCAGTGTTAGGTATGATAACACTGTAGCAACTGTACACCCTGTGTACATACTATACGCCACTGTGGAGACCCCTTGGCCTTATAAAAGGAGGCTCGAGGCGTAGCTAGAGAGAGGGGGATTCTAGCCTAGACCCACGTGTAGCAGTTGTGTACTGTTCATCACATAGCGCTCTTGCATCCTGGGCTTAAACACTCATAATACACTAATACATGAGTAGGGTTTTATGCTTCTCAGCGGCCTGAACCTAGGTAAAAATCCCTCGCACTGCTCATTAGATCTACTCTTTGTGCACCACCTCTCCCTACCGAACCATAAAGGGATCTGCACGATCCCATTGGTGTCGTGTCCCGACATCTTTGGCGCGCCAGGTAGGGATGGAAGGTTGCTTGAACCTGACCTAGCGATCAGTGCGCCAGTTTCTTCATCATCTTCATCTCCATGGCCCCCAAGAAGAAGGGTTTCATGGCGGTTGATCCATCCATGTCCGGTGTGCCTGTAGCTACTCGGACGGGCGGCAGTGTGGATGCAGGCAAAGGAGGCGGAGACATTGAGCTTCCACAACACTCTCGTGATCAAGGCCAAGCGAGCGGCATCGTTCGCAGCAGCGACGACAACCCATGCACCGCTGGATCTCAGGACGGAGTTGTGCTGCCTACGGGCAGCGTAGTTAACTCCAAGGATGGAGGGGCGCCTTCCAAGACACCCATGCCAACGCATGCGCCATAGTCTTCTTAGGTCGCAAGCGATGGACATCACCGTGATGTTGGTGGTTCTATGCGTCCCCATGTAAAGGTTCCTGAGCATCACTCTCAAGATGCACCGGACCAACATGCATGCCAAGATGCTAGTGGAAGTGGTGTGCGGTCACGACATCGTGATGGAGCTCCTTCTTACATAGTTAGAAGTCAGAGCACCTCACGTTCTTTGCACCTTTCGCCGCTGACTACATCAGCAGAAGCGTTGGCGCGAGCACAACTACTCCTGAATTTTCCTCCTGCTTCGGAGAAGCTTGATGAGTGAAGAGCTACTATTCTGAGCCTCCTCAGCTTTGCTGATAAACATGGGCCGCAGCGGGCGAGGTCTTCACGGCGGTAGTCCGTCGAGCCGACGCGCACCAATGGCGAAAGACTGGAGGTGGCACGACCATGGTGCACCCTCCTCCATGGCTGCAACAGCAGTCGCCGACTCGTCAGATCGGCGCCTCTCGTGATGTTTCAACGGTGTCGTCTGATCCACGAACCCGCTGAGATCAATGTCAAGTTCTTCTGGAGCGAAGAAAAGAAGACGCTCGGACTACCATCGAACAAAGCGGGAAGTGCACTATCAATCTGATAGGCGCGCAGGGCCCACTATAGACAAGCCTGCGCAGGGTATCCCGTCGACCTACCTTATGAGGTGGGTTGTCTAGCTTTTACCCGTGAGCTGCGGCAAGTCCAGTGGCCCAGTTCCCGAACGTTCAACCGGAGGTCCCAAAGAAATACGATGGCAAGACTCACCCGTCAGAGTTCTTGAGCATCTACACCATTGCGGTGCAGGCTACCGGGGCTCGCCGACAATATACTTGCCAACTACTTATCATTGGAACTCAAGCGCAACGTCAGATCATGGTTGATGCATCTGCTGGAGAATTCCATTTTTTCTTGGGTAGATCTGTGTCATGAGTTTGTTGGCACCTTTATCGGAGGCCACCAAACTCCTGGCCAGGAAAGTGACTAACATCTCATTCCCTAGAAGGAGGGCGAAACCTTATGCAAGTACATTCAAAGATTCAGCCGTATACATCATAACATCCCAGACGTTCATCCTGTTGCTGTAATCAGCGCATTTCATCAGAATGTGCACAACCACAGGATGCGCGAAGAGCTGGCGATGAACAAAGTTAGGGATGTTGCCGAGCTCTATTCTCTAGCTGATAGATGTGCTCAATCTGAAGAAGGGAGGAGACTCCACGGCGAGGATGGTGGCATTGGAGTCGACTCTAAAGATGAAGACACCGCCGCCCCGGCAAAGAAAGGCCGACGGGGGAACAAGAAACGCAAGGGAAAGGTTGTGCTTGCCGTTGAGGAATTCGGCAACCTGGACACCGCCAAGAAGACCAAGGTTGACGGCCCTGGCAAGGAGGTTGCGGGTGCGTGTCTTGTCAAGCCTTGGCGGCTGCCGACAAGCCGGCGGGCTCCGACAAGCAATACTGCAAGATCCATTGCACCAAGGGCCATGATCTCCAAAACTGCCGGCAAGTCGAGTAGCTTGTCGAGAAGCAAAAAGTTGATTATGTGAGGCGAGATAAGGAGAAGGCCCAAGATGGCGCAGAGGGGTGCGGCAAGAAAAGCGGTGGCCGAGGAGGTCACCACAGCAAGTCCAAGCAACAGAAGGAGAGGCCCGCTCGAGGCCGCGACAAGGAAGAGGGGGATGATGATGGCAATGAGGAGGACGACGAGTCCAGCGAGCAGGAATTTCAAAAAGCTACGGAGATCATGTGCATTGACATAGGCGCCTTGTTGCATTCTTCTCACCGCCAACTTAAACAGTGGGCGCGCAAGATAAATGCGATAAAGCCATCTGTCGATGCCCGGAAACCATTGAAATGGTCCAACACGCTTATCATTTTTGACGCCGAGGATCACCCTGATCGCACAAAAACGGTCGGGTGTTTGCCATTGTTGGTCTCACCAACAATTCATAACCTCAAGGTGATGAAAATGTTAGTTGATGGTGAGGCCGGTTTGAACTTGATCTCACCTGATGTCATCAAAAGGCTACAAATTCCTGATGAACATCTCGAGGAGAAGGGCACCTTTCAGGGGATCAATCCAGGGAGGAGCAAGCCGAAGGGCAAGATCACACTACCGATAACATTTGCTAGTGACCTCAACTTCAGGACAGAGAAGATTGTTTTTGACGTTGCCAAGATACCATTGCCATATAATGGGATCCTTGGTCGTCTAGCGCTAGCCAAGTTCATGGCGACATCACACTATGCTTACAACGTATTGAAGATGCCTGGGCTGATGAGCGTCATCACAATCAACTCCGACAAGAAGGGCAGACTTATCTGCGCTGACCAACTCTACCAGGAGGCAGTTGCGGCACCTACCACCAAGGCACTTGCTCCTGCCGCTGAAGCTCCCGGGGCGGGAAGAAGACCGGCAAGACCTCTGGTACACACTTCGGCAAGCGCACCTCCTCGGAGTGCTGCACTCCTATTGAGGATGTGCCAGAGAGCTCCACCGGGGAAAACAAGAAATCCAAGGAAGCTCCACCGGTTACCCCAATCCATGGCGCTGCAGTTTCTGCCACGATCAGGACTTTAAGTCACGGGCGCCTGTTGCCAACTCCCCGCTATGCATGCGACTCATGTGGTGGAAATGGCCCGGCAAGAAATCCAAGGCAGATCCACCAAAAACTAAGAAGGTGTCCATCAAGGAGGATGGTACGGGAGGAAGTTTCACTATAAGTTCCACCCTCGACGACAAATAGGAAAGTGCGCTCATTGCCTTCCTGTGGGCGAGTGTCGATGTGTTTGCATGGCAACCATCTGATATCCCTGGTGTTCCCAGGGAGGTAATTGAGCACCATCTTGCTATATGTCCTCACGCGCGGCCCGTCAAGCAAAAAGTCAGGAAGCAAGCCTTGGAATGGCAAGAATTTATTACCGAGGAAATCAGGAAGTTGGAAGCGGCAGGGTTGGTCAGAGGACTGCTCCATCCAACATGGTTGGCCAATCAGTTGTAGTGCGCAAGGCGAATGGAAAATGGAGGTTGTGTATTAATTATACAGATATCAATAAAGCCTGCCCAAAAGATTTCCCCTTGTCGCGCATTGACCAGATTGTGGACTCCACTGTCGGCTGAGAAGCGCGGGGGCTAGCTCTCCCTCGCTCCAAGAGTCGCTGCCCATCTCCACCAATACCATCGCCCACGATCACGGGCGAACAGGTAACCGCCCTGTTACCCCAATCCATGGCACTATAATTTCTGCCACGATCAGGACTTTAAGTCACGGGCACCCGTTGCCAACTCCCCACTATGCATGCGGCGCATGTGGTGGAAACGGCCCGGCAAGAAATCCAAGGCAGCTCCACCGGAAACTAAGAAGGTGCCCGCCAAGGAGGATGGTACAGGAGGAACTTTCACCATAAGTTCCACCCTCGATGACAAATAGGAAGGCGCGTTCATTGCCTTCCTACGGGCGAATGTCGATGTGTTTGCATGGCAACCATCTGATATCCCCGGTGTTCCCAGGGATGTAATTGATCACCAACTTGCTGTCTGTCCTCACGCACGGCCCGTCAAGCAGAAAGTCAGGAAGCAAGCCTTGGAACGGCAAGAATTTATTGCCGAGGAAATCGGGAAGTTGGAAGTGGCAGGGTTGGTCAGAGGGGTGCTCTATCCAACATAGTTGGCCAATCCAGTTGTAGTGCGTAAGGCGAATGGAAAATGGAGGTTGTGTATTGATTATACAAATATCAATAAAGCTTGTCCAAAAGATCCTTTCCCCTTGCCGCGCATCGACCAAATTGTGGACTCTACTGCCGGTTGCGATTTGTTGTCATTTCTTGACGCGTATTCAGGATATCATCAGATCTTCATGTCTAAGTAAGACGAAGAGAAGAGTGCATTTATCAACCCATGTGGCACGTATTGCTTCGTACGTATGCCTTTCGGGTTGAAAAGTGCTGGTTCAACGTTTGCAATAGCAGTCTAGATCGGTTTTGGGCCCTGGCTACATAGAAACATGGAGGCATATGTTGTTCCCACATTGGATCAAGGCCCCTTGCTGGTAAGGCATTCCGACAAGGTTTCTTTTGGCCCACTGCACTCTAGGATGCAACTGCACTAGTAATCAAGTGTGAAACGTGCCAGTTCCATTCAAAGAAACTACATCAACCAGCTCAAGCTCTTCAGACAATCCCTCTCTCCTAGCCATTTTTGGTCTGGGGGCTCGACATCTTGGGCCCTTTTTCCTGTGCTACCGAGGTCTTTGAGTACTTGTATGTCACAATCGACAAGTTCACAAAGTGGCCGGAAGTGGAAGTAGTGAGGAAGGTGACAACATAGTCAGCCATCAAGTTCTTCAAAGGACTAGTTTGTCGCTTTGGTGTACCAAACAGGATCATCACCGACAACGGCACATAGTTCACAAGCCGCACCTTCATGCAATATGTCCAAGACCTTGGCAGCAAGATCTATTTTGCCTCTGTCGCTCATCCAAGGAGGAACGGCCAGGCGGAAAGGGCGAATGCTGAAGTGTTGCGAGGTCTTAAGACAAGAACTTTCGACAAGCTGCACAAGTGCGGAAGACGCTGGAGTGATGAGCTGTCGGCGGTTCTTTGGTCAATCAGAACGACACCAAATTGAGCCATCGGCTAGACACACTTCTCCCTAGTATATGGGGCGGAAGTAGTTCTCCCCACGGAACTCATATACGGGTCATCTCGAGTGCTCGCTTATGATGATCTTGGGCAAGAGCAGTTGCAGCAAGATGATGTGACACTCCTTGAGGAAGATCGTCTTCGGGCTGCTGTGCGAGCTGCACGCTACCAGCAAGCTTTGCGCCGCTACCATAGCCGCAAAGTTCATGTTCGGAGCCTTGAGTAAGGTGACCTTGTTCTTTGGCGCGTTCAGTCGGACAAGAATTCCAACAAGTTGTCGCCAAAGTGGGAAGGCCCTTATCGGGTAGTACGAGTCACCGGGCCTGGTGCAGTCTGCCTGGAGATCGAAGATGGCATTCCAGTGAGCTACTCCTGGAATATCGAACATCTTTGTAAGTTCTACCATAAGGCGCGGTTGCCGGGCCCCCTGGCAACCATCTTTTGTGCAAGTCTTTCCGGCAAGGCATGTAATCCTTTATACAAAGCCAAGTGCAGACCCTATGCATAGTTGAATAAGATCAAGCGTCCTACAATTCTCGTTGATTTTCATGTTTACTTATATGCATGTTTATCTCAGATGTTGTATTACGCTTATTTCCAGCAAGTACTAACGAACCGCCAAGGTTCCATATCCCTATTTTCTATTCTTTATTTTTCTTAAAGGATAGAAGGTTCCCTTGCGTGCAAGTTTCCTGGGGGTGAGATGGTATGGACACCAACAGGCGACGTTCAGAATTGACATCTTGCGGAAAGGAGTACATCAACCAACAAAAAGCTAAGTTGCAAAAATCTAAGTAAGTTTTTTACTGTAAAGTTATTTTGCTTGGGTGATTTCAACTTTTGTATGGGAAACCTGAACGCGAAGGAACCTTGTCATGATCGGTTGCGCCCTTACTCTATTTCGAGTCCGCTCAACAGCTTAAGTGGTTGCACGGTTGCGCCCTTACTATGTTTTGAGTCTGTTCAACAGTTTAGTCGGTTGCATGGTTGCGCCCTTACTCTGTTTCGAGTCTGCTCAACATCTTAAGTGGTTGCACTAAAAACATCAAGGTATCTTACCGGCAATGGAAGCTCCAGCGAGCTGCTAAGGATCTATTCCTCAAAGTGCTTGCTGTAGGGCTGCGTGCACTGACCAATTTTTCTGATAGAGCGTAGGGCGTGTACCATACAGAGAGAAATCAGACAAGAGGAATAACATGCATACAATCAAAGGGAATGAAATTTACATGGGATGGCGTCTCTTCCTAAATAAATCTTTATTTGACTTTCTCCCCTAAGGGGAAGGTTACAAGAAGAAAAATAGGTAGAGGCCCCCCACAAAAGCCTAGCCTGACCCCTCCAAGACCAACACTGCATGGAGGGCACAGCTTCTAGAAGGGAACACGAAGCCGAAGACCGCGGGTCTGCCGGGAGATCTAGCTGGAAGATGAGGCAGCGCCTGGTACAAGGACCCCAGCAAGATTGCCCCACCGGGAGAGGGAGGGGCGTGAGCTGACGGTGATGGTGCGGCCGGTGATCAGTCGGAGCCCAGGTCGTCGTATTCCAACTTGAAGACCTGGAGCTCGGACTCATCGTCGACCTCTTCACCGATACCGTCCTCCTCGTCATTGTCGCTCGAGGAGGACCTTTCGACACCGCTCGAGTTTTCCTCGCAGCAGCTAAGGCGGACGCCCGAACGCCCATAAATCTTGACGGAGAGCAGGTCGTCCTCCACCATCTTGAAGCGGAGAATGTGCACATCCAGGAGGTTGTGGGCGCGGGCGAAGGTTTTCCAACCACGCCTTAGGAGCATGACGCGACGCTCCGGGTACTCAACGTCCACCCGTGCAGCGCCATTGCAATAGCCATGCGCCCGCTGCCACAGTGAAGGCTGCTTGTCAACCTCCATCGCCCTGGAAAAAGGGTTAGGGAGGCGCAGGTGACTCTGGAGGGGACCTCGCAACTTGATGATGAACTCCAGCGCCGTGCCCTCAGCATGGGTCTCTTCAAGAAGAGGGTCTGGCATCGGAGGAAGGGGTGGAATGTCACTCCGCCTCCCCCAACCACAGGCTCCACGTCAACCATGACCCCTCGTGCCTCTTCCACCACGCGCGCTCGAGCCACCCTCCGCCTCCGTGGCTGAAGCGGTGGCATGATCCCGACGGGAACCCCTCGTCTTTCGTACGGAGGACGGTGGCCTCCCTTGCCCCCTATTCATGGCTAAGGGCGAGCACAACTCATGGTCGGGGAAGTGTAGAAGGGCAACCTCTGGAGGTTCACACTCAAGGAGGAAGGAAGGATGGATGAGCATGGCCCTCGCTAACCCCTAATTTATAGGGATAAGCGCGGGGGCTGGCTCTCCCCCGCTCCAAGAGTCACCGCCATCTCCACCAATACCATCGCCCATGATCACGGGCGAACAGGTAACCGCCCTATTACCCTAGTCCATGGCGCTGCATTTTCTGCCACGATTAGGACTTTAAGTCACGAGCGCCCGTTGCCAACTCCCTGCTATGCATGCGGCGCACGTGGCAGAAACGGCCCGGCATGGTAAGAAAAATAATTGCAACCGTAGACACTTGCCATGCGTGCCCGTGCACTATTTGGGCATAACCCAACAACGCCTCGCACTCGTGTATGGCCTAGGCCCAGGGGCTCCTCTCGGTGTACTAAACTTTGGGTCTTTTAGTATCCCTTATTTGTGCATGGGCAGTTGTAGCCACACCAGCGGCAAGGATTGCCAGGGGACTTCTAGATGCAAGATCGAAGATGCCAAGAAAACGCTCAAGTCAACAATCAGAAGACAGAAGATCAGAAGCTGGGACCCCGACAAGATCTTGCCGGGATGGCTCACGGAGCCCCAGCAAGATCCGCGCCCAACAAGACCTCACCAACCCGTCACCGCTCCAGCGCAACGACTGGCATGTCAGGTAGGTCCTGTCCTCCTGAGTACGTGTCAAGGCACTGGCGATGAAGGGGTTAAGCGGTGCTATCGGGGGGATAACCCCGAGGTAGCATAAAACGACCGACAACTCCAGCTTTCTGAAACAACTGAAGGGCAGGCCGCCTCCCCCTACAGTTCAGATCGCACCCAGCCGACTATGCCATGTCGGCTGGATCCTACCAGCTATGCCTGGCCGGCTCCGCTGAGCTTGCCAGCTGCCCCCCCCTATGGGGCGGGGGGGCGCCCTAGCCGGCCAAACCTCGGATCCCACTTCCAAGGCGTGCGAGGCAACAGTGGCCCCCATCCCGACGGGGGTCAGAGCCCGTATGGCTACAGTGGGGACAATAGTGCCGCTGACTTTGGCTCACTGCGACCGGGCCTCCAATAGTGCTGACACGCCTCCAACCACTCCATTACCTGCGCCGGCATGGCAATAGTGTACCCGGCCGTACCGCTGACCGTGGCCGGCTACCGCAAGGTGACGCCCCAAAGGACGGCCCGTGTTGTGAAGCAATCGTCCCTGGGACCTATCGCACGGGCCCCTCCGGCTCACGACGGGAGCTTCCAGCCGGCGGGCCCTACCAACGATGAGACCCTATCATCGGGGGCCCCATGGCCGGCTTCAGAGGCTGCCAGTTGGGGCCCTCCCGCAGCTTTCGATCGATATTGTAATTCGGGGGGTTGGACTATAAAACCCCCCGGAGCCCCCCATGCAAGGGGCAAGCAACAAGAGCAAGAGAACACACACACACAGAGAGGCGGACCTCATACCACCACCACCTTCATAGCAAGGGAAGGGGAGCCGTCTGCTCCTCCTTCCACCTCTAGATACAGCTCAAGGAGCACCATTTTAACCTCCCCTAAACGATCAACTAGATCAGGCAGGACTAGGGGTATTACCTCCCACGGAGGGCCCCGAACCTAGGTACATCGTGTGTCAGTCACCGCTTGTGCCTAATCCTGCTCCCGGAACCCGTCGGCGTCCTCCGGCCCCAACCACCTTCGATATGCCTACCCATGGCATCTGTCGTGAGAAAACGATGACAGTTGGCACCCACCATGGTGCCGTTTGCGGCACCGGACGGAGTCATGCTCCGGGCAGGACCCTTCGCCATTCCCCATGGCCGCTGCACATCCAGGTGAAACTGCAGACTCGTGGGGCTTGCTCTGGTAGGCCCTGCGGGTAGCTTCGTTGATCTCGCGCTCAACATCGAGGCGCTCATCGAGCGCTTTAGCAAACTAAGCCTTGTCGAAGAGACGGTCATCGACGAGTACCCTAGCGAGGTGCTTGACTGCATCGACCCTCCCACGTCCGTGGGAACACTCGCTGCGACCCAGTCCAGTGGCCCCCACGTCCACGTCGGAGTAATCGCCATCACCTCCACCACTTCTTCTAGCCAGGCGCGGGCCGAAGCCGACACCGCCGCTGCCCGCATTGGCACCTCTGACCCGCTCGGCACGACTCTCCCAGGCCTGAGCACCCCCATCGCTTTGACGGCGAACCCTGACGTCTCCACAGCCAAGCTGGAGGCGGCTCGCCGCCTACTGTTCGAGGATGCCAGCACCCTCGTGGCCACGCGGCGCTACATGGAGGCTACTCAATGGGAGTACACCTCTGCCTACGGTCTCACCCCGGCTGGCACCGAGCCCAGCCGGCGTGGGGCTATGCGTGACCGTGGCCGCATGGTCGCGGAAATCCTGGGCGGCAACATGCCCGTCTATGACACTCCCACAGACAACCTGTGGGCCGCCAAGGTAGCCTACGAAGATCTGGCTCCCTTGGAGGGCGAAGAGCATGCCTCTCGTGAGCGTCACATCAAGGACCTCATCGACACCGCCGACGCACAGCAACACCACCTCACCCTCGGCGGAGCCGCCTCTGATGGTCCCCGGGCCGAGGACGAGGGCGCTGGGACTGCTGGCCATCATCCGGCTCAGCACTCCTGCTCCCCTCGCGTCTCCAGCCGGCGAGTCGAGGCGAGCAACCCCCGACGCTCCCACCTGCCGGGGAACGAGCAGCTGGCTGTGAACAACAGGCGCAGCAACAACTCGGCTCACAGCAACCGCCGCAACAAGGCGCCAACTGGCGGAAGCCGGCGCAGCCGCGGGCATGAGAGAATCCGAAGTGTTGGTCGGATTCACCGGAATGAGAAAGAGGCCATGTTGCAACAAGGATGACCATGTCGCCTTGTGCACGACAACATATATCGTGTGGCAAAGGGAATAGAAGTGTGAAGTACAGGTTCGCCTAACCAGCTTCATTAGACACTTGGAGTTAGGACACCTTGCTAGAGGCCGCTACCGACTGGTCGAGATGGACGTGATCTAACTCATGACCAAGTGAACAACAACCTAAGGGGTCGCGCGCTTAAGGGAAGGAACATGTGGGCTTTAGGATCCGTGCGATGCCCAAGAGTTGAGCCCACACCGGATGCCTATATATAGTGGAGGTGCGATACACCCATCCGGTTGATCGCTTTGGTGCCGTCATAAGGGTTTTGCATGTGTTGCAACTAGCCACCTCCACTTGCCGCCACCGACTGTGTGATCGGACCTAGCATTCCGCCGCACGGGGTTCCTCCTGCATGCGTAGATACCATTAGAGGCGATGCACTTGCACCGCTCCGGTGAACTTATACGTGGTATCCGGCGACTGGCGGTTCGAGGGAGATCGAATTGATTGTTCGTGGGAGATTGGACAAGGAGGAGACGGACCACACGAATGCACTGCCCCAACTCTACTTCCACTGCATGGCACTACGCGTCAAGCGGTAACGATCTGTGATCCATCTTTGTAGCATTTTCTTGGTTGTTCTACGCGTAGGAATTTTTGATTTGCGTGTGATGCACCTATGATAGAACCCAACAGCTCAACCCCTGATGAAGTGGGGGAGGAAGACCATCCTTTTGCCCCGCTTGGGAGTGAGGATCACTTGGCCCTCCTCCGATGCACGGTGAGGGATGTCAGCCGAGAGGTAGCCGGCCTTCTTGAGGTCAAAATGTCCCGGTCGGTGACCATGGAAGCCTCCCACTGGCCGTTGGAGCCGGAGCCCGCCATTGGTGAGCTTGGAGGTGGGGGCGGAAGACCTAGATCTATGCTTCGGAGGCGCAAAGGAATGGAAGACGGAGAAGGCGAATGGGGAGCGTGAATAAGCTTTGGTTTTTTCCCTTTTATGAGGCTTATCGATTCGGTCTCCCCTCGCTGCACCGTGAATCCTTCCGCTTCCCGAAACATGTGAGCCATTGCCCGTGCATGATTAAACATATCCCGTGTAAAACGGGGCACGATCGGCACAATGATAGATCGTGTTGGTTAAAACGATCTCGAACCGCAAATCGAGTTTTTGTAATTGGCCTAGCGGTCGTGGTGGGCCATGACCTTTCGTTAGAAAGGTCGTTAGGGGGACATTATTTTACCCCTTGACGTTTGGTCTTCAAAGTCGTCCTATTCACAGTGTTTGGACACGCCACTGTTCGGAAAGCTACTTGTCATCGGAGTTCGAACTAAGTTCAGCGGGAAGAACTCACCTCACAAGCCGAAGACTCTGATCGTGCAAAGAAATTGAATCTAAGACCATTGGCGTTGGAGGAAAGTTTGGGGGCTATTGAGGGAGTCCTGGATTAAGGAGTCCTTAGGAGGCCGACCTATTTCTATGGGCCGGACTATATGGGCCATTTACCGAACACATGATTCATTGAAGACCCTATCTATAGGATGGAAGCTTCATGAAGCACGGCTTGTACTCAACGCTTCATGTAGTGAATAGGCATGTTTATCTGTTCGGCATGTAACCGACCATGTGTAAACCCTAGATACCCTCGGCGTCTATATAAGCCGGAGGGTTTTAGGTTGTAGATATAGAACAAATCATCTAGAGTTAGCTATTCGATCTCGAGGTATATCAACTCTGTAACCCCTCATATCATCAATACAATCAAGGAGGACGTAGGGTATTACCTCCATAGGAGGGGCCGAACCTGGGTAAATCCGTGTCCCCTTCGTCTCCTGTTACCATAGGTTCTAGTCTCACAGTTCGGGACCCCCTACTCGAGATCCGCCGATTTTGACACCGACAATACCAAAGAGCCTAAGCTTGGGGATGCCCCAAAAGGCATCCCCTCTTTTATCTTCAATCCATTGGTAAATTTACTTGAGGCTATATTTTTATTCACCAAATGATATGTGTTTTGCTTGGAGCGTCTTGTATGATATGAGTCTTTGCTTTTTTAGTTTGACACAATCATCCTTGCTGCACACATCTTTTGAGAGAGACATGGATGAGTCATGAATTTATTAGAATACTCTATGTGCTTCACTTATATCTTTTGAGCTAGGAAATTTTTGTCCTAGTGCTTCACTTATATCTTTTTAGAGCACGGTGGTGTTTTATTTTATAGAAATAATTGAAATCTTGTACCTCACTTATATTATTTTGAGAGTCTTTAAACAACATGGTAATTGGATTAGGTTATGAATCTAGTCCTAATATAATGGGCAATCAAGAGGGATATAATAAAAGTTTCATATAAAGTGCATTGAATATGATTAGAAGTTTGATTCCTTGCATATAGTTTTGAGATATAAAGGTGGTGATATTAGAGTAATGCTAGTGAGTAATTGCGGATTGATAGAAATACTTGTGTTAAAATTTTGTGATTCACGTATCATGCACTTATGGTGAACCGTTATGTAATGTAGTCGGGGCATGATTTGTTTATTGATTGTCATCCTTTGTGTGAGGGACGGGAGTGCGCGATGGTTAACTCCTACCAACCTTTCCCCTAGGAGCATGCATCTAATACTTTGCTTCAATAACTAATAGACTTTTGCAATAAGTATGTGAGTTCTTTAAGACTAATGTGAGTCCATGGATTATACGCACTCTCACCCTTCCACCTTTGCTAGCCTCTCTAGTACCGCACAACTTTCGCCGGTGCATTAAACCCACCATATACCCTTCCTCAAAACAGCCACCATGTCTACCTATTATGGCATTTCCATAGCCATTCCGAGGTATATTGCCATGCAACTTTCACCATTCTGTTTATTCTGACACACCATCATTGTCATATTGATTTGCGTGATCGTAAGACAGCTAGCGTGATGCTAATGTCATTTGCTATGCTAGATCGTTGCACATACCGGTACACCTGAAGGATCACTAGAAGAGTGTCTAGAGGGGGGTGAATAGACTACTAGCAGTAATTTAAAACCTAACCTTTTCCAAAGTTAATTGGTTGGCAGATTTTAACAGTTTTTAGCAAAGTTAGCAAGTCTAATAGCCCTACATATGCATGTCAACAAATATGGCAGCGGAAAGTAAGGACATTGAATATGAAGTAAAGAGTTGAGATAGGTAGATCAAACGCAGTTGTAGACGCAAGGATTTTTCCCGTGGTTCCGATAGGTGGCGCTATCGTACATCCACGTTTATGGAGTCTTCAACCCACGGAGGGTAACGATCGCGAGAGTCCATGGAGGGCTCCACCCAAAAGGGTCCACGAAGTAGCAACCTTGACTATTCCATAACGGCTTCCGTCCACGAAGGACTAGCCTCACTATGGGTAGATCTTCATGAAGTAGGCGATCTCCTTGCCCTTACAAACTTCTTGGTTCACTCCACAACACGAAGTAGGAGGCTCCCAAGCGACACCTAACCAATCTAGGAGGCACCACCCTCCAAAAGGTAATAGGCTCGATAATGACGATGAACTCCTTGCTCTTGGGCTTCAAGATGATAGACTCCTCAACACACAATCTCTCTCTCATAGGTTTGGCTTGGTAGAATAGATGGGATTGGTGGAAAGCAACTTGGGGAGGCTAGAAATCAAGATCCATATGTTTGGAGTGGAAGATGTTGACCTTAACACAAGGGTAGGTGGTTCTCAGAAAATCTGATAGGATAGGTATGGAATAGTCTTGAGTGCTTCTCTGTCGAACAAGTGGTGGTGAAGGGGTATATATAGGCATCCCCAAAAATCCAACCATTACACACAAAATGACCAACTCGGTGACACTGATATGTTAATCTCGGTGGTACCGAAGTGACCAAAAGGTGGCAACTTTCGAATCTCGGAGGGA
This sequence comes from Hordeum marinum, assembly GCA_022496015.1. Classification (NCBI taxonomy): domain Eukaryota; kingdom Viridiplantae; phylum Streptophyta; class Magnoliopsida; order Poales; family Poaceae; genus Hordeum; species Hordeum marinum. The sequence continues at coordinate 334,480,120 of CM039672.1, forward strand.
CCGATATATAATTCTCGGTTACACCGATAAGGTGACCAACGGTCAGATTTCCAATCTCGGTGACGCCGATCCAACATTCTCGGTGAGACCGAAAATGTGAATTTTCGTAACAGAAAGTTGGCAACCTAAACTCGGTGGCACCGGTATGGAATCGGTTGCATCGAAGTGGCTAGGGTTTGGGAGAGTCTGTCTAGGTTTTGGAATCGGTGGCACCAAAGTGGGAAAGTTGGTTGCCCCAATTTTGAGTGTTGGGTATAGAACAGACTTTGGTGGGAGAGTTTGTGGATGTTTTTGGTGACTATCACTTGTGCACGTTTGAGCATATTGTTCACCAACAAAACCTTACCCCATTTTAATAGTATTGGCTTTCCTATGACTCAAAGTGATTTCTCACAAATATAAAATGTAGAGTCCTCTTGCTTGAAGCTTGGCCAACCTATTTCCTTGCATCTTGGGGTTTGTCCACAATCTCCTTCTGCCAATCCTTCTCTATAGATTGTATCTGAAATACACTAGGTAAAGGTATCAGTCCAAGAGACAATGTATGTTGTCATGAATTATCAAAACCACCAAGGGAGCATGTTGTGCTTTCAATCTCCCCTTTTTTGGTAATTGATGACAACATACAATCAAAGCTTCAAATAAGGATATGCATGGTTATACTGAAGACTTTGAAAGACACATGACTTAGACTTGCTCCCCCTAAATGTGTGCAGTCCTTTAAAGGATAGTTGCTTTTGAATGGATGAACACACAAAAGGTAGAAGGGATATAACAGGTCATGTGTATCTTGGCTATGTGCGTCAAATATATATGAATGAGAGGTATGTTTGTTCAAGACATCACTCTTGCAAACAATATGTGCAAGAAGCAAGGGATCATCTTGAACAAGGATATGATGCATATACTTACCTTGAGTTCTTGAGCATCCTGGTAATAGAAACACACTTGAGAAAACAATGTTAGGAAACAGAAGAGTATTCTACCAAACCGTAGAGCAATAGAACTCAAAATTGCCAAGATATGGAGGACATATAGAAAATAGTATTCATTAGTATTGATATGTCTCCGGAATCATTTAGAATTTTCTCACCATAGATATGAAAACAGGTTATCCTCTCCCCATGTATCATAGCATGTAGATATTAGGATTGGATAAGGTGAGAAGGGTCAAAGATTTTCTTCTCCCTACTCTGATATTCTCCCCCTGTTTATAAAGATGTGAGTATTGATATTTTCTCCCCCTCTTGATCATATCTCCCATTTTGCATAAGCATGTATCTCCCCTTTAGCATGAAGCTTTGGTCTTCTCCCAAAATGGTTGAAGCTTTGGTCTTCTCCCCCTTTGGCATTAATTTCCAAAAAGGCTAATAACAGGGATAGATACAGGGATCATTGATTGAGAAGGGATCCTTGAGAACAAGGGTCATCGAAATGTAGGGATCCTTGAATAAAGAAATTCTCTCCGCAAGATTACTTTTAGTTCTTCTCCCCCTATGTTTTTTTTGAGAAGGGATCATCGAAGTAACAGAAGTATTAAAGATTACTAAGGGAACACCAAATTTATAAAAGCAAATTCAAATGAAACAGAAAGAAAATCGGTGACTCCGAGATAGATAAATCGGTGGTACCGAGATGTTGCAGTGTAGCTTGTACGCAATTTCGGTAGAACCAAGATATCTGATTCGGCGGCTCCAAAAGAGAAACCAAGTTTCTGTTTTTACAAAATCTAGAGAAATATTTTCAGCGAAATATGAAGTTTTTACAAGGGGCGTCAATTAGATAAGATTGTAGTAGTTGTGAGAAATCATGCAATTTAGAGCAAACCACACTAGATTCTTAACTAGATGATCGGTGGTGACTAGGTCACCTATATTAGAGTATATCGACTTAGGAGCCAAGCAAGAATACTTGATCATAGGTCATACTCTACTTTAAGCTCAAAATGGGGTTACCATTTTTCGATAAAGCATCTTAATGTCTTCATATCACTTGAGTTGCTTTAGCTCATTTCTTGGAGTGAAGCCTTTTCAAGGACATGAGTACATACCTTTGAGTGATGTTGGCGACTTTGCTTGTAGATGAACTTGTTGAGGATGCTCGAGGTTGATGAAGATCATCTTGAGTTATGAGCAATCCTTCTTGTTCTAGTTACCTACAAGGATTAGTCATGCAAGGAAGAACAATAGATATATCTTATTGACATGATACCAATTTAGAGTGTGCAAATTGATCAAGTATATGTCAAGGATATGGTTGAGTGGCCTTCTTCCTTCCATCATCAAGAGGGTTGTCAATACTTGGTAATCATAAGATTGCTTATGATTGGAGTTGATGGCAATCTTGTGGAATGAAGTTTTTCAAGTTCCTACAAGAGATTAGATGCAATATAAGGGAGCATAGAATTCCATGGCATAAGATTAAATGTTAAGATACATGGAAACATTAAGAAAGCTCATGCCCTTGCATGCAATCAAGTGAGTCTAGCTCAAGTTTGAAGCATGGATGATGTTCAAGTCACTCCTCAAGTGACAAAAAGTCTTCTCACCAAGTGGATTAGTAAAGATATCTGCCAATTGCTTGTTAATACGAACATGCTTAAGATTAATATCTTCTTTGGCAACATGATCACGAATGAAATGATGTCGAACTTGAATATGCTTAGTTCGAGAGTGTTGCACAGGATTATGACCAATTTTAATAGCACTTTCATTGTCACAAAGTAACAGAACATTTTTAACATGAATTCCATAATCCTTAAGTGTTTGTGTCATCCAAAGTAATTGCGCACAACAAGATCCAGCAACAATATACTCAGCTTCGGCAGTCGATAGAGATACCGAGTTTTGTTTCTTAGAGGACCAAGATACAAGAGATCTGCCCAAAAATTGACAAGTACCCGAGGTGGATTTTCTATCAACCTTGTCACCGGCATAGTCCGAATCAGAATATCCAATAAGGTCAAAGGAAGATCCCTTGGGATACCAAATGCTAAAATTTGATGTTTGTATCAAGTATCTCACAATGCGTTTAACAGCTGAAAGATGACATTCTTTTGGTGCAGCTTGATATCTAGCACACATGCAAACACTCAGCATAATATCGGGACGAGATGCACATAGATATAAAAGTGAACCAATCATTGATCGATAAACTTTCTGATCAACCGGCTCATTCTCTCTAGTAAGATCAACTTGTCCACTAGTAGGCATAGGAGTTTTCATACCTTTGCATTCCTGCATGTTGAACTTTTTGATCAAGTCCTTGGTATACTTAGTTTGAGAGATGAAAGTTCCTTCTTTTGATTGTTTGATTAGCAAGCCAAGGAAGGACTTCAGCTCATAGATCATAGACATCTCATACTTCTCGGACATCAACCTTCCAAATCTTTCACTAAATTGAGGGTTAGTGGAACCAAAGATAATATCATCCACATAAATTTGGCACACAAATAGTTCACCATTAACTCTCTTAGTGAATAAGGTTGCATCAATTTTACCAATTTCAAAACCTTTTTCGATGAGAAACTTCGTTAAACATTTGTACCAAGCACGAGGGGCTTGCTTAAGACCATAAAGAGCTTTATGAAGCTTGTAAACATGATAAGGTTTCTTAGGATTCACAAAGCCAGGTGGTTGCTTAACATAAACCTCTTCTTCAATCTCACCATTTAAAAATGCACTTTTAATATCCATTTGATAAAGTGTGATATCATGGTGATTGGCATAAGCAATAAGAATGTGAATAGCTTCAAGTCTAGCGACATGGGCTTAGGTCTCACCGTAGTCCATACCTTCGACTTGCGTGTATCCTTGAGCTACGAGATGAGCCTTGTTGCGCATGACTTGACCATCTTCGTGTTGCTTGTTCCGAAATACCCATTTGGTTCCGATGATGTTATGTTCATCCTCGGGCTTCTCCACAAGTGTCCACACTTCGTTCCTTTCGAAGTTGTGAAGCTCCTCATGCATAGCGTTCACCCAATTCGCGTCTTCAAGAGCTTGTTCTACCTTCAAGGGATCAATGCTAGAGATGAAAGAATAATGCTCTCAGAAGTTTGCTAGACGAGTTTTAGAGCGACTAATTCTCCCTGTTTGTATATCACCAAAGATTTGATTTAGGGGATGGTTCTTGGTCACTTGTGCTCGAACTCGGGTCAGCTTCTGATTTTGGTTGGTGGAGCTTCTTCTTCATCATCATCTTCTTCATCTTCGTTGTTGTTGAAGGTGTCGTTCCCTTGAGGTGGTGGTGAAGGAGGTTGTGGTGGATCTTCATGATGCACTTCCTCCTCTTCATCATCTTGCCATGTACCGCTTGTGGATGCCTCCATATCATGTTGTGGTTCACCTTGTCGTGAAGTAGGGGCTTCCACTTGAGTTGATGAAGTACTTTCCTTCACCTCCATGGGACGAATCTTGCCGATGGGTAAATCTAGGATAGCTTCCGAAGGGTTCTTATCACCTACATCATTTGGCAATTGTCCGACTTGCGAACCATTAGATTCATCAAACTTCATATCTACCGTCTCTTCAACTTTTCGAGTGAAGTTGTTGTAGACACAGTAGGTGTGAGAGTTCAATCCATAACCAAATAGGAATCCTTCATGAGATTTAGGAGCAAATTTGGTACGACGATGCTTATCAAGAATGTAGCACTTAGAGCTGAATACCCGAAAGTATCCAATTTGGGGTTTGTTACCGGTGAGTAGCTCGTATGTCATTTTACCGAGAAGCTTGTGCAAGTAAACTCGGTTTGTGGCATGACATGTTGTTTCCACGGCTTCTGCCGAAAAGTGTTTTGGCGTCTTGTATTCGTCAAGCATCATTCTTGCCATCTCAATAAGTGTCCGGTTCTTCCTCTCAACAACTCCATTTTGTTGAGGTGTGTACGTGGCCGAGAACTCATGTGACACACCTTCTTCGTCAAGAAAGGTATCCACATGGGTGTTCTTGAACTCAGATCCGTTATCGCTCCGAACCTTCTTGATCTTTACTTCAAACTGATTTTGCGCTTTACAAGCGAAGTTCTTGAAGATCTTTTGAACCTGCGACTTATCATCAAGGAAGAATACCCATGTAAATCTGGAAAAATCACCACCTATAACTAGACCATAGGAATTTCCACCGAGAATCTTGTAAGCATTGGGACCGAACAGATCCATGTGAAGTAACTCGAGTGGTCTCCTAGTAGTCATGATATTCTTAACAGGATGACTTCCACCTACTTGCTTTCCAGCTTGATAAGCACTACAAAGTCTATCTTTGTCAAAGATAACATCTTTAACACCAAGTATATGATCACCTTTGATGAGTTTGTCTAAGTTGCGCATGCCAACATGTCCTAATCTTCTATGCCAAACCCAACCTTTAGAAGATTTAGCAATTAAACAAGTGCGAGGTTTGGATCTTTTAGTGAAATCGACAATGTATAGATCACCTCTACGGATACCGGTAAACACAATTTTATGATTATCTTGACGAAACACTTGGTAGTCTACTTTCCTGAATAGAACATTAAAACCGAACTACAAGTCTAGATACGGAAAGAAGATTGTAACAAAGGGATTCAACAAGCATAACATTTTGAATAGAGCTATCATGGGATATGGCCACCTTACCATGGCCAAGTACTTTACCCTTAGAGTTGACTCCAAAGGCCACGTACCGTCGAGGACCTTGATTAGGCGTGATTTCATGGAACATATCTCTATCACCAGTCATATGATCCGTACATCAGCTATCGAGAATCCACTATTTTCCTCCAGACATGTAATCCTTAAGGTTTTCCATAAGACTTAGATTCTTCATGATCTTCTCATACTCGATGTCAAACAACTCATCTTCTTCATAATAGCCATGTTCCTCATTGTCATCATCAAGTGGGAAATCCTCGTCATAAAGAACAAGAGATTCGTTAGAATAGTGATCATGACAATGTTCAAGTTTATGAGTGTGAATGGCTTCAAAGATAATGTTGTTGATAGAGGTGACATCTCCTTTATCATGCATAAGATCACGAAGTTCAAATAGGCATTTATCAAAGTTTGGATCACTAGGCTTCATTTTGTGAAAAGCAATGGCTTTATGATGAATTTCATCTAGATTCCCTAGGGAAAGATTTGGATATCGTTTCTCCAAATCAGTCCATAAGGTATATGCACATGCAAAGTTCTTCATTTGAGAAAGCACGAATCTTGGTAAACCTCTAACGATAAGATTGACAGTTCTTAGGTTACCAAGCATGTTAATTTCCTCTTCGTGTGTGGGATGCAATTCATCAATAGGAGGCTCATAGGGGCGCATAACGTATTTGCTCAATTGAAATTCATTAAACAGATCAAGCATCAAAGATTTCCATTGACTATAGTACTCTCCATCAAGAATGGGCACTCTACAACTCGAACTCCCTATACTAGACACATCCATCTTCCTCCTCGGTGATTAAACCGAAGCAATGGAGACCAATGCTCTGATACCAATTGAAGGATCACTAGAAGAGTGTCTAGAGGGGGGTGAATAGACTACTAGCAATAATTTAAAACCTAACCATTTCCCAAGTTAATTGGTTGGCAGATTTTAACAGTTTTTAGCAAAGTTAGCAAGTCTAACAGACCTACATATGCATGTCAACAAATAGGGCAGCGGAAAGTAAGGACATTGCATATGAAGTAAAGAGTTGAGATAGGTAGATCAAACGCAGTTGTAGACGCAAGGATTTTTCTTGTGGTTCCGATAGGTGGCGCTATCGTACATCCACGTTTATGGAGTCTTCAACCCACGGAGGGTAACGGTCGCAAGAGTCCACGGAGGGATCCACCAAAAAGGGTCCACGAAGTAGCAACCTTGACTATTCCATAACGACTTCTGTCCACGAAGGACTAGCCTCACTATGGGTAGATCTTCACGAAGTAGGCGACCTCCTTGCCCTTACAAACTTCTTGGTTCACTCCACAACATGAAGTAGGAGGCTCCCAAGCGACACCTAACCAATCTAGGAGGCACCACCCTCCAAAAGGTAATAGGCTCGATAATGACGATGAACTCCTTGCTCTTGTGCTTCAAGATGATAGACTCCTCAACACACAATCTCTCTCCACAGGTTTGGCTCGGTATAAGAGATGGGATTGGTGGAAAGCAACTTAGGGAGGCTAGAAATCAAGATCCATATGATTGTAGTGGAAGATCTTGACCTCAACACAAGGGTAGGTGGTTCTCTCTCAGAAAATCTGATAGGATAGGTATGGAATAGTCCTGAGTGCTTCTCTGTCGAACAAGTGGTTGTGAAGGGGTATATGTAGGCATCCCCAAAAATCCAACTGTTACACACAAAAAGACCAACTCGGTGACACCGATGTGTTAATCTCGGTGGTACCAAAGTGACCAAAAGGTGGCAACTTTCGAATCTTGGAGGGACCCATATACAATTCTCGGTTGCACCGATAAGGTGACCAACGGTCAGATTTCCAATCTCGGTGACGCCGATCCAACATTCTCGGTGGGACCGAAAATGTGAATTTGCGTAACAGAAAGTTGGCAACCTAAACTCGGTGGCACCGGTATGGAATCGGTTGCTCCAAAGTGGCTAGGGTTTGGTAGAGTCTGTCTAGGTTCTGGAATTGGTGGCACTGAAGTGGCAAAGTTGGTTGCACTGATTTTGAGTGTTGGGTATAGAATAGACTTTGGTGGGAGATTTTGTGGATGTTTTTGGTGACTATCACTTGTGCACGTTTGAGCATATTGTTCACCAACAAAACCTTACCCCATTTTAATAGTATTGGCTTTCCTATGACTCAAAGTGATTTCTCACAAATATAAAATGTAGATTCCTCTTGCTTGAAGCTTGGCCAACCTATTTCCTTGCATCTTGGGGTTTGTCCACAATATCCTTTTGCCAATCCTTCTCTATAGACTGTATCTGAAATACACTAGGTAAAGGTATCAGTCCAAGAGACAATGTATGTTGTCATGAATTATCAAAACCACCAAGGGAGCATGTTGTGCTTTCAACACCTCAAGAGGCATTCATATAGAGTCATATTTTTTTCTAAGTATCGAGTAGTAATTCTTGAGTTGTAAGTAAATAAAAGTGTGACTATCATCATTATTAGAGCATTGTGCCATGTGAGGAAAGGATGATGGAAGCTATGATTCCCTCACAAGTTGGGATGAGACTCTGGACTTTAAAAATAATAAAAGAGGCCAATGAAGCCCAAATAAAAAAAAGTGGCCAGGGATGCCCACCAAAAAATGAAAAATGGGAGAAAATAGAGAAGGGACAATGCTACTATCTTTTTTCCACACTTGTGCTTCAAATTAGCACTGTGATCTTCATGATAGAGAGTCTCTTGTTTTGTCACTTTCATATAACTAGTGGGATTATTTCATTATAATGCACACCCACTTAGTTTCTTTTTGAGCTTTCATACACGTATAGCTCTAGTGCATTCGTTGCATGGCAACACCTACTCACTCACATTGATATCTATTAATGGGCATCTCCATAGCCCGTCCATATGCCTAGTTGATGTGACACTATCTTCTCCTTTTCCTCATGACCTCCACCATATTCTATTCCACCTATAGTGTTATATCTATGGCTCACGCTCATGTATTGCGTGAAAATTGAAAAGGTTTGAGAACATAAAAAGTGTGAAACAATTGCTTGACTTGTCATCGGGGTTGTGCATGATTTAAATACTTTGTGTGGGGAAGATAGAGCATAGCCAAACCATATGATTTTGTAGGGATAACTTTCTTTGTCCATGTTATTTTGAAGAGACATGATTGCTTTGTTAGTATGCTAGAAGTATTATTGTTTTTATGTCAACATTAAACTTTTGTTTTGAGTCTTATGGATCGAAACATTCATGCCATAATAAAGAATATTACATGGAAAAATATGTTAGGTAGTATTCCACATCAAAAATTCTGTTTTTATCATTTACCTACTCGAGGACGAGCAGGAATTAAGCTTGGGGATGCTGATACGTCTCCAACGTATCTGTCAGCGTTCTGGGAATGGGGGTACCCAGACCTGCCTGCCTGCGGCCCAGGGCATGGCCCACCTCGACGACCAAACGCAGCCAGGCATGGCCCCACTCAGGACAAGGCCCTCGCGAGGATGAGCAGCATCAAGACCGGTGGGGAACGGACCACCCCAGGCCCCCTCCGGAGCGGCGGAGATCTCTATGCAAGGCCCTGCCTCAGTAGTCAACGATTACCCAAGGAAGGACAGGCGTGCGTTAGTGTGCCAGATGGCGCAGTTTCCTCTTCGGCGCAAAGGGAGCATGGATAGGCGCGGGTTCCCAAGGCACCCCCCAGAGGTTTCCATTCCAGTGCAAGAAGACCACAACCACCAGCTCCGCAGGACGGACGTCATCGTTGAGCCCGCCCCTGTGGCGTCGATTGTTACTTTGCAGGCGAAGGTCGCCTTTGGGCAGGCCGAGCACGAACTCCTGTCCCCCTTCAAAATTGGTCGTTGTGGGATCCCTTCCCTCCATTGCGATAAGGGAAGAGGACCCGGGCCACCGTTATATATAGAGGGTAGGTTGTTTCGTAGAGGAGGAGGGATCAGATCGAATCCACGAACTCCATTGCTCATCGACCACCACAAGGAACCTCAAACTCCATAGAGATCTTAGGAGGCCCCGAAACACTATACTTGTTCATCCACCTCACCTCCTCGAGAAGCAATTCACCAAAGCAGGAGTAGGGTATTACACTTCGCAGCGGCCCGAACCTGGGTAAACTGTCGTTTTCATCATCTTCCTCGTCATCGTGTGAGCTCTTTGCTATGTTCATCGAGTAGTGAGTTAGGTCGGGCGAGGCTGTAGGGGATCTTCGCACATGCCCCTGTGTTCGAACCTTAAGGGTTTTGCAAAGCGTGAAATCTGACATTTGGCGCGCCAGGTAGGGGGCATGTCAAAGTCTCCATCAGGTCTCAACTGGCCGATGCTCGTTACACTCATGACAGGAGGACTACGAGTCCGCGCGGAGCAGCGGGCCTCCCGCGTGGTGCGGCCGGCACGGGCGGGTCGGAACGCCTAGTGGCGTTTTTCTGCCCCGTCAGCAGGCGCCAACACCGATCGGGTCCTCGACAGGCGTTGGGGGTTGTCACCTTCACCAACCGCACGGCGCGCCCTCGTCGCCCCGGCCCTTCCTTGCGTTCAGGCCGTGCCGCCGCTCCTCCAAGTTTGCCAAGACCCAACACACACACATGTCGCGCTCCTCGTGGCACACGAGCTCTGGCGCCAACGTGCCACCCACCACCATTGGACCGGCGAGCCCAGGCGTGCTCCTGAGCGCAACACTGCCGCCAACGGAACCCAGGTGCACCACCGCGGGGCCTGAGCCCGTGGACCCACACAACCATAGGCCATGGTGCTTGGACCACATGGGCGAATTCAAGACATCTACGCCGGCCCACCCTTTCCAGGGACTTGGCTCAAGCCGCCGAGGGCATGGGCCCTAGCCGCGCGAGGGGGGCACGGCTTTGCGTTCCCCGGCACGCTTTCTGGAACCAGGGAGGAGGACCGGAGGCTCGACTATGCCTGTGCCCGAGGGCCCGCACAACTCGACAACGACCATGTTGTCGCGCGCCCGGGCCACAGAGGGAACAACACCGGCTACCACGGTAGCAGGAGACACGCACGCGACCTCGCAAGGAGCCCCCATGCGGATAGGTACGTGCAACCTCGCAGGGGCGACTCGCGGGGCTGGCCTCGCGAGGATGCCCGGCACGGAGATCCTCGCGAGGCACGCCCGCTGGCAGGGATCTGCTTCAAGCAGACGTCTGGGTATGGGGACCGGGGGTCACTCGCCTAGGAACGGAGGGTGGAACATGTGCCCTCATACCCGTACCGAGAGGCTCTGGCTTGGGGACGGAGGGCGGAACATACGCCCATGTCCCTGGGCCAGACGATCCCAACCCGGAGGCCAAGGGTGGAGCATGTGCCCTTGCCTCTGGGGCGTGTCACACTCGCCTGGGGACGGAGGGTGGAACATACGCCCATGTCACCAGGACGGGTTTCGCTCAGTCACCAATGGGCGAACCCGTACTCGCCTATGTCCCTAGGCCCGGCTCGCCCGGCCAAGGGACAGGGCCCAGAGTACCAGCATGGGAACCTCGGGGGCCCCAGCAAGTCACGCTGGGGCAACGCCCGGGGAACTCAGGACCTTCTGCTGGGGCGGGCTCTTCGGCCAGAGAGCGCAGGGGGCTTCCCCTACACTCGAGGGCTAGCCCAGGGCAGACCACACTTCGCTGCGATGAGCCCGGGGGCTGTGAGTGGGCTCCGTGCCTGCTAGGCACGAGGCTCCCTATGCACCCCGGGACCTACATCAACCCGTGACACTCTCACATAATAATGAGCGGGTTGTATACGCCCGGATCCCCCCGAGGACGCGGAGGGGTTCCTCCCACGTAATGTGGCAGCCATAGCCCAGAGCTGGCAGAGAAGTCAACATTGTCAATCAACGGCTATGCCCATGCAACGTGGATTCCCTACGCTCGGCGCTGGAGGAAGACGAAGGCGGGGATACCCCTAAAAAGCCGGACGCGGCCATTTTCTCGCTCTTTATTGTATTTCAAGTTGCAACCTTCGATGGCCCTTTTTGTTCTTGAGCATGTTATAAGCTCGAAGATTTCGTGATCCTATGTTTTAAAAGAAAAGAGGGGTGGGGACTTTTTCTCTTTGTTTTCTCGATTTACCGATCTTGAGTTCTCCCTCTCTTTCTAGATTGGCGTTTTCCAAGAAGCTATGGGCTCTGACCACAACATGATACGACCGCAGGGAGCCTCAGGGGGCCTTAGGGACTCCAGGGGCGATGACTGAAGGGACGGAATGGGGGATCGCTCGATTGTCAAAGGGGGCTCCTGGGCAGCACGCCTCAGGAGCCTTACCGGTCATAATGCCACTTGTCCCCTCTGATGTCGTCCTTGGTTTCCAGTCAGCATAAGGAGTGACGGGGCCTCGCCCCGTGAAGTGCGTCATTGGTTTCCGGTCATACCTAACGGTGGTGGGGAAATGCGCGGGACTGGGACCTGATGATGTAGAGCGGTTTGAGCGTCGAAAAAGGGGGCTCCTGGGCAACGTGCCTTGGGAGCCTTACCGGTCATAATGCCACTTGACTTCCTCGTGCCGTCCATGGTTTTTGATCGGCATCAGGAGTACCGGGGCCTCGCCTCATGAAGTACGTCCTCCCCGGTCATACCTAACGGCGGTGGGGAAATGTGCAGGACTGGGACCTACAGACGCAGAGTGCCGAAAGGGCCCCCAAACCGTTCCACGAGCAAGGGAGAAGCACCTCATGTAGGACCACAAGCGCGAGCTAAATCCTCGCCACCCCGCGGGCGCTACAACCGGGCTGGCAGCGACCCCGGTCAAAAGGAGCACATCGTTACACACCTCATCATCAGTGAACATATTTTAAGGTACTATCGAAATACATAAAAGTCGCCATTAAGCCTCGCGCATAACCCTGTCAGGAGAACAAGCAGGCTGCTCTAAGGGACATGCCGTCGTCGAAACTCTCGTTGCCGCCACCTGAAGACAGCCCCACGTGTCCCGTCTTAGGCGTTGCCCTCGGCCTCGTCAAAAGCAAGCCCCACTATCAGGTCGTCCACATGGCCCTTAACCCCTTCAGCAAGGGCTGCGCGAGCCGCATCAGGCATAGGACCCAGCATCGCACCGAAATCTAAGTGCGGGTTGAGACGAAGGAGGTGATTGAAGATGCATGAGGCTACTTGGGTGAGGAGGTCGTGGCTCTTCTCCCTCACCAGCGCGCGGGTCTTCTCCGCGCCCCTTTCAAGGTGCTCCGCGACCTTGGAGAAGAAGTCCAGGTACCCGGCATCGCTCGGGACCAAGGGTCTCGGGACGCTTGCACCACATATGTTGTCCAAAGCACACCTGTCCCTTCCTTCGAGGGACTAGAACATCTTAGAGCACATATGCTGAAGGCCGCAAGTCCGGGCTGCCTTGTCTGAAGCCTTCTCCGCCAGGGAAGCCACGCCACTTACTTGCTTATGAAGGCAAGCCATCTCGGATTCGGCGGTGGTTTGAGTGTCCATGGCGGTGCGCCGGCGCCCTTCTTCTTGATCTAACCTTTTCTTGAGGTCCATAACTTCACCTTTCAAGGAATCAAGCCGCTTGCAAAACCGGGACTCCTGGAGCTCCAGCTTCGCGCGGTAATCTTGAATAAGGGAACACCAAATCTCTACCACCTTGTTGTCGACCTCTTCCTGGAACCTCGCCTCGCGGGAGGCAAGGGATTCCTTGGCAAGGGATGCCTGGCGCTCCCTCACCTCCAGCCTCTCCTATTCCAAGGTCTGCTCCAATGCCTCCAATGCCAACGAGTTGACAGGCGTTAGGGGGCTCACATCAGCAGGGAGAAGCTTGGCTAGTGGACCCGCGAGGGTGGCCTTCCGCAGCTGGATCTGCCTTTCAAGGTCGGCGTTGAGGGCCTGGATCTCCTCGAGGAAATCCTCGGAGGCCTTCTGTCGGCAATCAGCCTCCTGAGCCTTGGCAAGGGCACGTTCACGGGCCTCCACCTCCGCGGCAAGGGACTCCTCCACCTTCGTGTGGGCACGCTCGCGCTGCAGACGGCCGAGGTTCATGGCAATCTCAAGCTGGTGCCACCCCAGCGCAAGGCGCCGGCGCTCCTCCTCCAAGCGGGCATCATTATTGGTGAGCCCCACCCCTAGGCGCTGAAGCACATCTGCTGCGGTACGAAACAAACCCCATGGCATGGTGCTTAGGTCTTCAGCATGCTCAAGCGGCCAACCAGGACTCTCACCTTCTCCATGATGAACGGGGGAGGTGCGCAAGGGGCCTCCCAGCCCGAACCTATGCTCGGGGGCTGGGGGCTCACATACAGGCGTCCCGAAAGAAGGAAGCATCCCCTGGGACCCCACATCGCAGAGCAAAAGGGGTCGAGGGGTGCAGCACTACCCTGGAAGGGGCCACGGGCAAGGGAGGTGGCCCCATCCTGGGGAGCTGGAGGCCATGTGTCACATCCCTAGTTAGCATTGCTCAGGTTAGCATGTGCGTCCATCATGTTTTCGTGTTGCATCAATATGAAATGGGGATCAACGTAAACACTAGCACCTCACCTGAATAAAACCAATTCAACTGTGGTGAAAAATTAACAAATCAAAAATGCCCCACATGTCTGATAAATGTTGACATTAATATATCAGGGGACATTCTAATTTCTAGAACATATGTGTCATTTTAAAATAAATAATAAAGCTTCTAAAAATGCCAAATAAAGCATTATAATTATTTTAGACATTCAAAATATTCTGAAACTTTTTGTGGGGGTTTGAAATATTCAAACTAACCTAGCAAAATATTTCAACATTTTTTGAATTAGGTTTTGATGCATGGAAAAAAATAAAACAAATGTCATAAAAGAAAACAAAAACAGAAATAAGAAAAAAAAGAGGAAGCTCACCTTAGGCCCAGGCGAGGCTGGCCCACCTGGCCCAGGGAGGTCGTCGTCCTCCTAGCGGCTAGGAGGACGAGCGCGTGGTTGTTGTGCGCCCGCGCCGGAGCTGCCACGCAGCTTCCTGCGTGCGTGCCTCCCCCGTCGCGCTGGCGGGCAGGATAAGGACGCGCTACCGTCCCGATCCATCCCTCCTCCTAGTCTCCCTCTGCCTCTGCCTCTCCTCTCCCTCGATCGCCATGGCCGTCGCCTTCGCTCACTCGCCGTCGTAGCCACAACCCCTCCCGTGCCCCCTAAGCCTAGCAGGAGCTCCGCCTCGACGTCCTTGACCTCTGCACCGAGCCATGCACCGCCGAAGCCCCTAGAGAGATGACCTCGTCCTCTTCTTTCTCCTCGGTCCCGAGCACCAACGATGATGATTCGCCTTCGAGCCTTCCCTGAGCACGCTCTCAACGGCTCTGCACCCATCGTGAGCCCCCGGACCATTTCCCCCTCTTCCCCGGTAGTTTTCCCCATCATAGCCCTCGACTCCATCGGCACCCGAGGTGCTCCGCCACACGAGCTCAACGTCGGCATCGCTCCGGTGATCAGGTGGTCCTTCCGAGGCCACCATCAAGTTCATGGGGCTGCATAGAGGCTGTAGGTTCCCAACCCTGGTCGTTTAGCATGCCAGAGCGATGAGCCGGTGCTCGCCCGAACTCCGGCGGTCGCCAAGCTCAACGTCGGTGATTCTCTGGTCCACCTCAGCCGCTGGGGTGTGTCCAGTTCGAAGCGCGCGTGCGTGCTAGTTCGATAGGAGCCATCCGACATCGAAATGGTCGCCGGGGGAGGTTTTCCGACCCCCTCCGTTGTTCCTGACGTCGTCGGCGGCTCAATGCCGGCGAGTCAACCCGTTTGACCACGGGGGTTGACCCCTGGGTCAACTAGCAAGTGGGACCCGGCCCTGTTAATTAAGTTTAATTTAAAATAATAATTAATTTAATTAATTAACCTAATGACCCACTAACAGTGGCCCCCCTTCTAATTAATTAGAGGTTAGTAATTTAATTAACCCCTGATAGTGACTGAGTCACTAACCAGTGGACCCCACTGGTCAGGTTTGACCTGTCAACGGGTTGTTGACCAGCTAACATCATGCCGATGTCATGCTAATGCATTAAAGGAATTTTTGATTTAAATTAATTCCATAAAATAGATAAACTTAGAAAAATCATAGACATTAATCTGTAACTCAGATTGAAATGATTTACGTATGAAAATTTATCAGAAAAATCCAATGAATCCAATGGTGTTGTTATCATGCATGTTAGAGCAACATATGTTGATGAACATTGACATTTAGCAATAGGACAATATATGGAATATTAAATGGAGAACGATTTTGAACCTATATTCAAATCCACTCCATCTAACTTGAATAACAGTTGCATTAGCTCATCCATTCATGCTGCCATGTCATGATCATGCATCATATTGTTGCACTTGCCGTGTATTGATTGTTACCCATCTGCATTGCGGTAGGCCCTGCTTCCGAGGATACCCCTGAGTATCCTAACGAAGGAGAGTACCTTTCCGCTTCCCAGCAATGCAAGCAACCCCATTGATTATTCCGATATCATCCCATTCTCTTGCTCCTGCTCTTGTTTATTGCATTAGGACAAACGTTCAATTACCTGTCATATGCGGTAGATGAACCCATTCCTTTGCATGACCTGTCATTGTCACAGTAAATAGCTAAACCTTGCAACCTAGCATACCTGGTAGATGCTTGAGCCATGATGTGCTTTATCTATTTTTGTTGCTATGCTTGCTATGCTTAGAGTTGTGTTAGGTCTGATTCATCTGGGTGATGAACTAGAGTGAAACAGTATTGTTCTGATGTGATAAGCTTAATGATGCACCCTATTTGGTAAAGGTAGCAATGAGAGGCTATGTAGGAGCACATAGAGGGTTGTCTCATTGGGACCGTTCTTAGGAACTGAGTTTCGTGTATGTGATCCAAGGCTAGCTACTACCACACATTGGGTTCTGGTAACTCGACCCCTCTTGACTTATTAATCGCTTAGTCCTTGGTCTGGGAGTTGCAAGTAGTTTTTGGTGTTTATACTATGCTGGAGGCCGTGCATAGCGCTGACCCTAGGGGTGGGTTACGACGCGGTAGGCAGTGGCACGGTGTACCAAGGGTCACCCGAATGGTGGGCTTGGGAACCCTGCGCACATCGTTTGGGGCCGTAGCGGAAACTTCGGCTAGACTTCCATGCGGGTTCAATCTCAAATAGGCGATAGCCTGGACTAGAGGTCTTGTGTGATTGATGGTCGTAGCCAACTCCCTCACTGGGCTTCCGCTTGAAGGTTGCCGAGGTGCATGATTTTATGAGCACATAGCGATAAGTGGCGAGATTGTGTGTGAAGGAGTACACCCCTGCAGGGTATGAATCTGTTCGAATAGCCGCGTCCTCGGATATGGACTACTTGGAGAACTTATGTTGTTCATAGATAACTTGATGGATACTCATAAAAACCTCAAGACAAGTGTGAGTACCGTGGATGGCACTTCCATAGATGACGGAAGTGAATCCATGGTGGTGTATTGATGTGGAGTTAGTGGACTCGTGTGTGATATCTAAAACTTGAACAATGAATTAATATGTGTAGTATAGATTAGCCAAGAGTCAAAGTTGGCATTGCAGCATAAACTCCACCACTCCCCTTGTTGATACATGAACATGAATAGACTAGGTCTGCTTTAAAGACTTGATGAGTACATTTGTACTCACGTTTGCTTAATAAATGCTGCAGATGAGACTCAGGACCCATCAGGTGGGTTCTACCTAGATGTCGACAACGCCAAATAGCTGGTGTCCCAGCTACGACCTTATGCCATGTGGTGGGTTGTAGATAGTCAGGCCATGTGCCTTTTTACCCTTTCATTTGTCTGTACTTAGACAACTTTATGCTTCCGCTTGGTTTGTATGAAATTGCTTGTATGACTTGAGTGTCGGGTCATATGATCCCTACCTATAAGAACATATTATGCAAGGCTCCTCTGAGACTCTTAAATAAAAGTTGTGATGTTGTACGGTTATGTTGTGATGCCATAGTTGTATCTATGCATACCGGGCATGTCATGCGTATGTGTGACGTGTAATGGTATGTATGGGATCAGACACCTAGCCATCTGCCTTTAGTAGAACCTAGCCATCGAGCCTTGGTAGCTTGCTACTGCTCTAGACACATTGATTGACCGGCATGTATCCTTCTTTGCTGCTGTGTCTGACCCTTCGGGGAAATGTCTCACAGTGTAGTGGAGTCCATGTAGCCTACTATGACTCGTCTACATGTAGTGATGACATTTATGTCCCATGATGTAATGGAGTCCTTGTAGATTGCTATGACTCGTCTACACACACTTGAGGCCGACACCTGCATTGCTGGGTTATGTATGCCTGTTCCCGTACGGATGTGCCACTTGGGTTCTATGACTAGTCATGTCGGCCCGGGTTCTCTGTTGTTTGAATGCTAGCGACATATTCACATACGTGAGACAAAAGACGCAAAAGGTCCCGGCTAAGGTAAGGCTGCAGCCGTGGAGTTACCGTGCGTGAGGGCGCAAAGTGATGTGATGTGTTACAGGCTGGATTCCTATGACTTAGGATTGGGGTCCCAACACTGCGGGCGAAGAGGACTGCGGGGGACTCGTGCCCAGGGCCACCGGGTGTCAGAGCAGGTTCACGCACAGATGCCTCAGAGGAGTGAACCCTGCGGCATACGAGAGAGTAAATCACAGGAGGCTCAGCGGCCGCAGGAGCATCCGACACCGACTCGCCTCCCCCATCGCTGGTGGGTAGCCTGTGGAAAAAAGGCTCACGAGGAAGGTGCTAAAGAGAAGCATGAAGGAGGGTACATGCACTTACTCGTCTACAGTGACCCACTTCCTCTTCACCGGAGCCCACGACGTTGAGGAGCTGCCGCCCCTGGGCGTCTTCCTTTTCCGCTCAACGCGGGGGCCTGGAGGCGAAGGGATGGCGACCGACGATTGATGATCAGTGGCAGGGACGGCAACTTCCACTGACAGCCAGGAGCCGCCCCGTCCTCGGATCGATGCGGGGCAAGATCTGGGGGTGTGGGCGGCGCGACACGACCCGTCCCGGCCACAGGGAAGGCGGTGCGACCCGAGCTCTCAGGGGACGGAACCCTCGGAAGAGAAGCACCCCGAGGGCGTGCCTCCCCCTCCCCCCCCCCCCCCCCCCCGAGGAAGGAACCCCCACTCATCGAAGCGCGACATCTTCACGATGAGAGATTCCCGGGCCTTGAAGTTGTACAAGGGGAAGCCGTCCTATGGGAGCTCGTCAGGTTCACCACCAGTCAGGCAGTGAAGAAGCTCTCGCAGAATGTCACGGGAGAGAGGCAGGACCTGGATCCTCATTGGGTCGCGGGGACCCACGAAGGCCCACATCAGATGGGAGTGGCGCCGAAGAGGAGCAATTCATCGGCGAGTGAATTCCCGCACCACCATCGCCATAGTCATGCCGCCTGCTTCAGCCTCGCTAGCCTGGCTAGGACCAGTGCAAGCCTAGGGTCAGCAAGCTCCTTGCGCACCCACCTGCGATTCGGCGTCGTGGGGGTCAGCGGGGGTTGAAACAGAGCTTCAGCCTCGGCAGTCTCAATGTACACCCATTGACGTCGGAACCCCTCTACTTCCGGGGAGAGTTCGGCATTGAGGGCCCCCAGGACAATGCGTCTACCATCCTTAAGGACACGCACCCGGAACACTGCTCCTTAGAAGCCAACTCGAGGGAGAAGAAATGGCGTAACAAGGCCACGAAAGGAGAAACACCAACAAAGGCCTCGCACAGGAACGCAAAGGCCGAGAGGAGAACGAGGGAACCAGGGTCAAGGTGGAGCACGCGGATCTAGTAATGCGAAAGCACAGCGGTGAGAAAGCCCGGAAATGGCGGCAGCACGCTAGAGAGGAGAGCATGTATATGAAGGGGAACAGCAGATGCCGCCACCTTGCCCCGAGGCCGCGAACCTGGCCAGATCTTGGTAGCCCCCCACTCATTGGAACCGGGCGCGACTACCAATTGAACCTTCTCCAACCCCTCGGAGTTCACCACTGACGACCGGCCCAGCGAGGGCTGAGACGTCGCTGTGGCGGTCGAACCCCTCAGACCTCCGACTTTCACCCCCTCTGGGAACATGGCAAGGAGGACGAGGGGGAGCGACACGGCGTGCGGGGACCCGGCAGAAGCAGTTGAGGTCATGTAGGAAGGGAGAACAAACGGCAGAAGTGACGAAGACAAAGACGGCTCAGAGGCGAGAGGCGGGTGGCTTGGCAAACCTCGCTATGGTCGGTCCGGTGTGGAGAAGAAGGGATGACAAGTCTCTGGGATACCACGTATAAATCCTGGCCTACGGGAAATTGGGGCCCGCGGCGCTTTGGTCCGTCCTCAAGGCTTTGCCCGGAAGCCAGCTCGAGCGCGCCTTGGGCTCGGGGGCTACTATCGGCATTCTGGGAATGGGGGTACACAGACCTGCCTGCGTGCAGCCCAGGGCATGGCCTACCTCGACGACCAAACGCGGCCAGGCACGACCCCACTCAAGACAAGGCCCTCGCAAGGGCTCAAGCCTCGTGAGGAGGAGTAGCATCAAGACCGGCGGGGGACGGGCCACCCCAGGCCCCCTCCAGAGCGGTGGAGATCTCTATGCAAGGCCCGGCCTCAGGAGTCAAGGATGACACAAGGAAGGATAGGCGTGCGTCAGTGTGCCAGGCGGCGCAGTTTCCTCTTCGGTGCAAAGGGAGCATGGACAGGCACGGGTTCCCAAGGCACCCCCAAAGGTTTTCATTCCAGTGCAAGAAGACCGCAACCACCAGCTCCGCAGGACGGACGTCATCGCTGAGCCCGCCCTTGTGGCATCGACAATTACTTTGCAGGCAAAGACCGCCTTTGGGTAGGGCGAGCACGAACCTCTGTCCCCCTTCAAAATTGGCTATTGTGGGATCCATTCCCGCCACTGCGATAAGGGAAGAGGGCCCGGGCCACCGTTATATATAGAGGGTAGGCTGCTTCGTAGAGGTGGAGGGATCAGATCCAATCAACCAACTCCATTGCTCATCGACCATCGCAAGGAACCTCGAACTCCACAAAGTCCTCAGGAGGCCCCAAAACATTGTACTTGTTCATCCACATCACCTCCTCGAGAGTCAATCCACCAACGCAGGAGTAGGGTATTATGCTTCACAGCGGCCCGAACCTAGGTAAATTGTCGTGTTCATCTTCTTCCTCGTCATCGTGCAAGCTCTTTGATGTGTTCATCGAGTAGTGAGTTAGGTCAGGCGAGGCTGCAGGGGTTTTGGATGTATCTATAATTTTTGATTGTGCCATGCTATTATATTATCTGTTTTGGATGTTTTATATGCATTAATATGCTATTTTATATTATATTTGGGACTAACCTATTAACCTAGTGTCTAGTGTCAGTTTTTGTTTTTCCTTGTTTTTGAGTATTGCAGAAAAAGGAATATCAAACGGAGTCCAAACAGAATAAAATTCTACAGTGATTTTTCTTGGACCAGAAGGAACCTGGGGGGCGCCCCTGGCTTGTTGGCCCTCCGTAGCTCCTCCAACCCTAATTCTCCACCTATAAATTCACAAATATTCCCCCAATACCATAGGGAGCCACGATAATACTTTTCTGTGGCCGCAAGCCTCTCTTCTCGTGAGATCCCATCTTGGGGCCTTTTCCGGTAATCTGTCGGAGGGGGATTCAATCACGGAGGGCATCTACATCAACACCATTGCCCTTTCGATAATGTGTGAGTAGTTCACCTTAGACCTTCGGGTTCATAGCTAGTAGGTAGATGGCTTCTTCTCTCTCTATGTTCTTCAATACCATGTTCTCCATGATCTTCATGGGGATCTATCCGTTGTAATATTCTTTTGCGGTGAGTTTGCCGAGATCCAATGAATTGTGGGTTTATGATCAGATTATCTATGAATATTATTTGAATCTTCTTTGATTTCTTATATGCATGATTTCATATCTTTGCAAGTCTCTTCAAGTTATTGGTTTCGTTTGGCCAACTAGATTGTTAATTCTTGCAATGAGAGAAGTGCTTAGTTTTGGGTTCAATCTTGCGGTGTCCTCACCCAGTGACAAAGTAGGGGTAGCGAGGCACGTATTTGTATTGTTGCCATCAAGGAAAAAAATATGGGGTTTTCATCATATTGCTTGCATTTATCCCTCTACATCATGTCATCTTACTTAATGTGTTACTCTGTTCTTCATGAACTTAATACTCTAGATACAGGCAGGAGTCGGTCGATGTATGGAGTAATAGTAGTAGATGCAGAATCGTTTTGGTCTACTTGATACGGACGTGATGCCTATGTGCATAATCATTGCCTTGGATATCATCATAACTATGCGCTTTTCTATCAATTGCTCAACAGTAATTTGTTCACCCATCGTATTATTTTCCTTCGAGAGAGAAGCATCTAGTGAAACCTATGGCCCCTAGGTTTATTTTCCATATTACATTTTCAGATCTATAAACCAAAAATACCTTGCTGCAATTTTATTTAGTTTTACTTTTAGTAATCTTTTATATCTATCTCTATCAGATCTCATCCTTTCAAGTAACCGTGAAGGGATTGACAACCCCTTTATAGCGTTGGGTGCAAGTGTTTGATTGTTTGTGTAGGTGCATAGATTGGGGCCTTGCTTGTACCTACTACTGGATTGATAGCTTGGTTCTCAACAACTGAGGGAAATACTTATCTACTTTGTTGGATCACCCTTTCCTCTTCAAGGGAAAACCAACGCAAGCTCAAGAAGTAGCAGGCCTCCAAGTGCAGAGTTTTGTAGGACAATAGCAATTTTCCCTCAAGTGGATGACCTAAGGTTTATCAATCCATGGAAGGTGTAGGATGAAGATGGTCTCTCTCAAACAACCCTGCAATCATATACAAGAAATCTCTTGTGTCCCCAACACACCCAATACAATGGAAAATTGTATAGGTGCACTAGCTCGCCAGGTAGATGTTGGGTTCTATCGTAGGTGCATCGCATGCAAATTAAAATTTTCCTACACGCAGAACATTCAAGAACAGGCTACGGAGATGGATCACAGATCGTTACCACTAGATGCGCAGTTCCGTGTAGCAGAAGTAGAGTTGGGGCAGCACGTTCGTGTGGTCCGTCTCCTCCTCGTCCGATCTCCCTCGAACAGCCGACCTACTCTCCCTCGAACAGCCGGTTGTCGGATCCCACGTACAAGTTCGTCGGAGCGACGCAAGTGCACCGCCACTGACGGTATCCGCACGTGCAGGAGGAACATCGTGCGGCGGACTGCTAGATCCGGTCACATAGTCGGTGGCGGCGTGTGGAGGTGGCTAGTTGCAACACATGCAAAGCCCTAATGACGGCGCTGAAGCAATCAACCGGATGGGTGTGCCGCACCTCCACTATATATAGGCATCCGGCGCGGGCTCAACTCTCGGGCCTCGCACAAATCCTAAAGCCCATGTGTTCCTTCCCTTAAGCGCACGACCCTTTAGGTTCTCGTCCACTTGGTCACGAGTGAGATCACATCCGACTCGACCAGTTAGTAGCAGCCTCTAGCAAGACGTGCCAACTCCATGTGTCCGATGAAGCTGGTTAGGCGAACCTGTACTACACATGTCTATTCTCTTTGCCACACGATATATGTTGTCATGCACAAGGCGACATGGTCATCCTTGTTGTGGCACGACCTCTTTCTCGTTCCGGTGAATCCGACCAACACTTCGGATTATCTCATAATCCTCATCGCATGGCCATGCTTATCTAGGTCGGATCACCTGAGGGGCCCAGAGTATATCGCTCCTGATTAGAGGGGCAAATCCCATCTTGCTCGTCCATGTCTCGCAGCATGGGTCTGGACAAGCCCAAAACCTACCTTTGTAACTACCCAATCATGGAGTAGCGTTTGGTCAGCCCAAAGCAAGTATGTCACCATCCCGAGTACATGCGCCAGCTCAGGTCTTAGGACATAGAACGTATGTTGTACTAGAGACTCACAGATGACCTATCATTGCGTCTCATAGTTGGGTCTGTCCAACTCAGACCTTATCTCGACTCGGATCCAACTATGTCAAATCCGACCAGACCTTTCTGAGTCCATATTATCCGTCTAGCATCCAATGCTACATGGTCAGTGAGACCGGACCATCCACCGTGTCATATGCTAGTCAAACTTGTTGCGCGTCCACACAGCCCTTTCGACTAGGGACCATTTAGGACAGTCATCATACAATGCATAATCTCACAAACAAGTCACATACTTGTTAATACACATCAATGATAATGTCCAAGGACTATCTTTATTCATAAACACATAGGAAATATCATCACACATGATTGCCTCTAGGGCATATCTCCAACAGTAGATGGTCATACAAGTGCAATATGGATAGCAGATATAGATTTTTCTAATACAAAAATATAAAAACATCAAGTTAGAAAATGGAAAATAGTGAGCAAAACGTTATATAAATGCTTGAAAATAAGGCCTAGTGTTCATACTTTTGCTAGTGAAATCTCTCAATAATGCTAACATAATAGAATCATATGATCACCCCTCAACGTGGAATAAAGAATCACTCCAAAGTTCATATCTAGGAAAGAACATAAGATGAAATTGTTTTAGGTGTTAGAACCACCTCAAAGTTATCGTTTCTGATCAATCTATTGGGCTATTCCTATAGGTATCACAAACAGCCCTAGAGTTTGTAGTAAAATAACACCTATGATACATATCAATCAACCCTAATGTCACCTAGATACTCCAATGTCACCACAAGTATCCGTGGGTTAATTATTTGACATGCATCAAACAATTTTAAATTCATCATATTCAATCCAATACAAAGAACTTCAAGGAGTGCCCCAAGATTTCTACCAAAGAAAGTAGGAGAAGAACGTGTATCAACCCATATGCATAGATTACCCCATTGTCACCACATGAATCCGCAAGTTGAGTACCAAAACATATATCAAGTGAAACAATAGAACACCCCATTGTCACCATGAGTATCCACATGCAAGAAATACATCAAGTGATCTCAAATACAATATTCTATCCAACATAACGAGATCTCAAAGGGAAAGATTCAATTCATCCAACAAGATAGCAAGGGACAAACACCATATGATCCCACTATATTAACAAAGCCAGTGATACATAACGATCGTGACATCTCAAGAACACGAGAGAGAGAGAGAGAGAGAGAGATGAAACATATAGCTATTTGTACATAGGCTAAGTCCCGAGGGTGAACTACTCCCTCCTCATCATGGACACCGCTGGGATGATGAAGATGGCCGCCGATGATGATTTCCCCTCTTCGACAGGGTACCGAAAAGGCTTCAGATGGGGTTTTCTTCGATAATAGAGTTGTGGCGGAGGAGCGGAAGTTTTTGGTTTACTTCTGGGGGTTTTGGTATTTATAGGATTTTTTGGCGTTGGGATCACGCCAACCGGAGCCACGTGGCCCCCAGAAGCTACCAGGGTGTGCCCACCCATGGGCATGCCCTGTTGGTTTGTGGCCCACAGGTGGCTCCCCCCTGTGGTTCTTCACTCCGGTATTGTTTTCCTCAGAAATAATCATTAAAAAGTTTCAGGCAATTCTGAGAATTTTTATTTTCTACACAAAAACAACACCATGTTAATTCTGCTAAAAACAGCGTTAGTCCGGGTTAGTTCTAAATAAATCATATAAAGTGCATCAAACCCATATAGAAGTATTATAAACATAGGAAAATATGGCATGAATACTTCATAAATTATCGATACATTGGAGATGTATCACCCCTCCCTTGCCCCTATATATAGTGCAAGAGAGGGAGGGCAGCTGCACCCAAGATCTAAGCATAGCCCTCCCTCTCTCCCTATCCCATTTTCTCCTTCGATCACATCTACGGTAGCGCTTGGCGAAACCCTGCTAAGATTGCTCCACCACCACCACCATTACGCTGTTGTGCTGCCTAAGAACTCATCTAATACTCTGCACTCGCTCGCTGGATCGAGGAGGCGGAGACGTTATCAAGTCGCACGTGTGCTGAACATGAAGGTGATGTTTGTTCTGTGCTTGACCGCGACGGATTGCGATTGGATCGTGAAGACGTACGACTACATCAACCGTGTTTTTAACCGCTTAGTGATCTACAAGGGTATGTAGACACACTCTTCCTCTCGTAGCTATGCATCTCCATGGATAGATCTTGCATGTGAGTAATAATTTTTGTGTTTCCCATGCAACATTTCCCAACATCACCATGTCGGCCTACCAGTCATGGGCCAGGCCGAGGACCCACCAACAACCAAAGAATGAGCCATGTTTTTCATGACCCTTGGCATACTCAGGATAGAATCTTCCGAATTCTTGGCATACACTTCAACGGATATTCAAATATTCGACATGTTTATCACTAGATGCAACCAACCATGTGTAACCCTAGGTACCCCGGGCCCTATATAAGATGATGGGTTTAGTCCTTAGAGGCAAGGTTTAGATACATTCACATATGATCTTGAGGTAGATCATTATGTAGTATGTACTCCAACACAATCAATACAACAGAAGCATGACGTAGGGTTTTACCTCTTTGAGAGGGCTCAAACATGGGTAAATATCGTGTCCCTTGTTTATCATTTTACCATCCAGTTAAGATCACCATCTCGGGACCCCTTACCCAAGATATGTCAGATTTAGCTCAACAACGAATGCCAAAGCACTTGACATAGTAGCTTCCAGGTACTCATGTGTTTTCCTTCTTAAACGAGGACATCTTCTCCTCCAACTTGTTAGTGTATTCAGATACAATGCAAGCACCTTGTCTGAGGGAGTTGAAATTTTCTACTCCATCATAGGAACTGTCTCCTGAAAGCCTCTTTAAGATCACAACACATAATTCTTCCCAGGACAAGTTTGCTTCAAAATACTTGAGTTTCTCAGTCGGGTATCTTCTTTCCTCTCCTTTTTTTCTTTCTTTACAATTTTCTATATGCACAATTTCTCGATGTTTCGATGAGAATTTCTTGACTTTCCATATATAGAAAGAGATAGACTATAAATGACATCTCTTATGTCAATAAGACCAAAGGGATGGATATTAAATGATAGGAAGTGCTAGGAAGTGAAATAGAATGAAATAGAGCCACTTTGGGCTTCCTTATGAAATGAAGCATGGAACGGAGCCACTACGAAGAAATTATGGGAGTTACGAAAGAAGCTTCGGACTCATATTGTTCATGGGTTGAGAGCGGGAGTTGAACTCTAGGAGGTCGAATCCCCCTCTTGTTCCTCGGTAGCTCAATGGTAGAGCGGTCGGCTGTTAACTGACTGGTCGTAGGTTCGAATCCTACTTGGGGAGATTTTATTCATTCTTTAATGTAAGAATTTTAATGTAAGAATAAAGAATTGAATTAAAGGGCTTGCTTTGACCCCTAGGAGTAGGTAACCCGTTCGCTATCCTTGTTTCTATTTCTATTGCATTCTATCTCATCGTATCACATTCTGTTCTACGATTCCACTTTGACAAAAGGAAAGAGCATACCTAAGTTCAATAGCTTTACGTTCGCTATCCCGATCATGATTTTACTACCCTTAGGGGGAAAGTAAAGGCCGTTCCCCCTTTGGAAGGCTATGGACGAGTAGGGATTCGAACCCCCGACATCGTGGTTCGTAGCCACGTGCTCTAATCCTCTGAGCTACAGGCCTAGCTATCTCCACTGGATCTCTTCCCGGGGGTACCCCTTCATTTCAGGTTAAGAAGATGGGAAAGCGCCTTTCTCCCTATAAGAACAGTGCGTTCCGAGGTGTGAAGTGGGAGAGAGGGGATGAAGGAACTCACACCATTTAGCCATATTATGGAAACCATTTCCCACATTAACCATGCGGCCCTCCTTAGAGGGGAAACCTTAGAGGCAAAAGGCGAACCTTAGAGGATGTATGATGGTACATAGGCTTTTCCTCAATCTATATATGCTTTAGTGCTAGGCAGGCAGAGGCAGAGCCGCGTCGGGCAACGAACAAGTAGAGAGTCGGAAGATAGTTGCAGCTAAAGCTAGCAGTAGTTGGAGCTAAAGCAAGCAATAGGTGTTCGGATAGTTGTGTTGATAGAGGTTGCTATAAGCCCTTGATTGGGGAGATCGAGGGATAGCAACACTGAACCACGCTATTCTTTTCTATTTAGGGAAAAGATGCTCAGGAAAGTAGCCACCCCGAAGAAAGATCCAGTTTATAGACGATACTAGACTATATCAAATACATTTGTGCATGGTCCTATTTGGCTTCCTATGGCACATAAACCATGTAGAAAAACTTTCCAGTTGTTCTAATCCACTCCATTGGGTTGTTGCCATCAAATTTTGGAAATTCCAATTTGGGAGCCCTACCAATTGATCTATAGAACTGATTGTCCCTATCTTGTCTTGTGTACTGATTGTGATACATGTCCTGACCATTTGGGTACATTGCTTGTTCAGGTTGTTGTAGGAACTGACCAGGTCCAGACCCTTGCTAGACACCCTCTTATTGATGTTGCAGTTGAGGCATCAGAGGTGTATAATAGGGTTGGTGTTGTGGGATGTAAAATTATTGGGGATGTACATACTCAAGTTGGGATGTTGTGGTTGATAATATTGTGGTGGTGGTCCTCTTGGCCGAGGCATATAGTATGGTGGTGGCTGGCCTAGATAATAACCAGGATTGTCTTGATACAGCCTTTGCATGCTATAATTTTCTTGGGGATAGTATGCATCATCCATTTATTGTTGTTGCTACTCTTCTGCCCAGCCAACGTTTTGTGCTTGTTCCTGCCCTTGGCGTCTCCAAACTAGTGTCCCCTGATTCAACAGAGGCGATGTATTTGCTTGGTTCCTGTGAACTTGCTCTAGTTGCTGGGAAGGGCGTTGTTGCTGCTGTTTGTGGTGGGGATTGGTGATGTGGTTTCCATGTCCCATTCGCTGTTGTGGTTGTGGCTCTAGGTTGTGGGAAGGTGGTCAACTTCTCCTCCATCAGCAACATTAATTCCTCCAACTGTGTGAGCTGCTTCTTGAGTTTTGTTACTTTCGTGTGGATGCTCTCCACCTCGGTATGGATCCCATCATTCTGGCCATCTAGTTGCTCCATGTCGAGCTTCATCTTCGCGACTTGGGTTGTGTTGCCTTGTCGTCGCTCATCGATTTCGCCATGGATCGAGATCTGGCCCCAGAATTTTATCACAAGGACAAGCCTTGGAAGTTAGAACCCTTGCTAGATCTCGGATCCCTGCCGCCACTGTT
The DNA here is from genome assembly GCA_022496015.1 of Hordeum marinum. NCBI lineage: Eukaryota > Viridiplantae > Streptophyta > Magnoliopsida > Poales > Poaceae > Hordeum > Hordeum marinum. Next base: position 334,508,890 of record CM039672.1, read on the forward strand.
GGGGAACATTGCATGGGAAACAAAAAATTTCCTATGCACACGAAGATCTATCCATGGTGATGAGCATCTACGAGAGGGAGAGTGGATCTACATACCCTTGTAGATCGCTAAGCGGGAAGCGTTAAGAAACGCGGTTGGTGTAGTCGAACATCTTCGTGATCCCAATCGCCGTGTGTCCCACGATCCAATCACAATCCATCCCACGATCCAATCATGATCCGTCCCGCGATCCTATCATGATCCATCCCACGAACTTGATCACGATCCGTCTCCCGAACTTGATCACAATCCTTCCGATCTAGCACCGAACGGACGGCACCTCCGCGTTCAGCACACGTACAGCTTGATGACGATCTCCACCGTCTTGATCCAGCAAGAAGGAGTGGAGAGGAATAAGAGTTCTCTGGCAGCCTGACGGCGCTCCGGCGATGGTGGTGGAGCAATTCCGGCAGGGCTTCGCCTAAGCACTGCATAAAACCGATCTAGAGGAGAAACTATGCACTGGAGAACGGGTAGCACGTGGCTGAAAAATCTAGTGCAAAAACCCTCAATACCACCAGTATATATAGGAGGAGCGGAGGAGAGGAGGAAGCTTGGCCTCCAAGCCTCCTAGGCTTCGGCCGAACTAGGAGAGGAGGAGTCCACCTCCTCCACTCCTAGTAGGATTAGGATTCATCTTTTTTTTCCTTTTTTGCATTTTTCCACCTTTTTCCTTTTGGGTTTTCTTCTCCAGCTACATGGACCTTGTGTGGGAGTTTCCACCAGCCCACTAAGGGCTGATATTCACTCTCCCACAGCCCATGAAGCCTCTTGGGTCGAAATACCCCTCCCGGTACACTACCGGCACTCCCGGTACACTACCGATAAGCCTGGAACTTTTCCGGCGACCAAAACAGAACTTCCTATATATGAATCATTACCTCCGGACCATTCTGGAGCTCCTCGTGACGTCCAGGATCTCATCCGGGACTCCGAACAAACTTCGGTCACCACCATACATAACTCTATACTACCGAAACGTCACCAAACCTTAAGTGTGCAGACCCTGCGGGTTCGAGAACTATGTAAACATGACCGAGACACCTCTACGGTCAATAACCAATGGCGGGACCTGGATGTCCACATTGGTTCCTACATATTCTATGAAGATCTTTCTCGGTCGAACCTCTATGTCAAGGATTCAGTTAATCCCGTATGATGTTCCCATTGTTCTTCGGTATGTTACTTGCCCGAGATTCGATCGTCGGTATCTCCATACCTAGTTCAACCTCGTTACTGGCAAGTCTCTTTACTCATTCCGTAATACAAGATCATGTGACCAACACTTAGTCACATTGCTTGCAAGGCTTATTGTGATGTTGTATTACCGAGTGGGCCCTGAGATACCTCTCCATCACACGGAGTAACAAATCCCAGTCTTGATCCATGCCAACTCAACAGACACCCTCGGAGACACCTATAGAGCACCTTTATAGTCACCCGGTTACGTTGTGACGTTTGATACACACAAGGTACTCCTCCGATATTTGTGAGTTGCATGATCTCATGGTCATAGGAACATATACTTGACATGCAGAAAACAGTAGCAATAAACTGACACGAACATAAGCTACGTTTGTAGTTTGGGTCTTGTCCATCACATCATTCTCCTAATGATGTGATCCCATTATCAAATGACATCTCATGTCCATGGCTAGGAAACCTTAACCATCTTTCAATCAACGAGCTAGTTCACTAGAGGCATACTAGGGACATTGTGTTTGTCTATGTATCCACACATGTATCCATGTTTCCAATTAATACAATTATAGCATGGATAATAAACGATTATCATGAACAAGGAAATACAATAATAAACACTTTATTTATTGCCTCTAGGGCATATTTCCAACAGTCTCCCACTTGCACTAGAGTCAATAATCTAGTTCACATCACTATGTGATTTACATTGTAATGAATCGAACACCCATGCAGTTCTGGTGTTGATCATGTTTAGCCCTTGGAAGAGGTTTAGTCAGCGGGTCTACAACATTCAGATCTGTGTGCACTTTGCAAATACTTATGTCTTTCTCCAAGATGTAATCGCGGATGGAGTTTAAGCGTCGCTTTATGTGTCTGGTCCTCTTGTGAAACCTTGGTTCCTTGGCCAGAGCAATGGCACCAAAGTTGTCACAGAACAGGTTCATTGGATTCAGTGCGCTAGGCACTACTCCAAGATATGTCATGAACTGCTTCATCCAGACACCTTCCTTCGCCGCCTCCGAGGCTGCGATGTATTCCGCTTCGCACATAGAATCAGCTACCACGCTTTGCTTGGAACTGCACGAGCTTACCGCTCCCCCGTTAAGAATAAATATGTATCCAGTTTGCGACTTAGAGTCGTCCGGATCAGTGTCAAAGCTTGCATCGACGTAACCCTTTACGACGAGCTCTTCATCACCTCCATAAACGAGAAACATTTCCTTAGTCCTTTTCAGGTACTTAGGGATATTCTTGACCGCTTGCCAATGCTCCATTCCACGATCACTTTGAAACCTTCCGGCCATACTTATGGCAAGGCTGACATCGGGTCTTGTGCACAGCATTGCATACATGATAGAGCCTATGGCTGAAGCATAGGGGATGACACTCATCTTTTCTCTATCTTCTGTAGTTACTGGGCATTGAGTCTTACTCAACTTCACACCTTGTAATACAGGCAAGAACCCCTTCTTGGACTGTTCCATTTTGAACTTCAAAACTTTATCAAGGTATGTGCTCTGTGAAAGTGCTATTAAGCGTCTCGATCTATCTCTATAGATCTTAATGCCTGATATGAAAGCAACTTCTCCTAGGTCCTTCATTGAAAAACTCTTGTTCAAATATTCCTTCACGCTTTCCAGCATTTCTATATTGTTTCCAATCAGCAATATGTCATCCACATATAATACTAGAAACGCTATAAAGCTCCCACTCACTTTCTTGTAAATACAAGCTTCTCCGTAAACTTGTATAAACTCAAACGCTTTGATCACCTCATCAAAGCGCTTATTCCAACTCCGAGATGCTTGCACCAGTCCATAAATGGATCGTTGGAGTTTGCAAACTTTGTCAGCATTCTCTGGATCGACAAAACCTTCGGGTTGCATCATATACAACTCTTCCTCAAGGAACCCGTTGAGGAACGCTGTTTTTACATCCATCTGCCAAATTTCATAGTCGAAATAGGCAGCTATTGCTAACATGATTCTGACAGACTTAAGCATCACTACGGGTGAGAAAGTCTCATCGTAGTCAACTCCTTGAACTTGTGAAAAACCCTTTGCCACAAGTCGAGCTTTATAGACGGTGACATTACCGTCCGCGTCTGTCTTCTTCTTAAAGATCCATTTGTTCTGAATGGCCTTTCGCCCTTCAGGTAATACTTCCAAATTCCATACATTGTTTTCATACATGGATCCCATCTCGGATTTCATGGCCTCTAACCATTTCTCGGAATCCGGGCCCATCACTGCTCCTCCATAGCTCGTAGGTTCATTGTTGTCCAACAACATGACCTCCAAGACAGGGTTGCCGTACCACTCAGGGGTAGTACGCGGCCTTGTCGACCTACGAGGTTCAATAGCTGCTTGATCTGAAGCTTCATGATCATCATCATTAACTTCCTCTTCTACCGTCGTAGGTTCCACAGAAACATCTTTGTGTGCTGCGCTACTTTCTGGTTGAAGTAAAGGTTCAATAACCTCATCAAGCTCTTATTTCCTCCCACTGAATTCTTTCGAGAGAAACTCTTTCTCAAGAAATGTTCCGTTTTTAGTGACAAACACTTTACCTTGGGATCTGAGATAGAAGGTATACCCGACTGTCTCTTTCAGGTATCCTATGAAGACGCATTTCTCCGCTTTGGGTTCCAGCTTTTCAGGCTGAAGCTTTTTGACATAAGCATCACATCCCCAAACTTTAAGAAACGATAACTTTGGCTTCTTGCCAAACCACAGTTCATATGGCGTCGTCTTAACGGATTTTGATGGTGCCCTATTTAAAGTGAATGCAGATGTCTCTAATGCATAACCCCAAAATGATAGTGGCAAATCAGCAAGAGACATCATAGAATGCACCATATCTAATAAGGTTCGATTATGACGTTCGGACTCACCATTACGCTGTGGTGTTCCGGGCGGTGTCAACTGTGAAACAATTCCACACTGTCTTAAGTGACTGCCAAACTCATAACTCAGATATTCACCTCCTCGATCAGATCGTAGGAACTTAATGTTCTTGTTACGATGATTCTCAACTTCACTCTGGAATTGCTTGAACTTTTCAAACGTTTCAAACTTGTGTTTCATTAAGTAAATATACCCATATCTACTTAAGTCATCAGTGAAGGTGAGAAAATAACGATATCCACCATGCGCTGTAACATTCATTGGACCGCACACATCAGTGTGTATGATTTCCAATAAGTCACTCGCCCGTTCCATTGTTCCAGAGAACGGCGTTTTAGTCATCTTGCCCATGAGGCATGGTTCACATGTGTCAAGTGATTAAAAATCAAGTGACTCCAAAAGTCCATCAGCATGGAGCTTCCTCATGCGTTTTACACTAATATGACCTAAACGGCAGTGCCACAAGAAAGTGGTACTATCATTATCAATTCTACATCTTTTGGCATCAATGTTATGAACATATGTGTCATCACTATCAACATTCAATATGAATAAACCCTTAACATTTGGTGCATGACCATAAAATATATTACTCATATAAATAGAACAACCTTTATTCTCTGATTTAAATGAGTAACCATCTCGCAATAAACAAGATCCAGATATAATGTTCATGCTTAACGCAGGCACTAAATAACAATTATTCAGGTTCATCACTAATCCCGATGGTAACCGAAGAGAGAGCATGCCGACGGCGATCACATCAACCTTGGAACCATTTCCCACGCGCATCGTCACTTCGTCCTTTGTCAGCCTTCGTTTATTCCGTAGTTCCTGCTTTGAGTTGCAAATGTGAGCAACCGAACCGGTATCAAATACCCAGGCACTACTACGAGAGCTAGTAAGGTACACATCAATAACATGTATATCATATATACCTTGTTTGTCGTTGGCCGCCTTCTTGTCAGCCAGGTACTTGGGGCAGTTCCACTTCCAGTGACCAGTTCCTTTGCAATGAAAGCACTCAGTTTCTGGCTTGGGTTCATGCTTGGGCTTCTTTGCAGGAGTAGCAACTGCTTTGCCATCCTTCTTGGTTTTACCCTTCTTGCCCTTGCCCTTGACTTTGCCATTTTTCTTGAAACTAGTGGTTTTATTGACCATCAACACTTGATGTTCTTTCTGGATTTCAGACTCAACGACTTTTAGCATCGCAAATAGCTCGGCGACTGACTTGTTCATCCCGTGCATGTTATAGTTCATCACAAAGCTCTTGTAACTAGGTGGCAGCGATTGAAGAACTCTGTCAGTGATCGCCTCTTGCGGAAGGGCAATTCCCAACTCCGCTAGATGAGTTGAATACCCAGACATTCTGAGTATATGTTCACTGATAGACCCGTTCTCCTCCATCTTGCAAGCATAGAACTTATCGGAGGTTTCATACCTCTCGATCCGGGCGTTCTTCTGAAAGATAAACTTCAACTCCTGGAACATCTCATATGCTCCATGACGTTCAAAACGTCTTTGAAGTACCGGTTCTAAGCCATACAATATTGCACACTAAACTATTGAGTAATCTCCAGTACGTGCCTCCCAAGCATTCTTAACGTCTTCGGAGGTCATGTCTTTGTTGGGGAACGTCGCATGGGAAACAAATAATTTCCTACGCACACGCAAACCTATCCATGGTGATGAGCATCTAAGAGAGGGAGAGTGGATCTACGTACCCTTGTAGATCGCTAAGCGGGAAGCGTTAAGAAATGCGGTTGGTGTAGTCGAACTTCTTCGTGATCCAAATCGCCGAGCGTCCCGCGATCCAATCACGAACCGTCCCGCGAACACATCATGATTCGTCCCGCAAACTCATCACGATCCGTCTCACGATCTTGATCATGATCTGTCCCGCGAACTCATCATGATCCATTCCGTGATCACATCACGAACCGTCTCGCGATCTCGATCACGGTCCTTCCGATCTAGCGCCGAAAGGACGGCACCTCCGCGTTCAGCACACGTGCAGCTTGATGACGATCTCCACCGTCTCGATCCAGCGAGAGGAGGTGGAGAGGAGAGAGAGTTCACCGGCAGCATGACGGCTCTCCGGTGATGGTGGTGGAGCAATTCCGGCAGGGCTTCGCCTAAGCGCTGCAGAAAACCGATCTAGAGGAGAAACTATGCACCGGTGTAACGGGTAGCACGTGGCCGGAAATTCTGTCCAAAAACCACCCAATCCACTAGTATATATAGGAGGAGAGGAGAGGAGAGGCAGCCAAGGCCTTTGGGTCGGCCGAAATAGGAGGTGGGAAGCAATCCTACTAGACCTCCAATCCTAGTTGGAGTAGGATTGCCTCCTATTGGCTGATTTTCCACTTTTTGCTTTAGGACTTTCTCTCCTGCGCCATGGGCCTTTGTGGCTGTTTTCCCAGCCCAAAAAGGGCTGGTTATTATTCTCCCACAGCCCATGGACATCTTGGGGTCGAAATACCCCTCCCGGAGGCCTCCCGGTACACTACTGGCACTCCCGGTACACTACCGGCACTCCCGGTACACTACCGATGAGCCCGAAACTTTTTCGGAAACCAAACTGGGACTTCCTATATATGAATCTTTACCTCCGGACCATTCCGGAGCTCCTCGTGACGTCCGGGATCTCATCTGGGACTCCGAACAAACTTCGGTCACCACCATACATAACTCTACACTACCGAAACGTCACCGAACCTTAAGTGTGCAGACCCTGCGGGTTCGAGAACTATGTAGACATGACCGAGACACCTCTACGGTCAATAACCAATGGCGGGACCTGGATGTCCACATTGGTTCCTACATATTCTACGAAGATCTTTATCGGTCGAACCTCTATGTTAAGGATTCAGTTAATCCCGTATAACGTTCCCTTTGTTCTTCGGTATGTTACTTGCCCGAGATTCGATCATCGGTATCTCCATACCTAGTTCAACCTCGTTACCGGCAAGTCTCTTTACTCGTTCCGTAATACAAGATCCCGCAACTAAAAATTAGTCACATTGCTTGCAAGGCTTATTGTGATGTTGCATTACCGAGTGGGCCCCGAGATACCTCTCCGTCACACGGAGTAACAAATCCCAGTCTCGATCCATGCCAACTCAACAGACACCATCGGAGATACCTGTAGAGCACCTTTATAGTCACCTAGTTACGTTGCGACGTTTGATACACACAAGGCACTCCTTCGATATCTGTGAGTTGCATGATCTCATGGTCATAGGAACACATACTTGACATGCGGAAAAACAGTAGCAATAAACTGACACGATCATATGCTATGTTTGTAGTTTGGGTCTTATCCATCACATCATTCTCCTAATGATGTGATCCCGTTATCAAATGACATCTCATGTCCATGGCTAGGAAACCTTAACCATCCTTTGATCAACAAGCTAGTCCATTAGAGGCATACTAGGGACATGGTTTTGTCTATGTATCCACACATGCATTTAAGTCTCCGATCAATACAATTATAGCATGGATAATAAACGATTATCATGAACAAGGAAATATGATAATAACTAATTTATTATTGCCTCTAGGGCATATTTCCAACAGTCTCCCACTTGCACTAGAGTCAATAATCTAGTTCACATCACCATGTGATTCACATTGTTATGAATCTAACACCTAATGAGTTCTGGGGCTCGATCATGCTTTGCATGTGAGAGAGGTCTTATAGTCAACGGGTCTGTGATATTTAGATCCGTGTGTACTTTGCAAATCTCTATGTCAAACCGTAAACACTGCTACCACACTCCACTTGGTACTATTTCCAAATAGCTGCTCCACTATACGTATCCAGATTGCTACTACTAGTCATCCGGATAGGTGTTAAAGCTTGCATCGACGTAACACTTTACGACGAACTCTTTATCACCTCCATAATCAAGAAACATTTCCTTAGTCCTCTAGTTACTAAGGATAATTCCGACCTCTGTCCAGTGATCCACTCCTGGACCACACTTGTACCCCTTGACAGACTCATGGCAAGGCACACATAGGTGCGGTACACAGCATGGCATACTATACAGAGCCTATGGCTAAGGCATAGGGGACGACGTTCGTCCTTTCTCTTCGTTCTGCCGTGGTCGAGCTTTGAGTCTCACTCAACTTCACACCTTACAAATCAGGCAAGAACTCTTTCTCTGACTGATCCATTTTGAACTCTTTCAAAATCTTTGTCAAGGTATGTACTCATTGAAAGTCTCATCAAGTCATCTTGATATATCTCTATAGATCTTGATGCTCAACAATTTGGTAGCTTTATCTAGGTCTTCCTTTGAAAATCACTTTCCAAACAACCATTTATGCTTTCCAGAAATTCTACATTATTTCCGATCAACAATATGTCATCCACATATACTTATCAGAAATTCTATAGTGCTCCCACTCACTTTGTTGCAAATACAAGTTTCTCGTAAACTTTGTATAAACTCAAAAACTTTGATCAACTCATCAAAGCGTATATTCCAACTCCGAGATGCTTGCTTCAGTCCATGGAAGGATCACCGAAGCTTGCACACCTTTTAGCATCCTTAGGACTGACAAAACCTTCTGGTTGTATCACATACAACCTTTCCTCAAGTAAACCGTTAAGGAAACGATGTTTTGACATCCATCTGCCAGATTTCATAATTGAAAACACAGCAACTGCTAACATAATTCCAACAGACTTTAGCACCACTACGAGTGAGAAAGTCTCATCGTAGTCAACTCCTTGAACTTGTCACAAACATCTTTGCAACAAGTCGAGCTTTACAAATAGTGACATTCACCATCAGTGTCTGTCTTCATTTTAAAGATCCATTTGTACTCAACGACCTGTCGTCCAACGAGCAAGTCTACCAAAGTCTACACTTGGTTTTCATACATGGATCCTATCTCGTATTTCATGGCCTCCAACCATTTGTCGGAATCCGGGCCCATCATCGCTTCTCCATAGATCGTAGGTTCATCGTTGCCCAACAACATGACCTCCAAGACAGAGTTGTCGTACCGCTGAGGAGCAGTACACATCCTTGTCGACCTACGAAGTTCGATAGTAACTTGATCCTGAAGCTTCATGATCATCATCATTAACTTCCTCTTCAACTAACGTAGGCTTCACAGAAACATCTTTCTGCGCTGCGCTACTCTCTGGTTGAACAAAGGTTTAACAACCTCATCAAGTTCTATCTTCCTCCCACTCAATTCTTTCGAGAGAAACTTTTTCTCGAGAAAGGACCCAGTTCTAGCAACAAACAGTTTGCACTCGGATCTGAGATAGAAGGCATACCCATCTGTTCTTAGGGTATTCTATGAAGATACATTTGTCCGCTTTGGGTTCTAGCTTATTATGTGAAAACATTTTCCACACAAGCATCGCAGCCCCAAACATTAAGAAATGACAGCTTAGGTTTCTGTCAAACCATAATTCACACGGTGTCATCTCAACGGATTTAGATGGTGCCCTATTTAAAGTGAATGTAGTTGTCTATAATGCATAACCCCAAAATTATAGTAGTAAAACGATAAGAGACATCATAGCACGCACCATATCCAATAGAGCATAACTATGATGTTCGGACACACCATCACACTATGGTGTTCTAGGTGGCGTTTAGTTGTGAAACAACTTTCACATTGTCTTAAGTTGTATGCCAAACTCGTGACTCAGATATTCACCTCCACGATCATATCGCAGTCATTTTTATCTTCTTGTCACGATGATCTTTAAACTTCACTCTGAATTTGCTTGAACCTTTCAAATGATTCAGACTTGTGTTTCATTAAGTAAATATACACTATATCTACTCAAATCATCAGTGAAGGTAAGAAAATAACGATATCCACTCCACGCTACAAGACTCACTAGATTGCATACATCAACATGTATCATTTCCAATGAATCACTTGCCCGCTCCATCCAACGGGGTCCTTTAGTCATCTTGCCCAAGAGGCATGGTTTGCATGTCTCAACCGATTCGAAATCGAATGAGTCCAAATATCCATCACCATGGAGTTTCTTCATGCGCTTTATACCAATATGACATTTTGCGGCAGTGCCACAAGTATGTGGTACTATCATTATTTAACTTTGTCTCTTTTGACATCAATGTTATGAACATGTGTATTACTACGATCAAGATTTCAACAAACCATTCTCACTGGGTGCATGACCATTGAAGGTATTATTCATGTAACCAGAATAACTATTGTTCTCTGACTTAAATGAATAACCGTATTGCAACAAACATGATCTAATCATGTTCATGCTCAACGCAAAACACCAAATAACATTTATTTAGGTTCGTCACTAATCCTGAAGGTAGAGAGAGCGTGTGATGTTGATCACATCAACCTTGGAAACATTTCCAACACACATCGTCACCTCACCCTTAGCTAGTTCTCCGTTTATTCCGTAGCTTTTATTTCGAGTTACTAACATTTAGCAACCGAACCGGTATCCAATACCCAGGTGCTACTAGGAGTACTAGCAAGGTACACATCAATAACTCGTATATCAAATATACTTATGTCGATGTTGCCAGCCTTCTTATCTACCAAGTATCTAGGGTTGTTCCGCTTCAGCGACCTCTCACCTCATAATAGAAGCACTTAGTCTCGGGTTTGAGTTCAACTTTGGGTTGCTTCACTGGAGCAGCAACTGACTAGCTATCCATGAAGTTTCCCTCCTTGCTCTTGCCCTTTTCCAAACTAGTGGTTTGATTAACCATCAACACTTGACGCTCCTTTTTGATTTCTACCTTCGCGGTGTCAAACATCACGAACAGCTCAGGGATCAATACTTCTATCCCTGGTGTATTATAGTTCATCACTAAGTTCTAGTAGCTTTAGTGACGGTGACTTGGAGAACTATATCAATCACTATCTTATCTGGAAGATCAACTCCCACTTGATTCAAGACATTGTAGTACCCAGACAATCTAAGTACATGCTCAACGATTGAGCTATTCTCCTTCATCTTACAGGCAAAGAATCTTGTTGGAGATCTCATATCTCGCAACACAGGCATGAGCCTGAGATCACAATCTCTGCTCCTAGAACATCTCATATGTTCCGTGATGTTCAAAACGTTTCGGAGCCTCAACTCTAAGCCGTAATGCATGACACACTAAACTATCAAGTAGTCATCGAAACGTGCCTGTTAGATGTTCACAACATCTATAGACGACGTTAGAGGGGGTGGCGCACCGAGCGGTGCATTAAGGACATAAGCCTTCTGTGCAGCAATGAGGACAATCCTCAGATCACGGACCCAGTCCGCAATATTGCTACCAACATCTTTCAACTCTATTTCTCTAGGAACATATAAAAATTTAAGGGAGCTACAACACGAGCTAGTAATCTACAACATAACTTTGACTATGTTCATGATAATGAGTTCAATTAATCATATTACTTAAGAACTCCCACTCAAATTGACATCCCTCGGGTCATTCGAGTGATACATGATCCAAATTCACCAACTCAAGTCCGATCATCACGTGAGTTAAGGTGGCTGCAATGGTGAACATCATTATGTTGATCATATCTACTATATGACTCATGTTCGACCTTTCGGTCTTCTTGTGTTCCGAGGCCATGTCTATACATGCTAGGCTCGTCAAGTTTAACACGAGTGTTCTGCGCGTGCAAATCTGGCTTGCACCCGTTGTATGTGAACGTAGAGTCTATCACACCCGATCATCACGTGGTGTCTCAACATGACGAACTTTCGCAACGGTGCACACTCGGGGAGAACACAATTTATCTTGAAATTAAGTGAGGGATCACCTTATAATGCTACCGTCGTCCTAAGCAAAACAAGGTGCATAAAAGGATTAACATCACATGCAAATCATAAGTGACATGATATGGCCATGAACTTGTGCTTTTGATCTCCATCTAGAAAGCACCGGCATGATCTCCATCGTCACCGGCATGACTCCATGATCTCCATCATCTTGATCTCCATCAACGTGTCGCCATCGGGGTTGTCACGCCCTGCATGCTTCTACTACTATTGCTACCGTAGCGATAAAGTAAAGCATTACATAGCGCTTAATGATTGACACGCAGGTCATACAATAATTAAAGACAACCCTATGGCTCCTGCCGGTTGCCATACTCAACGACATGCAAGTCGTGAAATTCTATACATCACATGATCATCTCATACATCACATATATCTCATCATGTAATTGGCCATATCACATCACAATATACCCTGCAAAAACAAGTTAGACGTCCTCTAATTGTTGTTGCATGTTTTACGTGGCTGCTACGGGTATCTAGCAAGAACGATTCTCACCTACGCATAAACCACAACGGTGATACATAGATTGCTTTTCAACCTTCTCAAGGACCGCCTTTGTCGGATCCGATCCAACTAAAGTGAGAGAAACTGTCACCCGCAAGCCATCTAAGCAACAAGTTGCGTCGAGGGAACCGGTCTCTCGTAAGCGTACGAGTAATGTTGGTCCGGGCCGCTTCATCTCACAATCCCGCTGAACCAAAATCCGACCAAGGGAGGAAGCAATCTAAGCATCAACGCCCACAAACCTTTTGTGTTCTACTCGAGATCTCATCGAACCATCAACCTAGCTCATGATGCCACTGTTGGGGAACGTCGCATGGGAAACAAAAAATTTCCTACGCACAAGCAAACCTATCCATGGTGATGAGCATCTACGAGAGGGAGAGTGGATCTACGTACCCTTGTAGATCGCTAAGCGGGAAGCGTTAAGAAACGCGGTTGGTGTAGTCGAACTTCTTCGCGATCCAAATCGCCGAGCGTCCCGCGATCCAATCACGAACCGTCCCGCGAACACATCATGATCCGTCCCGCGAACTCATCACGATCCGTCTCATGATCTTGATCACGATCTGTCCCGCGAACTCATCACGATCCGTTCCGTGATCACATCACAAACCGTCTCGCGATCTCGATCACGGTCCTTCCGATCTAGCGCCGAACGGACGGCACCTCCGCGTTCAGCACACGTGCAGCTTGATGACGATCTCCACCGTCTCGATCCAGCGAGAGGAGGTGGAGAGGAGAGAGAGTTCACCGGCATCATGACGGCGCTCCGGTGATGGTGGTGGAGCAATTCCGGCAGGGCTTCGCCTAAGCGCTGCAGAAAACCGATCTAGAGGAGAAACTATGCACCGGTGTAACGGGTAGCACGTGGCCGGAAATTCTGTCCAAAAACCACCCAATCCACTAGTATATATAGGAGGAGAGGATAGGAGAGGCAGCCAAGGCCTTTGGGTCGGCCGAAATAGGAGGTGGGAAGCAATCCTACTTCACCTCCAATCCTAGTTGGAGTAGGATTGCCTCCTATTGGCTGATTTCCCACTTTTTGCTTTAGGACTTTCTCTCCTGCGCCATGGGCCTTTGTGGCTGTTTTCCCAGCCCACAAAGGGCTGGTTATTATTCTCCCACAGCCCATGGACCTCTTGGGGTCGAAATACCCCTCCCAGAGGCCTCCCGGTACACTACCGGCACTCCCGGTACACTACCGATGAGCCCGAAACTTTTCCGGAAACCAAACTGGGACTTCCTATATATCAATATTTACATCCGGACCATTCTGGAGCTGCTCGTGACGTCCGGGATCTCATCCGGTACTCCGAACAAACTTCGGTCACCACCATACATAACTCTACACTACCGAAACGTCACCGAACCTTAAGTGTGCAGACCCTGCGGGTTCGAGAACTATGTAGACATGACCGAGACACCTCTACGGTCAATAACCAATGGCGGGACCTGGACGTCCACATTGGTTCCTACATATTCTACGAAGATCTTTATCGGTCGAACCTCTATGTCAAGGATTCAGTTAATCCCGTATAACGTTCCCTTTGTTCTTCGGTATGTTACTTGCCCGAGATTCGATCGTCGGTATCTCCATACCTAGTTCAACCTCGTTACCGGCAAGTCTCTTTACTCGTTTCGTAATGCAAGATCCCGCAACTAACAATTAGTCACATTGCTTGCAAGGATTATTGTGATGTTGCATTACCGAGTGGGCCCCGAGATACCTCTCCGTCACACGGAGTAACAAATCCCAGTCTCGATCCATGCCAACTCAACAGACACCATCGGAGATACCTGTAGAGCACCTTTATAGTCACCCAGTTACGTTGCGACGTTTGATACACACAAGGCACTCCTCCGATATCTGTGAGTTGCATGATCTCATGGTCATAGGAACACATACTTGACATGCGGAAAAACAGTAGCAATAAACTGACACGATCATATGCTATGTTTGTAGTTTGGGTCTTATCCATCACATTATTATCCTAATGATGTGATCCCGTTATCAAATGACATCTCATGTCCATGGCTAGGAAACCTTAACCATCCTTTGATCAACGAGCTAGTCCATTAGAGGCATACTAGGGACATGGTTTTGTCTATGTATCCACACATGCATTTAAGTCTCCGATCAATACAATTATAGCATGGATAATAAACGATTATCATGAACAAGGAAATATGATAATAACTAATTCATTATTGCCTCTAGGGCATATTTCCAACAGTCTTCTGGTTGGTCACCAAGCGGTGCGTGAAGGACATATGATTTCTGGGAAGCCGTGAGGATAATCCTCAGATTACGGGCCGAGTCAACAAAGTTACTTCCATCATCTTTCAGTTTAGCTTTCTCTAGGAACGCATTAAAATTCAGGGGTGCTACTGCGCGAGCCATTGATCTACAACATAAATATGCAAAGTTCACTTAGACTATTGTTCAAGATAATGAGTTTAGTTAATCAAATTACTAAAGCTCCCACTCAAATTGACATCCCTCAGGTCATCTGAGTGACACATGATCCAAATCCACCAACTCAAGTCCGATCATCACGTGAGTTGAGGTGGCTTTAATGGTGAACATCATTCTGTTGATCATATCTACTATATGACTCATGTTCGACCTTTCGGTCTCTTGTGTTCCGAGGCCATGTCTGTACATGCTAGGCTCGTCAAGTTTAACCCGAGTGTTCTGCACGTGCAACACTGGCTTGCACCCGTTGTATGTGAACGTAGAGTCTATCACACCCGATCATCACGTGGTGTCTCAACACAACAAACTTTCGCAACGGTGCACACTCGGGGAGAACACAATTTTATCTTGAAATTTAAGTGAGGGGTCACCTTATAATGCTACCGTCGTACTAAGCATAACGAGGTGCATAAAAGGATTAACATCACATGCAATTCATAAGTGACATGATATGGCCATGAACTTGTGCTTTAGATCTCCATCTTGAAAGCACCGGCATGATCTTCATCGTCACCGGCACGACACCATGATCTCCATCATCTTGATCTCCATCAACGTGTCGCCATCGAGGTTGTCACGCCCTGCATGCTTCTACTACTATTGCTACCGTTTAGCGATAAAGTAAAGCATTACATAGCGCTTAATGATTGACACACAGGTCATACAATAATTAAAGACAACCCTACGGCTCCTGCCGGTTGCCGTACTCATCGACATGCAAGTCGTGAAATTCTATACATCACATGATCATATCATACATCACATATATCACATCATGTAATTGGCCATATCACATCACAACATACCCTGCAAAAACAAGTTAGACGTCCTCTAATTGTTGTTGCATGTTTTACGTGGCTGCTACGGGTTTCTAGCAAGAACGATTCTCACCTACGCATAAACCACAACGGTGATACATAATTTGCTTTTCAACCTTCTCAAGGACCGTCTTTGTTGAATCTGATCCAACTAAAGTGAGAGAAACTGCCACCCGCAAGCCATCTAGGCAACAAGTTGCGTCGAGGGAACCGGTCTCTCGTAAGCGTACGAGTAATGTTGGTCTGGGCCGCTTCATCTCACAATACCGCTGAACCAAAATCCGACCAAGGGAGGAAGCAATCTAAGCATCAACGCCCACAAACCTTTTGTGTTCTACTCGAGATCTCATCTACACATAGACCTAGCTCATGATGCCACTGTTGGGGAACGTTGCATGGGAAACAAAAAATTTCCTACGCACACGAAGATCTATCCATGGTGATGAGCATCTACGAGAGGGAGAGTGGATCTACATACCCTTGTAGATCGCTAAGCGGGAAGCGTTAAGAAACGCGGTTGGTGTAGTCGAACGTCTTCGCGATCCAAATCGCCATGCGTCCCGCGATCCAATCACGATCCGTCCCGCGATCCAATCACGATCCGTCCCGCGATCCGATCACGATCCATCCCACGAACTTGATCACGATCCGTCTCACGAACTTGATCACGATCCTTCCGATCTAGCACCGAACGGACGGCACCTCCACGTTCAGCACACGTACAACTTGATGACGATCTCCACTGTCTTGATCCAGCAAGAAGGAGTGGAGAGGAAGAAGAGGTCTCCGGCAGCCTGACGGCGCTCCGGCGATGGTGGTGGAGCAATTCCGGCAGGGCTTCGCCTAAGCACTGCAGAAAACCGATCTAGAGGAGAAACTATGCACTGGAGAACGGGTAGCACGTGGCTGAAAAATCTAGTGCAAAAACCCTCAATACCACCAGTATATATAGGAGGAGAGGAGGAGAGGAGGCAGCTTGTCCTCCAAGCCTCCTAGGCTTCGGCCGAACTAGGAGAGGAGCAGTCCACCTCCTCCACTCCTAGTAGGATTAGGATTCATCTTTTTTTTCCTTTTTTTCCTTTTTCCACCTTTTTCCTTTTGGGTTTTCTTCTCCAGCTACATGGGCCTTGTGTGGGAGTTTCCACCAGCCCACTAAGGGCTGATATTCACTCTCCCACAGCCCATGAAGCCTCTTGGGTCGAAATACCCCTCCCGGAGGTCTCCCGGTACACTACCGGCACTCCCGGTACACTACCGATAAACCCGGAACTTTTCCGACTACCAAAACAGGACTTCCTATATATGAATCTTTACCTCCGGACCATTCCGGAGCTCCTCGTGACGTCCAGGATCTCATCCGGGACTCCGAACAAACTTCGGTCACCACCATACATAACTCTATACTACCGAAACGTCACCAAACCTTAAGTGTGCAGACCCTGCGGGTTCGAGAACTATGTAGACATGACCGAGACACCTCTACGGTAAGTAACCAATGGCGGGACCTAGATGTCCACATTGGTTCCTACATATTCTACGAAGATCTTTATCGGTCGAACCTCTATGTCAAGGGTTCAGTTAATCCCGTATGATGTTCCCTTTGTTCTTCGGTATGTTACTTGCCCGAGATTCGATCGTCGGTATCTCCATACCTAGTTCAACCTCGTTACTAGCAAGTCTCTTTACTCGTTCCGTAATACAAGATCCCGTGACCAACACTTAGTCACATTGCTTGCAAGGCTTATTGTGATGTTGTATTACCGAGTGGGCCCTAAGATACCTCTCCGTCACACGGAGTAACAAATCCCAGTCTTGATCCATGCCAACTCAACAGACACCCTCGGAGACACCTGTAGAGCACCTTTATAGTCACCCAGTTACGTTGCGACGTTTGATACACACAAGGTACTCCTCCGATATCTGTGAGTTGCATGATCTCATGGTCATAGGAACATATACTTGACATGCAGAAAACGGTAGCAATAAACTGACACGATCATAAGCTACGTTTGTAGTTTGGGTCTTGTCCATCACATCATTCTCCTAATGATGTGATCCCATTATCAAATGACATCTCATGTCCATGGCTAGGAAACCTTAATCATCTTTCAATCAACGAGCTAGTTCACTAGAGGCATACTAGGGACATTGTGTTTGTCTATGTATCCACACATGTATCCCAATTAATACAATTATAGCATGGATAATAAACGATTATCATGAACAAGGAAATACAATAATAAACACTTTATTTATTGCCTCTAGGGCATATTTCCAACAGCCACCAGTGCTCTTCACCGTCGATAGCACACAAACAAGCCTTGGTCATGGAATTTACTATCAGGAGAGGATCTCGCCGGCAACCGCACCTAGCTATCGACTTGTGCTCGAACTGGTATGCCGCCACCGTGCGCCTCCTTTCCTCACGCCACTGAGGAACGATGATGATACCAATTTGTGAAATCCTGGTACGGATCACAGATCACAAAGGACAATTCTAGCGATAAGCTTCTGATATGGTGACCCTTCTATCAATTGGGGAATTTGCTACAGTACAGTCTAGGGATAAGAACTAAGGTTTAGTTTTAGATATAATGATTGTCCATCACGTGCATCGCAAACGGGCTTAAATGCAGTCTCCTTCCAGCTCAGTGAAAATGAGTGAAGGTAAATAGTGAATTCAAGGGGGATTTATTTTAGAGAAAAGGCTCGACCAAGCCCGAGTAGGACTTGGACCTAACTCGGCTTTAAATTAACAAAGCCATCAACCGGACAGAATACAATCAACATTACAAGCAAATCGAAAAGATGAAGAAACAGGGGATGCAACCCCAAGCGACATGTAGAAGGTGAGGAAGGTAAGCAGTCGACTATGAAGCTACAACATCAAGGTCTCGCCCGTCCCTACACCCGATGCCCCAAGCACAAAGCACATCAGAAAGCTGTAGAGGGGCAAAATCGTCACCGGAGACACGGACAGAAGGCAAGCACCGCAACCTCGGGACCAAACCAGAGCTCACCGAAACCATCTGCCCTCACCACCACCAACACATCACAGACCCCTATCCCCTCTCGCCCAGGCTCGAGGGTGCCGCACCGCCGGACTCACTTGAGCACTTGGGGAAGGAGCACACCAGGCGGGAAAAGTCACTGTTAGCAGTTAAACACACGGTGTCTTCATCCCAGCCGTTGATCAGCGTCCGCGTCATCTCAGCCTAACCGGCAAGTTACAGTTAACTGAATTTAAGCGACACTTGGGTTCAGAGTTCAGTTATCTGACACTGCGCCTCCTCTCCTACGGCCCGCTCTTGCTCCCATGATTGACGCCGCCAATGGGAACCACCGGGCGAGCCTCCGCCGTCATAGCGCCCTCCAATGCCCGGGCGCGACGCGCGGTTTCCGATGAGCTCGGATGTCCAGCACACTCACTGCCACCAGCTCCCCGCACTGTTGACCGGCACCACCCAGATCTCATGCCCTGTCTCTGCCGCTTACGGAGATGGGACTCGAGGCCTTCGTACTCGCATCCGTTCTCGCCGTCCGCGTCGCGTACGTGCTTTGCCGCAGCGGCCTACCGCCGTCGAGGTCTCGTGCCTCCGGGCTGCGGTGTCTCATCGTCCTCGGGTCCGGTGAGTACGACCTCGCCTTCAGATTGGAACGATCGATTTTACTACAGAGAGCAATTTCCAAAGCGCATGCTGAGTTGCACCGAGATGACCACACTTAATTCAAGTAGGCAGCAGTATATAGGTTCCAAAGGGAATTGTTTGGCCCTTAATCATGATGGATAATTGCTCTCCTAACAACTGTGCCGCTGTGTTGCGGCTCTTCCGATTTCTTTTATTATTCAATGACATATCTAGCTTTATAAGCAACTCCGGTGCCAGCAATTTTGTCATTTCGAAGGAAATTTTAAGGATAACACATTGGAATATTTGACATGTGATAAAATTTGATCTGTATTTCCCATCCATGTGGGCCATCATAAGACAGATCAATCCATCATTAAAAAAAACCGAGACACCTGGGGTTGTTTGTCAATTAGCTCGTATACTGTATTTATTCTTTCACACATCTGGGATTGTGCTTCTTATGCAAGTCTGATGAAACAGACCATCCAATCTGCTGGCAACTGATCCTTACTAGAGTTAAGAAGTCACTTGTAGCTTTAACTGAGGCTTTCTAAAGCACCAGTTTCTGTTCTCCACATGATGTAGAGTTCCTTTTCCATTTTCTTTTATCTGGACTCAGAAATTGTCCTGAGGTTTGCAGGTTAAACATTCTACCTTATCCCACTTGCAAATGATGCTGTTCTTGTCTTGTTGCCAATGTGCTGGTATAACTATCACCATGTTTCACCATGGAATGTGTCGGGGATATACCCCGCGGTATGACCCGGCCTGACGACTCACAGGAGACCCGGAAAGGACATGATATTTTATTAATGACCCGACAGGCGGATCACAGGACGATCAGGCCCAAGACCCGACGTGTAAGTCGGCGCCAGGCGGCTCACAAGAGAAGGCTCAAAAAGAGAAAGACTCCCCGTCGAAGGTTACAAGACCCGGAATAGGATTCTAGAGATACTAGTCCTAATCCTACTCTTAGTAGGACTCTATTTGTAAACCTACCCTCTCCTCATATATAAGGAGGGATAGAACACCCCTAGAGGAGGAAGATGGACAAGTCCACAAGTTTAGACAGATTAGAGGCTCTCGGGATTAGAGGTAGCAAACAGCACCCTTGTAACCGAGAGATATCCTTCATCATCAATACCAGACAAGCAGGACGTAGGCTTTTACCTCCATCAGAGGGGCCGAACCTAGATAAATTCCGTGTCTCTCGATTCCGATCAACCCCTTCAAGCCGCCACATAGTTGCGTCTTCGCCCCGAACCTAAGTCCGGTCACCCGAACATCTGCCGTGACAAATCCACGACAGTTGACGCCCACCATGGGGCAACTGCACGGTGGTGTTGTGTTCTTGGAGGGACCTCTTCCATGGATCGAGAAGCTCGCTTTGTGCCGGATGAAGAAGAGTCGGCGCAGAGATATCACGTCGTTGATAAACAGTCAAAACGGCGTGTACGCGTTTGAGACTAACAAAAATTAGGGTTGTGTATGTGCACGACCGCATCATGCAATCCGTCGGATTAGAAAACTGTTCTGCCGCAAGTTTTTGTATGGCTATAAGCCCTCGCTACAACCACATGAGACGGAGAGAAGTTCCAAACGCACCCACGTTTTCTTGTCTACATGTGAGGATCAAGTCCCGGAGTTTGAGGAAAAAATTTGTTGCGCCACAAATCCAGCCGCCAAGACCTGTCCAATTTCAATGCCACGCACTATTTTGCTGGCTCAAAGTCCAGAGATGACGGTAACGCAGCAGCTCACTATCTGACGGATCGCTGTTGTGCGTCACAAGGCATGAGATCGACATGTTTTTTGCTGCAGCAACGCACGAAGCCCCCTGCTGCAGATCTGATGGCCGAGTCCGATTGCTACTCCTCTCCTTGTCCACATCAGCCGCTGCAAAATTGATGGCCGGGTCGGATTGCTACTGCTCTCCCCGTCCACAACAGTCGTTGCTCCATGAACTCAAGTATCGAGGAAAGTGATCGTCACTGCTGGTGCTACTTTTTCTGGCGTGAAAACTGAGCTAGCCCACACCAATCATCAGGAGGTTAATTCAATAATAAATAATAATAAAGAGTGGGAAGAAGACAACCATAACTTGGAAGCATACATAGACCTGGACTCAAGATTCAGTTGCCACGGCCTCGCTCTGCCATGGAACCAACCCGGCGTCCGCGTCGGGCCGCCTTAGAGCCGCCGCCGTTTTTCACTTCCAGCCTTGCCGGGCTCAATTCCGCCCTCGAGCTGCTCTGCTGCGTCCCCTGACCACGTATGTCTCCGAGCCAGCCCCGTCTCAGACCCGCTCGTTTGACCCTCCAATTCGACTTGCTGGCTAGCTGAGTCCGATCTCTACCATATCTTTTCATCCACGGGCAGCAGGAAAAAGTCTCAAAGCCCCGAGGTTGTGGTGCTAATTGAGCTGTCCCTGGTATTTTATTTTCAATATTAGACGAAGGTGACAGCATAGTTCAGAGTGATTTGACCGATGGTAACTTGTACTGCTACTTGCCAACCAAAAGCAAAATAGTAACACTAGCTTAATTTTCCAGGCGGGTGATCCAGCCATCCAAAAGACCGTACAAGGCGCTATCATGTTAAATGAGTTTTCAAAACTATACGTGGCATTTGATACACTGCTGCTCACCGGCCGGGTCAACCGAAGCGAATCAACCCAGGAGTAAATCTTTTTTCCAGCCTGATAGCGCTACATGAACTATTGATAAAAAAAAGGGGGGTCGGCGTCAGTGGCAGAGGCCAGTCCTACAAATCTGTCAATTCATCAAGGCAGTGGAGAATAACACGACATCTCGCCGCCAACTCTGCACGCGGCGCTGCCCGGGGGACGTACATGGAAGCCGCTGACCCCGTGGTCCAACGACAGACACGTCGTGCCAACGGCGACGAATAATTGGTGATTTCATCGGTTCGGTAGTCTGGCGATCTTTATGGAGAAATTTCCCCAACCGACTCAGTAAGGGTTTCATAGCCGGCTCATATACTTCTCGTCTATGCGACGACCATTGAAAAAAAAAGAAGAAGACAGTGGATCAATATGCATGTCTAAACTCGGTTTGCTCCGTCTACATTTATCTGACAAAGATACCAGGTGATATTTCTTCTATCTATTTTTTAGTATATGTTTCATCCAAGAACATTTACCCTGGCCCTGTAGTATTTTTACGCAAGACAATTATTCATGAGGCATTATATCGCGGAGTTGAAGCGCATACCAGCGTGTCGTGTTGCTTGATGGACGCACGTGAGTCGCCGCCCCAGCGGCCCGGTCTACATCAACTCGCCAGTACCGCGCGCGATCATCCGCCAGTATGAGTCACCCAATGAACGCGGCAAGCTGCCATACCCGCGGTATGATTTTCATCAATAACGTCGTGGCCGTCTCTCGCCATCCATGCCGGCTTACAACGTCGTGACGTCTTTCACAACAACGCCAGCTTACAATGTCGTGACTTATTTCTACATCTACATCAACACGCCCAGGGGCTGCATACACCGGTGCGAGCCGCCCCAACGGACGGTTTTGAATCGCCGCCCATAATTTGATCTATATCAACATATTGGTGCAGTGCTCGTCGATACGAGCCGCCCAATGGACAAGCGCATAAGTCGCCGCCATTATAGCTTGGTTCACTTCAACAACCAGCCGGGATGAACCATCGACCGGATCATTGAAGCAATTCATACGGGATCATCTATAACCCGCCACGGCCAACCTTAACTTTCAGTGGAGATTCTCAAGCCGCCTCTTCGAGACAACTTAAGACTCGGAGGCTACAGACATGGCAAGGCACATTTGGTCGTTTTTCAACTAGAACCCCGGGTCATGGCAAAGTTAACCCGATCCTGGGGGCTACTACATTTTTGGCGGAAGATTAAAAAAGTTGCCCAAGAGGACGAACCGCCGTGATGCACCATTCAAACATAGGTGCCTGAATTTGTTTGGAGCTTCTGCCGTTCCTTCATATAAGATGGCAGCTTACAAGATGGCGACTTACAAGAAGAATTCACAAATATTCCAGTTGACATGTCAACTGCGACTGCTGAAGGCGGCTTCTTACCTCCGGGTATCGCTTTTAACGCCCTATCGGCCGGCTTTATGCCAAATTCCGGTTAACACGATTAGCCGCGGTTGAGGGTGGCTTCTTACCTGCGGGTATCGCTTCTAACACCTTATCGACCGGCGTTTACGCCATATTGCTGAAGGGGGCTTCTTACCGACGGGTATCGCTTCTAACACCCTATCGGTCGGCTTTATGCCAACTCCAGCGAACATGATTAGCCGCGGTTGTAAGGTTTTTTTTACCGACGGGTATCTAACACCCTAACAACCGGCGTTTACGCCACATTGCTGAGGGCGGCTTCTTACCTCTGGGTATCGCTTCTAACGCCTTATCGGTCGGCTTTATGCCAAATCTTCGGCTAACCAGATTAGCCGCGGCTGAGGGCGGCTTCTTACCTCCGGTTATCGCTTCTAACACCTTATCGGACGGCTTTATGCCATCTCCGGCTAACACGATTAGCCATGATTGTCAAAGGGGGCTTCCCACCTCCTGGTGTAGCTTATCTAACCCTAACAACCGGCGTTCGTGCCATGCTGCTGAGGGTGGCTTCTTACCTCCGGGTATCGCTTCTAACACCTTATCGGCCGACTTTATGCCATCTCCGGCTAACATGATTAGCCACGGTTGTCAAAAGGGGCTTCTTACCTTCGGGTGTAGCTTATCTAACCCTAAACAACCGGCGTTCGCGCCAAAAATGTTGACAAGTCAAAACATTGCATCATACATTGCATCATACTTTGCATCATACATGGCATCATATTCACATGACATATCGGCTTATCAAGCCGGATCAGAGCAAGATTATGAAAGAAGGAGCAATGTTATGAAAGATATAACATCTCCGGGTTGAGCTTCTTCAAGCCGCCCTCATAACAATGCAGAATATATTTTGTCTTGTTTATTTTTTGCAGGTATTATCTCTTAAGATGAGCCACCGTTAAGTGTTCTGCAAGAGCAAATGGATCTTTTAATAGCCAACATAGCTAGATCTTCATGGTTTATCATAACCAGTAATAAATGATTGGGGTTTTCAAGCCAGCTCGGAGAATATTTTTTTAAAGAGCCGCCCTGTCAGATATAATGTCGTGTCATGTAATTGGCCGGTTCTCGGATTTCTTCAATCATACTCTGTAGTAATCTACAACACTCATGGATTTCTCCAAATATATATTTGTCGGGTTGCATCGCAACCACGAGCAGGGATTTCATGTCCAAGACAAAGGAATTATTCCAGGATATTCATTCCGGGTTATATTACAACCACGGTCAAAGATTCATCCAACAAGTTGTGGTGAGTCATATTATTCTCACAGTCCCGAGTCGCCGCAGGCAGACAACCCGACACTTGGGGGTTACATTATTCAAGTACAGTTTATATCAAATATGCAAGTCCCATGTCGCTGCAAGCATGCACCACGACACTTGGGGGCTAATGCAAACCGATTTTCAAATCATTACATTGTCAGCAAGACCACATTATCTCAAGGAGATGATCCGGTCTTTCTATATTTTTTTCCCAGCTCGATAATTCTTACTGACCCGGTACTTGGGCCCTACATCGCTCAGATCAAATTTTCTAAAAGTCCTAAGTCGCCGCAGGCATGCGACCTGGCACTTGGGGGCTACAGTATTCAGTTGTTCAAACAGATTAAGAGATTCAAATTGAAGACCCGACCCATCACATGATGATGAGCCGACCCTTGGGGGCTACACCTGCTGAAGTTTCATAAAGTATAAGACAATTATAAGTCCCAGGTTGCTGCAGGCAGGACACCTGGCACTTGGGGGCTACACAGTCCAAAATATTATTGCAAAGCACCAAGTTATCATGGATAATCTCGGAGCTTGGGGCTACAGGTAATATGTAGATATCAAAAACTTTGAGGAGAATTTTCAACATGTTAATTATGGAGTTCAGTTGTTAGACCCGGCGTCACCAACGGTAATGACCCGGCATCAATAATGATTATGACCCGGCGGAGATGACCCGGCATCATCAATGATTATGACCTAGAGAGATGACCCGGCATCATCAGTGATTATGACCCGGCGGAAATGACCCGTCAAGAGTATTGGAAGCCGACTCAATGGCATATGGGTGTTCTATTCTCAATATTTTTCAAAGGACATTGACAAGCAAGATGATTATCAAAGACGACTATTTCATATGCAGAAAAGACCCGGATTTCTGAGGAGCCATTTCATAAGCCGGCCAAAGGAGCAAGCCGGCTACTTAACATATTTATTATTCTTATTTCAGGAGCTTAGCATGAACAAATTCAAACTAATATGGGGGCTAATGTTGGGGATATACCCCGTGGTATGACCCGGCCTGGCGACTCACAAGAGACTCGAAAAGGACATGACATTTTATTAATGACCCGGCAGGCGGATCACAGGACGACCAGGCCCAAGACCCGGCATGTAAGCCGGCGCCAGGCGGCTCACAAGAGAAGGCTCAAAGAGAGAAAGACTCCCTGCCGAAGGTTACAAGACCCGGAATAGGATTCTAGAGAGACTAGTCCTAATCCTACTCCTAGTAGGACTCTATTTGTAAACCTACCCTCTCCTCCTATATAAGGAGGGGTAGAACACCCCTAGAGGGGGAAGATGGACAAGTCCACAAGTTTAGACAGATTAGAGGCTCTCGGGATTAGAGGTAGCAAACATCACCCTTGTAACCGAGAGATCTCCTTCATCATCAATACCAGACAAGTAGGACGTAGGCTTTTACCTCCATCGGAGGGGCCGAACCTGGGTAAATTTCGTGTCTCTCGATTCCGATCAACCCCTTCAAGCCGCCACATAGTTGTGTCTTCGCCCCAAACCTAAGTCCGGTCACCCGGACATCTGCCGTGACAAATCCACGACAGAATGCATTTCATACCAAGTTTTCGTCACTATATAGTTTGCACGGGTCTATGTCTGATTCTAGTGCAAATATGATACTACCTCTGTAACTTAATATAAGACGTTTTTTGACACTACAGAGGGAGTATTTATTTGTATAAATAACCTATTAGGACTAAGCAGGTGTATGTTCGTTCTGAGTCCAATTTGTGTGCAAACGTTGTTATTTTCCTGTCAATATATTTGATCTCGGTATACTTACCTAAGCACAACTAGAAGTATCAATCAGTGTATTCACCAAGAAATCATTAGGTTGTCTTTATATAATCATAACTGCTCATAACAGAATGTATCATTACTTCACCTATTAATCTCTGCGTTTCTTTCGCAGGAGGGCATACTGCAGAGACGATGAATATTATAACTGAGCTTCAGAAGGATAGGTTTATGCCAAGGTACTATGTGCCTACACTGACTGATAACATGAGTCTTCCGAAGGCACAGGTCTATGAGAAGTCATTGATTCAAGTGGAGGTCAGTTATCCTGCTACATAAATTATAATATTTTTTGCAAGTAATTCCACTTTTGAGGAATTTTTTTCAAAACTAGTACAGAATTTCTACCAAATTTGAAAACAGTTAGTGCAGTTGAATTTTTTCCGAAAATAGTACCCTGTCGGCCAGCACCAGGCCGAACAGGGGACCGTCGGCGAGCACCAGGCCGAACAGGGGCCCGTCGGCCAGCACCCGGCCGAAGAGCCCCTTGTCGGCCAATCAGAGGCCGGGGAGAGGCCTGTCGGCCAGAGGGGGGGGCGAAGAGCCACCTGTCGGCCTGTGGGAGGCCGATGGGCCCTTGGATAAGGCCCAGGGCTTCTTTCTTCCTCCTCTGACCACTCGTTTCACCCTCCCCCGTCTAGTAGCCTGCCCCTCTCCACCTCTCACTCTCGTTGCTCTCCGGTGCTTCCACCGCCTCGCCGATCTCTTCGCTCGACCACCCATTTTGTTATCCTACCCGCGTAAACAATAGATCAGGGCGCTCTCCACCGGCCTATTATATTTTTTATGGCTTCCAACTCAATCGAATGAGAACTCTCAAGTCGGTAGTGGATTTAGTTCTTATTGGTCACCGTCCGTCTGCAGCTAAATGGCTTGCCCATTTTGCCGAGCTCCAGGTAGCCCTTGTGCTGCCATTGATTCCTGTGCGTCTGTATTTACTGTGGTGCTAGATCATCGATGTTCAAGACATGTTGTAAGATTCTATGTCTTGATCATCTGACTGTGGCATATTCGAATGCATTTGTTTATATGATTATGATGTTTGCTTCCATTCTTGTTGTAGTATGTTCCGTGCAGTGTTAGATCACATCTTGCTCTGTACATTGAGGAGTGCAGAGCTTTAGCTATTCGGAGAGGTGACACAGATATTGATCTTGCTCTGCACAACAGTGAGGGTAACTTATACCATGTTATATTTACACATGGTAGGATGAGCAGTAAATTCCATGGTCCTTCGTGGGAGGAACTTGTGAATGATTATGGTCTCCGCCATAGTGACATGATGACTGTTATGCTTGAGCACTATGGAACTTATATTAGTGTCAAATTTCATCAGGATGGTGTTATGTTGTTTCCTTTACCCCATGTTGGTAAGATATTTGTTTGACTGATTTTCAGATTTGTTTCAGCTTATACGTTTTGCTGTTCATCTTAGTTAGTGAAATCATTTTTTGTAGCTCTTGGGGATCTGAGTGAAACTCACAGGAAACTTGTTGACAGCTATTTTTATAGTCGTGGTGTCACTCTGAATTATCATTAAATGTATGTCATGTCGCGACAGCTCTTTGATGACAACTACATACTGTGTACTCCTTTTGTTCATAGGATGGATCGCATGAATGTTATTTCTCAACATATGGTAAGCTTTGGTTTCTGGTTTTTATTATTTGTTTGTTCTTTGCTGGTTCATAGGATGGATCATATAACTTGCTTGTTTTTGTCAGGTTATTCCTACCATGGTTGTTAGGAGTTTGATGGAATTTGTGGCTATTCCTAGGACTGGTTCTTTAACTCTTGAAATTACTTTGGATTCAGAAGATGATGATATATTTGTGAGCATTCCTTGTTCCTACTTCATTGGCTTGGGTGATCGAATGGTGTTGAAGAAGGAAGGTTTCGGTAATTTTCTGCTGGCATCGTCTATTGAAGTCAACAATTTGGTGCTCGTAACATTCAAACAACGTGAACAGGAGCTAGCTGTTGTTTTCAGCTATCTGCCACAGAGAGAAAGAAAGAAAGGGCTCGTGCAGCCCAGGCAGCAGAAGAAGCTGGAGATGGAAAAGGAAAATATCCACGTTGGACTCAGTAGATTTATATTCTTCTAACTCAATTTCAGCAAGTTGTATCTTAATTTTAGCAAGTTGTATCTTAATTTCAGCAAGATGTATCAAAATATCCACGTTGGACTCAATAGATTTATATTCTCTCCCGCCTTTCTCTCCCGCCATTCTCTCCCGCCATTTTATCCCGCCATTCTCTCCTGCCATTCTTTCCCACCATTCTCTCCTGCCATTTTCTCCCGCCAAGTATTCCCACCAAGTATTCCCGCCAAATTTTCCCGCCTGATTTCCTGCCATTGCTATTGGCATCTGCCTATAAAAGGAGGCATTGTATCTGCCTTCCTCCATGGGCCACCAACACTCGGAAAAACCAGCACGATAGTCATTATGAGTTTGCCTTGTTCGGATCAAAGCATTAGGCCTAGCAATTGGAAGAGTGCGAAGTTGCCTTAGGGGGTGGAAGCAGTTTGTTGTTGGTGCGGGGATCTCTGCAAGGTGAAGAAGGTGACAGATTTTTCAGATTGGTTGGGCATGAAGTTTTTCATGTGCGCTAATTATGAGGAAGATCCACCCGTTGGTCCTTCACCGTACATCACGCCTCCGGTATGTTTCAATCACCCAGAATAAACACGTTGTTGATATTTTTGTTGATTTGATTTTTATATTTCTGTTTCTTTTGTAGTCTCCTTCGCCCTTGTGCTAGTACTATCGTTGGATAGACACAAAAATGTCGGACTGGGCGGTGACTGAGATTCGTGAAAGAAGTCGTCGTGCATGGGCAAGTTTGGACTTGGAGGAGCGCTGCGAGAAGGCGGCAGCAGAGGAGAAAGCAGAGCAGGAGAGAGCTTGGCAAGAGTACTGTGTGGAGCAAAGAGCTTTTCTTGCTGAGATGAAGAAGAAAAACCAAGAAAACCAATTTCGACTGGCGGAGGTCTACCAGCAGCGAGAGGAGGCCCGTGAGGCTGAGAGGCAAAGAAAGAAAGAAAGGGCTCGTGCAGCCCAGGCAGCAGAAGAAGCTAGAGATGGAAAATGAAAATATCCACGTTGGACTCAGTAGATTTATATTCTTGTAACTCAATTTCAGCAAGTTGTATCTTAATTTCAGCGAGAAGCGTGATACTTGCCTCTTGCGCAACTGCATTGGTTCTCTCCCGCCACTTTCTCTCCCGCCACTTCCTCTCCCGCCACTTTCTCTCCCGCCATTCGTTCCCGCCATTGTCTTTCCCGCCTTTCTCTCCTACCACTTTCTCTCCTGCCTATATAACCACATTCGCAGTAAGGAGGGTGAGCAGGCCTTCCTTTCCCTTTCGCTCCGCCATCCTTCCGCTCTCGCCATCCTTTCGTGGAGATGTCTCATCCTCCTCATCCTCACTATCCTTTTGATCGTAGTTTTCACAAGGGTATGTCCGACCGTCTTCTTCGTCTAGCTGCCAATTTGAAGATGAATGATAGAGTAGTTCCATGGGAGGAACTCATTAGTAGTGACCTCATAATGAATGAGTTGGCTCACCAATTATCTAGGAGTGGGTGGCCCCCCAGGACTTTTGAGGAGATGTGGAAAGAACTTGTGAGGTTGCACGCCAGATGGCAAAAGCAACTGTACAAGGGTGATGCTTATCTCAGGATTGCTGTGAATAATTCAGGTTTATGGTCAGCAGAAAGTGAGGACGAGGACAACCTCTTCATGCCAAGCAGCAAGGTGAAGAGTTCTGCATCAAAGGGCAAGAGTTCTGCATCGACGAAGGGGAATAGTTCTGCATCGAGGAAGGGGAAGAGTTCTGCATCAACGGAGGACGAAGACGACATCTTCATGCCGAGTACCAAGGTGAAGACGACCGCATCGTCGAAGGGCAAGAGTTCTGCAGCGACAAAGGGGAAGAGATCTGCATCGACGGAGGATGATGATGATGCATTCATGTAGTACGTTTTCCATGTAGTACTATTTTCTGTAGTGGTGTTTTCCGTAGTGATGTTTAATTAAGTTGTAACGTTTAATTCAGTTGTAACGTTTAATGCAGTCTTAACGTTTAATTCAGTTGTACTGTCTAATTCATTTATCCGATACAGAGAGGCTACATATGTCTCTAAACCAAATAAGTCTCAACCATAAATATGTCGCATACATGAATATGTTAGATATAGAGAGGCTACATATGTCTCATACATGAATATGTCCGATACATAGAGGCTACATATGTCTCATACATAAATAGATAGTCATGTCTCGTACGTAGATGACCATATCACTGCTGGGGACGGCGACAAATCTTGGGCTTCCTCGGACGTGGACCGAAAGGCGATAAGCGTTGAGGCGGTGGACGAGTGTCACGATGACCACGACCATAGAACACCTCGTCTGTCGGTGTCGGTGTCTCCTGCGTCGATGGTGGTGGTGGAGTGGCAAGAACTGTCTTCGAGATATCATAGGTGCATGCACCACGGTCATCGTCCTCGCCATCACCAGGTATGTACGGACCAGGACTAGTAAACAGAGGTGAATGAACTGAAGCCATGAACGGTTGTGACTGGCTGCCACCTGCTGGTAAATTAAAACATGTAAAGAATGACTTACGAGGCTAATTTTTTTTAAAGAATGTACAAAGTTAAGTTACCTAGGTCCATCTACTGAAGCCAAGAAGAGTCCCCGGGGTGTGAAGGAGGTGGCTGCTGGTAGAAATAGCCCTCGGGTTGTGAAGGAGGTGGCTTCTGGTAGAAATAGCCCCCGGGTTGTGAAGTAGGTGGCTGCTGGTAGAAATAACCCCCGGGTTATGAAGGAGGTTCCTGCTGCCAGGAGGAGCTCCCTCGCTGTGAAGGAGGTGCCTGCTACCAGGAGGAGCTCCCTGGCTGCGAAGGAGGTTCCTGCTGCCAGGAGGAGCTCCCTGGCTATGAAGGTCGAGGTTCTGAACACTGCAGAGAGGGGCGTGGCGGACGATGTGCTGCACGAGTGTGAACAACATCAGAAGATCATCTACATGTAACAGCTGCGACGAACCCGCGTATCTTCGCCTGAAGACTCTTCAACATTGTTGCTTGCTCTCTCAGTGGGATATTTTCTCCTTTGTCAACGCGGTCCACCAAAGTGGTAACCTCCTCTAGCGCCTGAGTTCCCAATTCACCCTGTACGCAGAAAGTTAACCAATTGTACATGTTCATGTATAGGGAAAACGTAGCATGTGAGAAAAACTGAGGACATACCGCGTGGTGTCTGGTTCCCACAACTGAGGAAGTTGGGAACAGATTGCTGGCGAGAGGAACTGGGATATGATCCAGAGCAGATGATGGAACCAAGTAGATCCTCATGCTCTGTCTGTAACGCTTCATATACAACCCAAACTTGTCCCAGTCAAAGACACGAACTTCGTCCCATATTTTGTCGGGGTAGTACTCCATTCCTCGAGGTAAGGTCTGATGTCGCGAAACCAAGAAGCCTGGGACTTGTTTCCTCCTACGCGACAGTACCTGAGATTGAAATGCACGTTACATGATTAGCTATAAGTAGACCGAACAGTCTCAACAGATTATTAATGCAGAGCTGAGAACCAAAGTAGTATTACTTGCTTGTGCATGTGATCTGGTAATTGTGAAATAACCGGAATGTCAGGCTCTTGGCACAGACCGAACTGTCTCATCACCCTATTAATAGCCATCTCCTCAACCGTCACGTCGAACACCAACTTGGCCTTGGTCATCCAATAATGCTGATCTCTAGTGCAGAATCCAGAAATCCCACCTGGGTAACTTTCTAAAATAGCCTTACGGGTGTATGGTTCCCATATAACCTGATCCTCGTGCAGACTATCAAACTGCGCCGTGAAGGAGGGGTAGCAGCCCCTCACCTGGCTAGGCGTAAACTGTCTCTGTGCATGACAACAAGCATTAGTACATAATATTGAATAGCAAGAAATAAACATTACTAATTCATATTGTTAATAATGAAAATACCTCTCTCCATGCCCAAACAGATCCCATAGTAGGCAAGTCGCTGATAGAAGGCACGTAATGTCCAGCCATGTCCTCATTACCAAAAGGTTTGTCAACGCTGACGTAGGGTCGACCAATAGGGAATCTCTCATATGACCAAAGCTGCAACAATAGTGGACATCTAAGAAGACC
The DNA here is from genome assembly GCA_022496015.1 of Hordeum marinum. Taxonomy (NCBI): domain Eukaryota; kingdom Viridiplantae; phylum Streptophyta; class Magnoliopsida; order Poales; family Poaceae; genus Hordeum; species Hordeum marinum. The sequence continues at coordinate 334,541,675 of CM039672.1, forward strand.
AGATTTTCTTGACCTCAACTGGCAAGCTTTGCACAGGCCTCTATACGTAGCTGCTAACACATCAGAACCAAAAATCCTCTACACAATGTCCTCCGGGGAACATGCGTCAGCTATCTCTCACGCAACACTGATCAGTCGTGCATCTACAGTGGTCATGTGGTTCTCTGTGAACATCGTCTTGCCAAACAACCACATAATATATGCCTCTAGGGACCGGTCAATCTGTGCCTCTGACAACTGAACAGTGGGATATCCTAAGGCGACAATCTGAAACTAGCTCAACCACCTGAAAAGAGGCCCGTGCCGATCGTTGTCTAGCATCGTGGTAGTTGTCACCGTAGCCATAAAACGGGAATGCATAGATGATAGCCAACCAGGTTTCTACCTCTAAAGGTCCTATGGCAGCACCGGCCAGAGGTAATCCCAACAAGTAAGACACATCCTGTAAAGTAGGAGCCATCTCTCCCCAGGGAAAGTGAAACGTATGCGTCTCTGGTCTCCATCTATCTACTAAGCAGCTAAGGAGTGACATGTCCTAAGAGAGGCATGATACTTGCCTCTTGTGCAACTGCATTGTTTCACCTGCATCATCCAAGTCCGGGTGATCAACCCACTCATCCAATGTACTCTCAACCAGTCGTGCCAAGGGTAGAAGTCCAGCCCAATTCAACCTACAAAATAAACAGAATGTAGATTACAATTAGCTTCTATCAAAGCGATGTCAAACATAGTAAGTGATTATACCAACACATACCTATCCACCCATGAAGGGTGTATCATCTAGTTAGACTTTGGGGTGCGAGTGATCAACACGTCTAGGTTCGTGTCCGATTTTGTAAGTGCGCCTAGGTGCCCTCTATCAATATTACCATTAAGCAACGGATACGTAGCCATATCTGCAATTAGAACATAGTCCACACATATTAGAAAATAAAACATAGATGTTTGCATATTACAAATAAAAACATAGTCTCACATATAACAAATAAAAATATAGTCTCACATACAACAAATAAAAGCTTAGTCTCACATATTACACATTACAACATAGTCTCACATATTACACATAAAAACATAGTGCACACATATTACAAATAAAAACATAGTCCGACATATTACAAATTAAAACATAGTCCCACAGATTATGTAGCTTCTGAGTTATTCATTCCTCATCCGCCCCTTCGGTCTCGAGAGCCTCGTCCACCACGACTGCCAGGACCTCCTCTTGCAATTGTTGCTGTAGTCATCGATGTGGAAGCACTCGTCGATGTGGAAGCATCGTATTTCTTCAGGTCAGGGCAATATTTCATCCTATGCCCGTAAGCCGCGCAGAGCAAACATTGTCTGGTTGCTCCACCAACTTCAGATTGGTCCATATCGTTTCAGATGCGCTTTACCTTACGCCTACCCCTGCTAGTTCGTCGTAGTGCAGGATCCGGTATGTATACTCTATCACCATCGTTTACCTTATTGAAATTGCCAACGACTCTAAACCCTGTCATCTCACTTGTCCAGACATTGAGTACTGCCTCCTTTGAATAGTACGGAGACACGAAGGAGATAGTGTCCAACTGAATCTGGCCACAGGCAGCCAACACATGTGAGCAAGGCAGGTGCAATAACAGCGGTTTGTTGCATGTACACTCACAAGTTGGATAAAATTCTGCTCCAATTTTAACCTCATGCGTCTTCACCTCATTTGCAGAACCAACACCATCAATAGGAAGTTGAATCTCATACCTCCTTTCCTGATTACCTATGAGTGTGAGAGTGTGCTTTTTTGCTTTCTTTATCTTCTCAGCCATGTACTCCATGACACGGCTACAATAAAGAGTGTTCTGATTATCTGCAATATGCTTCTTTGCTAACTCGTGCCTTTCTCTGAAATATCTCACAGTGCCATGGAATACACCCTCCACAATAGCTGTCAATGGCAATGCTCTATTCCCTCTGAGTACAAAGTTATAGATCTCTGCTAGATTGGTTGTCATGTGGCCATACCCAGCTCCATGGGTGTCATGCAGCAAAGACAATTCATTGAAGGCTCTTTCTCTATCCACTCAGAAAAATTCTTTATTGCCCTGCCCTTCTTTCTCTTCGTATTAGGTCAATTGCTGGCAAGTCACAAAGACCAACTGGCTCCTCAAGCTCCGCAATGAGTGTTGCTAATTTAACCTGGTCTTTTTCCATTTTCTTCCTAGCAAGGACCTGCTTCTTAGTGAACTCATCTAGTTTTGACCAAATAAAATCGTATTTGCGCCGCTGGTTCTGCTTGCATAACTTCTTGAACAAGTTCATCAACCGTTTGTTCTTGAACTTTGAGAAAAAATTAGCACCCAGATGGCGCATGCACCACCAACTTTGCAAGTCCTTCCAAGGTGTTGCCTCGTCAGCAGTTGGATTACTCAGTGTCTTCACGGCCTTCAATATACCGTGATGTCTGTTATGAATGAGACACACATTTGATCGGTCCTTCACGATCGCAATTTTAACTTGCCGGAAGAACCATACCCAACTCGGAAAGTTCTCACCCTCCACAAATGCCATGGCTAGTGGGATGATTTGGTTGTCCCCGTCCACACCAATAGCAGTCAGGATTTGCCCTTTGTACTGACCAGTCAGGAATGTACCATCCACAAACATCACAGGAGGACAATGCCTGAAAGCTTCGATGCACATACCGAAAGAGAAGAATACTCGTTTCAACACCTTGTAATCTAGTATGCTATCCAACCTCGTGTGTTGAATGTTAACATAAGTGTCGGGATTCCTCTCATGTCAAGGAGACGGACAACATTATCATATGAGTCGAAGAACGTCCCAAACCTTTCCTCCATAGCCTTCTGCTTAGCCCTCCAAGCCTTCCCATAAGGAATGTCATAATTCCATCTGACCTTCACTGCTGTCTGGATGTGTTTTGCTTCCATATGTTTCTTCGTCACTATCTCAGTATACATGAGTTGAGCTATGAGAGTTGAAGTAAGGTTTGGATGACGAACCAACATGTTTTTCCTAACACAGTTATGCGGGACAACATTTGTCACAACCCAGTGGATGTTATACTTTGGCACGTGGTCGTGCACCTTCGTAGGACAACCTGATTCAACACACTTCACGGTATATTTCGTTGGACTAGATATGTGTGTTCGGAAAACCCTCTGCGTAGACATAGCCCACTTTATCACCGCATACTTCATTTTCTTCTTTGTGTCAAACATAGCCCCTATGTGGACTTTGTTTAGATTATATTGCCATGGAGTCTCATGGCCATCGTGGACAGTAAAGCCGGCGGATATGTCATGCTCCCATGCAGCAGGAATTGGTACCTCCTCCTCATCCTCGGAATTTTCAGAATCAAGTTCCTCTGCAATCCCATCCTCGTCCTCTTCCTCCATCAGCCTCTACATTTCATCGCCTTCCTCATCCCCATCAGCAACACCAGAGGCACCTAATACTATCGACTGAATACTCTGACCAGCAACACCAGAGGCACCTAATACTATCGACTGAATACTCTGACCAGCAACATGACCACTAACATTGTGTGGCACATAATCTGACTTTTTCTCGGCTTGGCTAGCATTCACATCCGGTGACTGTGACCCAGATACATAAATCTTGTTAGCCACTTGACTACTCTGGCCTGGTTCATACCCCACGGTGGGTGGTATGATATTCTCATCCTTCGCCACTGGTTGCACTAGGGCATACAGATGGATTCTTCGGTCTCTGCAACGACTTAACAGAGACAACCAATGCTGGCTCTTATCTATCGGAATCAAATCCCACTTGATATTTTTACAGGATTTGGTCCACAAGGCATGAATACTGACGGAACAAACTTCAGGATCTAGGCCAAAACTAGTTGTCAACCAGTGCTTCAACTGCCTAATGTCCAGTCTGTCCGGGTCTGAAAGTGTCATCTCGCATTTTTTAAACTCGCTAAGATCAACCCCCCAACTCATTATATCGAACATTACCAGGGCTGTAATACACAGTGAAATTTACGGATTCAGACATTTTAACTTGTCAGACATTGTTAGCTTCTCATTATTCGCAACGAATAAATCGACACTAAAATAAAACCTACACTAAAATATACCTACGTATTTTAAATACACCTACACTAAAATGAACTTCACAAAATAAACCGACACTAATATGACTACACTAACTAAACCTACACTCGGAAAACATACATTAAAATGTATACTAAAATATACCTATGTATTCTAAATAAACCTATACTAAAATGAACTTCACAAAAATAAACTGACACTAATATGACTACACTAACTAAACTTACACTCGGAAAACATACACTAAAATCACTACACTAATAAAAGTAACCTAAAATTACTACACTAACACAAATAACCTAAACTAATTTTACGTACATTAAAAAAACTAACAAAAAACTAACCTAAACTAACAGAAAAAATTATACCTTTGACGTGTGAGTGTCCTTCTTCTTCCTCTTCACCTTCTTCTTCCTCTCCACCACTCCACCTTCTCACCATTCACACCTCCACCACCACACCATGTCTCCTCCACACAAACAACACACTACCACGTTGCAAAAAATGAAACCGTAGGGCGGGGGAGATGAAGACGATCTATTGTTTCATCGGATTGAAACGGAAAATGGGTGGAAGGAAAGGGAGATCGGGGGGGGGGGGGATTTTCGGCCGAAACTGAGAAAAGAAGAGGGAGCTGGAGGAAGAAGAAGGAGCCGGCCGCGTCCGCCTTATCCAGGGGCTCTTCGGCCTCCTGGCGGCCGACGGGCGCTCTTCGGCCTGGCGTGGGCCGACGACCCGCTCTTCGGCCTGGCGTCGGTCGATGGACCCTTTTCGGCCTGCACTAAGCCGACGGGTGCCCGGTCGGTCCAACTAAGGCCGACGGGGTGCTAGTTTTGTCATTTTTTCAACTGCTATAACTGTTTTCAAATTTGGTATAAATTTCGTACTACTTTTGAAAAAAATTCAGTTCTGAGTATTGACACTTAGGATGCCTTTTTAGGGTGATAGAGAGAAGATCATCGCGAATGCCCAGTTCATGAAGATACATCGTAGCCGTGAAGTAGGCCAATCGTACATTACCTCCCTTGCAACAACACTGCTTGCTATCTTGCATGCTATGTGGCTAATAATAAGAACCAGACCACAAGTGGTGTGCAACCTTCAAGCCTATTAGCACCCATTATGCTGCACGAGCACAATTATACTAATCTCTTGTAACACCCTTGTAGATATTCTGCAATGGTCCTGGGACATGCATCCCTTTATGTGCTTCAGCTTTTGTTCTGAAGGTAATTCGACATCCTATGTTCTATACTAGCTCATTGCAAGATCAATGCTGGAAGCACTGCGACACTAGTAGTACCTTTTTGTTTATTGTGGAACAAAACATAGGATAGGAGGATGTCAATATTGCTATAAATCTATGTTTGGCATGGTCCAATCATCACATTGCCTTTTTGTCCTAAATATCTAATCAATGCAATAGTTAAATTCTCAAATTTTCTGTCGAGTACTTGATTGCTCTATCCTTGCAGGTGCTTGGTTTGGGATGGTCCTCCATTTTGTACATTGAAAGTACAAGAGTGAAGAAGCCTTCGTTAAGTGGTTTACTCCTGTACAAGCTATGGATTGCCGATCAGTTTTTCGTGCAGTGGCCCCAGTTGCGACAAAAATATCCTCGAGCACAGTTCGCCTGCCGTTTGATGTGAAGATTCTGTTAGGTTGATCTCTCCCGTGTGGGCCCAACGGCCTATCGGACCCCTGATCCAATGCGCCCTGATCGGGGGCGCCCAACCCATTATGGTTGGTGGGCCCCTGTGACCCGCGCTATATTAACAGAGGTGAAAGGCCGGGGCACGGATTACGAGATTCGCTACCGCCATTCTGCCCACCTACACACCCTACCGATCTAGGGTTAGCATGGTGCTCACGGGAAGCACCACCGCCACCTCTCCATCTCTCTGTTGCTACCGCCGCCGCCAACGCCATGGTCACCGGCGGGAACTCCTCAGGTTCTGAAGAAGGTAACACCACTGCCGGAATCATCTAACCTAGTCGATCCATAGTTTTATCAGATTCACCCTTAAATGATATATTTGGGACACCATCGTTTTCTGAAGTTCGTGAATTTCCAACTCAGAAGTTCTTGAACATGCTGAGGTGAGCTGTAGTTGAATTGACACAACCTATACACCTGTTATGCTAGATTGATAGTTTTTTACTTCTTTGTATATAGGCTTGCACCTTTCTTAGGATATACTCCTATATACTCAAAATTTTCATTCAAGACTGACTATTGCTCCAGGAATAGCATGCCCCCAATCAGATATACCCTGTAGCTCTGTAGAGTCCAATTGTAAACCCTATTCTGTAAGTACATTCCATTAGCAAGTGCACTCGAAAATGTCACTGCTTTTCTGTATATCGTTCTATCTATTCAGAGAAAATGCCCACGGTGATGCCGGACGGGAGTGCAGATGCGGCGTCCTCGAGCAGCCATAGAAAATGGGAACTTAGCTAACAAACTCCCCCTCTGTCCCATAATATAAGATGTTTTTGCAAGCTAGCATAGCTTACAAAAACGTTTTATATTATGGGACGAAGGGAGTAGCTACTGACCTAACTACGGGGTGCGGCTAAGCAGGCGTGACTTATCGATCCCGTGTTGTTGTCCATAGCTCGTATGGGCAATTATCATTATGTATGAGCAAGTTTTGAAATAACGACAAACATACAGTAAACCACAAATTCTAAACTGAACACGCCTACAAGATGAACCGGTTCAAGAAATTATCAAGTTTGCTCTACAACGAGTTTTTACAAATTTTGGAAGGTTGGAGTCCTCCTAAGGGTAACTCCAACACGGTTCACCAAATCGTCCACAAATGTCCGAACAACGCGGTCGGGACACTTTTAGCCATCCAACGGAAGGCACCAAACATCGGTGAGCGGTCTAGGCATTCAAAATCCCCTAACTTGGAAAAAACTAGGCTTTCTTTATTTCAAGGATGGAAAGGAACTAGATGAGCTATGTGGGAGTCCGGCCAGCCCACTTAGCCCAATGACAGTTTCATCACATGCCCTCACAACCCATGTGCCTTTTTCCTTTAGGACCGCCTCGCTAACTTTTGTTGTTCGGATTTGATAACCACGGTTGGATGGCAGTTGGATGTCTCATGGGAGTCCGGTTCAGACGCATCCGTGGACATGTGATGACGTCTGTTTGATGAACCGTGGTGGAATTTCCCTAATCGGTGCCAGCTTCTGTCCCTCGCACCCACTAATGGATGTTTAGGGCCAACGCTCGCTAACACTCTCCTCACTCGCCCACCAAAAATGCTAGACGTACGGGATCTTACATGCTTCTAAAGACTCTTTCCTAACCAACTAAACATGACCCCCCTAATTTTCAGGTGGGTGGGGCCCCTCACTTCCCTTAATCCAATCAGGGTTTGCCAGCTAAAACTAACCCTGTAAAACCCTGTAACATTCTGTTGCTGTAGCATTACTCCTCGCCCACCTCTCTCTTGCTAGCTGCCTCAACTCGTTTCGTTATTATTTTCAACCAACTAAATAACTGCCTTGACCATTGAATTTTAAAAAAATTGCAGGTCTAGGAAAAAGTTTAGGGCGTGTTTGTGCCAAGTTGTGAATAGTTCATGCATGGCATACACTTCTCAGCCCAGCCTGGTTGAGCAAATACAGACCCTAATGCATCATCTACAAGTTGTTTGGTTGCCTGCATCTAGGGTCACTGCATTAGGTAATACGCAAATGCACTTTGTTTGGTTGCCTGCATTGGCCCAAGCGGCACATGGACAAGGTGTTTGGTTGCATACGACGTACATGGCGTGCTTACCTTGTACCCTAGTTGGTGAGCTTACCCACAATGATCACACCTAGCATACCAACGCCACAACACAACAATAGCGACGAACTGGGCGAAGATGATGAAGTTCTTCAGCTTCATCCCAAACTGACGATCCACCTTAGCACCTTCCACTTTGACACTTCCAACCTTGCCACTGCCAACATTGTTGCCTCCGTGGTTTCGCACCCAGACGGAGTAAGCTTGTTCTGCTGCCTGCCTAGTCTTGAACCCTCTATGGCTACTGTTTCTATATGATGCCACTTGTGCACTGGCTTCTTCTCATGAACTGTAAACCCTTAGAGCCTTACCGATGAACACGACATACCACTTGCCCTAGCAATGCACAAGAGCAAGAGTTGAAGCAGCAAATCAATGGAGCACACAAGTAGAAGAGAAGAATTAAAGCATGCATGATCATATGGCATAGCAATTTCTACCTAGCACTACCATGGTGTTATCCTACCACCACATCCAAAAGAGGGTGTCGTCCTACCACCGCAAGTTCACCATCATCGTCATGGGTTAGTATATACCACCTCACCAAAATATACAGACCATCAAATAGTTTTCCAGCCCTAGCTACACAAAATGTATGTCGTCATCGTCATCGTCATCATCGTCGCCATTGCCGTCGGGGATCATGCACGCTCACAGGCAGCACTACTCTAGTAGTAGTGCTTGCCTAGCCAGCTCCTGAGCCACAACACCCTGTGAGCGTCTGCCATGGCAACGAACCCAACACCCCGGGCCTTGTTGTCAAGTAGGTGGCTGAGAGCTGCCATGAGAGCCTCGTCGCTGAAGCCACCTTGGGTCATGACAGCGCCATATAGGTCAGGGTGGACGTCGAGGGGCTTGCACTCCCTGATGACTGTTGCCACCTCCTTCACCGCCTCAGTCATGCTGCAAAAGACATTGATCTCCTCCTCCATCACGCCTCCTCTCTTCCTCTTCCTATCATGGATGGGGTCAAAGGGCTTGTCGAAGGGCTTCTCGAAGTGCTTGTCAGGGCCATCAATGACCTCGACGTCTGGGGTCGCAGGAAAGTCTGGCATGGGAGAACCAAGAGGCTCCCCCGAGCCCATGACATGCTTCCCAGTTGCCAGCCCGAAGGAGAAGATGTGATGCATCTGGCTGTAGTTCTGTATGGGTGTGTTGAGGAACTCGACGTCCCTTGGGTGGTCCTAAGAATGAAAAACAAGTGGTGTTAGTTGCGATTAGGAGTAGGCAATGGTGGATAGTATGAAAAGGAAGAGGGTTGTGAGCTAACTGTGACATGGCCGGCGTAGTGCTCTGCCTCCAGAACTATGGCGCAAGTCTTTTCATCCCATGAGGCGCCGCTAAGGGCTCTCAGCTTGGACACTTGGATCCATCGACCTCTCCACTTCCTCGGGTGGTTGTACACTTGGGTGGCGGACACGTCCTGCCCATAGAACTCGAACCTGCTTCGCAACGGTGTTCAAGTATACCTCCTTGAAGCCCTTATCAGTCCTAACTCCACTAGAGATGAGCTCACACATCTTGTTCAGCACGAATGTGGGCATGAACGGCTGTCACTTCATGTTGTTTGACCTACCATCCTTCTTTGTCTTTGCTATTGCAGCGGCAGCAACAGCAGCAGGAGTTTGCTCAACAAGCACTACTAACACATAGGCAGAATCAGAGACGAACACCTCTGAATCAGGTGCCATCTCGCACATAGGCTGCGAGTCCTGGACAAAGATGGAGCAAACTGGTTGTCGGACAAAACAAGGGCCTGAATAACATTCTTGCGTCTGCGTGGTCATGTCCTACAATCGTAGCACACATTGATAGTAAGCATAGCACACAACATGGCCTAAACATAATCTGCTATCTGCACACATCACTACCATACTAAGGACATGGTTCATCGCTACCATACTAAGCATACCGGACAATCTATGAGCAGGAACATACATCTACAACAAACAACATGCTACAAATGGACCACCAATAGCTACAAATCACAGATCTAAGCACGAATCAACACAAGCACAAGGTTCAACTTCAAACTCTACTACTAATCTAGCCTACCACATGCTTGAACATCTAAACCTATCACAAAATGCAACTGCAACATAGCAATCAACCATATGAGCTCACAGATCAGAGCACTAATCAACCATGCATCTACATTAAACCCTAGATGCAGCTCAGATCTAGCTAGAAGTAACAGAGAGAAAGGGGGATTGAACTCACAGAGGCCATGGATGCAGCTCGAGGACGAGGGGGACGGTTGTAGAAGATCACCGCCGGCCGATGAAGGATTGTCGACGCCATGGACCGCCGGCCGATGAAGATGTGTCGCTTACCTGCTCGTTGGTGCCGATGCGCATCGGCGGGAAAGCTCAAAAGGAGGGAGAATGGTGGCGGGAGTTGGGGCGGTGAGGGAGGGGGCTAAATAGGGGCGGACTCGACGGGAGGTGAGCTGAAATCCTCCCGCCGATTTTTCGGCGACGCGGGCGAGCTCGCGCCATCTCCCTGGTCGCACGAGGAGAGAAGCGCGTAGCCCTCCCCTGGGTCGCCAGAGCCAGGCTCGCGAGCTACTGTCAATTTGGGCATTTCCCCTAGGCCTGGCCTGGAGGTGCTTTAAGGTTCGTGCCATGCGGGTCGCACAGTAAACGCACGTAACCAAACCGGCCACTTTCTTCCCACGCGTGCCAGGCTGGGCCATATGCTCGCAACCAAACGCGTCCTTATGGATTTGAAAAGAAGTTTGTGAATTCGAAAAAGGATCAGCGATTTGAGAAAAGTTTCAGGTGGTTGAGAATGGGTTCACAAAATTTTAAAAAATGCATTTTGAAAACAATCATGAATAAAAATAAGAAAAAAAAAGTTAATGATTTAAAAAAATCGTAAATTAAAAGTATGCAGATTAGTAAATCTTAATGCATTTGAAAAAAACTTGGATTCGAAAAGAAGTTCAAGAATTTGAAAAAAAGTTCATGCATTTGAAAAACTTTCTCAAATTTTAAAAATGTGGATTTAAAAATATTCACCACTTATGAAAAAAATGTTTACAAATTTTAGAAAACATCCACAGATTTATATAGAAACAATTAAAAACACACCAAAAAAGCAGGAACCAAACTGGAAGCATCTAGAAGCTTCCCAACCAGGCCCTCCTGTTCCATGACCAGCCCAATGGGAATTGCTGAAACCGCAGGGACTATATGTCGCTTAGTGCGAGTCTTCCTTCCGTCTGCTGAAGGGATTCCTTACCTGTAGTTACTGGGCAAGCCCATATGCGCTATATATATCTGCGTTCGCTGGATTTGAACTGCCTTCGTTGGGTCGGTGTTTTCCGTTTTTTTCTTTCACTCTTTTGTTTCTTCTCTTCTCTTCTCTTTTTTTACAGTCTTCTGATTCACTGTTTTCTTTGATTTATTTTATTTTATTTGCCTTTTCATTAGTTTTCTTCGTTTCTTTCTCGGTTTTCAACGTTTTTTCATTTTTTTCATTTTTATTTCTCTCTTTCTCAGTTTTATTAATTTATTGCCGTTCTTATTTACTTTGTTTTATCCTAGTTTTCAATGCTTTATTTGTTTGCTTCTAGGTTCTCTGGGGTTTATAATTTTGCATTGGCTTCTTCTGCTTTCCATTTCTTTGTTTTTGTTTTCTTCATTTTAATTTTTGGTTTTCATTGAATTCTTTGGTTTTTATCGAGTTTCAATCTTTTCTTTTCTGTTTCACACTTGTTAAATTGTTTTCAATACATTCAACATTTTTCTTCTACATCAAAACATGTGCTATATACATTATTACCATTTTTTTAAACTTAATCTTTGGGTGTCTTCTTGTTTAGTACACATTGTACATTTTTCATATATATCTAATACACGCTTAACTTCTTTCAAACTCAAGTTTAACATTTCCTGAATATATGCCGAATATTTTTCTATACAAATTTTAAAAACATCAATGCTTGATTAACATTTTCCAAACCCTTGGTTAACATTTTCCGTCAGATGTTTCATCTAAAATGCTTTTTGCACTATATATACTTAGAAAAATTAGAAGTATAAACACTAAAAAAAGTCAAAAACGAAAACAAAACACATGAAAAACAAAACAAAACAAAAACGAGGATGTGGCTCTAGAGAGCATGGGCAAGCCTAACTTGCACCTCCCATCAGGCGAGGGCTCCCTCTATGTCGCGTGAAGTGGGATATAGGAGCGGTCGGGAGCTCCTCCCTAGCCGCGCCCACCCCTGCCCCAGCTCCCATGTGCACCCTTCTAGGCCGCCCATGTGGGGCGCGAGGTGCCCCCTGTTTTTTTTTCTGAATTTCGAAAAAGGTCTGGCTTTCAAAAAATATTCACAGGTTCAAAAAAATGTTCACCAAATTTGAAATAAGTTATTGAATAACAAAATGTACGCGGTTTCAAAAGAATGAACATTTTTTGCATTTTGATAAATACAAATTATGATATTCTTAAATAATGATGAATTTTTTATGTATCTGATGATAACAAACTGTACTTGATTTTTTTTTAAAATTGAAAAACAAAATTTCAACTTGTGAATATTTTAAAAATGGATGAACAAATTTTGTATTCAATGAAAATATTTTGAATTTGATGAATATTTTTAATAAATAAATGAAAAATTGTAGAATTGAATGAATATTTTCGAATTTGATGGAAAAAATAATCCAATGAAATAAATTGATTTCAATGAACAGTTTTTGAATTCAATGAACAAAAATATGTTCACGACTATGAAAATAATATTCACGAAGAAATTAAAGCAGAAAAAAGAGAATAAGAAAATATAAACAGAAAAGAAAAGGAGGAATTGGAAAAGAAAGAAAAGACGAAAGAAAAAAAACAGGAAAATGGGCCGGCCCATATGAAAACCCTAGCGCGATGGTGGAATGCGCTAAGTCTCTTGCGGGCGACCTGCACGCCGACTAGGATTCCCGACCTGCACTGCCGGCGCTTTGCACAAGCGAGCGACCGAACAGCGATGCAACGGGCCGGTCCAGTTAACCGTTTTAACGCGCTCTGATTTTAGGAACCTTCTAGAGGCTATCAGCCGGTTTTTCTGGTTTTCGGAAACTTTTAGAAGGTTCCCTGAATCGTTTTTGTTTTTTTGTTCTGTTTTTTTTATTTCCTTTTTTTCTACTTTTTTATTTTCTCTCATATTTTCCTTTTTCCTTTTTTTCTTTTATTTATATTTACTTTTTTATTAATTTGTGCACAATTCGAAATATGTTCATGTTTCAAAATTTGTGCACAATTCAAAAAATGTTCACGGTTTCAAAATTAGTTCACAATTTAATAAATGTTTATGGTTTCAAAAGAAGTTCAGTTTCGAAAAATCTTCAAAATATTATAATTTCTTTCACAAATTTGAAATTTGTTCACAATTTTAAAAATGTTCGTGGTTTCAAAATTAGTTCACAATTTTACAAATGTCCACAATTTTTATAATTTTGTTCACGTATTTGGAATTTGTTCATGTTTTAAAAATTATTCACAATTCGAAAAATGTTCGTGGTTTCAAAATTTGTTCGCAGATTCGAAAAATGTTCACAATTTTAGAATTTTGTTCATTAATTTGAAATTTGTTCTTTTTTCAAAATTTCTTCACAATACGAAAACTACTCGTGGTTTCAAGTTTTGTTTGCAGATTCGAAAAATGTTCACAATTTTATAATTTTGTTCATGAATTTGAAATTTATTCATGTTTCGAAATTTGTTCACAATTCGAAAAATGTTTACGTTTTCAAAATTTGTTCACAATTCAAAAAGTGTTCAGAATTTTATAATTTTGTACACGAATTTGAAAAAATATTCTAGATGTTTGACAAATGTTCTTGTTTTCCAACAAAAATCTGCTCACACTTTCAAAATTGTTCAGCTTTTCATACATAATGTTCAAAAATTCAAAAATGCCCGCTTTTAATTTTTTTTACGAACTCAACATTGCTTGTAATTTCAAGAAATGTTTTACAAATCTTCACGGTACTGTGTGTTGTTATAGTGTTTTGAACTAATATGTTCACTAGGTGCTATGTTGTGGAATGGCCAATGGCTCGTGGTTGAATTATGAGGTCGCGGGTTCGATTCTGGAGGGGCACTGTTGTTTTTCACCATCTTTTGTTTCGCGCGACAAGAAATGAAATAACCAGCGGGGTGGTGGGCCGGCCCAACATTGTGTCGCCCCTGTGCGTGCGAGCGACAACCTGCCGCAGAGAGCGTCGGGTAGGAGCTCCAAGCGACAATCTCCGTTTGGAGCGGTGTGGAGGCACAATGCTCCTCAAGAAGCCACTAGAGCCACCGTAATCTCCTCACACCCTCGCACAATGCAAGATGTCGTGATTCCACTAAGGGCCCCTTGAGGGCGGTCATCGAACCCATACAAATGGCAACCCTTGGGGCGGTCACCGGACCCGTACACATTGGCAACCATTGGGGCGGTCACCGATACCGTACAAATTGCTCAGGGCAATCTCCACAACCTAATTGGAGACCCCCAACGCTATCCCAAAGCTTTACACCATAATGATTGAGATACCAGACACCACCAACCGTCTAGGGCGCCAATGAACCCAAGGGGAACAAGATTTAGGATGCTCAAACATTCAAGAGTAATAAGCTTCTCAAACTTCACTTCCACGTATCACTGTGAAGAACTCAAACCTATGCACCAAATGCAATGGCAAGGGCACACAGAGTGCCCAAGTCCTTCTCTCCATAATCCCACCACAACAACTAATGCTATGGAAGAAAATGAGAGGAAGAATGAAGAAGAACACGAAGAACTCGAAGATCTAGATCCAAGGGGTTCCCCTCACAAAGAGGAGAAAATGATTGGTGAAAATGTGGATCTTGTTCTCCTCTCTCTTTTCCCTTAAGAACTAGCAAGAATCATTAGAGGGACTAAGAGTTAGCAAGCTCGAAGAAGGTCAACAATGGGAGGCAAACACGGGCTCAAAGGATAAGAACCATTGGGGAAGAAGACCCCCTTAAATAGGCCTCCCCAAATCCAACTGTTATATGCACAGGTCGTGCACAAGCGGTACTACCGATCGGCTGAGCGATACTACCGCTTAGTACGGTAGTTCCAGAAGAAAACGAGCAAACGGCCAGAAACCTCGAGGAGGTAGTACCACTTGAGAGGTACTACCGCTCTTGCCAGCGGTACTACCGCTTAGTACAACCGCTCTACTTCCGCTCGGGTGGCGCGAGGCATCAGACACAAGACAACAGGTGTCTGGTAGCTCGTGCGAACGCATGAACCACCAGAGCGGTACTACCGCTCCGTAGCAGCGGTACTTCCGCTTAACAAGGGCGAACGCACCCGAAGAATAAAATAAGCGGTAGTAGCAGCGCTAGTACATAGCGGAAGTGTTGGGGAACGTCGCATGAGAAACAAAAATTTTCCTACACACACGCAAACCTATCCATGGTGATGAGCATCTACGAGAGGGAGAGTGGATCTATGTACCCTTGTAGATCGCTAAGCGGGAAGCGTTAAGAAATGCGGTTGGTGTAGTCGAACATCTTCGCGATCCAAATCGCCAAGCATCCCGCGATCTCATCACGATCCGTCCCGCGATCCAATCACGATCCGTCCCGTGAACTCATCACAATCCGTCCCGCGATCTCATCATGATCCGTCTCACGATCTTGATCACGATCTGTCCCGCGAACTCATCATGATCCGTTCCGCGATCTCATCACGAACCGTCTCGCGATCTCGATCACGGTCCTTCCGATCTAGCGCCGAACGGACGGCACCTCCGCGTTCAGCACACGTGCAGCTTGATGACGATATCCACCGTCTTGATCCAGCAAGAGGAGGTGGAGAGGAGAGAGAGTTCACCGGCAGCGTGACGGCGCTCCGGTGATGGTGGTGGAGTGATTCTGGCAGGGCTTCGCCTAAGCGCTGCGGAAAACCGATCTAGAGGAGAAACTGTGCACCGGTGAAACGGGTAGCACGTGGCCGGAAATTCTGTCCAAAAACCACCCAATCCACTAGTATATATAGGAGGAGAGGAGAGGAGAGGCAGACAAGGCCTTTGGGTCGGCCGAAATAGGAGGTGGGAGCAATCCTACTTCACCTCCAATCCTAGTTGGAGTAGGATTGCCTCCTATTGGCTGATTTTCCACTTTTTGCTTTAGGACTTTCTCTCCTGCGCCATGGGCCTTTGTGGCTGTTTTCCCAGCCCACTAAGGGCTGGTTAATACTCTCCCACAGCCCATGGACCTCTTGGGGTCGAAGTACCCCTCCCGGAGGTCTCCCGGTACACTACCGGCACTCCCGGTACACTACCGGCACTCCCGGTACACTACCGATGAGCCCGAAACTTTTCCGGAAACCAAACTGGGACTTCCTATATATGAATCTTTACCTCCGGACCATTCCGGAGCTCCTCGTGACGTCCGGGATCTCATCCGGGACTCCGAACAACCTTCGGTAACCACCATACATAACTCTACACTACCGAAACGTCACCGAACCTTAAGTGTGCAGACCCTGCGGGTTCGAGAACTATGTAGACATGACCGAGACACCTCTACGGTCAATAACCAATGGTGGGACCTGGACGTCCACATTGGTTCCTACATATTCTACGAAGATCTTTATCGGTCGAACCTCTATGTCAAGGATTCAGTTAATCCCGTATATCGTTCCCTTTGTTCTTCGGTATGTTACTTGCCCGAGATTCGATCGTCGGTATCTCCATACCTAGTTCAACCTCGTTACCGGCAAGTCTCTTTACTCGTTCCGTAATACAAGATCCCGCAACTAACAATTAGTCACATTGCTTGCAAGGCTTATTGTGATGTTGCATTACCGAGTGGGCCCCGAGATACCTCTCCGTTACACGGAGTAACAAATCCCAGTCTCGATCCATGACAACTCAACAGACACCATCGGAGATACCTGTAGAGCACCTTTATAGTCACCCAGTTACGTTGCGACGTTTGATACACACAAGGCACTCCTCCGATATCCCTGAGTTGCATGATCTCATGGTCATAGGAACATATACTTGACATGCAGAAAACAGTAGCAATAAACTGACACGATCATATGCTATGTTTGTAGTTTGGGTCTTATCCATCACATCATTCTCCTAATGATGTGATCCCGTTATCAAATGACATCTCATGTCCATGGCTAGGAAACCTTAACCATCCTTTGATCAACGAGCTAGTGCATTAGAGGCATACTAGGGACATGGTTTTGTCTATGTATCCACACATGCATTTAAGTCTCCGATCAATACAATTATAGCATGGATAATAATCGATTATCATGAACAAGGAAATATGATAATAACTAATTTATTATTGCCTCTAGGGCATATTTCCAACAGTCTCCCACTTGCACTAGAGTCAATAATCTAGTTCACATCACCATGTGATTCACATTGTTATGAATCTAACACCCATTGAGTTCTGGGGCTCGATCATGCTTTGCATGTGAGAGAGGTCTTATAGTCAACGGGTCTGCGATATTTAGATCCGTGTGTACTTTGCATATCTCTATGTCAAACCGTAAACACTGCTACCACACTCCACTTGGTACTATTTCCAAATGGCTGCTCCACTATACGTATCCAGATTGCTACTACTAGTCATCTGGATAGGTGTTAAAGCTTGCATCGACGTAACTCTTTACGACGAACTCTTGATCACCTCCATAATCAAGAAACATTTCCTTAGTCCTCTGGTTACTAAGGATAATTCCGACCGCTGTCCAGTGATCCACTCCTGGACCACTCTTGTACCCCTTGACAGACTCATGGCAAGGCACACATAGGTGCGGTACAGAACATGGCATAATATAGAGCCTATGGCTAAGGCATAGGGGACGACGTTCGTCCTTTCTCTTTCTTCTGCCGTTGTCGAGCTTTGAGTCTCACTCAACTTCACACCTTACAAATCAGACGAGAACTATTTCTCTGGCTGATCCATTTTGAACTCTTTCAAAATCTTGTCAAGGTATGCACTCATTGAAAGTCTCATCAAGCATCTTGATCTATCTCTATAGATTTGATGCTCAACAATTAGGTAGCTTTATCCAGGTCTTCCTTTGAAAAACACTTTTCAAACAACCTTTTATGCCTTCCAGAAATTCTACATTATTTCCGATCAACAATATGTCAACCACATATACTTATCAGAAACTCTACAGTGCTCCCACTCACTTTATTGCAAATACAAGTTTCTCGTAAACTTTGTATAAACTACAGAAACTTTGATCACCTCATCAAAGTGTATATTCCAACTCCGAGATGCTTGCTTCAGTCCATAGAAGGATCACTGAAGCTTGCTCATCTTTTAGCATCCTTAGGACTGACAAAACCTTCTGGTTGTATCACATACAACCTTTCCTTAAGTAAACCGTTAAGGAAACGATGTTTTGACATCCATCTGCCAGATTTCATAATTGAAAATGCAGCAACTGCTAACATAATTCCAACAGACTTTTAGCATCGCTACGAGTGAGAAAGCCTCATCGCAGTCAACTCCTTGAACTTGTCACAAACAACTTTGCAACAAGTCGAGCTTTACAAATGGTGACATTCACCATCAGTGTCTGTCTTCATTCTAAAGGTCCATTTGTACTCAACGACCTGCCGTCTAACGAGCAAGTCTACCAAAGTCTATACTTGGCTTTCATACATGGATCCTATCTCGGATTTCATGGCCTCCAACCATTTGTCGGAATCCGGGCCCATCATCGCTTCTCCATAGCTCGTAGGTTCATCGTTGTCCAACAACATGATCTCCAAGACAGAGTTGTCATACCACTTAGGAGCAGTACACATCCTTGTCGACCTACGAAGTTCGATAGTAACTTGATCCTGAAGCTTCATGATCATCATCATTAACTTCCTCTTCAACTAACGTAGGCTTCACAGAAACATCTTTCTGCGCTGCGCTATTCTCTGGTTGAACAAAGGTTTAACAACCTCATCAAGTTCTATCTTCCTCCCACTCAATTCTTTCGCGAGAAACATTTCCTCGAGAAAGGATCCGTTTAAACAACAAACACTTTGCACTAGGATCTGAGATTGAAGGTTTACTCAACTGATCTTAGGGTATTCTATGAAGATGCATTTGTCCGCCTTGGGTTCGACCTCATTAGGTGAAAACATTTTCCACACAAGTGTCACAACCCCAAATATTAAGAAATGACAGCTTAGGTTTCTATCAAACCATAATTCACACGGTGTCATCTCAACGGATTTAGATGATGCCCTATTTAAAGTGAATGTAGTTGTCTCTAATGCATAACCCCAAAAATTATAGTAGTAAAATGATAAGAGACATCACAGTATGCACCATATCAATAGAGCATGACTATGATGTTCGGACACACCATCACACTATGGTGTTCCAGGTGGCGTTAGTTGTGAAACAAATTTCACATTGTCTTAAGTTGTATGCCAAACTCGTAACTCAGATATTCACCTCCACGATCATATCGCAGTTATTTTTATCTTCTTGTCACGATGATCTTAAACTTCACTCTGAATTTGCTTGAACCTTTCAAACGATTCAGACTTGTGTTTCATTAAGTAAATATACACTATATCTACTCAAATCATCAGTGAAGGTAAGAAAATAATGATATCCACCGCACGCTACAAGACTCACTAGATTGCATACATCAACATGTATCATTTCCAATGAATGACTTGCCCGCTCCATCCAACGGGGTCCTTTAGTCATCTTGCCCAAGAGGCATGGTTCGCATGTCTCAACCGATTCGAAATCGAATGAGTCCAAATATCCATCAGCATGGAGTTTCTACATGCGCTTTATACCAATATGACATTTAGCGGCAGTGCCACAAGTATGTGGTACTATCATTATTAACTTTGTGTCTTTTGACATCAATGTTATGAACATGTGTAATACTACGATCAAGATTTCAACAAACCATTCTCACTGGGTGCATGACCATTGAAGGTATTATTCATGTAAACAGAATAACCATTATTCTCTAACTTAAATGAATAACCGTATTGCAATAAACATGATCTAATCATGTTCATGCTCAACGCAAAACACCAAATAACATTTATTTAGGTTCGTCACTAATCCTGAAGGTAGAGAGAGCGTGCGATGTTGATCACATCAACCTTGGAAACACTTCCAACACATATCTTCACCTCACCCTTAGCTAGTTCTCCGTTTATTCTGTAGCTTTTATTTTGAGTTACTAACATTTAGCAACCGAACCGGTATCCAATACCCAGGTGCTACTAAGAGTACTAGCAAGGTACACATCAATAACTCGTATATCAAATATACTTTTGTCGATGTTGCCAGCCTTCTTATCTACCAAGTATCTAGGGTTGTTCCGCTTCAGCGACCTCTCACCTCATAATAGAAGCACTTAGTCTCGGGTTTGAGTTCAACTTTGGGTTGCTTCACTGGAGCAGCAACTGACTTGCTATCCATGAAGTTTCCCTCCTTGCTCTTGCCCTTTTCGAAACTAGTGGTTTGATTAACCATCAACACTTGACGCTCCTTCTTGATTTCTACCTTCGCGATGTCAAACATCGCGAACAGCTCAGGGATCAATACTTCTATCCCTGGTGTATTATAGTTCATCACTAAGTTCTAGTAGCTTTAGTGACAGTGACTTGGAGAACTATATCAATCACTATCTTATCTGGAAGATCAACTCCCACTTGATTCAAGCGATTGTAGTACCCAGACAATCTGAGTACATGCTCAACGATTGAGCTATTCTCCTTCATCTTACAGGCAAAGAATCTTGTTGGAGATCTCATATCTCACAACACAGGCACGAGCCTGAAATCACAATCTCTGCTCCTAGAACATCTCATATGTTCCGTGACGTTCAAAACGTTTCCGAGCCTCAATTCTAAGCCGTAATGCATGACGCACTAAACTATCAAGTAGTCATCGAAACGTGCCTGTCAGATGTTCACAACATCTATAGACGACGCTAGAGGGGGTGGCGCACCGAGCGGTGCATTAAGGACATAAGCCTTCTGTGCAGCAATGAGGACAAACCTCAGATCACGGACCCAGTCCGCAATATTGCTACCAACATCTTTCAACTCTATTTCTCTAGGAACATATAAAAATACAAGGGAGCTACAGCGCGAGCTAGTAATCTACAACACAATTTGCAAAGACACTTTGACTATGTTCATGATAATGAGTTCAATTAATCATATTACTTAAGAACTCCCACTCAAATTGACATCCCTCGGGTCATTCGAGTGATACATGATCCAAATTTACCAACTCAAGTCCGATCATCACGTGAGTTAAGGTGGCTTCAATGGTGAACATCATTATGTTGATCATATCTACTATATGACTCATGTTCGACCTTTCGGTCTCTTGTGTTCCGAGGCCATGTCTGTACATGCTAGGCTCGTCAAGTTTAACCCAAGTGTTCTGCATGTGCAACACTGGCTTGCACCCGTTGTATGTGAACGTAGAGTCTATCACACCCGATCATCACGTGGTGTCTCAACACGACGAACTTTCGCAACGGTGCACACTCGGGGAGAACACAATTTATCTTGAAATTAAGTGAGGGATCACCTTATAATGCTACCGTCGTCCTAAGCAAAACAAGGTGCATAAAAGGATTAACATCACATGCAAATCATAAGTGACATGATATGGCCATGAACTTGTGCTTTTGATCTCCATCTAGAAAGCACCGGCATGATCTCCATTGTCACCGACATGACACCATGATCTCCATCATCTTGATCTCCATCAACGTGTCGCCATCGGGGTTGTCACGCCCTGCATGCTTCTACTACTATTGCTACCGTAGCGATAAAGTAAAGCATTACATAGCGCTTAATGATTGACACGCAGGTCATACAATAATTAAAGACAACCCTATGGCTCCTGCCGGTTGCCGTACTCATCGACATGCAAGTCGTGATAATCTATACATCACATGATCATCTCATACATCACATATATCACATCATGTAATTGGCCATATCATATCACAACATACCCTGCAAAAACAAGTTAGATGTCCTCTAATTGTTGTTGCAAGTTTTACGTGGCTGCTACGGGTATCTAGCAAGAACGATTCTCACCTACGCATAAACCACAACGGTGATACATAGATTGCTTTTCAACCTTCTCAAGGACCGCCTTTGTCGGATCCGATCCAACTAAAGTGAGAGAAACTGTCACCCGCAAGCCATCTAAGCAACAAGTTGCATCGAGGGAACCGGTCTCTCGTAAGCGTACGAGTAATGTTGGTCCGGGCCGCTTCATCTCACAATCCCGCTGAACCAAAATCCGACCAAGGGAGGAAGCAATCTAAGCATCAACGCCCACAAACCTTTTGTGTTCTACTCGAGATCTCATCGAACCATCAACCTAGCTCTGATACCACTGTTGGGGAACGTCGCATGAGAAACAAAATTTTTCCTACGCACACGCAAACCTATCCATGGTGATGAGCATCTACGAGAGGGAGAGTGGATCTACGTACCCTTGTAGATCGCTAAGCGGGAAGCGTTAAGAAACGCGGTTGGTGTAGTCGAACATCTTCGCGATCCAAATCGCCAAGCGTCCCGCGATCTCATCACGATCCGTCCCGCGATCCAATCTCGATCCGTCCCGTGAACTCATCACGATCCGTCCCGCGATCTCATCACGATCCGTCTCACGATCTTGATCACGATCTGTCCCGCGAACTCATCACGATCCGTTCCGCGATCTCATCACGAACCGTCTCGCGATCTCGATCACGGTCCTTCCGATCTAGCGCCGAACGGACGGCACCTCCGCGTTCAGCACACGTGCAGCTTGATGACGATATCCACCGTCTTGATCCAGCAAGAGGAGGTGGAGAGGAGAGAGAGTTCACTGGCAGCGTGATGGCGCTCCGGTGATGGTGGTGGAGTGATTCCGGCAGGGCTTCGCCTAAGCGCTGCGGAAAACCGATCTAGAGGAGAAACTGTGCACCGGTGAAACGGGTAGCACGTGGCCGGAAATTCTGTCCAAAAACCACCCAATCCACTAGTATATATAGGAGGAGAGGAGAGGAGAGGCAGACAAGGCCTTTGGGTCGGCCGAAATAGGAGGTGGGAGCAATCCTACTTCACCTCCAATCCTAGTTGGAGTAGGATTGCCTCCTATTGGCTGATTTTCCACTTTTTGCTTTAGGACTTTCTCTCCTGCGCCATGGGCCTTTGTGGCTGTTTTCCCAGCCCACTAAGGGCTGGTTAATACTCTCCCACAGCCCATGGACCTCTTGGGGTCGAAGTACCCCTCCCGGAGGTCTCCCGGTACACTACCGGCACTCCCGGTACACTACCGATGAGCCCGAAACTTTTCCGGAAACCAAACTGGGACTTCCTATATATGAATCTTTACCTCCGGACCATTCCGGAGCTCCTCGTGACGTCCGGGATCTCATCCGGGACTCCGAACAACCTTCGGTAACCACCATACATAACTCTACACTACCGAAACGTCACCGAACCTTAAGTGTGCAGACCCTGCGGGTTCGAGAACTATGTAGACATGACCGAGACACCTCTACGGTCAATAACCAATGGTGGGACCTGGACGTCCACATTGGTTCCTACATATTCTACGAAGATCTTTATCGGTCGAACCTCTATGTCAAGGATTCAGTTAATCCCGTATATCGTTCCCTTTGTTCTTCGGTATGTTACTTGCCCGAGATTCGATCGTCGGTATCTCCATACCTAGTTCAACCTCGTTACCGGCAAGTCTCTTTACTCGTTCCGTAATACAAGATCCCGCAACTAACAATTAGTCACATTGCTTGCAAGGCTTATTGTGATGTTGCATTACCGAGTGGGCCCCGAGATACCTCTCCGTTACACGGAGTAACAAATCCCAGTCTCGATCCATGCCAACTCAACAGACACCATCGGAGATACCTGTAGAGCACCTTTATAGTCACCCAGTTACGTTGCGACGTTTGATACACACAAGGCACTCCTCCGATATCCCTGAGTTGCATGATCTCATGGTCATAGGAACATATACTTGACATGCAGAAAACAGTAGCAATAAACTGACACGATCATATGCTATGTTTGTAGTTTGGGTCTTATCCATCACATCATTCTCCTAATGATGTGATCCCGTTATCAAATGACATCTCATGTCCATGGCTAGGAAACCTTAACCATCCTTTGATCAACGAGCTAGTGCATTAGAGGCATACTAGGGACATGGTTTTGTCTATGTATCCACACATGCATTTAAGTCTCCGATCAATACAATTATAGCATGGATAATAAACGATTATCATGAACAAGGAAATATGATAATAACTAATTTATTATTGCCTCTAGGGCATATTTCCAACAGGAAGTACCTATTGGAAATATCCCCTAGAGGAAATAATAAAGTGGTTATTATTATATTTCCTTGTTCATGATAATCATTTATTATCCATGCTATAATTGTATTGATTGGAAACTCAAATACATGTGTGGATACATAGACAACACTGTGTCCCTAGTATGCCTCTAGTAGACTAGCTCGTTGATCAAAGATGGTCAAGGTTTCCAAGCCATAGACATGAGATGTCATTTGATAACGGGATCACATCATTAGGAGATTGATGTGATAGACATGACCCAAACTATGAACGTAGCATATGATCGTGTAAGTTTATTGCTATAGTTTTCTGCATGTCAAGCATCTGTTCCTATGACCATGACATCATGCAATTCACTGACACCGCAAGAGTTCCTTGTGTGTATAACATCGCAATGTAACTGGGTGACTATAAAGGTGCTCTACAGGTATCTTCGAGGGTGTCTGTTGGGTTGGCATGGATCAAGATTGGGATTTGTTACTCCGTGTGACGGAGAGGTATCTCATGGCCCACTCGGTAATGCAACATCACAATGAGCCTTGCAGGCAATGTGACTAAAATTTTAGCCACAAGATCTTGTATTACGGAACGAGTAAATAGACTTACCTATAACGAGATTGAACTAGGTATAGAGATACCGATGATCGAATCTCGGGCAAGTAACATACCGATGAACAAAGGCAACTACATATGGGATTAAAAGAATCCTTGACATAGAGGTTAAACCGATGAAGATCTTCATAGAATATGTAGGAACCAATATGGGCATCCAGGTCCCACTATTGGCTATTGACCGTACAGGTGTCTCGGTCATGTCTACATAGTTCTCGAACCCACAGGGTTTACACACTTAGCGTTCGGTGATGTTTCAGTATTATTGAGTTTTGTATGTTGGTGACTGAAGGTTGTTCGCATTCCCGGATTAGATCCCGGACATCACGAGGAGCTTCGGACTGGCCCGGAGCTAAAGATTGATATATAGGAAAGTGGTATTTGGGTTCTGGAAAAGTTTCGGGTACTTTCGGTAGTGTACCGGGAGTGACGAATGGGTTCTAGGGGTCCACCGGGTGGGGCCCACCCACCCCGGGGGGCACATGGGCCCAAGAGGTGGCGCACCATCCCCTGGTGGGCTAGGCAGCCGACCCCAAAAAGGGCCTATGCGCCCAAAGAGGATTAGGTGGAGGGTGGAGGAGTCCTTGTTGGAGTAGGACTCCGCCTCCCGGCCCCACCTCCGTGTTGGAGGCGGACTCTACCTCCTGGACGGTGGCCAAGGCCCTAGGGAAACCCTAGGGCGCCTCCTCCCACCCCTTCCTCCTATATATAGTGGAGGTTTGAGGGAAGCCCACCACCTGAAAAGCCACGTGGTGCCCTCCTCCCTCTAGATCGTCGTTCTCCTCAAGATTAGTTCGGAAGAAGCTCGGTGAAACCCTGCCAAATTAGTTCACCGCCACCACGCTGTTGTGCTGCCGGAGAACTCATCTACCTCTCCACTCTCGCTTGCTGGATCAAGGAGGTGGAGATCGTCATCGAGTAGTACGTGTGCTGAACACGGAGGTGTCGTCCGTTCGGCGGTAGATCGTGATTGGATCGCGAGACAACTTGTGATTTGGACCGCGAAGATGATCGACTACATCAACCGCGTTTCTTAACGCTTCCCTCTTAGAGATCTACAAGGGTATGTGGATCCGATCTCTTCTCTCGTAGATTCTCATCTTCATGGATAGATCTTGTATGTGCGTAGGATTTTTTTTGTTTCCCATGCAACGTTCCCCAACAGTTGCATCATGAGCTAGGTCTATTCATAGATGAGATCACGAGTAGAACAAAAAGGAGTTTGTGGGCGTTGATATTCAGATTGCTTCCTCCCTTGGTCTTTTCTTGACTCGGCGGTATTGTGGGATGAAGCAGCCCAGGCCAACCTTACTCGTCCACGTATGAGAGACCGGTTCCATCAACTGACATGTGAATTTGTCGCATAAAGATGGCTGGCGGGTGTCTGTCTCTCCCACCTTAGTTGGATCGGATTCGACAAAGGAGGTCCTTCAGAAGGTTGAATAGAAATTTGTGTATCACTGTTGTGGTTTTGCGTAAGTAAGAATCGTTCTTGCTAGATACCCATAGCAGCCACATAAAACATGCAACAACAATTAGAGGACGCCTAACTTGTTTTTGCACGGTATGTTGTGATATGATATAGCCAAAGACATGATGAGATATATTTGATGTATGAGATGATCATGTTTGGAATAGTTCATATCAACTTGCATGTCGATGCATACGACAACCGGCAGGATCCATAGGGTTGTCTTTAATTATTGTATGTCTTGCGTGTCAATCATTAAGCGCTATGTAATGCTTTACTTTATCGCTAAGCGGTAGCAATAGTAGTAGAAGCATGGTGGGCGCAACAACCCCGATGGCGACACAATGACGGAGATCATGGTGTTATGCCAGTGACGATGGAGATCATGCCGGTGCTTTGGAGATGCAGATCAAAAGCACAAGTTCATGGCCATATCATGTCACTTATGATTTGAATATGATGTTAATCCCTTTATGCATCTTATTATGCTTAGGACGACTATAGCATTATAAGGTGATCCCTCACCAAAATTTCAAGATAAAATTGTGTTCTCCCCAAGTGTGCACCGTTGCGAAAGTTTGTCGTTTCGAAGCACCACGTGATGGTCGGGTGTGATAGACTCTACGTTCACATAAAATGGGTGCAAGCCGGTGTTGCACATGCAGAACACTCGAGTTAAACTTGACAAGACTAGCATGTACAGACATGGCCTCGGAACACAAGAGACCGAAAAGTCGAACATGAGTCATAGAGTAGTTATGATCAACATGGAGATGTGCACCATTGAAACCACCTCATCTCACATGATGATCAGACTTCGGTTGGTGAATTTGGATCATGTATCACTCGGATGACCAGAGGGATGTCAATTTGAGTGGGAGTTTTATAAGTAATATGATTAACCAAACTCATTATCTTGAACAATAGTCTTAGTAACCTTTGCAAATTTATGTTGTAGATCAATGGCTCGCATAGTATTTCCCCTGAATTTCAATGCATTCCTAGAGAAAGCCAAGTTGAAAGATGATGGAAGTAACTTTGTAGACTAGGCCCGTAATCTGAGGATTATCCTCATGGCTTCCCAAAAGGCTTATGTCCTTGATGCACCGCTCGGTGAAGCACCGGCTCCAGTGTCGTTTGCAGACGTTATGAACGCCTGGCAGACATGTTCTGATGATTACTCAATAGTTCAATGTGCAATGTTGTATGGCTTAGAACCGTGACTTCAAAGGCCTTTTGAATGTCATGGAGCATATGAGATGTTCCAGGAGTTGAAGTTTATCTTTGAGAAGAATGCCCAGATCGATAGGTATGAGACCTCAGATAAGTTCTATGCCTACAAGTTAAATGTCTGGGTATTCTAACCGTCTGGCTGAATTAGGGATGCCCCACCCACCAGAGGCGATCACTAACAGAGTTCTTCGATCACTGCCACCTAGCTACAAGAGCTTCGTGTTGAACTATAACATGCATGGGATGAACAAGTCAGTTGCCGCGATGTTTGCGATACTGAAAGTCGCTGAATCTGAAATCCACAAGGAGCATCGAGTGTTGATGGTCAATAAAACCACTAGTTTCAAGAAGAATGGCAAGGGCAGGAAGGGTAACTCCAAGAAGAGTGGCAAAGCAGTTGCCCCTCCTGTGAAGAAACCCAAGGCTAGACCCAAGCCAGA
Organism: Hordeum marinum; assembly: GCA_022496015.1. Lineage (NCBI taxonomy): Eukaryota > Viridiplantae > Streptophyta > Magnoliopsida > Poales > Poaceae > Hordeum > Hordeum marinum. The sequence goes on from CM039672.1 coordinate 334,569,690, forward strand.
AACTGAGTGCTTTCATTGAAAGGGAACTGGTCACTTGAAGCGGAACTGCCCCAAGTATCTGGCCGACAAGAAGGCGGCCAACACCAAACAAGATATATATGATATACATGTTATTGATGTGTACCTTACCAACTCTCGTTGTAGTGCCTGGGTATTTGATACCGGTTCGGTTGCTCACAGTTGCAACTCAAAGCAGGAGCTACTGAATAGAAGGAGGCTGGCAAAGGACAAACTGACGATGTGCGTGAGAAATGGTTCCAAGGTTGATGTGATCGCCGTCGGCACGCTCGCTCTTCGATTACCATCGGGATTAGTGATGAACCTGAATAATTGTTATTTAGTGCATGCGTTAACCATGAACATTATATCTGGATCTTATTTATTGTGAGACGGTTACTCATTTAAATCAGAGAATAATGGTTGTTCTATTTACATGAGTAATATCTTTATGACCATGCACCCAATATGAGGGGTTTATTCTTATTGAATCTCGATAGTGATGATACACATGTTCATAACATTGATGCCAAAAGATGTAGAGTTGATAATGATAGTACCACTTTCTTTTGGCACTGCCGCTTAGGTCATATTGGTGTAAAACGCATGAAGAAGATCCATGTCGATGGACTTTTGGAGTCACTTGATTTCGAATCACTTGACACATGTAAACCATGCCTCATGGGCAAGATGACTAAGACCCCGTTCTCTGGAACAATGGAACGGGCAAGTGACTTGTTGGAAATCATACATACTGATGTGTGCGAACCATTGCGCATTGAGGTGCGTGGTGGATATCGTTACTTTATCACTTTCACTGATGACTTAAGTAGATATGGGTATATTTACGTAGTGAAACACTAGTTTGAAACATTTGGAAAGTTCAAGCAATTTCAGAGTGAAGTTGAGAATCATCGTAACAAGAAGATTAAATTCCTATGATCTAATTAAGGAGCAGAATATCTGAGTTATGAGTTTGGCAGTCACTCAAGACAATGTGGAATTGTTTGACAATTGACACCGCCTGGAACACCATAGTGTAATGGTGTGTCCGAACGTCGTAATCGAACATTATTGGATATGGTGCGTTCTATGATGTCTATTGCCGATTTGCCACTATCGTTTTGGGGTTATGCATTAGAGACACTTGCATTCACTTTAAATAGGGCAGCATCAAAATCTATTGAGATGACCCCGTATGAACTGTGGTTTGGCAAGAAACCAAAGTTGTCATTTCTTAAAGTTTGGGGATGTGATGCTTATGTCAAAAAGCTTCAGCCTGAAAAGCTGGAACCCAAAGCGGAGAAATGTGTCTTCATAGGATACCGAAAAAATACGGTTGGGTATACCTTCTATCTTAGGTCCGAAGGCAAAGTGTTTGTCGCTAAAAACGGGTCATTTCTTGAGAAAGAGTTTCTCTCGAAAGAATTGAGTGGGAGGAAGATACAACTTGATGAGGTTGTTGAACCTTTGTTTCAACCAGAGAGTAGCACGGGGCAGAAAGATGTTTTTGTGGAGCCTACATCAGTTGAAGAGGAAGTTAATGATGGTGATCATGAAGCTTCGGATCAAGTTACTATCGAACCTCATAGGTCGACAAGGGCACGTACTGCTCCTGAGTGGTACGGTAACACTATCTTAGAGGTCATGTTGCTGGACAACGATGAACCTACAAGCTATGGAGAAGCGATGATGGGCCCGGATTCCGACAAATGGTTAGAGGCCATGAAATCCGAGATGGTATCCATGTATGAAAACAAAGTATGGACTTTGGTAGTATTACTTGAAGGGCGAAAGGCCATTCAAAATAAATGGATCTTTAAGAAGAAGACGGACGTGGACGGTAATGTCACCGTCTATAAAGCTCGACTTGTGGCAAAGGGGTTTTCACAAGTTCAAGGAGTTGACTACGATGAATCATGTTAGCAATAGCTGCATTTTTCGATTATGAAATTTGGTAGATGGATGTCAAAACAACGTTCCTTAACGGTTTCCTTAAGGAAGAGTTGTATATGATGCAACTAGAAGGTTTTGTCGATCCAGAGAATGCTGACAAAGTTTGCAAACTCCAGCGATCCATTTATGAACTGGTGCAAGCATCTCGGAGTTGGAATCTTTGCTTTGATGAGGTGATCAAAGTGTTCGGGTTTATACAAGTTTACAGAGAAGCTTGTTTTACAAGAAAGTGAGTGAGAGCTCTATAATATTTCTAATATTATATGTGGATGACACATTGTTGATTGGAAACAATATAGAAATGTTGGAAAGCATGAAGAAATATTTGAACAAGAGTTTTTCAATGAAGGACCTAGGAGAATCTGCTTTCATATTAGGCATCAAGATCTATAGAGATAGATCGATACGGTTAATAGTACTTTCACAGAGCACATACCTTGACAAAGTTTTGAAGAAGTTCAAAATGGATCAGTCCAATAAGGGGTTCTTGCCTGTATTGCAAGGTGTGAAGTTGAGTAAGACTCAATGCCCAGTGACTGTAGAGGATAGAGAAAAGATGAGTGTCATCCCTTATGCTTCTGCCATAGGCTCTATTATGTATGCAATGCTGTGCACAAAATCCAATGTCAGCCTTGCCATAAGTATGGTGGGAAGGTTTCAAAGTGATCCAGAAATGGAACACTGGACAACGGTCAAGAATATCCTTAAGTACCTGAAAAGGACTAAGGAAATGTTTCTCGTTTATGGAGGTGATCAAGATCTCGTCGTAAAGGGTTATGTCGATGCAAGCTTTGACACGGATCCGGATGACTCTAAGTCTCAAACCGGATATGTATACATTCTCAATGGGGGAGCAGTAAGGTGGTTGATACGTCTCCAACGTATCTATAATTTTTAATGATGGCATGCTATTATATTATCTATTTTCGATGTTTAATATGCTGTAGCGACCCGACTCAAAGCAAGTCAAGCCTCTGTGTGTTCTGTGCCATCCCTGAATCAGTATGCTGGTACACACAGTACATCAATGTATATATCAAAGTGCAATCACATGTAATTAACGTAAAGTTGATATATACCTTAAAATCTCAGCGGAAACAGTCAACGGGAGTGGAGTCCCAATAACACCAACGGCAGGTTGAGTGCAGACCGTAACCCTGAATCGTACTTGTGAGTCCATGTGGTGATACCCTTGATTTTGTGATGCTTATATTGCCAATGCTTTTTGCTCACACTGAGAGTTATTTTAGTGAGGTTGCAAATCCCAGTTTGTGAGATCAAGGTTGTGATCTTGAGTTGACTTGGTCAACTATGTTTCTTTCTATGTGATTTATTTGGATGATGTTGTTAATATTAAACTGTTATTTTGGACTGACTTGGGTCAAGCTCAGGAGGTTTGTGCTCGCAATAGTTGCTTGTTTTCCATGGTGTGCAGGTTCTAGTGAGTGTGATGGTGATCGGCAACGAGGATGGTTGGCATAGGGCTTGAAGAGCTAAGATGTGACCATGGACGTTGTGCGGGATCGTGCGGCTCAAAGCAACGCACAAGTTTGGACAAGGACTATTTGGAGGCAAATGAGAAGACCAAGTCAAGTGAAGGTTACTTTGGTATGTTTACCAAAGTCCACTAAGAAGCAAATCAAGAGTGTTTTTGGTGTTGCTTAAGAGTGGAAAATGTTCTTTTAAGTAGCTAAGTAAAAAGGCTGTTTATTTAGTGCTTATTGGGCTTGGCCCATTAGGTGGGTGCCATGGCCCATTCGATGGCGGTGGAAGGCAGCTCCTGCCTTATAAGTGAGCTAGGTTTTCCCTATCCTGGCTGCTGCTTGTACGAGTGAAAACAGAGGAGCAGCCGCCACACTTTTTAGAGTGCTTCCCGTGGGGGATTTAGCCTGTGTGAGAGGGGCTTGTAAACTCCAGAAATCTGAGAAATAAAACACCAAATCATTCCCAATCTTGCTGCTGGTGAGGGCTACTGTTTGCTCTGCCTAATCTCATTTTTCTGCTGTACCAGTTTTATTCCTGTGATTCCTTGGCTGTCATGAGTATTCAGTGATGGAAAATCATGCCTAAATCTATACCCATCCATCCCTAGCTTTGATCTGGTCATTCTTCCCTTTATTCATGGTTTCTTGAGGATGGCGCAGGATTTAATCTTCGGTGATTTATTTTGTGCGAGTTCATCTTGAGTTTTTCCTCTGTTCTTGTTTCGATTTGGGGTCGCCGTACTTTCTAGCAGATTTCTTGCGTTCTCGGTCGAAGGGAAGAGCACCCGCTGGTGGTACTGTCTCGCACCTTTTTTAGTTTTCTGCTAGCTGTGTTTGTCTCAGGAATCTGTACATCTTCAGTGAGCCGCTGTTCGTCTCCTGGATAGCAGAGTTGGCCAGCCCAAAATCTGCAGCGGTAAAATCTTGGGGGTGGCAAAATCTGTTCGTCTCTAGGTTGCTACTCTAGCTGTTGTATGCACTACAAGTGACTAGAATTAATTAGTACATGCTAGTACATCTCCCTTGATCTATTTTTCTGCTAGTACGTGCTACAAGTTTCAGTTAAGTTCAGTGTGTACTCTGCTAGTGCGTGCTCCTGTTTTGGGTTAAGTAGATTGTGTCATTTAATTAGCCTAAGCTTGCCGTGTAATCTCTTGGTCTAATTTAAGCATTGATATTTATTCAGGTACACTATTTTAGTGCTTTTCTTATGTTCTCTGTAGTCAAGCTTGGAGAAATTGTTCTGTCTTGAGACTAGCTTCAGTCTGTTTTTTACGGGATAGATTTTAATTCCGCTGCGTATCGTATCCTCTATTCCGAGCATCTTAGTGTTCCATGACAATTGTGCAAAGAATTTAAAGAGAGTAAAATTTTCGGGGTTGTCATTCAACCCCCCTTTTGACTCCCGGCATCCGATCCTACAGTACTCTTACCCGTCGTAGAGCTTATCTGCAACATAAGACGTTGCAGCTGTGTAGGTCAGTACATTGAATGTACCGGCAAGATCACCATAGAAGAACCAGAAGATAAAAATTATTCTATATGCAGTAAGGCTTTGTGGATCTGTGTCTGAGTTTTTGCATAAAAGCTGATTTTATTTTCTTTTCCTACAACAAAGGAATATTCGGAGTTTCACTATAGAGTTACCTAACAAGACATGGTTCCGCCAACCGATGTCTTAATGCCCACAAGTATCATAAGTTTCCCACAATTAATTATCACTCCAGTGTTGAGAGTTTAGAGATAGATCCAAGTCCAGAGGTTCAAATTGTCCGTAACCGAGGACACGGCTAATCGATTAGGTTTAACTCTGCAGAGTGTTGTGTACTTTACCCACACGATTCGTTCCCTCCTGGTATGTCCTCGCACTGCCGGGTGTTTGAAAACAGGATGAACGAAACATGGTCTTTCAGAGTGTTTCCCTGACTACTGTCAGTGCCCTTCCATTCCTAACTTCGACTACATCTCGTAGCACTGCCCAGCCAGAGTCACAACAAAGATCAACCAAGCCAGAGCCCATAATGACTTGTGGCTACATAGGTAAGCTTTCGGGAATGAAGTATTCATCCGTCTCTTTGAGTCTGGGTGAAGCTTTCCGCAAGATGTCATGGCGCTTCTCCATGCATCCCGGCCATCCACTGGTTACTCTAGGGATTCCCAATCAACCATCCTTCACCAAGTAGTGTGTATTGAAAACTTGTTTCTTGAGTCTCGAAGTCTTGAGGTCTTGAAGATGCAGGACTTGAAGATACCTTCATGAAGTTGTCGTCTTGATGTGGAGTCCTCCTTCTCACACCACTCACGAACACTCATACCAGACCCCGTCTACTTTAGCATAGCATTAAAATAACTAACGTTCCCGGGGCTTTACTAACAAGTGGTGGGTTCCTATCTCATGCATTCTACTCAACTACAAGAATTTCAATAACACTATTGGAGGGATTTGTTGAATGATGTCACTACATGCAATAAAACATAGGTATGAAATAGATGGTCAAAGTGAACTTGCCTGTACTGTTGATGGAGATTAATATCGCTCTCAGAAAATACTTGATAGAACTATACGTCACTCTCCGAGGGAAAATCTATAATAAACAAACACTGCATACATATAAGCAATCATACTAGCAATCAATTCTAACAATCAAAAGTAACACAAGAACCAAAAGCAACAAGGTTGTGATGAAGGAAATACTTAAGACAAAACTCAAAACAACAAAGTTTTTTTATCAACACAACAAAGGTTGGTTTTCTCTACAAATAAATAATATTTTCAAAAGTAAAACACAAAACAAAAACAAAGTAAAATATGACAAAAGTATTTTAGTAAATATTTTACTTAGCAAAAATAATTACTTTTGAAGAACAACTATGATCTTTGAAAACAACACAATAACAACAAGAGTTTACTAATTATTAAAATTAACAAAAGTAAAACAAATAAAATAAAAGAATAATAAGATAAGAGAAAACAAAATATAAAACAACTAAGTTAACAGAAAGTATATTCTCATAAATCTTTATTTTGCAAAAAGAACTAATTGAAAAGCTTTTATAAAGATTCTTTTTTTGATATAAAACTAGGTCATCCTTGGCTTAAACCACAAACAATCTCAACTATAATTCAAATTGTTTCTGGTCTAAACTTAGATTAACAGAAAATCAAACTTATAAAACAATTTGTGGAAACTATTTTCAAATAGTAGATCAAACTAGAAACGAAAATCAAATTGCAAGTTATAATTGAACTAGAATTGATTTTCATGAAATCAGCTAATAAAAATAATATTTGTTTGAAGGGATACTTTTATCTAACAGAAAATTTTATAAAATCTATCAACTAATATAAAGAAAATAAATAAACACAATTTAAAACAAAAGAAATATAAATAAACCTAAAAGAACTAAAACAGAACCTGCTTTGTTAAAAATACTAATTTAATTTTTTCTAAAAATTCAAAAGTTTTACCTACTGATAACTAAGGTCACTAGTGACAAGTAGCAAAAAGAATCAACTCAAAATAAAATTTTAAACTCAAGATATTCAGAAAATAAGATTTGAATCAAATCTGTTTGAATTCTATTTTAAATTATTGAAATATGGTCAAACTTGATATCTACATAAACTACATGAAAGTTGTGACACAATGCAAAAGGAATAAAATTAATATACTTAAAAACATAAAAGATATAAAGAATATAAAAACAGAACTATTCTATTTTGAAAACAGAAACAGAAAAAAGGAAAACTCTAACTAACGGACAGGGTGACGTGGCGTTCTCTGATTGGCTACAGGGTGTGCGCGTTCTAGTGATTCGAGCGGACGACCGAGGATTAAGAATTAAAACGGTTCAGTCTAAAATAGAAAGAAAAACCGGGCGGTCTACTTAAAATAAACTCGATCTAAACCAAAAGGGTATGCAGGTCTAATCTACACCGTTGAACGAGATCAGACGGTCGAGGAGGGCTTCGGGGCTTACAGAGGTGGAGGTCAAGGTTTTCGGCGAGGTCGACGGTGGTCGGAGGTCGGAGGTGGTCGGAGATTGTGGTGCGGTGGTCGGGGGCGGCGTCCGAAATGCTCAGGCGACGGCGGCGAAGCTCCGGCGTCGAATGGTGGCGTCGGACGGGGCTGGGGACGACGGAGGCGACGACCTCGTGCTCGGAGGGCTTCGATCGATGGCCGAACTCCGACGAGGTGAAGCGGTAGCGTTTGCGGGCGAGGGCAGGGGCGTTCGGGGGTGGAACGGAGTGCGGAAAGGTGGGGGCTACTTATAGGCGCGGTGCGGGGTCGGGAGAGGGAGAGAGGAGCAAGATCGGGGGAGGAGGGATCTCCGGCGAGGTCGGGGGCGAGGGAAAGGGGATGAGCGCGGGGATGGCATGGTCGGACGGTGGGGTCCGCTCGTTAGTGAGGGAGAGGGCGGCGTCAGTGCGTTGGTGACCGATCCGGAGCGATTTCGGGTTTTAAAGGCTGTGGGCCGTCCGGTTTTCTATTAAAACGTTTAAATTCGTTCCCTTTTCTATTTTCCAGAGCATTTAAAACTCTTTAAGGCATTCAAAACATTTCCAACAATAGGAGATATATATATCAATTTGATCAGGGGAATAAATGCTATTTAATGAACATTTTTCCACTGTCAAAATGAATACTTTAAAAAATTATTTTCAGAAAATGCCTAATTGATTTTAATTCTTTTTTCAATACACTTTTAAATAACTCCCTGGGTTTATGGTTCAAATACTTCACAAAAATAACCCTGGTGTGGAGTGTCATATTACTCCTCTCAAAATGTTGCCAAGGGTATTTGAATTCTTTTAAAAATTTAAAATGAAACCAAATATGAAATGAATTCCAAAAAGGAATAATTCAGAGATTTTCAAATCCACTTTTCAAATTCCTTGTTTATGAAGAATTCATGTTATCTTCTCTCACTGATTTGAAATGGAGAAATTTGAATTCCAAAAGCATATGGGAAAGTCATGTCATTCCCTCTCATTCAAAAGTTTTCAAAAAAATTTCAAATTTTTCACTCAATTTCAATCACTCAATCAAACAAACAATCATTCTAATATTTATTATAACATTCCAAAATTTGGGATGTTACATATGCATTAATATGCTATTTTATATTATTTTGGGACTGGCCTATTAATCTAGAGCCAAGTGCCAGTTTCTGTTTTTCCTCGTTTTTGAGTTTTGCAGATATGGAATATTAAACGCAGTCCAAACAGAATAAAACCCGCGGAAGGAATTTTTCTAGAAGGAAACAAGTCATCCAAGCTTGGAGTGCACATCAGGGGAGGTGCTAGGGCGCCACAAGCCTGCTAGGCGCGGGCCCCGTGGCCATGCCTAGCAGGCTTGTTGCCTCCTCGCAGGTCTCCTAACCCTAATTCTTGGCCTATAAATACCCAAAAAATTCCCCCAACATCAGAAAGAGCGACACAAATACTTTTTCGCCACCGTAAGCCTCCGTTTCCGAGAGATCCAATCTTGGAGCCTTTTCCGGTAATCTGCCAGAGGAGGTTTCGATCACGGAAGGCATCTACATCAACTCCATTGCCCCTTCGATGATGCCTGAGTAGTCCACCATGGACCTACGGATCCATAGCTAGTAGCTAGATGGCTTCTTCTCTCTCTTTGATCTTCAATACCATGTTTTTCATGATCTTCATAGACATCTATCCGATGTAATCCTGTTTTGTGGTGTGTTTGTCAAGATCCGATGAATTGTGAGTTTATGTTCATATTATCCATGAATCTTATTTGAATCTCCTCTTATTTCTTATATACATGATTTCATATCCTTGCAAGTCTCTTCGAGTTATTGGTTTGGTTTGGCCAACTAGATTGGTAATTCTTGCAACGGGAGAATTGCTTGGTTTTGGGTTCAATCTTGCGGTGTCCTCACCCAATGACATAGTAGGGGTAGCGAGCCACGTACTGTATTGCCACCATCAAGGGTAACAAGATGGGGTTTTCATCACATTGCTTGTGTTTATCCCTCTGCATCATGTCATCTTTCTTAATGCGTTACTCTGTTCTTCATGAACTTAATACTCTAGATGCAGGCAGGATTGGTCGATGTGTGGAGTAATAGTAGTAGATGCAGAATCGTTTTGGTCTACTTGTCACGGACGTGATGCCTATATGCATGATCATTGCCTTGGATAACTACATGATTATTCGCTTTTCTATCATTTGCTTGAAAGTAATTTGTTTACCCACCATGATATTTGCCTTCAAGAGAGAAGCCTCTAGTTAAACCTATGCCCCCCGGGTCTATTTTCCATCAAATATTTTCATATATGTACTTGCTGCAATTTATTTACCTTTTACTTTCTCCACTCGTTACATCTATCTCTATCAGATCTAATCCTTGCAAATAACCGTGAAGGGATTGACAACCCCTTTATAGCGTTGGGTGCAAGAGTTTGATTATTTGTGTAGGTGCATCCATTAATGACTTGCTTGTTCCTCCTACTGGATTGATACCTTGGTTCTCAACAAATGAGGGAAATACTTACCTACTTCGCTGCATCACCCTTTCCTCTTCAAGGGAAAACCAACGCATGCTCAAGAGGTAGAAAGAAGGATTTCTGTCGCCGTTGCCGGGGAGGATACACATCAAGCCTACCAAGTACCCATCACAAACTCATCTCTTGCATATACATTATTCTCCATTTGCCTCTCTTTTTCCTCTTCGACACTTCAAAAGATCAAATTATGATGAACCAATTGCTAGGGAGTTGAGTGCACTTGATTATCTCTATGAAGTTTTGCTTGAAAATCATGATTTTTTTTTATGAAGTGTTGAAAGAAGAAAATTATAAGGTGATTCATGATATCTCCTTGAATGAAAAGCATGATTGACATGTTGTTAGTATGAATTCTCTGAATATCCATGATTCTAATGATATGCAAAACCACAAGCTTGGGGATTCTATGCTTGATGAAGATGATATTTTTTGTTCCCCAAGTTTTGGTGATGACACGTATGCTATAATTGATCATGAAAAGAATGCGTTGTGTGATAGTTATATTGTGAGATTCCTTCATGATGCTACAGAAAAATTATTATGAGGGAGGAACATATGCTTGTAGGAATTTCAATAATATCAAGTTTCCTCTCTATTTGTTCAAAGTTTTGAAGTTATGCTTGGTTTGCCTTCCAATGCTAGTTGATTCTTGTTCCCATAAATTGTTTGCTCACAAAATCCCTATGCATAGGAAGTGGGTTAGACATAAATGTGCTTTTCATGAGATTCATGATGCTTTCTTGCATGTTTCAAATACTACTTTTTATGTGAGCATCATTGAAATCATTATGCCTAGCTAGGGGCGTTAAACAATAGCGCTTGTTGGGAGGCAACCCAATTTTATTTTTGTGTTCTATTTTTTGCTTCTGTTTTTGAGTGTTTCCCACATTATTAGTTCTGTAGTAATTGTGTTTTGGTGTTTTAATTAGTGTTTGATCCAAGTAAAACCTTTGGGGTGATCTATGGTATTTGTTGATTTGATCTTGCTGAAAAACAGAAACTTTTGCGCTCATCCAGGAATTTTCTACTTTTTTCAGAGCATCGAATTTACCTGAAATTTTTACAAAGATTGATATATAAATTTCTCAGGTTGTCCTAATGTTTCAGAATTGTTTGAGTTCAGAAGTATACGAAGTTTCCAGATTGTTACAGACTATTCTGTTTTTGACAGATTCTGTTTTCTTTGAGTTGTTTGCCTATTTTGATGAATCTATGGGTTGTATCATGTGGTATGAACCATGGAGAAGTTAGATTACAGTAGGTACAACACCAATATAAATAAATAATGAGTTCACAACAGTACCTAAAGTGGTGATTTATTTTCTTATACTAACGGATCTCACGACTTTTCTGTTAAGTTTTGTGTTGTGAAGTTTTCAAGTTTTGGGTAAAGATTGGATGGACTATGGAATAAGGAGTGGCAAGAGCCTAAGCTTGGGGATTCCCAAGGCACCCCAAGTCATATTAAAGTATGCCAAAGAGCTTAAGATTGGGGATTCCCCGGAAGGCATCCCCTCTTTTGTCTTCAATCCATCGGTAAATTTACTTGAGGCTATATTTTTATTCACCACATGATATGTGTTTTGCTTGGAGCATCTAGTATGATATGAGTCTTTTCTTGTTAGTTTTCCAAAATCATCATTGATGCACACATCTTTTGAGAGAGACACGCTGAATTGTGAATTTATTAGAATACTCTACGTGCTTCGCTTATATCTTTTGAGTTGGGCAATTTTGCTCTATATGCTTCACTTGCATCTTTTACAGCACGGTGGTGTTTGTGTTTTATAGAAATACTTGAACTCTCGTACGTCACTTATATTATTTTGAGAGTTTGTAAAAAAAGCATGGTAATTGTTCTAGGTTATGAATTTAGTCCTAATATGATAGGCATCCAAAAGGGATATAATAAAACCTTCCATATTAAGTGCATTGAGTATTTATGAGAAGTTTGATTCCTTGCATAAAAGTTTTGAGATATAAAGATGGTAATGTTAAGAGACATGTTAGGAAGTAAATTGTGATTTGGTAAAAATACTTGTGTAAATGTTTGTGATTCTTTTAGCATGCACGTATAGTGAACCGCTATGTAAGGAAGTCGGAGCATGACTTTTTTATAGATTGTCGACCTTTGTGTGAGGGTCGGGGGCACGCGATGGTTAACTCCTACCAACCTCCCCCCTAGGAGCATGCGTTTAATGCTTTGCTTCAATGACTAATAGACATTTGCAATAAGTATGTGAGTTCTTTATGACTAATTGAGTCCATGGATTATACGCACTCTCACCCTTCCACTTTTGCTAGCCTTTCTAGTACCGTGCAACTTTCGCCGGTGCAACAAACACTTTCCTCAAAACAGCCACCATATACCTTCCTCAAAACAACCACCATATATCTCTCCTCAAAACAGCCACCATACCTACCTATTATGGCATTTCCATAGCCATTACGAGATATATTGCCATGCAACTTCCACCGTTTCCTTTTATGACATGCACCATCACTTCCATATTGCATATAGAGTCATATTTTGTAATAGCTATCGAGTTGTAATTTTCTTTTGAGTTGTAAGTAAATAAAAGTGTGATGATTTTCATTATAGAGCATGTCCCATGTGAGGAAAGTATGATGGAAGCTATGATTCCCTCACAAGTGGGGATGATATTCCAGACTTCATGAAAAATAAAAGAGGCCAGTGAAGCCCAATAAAAAAATGAATAAAAGAGGCCTTAGATGCCCACCAGAAAAGAGAGAAAAGAGAGAAGGGACATTGCTACTAGCTTTTTCCACACTTGTGCTTCAAAGTAGCACCATGATCTTCATGATGGAGAGCCTCCTATTTTGTCACTTTCATATAGCTAGTGGAATATTTTTCTTCATGATGCACGTCCACTTAGTTTCTTTTTGAGCTTTCATACACTTGTAGCTCTAATGCATCCGTTGCATGGCAATCCCTACTCACTCACATTGATATCTATTGATGGGCATCTCCATAGCCTGTTGATATGCCTAGTTGATGTGAGACTATCTTCTCCCTTTCCTTGACAACCTCCACCATATTCTATTCCACCTATAGTGCTATATCCATGGCTCGTGCTCATGTATTGCGTGAGAGTTGAAAAAGTTTGAGAAAATAAAGGTCTGAAAACAATTGCTTGACTTTTCATCGGGGTTGTGCATGATATAAATACTTTGTGTGGGGAAGATGGAGCATAGCCAGACCATATGATATTGTAGGGATAACTTTCTTTTGCCATTATATTTTGAAGAGATACAATTGCTTTGCTAGTATGCTTGAAATATTATTGTTTCTACATCAATATTAAGCTTTTGTTTTGAGTCTTATGGATCTGAATATTCATGCCACAATAAGGAATATTCCTTGGATAAATATGTTAGGTAGCACTCCACATCAAAAATTCTGTTTTTATCATTTACCTACTCGAGGATGAGCAGGAATTAAGCTTGGGGATGCTGATACGTCTCCAACGTATCTATAATTTTTATGATGGCATGCTATTATATTATCTGTTTTGGATGTTTTATATGCATTAATATGCTATTTTATATTATTTTTGGGACTAACCTATTAATCTAGAGCCAAGTGCCACCTTTTGTTTTTCCTTGTTTTTGAGTTTTGCAGATATGGAATATTAAATGGAGTCCAAATAGAATAAAACCTGCGGAAGGAATTTTTCTAGAAGGAAACAAGTCATCCAAGCTTGGAGTGCACGTTAGGGGAGGTGCTAGGGCACCACAAGCCTGCTAGGCGCGCCCCCTGGCCGCGCCTAGCAGGCTTGTCGCCTCCTGGCAGGTCTCCTAACCCTAATTCTTGGCCTATAAATACCCAAATATTCCCCAACATCAAAAAGAGCGACGCAAATACTTTTCTGTCGCTGGAAGCCTCCGTTCTCGAGAGATCCAATCTTGGAGCCTTTTCCGGTAATCTGCCGGAGGGGGTTTCGATCACGGAGGGCATCTACATCAACTCCATTGCCCCTCTGATGATGCGTGAGTAGTCCACCACAGACCTACAGATCCATAGCTAGTAGCTATATGGCTTCTTCTCTCTCTTTGATCTTCAATACCATGTTCTTCATGATCTTCATGGAGATCTATCCGATGTAATCCTCTTTTGTGGTGTGTTTGTCAAGATCCGATGAATTATGAGTTTATGTTTAGATTATCCATGAATCTTATTTGAATCTTCTCTGATTTCTTATATGCATTATTTCATATCCTTCCAAGTCTCTTCGAGTTATTGGTTTGGTTTGGCCAACTAGATTGGTAATTCTTGCAACGGGAGAAGTGCTTGGTTTTGGGCTCAATCTTGCAGTGTCCTCACCCAATGACATAGTAGGGGTAGCGAGGCATGTACTGTATTTTTGCCATCAAGGGTAACAAGATGGGGTTTTCATCACATTGCTTGAGTTTATCCCTCTACATCATGTCATCTTTCTTAATGCGTTACTCTTTTCTTCATGAACTTATTACTCTAGATGCATGCAGTGTACTGTATTGTTGCCACCAAGGGTAACAAGATGGGGTTTTCATCACATTGCTTGAGTTTATCCCTCTACATCATGTCATCTTTCTTAATGCGTTACTCTTTTCTTCATGAACTTATTACTCTGGATGCAGGCAGGAGTCGGTCGATGTGTTGAGTAACAGTAGTAGATGCAGAATCGTTTCAGTCTACTTGTCACGGACGTGATGCCTATATGCATGATCATTGCCTTGGATAACTACAGGATTATTCGCTTTTCTATCATTTGCTTGACAGTAATTTGTTTACCCACCATGATATTTGTCTTCAAGAGAGAAGCCTCTAGTGAAACCTATGGCCCCCGGGTCTATTTTCCATCATATATTTTCAGATCTATACTTGCTGCAATTTATTTACCTTTTACTTTCTGCACTCGTTACATCTATTTCTATCGGATCTAATCCTTGCAAATAATCGTGAAGGGATTGACAACCCCTTTATAGCGTTGGGTGCAAGATTTTGATTATTTGTGTAGGTGCATCCATTGGTGGCTTGCTTGTTCCTCCTACTGGATTGATACCTTGGTTCTCAACAACCGAGGGAAGTACTTACCTACTTTGCTGCATCACCCTTTCCTCTTCAAGGGAAAACCAACACATGCTCAAGAGGTAGCAGTGGTGCAGTTCCAAGCAGAGCGTGCTAGTTGATTCTACGCACGAAGCGGAGTACATCGCTGCCTTGGAGGCGGCGAAGGAAGGTGTCTAGATGAAGGAGTTCATGATAGATCTTGGAGTAGTGCCCAGTACATTGTACCCAACGACTCTGTTATGTGACAACACTGGTGCCATTGCTCTGGCCAAGGATCCAAGGTTTCACAAGAGGACCAGACACATAAAGCGACGCTTCAAGTCCATCCGCGATTACACCAAGGAGGAGGACATAAATATTTGCAAAGTACACATAGATCTGATTCTTGCACACCTGTTGACTAAACCTCTTCCACGAGCTAAACATGATCAACACCAGAACTGTACGGGTGTTAGATTCATTACAATGTAAATCACATAGTGATGTGAGCTAGATTATTGACTCTAGTGGAAGTGGGAGACTATTGGAAATAAGCCCAAGAGGCAATGTAAAGTGGTTATTATTATATTTCCTTATTCATGATAATCGTTTATTATCCATGCTATAATTGTATTGATTGGAAACTCAAATACATGTGTGGATACATAGACAACACTGTGCCCCTAGTATGCCTCTAGTAGACTAGCTCGTTGATCAAACATTGTCAAGGTTTCCAAACCATAGACATGAGATGTCATTTGATAACGGGATCACATGATTAGGAGAATGATGTGATGGACATGACCCAAACTATGAATGAGCATATGATTGTGTAAGTTTATTTCTATAGTTTTTTGCATGTCAAGTATCTATTCCTATGACCATGAGATCATGCAACTCACTGACATCGGAGGAGTACCTTCTGTGTATCAAACATCGCAACATAACTGGGTGACTATAAAGGTGCTCTACATGTATCTTGAAAGGTGTTTGTTGGGTTGGCATGGATCAAGATTGGGATTTGTTACTCCGTGTGACGGAGTGGTATCTCAGGGCCTGCTCAGTAATACAACATCACTATGAGCCTTGCAAACAATGTGACTAAAGAGTTAGCCACGGGATCTTGTATTGTGGAAAGAGTAAAGAGACTTGCTTGTAACGAGATTGAACTAGGTATAGAGATACCGATGATCGAATCTCGGGCAAGTAACATACCGATGAACAAAGGGAATTGCATACGGGATTAACTGAATCCTTGACATAGAGGTTCAACCGATAAAAATCTTTGTAGAATATGTAGGAACTGATATGGGCATCCAGGTCCCGCTATTGGTTATTGACCATAGAGGTGTCTCGGTCATGTCTACATAGTTCTCGAACTCGCAGGGTCTGCACAGTTAACGTTCGGTGACGTTTCGGTATTATTGAGTTATGTATGTTTGTGACCAAAGGTTGTTCGGTGTCCCGGATGAGATCCCGGAGTCCCAGATGATATCCCAAAGTCCCGTATGAGATCCCAGATGTCACGAGTAGCTCGGGAATGGTCCGGAGGTAAATATTGATATATAGGAAAGTGGTATTTGGGTTTCGGAAAAGTTTCGGGTACTTTTGGTAGTGTACCGGGAGTGACAAATGGATCTGGGGTCCATCGGGTGGGGCCCACCCACCCCGGGGGGCACATGGGCCCAAGATGTGGTGCACCAGCCCCTGGTGGGCTGGGGAGCCAATCCCAAGAGGGGCTCGTGCACCCAAAGAGGATTAGGTGGAGGTTGGGAGGAGTCCTTGTTGGAGTAGGACTCCTCCCCCATGCCCCACCTCCTTGTTCGAGGTGGACTCCACCTCCTGGCCGGCGGCCAAGGACCTAGGGGAAACCCTAGGGCGCCTCCTCCCACCACTTCCTCCTATATATAGTGCAGGTTTGAGGGCAACCCGCCACCTGAAAAGCCATGTGCTGCCCTCCTCCCTCTAGATCGTCGTTCTCCTCTAGATTAGTTTGGTAGAAGCTCGGCGAATCCCTATCGGATTAGTTCACCACCGCCACCATGTTGCTATGCTACCAAAGAACTCATCTATCTCTCCACCCGCGCTTGCTGGATCAAGGAGGTGGAGATCGTCATCGAGTTGTACGTGTGCTGAACGCGGAGGTGCCGTCCGTTCAAAGCTAGATCGTGATTGCATCGCGGGACGGTTTGCGATTTGGATCATGAAGACGTTCAACTACATCAACTGTGTTTCTTAATGCTTCTCGCTTAGCGATCTATAAGGTTATGTGGATCCGATCTCTCCTCTCGTAGATGCTCAACTCCATGGATAGATCTTGTATGTGTGTAGCAATTTTTTGTGTCTCCCATGCAACGTTCCTGTCACACCCTGTGTTTGTATCACCTTGTCATGTTTGGATTTATAAAATTTGGAACCAATAAAAACTTCTTATCAATGCTTGTGCTTGATTGATTGGTTGCTTGTTTGCTTGTTGATTGTGGTGTATGGTACTCTTAGGTTCTATCCCTCTCCATATTCATCTTCCTTGATCCAAACTTCTTGCCCAATGATCATGCCATGTGATTAGTGCCCAAAACTATTTTTGTCAAATTTTATTTTAACCAAAAATGATTTATTCAAATTAGGTTTTCAAACCCCCTCAAATGAGGTTTGCACTGCAAGTCCTCAAATTGGGTGGATTCTTCTTCCCCAAAAGATTTACTTCAAACCTACTATATATAAGACTTTCCAAAACCACCAAATATTAATTTTAAAGATTATTCTTATATTTTAATTAAAGGATTTTTCTTAAGACCAGAAATGGTGTTTCATAGGGAAAAAATATTTAAATGCTTTTAAAATATTTGAGAAAATTTAGGGAAACTCAGTGGATATATATTTTCCATATATATGAGTTTCACCACAAGGGCATGTTCAAATCATGGGCAAAACCCCTCAAAACCCTTTCTGTTCAAATCAAGCTTTTGAAATATTCCTATAAAAATATTATTAGTAAATTCCAGGAAAATTCCAGCAAGCCAACACTATCATAAGTGATGATATTGAAAATTTCAGCTCAATCCAAGTTAGTTTGGTTCATCAAACCATCCCAAAACCCTTCCTGTCCAGATTCAAATTTGAACAACTTTACATTATGAAGTTTCTCCCCTTGACCCCAAACTTTGTGGGCATGCACTAATCACCAAATAGTGATGCTTTACTAAGTGGTGCATCAAGGGTAAAAGCCTAGCATCACTAGATCTATAGAAACCTGATTCTGTTAGTTTCTAGCGTTTACCAAGTTTCCATTCTGAACTTTTCCCACTTGAGCTCGAACTTGGTGATCCAGCCTAATTCTAACCACCATTTGATCCTATCAAATCTTAGGGTAAGAAAGGGCAATTTGCTTCTCCTAAACCCCATCAAACACCTTCTGGTCAATTCTAGAAACTACCCTTTTCACCATTTTTACCATTTACCTTGCCCCCAACTTTTTACCACAACCTCTTGTAGATACCTTGTACCTCCAGTAAAATCCTCAAGGGCATAGCTCAATGATTTGGGTATAAAACCTCCATTTTTACCCTTGGACAACACCCATTTCTGGAGCACGCTACAGTGTGCAGCCGCACTGTAGCCGGTGCCCAACGAGCGCTCCCGAGAGCCTCGGACCTCCCCAACTTGGCCCCCCTGTCCCCCTTGACGTCCGCAAGACTCCACGCGGTCTGCCCCCTCCTCCCTCTCTCTCCGGCGACTTCCTACACACGTGCCTGGCGCCGCGCAGCTCGGCCAACCAGGGAGCTTGCACGCGTGTGCTCCCCTGCCTCTCTCCTCTCTCCCCCTAGCCTAGACTGCCCCCATGAGCACCCTGAACATGCTCTCTCCCTTCCCCGTGGCCTGTGGCAACGGCCCCGTGCTCACCGGCGCACCGCGCCCGCGGTGGACCGGGGCCCGCCTATATAAAGGCCCCCCGCTCCTCTCCCCTCGCTCTCTCCTCCCCTCTGCTGCTCCCCCGTGCTGAGCCCGTCCACCCTCGTGGTCTGGAGCCCATGCCCAAACCAAACCCTCGCCGGCGATTCCCTCAGCCCCGGCGACTCCCTCCGGTCCCATGCGACAGGCGGCTTTCCCCCGAGCACGCCCGTGCCCTTGGCTGGCCTCGCCGTCGATCGCAGCGCCTCCGGTGAGCCCCCCTGCTCCGTGTCGCGGGGAGAGGGATGATAGGTGGGGCCCACCTATCATCCCCTTGCCCCTCCTCTCTCGCTGGCAAGAAGGGCCTGCGAGCAGGTTTAAAATTAAACTTACCATGCGCGGCGCCTCAGCGTAGGCCGGTTTCCCCTCTGGGCCGGCTCATCTTCGGTACTGTGGCCCGAGAAGGCACAATAACTTTTTCCCTTTTTCTTTTTTTGTGTCCTTCCAAAAGTTCCACAGGGCAAAATAATTATCCAATGTTCAAAATTCCTTCACCTAAAATCTTAGAATATTCCATAGAATTTATTAGTGCCATTTGTAAAAATGTTTGAAAACATTTTATGTGCTGTTTTAATTTAAAAGCCCCTATTTGGAATTATCAGCAGCTATTTTAAATATTTTTGAAAATCTTTTCAACTTCAAAATATTAAACAAATATTTTTAATATAGTCTTTAGTGTTTAACAGAGTAGGGTGGAATTTTTAATAGAGGCTTGTGTGCTCTGTATTTGTGTGATGCTTATTTTTACCGTTATTTTTCGCGACGATAGATTGCGCTATTCACGAGGAAGTTAGACCCGAAGACTTTGTTGAGCCAGGCAAGCAACCCTTTTACCATGTTAAGAAACTTTTTCATGCATGACATATAGCACTTGTTGTTTTGATGATTGATCGTGATGTGGAGTTCCCCTTCGGGGGATTGCCTCTGATACTCTTATCGTTGACACTTGCATCATGCATGACCCTACCACCTTATGAGGGTTATGCATGTGGGTTAGATAGGATGCTAGTAGATGCTATGCAAGTGGGATGGGATTTATGCATAGTGATGGAAAGGAAGTGATTGTTTCAAAGACTTTTTGAAAAACCCGTCCAGTGCCACTAATGCCCGAGGGAGATGATGATGAGTTGGGTGACCACTTGAGAAGGAAGTGGTGTTCCGAAACAAGTGGAGGGTGTGTTTTCGAAAACGGAGAGTTTTAAGGTCTGCTGACCGACCCAACCTTACATGCGCAACCACGATACCTCTTATGGGATGGGCTTTGTTGATTACCTTGGTGGGTACTGGCAAGGAGCCCGCATTACTAGTGGTGGGAGTGGTGTGGTCACTCTCGATATGGGGTCGTATCGGTATGTACGATTATGCGCTGTCTTCGCAGGCACCGGGCACACCATTGGTCCCCTCATGGATGGTACGATATGGAACAAGGCTCGTGTGATGTACATCGTGAGGGCTGGGTACCAATCAAATGGACTCTTTGTTTAGTATTGCTAGGGGAAAGGCATTGTTCGGGTACTTACCTTGAGTATGTGATGTACCGCGAGTCATGGATGACATGGAGGTTTCCCGAGTCTTGTGGGTAAAGTGTGCAACCTCTACAGAGTGTCAAACTATTCGAATAGCTGCGACCGCAGTCATGGACAGTTGGAGGTCCTTCTTAAACTACGTTCGGATGTTTTTGTAAAACTTGGTGTGAGTTTGGGTGTGATGGTGACAAGGAGGTCACATGAGCTATGTCTGATGACTTAGCATGGTGATTTAACTAAGTCCGATGACTTAGCATGATGAATGAACATGGGACGTTCAACCCCTACTTATGATGATATCTGTAACTTGTTCATATGTATATCTGCCAATTGTTGATGCATGCTTACTAGTTACTTGATCATGTCATTGCATTCAAAATTAGCTTTCCGCAAATTACCTACTTAGTGCTATATCATGCATCATTGTTACCATGTTCCACAACTTAGTGGCCCTATCTATGTAAGACTAGACCTTCAAGGTCTTTATTTGTGTAAGACGCTAAATGTGGATGTAAGACTCTTGTTATTCAGCTTCTGTGTGTTCAGTGAGCATTGATCTCTGGGGTCACTGTACACATGCATTCGCTGATCACGACTTATGAGTCGAGGTCCCCACAGAGCTGGTATCAGAGCCATCCTAACCGTAGGAAGCCCTTGGTTATCATGGACATTAGTCAGATTACAACCGTTTTCAAAAGTACACCTAGCATTTGTACTTAGGAATTCTGCACTATTTACCTCTTCTATTCTTCACACAACACTTTGGTGACTCTCCTCCCTTCAAACCTTTATAGATGGCCATCGTACCCGAAGCCTTCCTGACATCCGGCTTTCCCTTACTCCTTGGGGATAGCCTGGAGAAGTGCCAGTTTTGCCAACCACCCATTTTCCTCTACCACGAGCACTGGGTCGATGCTGTCACGAAGGAGTACCACGTGGATGTGGTCATGAAGGTAAACGACTCCCCGACTAGTTGGTTCTTTGAAGGACCACGGATGGAGACCATGATACTTGCAGTCGAGATAGCTGCACGCAAGGCACTTCTACACCTTCGAGACATCATTCCAGATATGGCCGACGAACCGGCTACTCGCTACCTTCCCTTCAGGAAGGATGATCTTGGCGAGAGTTGGATGCTGATTCCAACCAAGGAGGATGGCACACCACTCAGGTTCCAGACCTACTTCAGCCTCTCTACCGATAGTATGGTTCATAACCTGATGAACGAGTCCGTGAAGCTCTGCGAGGAACTTCACCACACCCGAGAGCTACTTTGGCAAGCCAAGACGAAGCCAGACAAGATCAAGAAGGATGAAGCCCCCGAGGGACGACCAGCTGTCGCTTATCGAGGGGGAGTATCCCCAGCTAGTGATGCACCTACACGTCGTCATCGCATGAGTGCAAAGGAGTACCGTGAGCTCTTCACCGACCCGCCAGCAAAGCATCGTCGGGATGGATCTCCTCGTTCCCCGACCCCTTCGATCGGGAATGATGCCCGTTCAGATGATGAACAGGAGGAAGACCCAGAGGAGCGTGACTATGAGACCAAGCACTCCACCACTTGAGTCCAAGAACCCCTAGGGTAGGATCATTCATGTACCCCTCATGCGAAGTCGAGTTCATGTAATGGTTCATATGAAACCATGTGTGCTTGTTGTTTGTTTTGTTGTTTGTGTTCCGATGCAAGACGCGCTTTTGCCTTAGGTAACATGTAAGCGACTCCGTCGTCTATCTTAATATATGTTGGTCTTTCGACCTTTGTTTTACCACACTTGCACTCGACCAACCCCCTAGGCATGCTTTTCTGTTGTTTCTTTTCCTCTCGACCTGTTTGACTTGGCTGCTCCAAACAGGATGGTGACTGCTACTCGCAATAGCTCTTTCGCCAACCCTGAAGCCGGCAACTCAAGCCAGCAACAGGGAGCTGGTGGGGCTGCTCACGCTGGAGAACACCAGGAGCAGCCACAAGGCGACATTCCCCCGTCACCACCTCCACCGGAGAACATGACCATAGCTCAGTTTCTCCAAGTTCTCCGGGAGGAACGCCAGGCCAACAATGCTGTTATACAGCAGATGGCTCAGGCCCTTGTGAACAACCAGCAGCAAGGCAGGAACGGAAATGGCTGCTCCACTCTGTCTGAGTTCATGAGGAATTCTCCCCCAACCTTCATCGAGGCTGCTGAACCATTGGATGCTGATGACTAGTTCCGCACCATCAAGGACCTCCTTGCACTGTTCCATTGCAATGAGGACCGTGAGAAGGTGTTGTATGCCTCTCACTTCCAAAGAGGTACCACCCGCGCTTGGTGGGATGGATTCAAGGTCATGAGAGGTGAGCGTGTGATCACTTGGAATGACTTCAAGGAAGGATTCCACACCACCCACATTCCTTATGGGATCATGGCTATCAAGAAGAGAGTATTCCGAGCATTGAAGCAAGGAAGTGGCTCTGTCAAGGAGTACCTGCAGAAGTTCAACCTGCTGTCAAGGTATGCACCTGAACATGTCAACACGGAGACCGCTAAGAAGGAACGCTTCATGGAAGGACTTCAACAGACCCTGCAGTATCAGCTCATCGTCTGCGACTGTCGTACCTTCTTCGACCTGGTGAACAAGGCCCTCATGCTGGAAGACAAGCGTCGTGCCATAGACGACACTCGCAAGCGCAATATGATCAGCAAGGGCAGCTCCAGCAACCAGAAGCCTCGCCCCTGGCAGCCAGCCCCAGCCAAGCCAACCTATCAACCGCAGCAGGCTAGACCTCCTACGCCTCGTCCGAGCTACCAGCCTTAGCAGTATGCCAATCCCAGGCCAGCTTACAACAACAACCCCAATAACAACAACGGTGGCAGAAACTACAACAACAACCTTGGACAAGTCGCTTGCTTTGGATGTGGTCAGCCAGGACACATCTCTAGGCTATGTCCCAACAAGAAGCCAGATGCACCGCGCCCCAATGCGCCAAACCAAGGTCAAGCCCATGGAGCACCCCCAAGGAACCCCGCTCCCCACAACCAGCCCAACAATGGAAAGGGTCGCGTGTATCACGTCGCCGTAGAGGAAGCCCAGGAAGACCCGGACATCATACTAGGTACATTCCTCGTCAACTCAACCCCAGCATCAGTATTGTTTGATTGTGGGGCTTCACATTATTTTTTCACCCAAAAGTTTGCACTAGAGAGTGGCATGAAGCCTACACCCCTAGGTAGTCGTATGTTGATACAAACCCCGGGATCATTTATGAAGTCTGGGATAGGTTGTAAGGGAGTTGAGATTAACATCAACGGGGTAGATTTCCTGGTAGACCTCATCATCTTGAAGTCAGAAGGGTTGGATGTAATCCTAGGCATGGATTGGTTAACCAAGCACCAAGGCTTGTTAGACTGTGCCAAGAGGATTGTCACCATGACCAATAGCCAAGGAGTGGAAGTCAAGTATGTTCCCAACCCTGCCTCCACTCAAGCCCCTCAGGCTAACTGTCTATCGGGAGTTGAGTTGGAGCAAGTGGCAGTGGTATGTGAATACCTGGATGTGTTTCCTGATGAGCTGCCTAGGATGCCTCCTGACCGCGACCTTGAGTTCATCATTGAGCTTATGCCTGGATCAAGGCCCATCTATAAGAAGGCCTATAGGATGGGATCCTAAGAGTTGTCTGAATTGAAGAAGCAACTGGCAGAGCAGCTCAGAAAAGGATTTATTCGCCCTAGTGCCTCTCCTTGGGGATCGCCTGTTCTATTTGTGTCGAAGAGGGATGGAACTATCAGACTCTGTGTCGATTACTGTTCTCTCAATGAGGTCACAATAAAGAACAAGTACCCACTCCCCAAGATTGAAGACCTGTTTGATCAGTTGAATGGAGCCAAGGTGTTTTCCAAGATCGACCTCAGGTCCGGGTACTATCAGCTGAAGATTAGACCCCAAGACATTTCGAAGATAGCATTTATAACCCGGTATGGACTGTATGAATACACGGTCATGTAATTTGGGTTAACCAATGCCCTGGCCTACTTCATGTATCTCATGAATAAAGTCTTCATGGAGTACTTGGACAAGTTCATTGTCGTCTTCATTGATGACATACTCGTCTTCTCCAAGTCTGAAGAAGAACATGAGGAGCAATTGAGATTGGTCCTAGAGAAGCTTTGAGAGCACCATCTTTATGCCAAGTTCAGCAAGTGTGAATTCTGGCTGCATGAAGTTGGATTCTTGGGTCGTGTGCTGACTGCAGAGGGATTGTCAGTGGATCCTGCCAAGATTGAAGCCGTGACTGAATGGCAAACCCCAACCACCGTCAAGGAAGTCAGGAGCTTCCTCGGACTCACGGGATATTGCCGCAAGTTCATGGAAGGGTTCTCAAGCATTGCCCGACTCATGACCCAGCTTTTGAAGAAGGACAAGAAGTTCGAATGGACAGCTAAGTGCGAGGAAAGCTTCCAGGAGCTCAAGAAGAGATTGGCCACACCCCACTTTTGTCCACCCCTGATATTCACAAGGAGTTTGTGATATATTGTGATGCATCAAGAACCGGGCTTGGAGCAGTTCTGATGCAAGAAGGCAGAGTTATAGCATATCTATCCAGAAAGCTACGACCTCATGAAGAGAACTACACAACTCACGATCTAGAGTTGGCAACCGTGTTTCATGCCTTGAAGACATGGATACATTACCTTCTGGGAAGCGATGTGAGATATACACAGACCACAAGAGTTTGAAGTATATTTTCACCCTAAGGGAATTGAACATGAGGCAGCGAAGATGGTTGGAGCTGATCAAGGATTACGACCTCAGTGTTCAATACCACCCCGGAAAGGCCAACGTGGTAGTAGATGCCTTAAGCAAAAAGGCTTGTTACTTGAATGCTATGGTTAAGGAAAGGCTACCCGCCCTGTATGAAGAGCTTGAGTGTTTTGGCTTGGAATTGGTTGCACCCGAATTCCTCACCAACCTCGAAGCAAAGCATACCTTGATGGATGATATCAAAGAAGCTCAGAAGGGACACGAGAGCATTAAAGGCATCAAGAGGAAGATCAAGGCATGCAAGGCTCCAGGATTCTCAGTGGATGAACAAGGAGTAGTATGGTTCGGGAGTCGCATCTGCGTACCCAAAAAAGAGGAGCTCAAGAACCAGATCTTGCAAGAAGATCATGACACTCCATACTCCATCCATCCTGGAGGAACCAAGATGTATCAAGACCTCAAGGCAAGATTCTGATGGCATGGCATGAAACGGGAGATAGTCACGTTCGTTGCCAAATGTGACATATGCCAAAGAGTCAAAGCTGAGCATCAGTGACCCGCTGGGCTATTGCAAACTCTCAAAGTGCCTGAATGGAAGTGGGACAAGGTCGGGATGGATTTCATCACCGGATTACGAAGGTCAAGCAAGGGACATGATTCCATTTGGGTCATTGTCGACCACCTGACCAAGGTAGCCCATTTCATTCCTGTCAAGACCACCTATGACGGTAACAAGCTAGCCAGTCTCTACATCGAGAGAATTGTGAGTCTTCACGGAGTTCCAAAGGAAATTGTGTCGGACATAGGAACCCAGTTCACGTCAAGATTCTGGAAGATGTTTCAAGAAGCTATTGGAACCAAGCTCTCCTTCAGCACTGCTTTTCACCCCCAGATCGGTGGGCAAACAGAACGAGTAAATCAGAACTCGAAGATATGCTCCGCACTTGTGTTTTAGCATATGGAGCCAAGTGGGAAGATTGCCTACCATTCGCCAAGTTCTCCTACAACAGCTATCAGTCGAGTCTTCAGATGGCATCATTTGAGGTGTCGTATGGACGCAAGTGTCGTACTCCCCTCAACTGGTCAGAGACCGAAGAAGAATTAGTTTTTGGACCAGATATCCTCTGCGAGGAAGAAGAGCAATTTCAACTCGTCCGAGAGCGTCTGGAGGCCGCCAAATCAAGACAGAAGAGCCATACCGACTCTCACTGCCGACAAGTGAACTTCTGTGTCGGTGACCATGTCCACCTCCGAGTCAGGCCTCTCAAGGGGAACAACCGTTTCCACGTCAAGGGAAAGCTTGCACCAAGATACATCGACCCCTTCAAGATCATCGCTACCTGCGGAGAAGTTGCCTATCAGCTAGAGATAGCTTTCGAGCTGTCGGATGTGCACAATGTCTTTCATGTGTCGTAGCTCTGGAAGTGTCTCCAAGTTCCCAACCGCCCCGACCTCTACAAGGTCATCAAACATCAAGCCATCGATCTTTAGCCAGACCTTACTTATCGTCAGAGGCTAGTTCGCATTTTCGATGAAGCTGAGCGCTGC
This sequence comes from Hordeum marinum, assembly GCA_022496015.1. Classification (NCBI taxonomy): domain Eukaryota; kingdom Viridiplantae; phylum Streptophyta; class Magnoliopsida; order Poales; family Poaceae; genus Hordeum; species Hordeum marinum. The sequence goes on from CM039672.1 coordinate 334,596,477, forward strand.
ACCCGGAGCCGCACCATCAAGTACTTCAAGGTCCAATGGAGCAACCACACAGAAACTGAAGCAACCTGGGAGCGTGAAGACTATCGTAGATCCGAGTTCCCTTATCTTTTTAGCACTTAGCCTAGGAATCTCGGGGACGAGATTCTTGTAAGGGGGCAGGTCTGTCACACCCTATGTTTGTATCACCTTGTCATGTTTGGATTTATAAAATTTGGAACCAATAAAAACTTTTTATCAATGCTTGTGCTTGATTGATTGGTTGCTTGTTTGCTTGTTGCTTGTGGTGTATGGTACTCTTAGGTTCTATCCCTCTCCATATTCATCTTCCTTGATCCAAACTTCTTGCCCAATGATCATGCCATGTGATTAGTGCCCAAAACTATTTTTTTCAAATTTTATTTTAACCAAAAATGATTTATTCAAATTATGTTTTCAAAACCCCCTCAAATGAGGTTTGCACTGCAAGTCCTCAAATTGGGTTGATTCTTCTTCCCCAAAAGATTTACTTCAAACCTAATATATATAAGACTTTCCAAAACCACCAAATATTAATTTTAAAGATTATTCTTATATTTTAATTAAAGGCTTTTTCTTAAGACCAGAAATGGTCTTTCATAGGGAAAAATTATTTAAATGCTTTTAAAATATTTGAGAAAATTTAGGGAAACTCGGTGGATATATATTTTCCATATATATGAGTTTCACCACAAGGGCATGTTCAAATCATGGGCAAAACCCCTCAAAACCCTTTCTGTTCAAATCAAGCTTTTGAAATATTCCTATAAGAAATATTCTTAGTAAATTCCAGGAAAATTCCAGCAAGCCAACACTATCATAAGTGGTGATATTGAAAATTTCAGCTCAATCCAAGTTAGTTTGGTTCATCAAACCATCCCAAAACCCTTCCTGTCCAGATTCAAATTTGAACAACTTTACATTATGAAGTTTCTCCCCTTGACCCCAAACTTTGTGGGCATGCACTAATCACCAAATAGTGATGCTGTACTAAGTGGTGCATCAAGGGTAAAAGCCTAGCATCACTAGATCTATAGAAACCTGATTCTGTTAGTTTCTAGGGTTTACCAAGTTTCCATTGTCAACTTTTCCCACTTGAGCTCAAACTTGGTGATTCAGCCTAATTCGAACCACCATTTGATCCTATCAAATCTCAGGGCAAGCAAGGGCCATTTGCTTCTCCTAAACCCCATCAAACATCTTCTGGTCTATTCTAGAAACTACCCTTTTCACCATTTTTACCATTTACCTTGCCCCCAACTTTTTACCACAACCTCTTGTAGATACCTTGTACCTCCAGTAAATTCCTAAAGGGCATAGCTCAATGATTTGGGGTATAAAACCTCCATTTTTACCCCTGGACAGCACCCATTTCTCTCCATCTCACCTTTCCTTCTACCCTAAGGCACCTCCAGAGCCTCCCTAGCCTCATGTGCATTGTTTAAGCTCCCGGGATCCCATGGACACAAGAGGGTGTGCCCGAAGAGCCAAGAGCATGCCCCCGCATGCAGAGCTCGCGCTCTGGAGCGTGCTACAGTGCGCACCCGCACTGTAGCCGCTGCCCAATGAGCGCTCCCGACAGCCTCGGGCCTCCCCAACTTGTCCCCCTATCCCCCTCGACGTCTGCAAGACTTCACGCGGTTAGCCCCCTCCTCCCTCTCTCCAGTGACCTCCCGCGCGCGTGCCCGGCGCCGCGCAGCTCGGCCAACCAGGGAGCTCGCACGCGCGTGCTTCCCCACCTCTCTCCTCTCTCCCCCCTAGCCTAGAATGCCCCCACGAGCACCCTGGACACGCTCTCTCCCTCCCCCATGGCCTGTGGCGATGGCACCATGCTCACTGGCGCAACGTGCCCACGGTGGACCGGAGCCCGCCTATATAAAGGCTTCCCGCTCCTCCCGCTCCTCTCCCCTTGCTATCTCCTCCCCTCTGCCGCTCCCTCGTGCTCAGCCTGCTCGCCCCCATGGTCTGGAGCCCACGCATGAACCAAACCCTCGCCGCCGCCGGGTTTCCCCCCTTGCCGGCGATTCCCTCAGCCACGGCGACTCCCTCCAGTCCCACGCGACAGGCGGCATTCCCCCGAGCATGCCCGTGCCCTTGGATGGCCTCGCCGTCGACCGCAGCGCCTCCGATGAGCCTCCCCTGCTCCCTGTTGCGAGGAGAGGGATGACAGGTGGGGCCCACCTCTCATCCCCTCCCCCCTCCTCTCTCGCTGGCAAGAAGGGCCCGGGAGCAGGTTTAAAATTAAACCTGCCGCGCGCGGCGCCTCAGCCTGGGCCGGTTTCCCCTGTGGGCCGGCTCGGCTTCGGTACTGTGGCCCGAGAAGGCACAGTAACTTTTTCCCTTTTTCTTTTTATCTGTCCTTTCAAAAGTTCCACAGGCCAAAATAATTATCCAATGTTGAAAATTCCTTCACCTAAAATCTTAGAATATTCTATAGAATTTATTAGTGCCATTTGTAAAAGTGTTTGAAAACATTTTATGTATTGTTTTAATTTAAAAGCCCCTATTTGGAATTATCAACACTTGTTTTAAATATTTTTGAAAATCTTTTCAACTTCAAAATATTAAACAAATATTTTTAATATAGTCTTTAGTGTTTAACAGAGTAGGGTGGCATTTTTAATAGAGGCTTGTGTGCTCTGTTTTTGTGTGATGCTTATTTTTATCGTTATTTTTCGCGACGATAGATTGTGATATTGACGAGGAAGTTGGACCCGAAGACTTTGAAGATCCCGGAGACTTTGTTGAGCCAGGCAAGTAGCCCTTTGACCATGTTAAGAAACTTTTTCATGCATGACATATAGCACTTGTTGTTTTGATGATTGATCATGATGTGGAGTTTCCCCTTCGGGGGGTTGCCTCTGATATTCTTACCATCGACACTTGCATCATGCATGACCCTACCACCTTATGAGGGTTATGCGGGTGGGTTAGATAGGATGCTAGTAGATGCTACGCAAGTGGGATGGGATTTATGCATAGTGATGGAAAGGAAGTGATTCTTTCAAAGACTTTTCGGAAAACCCCGTCGGGTGCCACTAATGCCCGAGGGAGATGATGATGAGTTGGGTGACCACTTGATAAAGAAGTGGTGTGCCAGAACAAGTGGAGGGTGTGTTTTCGAAAATGGAGAGTTTTAAGGTCTGCCGATCGACCCAACCTTACATGCGCAACCACGATACCCCTTATGGGATAGGGCTTTGTTGATTACCTTGGTCGGTACTGGCAAGGAGCCCGCATTACTAGTGGCAGGAGTGGTGTGGTCACTCTCGATACGGGGTCGTACCGATATGTACGATCATGTGTTGTCTTCACAGGCATCGGACACACTATTGGTCCCCTCATGGATGGTACGATCTAGAACGATGCTCATGTGATGTACATCGTGTGGGCTGGGTACCAATCGAGTGGACTCTTTGTTTAGTATCGCTAGGGGAAAGACATTCTTCGGGTACTTACCTCGGGTATGTGATGTACCGTGAGTCGTGGATGACACGGAAGTTTCCCGAGTCTTGTGGGTAAAGTGTGCAACCTCTGCAGAGCGTCAAACTATTCGAATAGCCGCGTCCGCGGTCATGGACAGTTGGAGGTCCTTCTTAAACTATGTCCGGATGTTTTCATAAAACTTGGCATGAGTTTGGGTGTGATGGTGACAAGGAGGTCACATGAGCTAAGTCTGATGACTTAGCATGGTTATTGAACTAAGTCAGATGACTTAGCATGATGAATGAACATGGGACGTTCAACCCCTACTTATGATGATATCTGTAACTTGTTCATATGGATATCTGCCAATTGTTGATGCATGCTTACTAGTTACTTGATCATGTCGTTGCATTCAAAATTAGCTTTCCGCAAATTACCTACTTAGTGCTATATCATGCATCATTGTTACCTTGTTCCACAACTTGGGTTGCTTGCGAGTACATTCAAAGTACTCATTGGCTTGCCACTGGTTATTTAATTGGCCAGGCATGGAAGAACGGGAGTATGTTGAAGAGTTCGTTGGAGATGAACATGCGAACTAGGACGCTTCCCAGTCGGAATGCCTGTAGGTTAAGGCAGATGGCATGGGTTCACGTTTTCGATCAAGATTTCCGCTGCTTGTTCTATTTAGGTGTTTGGCCCTTGTGGCCCTATCTATGTAAGACTAGACCTTCAAGGTCTTTATTTGTGTAAGATGCTAAATGTGGATGTAAGACTCTTGTTATTCAGCTTCTGTGTGTTCAGTGAGCATTGATCTGTGGGATCACTGTACATGTGCATTCGGTGATCACGAATTATGAGTCGGGGTCCCCATAGTTCCCCAACAGTACCGTCTAAGCAGTACTACCATGGTATCGAGCAATACTACCGCTAGATCAGAGAATAATTGTCGTGGCACTGAAACTGCCATAGCTTTCGCATATGAGCTCCGAATTGAGCAAACTGAAGCTTGTTGGATTCAGGATGACAAGAGTTATCCAACAGCGATGTGAAACCTCTATGAATGAAGAACCGGCTAAAACTCCAACATCAAAAACATCATAGAAGATGCATATGGACTCTGTTTTGATGAACTCGAGCTTGCCATGAAGATGACCATAAGCTCTAAAACTCACAAAGAGAAACACCAAACAAGAACCAAGAAAGATGATGCAAGGATGCAAATGGTTTGAGCTCTCAATGAACGAAATGAGCAAGCTACGCACTTGAGAGCCCCTCCCCCCCGTTGATATTATGGCAATCGATCCTATAACCTGGTCTCCCAACTACCACCATGAGACCGGTAAAATAGAAAACCTATCTAGGGAAAACCTATACCTTGCACATAGTAATCTTGAGCTAGATCATGATGATCTTGACTTCCTCAAGATGGACCACCTTTCTTGATTGAGTTGGCTTGATGAAGACTAGTTGATTGCTCCCCCATACTCCACTATGGGCGATCCACTCTTCAGCACATCTTCACAAGTCCATTGTCACCACAATGTATGGCAAGCTTCAAGCATGATCTCTTCGTGATGCTCCACTCGAACTTGCACACCACAATCTGATGACGATCACCACTTGATGTCATCCTCCATGGGTTGTATGGGATCTTCCTCTTGATGCAAGCCCATGAAAACATACCTAACCCCACATAGAACTCTCACGTAAACCGTGGGTTAGTACACAAAGCGTAATGGACAATACTTACCATACCATGAGATCATTTGATCCCTCTTGGTACATCTTGTACACTTCGTGTGTTGATCAACTTGATTCACTCTTTGACTCGCTGCTAGGGAAAAGCTTATAGGTAGAATGTTACTAATAACAATGGTCATGGTCCAGGCGCTACTACTAAGTACCAGTAGTGCGCAGGAAATAAGGCGCTACTCGGGTTAGTCAACACACGCTACTGCAAGTGGGCCAAAGGGTGCCCCAGGGTCAGCATAAATTAGCAGCGCTGGTCCAAAAAATAAGCACTACAACTAATACCATATATGTAGCGTGTTTCTTTTAAATGGCACTACGGTTATGTTTCTACGGTTAAGCCGGTGGGCCCCATGTAGCAGCAGTGGGTGGCTGCAAAAAGCGTTGCTGCTAGTTGAGGTAGCAGTAGCGCGTTGCCACAAAATATGCTATAGCTAACTTAGCTATAACCTGGCCGTTCTTCCTCGATCTCCTCCCCCAATCCCCCACTCGATCTCTCTCTCACTCTCGATTGTCTCCCTTGATCTCTCTCGTCCCAGCAGCGGTGACCCCCCTCAGCCCCGGCGACCTCGTCCCCAACCCCAAAGACGATGACAGCCTCGTTCTCCACCGGTCACCGTCCCTGCTCCTCCCATTGACGCCCTTGGGTCGCCGACGTCGCACCTGCCTCGCTGTCCACCGCCGTCCCTCCCCCTCCCCACTGATGCCCCTACATCATCGACGCACCTGTCTTGCCGTCCACCTCTATCCCTGCCCCTCCCCACTAACGCCCCTGCCTCGTCATCCACCACCATCCTTGTGCCCCTCCGAATTGAGGCGACAAATCTCAGCACCCTCTCCCCCTTCCCCGCTTGCTAGCTAGTGTGGGTTCTTATATTAGGGTTCTAAAATTAGGGTAAAAAATAAAATTACATAGTAAACATATAATTAGTTTGAAGTTAGTTAGATAGTAAAACAAATAATTAGATAGTAAATTAGATAGCAAATTGAGTCAAAATGAGTTAGAAAAATGGTTTGATGCCCAAATTCAAATGATATGCTTGTTGTTCAAATGAAAATCAGTCAAAACTAGCTCCATCTCTGTCTGAAAAAATAGTTATTAGTTTATGTTTCTGAAAAATTTAGTTAATAGTTAATAGTTTATGTTTCTGAAAATGAAATACTTGTTGTCCATTTTAAGTTGTTGTCCAAATGCAATGAAAATGAAAATGAAATGCTTGCTGTCCATTTGAAGTTTTGATGAGTTGTTGTCCATTTGAAGATGAGTTGTTGTCGAAACACTCAAATTGGACCAGATACAATGTGTTGTGGGCCTGAGGTCGTTCTTGTTTGCAGGGGAAATTGATTTTGAGTGGCCTATGTTTTGTTGGGATGTTGATTCATTTCCCTTTCGGCAAATTTCAAGTGCGCGACATGTGCCATTTTTAGCATAGGTCATGCCTAAATTTACCGAGAAGGTGTTCCATTCCGAGTGGCCTATTTTTCTCTAAGTCTGAAACTGGCAGTATTAATACTTTGCATTTTGCCTTGAGATTTGCATCAAATCTGTGCATCTTTGGATCCTGATCAATAAGGGTGTTTTGTTGAGGGTAATTAGTACATGCTTGGCATGCTCTTTGTTGACATGAAAAACTGATGTAGCATATATTTCACTTGCCATGTGTTACATGTACATTCATGTCAGGCCATTTGTTGCCATGTACATATTTTGTAGCATGTTCAAATCTTGCTTTCAAATTGGTATCTAGCTATAATGGAAAGTTTTGCAACAAAATTGATGGTTGTATCTTTTTCGTATGCATTTAAATTTTGGCATGTAGTATTAATTTGGACATGTTTTATATAATGTTTTTTATGAGAAAAAATATATTTTTCCCGTATTTCTAAGAAGATAACCAGAAAGTAAAACATTAAATGATAAGAAAATGTTCTCATGGAAATTTGTTCTTGACGTCGATGATGCCCGGCCTGCATCCTCATCGTCAACTTGGCGGTGACATCCTTGAGAGGCACCATGTTTGCGACGCTACATGCCACTAGTGCATAGGTTGAGGGCGGATGACATTTGCGGAAATATTTTGGTAAGAGTTGCTAATTAAGTACACTACTATTGCGTAAATGGTATTGATCACATTGCTAACTAGGCTACTATCATGTTCTTCAATAGAAACTGTCAAATGACGTTGTCCCTCCATTGATGCATGGCAAAGGTTATATGACAACTAAAATCCCTACTGTTGGGTTCTACCATAGGTGCATCGTAGACAAATTAAAAAAAATCTACGTGCAGAACATCCAATGACATGCTACGGAGATGGATCACGGATCGTTACCACTAGACGCGCAGTGCCGTGCAGCGGAAGTAAAGTTGGGGCAATGCGTTCGTGTGGTCTGTCTCCTCCTCATCCGACTCCATTGAATAACCGATTGCCGGATCCCACGTACAGGTTTGTCGGAGCAGCGCAGGCGCACCGCCTCTAATAGTATCCGCGCATGCAGGAGGAACACGTGCGGCGGACTACTAGGTCGATCACATAGTCGGGCGGCAGTGAGTGGAGGTGGATAGTTGCAACACATGCAAAGCCCTAATGATGTGGCCGAAGTGATCAACCAGATGGGTGTGCCGCACCTCCACTATATATAGGCATCCGACACGGGCTCAACTCTTGGGCCTCGCACGGATCCTAAAGCCCACATGTTCCTTCCCTTAAGCCCGCGACCCTTTAGGTAATCGTTCGCTTCGTCGTGGGTATGATCGCATCCGGCTCGACCAGTCGGTAGCGGCCTCTAGCAAGGCGTGTCGACTCCAAGTGTCCAATGAAGCTGGTTAGGCGAACTTGTACTTCACACTTTTGTTCCCTTTGCCACACGACATATGTTGTCGTGCACAAGGCGATATGGTAATCCTTGTTGCGGCGAGGTAACAAATAGTAAACAGCGAGCAAAACGTTTTACAAATGCTTGGAAACAAGGCCTAGGGTCCATACTTTCACTAGTGCAATTTCTCCCAACAATATTGGCATAGTTGAATCATATGTAGATACCTCTCATGAGATAAAGAGTTCACTCCAAAGTCACAAATAACGAAGAACTAACAAAGAAATTATTCTAGTGTACGAAACCAACTCAAAGTTATCTTTTTTGATCAATCTTATGAGCTATCCCTATAAGTGCCACAAACAGCCCTAGAGATCGTACTAAAATAACACCTTAAGATACACATCAACCAAAACCCTAATGTCACCTAGATACTCCAATGTCACCACAAGTACCCATGGGCTTGATTATACGATATGCATCACATAATTTCAGATTCATCATGTTCAATCCAACACAAAGAACTTCAAAGAGTGCCCAAAAGTTTCTACTGGAAAGTCAAGACAAAAATGTGTGCCAAACCCTATGCATAGATTCCCAAGGTCACGGAACCCGCAAGTTGATCACCAAAACATACATCAAGTGGATCAATAGAACATCCCATTGTCACCACGGATATCCGATCGCAAGACATACATCAAGTGTTCTCAAATCCTTAAAGACTCAATCCAATAAGAAAACTTCAAAGGGGAAGCTCAATTCATCACAACAAGATAGAGAGGGGAAAACTCCATATGATTCATCTATATCAATAAAGCTCGCAGTACATCAAGATCATGCCATCTCAAGAACACGAGAGAGAGAGAGAGAGAGATATCAAACACATAGCTACTGGTACATACCCTCAGCCCCGAGGGTGAAGTACTCCCTCCTCATCATGGAGAGTGTCGGGATGATGAAGATGGCCTCCAGTGATGGTTTCCCCTCCGGCAGGGTGCTGGAACGGGCTCCCGATTGGTTTTTCGTGGCTCTGGAGGCTTGTGGCGGCGGAACTCCCGATCTAGGTTTCTTTTCGGTGGTTTCTATATTTATTGGAATTTGGGGCATTGGAATCACGTTAAGGGGTGCCACGTGGCGGTGACAAGCCTGCTAGGCGCGGCTAGGGGGTGGCCGCGCTTAGTGGGCTTGTGACCTCCTCGTGGCTCTTCTGTCCCAACTCCATTACATCGGGGGTCTCTTTTGGTCCATAAACAATCATATTAAATTTTCAGCCCATTCCGAGAACTTTTATTTCTGCACAAAAAATGACACCATGGTAGTTCTGCTGAAAATAGCGTCAGTCCGGGTTAGTTCTAATAAAAACCAAAATCATATAGAATTATTTTAAACATGGCATGCATACTTCAAAACTTATAGATACGTTGGAGACGTATCAATGCGCCAGCTCATGTCTTAGGACATAGAACATATGTTGTACTAGAGACTATGGGGACCACGACTCATAAGTCGTGATCACCGAATGCACGTGTACAGTGATCCCAGAGATCAATAATGACTGAACACACAGAAGATGGATAACAAGAGTCTTACATCCACATTTAGCATCTTACACAATGAATGACCATGAAGGTCTTAGTCTTACATAGGTAGGGCCACACGGGCCAAACACTTAAAGCAGAACAAGCAGCGGAAATCTTGGTCAAAAGCATGAACCCATGCCATCCGCCTTAACCTATAGTCATTCTGACCGGGAAGCATCCTAGTTCGCATGTTCGTCTCCAACGAACTCTTCAACATACTCTTGTTCTTCCATGCATGTCCAATTAAATAACCAGTGGCAAGCCAATGAGTACTTTGAATATACTCGCAAGCAACCCAAGTTGTGGAACAAGGTAACAATGATGCATGATATAGCACTAAGTAGGTAAATTTGCGGAAAGCTAAATTTGTATGCAATGACATGATCAAGTAACTAGTGAGCATGCATCAACAACTAGCAGGTATCCATGTGATCAAATTACCGATATCATCATAAGTAGGGGTGGAACATCTCATGTTCATTCACCATGCTAAGCCATCGGACTTAGTTTAATTCCCTTGCTAAGTCATCTGACTCAGCCTATGTGACCTCTTGTCACCATCACATCCATACTCACACCAAGTTTCACAAAAACATCCGGACATAGTCTAAGCAGCACCACCCAACTGTCCTTGACCGTGGACACGACTATTCGAATAGTTTTACACTCTGTAGAGGTTGCACACTTTACCCACAAGACTCGGGGAACTTCCATGTCATCCACGACTTGCGGTATGTAACATACCCAAGGTAAGCACCCGAACAATGCCTTTCCCCCGGCGATACTAAACAAAGAGTCCACTCGATTGGTACCCAACCCTCATGATGTACATCACATGAGCCTTTCTCTAATCGTACCATCCATGAGGGGACCAACGGTGTGCCAGGCGCCTATGAAGATAGCACATGATCGTATATACCGGTACGACCCCGTATCGAGAGTGACCACGCCACTCCCGCGACTAGTATTGCGGGCTCCTTGCCAGTACCCACCAAGGTAATCAACAAAGCCCCGTCCCATAAGGGGTATCGTGGTTGCGCATGTAAGGTTGGGATGGTCGACCAATCTTAAATCTAATCCGTTTTCGAAAACACACCCTCAACTTGTTTTGGTACACCACTTCTTTCTCAAGTGGTCACCCTTCTCATCATCATCTCCCTCGGGCATTAGTGGCACCCGACAGGGTTTTTGAAAGAGTCTTTGAAACCATTTCTCTCCTTTCCATCTTTATGGATAAATGCCATCCCACTTGCGTAGCATCTATTTGCATCCTAACTACACCCACCCGCATAACCCTCATAAGGTGGTAGGGTCATGCACGATGCAAGTGTCAATGGAAAAGTATCGGAGGCATCCCACCGAAAGGGGAACACCACATCACGTGATTAATTATGATGAAGTAAAGTGCTATATGACATGCAATAAAAATGGTTTCTCATCATGGTCAAAGAGCTACTTGCCTGGCTCAACAAAGTCTCCGGGGTCTTCGAAGTCTTCGGGTCCAACTTCTTCGTCAACTGCGCAATCTATCGTCACGATAAAATAACGATAGAAATAAGCAACACTCAAAACAGAGCACTCAAACTACTACCAAAAATGTTAACCTACTCTGATAAATACTAAATGTCCTATTAAAAATACTCTCCTAGGTTTTTGTTGTGAAAAACATTTTAGAAGTTAAATAATAGAGGCAAAAAGGTGCCTAAATATAGGTTTTAAAATAACATAGTAATAAAAATATTTTCAAACACTTTTACAAATGGCACTAATATATTCTATGGAATATTCTAAGAATTTAGGTGCAAAAATTGTTGTTGTAGGATTTTATTTGGGCTCTGTGGGATTTTTGCAAAATCCCACAGAAAAGAAAAAGAAAAAGGAAAGAAAAAGGCCACTGGGACCTGGGCCAGCGGCTGGGCCGGCCCAGCTTGCTAGCCAGCCGGCCTCGCGCACGGCCAGGTTTGAACCTGACGCGTGGGGCCCGTCCGTCAGCAACCCCGAGGGGGAGAGAGAGCAGGAGAGGGAGAGAGAGGCCGACAGGTGGGTCCCACCTGTCAGATCCTTCTCCCACCTCGGGGCAGAGGGAGGAGAGCCTCACCGACGGTGTAAGGAGGCACGACGAGGGGAGCTACAGGTGGCAATGGTCTCTACGTCGAGCCGCCGGTCTCCTGGAGGTGGAAGGGTGGCCGAAGGTGGCCGGAGTCGCCGACGGGGAGATGATCGTGGCGGAGGAGCTACGGGAGGGGATCGGAGCCGGCGTTTCTTGGCTCAAAATGAGCGGGGGAGAGGGGGAAACGAGCCAGGGGTGAGCTGCGGGCTCAAAGGAGGAGATGAGAGCGCCAGTGCGGGCTTGTGTCCCGAGATTGACGGAGCTCCGCCGCAGTGGCGCCTCGGTCGATCTCGAGCACTGGTGCTTGGGGGGCTCCAAAGGGGCTCGGGGTGGCCTATGGGGGATGAGAGGGCGCAGAGGAGGGGAGAGAGATGCCTGGGGGGCTTAAATAGAGGGAGGGGGCAGACCACCATGGACCCGTGCACCGGCGAGGACATGGCGCTTGCTGGAGGGCTCGGGGAAGGGAGAGAAGGGGTCTGCGGTGTTCCTGGGCGTCGCCCATGACCAGAGGGCGAGGAGAGAGGGGCGGGGAAGCACACGCGTGCAAGCCCCGCGATTGGCCGGTTCGGGCGATGCCGTGCACGCACGAGGGAGGAGAGGAGAGAGAGGGGAGAGACGGGTCCGTTGCCCTCGCGTGTTCCGGACAGCGAGGTGCATCGACTGGCGTGAGGGAAAGGCCCGAGGTGGTCGCGTATGGGCAGGAGAGGGAGGTCAACCCTTTGGAGCGGGCTGCATGATCCAGAGCGCGACTTTGGCCGGCATGCCAGTGCTTTTGACGTGCTCTGGCGTGCCCACTTGTGTCCCGTAGTTGAAGGGGGGATAAAGAAAGTGGGAAAGAGCCTTGGATGTTCTGGAGTAGCCATGAGTGAGAGGGAGAAGTAAGAGAAGAGAGAAAAGATGTTGTCTAGAGAGGGAAATGGAGCTTTTACCCCATGTACTCATGCTCTCTTGCGCCAGGGACTTTACTGGAGGTGGGGAGGGACTGCATGATACTATGGTAAAAATTTGGGGGCAAGGGTAAAATAGAAGAGGGTGAAAATGGGGGTTTTACCAAATCACCAGAAGGTGTTTTGTGGTGTTTTGGGCAAGAAGATGTTACCATCTTACTGAGATACTTACCAGGGTCAAAGGATAGGTAGAAATGAGAGGATTCACTAAGCTTGAGCTTAAGAGGAAAAAGTTGACAATGAATATTTATTAAACCATAGAAATATGCAGAATCACGTTTCTGCAGATCCACTGATACTAGGATTTTACCCTTGATGCACCACTTAGTGTATCATCCATATTTGGCCATTAGAGCATGCCCACAAAGTTTGAGGCCAAGGGGAGACACTTCACAATGTAAAGTTTCTCAAATTTGATTCTGGACAGGAATGGTTTTGGGATGGTTTGATGAACCAAGTCAACTTGGATGGAGATCAAACTTTGCAAGATCATCACCTATGATAGTGTTAACTTGCTAGAATTTTCCTGCAATTTTTTCAGAATATTTCTTATAGATATTCCAAAAGTTTGATTTGAATATAAAGGGTTTTGAGGGGATTTGCCTATGATCTGATCATGCCCTTGTGTTGAAACTCATCTATATGGAAAATATGTGTCCATTGAGTTTCTCTAAATTTTCTCAAATATTTTCAAAGCATTTAAATAATTTTTCCCTAAGAAAATCCATTTCTGGCCTTAAGAAAAAACCTTTAAATAAAATGTGAAAATAATCCTTAAAAATAATGTGGTTTTGGGAAGTCTTATATATAGTGGGCTTGAAATAAAGCTTTTGGGAAAGAAGTGTCCACCTAATTTGAGGACTTGTAGTGCAAACCTCAATTCAGGGGGGTTTGTAAACCCCATTTGAATAAATAATTTTTGGTTAAAACTAAATTTGATAAAAATAGTTTTGGGCACTATTCACATGGCATGATCATTAGGCAAGAGATTTGGAACAAGGAAGATGAATATGAAGTGGAATAGAACCTTGTAGTACCAAATAACACAATCATCAAACAAGCAAACAACATAGCAAACAGGCACAAGCACCTTGAAAAAGTTTTAGTTGGCTCCAAATTTTATAAACCGAAACATAACAATGTGCTACAAACACAGGGTGTGATAGACCTTCCCCCCTTACAAGAATCTCGTCCCCGAGATTCCTAGGCTAAGTGCTAAAAAGATGCGGGAACTCCGATCTAAGATAATCTTCACGCTCCGAGGTTGCTTCAGCTTTAGTGCGGTTGCTCCACTGGACCTTGAAGTACTTGATGGTGCGGCTTCGGGTGCAGTGCTCGGCTTCATCCAAAATGTGAACTAGCCTCTCACGATAAGTGAGATCTGGCTGAAGATCGATGGCTTGATGGTCGACGTCCTTGTAGAGGTCGGGGCGGTTGGGAACTTGCAAACACTTCCAGAGTTGTGACACATGGAAGACGTTGTGCACATCCGACAGTTCGGGAGGTAACTTTAGTTTATAGGCAACTTCTCCTCGTCTTGCGGTGATCTTGAAGGGGCCGATGAATCTTGGTGCAAGCTTCCCTTTGACGTGGAAACGCTTGGTTCCATTAAGAGGCGTGACATGGAGGTAGACATAATCTCCGATGTTGAGGTTCAGTTCTCGGCGGTGAGAGTCGGCGTGACTCTTCTGCTTGACTTGGCGGTCTCAAGGCGCTCTTGGACAAGTTGAACTTGCTCTTCAGCTTCGTGGAGGATGTCCAGTCCAAAGTTAATCCTTCTCCGGTCTCTAACCAGTTAAGGGGAGTACGACACTTGCGTCCATACAACACCTCAAATGGTGCCATCTGATAGCTGTTGTTGTAGGATAACTCAGCAAATGGTAGGCAATCTTCCCACTTGGCTCCATATACCAAAACACAAGCGCGGAGCATATCTTTGAGTATTTGATTTACTCGTTTTGTTTGTCCATCGGTCTGGGGATGAAAAGCAGTGCTGAAGGAGAGCTTGGTTCCCAACGCTTCTTGGAACCTATTCCAGAATCTTGAGGTAAACTGGGTGCCAGGATCTGACACAAACTCCTTTGGAACCCCGTGGAGGCTCACAATCTGGTTAATGTAGAGGTTGGCCAACTGGTTCCCATTGTAGGTCGTCTTGACAGGAATGAAGTGGGCTACCTTGGTCAGGTGGTCGACAATGACCCAAATGGAATCATGTCCCTTGCTTGACCTCAGCAAACTGGTGATGAAATCCATCCCGACTTTATCCCGCTTCCATTCAGGCACTTTGAGGGGCTGCAGTAGTCCAGCGGGTCGCTGATGCTCAGCCTTGACCCTCTGGCATATGTCACACTTGGCGACAAAGGTGCCTATCTCCCGTTTCATGCCATGCCACCAGAATCTTGTCTTGAGGTCTTGATACATCTTGGTTCTCCAGGATGGATGGAGTAGGGAGTGTCATGAGCTGCTTGCAAGATTAGGTTCCTGAGCTCCTCTTTGTTGGGTAGGCAGATGTGATTCCCGAACCATACAACTCATTATTCGTCCACCAAGACTCCTCGGGCCTTGCCTGCCTTGATCTTCCTCTTGATGCCTTCAATGCTCTTGTGTCCCTTCTGGGCTTCCTTGATATCATCCATCAAGGTAGGCTTTGCTTCGAGGTTGGCGAGGAATCCTGGTGCAACCAGTTCCAAGCCAAAGCTCTCAAGTTCTTCATACAAGGCGGGTAGCCTTTCCTTAATCATAGCATTCAAGGAACAAGCCCTTCTGCTTAAGGCGTCTGCTACCACGTTGGCCTTTCTAGGGTGGTATTGAACACTGAGGTCGTAATCCTTGATCAATTCCAACCATCTTCGCTGCCTCATGTTCAACTCCCTTTGAGTGAAGATATACTTCAAACTCTTGTGGTCTGTGAATATCTCACATCGCTTCCCCAGAAGGTAATGTCGCCATGTCTTCAAGGCATGAACCACTGCGGCTAACTCAAGATCATGAGTGGTGTAGTTCTCTTCATGAGGACGTAGTTGTCTGGATAGATATGCTACGACTCTACCTTCTTGCATCATAACTCCTCCAAGTTCGGTTCTTGATGCATCACAATATATCACAAACTCCTTGTGAATATCAGGCGTGGCCAAAACTGGGGCCGTGGTCAATCTCTTCTTGAGCTCCTGGAAGCTTTCCTCACACTTAGCAGTCCATTCAAACTTCTTCTCCTTCTTCAAAAGCTGGGTCATGGGTCGGGCAATGCTTGAGAACCCTTCCACGAACTTGCGATAATAACCCGTGAGTCCGAGGAAGCTCCTAACTTCCTTCACGGTGGTTGGGGTTTGCCAGTCAGTCACGGCTTCAATCTTGGCAGGATCCACTGACAATCCTTCTGCACTCAACACATGATCCAAGAATCCAACTTCATGCAGCCAAAATTCACACTTGCTAAACTTGGCATAAAGCTGGTGCTCTCGAAGCTTCTCTAGGACCAATCTCAAGTGTTCCCCATGTTCTTCTTCAGACTTGGAGAAGACGAGTATGTCATCAATGAAGATAACAACGAACTTGCCCAAGTACTCCATGAAGACTTTATTCATGAGGCACATGAAGTAGGTAGGGGCATTAGTTAACCCCAACGACATGACCGTGTATTCATGCAGGCCATACCGGGTTACAAATGTCGTCTTCGGAATATCTTAGGGTCTAATCTTCAGCTGGTAGTACCCAGACCTCAGGTCGATCTTGGAGAACACCTTGGCTCCATTCAACTGATCAAACATGTCTTCAATCTTGGGGAGTGGGTACTTGTTCTTTATCGTGACCTCATTGAGAGAACGGTAATCGACACAAAGTCTGATATTTCCATCCCTCTTTGACACAAATAGAACAGGCGATCCCCAAGGAGAGGCACTAGGGCGAGTAAATCCTTTTCTGAGCTGCTCTGCTAGTTGCTTCTTCAACTCAGCCAACTCTTCAGATCCCATCCTGTAGGCCTTCTTATAGATCGGCCTTGATCTGGGCATAATCTCAATGATGAACTCAATGTCACAGTCAGGAGGCATTCCGGGAACACATCCGGATATTCACATACCACTGGCACTTGATCCAACTCAACTCCCGGCAGACAGTTAGCCTGCGGGGCTTGAGTGGGGGCAGGGTTGGGAACATACTTGACTTCCACTCCTTGGCTATTGGTCACAATCCTCTTGGCACAGTCTAACAAGCCTTGGTGCTTGGTTAACCGGTCCATGCCTAGGATCACATCCAAGCCTTCTGACTTCAGGATGATAAGGTCGGCTAGGAAGTCTACCCTGTTGATGTTAATCTCAACTCCCTTACAACCTATCCCAGACTTCATAACTGATCCTGGGGTTTGTATCAACATACGGCTACCCAGGGGTGTAGGCTTCATGCCACTCTCTAGTGCAAAATTTTGGGTGACAAAAGAATGCGAAGCTCCACAATCAAACAATACTGTTGTTGGGGTTGAGTTGACGAGGAACAAACCCAGTATGACGTCCAGGTCTTCCTGGGCTTCCTCTGCGGTGACGTGATTCACATGACCCTTGCCATTGTTGGGCTGGTTGCGGGGAGCGGTGTTCCTTGGTGGTGCTCCACGGGCTTGACCTTGAGTTGGCGCATTGGGGCGCGGTGCATCTAGCTTCTTGTTGGGACACAACCTAGAGATGTGTCATGGCTGACCACATCCAAAGCAAGCGACTTGTCCAGGGTTGTTGTTGAAGTTTCTGCCACCGTTGTTGTTATTGGGGTTGTTGTTGTAAGCTAGCCTAGGATTGGCGTACTGCTGAGGCTGGTAGCTCGGACGAGGTGCAGGAGGTCTAGCCTATTGCGGCTGATTGGTTGGCTTGGCTGGGGTTGGCTGCCAGGGGCGAGGCTTCTGGTTGCTTGAGCTTCCCTTGTTGATCATCTTGCGCTTGCGAGTGTTGTCAATGGCATGACGCTTATCTTCTAGCATGAGGGCCTTGTTCACCAGATCGAAGAAGGTACGACAGTCGCAGATGATGAGTTGATACTGCAGGACCTATTGAAGTCCTTCCATGAAGCGTTCCTTCTTGGCAACCTCTATGCTGACGTCTTCAGGTGCATACCTTGACAGCAGGTTGAACCTCTATAGGTACTCCTTGATAGAGCCACTTCCTTGCTTCAGCACTCGGAATTCTCTCTTCTTGATGGCCTTGATCCCAGAAGGAATATGGGCAGTGCGGAATCCTTCCTTGAAGTCCTTCCAGGTGATCACACGCTCTCCTTGCATGACCTTGAATCCATCCCACCAAGCTCGGGCGTCGAGGCAGTGAGAGGCATAAAGCACCTTCTCACGATCCTCATTGTAGTTGACCAGTGCAAGGAGGTCCTCGATGGTGCGGATCCAGTCATCAACATCCAATTATTCAGCAGTCTCGGTGAAGGTTGGGGGCAAGTTCCTCATGAACTCAGACAGTGTGGAGCGGCCATTGCCGTTCCTGCCTTGTTATTGGTTGTTCACCAGGGCCTGAGCCATCTGCTGGATAGCAGCATTGTTGGCTTGGCGCTCCTCTCGGAGAACTAGGAGAAACTGAGCTATGGTCATGTTCTCCGACGGAGGTGGTGGCGGGGGAACATCGCCTTGTGGATGCTCCTGGTGTCCCCCAACGTGAGCAGCCCCACCAGCTCCCTATTGCTGGCTCGAGTTGCTGACTTCAGGGTTGTGAAGGAGCTGTTGCGGGTAGCAGTCACCATCCTGTTTGGAGCAGCCAAGTCAAACAACTGGGATTGACAAGAGGATAAGCAATAATGGAAAAGCGTGCCTAAGGGGGTCGATCAAGTGCAAGTGTGTTGAAACAAAGGTTGAAAGACCAACATATATTAAGATAGATGATGGAGTCACTTACATTTTTCCTAAGGCTTATGCCTCTTGACATTCACATTATAGATTGGTTCCATTTCTAAATTTAAAATAAATATCCCATCTACTATGGGTGCATAGCCATGGAACATTCCATTCAAATAAAATGAACAACCATTGTCCTTTATATTGAATTCATAACCTTGACTCATCTAGCATGAAGCAAAAATAATGTTCCGACTAAGTGCGGGAATGTAATAACAATTATTCAATTCCAAAATAAATCCAGAAGGAAGCTTGAGATGCATCGTGCTGACCTCCAACGCAGCAACTCTTGCTTTGTTGCCGACCCTGATGTCAATCTCCCCTTGTGCCACACGCCTAGTTCTTACTAGCCCCTGCATCGAGTTGCAAATATGAACAACTGATCCATTATCAAATACCCAAGAGCTAGTAGGTATTAACCAAGGTAAATGTCTATAACATATGTAACAAGTGTACCTTTGCCTGAAGAAGCATCTCCGGCCTTCTTGTTGTGCTCAGCAAGCCACTCGATACAGTTCCTCTTCTAGTGACCAGCTTCCTTGCAGAGAGAGCAAATGGTCTTTGAGTTCGGTCCGGACTTTGGCTTAGCGGTGGAGACAACCTTCTTCGTGCCATTTGCCTTACCCTTTTTCTTGGACAAACTCTTCTTGAACTTAGCCAAGTTCTGCACCATCAACACTTGATGCGTGCCTTTCTTAATATCTTGCTCTGCCACCTTGAGCATCCCATGCAATTCAGTGAGCTTCTTATCCATGTCGTGAATATGATAGTTCGAGACGAATATCCCATAGCTAGGTGGAAAAGAACCAAAAATTGCATCCGTGGACAACTCATCCCCAAGTGGCAAGCCTAACCGATCCAAAGCTTGCACGTACCCAATCATCTTGATCACATGCGGGCTCAATGGATCACCCTCTTTCAGCTTACAATCCATCAAGGATTGCCAGACGTTGAACCTCTCGGTCCTAGCCTGCACCTGAAACATGCTCTTCAAACTCTCGATCATATCAAAATCCTGGATGTTTTTGAAATGTTGTTGCAAATCGGGCTCCATACAAGCCAGCATGAGGCTACTGATCTCGTTTGATTCATCAACGAGTTTTTTGGTGGGCATATGTGGCATTAGCATTCTCGGCAGGTTCCTCTAGAAGTGGGTCCCCTAGAACATGTTCCTTTCTATCGTGCCTGAGAATAATTCTAAAATTTCTATACCGGGTGGTAAAGTTTGTTCCATTCAATTTATCCTTTTCCAGAATTGATTTCAATGCAAAGTTGGGTTGAGCAGGTGGTTCCATTGATCTACAACAAAAAATATGCAATCACTAAGCAATGTGTTTATGTAGAGTAATTCAAGCCTTAAACAGAACTACTCCCACTAAAGTCGGCTTCCCTCTGCAAACTCTCAGTGATTCAAGAACCGTCTAGCGCGAGCGACTAGTGAGCTTTAGCATCACTGCTAGCCAACTTGCCTATTCGGTAAGCAACATCTTGCTAATCGTATCTCTATATGACTCTTGTCGGTCAAGTAGGTATATTATACCCCGGCTCCAACCTTCTTTGCCACAAGGCCCAAAACTGTTTTGATAGCCTTGTCAACTTTACCTGATGCAGTGCATGTCCATGTCCGACACGTACCCTCCAGTTCAAGGAAACCTAGTAGCACTTCAATTTTATGAGCCCACTACGAGACGTACTTGACGTACGAAGGTGCAACATCCGGAATGGCAATATGCTTGATATTAATGAGGGATCTTTCTTCCATACTAACATGCATAGAAACAAGAAGCAATATCCATCACATATAAACATAAATATGTGAAATAGTATGGCTCCTTCATGGACGTCCTTCTAGGCTGGCTCAAACTCCGACGACCAGGGCATAACTCCATCTTGTCTGTCATGCCAGGACGCCAAAGCCCCGAACTTGATCTCTGTCCTCCAACTACTACAACTAGTAATGAATTTACAAAGAATCACAAGTCGACACGCACGTCTTTATACAATATAATGACAGCACTTTGGCTCCTGTCGGCTGACAATCATGACACGCAGGTCATATTAAATTACATAGATGCATCACATACACATGAGCCATACTATTCACATAAATCCTGCAAAACAAACTTATGCATAGAATTGCATTCTACCAGTTTGTGTGATCATGTACGAAATACAAAGCGCTACGCACATGATGGTCCCTCGAAGGGGCAGTGCCGGACATTTTCGGAAATCACAGATTGCATCTGCACTCCGATCACGTCGAATTTTCTGATCTGACCGATCTTATCGATCATCGCGAACCCGATTCGGATTTACATTTCACGGTTAACCCCGATGGCGGATACCGACGGATAGGGGTAGGTTGTGTCATGACCTCATCGATTCCGATTGATAGAAAATATAGCCTCAATCTATCCCGATGTGCATTTGATCTCATCAACCGTGCACATAGCCGATCTCACGAACAACAACGGATCTCATCGACCACCTCCACATATCAAATATGCGTCCGATCTGAATCCAAATCCTATAACAGAGGCTCTGATACCACTATTGGGTTCTACCGTAGGTCCATTGCACGCAAATCAAAATTTCCTACGCATAGAACAACCAAGAACATGCTACGGAGATGGATCATAGATCGTTACCACAAGACACACAGTGTCGTGCAGCAGAAGTAGAGTTGGGGCAGCACGTTCGTGTGGTCCGTCTCCTCCTCGTCCGATCTACCACGAATAGTCGATCTGATCTCCCTCGTGTAGCCGGTCGACGGATCCCACATATAGGTTCGCCAGAGTGGCACAAGTGCACCGCCTCTAAAGGTATCCGCACGTGCAGGAGAAACACCGTGCGGCGGACTGCTAGGTCCGATCACACAATCAGCGGCGGCAAGTGGAGGTGGCTAGTTGCAACACATGCAAATCCCTAATGTTGGCGCCGAAGTGATCAACCGGATGGGTGTGCTGCACCTCCACTATATATAGGCATCCGGCACGGGCTCAACTCTTGGGCCTCGCATGGATCCTAAAGCCCATGTGTTCCTTCCCTTAAGAGCACGACCCCTTAGGTTCTCGTTCACTTGGTCGCAAATCAGATCACATCCGGCTTCACCAGTCGGTAGCAGCCTCTACTAAGGCGTGCCGACTCCAAGTGTTTGATGAAGCTGGCTAGGCGAACATGTACTTCACATTTCTATTCCCTTTGCCACGTGATATATGTTGTCGTGCACAAGGCGACATGGTCATCCTTGTTGTAGCACGACCTCTTTCTCATTCCGGTGAATCCGACCAACATTTTAGATTATCTCATAATCCTCATCTCATGGCCATGCTTATCCAGGTCGGATCACCCGAGGAGGCCCAGAGTATATCTCTCCTGGTAGGAGGGGCAAATCCCATATTGCTCGATAATGTCTCACAACATGGGTCTGGACATGCCCTAAACCTACCTTTGTAACTACCCAGTCATGGAGTAGCGTTTGGTCGGCCCAAAGCAAGTCTGTCACTATCCCGAGTACATGCATGATGTCTACTACACAACCTTCTTGTAGACTCGTGTTGGACCTCCAAGCACAGAGTTTTGTAGGACATCGGCAATTTTCCATCAAGTGGATGACGTAAGGTTTATCAATCCGTGGGAGGTGTAGGATGAAGATGGTCTCTCTCAAACAACCTTGCAACCAAATAACAAAGAGTCTCTTGTGTCCCCAGCACACCAAATACAATGGTAAATTGTATAGGTGCACCAGTTCGGCAAAGAAATGGTGATACAAGTGCAATATGGATGGTAGATATAGGCTTTTGTAATCTGAAAATATAAAAACAGCAAGGTAACAAATAGTAAACAACAAGCAAAACATTGTATAAATGCTTGGAAACAAGGCCTAGGTCCATAGTTTCACTAGTGCTATTTCTCTCAACAATATTGGCATAGTTAAATCATATGTAAATGCCTCTCATGCGACAAAGAGTTCACTCCAAAGTCACAAATAGCGGAGAACTAACAAAGAAATTATTGTAGGGTATGAAACCACCTCAAAGTTATCTTTTCGGATCAATCTTATGAGCTATCCCTATAAGTGTCACAAACATCCCTAGAGTTCGTTCAAAAATAACACCTTAAGATACACATTAACCAAAACCCTAATGTCACCTAGATACTCTAGTGTCACCACAAGTACCCATGGGCTTGATTATATGATATGCATCACATAATTTCAGATTCATCATGTTCAGTCCAACACAAAGAACTTCAAAGAGTGCCCCAAAGTTTCTACTAGAAAGTCAAGACAAAAACGTGTGCCAACCCCTATGCATAGATCCCCAAGGTCACGGAACCCGCAAGTTGATCACCAAAACATACATCAAGTGGGTCAATAGAACATCCCATTGTCACCACGGATATCCCATTGCAAGACATACATCAAGTGTTCTCAAATCCTTAAAGACTCAATCCAATAAGAAAACTTCAAAGGGGAAACTCAATTCATCAAAACAAGATAGAGAGGGGATGCTCCATATGATTCATCTATATCAATAAAGCTCGCGGTACATCAAGATCGTGCCATCTCAAGAAAAAGAGAGAGAGAGAGATCAAACACATAGCTACTGGTACATACCCTTAGCCCCGAGGGTGAACTACTCCCTCCTCATCATGGAGAGCGTCGGGATGATGAAGATGGCCTCTGATGATGGTTTCCCCCTCTGGCAGGGTGCCGGAACGGGCTCCCGATTGTTTTTTCGTGGAATCTGGATGTTTGCAGCGGTGGAACTCCCGATCTAGGTTTCTTTTTGGTGGTTTCTATATTTATAGGAATTTTTTGCGTTGGAATCACGTCAAGTGGTGCCACAAGGCAGTGGCAAGCCTCCTAGACGCAGCTAGGGAGGTGGCCGCGCCTGGCAGGCTTGTGACCTCCTTGTGGATCTTCTGGCCCAACTCCAATGCTTTGGGAGTCTCTTTTGATCCAGAAAATATCATACTAAATTTTCAGCCCATTCCGAGAACTTTATTTCTGCACAAAAAATGACACCATGGTAGTTCTGCTGAAAACAGCGTCAGTCCGGGTTAGTTCTAATAAAATCATACCAAAATCATATATAATTATTGTAAATATGGCATGAATACTTCATAAATTATAGATACGTTGGAGACGTATCAGCATCCCCAAGCTTAATTCATGCTCGTCCTCGAGTAGGTAAATGATAAAAGAAACAATTTATGAAGTGTGAATGCTAGCAAGTGCACAAGTTTGATCAATGGTAATTCCAAACACTTTTTCTAGCATCATTATATCTCATAAACAGTATCTCATCTCATAAAACTTCTCATGATAACATAACAAGCTATCCACATGTTAAAGTATAGACTAACAAACTATGCTTTCAGTCACCAAACAATTGCAATTCATCTTATTTTCAGGAAGGGTCTACGTAAGAGCTTTGATTTACAAAATTCCACATACTTAACTATCATATAGTCTTCCATGCTTGCTAACACTCAAAGCATATTTTTAGAACAAATAGCATTCATCGAACACAGAGAAAGATAGGGGCTTAATGTTTCTCCTCCCAAATTATTTATCATATAGATAATTGTCAACGATAATAATTCATGATCAAATATATTAGAATGGCCATATATGCTTGGATCTTTCCCCAACACATGATGCTTGCCAAGAGAAAAAGCCAAACTATAGAAAGTGGTGAAGATCACCATGACTCTTGCATAAAGGTAAGTACTAGAAAGTAAAAGATAGGCCCTTCACAGAGGGAAGCATTGATTTCGAGAGGTGCTAGAGCTCGAGCTTTTAAAACAGAGATGAATAATAATTTTGGGCGGTATGCTTTCATTATCACCATAACAAGCGAGACATCTCGGTATCTTCCATGCTAGATACATTATAGGCGGTTTCCAAACAGAATGGTAAAGTTTTTACTCCCCCTCCACCAATCAATCACACTTCACAGCGAGCCGAATCCACGGGTACCGTCCATACCAACGACATTCCTGGGGGAGTTTTGTTTAATTATTTGCATTTTTTCTTTGGTTTCGGGACTGGGAATCCCTATTACCAGCCACTTTCTCGTGAATGATAGTGAATCAACACATATCGTGAGAATAACCCACCTATCATGGAAGATACTGGCAGCCCCTAGTCATTATATGAGTGATTCGGGCATACAAAACATAATATTATTTGAAGGTTTAGAGTTTGGCACATGCAAACTTACTTGGAACGGGAGGTAAATACCCCATATAGGTATGTATGTTGGACTCATATGGAACAACTTTGGGTTTAAGGGTGTTTGGATGCACAAGTAGTATTTCTACTTGGTGCGGAAGTTTTTGGCTAGTATGAGGTGGAAGCAAGCACCGCATGTTGCAGGATCTATAACAATATAACTTCTATACAAATATACCCAAGCATAACTCATTACATTGTCTTCCTTGTCCAACTTCAACCAATTTGCTCAAGTTTGTTAATGGGTATTCACAATCATAGAAGATGTCCAAGATAGTATATTTATATGTGAAATCTCTCTTCCTTCAATATTCTTTCATGAATGGCTCAAGTGACCAATGCGGTGTTTGCTAATTTTCAATAAATTTTACCACCTATACTTCTTATATGTGAACTCATTACTCCCCATGTGATAAGCATATAAAACATATATAATTTCAGGTTTTTGATATTCAATTCATTCAACCATTTACTCATAGGATATAATTGAAGCACAAGAGTAAATGACAAAACTACTCCAAAACATATAAGTGAAGATCAATGAGTAGTCAAACAATTAAGTAGCTATGTGGGGACTTTCACTCTCTCTCAAAAAAAAATAATTTATATATGAGTATTTTATTTAAACATCAAGCAAAATAAAAATAGCACTCCAAGAATAGCATGCATCATTCGAACAAATTAAAATTTAGGATCAACATAGGCTAACCGATAATTATTGAAGAAAAGAGGTGGGATGTGTAGCATCCCCAAGCTTAGATTCTTGAGACTTCTTGAAATATTTGCTTGGGGATGCCCAATTACTTGGGGTTCCTTGGGCATCCCCAATCTTGAGCTTTTGCATCTCGTTCAATCCTCTCATATCATGGTTTCACCTATTCTCAAAAACTTCATCCACACAAAACTCAAAAAGAACTCGTGAGATAGGTTAGTACACATAACAATAAATCAACTCTTTATGTACTGACAAGAAAAGTTGCACAATAATTTTCAAACATTATGTAATGTATACTATCATTTCCACAATTTATAATATAGGCTATGGAAACTATGGGATAAGTAGATAACAAGAGTATGACAGCAATCTGTCCAAACAGAATAGTCTGTAGAAATTTATGAAAACAGTGTACTTCTGTAACTCAAAAAATTATGAAAATTTATTATATGATAAATAATTTATATGAAAACACTGTGTAAAAATTTCAGAAACATTCCACGTTCCAGTAAAATATGAAAATTCAAACACTACAGCAGAAGTTTCTGTTTTTACCCAGCACATATCAAAACATGCAATGCAAGCATCCTAAGGCAATTCTTGGAACTTTTTATTGAAAAATAAGATTATAAATAAAACCTCACATATAAAATAAAATAAAATGATGCTCCCAGAAAAACTCATATTATGTTACGAATAAAAATATAGCTCCAAGTAAGATATACCGACAGTGTTGAAGACGAAAGAGGGGATGCCTTCCGGGGCATCCCCAAGCTTAGACGCTTGAGTCTTCCTTGAATATTAACTTGGGGGTGCCTTGGTCATACCCAATCTTAGATTATTTTCACTTCTTATTCTGCTCATATCGGTGTCTCACCCAAAACTTGAAAACTTCAATCACACAAAACTTAAAGGAACTTCGTGAGAAGGGTTAGTGTAGTAAAGATAAATCATTCACTTAGGTACTGTCAAGATAAGATTAATAAGTATTACCACATGATGCCTACTTTATTAAATCATTCCTACAATTTATATTACTCAATATAAGCGATAGGAACACTTGAAACAAGCAAAGTATGCATGCAAAACAGAATCTGTCAAAAACAGAAAAGTCTGTAAAGATCTTCATGATCATCGTACTTCCCTGGCTCTAAAACTTCTGAAAAATTAGGAAAACTCAAGGAATTTGCATGTAAATTTTTTGAAAAAAATTTAGAATTTTTTGATGCTCCAGTAAAATTAGATAATTCATATACTGGGCGCAAAACTTTCTGTTTTTGCATAGAATCAAACATGCAAGCATCCACACTATCCCAAAGGCTTCACTTGGCACTTTATTAAAATAAAAGACACACAACATGATTACTACAGTAGATTAATCATGTGAACACACAAAAATAGAAAGTAAAAGTGTTGGGTTGTCTCCCAACAAGCGCTTTTCTTTAATGCATTTTAGC
Source organism: Hordeum marinum (assembly GCA_022496015.1). Lineage (NCBI taxonomy): Eukaryota > Viridiplantae > Streptophyta > Magnoliopsida > Poales > Poaceae > Hordeum > Hordeum marinum. The sequence continues at coordinate 334,623,412 of CM039672.1, forward strand.
TAGGCATGATGATTTCAATGATTCTCGTATAGGAATAATAATTGAAACATGCAAAAGAGCATCATCAATCTCATGAAAAGCACATTTAATTCTAACCCACTTCCTATGCATAGGGATTTTGTGGTCAAACAATTTATGGTAGCAAGAATCAACTAGCATAGGAAGGCAAAACAAGCATAACTTCAAAACTTTGAACACATAGAGAGGAAACTTGATATTATTGCAATTCCTACAAGCATATGTTCCTCCCTCATAATAATTTTCAGTAGCATCATGAACGAATTCCACAATATAACTAGCACATAAAGCATTCTTTTCATGATATACAAGCATAGAAAATTTATCACTCTCCACATAAGCAAACTTCTTCTCATTCATAGTAGTGGGAGCAAACTCTACAAAATAACTAGCATGTGACACTTGATTACATAACCACATTGAATATTAAAATCATGATGACAAGTTTCATGGTTTTCAATTCATCCTAACAAAATTGCAATCATGCTCATCACTCAAAGATTTAGTGCCAAACATTTTAATAACTTCTTCTTCTAACACTTGAGCACAATTTTCCTTTCCATCATTTTCACGAAAGACATTAAAAAGATGAAGCTTATGAGGCAACCTCAATTCCATTTTTTGTAGTTTTCTTTTATAAAACCAAACTAGTGAAAAACAAGAAACTAAAAGATTTGATTGCAATATCTAAAGATATACCTTCAAGCACTCACCTCCCCGGCAACGGCACCAGAAAAGAGCTTGAGTCTATTACACAACCTTCTTCTTGTAGACTCGTGTTGGGCCTCCAAGCGCAAAGTTTTGTAGGACAACGGCAATTTTCCCTCAAGTGGATGACCTAAGGTTTATCGATCCGTGGGAGGTGTAGGATGAAGATGGTCTCTCTCAAATAACCCTGCAACCAAATAACAAAGAGTCTCTTGTGTCCCCAACACACCCAATACAATGGTAAATTGTATAGGTGCACTAGTTCGGCAAAGAAATGGAGATACAAGTGCTATATGGATCATAGATATAGGTTTTTGTAATCTAAAAATATAAAAACTGCAAGGTAACAAATAGTAAACAGCGAGCAAAAAGTTGTATAAATGCTTGGAAACAAGGCCTGGCTCCATACTTTCACTAGTGCAATTTCTCTCAACAATATTGGCATGGTTGAATCATATGTAAATACCTCTCATGTGATAAAGAGTTCACTCCAAAGTCACAGATAGCGGAGAACTAACAAAGAAATTATTGTAGGGTACGAAACCACCTCAAAGTTATCTTTTCCGATCAATCTTATGAGATATCCCTATAAGTGTCACAAAACAGCCCAAGAGTTTGTACTAAAATGTAACACATTAAGATACACATCAACCAAAACCCTAATGTCACCTAGATACTCCAATGTCATCACAAGTACCCATGGGCTTGATTATATGCTATGCATCACATAATTTCATATTCATCATGTTCAATCCAACACAAAGAACTTCAAAGAGTGCCCCAAAGTTTCTACTGGAAAGTCAAGACAAAAATGTGTGCCAACCCCTATGCATAGATTCCCAAGGTCACGGAACCCGCAAGTTGATCACCAAAACATATATCAAGTGGATCAATAGAACATCCCATTGTCACCACGGATATCCCATCGCAAGACATACATCAAGTGTTCTCAAATCCTTAAAGACTCAATCCAATAAGAAAACTTCAAAGGGGGAACTCAATTCATCACAACAAGATAGAGAGGGGAAACTCCATATGATTCATCTATATCAATAAAGCTCGCGGTACATGAAGATCATGCCATCTCAAGAACACGAGACAGAGAGAGATATCAAACACATAGCTACTGATACATACCCTCATCCCCGAGGATGAACTACTCCCTCCTCGTCATGGAGAGCATTGGGATGATGAAGATGGCCTCCGGTGATGGTTTCCCCCTCCGGAAGGGTGCCGGAACGGGCTCCCAATTTGTTTTTCGTGGCTCTAGAGGCTTGTGGCGGCTGAACTCCCGATCTAGGTTTCTTTTCGCTGGTTTCTATATTTATAGTAATTTTTGGCGTTGGAATCACGTCAAGGGGTACCACGAGGCGGTGAAAAGTCTGCTAGGCGCGGCCAGGGGGGTGGCCGCACCTGGTAGGCTTGTAACCTCCTCGTGGCTCTTCTGGCCAAACTCCAATGCTTCGAGGGTCTCTTTTGGTCCATAAAAAATCATACTAAATTTTTAGCCCATTCCGAGAACTTTTATTTCTACACAAAAAATGACACCATGGTAGTTCTGCTGAAAATAGCGCCAGTTCAGGTTAGTTCTAATAAAATCCTACCAAAATCATATAGAATTATTGTAAACATGGCATGAATACTTCATAAATTATAGATATGTTGGATACGTATGAATGAGACATCTCAGGTCTTAGGGAATAGAACATATGTTGTACTAGAGACTCATAGATGACTTGTCGCTTCGTCTCATAGTTGGGTCTGTCCAACTCAGACCTTATCTCGACTCGGATCCGACTATGTCAAATCCGACCAGACCTTTCTGAGTCCATATTATCCGGCTAGCATCCAATGCTACATGGTCAGTGATACCGAACCATCCACCATGTCATATGCTAGTCTAACTGGCTGCTCGTCCACACAACCCTTTCAACTAGGGACCATTTAGGACAGTCATCATACAATGCATAGTATCACAAACAAGTCACATACTTGTTAATACACATCAATGATAATGTCCAAGGACTATCTTTATTCATAAACACATAGGAAATATCATCATACATGATTGCCTCTAGGGCATATCTCCAACAGTCTCCCACTTGCACTAGAGTCAATCAAATAGACATCGAATGCCCATAGCTCTAACGTGCCCCTCATGCTTGGGTTGTGGAAGCGGCTTAGTCAACGGATCTGCAACATTTTCATCGTATGAATCTTACATAAATTGGTATCACCTTTCTCTACGAGTGACGAGGATATGTACCTAGGGTAGGGTCCTAGGCAAGGCCTGCATACCCTACCTAAGGACACTACATGGGAGGACTTGAAGATCAAGCATGAAGTTCCGAGTGGATTCCTGGAGACGTTCAAAGCCACTCGATAGATATCCAGTCGGAGACTCCTTCTTTCACTCGGCGGTCGCGTACCACTCGGAAGACCTCACTTTCACTCGACGCCAGAAGACTAGGAGCCATCATCAAGAGCCCAACGGGCAGACGTTCGTTCAATTGTCATTAGTAGCTTTTATTGCGTACGTTACCAGTAACGGCAGACTTTAACCCCATGATCGGACCCTTAGATGCTGGGTAATTATGAGGGGCAGCAAACTCTATATAATCCGCCCCTCCCCTCCTGTACAGGGGTTCGCAACCATTGTAATCTCTATATTTCACACGACATAAGCTCCCGAGCACTGAGACGTAGGGTTGTTACCTCCATGAGAGGGGCCTGAACTCATACATCCGTGTGTACATCCTCGCCGTAGCTAGGACTCTGCCCTCTCCTTTCGTACCCCTACCATCTACTATCAGGCTCGTTCCCACGACAGTTGGCGCCCACCATGGGGTAGGCATCTAAGCGACTTCCGGCGAGGTTGCATTTTTCATCCTTCGACATGTCTTTCGGCGGTGTTTTTGTCCTGGGCCGCGAGATCCATTTTGGAGCGCTCACCTTCATCGCCGACAATTCGGCATGGCTCCAGGAAGCGCCTCTCGATGTCGAGGCGCTCGCGGTCCGCGGGGCTGCGCACTTCCACGTGAGTTCCTGTGGCATTTTTCTGCGTCAACCTTCGACTCCTTATTCATCGGCTCTCATCGCTGTTCACGGTCACAAGCGGTCCGGACGCTCACAACTTCAGCGCTGGGTCGAACACGCAGTGGCGCGTCAAACTTCTCCGTAGATTGCAGCACTTGAGCCCGCCGAGTCCCTTCACGGCGTGTTAGAGTCGGATTCCGATCCGTCCGACGTGCCTTCCGAGTGTGAAAGCTGCGATCCTGCAGCGGAGGTCTTGATGGCGGGCTCCCATCAGAGTTCACCACCTGGCTTTGGCCATGGCAGGCGCGAGGCTGGAGGTCCGTCGAAAGAGCAGCCGCGTCACGAGGGGGAGGTTCTTCATACTCCCATCATTGGCGTGACTGCCAAGGCCCAAGCTTTGGAGGTCACACACATTCGTCTAGAAGAACTCTAGGAAGAGCTTGACGAGCGCGCTCGCCAGTGCTCGCCACGCCCCAGTCGACGTCAGCGATAGCTGTTTCCGACTTGATCTCATGACGACGTTGAGGTATATCGAACTCCCGTGTTAAATGTAGCTGGTGCTGCTAGGGTAGCAGATTCCATTCAGCTGACCCGGTCAGAGGCTGGAAGAGGGTTGATGCAGATCAGAGCACTGTTAGATGCAGCGCAGCGTCAGAATTCAGTAGTTTCTCAGTCCCGCAACAGGATACACAACAATTCACCCAGGGCAGAGACCGTTTAGTCAGCACACAGCCCTGGATCACCCCTGTGCCGTCGGGGCAGCGGTTTACATGAAGGGCAAGGCAGAGATCAGTTTCACCGCAAAGACCACCATCGAGTGCCCACTCCTAAGTCGAGTGGTCCGCACGCACCCCGGTGCCAGGACGACAGGCGCTCCTTCGGTGATGAGCGGAATGCGGACTTTGACGCCCGCGCCCTCCTTGTTCAGAAGCAGATAGATAGGAGCAGAGCCCACAGGGAAGGATACGACAAAGATTTTCCGAGTGGTAGCTCGGCAATGGTTTCTGGTCCTCAATGTTTCAGTAGAGCCATACGTTTTGTGGAGATTCCCCCCAACTTCAGGTTTGCGATGGGAATTAGGAAGTTTTCCGGCGAATCAAAGCCGGAGACTTGGTTAGATGATTACCGAGTGGCTGTGCAAATTGGTGGCGGAAATGACAATATGGCAATGAAGCACCTGTCCCTGATGTTGGATGGCTCAGCTCGCACTTGGTTGAATCGCCTGGTTCCTTCCAGTATACATTGCTGGGAGGATCTTGCCCGAGTGTTTGTCTGAACCTATGAGGGCACTTGCAAGCATCCTACGGGTCTGGTCGACTTACAACACTGTGTCCAGAAGCCCAATGAAACTTTAAGGGATTATATTCAGAGATGGTCCACTCTACATCATACAGTGGAGAATATGTCGCATCAGGCTGTTTGTGCATTCAAGGCTGGTGTGAGATACAGAGAACTTTATCCGAAGTTTGGGCGAACGGGTGATATTTCACTCGGCAAGATGATGGAAATTGCCACTCGGTATGCCAATGGCGAGGAACAAGACCGTCTCCATAGCGGCAAAGGAAAGGCAGTCATCAATGAGGCTGGCGGCAGCAACAATCGGAAACAGAAGCAAAAGGCTGAAGATCCGGTTCAGGTAGAAGCGGCAGCACTGGCGACTCAGTCGAAGAACAAGGGCAAAGATAAGGCACAGTGTGCCCCCAAGAAAGGGAAAAATCAGTCAGGAACTGATATTATGGATCAGCCGTTTGTAATACACACGAGGAAAGATGCGGAAGGCAATCTGATTTTACCCAAGGACACCATTCGATAGTGTCGAACCCTTATTCAGCAATTCAAGGGAGACCAGTCGAGTGATAAATCTCCTAAGAAGGGAGATAAAGATGAGGAAAAAGAAACATTCCCAGATGTCAATGCTACACTGGTGATCTTTGCTGATGTCGAGAGCAAGAGCCGTCTGAAAGTCATCAACAGAGAAATCAACATGGTTGTACCAGACATCTTTTTGTTCAAATAACAATTAAGGTGAAGCAGGGTCAAGAACAACGAATCTCTTTATGATAAACAGATCCATTTTGCAAGTTCACCACTCCCGATCGACAGGCTCTGGTAGTTGATCCGGGGGGACTCGACTTAGAAAGGTCCTCATGGACGGCAGCAGCGGCCTGAACATTCTCTATGCAGATACCCTGAAAGGGATGGGCATTCCGATGTCCCGTCTAAGTGAGAGCAGCATGTAGTTTCATGGGGTCATCCCAGGAAAGAAGGCCAAGTCACTCGGCCAGATAGCATTGGACGTGGCATTCGGGAATGACAAAAACTTCCGAAAAGAAAAGTTGACATTTGAAGTCGTGGATTTCAAGAGTGCTTACCACGCCATTCTGGGTCGACCCGCGTATGCACGTTTCATGGCCCGACCATGTTATGTGTATCTCAAGTTGAAAATGCCAGGCCCTAAGGGCGTGATCACAGTCACTGGCAATCAACAGCGGGCCGAAGAGTGCCTCCAGCAAGGCTCCAAGATCGCCGATCACCAGATGGCCATGGTTGAGTTGGAGGAGTACAAGAAAACCGCCGACCCTGCCGACTTGCACCGTGCAAAGAAGATGGCTTCCGAGTCGGCATTTCAGTCGACAGGGGAGGTGAAGAAGGTACACATCCATCCGACGGATCCTACTGCTGCCCCGACAAATATCTCATCAACACTCGACAGCAAATAGGAAGCCGAGCTCATCCAGTTCCTCCGTGAGAACTGGGATATCTTTGCATGGAAGCCTTCTAACATGCCGGGGATTCCCAAGGAGCTGGTTGAGCACCGTCTGCGAGTGGATCTGAAAGCCAAACCCGTCAGGGAGCATTTGTGTCTTCAGCGGCGGAGAAGCGCAAGGCAATCGGAGAAGAAGTGGCCCGTCTCTTGCAAGCCAAGTTCATTCGGGAGATTTACCACTCTGAGTGGCTCTCAAATGTTGTGATGGTGCCAAAGAAAGAGAAGTCGTTGCGCATGTGCATTGACTTCAAACATCTCAACAAGGTGTGCCCAAAATATCATTTTTCGCTCCCCCACATAGATCAAATTGTTGACTCGACAGCGGGGTGTGAGCGTTTATCATTTTTGGATGCTTATTCTGGGTATCATCAGATCCGTCTGTATGGCCCGGACGAAATAAAGACATCCTTCATCACCCCATTCGGGTGTTTTTGTTACATCACCATGCATTTTGGTCTCAAGAATGCCGGCGTTACTTTTATGCGCATGATTCAAACAATGTTTACTCGACCAGATCCCTCGGAATGTCGAGGCGTACATGGACGATATAGTGGTCAAGTCCCGCAAAGGTTCCGATCTACTGGCTGACTTGGCCGAGACATTCGCCAATTTGAGGTGATTCAACATAAAGCTGAATACGACCAAGTGTACTTTCGGCATCCCTGGCGGCAAGTTACTCGGTTTTCTCGTTTCCGAGCGAGGAATTGATGTCAACCCCAAGAAAATCAGCGCCATTACCCGTATGAAGACTCCCATGCGAGTGCACGATGTTCAGAAGCTCACAGGTTGCTTGGCAGCATTGAGTCGATTCATTTCTCGTCTTGGTGAGAAGGCCCTGCCCTTGTATCAATTGATGAAGAAGTACGACACGTTCGAATGGACTCCCGAAGCCTAAGTAGCGTTTGTTGAGCTCAAAGCCCTGCTCTCCACCCAACTGGTGCTTGCCACTCCACCCAGCTATCCATCGCGGCCACAAATTAGGTCGTCAGTACAGTACTGACTGTCGAGCGAGAAGAGGAGGGTAAAGCTTATAAAGTCCAGCGGCTAGTTTATTATGTCTCGAAAGTTTTGTCCCCCTCAAAGCAAAGATATCCACACTATCAGAAGGTGGTTTATGGTATTTACCTATCAGCGAAGAAGGTGGCGCATTATTTCCAAGACCACTCGACTTCAATCGTTAGTGATGCTCCCTTGTCCGAAATTTTCAATAATCGAGACGCATCAGGTCGAGTGGCTAAATGGGCAATAGAGCTTGGACACTTTGACATCAGATTCGATGCCAAAAAAGCAATCAAGTCCCAAGCATTGGCGGATTTCATGGCCAAGTGGATCGAACAGCAATAGCCTATCCAAGTTCACTTGACACATTGGACAATGTTCTTTGACGGCTCCAAAATGGTGAATGGGTCTGGTGCTGGGGTTGTCCTGATATCTCCTAGGGGCGACAAGCTCAGCTATGTCTTGCAAATTCACTTTGATTCCTCCAACAATGAGGCAGAGTACGAAGCACTGTTGTATGGGTTGCGCATGGCTATCTCACTCGGCGTCAAGCACCTGATGGTTTATGGCGACTCAGATCTAGTGGTGAATCAAGTGATGAAAGAGTGGGATGTTCGAAACCCCGCTATGACTGGATACTGCAATGCAATACGAAAGTTGGAGAAGAAGTTTGAAGGCCTGGAACTTCATCATGTTCCCCAACTAAAAAATCAAGCGGCCGATGAACTATCCAAGATTGGTTCCACTCGACGGCCTGTCCCCAACGATGTGTTCTTGGAGCACCTACACACTCCTTTGGTTCAAGAAGATCCTTTCACCGAAGAGCCCCCACAGGCTTTGAGTTCCACTGACTCGACAGAAGTCGATGTCCCCGTAGTGATTGACCTGGTCATGGAGATTCTGGTTATCATTCCCGATTGGACCGTGCCTTACATTGCCTATATCCTCAGACAAGAGCTCCCTGAAGATGAAACAGAGGCTCGACAAATTGTGCGCAGGTCCAAGGCTTTCACTGTGATGGGAGATCAGCTGTTCAGAGAGAGTGCGATTGGTGTCACCTAGTGCTGCATTTCCCCCGAGGAAGGTCGAATGATTCTAGACGAGATTCACTCGGGAACTTGCGGCCACCATGTGTCTTCAAGGACGATTGTTGCTAAAGCATACCGAGCTGGTTTTTATTGGCCACGAGCTAATGAGATGGCTAAAGACATCATTGATCATTGCGATGGTTGCCAGTTCTATGTGAACCTGTCACACAAGCCGGTGTCTGCTCTGAAGACAATTCCTCTTGCTTGGTCGTTTGCAGTTTGGGGACTCGACATGGTTGGCCCTTTCTGACCCGGAAAAGGAGGATTCACTCACTTGTTGGTAGCAGTCAACAAATTCACCAAGTGGATAGAAGCCAAGCCAATCAAGAAGCTGAACTCCCATACGGTGGTCACGTTCATGAGAGAGATAATTTGTCGATACGGCATCTCGCACAGCATCATCACGAACAACGACACTAATTTTGACTCGGAAGAATTCAGGAACTTCTGTAACTCCCAAGGCACCCGAGTGGATTATGCATCTGTTGCGCATCCTCAAACCAATGGGCAAGTCGAGCGGGCTAATGGTCTCATCCTGCAAGGTCTGAAGCCTCGTCTCATGCGTAATTTGGATCATGCCGCCGGAGCCTGGGTAACTGAGTTGTCCTTTGTTTTGTGGGGTCTGAGGACAACGCCTAATCGGTCGACTGGACGAACTACTTTGTTCCTTGTCTATGGTGCTGAAGCCATATTTCCAAGTGACTTGGCCCACAATTCTCCTCGAGTGGAGTTGTATACTGAGGCTGAAGCTGAACAGGCTAGACAGGACGGTGTATATCTTCTAGAGGAGGAACAAGAGATGGCTCTGATCCGGACTACTACCTATAAGCAGGACCTCCGGCGCTTCCATGAGAAGAATGTCAAGAGTCGGTCGTTTCATGAGGGAGATCTGGTGCTTCGAGTGAATCAACACCGACCACACAAGCTTGCTCCTGCTTGGGAAGGTCCTTTCATCGTCACTAAGGTGCTAAACAATGGAGCCAATCACCTGTACAATCTCATGAAGCGGATAGATGAGCCACGAGCCTGGAATGCAGATCTGCTCCGGTGTTTTTATACTTGAGACAAGGATCTTCTGATGTAATAAGAATACTTCATCAATGCAATTCACATTTTTGCAATATATATCGTCGGTTCCAATCGTACAGTCACATTCTTGGGGATACTCCGACTGATGAGAAATCCTCACACTCGGGGGCTTAGCTGTGAACATGTTTCGCCTAAGTTAAAAACCCTGTCGGGTGGATAGCAGTCCATTCACTCGACGGCCTATTTGTGAATCTGTCTTCGCTTAGGTTCAGAAATACTCCGAGTGATGAGCAATCCTCACACTCGGGGGCTTAGCTGTGAACATGTTTCGCCTAAGTTAAAAACCCTGTCGGGTGGATAGCAGTCCATTCACTCGATGGCCTATTTGCGAATCCATCTTTGCTTAGGTTCAAGAATACTCCGAGTGATGAGCAATCCTCACTCTCAGGAGCTTAGCTACGAAACACGTTTCGCCAACGTTAAAAACCTCCTCGGGTGGATAGTAATCCATTCACTCGACAACTTAGCTATGAATCGACATTCGCCTAAGTTCGAAAATACTCTGAGTGATGAGCAATCCTCACACTCGGGGGCTTAGCTGCGAAACACGTTTTGCCTAAGTTAAAAACCTCGTCGGGTGGATAGTAATCCATTCACTCGACAACTTAGCTGCGAATCGACATTCACCTAAGTTCGAAAATACTCTGAGTGATGAGCAATCCTCACACTCGGGGGCTTAGTTGCGAAACACGTTTCGCCTAAGTTAAAAACCTTGTCGGGTGGATAGTAATCCATTCACTCGACAACTTAGCTGTGAATCGACATTCGCCTAAGTTCGAAAATACTCCGAGTGATGAGCAATCCTCACACTCGGGGGCTTAGATGCGAAACACGTTTCGCCTAAGTTAAAAACCTCGTCGGGTGGATAGTAATCCATTCACTCGACAACTTAGCTACGAATCAACATTCGCCTAAGTTCGAAAATACTCCGAGTGATGAGCAATCCTCACACTCGAGAGCTTAGCTGCGAAACACATTTTGCCTAAGTTAAAAACCTCATCGGGTGGATAGTAATCCATTCACTCGACAACTTAGCTGCGAATCGACATTCACCTAAGTTCGAAAATACTCTGAGTGATGAGCAATCCTCACACTCGGGGGCTTAGCTACGAAACACGTTTCGCCTAAGTTAGAAACAAACTAAGTTGAACAAACGATTGAGAGCCAAATACGAATAAAATCCAAAGGGTAAACCGCGGATAAACGTTTCGTACGAAAGCAAGTGTGCTCAGGCCTAGGGCCTGAATGAAGTTTTAAGGGATACAATTCCACTTGGCATACCGAGGCAAATATAAGTGTTTCTTCCAAATACCAAGTTATTTAAACGGGTGACGGGCTGGCAGGCTCGACAAAAGTGTCCAAGTCGATGTCGTCGGCGATTCTGGTGGCTGCCTCAATGAAGGTTTCCATGAAGTCCTCAAACTGGAGTTTCTTCGTGTTTACCACCTGGAGCTCCTTCAGCTTCTCCTCCATCACGTCCTTGCAATGGACCCTGGCAAGTGATAATGCCATGTCAGCCCCACAGCGAGCAGCAGATTTCTTCCAGGCTTGCACTCGGCTGGGAAGTTCACTCAGGCGAACCATTATAGAGTTGAGGTCGAGCTGAAGAGTGTCCTCAGGCCATAGCTCCTTGTTGATTCTCTCCATTGCAAATTTTAGTCGGGCAATATATGCCTGGACGCCTTGGAGCCGGAAGTTGAGTCTCAGCATGTTCATGGCCACTGCATCGACAACTGGTGACTTGGTGGGATCCAGATTGGGCTCAACCTCTTTTGTATCCTTCTCAAAGTCTTGGCAGAATTCTGTTGAAGAATGGAGAATGGGAGGAGAATCGGTGAACTACGACCCTCAAAAAATTTACAAACTTCAGTCGGCAAGAAACACTCACCATCGAGCAGAATATACATCTTCCTCGAGAATTTGCCCAAATGGTTCTCCAGGCCATTGCTCCTTTTGACGAGGTCCGCACGCTCCTGCTTCAGCTTGGTGTTCTCCTCCTCCAGCTTCTTAGCGGCCGCCAGCTTCCGATCTGCAGCTTCAGTCTTGTCCCTGGCCACTCGTTGGGCGTCAGCAAGTGCCTTGTCCTTCTCCTCCAGCGCCTTCTTCATGGAATCTAAAGAAACAAGATTGTTGAGTCGCGCTTGGAGTCGACGGTTTTCATTGCGTACGTCTGTTTGAGTGAGAGCACTCGGTTCAAAACATGAAGAATGAAGAGGGGAATGCGGAGAGTCAGCAGTAATTACCTCCCAAAGACTTCATCTCGGCATGCGCTTGCTCCAGAGCGTTGTTGGAGACCGCCAGATCCACTCGCAGCCGGTTCCTTTCATCCTCCACATCCTTGTACTGCGTCCCAAGTTTGCAAGCCCTCTGGAACCAACAAAAGACAGGAATTCAATCGGCAAGTGGTGCCTGGGACAGTCGACTGAGTTATGAACACCGGCAAATGACTATCTTACAACCTTGGAACAACCTAAGAAGAATTCAAGCAAAAAGTCCAGTCGACATGTCGAGTGGCCCTGGTGCTCCGCGCTCCGTAAACAAATTCAAGGATGTCTCTATTAAGACCCCTGCCAGTGCAAGCACTCGACAGCGGTCTCGGGGACTACACCCAGTGGGTGCACTAAGAGTGCCCCCACTGAGACGGTTAACTCTCGATCCGTCGAGTAACTCGTCAGAAAAACACTCGGCATGTCGAGTGACTCTAGTACCACGCGTACGACAAGTTTTCAAGCCTATTGCTTATCGTCTGTGATTAACAGTAGCCTCGGGGACTACACCCAGTGGGTGCACTTAGCATGCCCCCACTAGTTATTAAAACATTCGACAAGGCCAGCCCTGTCAGAACACTCGACCAGTCGAGTGACGCGCCTCCCTGCTCTGTGAAGTTCAATCTATCCTTATGCAGCGTCATATCATGGTTTGTCAATAATATCCATGAAACCTACAAGGTAGCTACGGAGTGGTGGGATCCAAGGTGAAATGTATCCTATATACAATAAACTCTAAGACCCCTGCCGGTGCAAGCACTCGACAGCGGTCTCGGGGACTACACCCAGTGGGTGCACTTAGCATGCCCCCACTGGATCTGTCGATTCTCGATCAGTCGAGCGGCAGAAACATCCATCATTGGAATATCCATCACTCTGAGAAGTGCAGTCTATCCTTATGCAGCGTCATATCATGGTTTGTAAATAACATCCATGAAACCTACAGAGTAACTGCGGAGTGGTGGGTATGACAAACTCTACGACCCCTGTCGATGCAAGCACTCGACAGCGGTCTCAGGGACTACACCCATTGGGTGCACTAAGAGTGCCCCCACTGAGACAGTTAACTCTCGATCCGTCGAGTAACTCGACAAAAAAAACACTCAACATGTTGACTGACTCTAGTACCACGCGTACTATTGACCCCAATCCTGCTCGACTACGATCTGATCTGTTCGAGGGGAGAAGCACCCAGTGGGTGTACAGCAGCCAAGAAAAGATAGGAATTCAATCGGAAACGTACTTACAAGCGAACTTACTCGGACATTGGTGCGGAGGGCTGCACTAATGTCGTAAGCCAGCTTGCTGGCCTCATACGCCTCCTTGGTTCTCAGCATGATCTGCTCCGCCTGGATCATGGCCTCCTTCGCAGCTCCGGTCTGATCTTCCGGAATGCAATGCAGAGAGAAGGCCATCACAGGCGTGATCGGCATGGTTGCTGGGGCAGCTGAGGCAGTGTGAGTGGGTCCGGTTGGAGTTGACATCACAACAGTCGAGACAGCTGGAGGAGCATGCGACGGAGGCGCTGTGGGTTCAACTCTGAGTTGTGTCGAGTCGCCTATCCCCTAGGAGGACTCTACAGTCGAGCGCTGAGGCACCTGCGCGGATGAAGCTCTTCGGATACAAGTGCGCGAAGTGTCCAGGTGGTCCTCGTCATCCTCCACTTGAATGACCTCTGCAACAACAACCGACAATGTTAGCATTTGCATGTGTCGAGTCCCATTCGGACGAATCAACAACTTGCTAACCTCTACGAGAAATGGCAGCATCAGCAATGCCAATGTCCATCGCTTCCCCTCCGTCCCGATGAGGCAAGGTTACGGACGTAGTAGCTCTGACGGATTGAACAGCACTCGGTCAACTACAACTCAAGGCCACAGTCGACAGAAAGAATTTGAAAATAAATACTTACGTGGAGACGACGGGTACGACCATCCTCATGCGAGGCAAAGCCTTGCGAGGTTTGGTCGTGACTTGCTTGGGTTGTTTGGCCAGCCTCTCGCTCGACTCAACAGTTGAAGGGCGACTCCGCTTTGGGTTTTTGTCGCTAGGGCCTGGAGCCCTGTCCTCAACAGCTGCCGGATCCCGACGGGACTTGGTGCGGCCTTCGCGCCGAGGAGGTGACTCGACTTCTTCCTCTTCGTTGGAGTCCGCGTATTCATCTTCGGAGTCAGAGGGACCGTCGCCGTCCATGCTGCCGCCCTCGCTCACTACGCCATCCTCAGCCCCGTTGGAAACAAGCGAGTGCATGTTCGTCCACTCCTGCATGATTCAAGTGAGGAAGTCAGTTTATAAGTCAATGTATCACTTGACAGTACAAACACATCAGTCGACACCATGCAACTCACCAGATTCTTCGGCGGGTCTTCGGCCGAGTAAGGTCGGATCCTCTTGGCTCCCAAAGGATTGTCGCAAGCTCCAGTGATGCTACGAAGCCACTGCTCGATAGTTTTCTATGGAACCTCTTCTGTATGCATCCTGTTCAAGTCCTTAGGGACCGCGTAGTGCCACGTGGTGTGGTCTCTGGCTTGGAGCGACTGAATACGTCGACCGAGAAACGTCTCCAACAGATCCATACCAGTCACTTCACCCCGGATCAGCTGCACCACCGCTTCAACTAAGATACCCACTTGGACATGCTCCTCTTCGGTCACCCTCAGAGACTTGGGGACAGCTGGACGGTCAGGTGTATAGGGGGGAAGGCCAGTCGACATATTGGGTGATGCTACATCTTTGCAGTAGAACCAGGTCGACTGCCAACCTCTGATAGACTCGGGAAAGGTCATGGCAGGGAAAGAGCTACGGGCTCTTTTCTGGACTCCTAACCCTCCACACAGCTGAAGCACATGAGTCTTCCCATCAGCGGGGAGAGCTTTATTCACGGTCTGGGGTCTGACCGTAAAGAGGTGCTTGAACAGCCCCCAATGGGGAGAGCAACCCAGGAAACACTCGCACAAAGTGATGAAGGCAGACAAATATGCAATGGTATTCGGCGAGAGGTGATGCAGTCGGGCGCCCAAGAAATTCAGGAATCCACTAAAGAACGGGTGGGGTGGCATGGAGAAACCTCTTTCAACGTGGGAGAGAAGGAGGATCCGCTCCCCGTCGCGTGGCTCTGGCTCGCGCTCTTCCCCCAGCAGCCTCCAAGCGCCGTCCGCCACTAGCCCATTGGCGACAAGGCCCTCCATGTCCGCGTGAGTGACTACAGAGGGGAGAAAATTTCCCTGCATCCATCCCGCCGGCGCGGTGAACTGAGCGGTCGAGGGCTTCTTGCCCTTGAGCTTCGTCGCCCCCTTCTTAGCCCGCTCCAGCTTCTCCGTCGCGTTCTTCGTCATCGGTGCAGCGGCTCTCGTTGAGGAGGAACGGAGTGTGGCGTTGGGGGCAGAGGAGGCGGAGGAAAAGAGAGGAAGAATGGGTGGAAGTACTATGCCATCCGCGGCACGTGAGAATTTATACTCCGCCGAGTGTCCCACTGATCAGTGGACCCGCGAGATCACCGCGCACGCCAACCACTGACGGCGCCCTGTACGTGGCGATATGACTGGCGCGAGAATCAAGGCGTCATGCCTCCACTTGCCCTGATCGTGGCATCATCATCGCGTGCACGTGCGCTTCCCAAATTTTCGTATCCCGCAAAATCCGGGTCTGCCAGACCGACCCGTCGCCTCCCAAGATACTTTCAGTTCACTCGGAGTAAAATAGGCGTTGAACATCCACTCAGGCACTTTTAAGGTTGAATGAATCCAGGCGAACGGAGAAGAATTCAATCGACGAGTTTCATCGAAGTCCCGAATATCTTTCGGAAGATTTTGCGTGCCGGTCCTGAATGGACGTTAATACCCAGAGTTCAGTCGACGCAAGTTCCATTGAAACCCCAAATATCATTCGGAGGATTTGATGCCTTAACTCAAGGTCGACATTGATACCTCATTTCACCACTCGAACCCCGATCCATTTGGGGGCTAATGACGAGGATATGTACCTAGGGTAGGGTCCTAGACAAGGCCTACATACCCTACCTAAGGACACGACATGGGAGGACTTGAAGATCAAGCATGAAGTTTCGAGTGGATTCCTGGAGACGTTCAAAGCCACTCGACAGATATCCACTCGGAGACTCCTTCTTTCACTCGGCAGTCGCGTGTCACTCGGAAGACCTCACTTTCACTCGACGCCAGAAGACCAGGAGCCATCATCAAGAGCCCAACGGGCAGACGTTGGTTCAATTGTCATTAGTAGCTTTTATTGCGTACGTTACCAGTAACGGCAGACTTTAACCCCATGATCGGACCCTTAGATGCTGGGTAATTATGAGGGGCAGCGAACTCTATATAAGCCGCCCCTCCCCTCCTGCACAGGGGTTCGCAATCATTGTAATCTCTATATTCCAAACGACATAAGCTCCCGAGCATTGAGACGTAGGGCTGTTACCTCCACAAGAGGGGCCTGAACTCATACATCCGTGTGTACATCCTCGCCGTACCTAGGACTCCGCCCTCTCCTTTCGTACCCCTACCATCTACTGTTAGGCTTGTTCCCACAACAACGAGCTTTCGTATCAAGTGATATTTTCGGTCTATGTGCCTGGTCTTGTGGTGTTGTCTCGGCTCCTTGGCCTGTACGATGGCACCTGAATTATCGCAATAAAGGTCCAATGGTTTTGACCAGCCCAGGAACACACCAACATCTTCCAGGAACTTCTGAATCCAAACACCTTCCTTTGCGGCTTCACAAGCCGCAATGTATTCGGCCTCTGTTGTGGAGTCGGCCACCGTATCTTGCTTGGAACTCGTCCAGCTCACTGCTCCTCCATTCATGACATACACGAATCCAGTTTGCGATTGACAATCATCCCTGTCGGTTTGCAAACTAGCATCAGCGTAACCCTTTACGCAGAGCTCCTCCTCACCTCCATAAACTAGGAACATCTCTTTAGTCCTTTTCAGGTACTTCAAGATAGTTTTCACCGCTGCCCAGTGACTCTCACCTGGGTCGGCCTAGTATCTGCCTGTTAAGCTCATTGCATAGGCAACATTAGCCCATGTACATGGCCTGACATACATGATGGATCCAATTGCCGAGGCATATGGAATCCTACTCATCTGGTTTCGCTCACCAGAAGTCGTAGGACTCTAAGTCTTCCTTAGCCTTATACCATGTGAGACAGGCAAGAACCCTTTCTTGGCCTCACTCATGTTGAACCTCTTCAACACTTTGTCTATGTACATGTTGTTGCTTAAGCCGAGCAGCCTCCTCGATCTATCTCTATAGATCTTGATGCCTAAAATGTACACTACCTCTCCAAGGTCTTTCATCGAAAACTTGTCGTTTAATGATTCCTTGAATGAGTTCAGCATTGAAACATCATTTCCTATCAGTAGTATGTCATCCACATACAAGATCAAGAATACTACCGAGCTCCCACTAGACTTCTTGTATAAACAATAGTCCTCTTCGTTCTTGATGAAACCAAGGTCAATGATGACTTCATCAAAACGAATGTTCCAACTCCGAGATGCTCACTTCAATCCATAAATGAATCTCTTGAGCTTGCATATTTTACCAGCGTTAGTTGGATCGACAAAACCTTCAGGTCGTATCATGTATACATCCTCTTTTAAATTTCCATGAAGGAAAGCGTGACATCCATCTGCCATATCTCATAATTGAAAGATCCAGCTATAGCTAGTATGATCCTCACCGACTTTAGCATCGCTACCGACAAGTAGGTCTCGTCGTAGTCAATTCCTCGAACTTGTCCATAACCTTTAGCAACAAGCCGAGCTTTGTGGATCTGAACATTTCCATCCACATCGGTTTTCTTCTTAAAGACCCGTTTGCAACCAATGGCAACTACGCCAGGTGGCGGATCAACCAAGTCCCAAACTTGATTGTCATCCATGGACTTTAACTCGGATCTCATGGCCTCTAGCCATGCCTCGGAATCTAGGCTCACCATCGCTTCCGCATACATAACCGGCTCGTCGCTTTCTAGCAACAAAACATCACGCACTCTATGCAATCTTTCTGACCTCCGTGGCTCCGGTTCCGACTCCACTACAGGTTCTTTGACCAACTCCGGTGTGATCTCATCACCAATCGAGTTGTCCCCAAGTGGCTCTCGAATATCTTCGAGTCGCACCGTTCTCCCACTGGCCTCCCGACTGAGAAACTCTTTCTCTAGGAAAACCCTGTTCTGAGCAACAAACACTTTGTTCTCTTCTCGGTTGTAGAAGTTATATCCCAAGGTTTCCCTCGGATATCCCACGAATATGCATTTATCCCACTTGGGTGTAAGATTGTCCGACATGAGTCGCTTGACAAATGCTTCACAACCCCAGATCTTTAGAAAAGACAAACAAGGACTCTTCCCAGTCCACATCCCATGTGGTGTCTTGTCTATGGATTTTGATGGTACCCTATTAAGTGTGAAAGTTGCAGTTTCTAGAGCGTATCGCCAGAATGACAAGGGTAAATCCGATTTGCTCATCATCGATCAGACCATGTCTAACAAGGTTTGATTTCTCCGTTCTGACACACCGTTTCTCTGCGGCATATCCGGGGGTGTAAGCTAAGGTACTATACCTCGGCTTTTCAGACAATTATCAAACTCCTGGCTCATGTACTCACCTTCACGATCTGATCGTAGAAGTTTTATCGTCTTGCCAAGCTGATTTTCAACCTCGTTCTGAAACTCTTTGAACTTTTCAAAAGTTTCTGACTTGTGCCTCATCAAATAGATATATCCATATCTACTCAAGTCGTCGGTAAAAGTCACGAAGTATTGATAGCCACCTATGGCCGTTGTGCTCATTGGACCACACACATCACTATGTATAAGCTATAACAGCTTGGACACCCTCTCGTAACTCTTTGCAAAAGGTGACTTAGTCATCTTGCCTAGCAAGCATGATTCGCATGTCTAAAACGACCCGAAGTCGGACGAAGTTAGGAGTCCATCATCATGGAGCTTCTTCATGCGTTTCAGACTAATGTGTCCAAGCTAGCAATGCCAGAAGTATGTCGGATTTATCTCATTAGGCTTATGCCTCTTGACATTCACATTATAGACTGGTTATGTTTCTAAATTTAAAATAAATAGTCCATCTACTATGGGTGCATAGCCATGGAACATTCCATTCAAATAAATGAACAATCATTGTCCTTTATATTGAATTCATAACCTTGACTCATCAAGCATGAGGCAGAAATAATGTTCCGACTAAGTGCGGAATGTAATAAAAATTACTCAATTCCAAAATAAATCCAGAAGGAAGCTTGAGCTGCATCATGCAGACCTCCAACGCAACAACTCTTGCTTTGTTGCCGACCCTGATGTCAATCTCTCCTTGTGCTACACGCCTAGTTCTTACCAGACCCTGCATCGAGTTGCAAATATGAACAACCGATCCAGTATCAAACACCCAAGAGCTACTAGGTATGTACGCAAGGTAAATGTCTATAACATATGTAACAAGTGTACCTTTGCCTGAAGAAGCATCTCTGGCCTTCTTGTCGTGCTCAGCAAGCCACTTGCCACAATTCCTCTTCTAGTGACTAGCTTCCTTGCAGTGAAAGCAAATGGTCTTTGAGTTCGGTTCGGACTTCGGCTCAGCGGTGGAGACAACCTTCTCCGTGCCCTTTGCCTTACCCTTTTTCTTAGATCAACTCTTCTTGAACTTAATCGAGTTCTACACCATCAATACTTGATGCGTGCCTTTCTTAATATCTTGCTCTGCCACCTTGAGCATCCCATGCAATTCAGTGAGCTTCTTATCCATGCCGTGCATATGATAGTTCGAGACGAACGTCATATAGCTAGGTGGAAGAGAACCCAAAATTGCATCCCTGGACATCTCGTCCCCAAGTGGGAAGCCTAACCGATCCAAATCTTGCATGTACCGATCATCTTGATCACATGAGGGCTCAGTGGATCACCCTCTTTCAGCTTACAATCCGTCAAGGGTTGCCAGACGTTGAACCTCTCGGTCCTAGCCTGCACCTGAAACATGCTCTTCAAACTCTCGATCATATCGAAAGCCTGAATGTTTTTGAAATGATGTTGCAAATTGGGCTCCATACACGCCCGCATGAGGCAGCTGATCTCGTTTGATTCATCAACGAGTTTTTTGGTGGGAATTCTTGGTTGTTGCATTAGCATTCTCGACAGTTTCCTCTAGAAGTGGATCCTCTAGAACATGTTCCTTTTTATCATGCTTGAGAACAATTCTCAAATTTCTATACCAGGTGGTAAAGTTTGTTCCATTCAGTTTATCCTTTTCCAGAATTGATTTCAATGCAAAGTTGGGTTGAGAAGGTGGTGCCATTGATATACAATAGAAAATACACAATCACTAACCAATGTGTTTATGTAGAGTAATTCAAGCCTTAAACAGAACTACTCCCACTGAAGTTGGCATCCCTCTGCAAACTTGGGTTGTTGCATTAGCATTCTCGACAGTTTCCTCTAGAAGTGGATCCTCTAGAACATGTTCCTTTTTATCATGCTTGAGAACAATTCTCAAATTTCTATACCAGGTGGTAAAGTTTGTTCCATTCAGTTTATCCTTTTCCAGAATTGATTTCAATGCAAAGTTGGGTTGAGAAGGTGGTGCCATTGATATACAATAGAAAATACACAATCACTAACCAATGTGTTTATGTAGAGTAATTCAAGCCTTAAACAGAACTACTCCCACTGAAGTTGGCATCCCTCTGCAAACTCTCAGTGATTCTGGACCCGTCTAGCACGAACGACTAGTGAGCTTTAACATCACTGCTAGCCAACTTGCCTATTCAGTAAGCAACACCTTGCTAATCGTATCTTTATATGACTCTTGTCGGTCAGGTAGGTATCTTATACCCCGGCTCCCAACCTTATTTGCCATAAGGTCCAAAACCGTTTTGATAGCCTTGTCAAGTTTACCTGATGCAGTGCATGTCCGTGTCCGACACGTACCCTCCAGTTCAAGGACACCTAGTAACACCTCAATTTTATGAGCCCACTACGAGACGTACTTGACATGCGAAGGTGCAACATCTGGAATGGCAATATGCTTGATATTAATGAGGGGTCTTTCTACCATACTAACATGCAGAGAAACAAGAAGCAATATCCATCACATATAAACATAAATATGTGAAATAGTATGGCTCCTTCATGGACGTCCTTCCAGGTTGGCTCAAACTCCGACGACCAGGGCATAACTCCATCTTGTCTGTCACGCCAGGACGCCAAAGCCTCGAACTTGATCTCTGTCCTCCAACTACTACAACTAGTAATGAATTTACAGAGAATCACAAGTCGACACGCATATCGCTATACAATATAATGACAGCACTTTGGCTCCTGTCGGCTGATAATCATGACATGCAGGTCATGTTAAATTACACACATGCATCACATACACATGAGCCATACTATTCATATAAAACCTGCAAAACAAACTTATGCATAGAATCGCATTCTATCGGTTTGTGTGATCGTGTACGAAATACAAGGCGCTACGCACATGTCGTTCCCTCGAAGGGGCAGCGCCTGACATATTCGGAAATCATGATCGCACCTGCACTCTGATCACGCCAAATTTTCTGATCTGACCGATCTCATCGATCATCGCGAACCCGATTCGGATTTACATTTCATGGTTAACCCCGATGACGGATACCGACTGGTAGGGGTAGGTTGTGTCATGACCTCATCGATTCCGATTGACAGAAAATATAGCCTCAATCTATCCTAATGTGCAGTTGATCTCATCAACCGTGCACATAGCCGATCTCATGAACAACGACGGATCTCATCCGCCGCCTCCACATATAAAATATGCATCCGATCTGAATCCAAATCATATAGGCTCTAATACCACTATTGGGTTCTACCGTAGGTGCATCGCATGCAAATCAAAATTTCCTACGCGTAGAACAACCAAGAACATGCTACGGAGATGGATCATAGATCGCTACCACAAGACGCGCAGTGTCGTGCAGCGGAAGTAGAGTTGGGGCAGCGCGTTCGTGTGGTCCGTCTCCTCCTCGTCCGATCTAACACGAACAACCGATCTGATCTCCCTCGTGCAGCTGGTCGCCGGATCCCACATATAGGTTCGCCGGAGCGGCGCAAGTGCACCGCCTCTAACGGTATTCGCGCATGCAGGAGGAAGACCGTGCGACGGACTGCTAGGTTCGATCACACAATCGGCGGCGGCAAGTGGAGGTGGCTAGTTGCAACACATGCAAATCCCTAATGATGGCATCGAAGCGATCAACCGGATGGGTGTGCCGCACCCCCACTATATATAGGCATCCGGCGCGGGCTCAACTCTTGGGCCTCGCATGGATCCTAAAGTCCGCGTGTTCCTTCCCTTAAGCGTGCGACCCCTTAGGTTCTCGTTCACTTGGTCGCGAGTCAGATCACATCCGGCTCGACCAGTTGGTAGCGGCCTCTAGCCAGGCATGCTGACTCCAAGTGTCTGATGAAGTTGGTTAGGCGAACCAGTACTTCACATTTTTATTCCCTTTGCCACACGATATATGTTGTCGTGCACAAGGCGACATGGTCATCCTTGTTGCAGCATGACCTCTTTCTCGTTCCGGTGAATCCGACCAACATTTCGGATTATCTCATAATCCTCATCGCATGGCCATGCTTATCCAGGTCGGATCACCCGAGGGGCCCCAGAGTATATCTCTCCTGGTAGGAGGGGCAAATCCCATCTTGCTCGACCATGTCTCGCAGCATGGGTCTGGACAAGCCCGAAACCTACCTTTGTAACTAACCAGTCACGGAGTAGCATTTGGTCGGCCCAAAGTAAGTCTGTCACCATACCGAGTACATGCGCTAGCTCAGGTCTTAGGGCATAGAACATATGTTGTACTAGAGACTCACACATGACCTATCGCTGAATCTCATAGTTGGGTCTGTCCAACTCAGACCTTATCTTGACTCGGATCCGACTATGTCGAATCCGACCAGACCTTTCTGAGTCCATATTATCCGGCTAGCATCCAATGTTACATGGTCAGTGAGACCGGACCATCCACCGTGTCATATGCTAGTCTAACTGGTTGCGCGTCCACACGGCCCTTTCGACTAGGGACCATTTAGGACAGTCATCATACAATGCATAGTCTCACAAACAGGTCACATACTTGTTAATACACATCAATGATAATGTCCAAGGACTATCTTTATTCATAAATACATAGGAAATATCATCATACATGATTGCCTCTAGGGCATATCTCCAACACTGGGTGCCAGTCGTTTCCACTCTCACTGGCTCGGCAACCCTCGGTAATGTGGTCTTGTGATCCATCTTTGTTGTGCGGGCTAAGCTGTTACACTCTCAGTTGCTAGGACTGGGCTCACTTAAGCTGAAGGAGGCGGTCCATTCTCCGCCTGATGTTGTTGAATCTATGCAAGGTTGACATCTTTGGGTAGGGTGCTTTATGGATAGTAGGGAGGTTGCTCTAGGCAAGCCTTCTTTTGCACATGAGGTGATGCAAAACCCACATGTGTTGCCTCCTATTGCAGAGCCAGGGGTTGGATTTGATGATCAGAGGGATTTGGAGCTCTACAATCGCTTCTCCCCTCGTGTTGGGGCAAGTTTGATGTCACTAGATGCCTTCCCTCTGTGTGTACTGCCTCGCAGAATGAGGCCACCAGTGGAGTGGGACTTCATGATCGGTTATCCCCTTGTTCTTGGGCCATCTCACTGTCTTCTACCTCCAAGGGTATGACACATCTTCCTCGCATGTGGAGGACTCCGTCATGGATTGGTGGGCTAGTAGAACCAACACGGGCAGCCCCAATAAAAAGGCCATGGTTCCGCTTACCATGCTTGTCCCTTGGGTCATCTGAAACGAGAGGAATGCCCGTGTATTCCGTCACAAAGAGAACCTCGCCACCAATCTTGCCCAACATCATTATGAGTGAGATAAAACCTTTGTATTACCGCGGGTGCCAAGATGCTAGTGACAATTATATTGCGAGAGTAATCATTCATGTTTGCATGAGGGACACTTGTAACACAAACAAATTATATTCTGCCTCCTAATTAATAGATGAAGCAAAACTTATGCCTCCATTTAAAAAAAAGATATCCCACCTACCCAATGAATTTGCACTAGGCATACCTAACCGTCACAGCTCGCCACTATCGACGACTTCCCGATGCAGGTGATGGGACTAAGTAAACATTCTCTATTGGTTCCTCTATTTCAAAATATAAGTTTGATCAAGTTTATATTAAAATATATTAACATCTACAACATAAAAAATACTTGACATTGTAGATCGTAGCAATTTTCTAGACTTGGTTAAACTTTAAAAGGTTTGGGACTAAAGGCTTTGTTGTTGTTGTTGTTAAACTTTAAAAGGTTTGAATAAGACAATCCCAGAATTTCAATAATTTTAGAGCATACCGAGTAGCACGGTTGTACTGCACATACATACATACATTTCCTTTTCCCTCACATTATACAAATTGATTTTCTCCCTATCTTATAACCCAAACAAAACAGCACGCGTCACCCATGCTTTTGATAGATACAAGCCGACGCTGACAATTTTTATATCGAGCAGTACAACTCATGGTAGTTCTAGACATCTTAGGTAGGGAGGCCAAGCCTAGCGTACAAGCAGTTGTTGTTGTTTTTTTGGTTCGACAGTGGCATACGTAATTCTTTCTCTCTTTTTCTGTTTCTTTTTTGGTTCAACAGTGGCATACGTAGTTCTTTCTCTCTTTTTCTGTTTCTTTTTTTGGTTCAACAGTGATTCTAGCAATCCTTGTCCTCGTGGTTGATGCCTTTAACACATACTTCCTCCGTCTTTATTTACTCCGGATATTAAGTTTGGTCAAAGTCAAGCTTCGTAAAATTTGACCAACTTTATAATAAGAAATATAAACATTTATCGTCACAAATCCATATGATCTGAAATACATTCAATGATGAATCTAACAGTATTGGTTTGTTACTGTAAATGTTTATATTTTTCACTATAGACTTGGTCAAGCATTATGAAGTTTGACTTCAGTCAACTCTAATATGCAGAGTAAATAAAAACGGAGGAAGTACTTCCTCCGCCCCAGAATATTTGAAGTCCTAGGTTTGTCCTAACTCAAACTTTCTTTAAGTTTGATCAAATATATAGAAAAATTACTACTAATATACACAAGATCAAATACATATGGTAGGAACCTAGCAGAACTTTAAATATTTTTGGAACGTACGTACTTAGTATATGTTCCTGTCTTGCACAGTGAAAGGAGGGAACGCATGGATGTGAGGCTCTTGCTGCATGCAAGTCAACTCTCGCCTTGTCCTGTCTGTTGTGTTGTCAGTAGTACTGCAATATTCTGTGCCGCACTTGTGACGTAGATCCCCGTTGGCTGTAGCCGTGCACGCGCATAAATATATGGTCTCCTTCTTCTAGCTCCTTCTTCTTCCCCGTTGCATCAGCCATAAGCTTGGAGCCATCCATCTTTCTCTTGAGCCTCCTGTAGATCTTTAGTGCTCTAGTGTGGATCCAACAAAGCACAAGCATCCTTAATTTGTTTGTTGTTTCCCAGGTGAGCTTTCTGTCTTGGTGTTTCCCTCTTGTTTCTTGGCTGTTTCGCTCTTGCTGGATTTCCCTTTTTCCAGGTAAAATTTTATAGTAATTTGTTTTGTGTTGATACCAATGTCTTTGCCCTCTTGTCTTAGGCGTTCTCTTCATTCCCTTTATAAGACTGGGTTTGTGAGTTGGTCTGTATGGGGTGTGTGTCGTCGAAGCAGTTCAAACGAGCTCCACGGCATGAGGATGCTGCTCTTCTGGCCAAAGAGACCACATGTGAGCTTCTGGTTTTTCTTCATGGTGATCCATTTATTCAGTGCAACAATGAGCCCAGCATGCGTTTCCGCTGTCGTATTAATGTCTAATTTCTTCACGCGCACACGCAGTTTCTTTGAATGAAGTGGAGGCCCTCTACGAGTTGTTCAAAAAGATTAGCTATTCTATATTCAAGGATGGGCTTATTCACAAGGTATCTATCTATCTTGTCTTGCTCATCATCTTCTTTTGGTCACACGGCAAATTCACCATGTGGTTCCTTGTGCAAACTCTAACCAGGGTCAGTTTGCAAACTGCCATTTTCTTCAACAGGAGGAGTTCCAACTTGCTCTCTTCAGGAACTGCAACCGGAAGAACCTTTTCGCTGATCGGGTCAGTCTATAATTTTTACGCCACTCCAGCGCTCCGAGAAGCTGTTGTTTCTCGGACAATTTGGGTGTCCTTTAATTTTGGGGTGACAGCCTGAATATTATCCGTGTGACTGTAAAATTGTTCCAAACTTATGCACAGATATCTCGGATCAGATCGGTTTATATGTGTACTTGACTGGTGCAGATATTTGACCTTTTTGATCTGAAGCGAAATGGTGTGATTGAATTCGAAGAGTTTGTTCGGTCCCTCCACATTTTTCACCCGGATACACCCATGGCAGACAAGATAGCATGTACGAAGCCAGCCCCCTTTTCCTCCCAGTGCGTTTGCGAATGTGTGTGTGTGTGTGTGTGAATGCTTTAAGAAATGACTGGTATTTCATAAATTCTGGGTGCAATACAAGTAGCAGTAGCCTGGTAAATATATTTGGGAGGACTTGTGTATGTATATGCTTCTCCTATTTGACATCCGAAGGATTCCTTCTTGCAGTTGCATTCAGACTATATGACCTGCGAGGCACTGGCAGCATTGAACGTGAAGAGGTCTGTATCTTTTGGTACTTAACTGAATTATTCTGCACATAATCTTGTCAACTGAACATACTACCACAGACTCGATTTGCCGATTTAAATGTTTGTCCTTGAGCTCTGTCAGTACATTTTGTTTCATTGAAAAAAATAACACAAAACCCATTATATGCGCTACGCACACTACCTTAACAATTTGACAGTTTGAGCACTTACTGAAACTGGCCGTTCACGCAGTTGAAGGAAATGGTGCTTGCAATCCTGAATGAATCGGACCTGCTTCTTTCTGATGATGCTGTCGAACAGATTGTAGATCAGGTACATACACCACATCCAGATGAAATGTTGCTGGACAAGAATCGTTAACACTGTGAATGCATTTATGCTAACTTATAATTCCGACAGACATTCAAGCAGGCAGACCTGAACGGCGATGGGAGGATAGATCCCGACGAATGGAAAGCGTTCGCAAGTAAGAATCCAGCCTTGCTGAAGAACATGACTCTCCCATACCTAAAGTAAGTAATACCTCCATATTTTCAGCTTTGGAAAACATTGCTTGAGAACATGACTCTTGACTGACAGCTGAGCATGTTGTGATGCAGGGATATAACCATGTCATTCCCCAGCTTTGTTGTCTACTCTGGAGCAGGCGACGAAGAGTTGTAGCAGCCATTGGCACAAACATCTGAGATTCTGACCTCTCAAGTCTCAGGCATACAGCAACCTGCTGAGCTTCTCGCATGTGGCTTGTGTTTTTCTTTTCGTTCACTGTACACAATTTTGGATTATGAAACACGCTTTCTAGCAGGAACTGCATAGCAGAATGTGCACTGAGAAATCGGACAACAGGTCAACAGCTCGGCAATTCTTTTTTGTCACCGAATGGGCTCATCGCTCTCATCGTTACATTTGCAATATCTAATAGTTTGTCCATACAGATTCTTCACATGCATTTAATCTGAACTATCAAAATCTGACTACTGAACTCCATGACACCCGATATACATTTCATCAAAATTTGACTATTGAACTCCGTGGCTCTCGATGTACATTTCACTCTCCGACTCGCAGAAGTTCTTTGTTGAAAATGAAACACAGAAGTTGAGCAAATAACTGCAATGGCGATCCAGGTCGGTTTACTGCTTCAGTTTCACCATCTCCTGCAAGTTCACTGGATAGCACATCTTGGTGTGCTCACCAGACCACACGTTTTCTGCCAGGATCCGGTTCACAGCATCTGTCGGGTGGAATTCATCCCACCACACATGGCTTGACGCGTCGCTGCATGCCATCTGTGGAAGAACACATATGAATAGCCCCCCATACTTGCCAAGCCCACAGCAAGCATCAGTGGTGGTCAGAAAGCCTGCAGTTGCAATTCCACCAAAATGAGAAGACTTAGCACTCCATTTAAATGTACTACAAATGTCAATTTGCGAAGACCCGGCACTCAATTTAAATGTAGTACAAATGATGCATTTGCTCACCATAGCGGTCACGGTTCTCTAGTATGTCCACTGACCCCTCAAATGTATCGCAGTAACTGATCATCGAGTCTGGGTACTGGCGGATGAACTCGCTGGACATGTATCTCAGGCCATAGTTGAACTCGATCACGACGTTGTTGATGTAATCGATGCATTCCCCATTTTGGCTGCCGTAGTCCGAAAGGAAATGAGGGGCACAGCCAACTGGAGGAAGGCCCATCAGCACAACCTTTCGAACATTGATATTGTACAGATTCTGCATAAATCATCATTGTCAGAAGGTAGTAGGAGACACATGAGTCCACAACTATAGTTTAGACATCAAAAGTGGAGCGATCTGACAAGAACCACATATAGAACTAAACAGTAATGGATGCAAAATGGCAATTAATTTGCTACGGTATTGCGATGAATAAAGAAACCGAAGCGATCCATTACAATTTGCATCAACATATAAATGCAATTATGGAATGAACACAAAGAAAAATTCTACATACAACAAACTACTGGTATATGCATCTTCAATCACCATGCATCACATGTTCTCCTTAAGATTAGGTAATAGAGATAAATTAGGCATAGAGAATCAAATAATCCATGACACATGAACTGAGAAGCACGCTTGTACCATGATCAAATCATGAACAGTTGAATGCAGCGAGATAAATGTGCAAGGTGTTATACAGTTATAGCTGAAAGTACAACAGGCTTTTTTTTTGGAAGCAACGAGCCTCCTCATCAATTTCCATTAAAGAAACTGGCACAGTTCTACAGAGTATGAGAAACATAAAAGACACAAAACAGGAGGCTAAACCTGCAAGCATACAAGTAAAGCAACTACCAGGTAGATCAAACACGACGATCAAGCATGAGCGCCAGAAATTTCAGACCAGTGAAAATACATCAAGTTCCACAAATAAAACACTGCATCCTAGATCGAGGGTTGCATCCATGAACTCTGAAAGTACAACAGATTTAACTTGAACCCAAAACAGATGGTAGCACAAAAAAAAGGTGCAGCCTGAGCATTTTAGAATATATCACAGTTTAAGACAGTATGCTGTGGTCTAGCTCGGGTAGCATGAGTAGCACTAGCACCTTGTGCAGTTTCAGTTTTTCAGTTGGGCTGCCTTCGTATTGCTTTGTTTTCAATAGTTTAGGACTTTTGCTTTTCAGAGTTGTATTTGCTTTGTACTATGCGTCATCATGACGCCTTCTTCTAATATAATGTGTGATTGAGAGAAAAAAAAGTTTAAGACAGTATAATGTCAGTTTGGTTTGAGCCCATATTTGCCTTACCAAAAAAATTAGGCCAAAAATTTGGTCAAAGTTGTGCTTGTCCATCACCATGAGTTGGCCAACGTTGGAAAGAAAAATGAACTAGAGTTCGTAAAGAGCTATTGGCATGCAAAAGCAATTGGAGATAAGTTTTGGCTACCATCCAAACATACCCTTACATACCAACTAAACACCATTGCACCTCATTGTAGAATAGGGATCATCAATCCAACCATTTTATTTCACATTTTATCAAAATGCCGCAGCTAACATAAGTCTGAAACATTTTGCAATCGCAATACCTGGGAAATATTGCAAGAACCCCAAATTCGATAGTAGAACAATTATTATGTAAACCATAGGTGAAGGCATTAATGTTCTAGAACTGCAAACCAACAAGGAAACCTCATTCATTCAAACCACTTTCATGTGTTAATTTCCCAGATAATGATTTTCTAGTATATCCACATAAGAAACTACGTTATGCCCAAAACGAAATTCGTAGTTAGAGAGATCCCTGACTACGCGTGGTGCATCTCCACAAGTAAAACAATGCACAGCACACTGATAATCAAAAAGGAGGCGAGCAATGGTACACAGAACAAACTGAGGAGCAAGAACCACACCTTGATTTCCTGCCTCACTGCGTTAACAAGGAGCTGATTGAACTCCCATGGGAGATAATGCATCTGCACGCCTGACACATTGCGCAGGTAGTAGTGGATGAAGTCGTTGCTCCCGATCGACACAAAGAACACCGACCTCTTGAACAGGTCGACTGTAGCTGCCTCCCCAAGAGCCAGCACCAACTGCTCATATGTGTCCTCAACCTGCTGCACCTGCTGGGTCAGCGACACATGCATCCCCTGCAAGCGCAACCAAAATCGCAAGAACCCCACCCGTTTAGCATCAAATTTGGTGCAAAGAAACCACAGATTGACAGCAGAATCATCCCCAAACAGATCTCTCGCCAGCACCAAGTCGTACTTAATAAGATTGATGCAGAGTTATGGGAGAGGTGGGAGAACAGACCAGCTCGGAGCCACTGCTGGAGAGAATGCCGGCTGCCGCGGAAGCGTAGTTGACGCCTTGGATCATTCCGCCAATGTTGCTGAGGCCAACGCTGCCGACGCCCATGCGCATGCTCTGCTCGAGGTACGGAGGCACGAAGGGGAGCCCCAGCTTCTCCGCTGTGGTATAACAAAAGCGGTCAGAAATCAAGGGAAGAGAAACTAGGAATATCACATGGGGCTGCCATATTCCTGTGGATTCAGACCACCGCATCGACAGAAGAATACACGGAACGATCAAGGAGAAGAAACAAAAAAATCATCAGTAGTCAGGATGAACCATGGGGACCTAAACTGACACGATCCGCATCTGCAAGGACGCACAAAATCGAGAAACCAGCACCGCACCCGCACCAATCCATGGACAAAGCAAGAGAAGCGAGCAACGCACCGAGGTAGTCGACGGGGATGCGGCCGTTGGAGAAGCGTCCGGTGGGGCGGTGGGTGTCGAAGTCCCGCCCATAGGGCTCGCGGTCGGCGCGGGCGAGCGTACCGAGGTAGTTGTTGGTGCCGACGTCCGACGTGGAGTCGCCGATCACGAAGAGCGCGGGGACGAGCGGGGTGGGGGGCGCCGACGGGGGCGCGGACCGGGGAGTCGAGGCGGCTGCGGAGAGAGGTGGAGCGGAGAGGAGGAGGAGGAGGAGGAGAGCGAGGAGAGGCGCCATTTCCGGCGAGGCGGTGGCGAGTTCGCGCGCTCTGGGTTGGAAAAGTTGGGGGAGGAGTTCCGGTCCAGTTTATGCAAGAGGATGGACTCGCCGCAGACTCGGGTCGCTCGCTAGCCGCAGTGGGGATGAAGGAAAAGGCCTACATTTGGTGGGCTAGGGTTGTGGACAGTACCGGAAATGGGCCCCTTCTCAGCCGATTGATGCACGGCCCCTTGGCCTGCTTGATCTCTTACTTGATCTCCAAGACATGTTGGGTGTCGTGTGAAAAAAAAATGACAAAACCTATAGGAGGTTTAGGATTTATAGATACTGAGCTTTTCTACTTGGCTATGCTCACGCATTGAAAGGTTCATTTTTTAGCAAAATTCATTTCTCAAAATTCAAGGTGGGATCACACCCCTCACAATTTTTTCGTGCTATCGTGCATGACAAATGTCTTTTACAGCAGGATTTATTAAGAGGATACTAATGAGCAATGGCTATGTAAACGTCTTCTCTGATTATAATGTGTTAAAAAAGAGAGCAATGGCTACCTGGAAGGGAGCATTTCGGCTCATATGATGCTTGACCAGCGACAGTTCGCAAGTTCATTGTCACTTCCTCCATCGAGTGGGATGTTCAAGTTGCATCAAGATTTTTACATATGGATGTGAGAACATGAGTACCATCCCACTACCAACTAGAAGGCAACATATTTTTTGGGTTTGGTTCCATGATAAAGGTTTATTCACTGATCGATCAACATATAATATGCTTATGGTAGGGTGAAAGTTATCGATCAAAGGGGAAGTGAATAGGAGACTTAATAAATTCTTTGAAAAATACAATCCTTTAAAGAAAAGCATTGTAACAGATCAACACACTAGTATAAAAACGGGCATTAGAAGTGAAAAGACCTACAACTGTCTGGAGGGGAGTGAATGCTTCTATGCATTTGACTTTATCCTAATGTGGAGTTAATTTAAATTGATACTCTTCAAGCACAAATCCAAAATATGCTAGGCTCAATTAAGTGCACCAACAACCTACATTAAGCACTTAAAGGAAACTATCAACAAGGGTGACAAACACTCACCTTGAGCTTGGCAACATATATCGTATGGCAACACGAATATATAGCATCTTCCATGTCAAGGTTCATCAAATGAGTTTACACGCATCGAAGTCGACACTTGTTGCTAGAAGTCGCTATCGACCGATCGAGGCAGATGGAATCCGAGCCATGTCCATGTGTACAACAAAAAAGTCTTTAGTTCCAAACAAGTTGCGATAGGCTAGTCATAAAACTCATGGTTCTAGTACGTGGATAGCTAACTTTCATGCATCCCTGTGCATGGCTAGTTCTATGGTGAAATTATAATCATTCACATCTCTTTTTATGGACTCCTTCCATGTTGTAAGGGCATATTTCTTCTTAAGTGGTTTTGGTGATTGATGACAATGCCTTTGCGGACTAATCATGTGCATTGAGCATTTCAGATATCTCATGTCTAGGCACAAGACGATTCGGTGCCCCTCGAAGCTTATCGAAGACGGTTGTTCTCTACATTTCCTTTCGATGGATTTGAGTCGTAGGAAAGCCGTACTATTAAGAGGGGGTCCGCTTCAGAAAGGTTTGGGTGGAATCAACTTGTACACATCTATCCTAGTTGCACCACCTTTCCTTTACTTCGATGGAGCACCAGCCGTTTTCCTTGTCTGTGCAAAGTGAAGCCTGCGGGGGTACTTGTGTTCAGTGGCCAGCGGTAGTACCGCTCAAGGGAGCGGTAGTACCGCAGGAGCCCGCGGTAGTACCGCTTAGAGGAGCGGTGGTACCGCTGACCCCTGCCCTAATACGTACACTTGCGGTACTAGGCGCAGATGTAATTTTTTACATCCGCCCTAGTGTGGTAGTACCGTGATGCAGTTCCGGTACTACCGTGCTGGTCTTTTTCGCAGTTTCTTCCTCAGTGGAGCTAGGCACGGAAGTATTTTTTTACTTTCGTGCACCTCCAAGTGTCTGTCTCTACCGACCATGCGGTAGTACCGCATGGGCGCGCGTTAGTACCGCTCCGGCAATTCTACCGCTAGTTGCCTAGTGATATCGGCCTGAGTTTGATACTCCCGTACGAGCGGTAGTACCGCAGGTCGCAGCGGTAGTACCGCAACCACTTGTGGTAGTATCGTGGTCTGTTGTGGTAGTACCGCGACGCGCGGGGCTGAGAGTGGGGATAACGGTTGGATCTTTTCCCCCACTATAAAAGGGAGGTCTTCTTCCTCAAGAAGACTATCTCTTCCTTTCCCAAACTCCATTGTTGCTCAAAGCTCCATTTTAGCCCGATCTCTCTCCCCGGCCAATCAAAGTTGTTGATTTTCTAGGGATTGGTTGAGAAGGCCTCGATCTACACTTCCACCAATCGAAATTTGATTCCCCCCACTAATCCCTTGCGGATCTTGTTACTTTGGGTGTTTGAGCACCCTAGATGGTTGAGGTCACCTCGGAGCCACATTCCATTGTGGTGAAGCTTCGTGGTGTTGTTGGGAGCCTCCAATTCAGTTGTGGAGATAGCCCCAACCTTGTTTGTAAAGGTTCGGTTGCCGCCTTCAAGGGCACCAGTAGTGGAATCACGACATCTCGCAATGTGTGAGGGCGTGAGGAGAATACGGTGGCCCTAGTGGCTTCTTGGGGACCATTGTGCCTCCATTGTGGTTATCTCTTACCTTTACTTCTTGCAAGCTATTATTGTGTTGTATCCCTTGCTTGCTTGTGTACTTGTTGTGTTTAGCATCATATAGGTTATTCATCTAGTTGCACATCTAGCCAACTTATTTGATGCTAAGTCTAAATTGTGAAGGGAAATTTAAAAAGTGTTAGTTGCCTATTCACCCCCCTCTAGTCAACCATATTGATCCTTTCAATTGGTATCAGAGCTACGTCTCTTTATTAAGGGTTTCACCACCTGAAGAGTATGGCTGGCGAAGAGGAGCGTGCGAGAGAACTTCCCGAGGCCGTGGGAGTGAACACAATCTCACGCGAGGATTTGAATGAGGCTTTGTCCTTACTCAAATCCTCCATGGTGACCGAGGTTCAATCCATGTTCAAAGATTTCCTTCATACTCTTAAAGTGTCTACCGATGCGGTGCAAGTGGTCAAACCCACTAACTTGTCATCGGATGTCAACTCCGGTAAGGAGGGGGCTAGTGCTGACAAGGATAATCATTCTCAAGGAGTTAATCGGTCGGGGAGCTTTACCTCGGTTCCCCCTCTCGTGGTCTATGGAGGACAGGTGCACCCACCTCATATAGTTAATCTTGGTCCTCCTCCTAAACTTGTTAAGAATGATTTTGCTAACTGGGTTTTCAGTATCAAGTCTCATTTAGATCACAGCTCAATTCATCTCATGAGAGTCATTGAAGAAGGATACTATCCTCATGATCCACGCAATCTTACTCCAAGAGAACACGCGGATAAACAGCTAAATTCTTCCGCCTTGTTCATACTCCAAGATGCTATTCCTACTGAAGACCTACCTCACCTACGGCCCTCCACTGTTGCTAAAGAGTGTTGGGAACACATCATCTCCATGTACAAGGGCAGTTCAAGCATTCAACGGTCAAACTATGAAGTTGTCCTTGATCAGTCAGATGAGTTTGTGATGATAGAGGATGAGGAACCGCGTGAGCTCTATAGAAGGGTGACCGCTCTCGTTGTTTCCCTCAAGGATCATGGCAGCAAGGATGTGGTGATACTTGGATCAAGCGTAAGTTTCTGAAATCCATCATGCCCTACAACAAGGCCATGTCCGCTGTCATCCGTCAAAGGCTGGACTTTCACACCTTGTCTTCTGGTGATGTGTTGGATGAATTTATTGCAATGAACATCCTGAACACGACAGCTGACAATGCTCTTGCTTGCATTCAACGGTCAAAGAAATCCTCTCCCAATCTTGCTTTGAAGGTCAAGGTCAGTCAAGAGGAAGAAGAAGAAGAAGAGGGTTGCCCCGAGGACACAAAATATGCTTATCATGAGCACATGGCTCTTGCGTCCAGACAATTTTGGGGCAACAAGAGAAACACAAGGCCCAACTTCTCCAAGAACAACTCAAATGGGTCAAAGGGCAAGCAACGTGTGAGAACATGCTACAACTATGGTAGTGTGAGTCACTTTGTGGTGGATTGTCGATATGAGAAGAGGGAAGACAATGGTGGCAAGATCATTCGCAAAGATAAGGCTAAGTCCTTCCCTAACAAAACCAACTTCATCAAGAAGGCTCCTCACAAAGTATTGGTGGCTCAAGAAGAGTATGCATCGGATGATGATGTTGATGACGAAGACACAAGTGGTGAAGGAATGGCAATGGCATCTGTGGCAATTGCTTCCTCTACCCCAACAAAGGTGTCACTCTTCGACGCCCCCAATGAGAACATCATCACGAGGTGCCTCATGGCTAAAAGTATCACCAAGGTAACCTCCAACACCAAAACCTCAAACATTAAGACTTCTATTTCTCCCACTCCATCTTTAGAATGTGTGTATGAACATGAGGAGGTGAACAAGGATAAAAATGAGTTTGACAAATTCATGTGTAAACTCAAGGGAGAGTCCAAGAAGCACTTCGTTGCTCTCTTGGAACAACTTGGTGAGGCCCAGGACACTATTGATTCTCAAGAAGAATTTCTTGAGGAATTGAGAGGCCATAGTCGTGATTATGCCGACAAGATAGCAGATCTATCTATTGCTCTTGAGGAAGAGCGAGGTCTTCGTATGACTCTTGAGGAGTCACAAAATGATGATCTTGCTAAATTACATAAAGATTATGATCATGCTATTGTTCTTAACCATGTGCTCAAGTCTGAAAAGGTTGCACTTGGAGTTGGCCATGATCGACTCAAGGTTGAGCTTGACACACTTGACAATGCTCACAAGGCATTGAAGTGTGCTCATGCCTCGCTTAAGGAGTCACATGATCAACTCCAAGTAAAACTCACTAAGGAAATTGCTACATGCCCTCCTTTTGTTCTAATTGATAATGCTTCTGCTACTAACACATGTTGTGAGCATGCACATCTTGTGGAGGAAAATGCTAAGCTAAAAGAACAGCTTGAAAAGGGCTTGGTGGCGTGTATCCGAGGTTAAAAGACGCTCAATGATCTTTTGAGTAATCAGAAGGAAGTTGTGGCAAAAGAAGGAATTGGGTTTGCACCCAAAAGCAACAAGAAGAAGATTGTGAACACCAAGGAAACTCCACCGCTCAAGGAAACCTTTGTAATAATGGGAGATGGTCCTCATGATAAGAAGAAAGACAAAGTTGTGGTTGGTAATGCCAAGAAGGTCAAGATCACCCACCCCAACAAGACCGGTGACTTTAACCCCTCTTATGTTTTGTGTCGTGCTAGTGATGGGCATGTTTATGCCAAATATGTTGGTTCTTCTTATGAGTACATTGAATGGTGTATTTGGGTTCCCAAGACCCTTGTTGCTAACATGAAAGGACCCATTAAAGAATGGGTACCTAAAGCCAAACATTGATCTCTTGTAGGACTTTGCTTCCGGGGGAGTCTCATGGTTGCTCGATAGCGGAGCAACAAATCATATGACCGGAAGCAAGGACTTGGTGGTGGATGTTAAACCCGATGAATCTGTGGCCTCCCAAGTCTCATTTGGAGATGATGCAATCTCAAAGTTATTGGGTCTTGGTAAGGTTATTGTCTCTTCGACTTTAACTATTGAGAGAGTGATGCTTGTTGAGACCCTTGCATACAATTTACTTTCCGTTCGTCAACTTGCACTCATGGGTTTTAGTACTTGCTTTGGTATTCATACTGTGACCCTTTTGTGGAGCAAAACTCTTAAAGTATACTTTGTTGGACATGTCAAAAACGGTCTCTATGTGATTAACTTCTCTGAGCGACCCACTAAGACCACGGCATGTCTAATGGATAAAGTTGATGTGGGATGGCTTTGGCATCGCCGACTAGCCCATGTCAATATGAGATCTTTGCAAAGTCTTCTCAAAGGGGATCACATTCTTGGACTAACAAATGTGAGTTTTGCCAAAGATCGTGCTTGCAGTGCTTGTATCGAAGGAAAGTTACTTGAAAAGGCTCATCGTCCAACTACAACAATCTACTCAAAGAGGACCTTAGAGCTCCTTCACATGGATCTCTTCAGGCCCCCATCTTTTGACAGTCTTGGTGGAAGAAGATATTGCTTGGTGATTGTGGATGATTACTCTAGATATACTTGGGTATATTTCTTCAAGAGGAAGAGTGAGACTCGACAGACCGTCATTGACTTTTCAAATGAAGTCCAACGTCAACATAATGCAAAGATTCTAATGATCAGAAGTGATAATGGCACTGAGTTCAAGAACTACACCTTAAATGAGTTTCTCAGTGATGAAGGGTAAAGCACCAATATTCCACACCTTACACCCCTCAACAAAACGGTGTTGCGGAGAGGAAGAATCAGACGTTGATGGATGCGGCAAGAACCATGATGGCGGAGTTTAAATCTCCATACAACTTTTGGGCCGAAGCCATCAACACAGCGTGTCATGCATCAAGTCGGCTCTATCTCTGCAAAGGCTTGAACAGGACTCCTTATAAGATTCTCACCGGGAACAAGCCCAACCTCAAATACTTCTGAGTGTTCGGTTGTAAGTGTTTCATTCTCAAGAAAGGTGCTCGTTTGTCTAAATTTGAATCTAGAGCCCATGAGGGCATATTTGTTGGTTATGCTGCAAACTCTCATGCTTACCGTGTCCTCAACAAGTCCACGGGACTCATTGAGGATACGAGTAACGTAGAGTTTGATGAAAATAATGGCTCCCAAGTGGAGCAAAGTGGTCTTTGTGATGTAGGTGATGAAATTCCTCCCCAAGCCATAAGAAGAATGGGTGTGGGATACTTCCTACCCATTGAGGAACCCCTTGTGGCCGAAGGAGAAGGACAATGTTCCACTCAAGTGGAACCATCACCGACGCAAGACCCACATGCTTCCGAAGAAAAAAATGAAGGTCCTTTACCACATGGACAAGATCAAGGGAAAGATCAATCTTCTGATGATAGTAGTTCACCAAGTGATGCCCAAGATCAAGTTCACGTCTCCAAGCAAGCTCAAGATCAAGATCTTCTTCAAGATCAAGAGAGAGCTCACGAAGGCGCTCAAGATCATCAAGAAGATGACTCTCAGGATGTTGTCCCTCAACCTTCCATGGAGGAAATATTAGAGAGACGAGCCGAGCTCAAACTTAGACAACATGTGTTGGAGAATGTCTACGGTGACTTGCAAAAAGGGGTAACCACTCGTAAACAATTAACAAACTTTTGTGAACATCACGCGTTTGTTTCTTGCATTGAGCCCCTTAAGGTACAAGATGCACTCGATGATATGGAGTGGGTTGAAGCTATGCACGATGAACTCAACAACTTCGAGCGCAACCAAGTGTGGCGATTGGTGCCAAGACCTCAGGAGAACCACAATGTTATTGGAACTAAATGGATCTTCGAAAACAAGCAAGATGCGAACGGTATCGCCATTCACAACAAGGCAAGATTGGTGTCACAAGGATACTCCCAAGTCGAGGGTATCGACTACGGTGAAACTTTTGCTCTTGTTGCTCGCCTTGAATCTATTCGCATGTTGCTTGCATATGCCTCTCATCATAACTTTAAATTATGTCAAATGGATGTCAAGAGTGCTTTTCTTAATGGTCCTCTTAAGGAGTTGGTATATGTAAAGCAACCCCCAGGGTTCGAGGATCCCAAGTTCCCCAATCATGTATATGTTCTCGATAAGCCTCTCTATAGCCTTAAGCAAGCCCCACGCGCGTGGTATGAGCACCTTACCGAGATGTTGCAAGACCGCGGGTTTGAAATTGGGAAAATCGATCCCACTCTTTTTACAAAGAGGGTCAGCGGCAACTTGTTCATATGCCAACTATATGTTGATGATATTATTTTTGGTTCTCCTAACAAAGCTTTCAATGAAGAATTTGCCACTTTGATGACAAATAAGTTTGAGATGTCTATGATGGGAGAGTTGAAGTTCTTCCTTGGTTTCGAAGTCAAGAAACGAAGTCAAGGTACCTTCATAAGCTAAATACACTCAAGACATGCTCAAGAGGTTCAAGATGGATGAGCTCAATCCTCCCAAGGCCAACACTCCCATGCCACTCAAATGGCATCTTGGCAGTGATCCCAATGGTAAAGCGGTGGATCAAAAGGTATATCGCTCCATGATTGGATCCTTGCTTTACCTTTGTGCATCTAGACCGTATATCATGTTAAGTGTGGGTATTTGTGCACGATTTCAATCCGCACCTAAGGAGAGTCACCATGTGGCTGTCAAGCGTATCTTTCGATATTTAGCTCATACCCCAAACTTTAGCTTATGGTATCCCAAGGGGGATTCGTTTGATCTCGTTGGATATACTGACTCGGATTGGGCGGGAGACCGTGTGGATAGAAAGTCCACTTCCGGAGGCTGCCAATTTCTTGGTCAGTCTTTGGTAAGTTGGTCTTCAAAGAAACAAAATTGTGTTTCTCTCTCGTCCATCGAGGCCGAGTATGTAGCTGCTGCCAATTGTTGTGCACAGATTCTTTGGATGAGGCAAACTTTAAAGGAGTATGGTGTAAATTGTGACAAAGTGCCTCTTTACTGTGATAATGAAAGTGCTATTATGGTCTCCAACAACCCAGTTCAACATTGCAAGACGAAGCATATTGATATTCGTCATCACTTCCTGCGGGAACACGTCAAGCGAGGAGACATCAATCTTATCCATCTGAGCACTAATGAACAACTTGCTGATA
The DNA here is from genome assembly GCA_022496015.1 of Hordeum marinum. NCBI lineage: Eukaryota > Viridiplantae > Streptophyta > Magnoliopsida > Poales > Poaceae > Hordeum > Hordeum marinum. Next base: position 334,663,416 of record CM039672.1, read on the forward strand.
TATTTACGAAGCCATTGGATGAAGCAAGATTTCGCGAGTTAAGGCAGAGCTAAATTCCATTGATTCGAGCAATGTGGATTGACTTAGTGCACACCTCACCACACTCATCATTATGTCTTGTCTAGGTGTAGTCATGGATTTAGGGGGAGTCTAGTTCTCTTAATGAACTATCCCTCCCCTTATTATGCACAAACTAATCAAAGTATTTTCACATCCGCCATTTTTATGATGGTTAATGTGCTTCAAAAGACGAGTCTTGGTCATAGGACAAAGGATAATTCTTCGAGGTGTCATACCATTTGACTCAAACATAGGTGGCTCTAGGGCCACCGCCCTCTCTTCATGCGAAGTCGTGGTTCATTGTTCTACTTTCTTCTTTGTTGAACCATGCTCTTGTTTTGACTTGCATCATTACCTTGTTGTGTCTCTTGTTTTGTGCAAAAAAATAAGTTCTCTCTCTTTGTTTTTCTTTTCTCTTTGAAAATTTGCATTTTGTGGGCAGCACAGTACTACCGTGGCAATCCACGGTACTACCGCTGGAGTTAGACTGCCTCTGTGCTTGCACAGGTGCATCCCTGGCACGGTACTACCGCAAAACATGGAAGTAAAAAAATACTTCCGCTCCAGGAGCGGTACTAACGCTTAGCGCACAGAAGTAAAAAATTACTTCCGCTCGTTGAGGGGTACTACCGCAATGACCGCGGTCCTACCGTGTCGTCGAGGGTGCGTGGGGGTTAAGAGCCGGCAGGGGGAGTTCAAACTCCCCCATAACCATTATCTCTTCCCCTCACGTCTCTCTCTCTCTCCTCACAACCGGCATCGGAGCACCTCGTCGGATCTCCGTCTTCGTCCACCCTCCTTTCCTTCCCTCCATTGGGATCGTTCCCCACCGCGTCCTCTTGCCATGGACCCCGGTATTTCCCCGAGCTCTTGTCGTTTTGCTTCTCCATTTTTCAATCTAGTTTTAGGGGAAATACGAGTTGATCTAGTGATTTTTGGGCCAAATCTGTGCATGAGGGGATGTTTTGAGAGTGTTAGTGTGGTAGAAGTGCGTATTGGTAGGATACAACGGGATAACTTATGATCTACGGCAGTACCGATCTGGTTCTGATCTGTGTTCATGCGAAATCTGCCCCATGCAGTACTACCGTACCTGGTGTGGTACTACCGCTCGTCGAGCGGCAGTAAAATTTTACTTCCGCTCCTGCCACGGTACTACCGCTCACAGTGGTACTACCGCGTCCGGAGCGGTAGTAATTTTTTACTTCCGCTCGTTGGGCGGAAGTAAAATTTTACTTCCGCTCCCGCCACGGTACTACCGCTCACAACGGTACTGCCGCGTCTGGAGCGGTAGTAATTTTTTACTTCTGCATGAACCATCGGTACTACTGCTCGATCCGAAGCTACCTTATTTTGTCCTGTTTATTCTCACCTCTACATGTCATGTCTGCTTTCGTCTTTGCCTTACCTTTTTCGTTTGTCTCTTGTGTTTGTGTTGTGTGTCATAGGTGGTGGCTGTGGTTCCGGCTCCGGTCCAAGACGTTCGAATCCCTCTTGCGGCACTATCTCAAAGCGACTTCGCAATCCAGATGCAGATGCTCGTGAGGGGTCCAATGCCCCGCCCCGCCGTTTCAAGAGGACCGCATCCAAACTCAAGGAGCCAGTTGACAATTATGAGGACATGCCTCAAGCTGAGTTTCTGTCTCGCCGGTTGATCGATCCCTATGTCAAACCAAGGGAACATTCCAAGGCAAATGAGTTGTTTTGGACCAAGAAGCAATATCTCATCCACATCGATGTGATCAAGGGTAAGAAGAATCTATATGTTCCTGTCCAATGGATTGAGATGGCTCATATGCGGAAGCACCAGCCAGACTTTGGTGAGGCTCTGAGTTTGGTGGAACATTTTGCTATCGAGGACATCATCTCGTTCCACCTTGACTTTGATCCTGAGATTGTGGGTCAGTTCTTTGCCTCTGTCCACTTCCGCTATGATGAGCAGCAGACCATGACTTGGATGACCAATGGAGAGAGGTTGTCTGCTACCTGGAAGGAGTTCATGGATATGTTGCATGTTCGTGATGAGGGACTTGAGGTGCCCGTTGGTCTGCACCCTCATGGCAACCCCCAACCAGCACGTAAGGAGCAGCTCGTGCCCTACTATATTCTGAAGACTTTACCCTCTGGTGAGCGAGTTTCTATGCTCAACCCATTCCTTGATGTCATGCACCGGATCTTCCGCAACACACTATTTCCTCGCATGGGGGACAAGGACAAGGTGCACTCCTATCTGGTGGATATGTTGCTACTCTATGAGAAAAGACGGACTAAAGAAGTTGACCCCTTGATGTTTCTCACATTATGTGGACTGAGCTTCGCACTGTTATGTTTCACCGTAAGGTTCCCATTTATGGGCCCTACTTGTTCCTCCTAATCCGTACTACTTGGGAGAAGACCCTTCCGGATGAGGACTTTTAGTACCACTTGTTTCTTCATGAGCCCATTCATCTGCGGATGAAGGACAAGTGGGCCAACACCACCACTCGGCCAGCTCCTGCTCATATGGAGGTTGATGAGGATGAGATTGAAGAGGAGGCAGATGACAGTTCTGAAACGTACGAGCCATCGTCTTCTGAGCCCTCTTGGGACAAGAAGCTCTCTCACAAGATGAAGACCTTGTTCTGCATGCAGGCCAAGGGACAGTATCAGGCTCATGTTGCTCAAAAGGAGAGTCGCCAGCGTGACAAGCGGATTCCGAGGAAGCTTGGCGAGGCCATCTCGAGTGGGTCTGAGAAGGATATGACTCCTGAGGCTACTTGGATGGTGAAGCAGCAGTTCCAGTGGGTTGATTCAGATGAGGAGTCCATTCTAGCTGCATCATAGGAGGAGCTAAATGACTGATCTTTCTGCATCATTAGGTGTCCTCTCTGCCTTTTTTGGCGTCTCGATGCCAAAGGGGGAGAGAGTGTAGGATTTGCAAGTATTTGCGTTGTTTTTTCGTCATCTCTTTGCTTTTGTTGAACTTTGGTTTAGGTCGTTTGTGTGTGAGACCAGGAGACTTCCTCTATCATATGGTGTGAGACATATGCTATCACTCCTACCTTATTATTGTCCAGTATGATTCGTAGCTTGTGAGTCTGTCTCATATGTACCCTTATCATCATGCTCACATGCTATGCCTTGTTTCCATAATTAGTTTTATTCATTCTGTTACAAGGACTAGATTGTTTATAAAATATAGGGGGGGTGTTGATCATAGTGTGTGTGCCTTGCAGTCCAAAGCATATCTATAGAATACACACATCTAGGGGGAGCTTGTCTATATTTTGTAGATCTTGGGTTTGCATATGCTCATTTTATATCTTTATGTGCAAATCACGTATTGTCATCAATCCAGCCAAAAGGGGGAGATTGTAAGGGCATATTTCTCCCTAAGTGGTTTTGGTGATTGATGACAATGCCTTTGCGGACTAATCGTGTGCATTGAGCATTTTAGATATCTCATGTCTAGGCACAAGACGATACGGTGCCCCTCGGAGCTTATCGAAGACGGTTGTTCTCTATGTTTCCTTTCGGTGGATTTGAGTCGTAGGAAAGCCATACTATTAAGAGGGGGTCCGCTTCGGAAAGGTTTGGGTGGAATCAACTCGTACACATCTATCCTATTTGCACCACCTTTCCTTTACTTCGATGGAGCACCAGCAGTTTTCCTCGTCTGTGCAAAGTGAAGCCTATGGGGGTACTTGTGTTCAGTGGCCAGCGGTAGTACCTCTCAAGGGAGTGGTAGTACCATAGGAACCCGCGGTAGTACCGCTCAGAGGAGTGGTAGTACCGCTGACCCCTGCCCTAATACGTATGCTTGCGGTACTAGGTGCGGATGTAATTTTTTACATCCACCCTAGTGCGGTAGTACCGTGATGCAGTTCCGGTACTACCGTGCCGGTCTTTTTTGCAGTTTCGTCCTCAACGGAGGTAGGCACGGAAGTAATTTTTTACTTCCGTGCACCTCCAAGTGCTTTTCTCTATTGGAAATATGCCCTAGAGGCAATAATAAAGTGATTATTATTATATTTCCTTGTTCATGATAATTGTCTATTGTCCATGCTATAACTGTATTAACCGGAAACCGTAATACATGTGTGAATACATAGACCACAACATGTCCCTAGTGAACCTCTAGTTGGCTAGCTCGTTGATCAATAGATGGTCATGGTTTCATGACCATGGACATTGGATGTCGTTGATAACGGGATCACATCATTAGGAGAATGATGTGATGGACAAGACCCAATCCTAAGCATAGCACAAGATCGTGTAGTTCGTCTGCTAAAGCTTTTCTAATGTCAAGTATCATTTCCTTAGACCATGAGATTGTGCAACTCCCAGATGCCGTAGGAATACTTTGTGTGTGCCAAACGTCACAACGTAACTGGGTGGCTATAAAGGTACACTACGGGTATCCCTGAAAGTATCTGTTGGGTTGGCACGAATCGAGACTGGGATTTATCACTCCGTGTGACGGAGAGGTATCTCTGGGCCCACTCGGTAATACATCATCATAATGAGCTCAATGTGACTAAGGAGTTAGTCACGGGATCATGTGTTATGGAACGAGTAAAGAGACTTGCCGGTAACGAGATTGAACACGGTATAGGGATACCGACGATCGAATCTCGGGCAAGTAACATACCGATGGACAAAGGGAATTGCATACGGGATTGATTGAATCCCCGATATCGTGGTTCATCCGATGAGATAATCGTGGAGCATGTGGTTGCCAACATGGGTATCCAGATCCCCGCTGTTGGTTATTGACCGGAGAAGTGTCTCGGTCATGTCTACATGCCTCTCGAACCTGTAGGGTCTACACACTTAAGGTTCGATGACGCTAGGGTTATATGGGAATAGTGTATGTGGTTACCGAAGGTTGTTCGGAGTCCCGGATGAGATCTCGGACGTCACGAGGAGTTCCTCAATGGTCCGGAGATAAATATTCATATATAGGAAGTGAGGATTTGGACAGCGGAAGTGTTTCGGGCATCACCTGTAATGTACTGAGACCAACGAAAGGGTTCTGGGGGTCCACCGGGAGGGGCCACTGGCCCCGGAAGGCTACATGGGCCAAGAGTGGGAGGGAACCAGCCCCTAGGTGGTCTGGTGCGCCTCCCACCTCAGCCCAAGGCACGGCTAGGAGGAGAGGGGGCAAACCCTAGGTGCAGATGGGCCCTAGGCCCACCCTAGGGCGCCCCCTCTCTCCCTCTCTTGGCCACTGGCCATCCCCATCTAGGGCTGCCGCATCCCCTAGGGTGGGACCCCTAGAGGGGGCACACCCTCCTCCCCTCCTCCTATATATAGCGAGGGTTTTTGGGGCTGCCAACATAGAACTCTCTCTCTCTCTCTCGGTGCATCCCTACCCCTCCACCTCCTCGTCCTCCGTAGTGCTTGGCAAAGCCCTATTGGAGTACCGTGCTGCTTCACCACCACCATGTCGTCGTGCTGCTGTTAGATTTGTCTTCCCCAACCTCTCCCTCCTCCTTGCTGGATCAAGGCACGGGAGACGTCACCGGGCTGCACGTGTGTTGAACGCGGAGGCGTCGTTGTTCGACGCTTAGATCGGAATCGACCGCGATCTGAATCGCTGCGAGTACGACTCCACCAACCGCGTTCTTGTAACGCTTCCACTTTGCGATCTTCAAAGGTATGAAGATGCACTCCCCTTTGCTCATTGCTGGTTTCTCCATAGGTTGATCTTGGTGACACATAAGAATTTTTTTGATTTACTACTACGATCCCCAACCGTGGCATCATGAGCTAGGTCTATGCGTAGAATCTATGCACGAGTAGAACACAAGTTGTTGTGGGCGTCGATTTTGTCAATTTGCTTGTCGTTACTAGTCTTATCTTGATTTGGCGGCATTGTGGGATGAAGCGCCCCGGACCGACTTTACACGTACGCTTACGTGAGACTGGTTCCACCGCCTGACATGCACTTGTTGCATAAGGTGGCTAGCGGGTGTCTGTCTCTCCCACTTTAGTCGGATCGGATTTGATGAAAAGGGTCCTTATGAAGGGTAAACAAAAATTGGCATATCACATTGTGGTTTTTGCGTAGGTAAGAAACGTTCTTGCTAGAAACCTATAGCAGCCACGTAAAAAACTTGCAACAACAATTAGAGGACGTCTAACTTGTTTTTGCAGGGTATGCTATGTGATGTGATATGGACAAAAGAATGTGATGAAATATATATGATGTATGAGATTTATCATGTTCTTGTAATAGGAATCATGACTTGCATGTCGATGAGTATGACAACCGGCAGGAGCCATAGGAGTTGTCTTAATTTATTGTATGACCTGCGTGTCAATCAAAAATGCCATGTAATTACTTTACTTTATTGCTAACCGTTAGCCATAGTAGTATAAGTAATATTTGGCGAGACAACTTCATGAAGACATGATGATGGAGATCATGATGATGGAGATCATGGTGTCGTGCCGGTGACAATGATGATCATGGCGCCCCGAAGATGGAGATCAAAGGAGCAAGATGATATTGGCCATATCATGTCACTATATGATTGCATGTGATGTTTATCATATTTTACATCTTATTTGCTTAGAACGATGGTATCTTAAATAAGATGATCTCTCACTAAAATTTTAAGAAATGTGTTCCCCTAACTGTGCACCATTGCTAAGGTTCGTTGTTCCGAAGCACCACATGATGATCAGGTGTGATAGGTTCTAACGTTCGCATACAACGGGTGTAAGCCAGATTTACACACGCAATACACTTAGGTTGACTTGATGAGCCTAGCATGTACAGACATGGCCTCGGAACACGGGAGACCGAAAGGTTGAACATGAGTCGTATAGAAGATACGATCAACATGGAAATGTTCACCATTGATGACTAGTCCGTCTCACATGATGATCGGACACGGGCTAGTTGACGTGGATCATATGTCACTTGGATGACTAGAGAGATATCTATCTAAGTGGGTGTTCATTAAATAATTTGATTATGTGAACTTAATTATCGTGAACTTACTCTAAAATGTCTTTATAATCTATATTGTAGATCCAATGGCCCACACTAATGTTTCCCTCAACTTCAACGCCTTCCTAGAGAAAACCAAGCTGAAAGACGATGGAAGCAACTATACGGACTAGGTCCGTAACTTGAGGATCATCCTCATAGCTTCCAAGAAATTATATGTCCTTGAAGCATCGCTAGGTGACGCACCTGTTTCCTAGCAACTCAAGACGTTATGAACGCTTGGCAGTCGCGTAGTGATGATTACTCCCTGGTTCAGTGCGGCATGCTTTACAGCTTAGAACCGGGGCTCCAAAAGCGTTTTGAGCAACACGGAGCATATGCGATGTTCCAAGAGCTGAGAATGGTTTTCCAAGATCATGCCCGGGTCGAGAGATATGAAGTCTCCGACAAGTTCTTCAGTTGTAAGATGGAGGAAAATAGTTCTATCAGCGAGCACATACTCAAAATGTCTGGGTTGCATAACCGCTTGTCTCAGCTGGGAGTTAATCTTCCGGATGACTCGGTTATTGACAGAATCCTCCGGTCGCTTCCACCTAGCTACAAGAGCTTTGTAATGAACTACAATATGCAAGGGATGGAGAAGTCCATTCCTGAGTTATATTCGATGTTGAAATCAGCGGAGGTGGAAATCAAAAGGAACATCAAGTGTTGATGGTCAATAAGACCACTAGTTTCAAGAAAGGCAAGGGTAAGAAGAACTTCAAGAAGGACGGCAAAGCAGTTGCCGCGCCCGGTAAGCAAGTTGTCGGGAATAAGAACAAGAATGGACCCAAGCCTGAGACTGAGTGTTTTTATTGCAAGGGTACCGGTCACTAGAAGCGGAACTGCCCCAAGTACTTAGCGGATAAGAAGACCGGTAACGTTAAAGGTACACGTGATATACTTGTTATTGATGTGTACCTTACCAGCGCTTGTAGTAGCTCCTGGGTATTTGATACCGGTGCAGTTGCTCACATTTGTAACTCCAAGCAGGAGCTATGGAATAAGCGAAGACTGGCAAAGGACGAGGCGACGATGCGCGTCGGGAATGGTTCCAAGGTCGATGTGATTGCCTTCGGCACGCTACCTCTACATCTACCTTCGGGATTAGTTTTAAACCTTAATAATTGTTATTTAGTACCATCTTTGAGCATGAACATTGTATCTGGATCTCGCTTGATGCGAGATGGCTACTCATTTAAATCTAAGAATAATGGTTGTTCTATTTATATGAGAGAAATGTTTTATGGTCATGCCCCGCTGGTCAATGATTTATTTTTGATGAATCTCGAATGTGATGTTACACATGTTCATAGTGTGAGTACCAAAAGATGTAAGGTTGATAACGATAGTCCCACTTACATGTGGCACTGTCGCCTTGGTCATATTGGTGTCAAACGCATGAAGAAACTCCATGCTCATGGACTTTTGGAGTCTCTTGATTTTGAATCATTTGACACGTGCGAACCATGCCTCATGGGCAAGATGACCAAGACTCCGTTCTCCAGAACAATGGAGCAAGCAACTGACTTGTTGGAGATAATACATACCGATGTATGTGGTCCAATGAGCGTTGAGGCTCGCGGTGGCTACCGTTATGTTCTCACCCTCACTGATGACTTAAGCAGATATGGGTATGTCTACTTAATGAAACACAAGTCTGAAACCTTTGAAAAGTTTAAGGAATTTTAGAGTGAGGTAGAGAATCAACATGACAGGAAAATAAAGTGCCTACGATCTGATCGTGGCGGAGAATATTTGATTCATGAGTTTGGCATGCACATAAGGAAATGTGGAATTGTTTCACAACTCACGCTGCCTAGCACACCTCTGCGAAATGGTGTGTCTGAACGTCGTAATCGCACTCTATTGGATATGGTGCGATCTATGATGTCTCTTACCGACTTACCGCTATCATTTTGGGATATGCATTAGAGACTGCCGCATTCACTTTAAATAGGGCACCGTCTAAGTCCGTTGAGACGACACCGTATGAATTATGGTTTGGAAAGAAACCTAAGCTGTCATTTCTAAAAGTTTGGGGATGCGATGCTTATGTGAAGAAACTTCAACCTGAGAAGCTCGAACCCAAAGCGGAAAAGTGCGTCTTCATAGGATACCCCAAGGAATCTGTTGGGTACACCTTCTACCTCAGATCTGAAGGCAAAGTCTTCGTTGCCAAGAATGGATCCTTTCTAGAGAAAGAGTTTCTCTCGAAAGAAGTAAGTGGGAGGAAAATAGAACTTGATGAGGTAATTGTACCTCCACTTGAACCGGAGAGTAGCGCAGCATAGGAAGTTGTTTCTGTGGAGCCTGCACCGGCTGGAGAGGAAGTTAATGATGATGATCATGAAACTTCAGATCAAGTTGCTATTGAACCTCGAAGGTCCACAAGGACACGTTCCGCACCAGAGTGGTACGACAACGCTGTCCTGGAGATCATGCTGTTGGACAACGGTGAACCTTCGAACTTGAAGAAGCGATGGCGGGCCCGGATTCCAACAAATGGCTTGAAGCCATGAAATCCAAGATAGGATCCATGTATGAGAACAAAGTATGGACTTTGGTGGACTTTCCCGATGATCGGCAAGCCATAGAAAATAAATGGATCTTTAAGAAGAAGACTGACGCGGATGGTAATGTGACCGTCTATAAGGCTCGGCTTGTCGCTAAGGGTTATCGACAAGTTCAAGGAGTTGACTATGATGAGACTTTCTCACCCGTAGCGATGCTGAAGTCCGTCCGAATCATGTTAGCAATTGCCGCATTTTATGATTATGAGATCTGGAAAATGGACGTCAAAACGACATTCCTTAATGGTTTCCTTAAGGAAGAACAGTATATGATGCAGCCAGAAGGTTTTGTCGATCCTAAAAATACTAACAAAGTATGCAAGCTTCAGCACTCCATCTATGGGCTGGTGCAAGCATCTAGGAGTTGGAACATTCGCTTTAATGAGGTGATTAAAGCGTTTGGATTTATACAGGTTTATGGAGAATCCTGTATTTACAAGAAAGTGAGTGGGAGCTCTGTAGCATTTCTCATATTATATGTGGATGATATATTGTTGATGGGAAATGATATAGAACTTTTGGAAAGCATAAAGGCCTACTTGAATAAGTGTTTTTCAATGAAGGACCTTGGAGAAGCTGCTTACATATTAGGCATAAAGATTTATAGAGATAGATCGAGACGCCTCATAGGTCTTTCACAAAGCACATACCTTGACAAGATATTGAAGAAGTTCAATATGGATCAGTCCAAGAAGGGGTTCTTGCCTGTGTTACAGGGTGTGAGATTGAGTACGACTCAATGCCCGACCACGGCAGAGGATAGAGAAAATATGAGTGTCATCCCCTATGCTTCAGCCATAGGATCTATTATGTATGCCATGCTATGTACCAGACCTGATGTGAACCTTTCCATAAGTTTGGTAGGGAGGTACCAAAGTGATCCCGGAGCGGAACACTGGACAGCGGTCAAGAATATCCTAAAGTACCTGAAAAGGACCAAGGACATGTTTCTCGTATATGGAGGTGCCGAAGAGCTTGTCATAAAGGGTTACGTCGATGCTAGCTTCGACACAGATCCGGATGACTCCAAGTCACAAACTGGATACGTGTATATTTTGAACGGAGGGGCAGTCAGCTGGTGCAGCAGCAAGCAAAGCGTTGTGACGACATCTACATGTGAAGCGGAGTACATAGCTGCTTTGTAAGTAGCACATGAAGGAGTCTAGATGAAGGAGTTCATCACCGACCTAGGAGTGATTCCCAATGCGTCAGGCCCGATGACTCTACTCTGTGACAACACTAGAGCTATTGCCCTTGCCAAGGAGCCCAGGTTTCAAAAGAAGACAAGACGCATCAAGCGCCGCTTCAACTCCATTCGAGGATATGTCCAGGATGGAGATATAAACATTTGTAAAGTACATACGGATTTGAATGTCGCAAATCCATTGACTAAACCTCTCTCACGAGCAAAACATGATCAACACCAGAACTCTATGGGTGTTCGATACATCACAATGTAACTAGATTATTGACTCTAGTGCAAGTGGGAGACTATTGGAAATATGCCCTAGAGGCAATAATAAAGTGATTATTATTATATTTCCTTGTTCATGATAATTGTCTATTGTTCATGCTATAATTGTATTAACCAAAAACCATAATGCATGTGTGAATACATAGACCACAACATGTCCCTAGTGAGCCTCTAGTTGGCTAGCTCGTTGACCAATAGATGGTCACGGTTTCATGACCATGGACATTGGATGTCGTTGATAATGGGATCACATCATTAGGAGAATGATGTGATGGACAAGACCCAATCCTAAGCATATCACAAGATCGTGTAGTTCGTCTGCTAAAGCTTTTCTAATGTCAAGTATCATTTCCTTAGACCATGAGATTGTGTAACTCCCGGATACCGTAGGAATACTTTGGGTGTGCCAAACGTCACAACGTAACTGGGTGGCTATAAAGGTACACTACGGGTATCCCCGAAAGTATCTATTGGGTTGGCACGAATTGAGACTGGGATTTGTCACTCCGTGTGACGGAGAGGTATCTCTGGGCCCACTCGGTAATACATCATCATAATGAGCTCAATGTGACTAAGGTTTTAGTCACGGGATCATGTGTTACGGAACGAGTAAAGATACTTGCCAGTAACGAGATTCAACAAATTATAGGGATACCGATGATCGAATCTCGGGCAAGTAACATACCGATGGACGAAGGGAATTGCATACGGGATTGATTGAATCCCTGACATCGTGGTTCATCCGATGAGATCATCGTGGAGCATGTGGTTGCCAACATGGGTATCCAGATCCCGCTGTTGTTTATTGACCGGAGAGGTGTCTCGGTCATGTCTATATGCCTCCCGAACCCATAGGGTCTACACACTTAAGGTTCGATTACGCTAGGGTTATATGGGAATAGTGTACGTGGTTACCGAAGGTTGTTCGGAGTCCCATATGAGATCCCGGACGTCACGAGGAGTTCCGGAATGGTCCGGGGGTAAAAATTCATATATAGGAAGTGAGGATTTGGTCACCGAAAGTGTTTCGAGCATCACCGGTAATGTACCGGGACCACCGGAAGGGTTCCGAGGGTCCATCGGGAGGGGCCACCAGCCCCGGAAGGCTACATGGGCCAAGAGTGGGAGGGAACCATCCCCTAGGTGGGCTGGTGCGCCTACCACCTTAGCCCAAGGCGCAGCTAGGAGGAGAGGGGGCAAACCCTAGGTGTAGATGGACCCTAGGCCCACCCTAGGGCGCCCCCCCTCTCTTCCTGTCTTGGCCATCGGCCATCCCCATCTAGGGCTGCCGCACCCCCTAGGGTGGGAACCCTAGAGGGGTCGCACCCTCCTCCCCTCATCCTATATATAGTGAGGGTTATTGGGCCTGCCAACACAGAACTCTCTCTCTCTCTCGGCGCAGCCCTACCTCTCCACCTCCTCGTCCTCCGTAGTGCTTGGCGAAGCCCTGTCGAAGTACCACACTGCTTCACCACCACCACGCCATCGTGCTGCTGTTGGAGTTGTCTTCCCCAACCTCTCCCTCCTCCTTGTTGCATCAAGGCACGGGAGACGTCACCGGGCTGCACGTGTGTTGAACGCGGAGGCGTCGTTGTTCGGCGCTTAGATCAGAATCGACCGCGATCTGAATCACTACGAGTACGACTCCACCAACAGCGTTCTTGTAACACTTTATCTTTGCGATATTCAAAGGTATGAAGATCCACTCCCCTTTGCTCGTTGCTGGTTTCTCCATAGATGGTGACATGTAGGAATTTTTTTTGATTTACTACTAGTCTACTACGATCCCCAACAGTCTCTACCGACCATGCGGTAGCACCGCATGGGCGCGCGGTAGTACCTCTCCGGCGGTTCTACCGCTAGCTGCCTAGTGCAATCGGTCTGAGTTTGATACTCCTGTACGAGCGGTAGTACCGCAGGTCGCAGCGGTAGTACCGCAAGCACTTGTGGTAGTACCGTGGTCTGTTGCGGTAGTACCGCGACGCGCGGGGCTGAGAGTGGGGATAACGGTTGGATCTTTTCCCCCACTATAAAAGGGAGGTCTTCTTCCTGAAGAAGACTATCTCTTCCTTTCCCAAACTCCATTGTTTCTCAAAGCTCCATTTTAGCCCGATATCTCTCCCCAGCCAATCAAAGTTGTTGATTTTCTAGGGATTGGTTGAGAAGTCCTCGATCTACACTTCCACCAAGATAAATTTGATTTCCCCCACTAATCCCTTACGGATCTTGTTAATCTTGGTTGTTTGAGCACGCTAGACGGTTGAGGTCACCTCGGAGCCACATTCCATTGTGGTGAAGCTTCATAGTGTCGTTGGGAGCCTCCAATTCAGTTGTGGAGATAGCCCCAACCTTGTTTGTAAAGGTTTGGTCGCCGCCTTCAAGGGCACCAATAGTGGAATCATGACATCTTGCATTGTGTGAGGGCGTGAGGAGAATACGGTGGCCCTAGTGGCTTCTTGGGGACCATTGTGCCTCCACAGTGCTCCAACGGAGACATACTTCCTCACAAGGGAAGGAACGACGGTAACACATCCTCGTCTCCACCGGCTTCACTTTTGGTTATCTCTTACCTTTACTTCTTGCAAGCTATTATTGTGTTGTATCCCTTGCTTGCTTGTGTACTTGTTGTGTTTAGCATCATATAGGTTATTCATCTAGTTGCACATCTAGCCAACTTATTTGATGCTAAGTCTAAATTTTTAAGGAAAAGTTAAAAGGTGTTAGTTGCCTATTCACCCCCCTCTAGTCAACCATATCGATCCTTTCACATGTCAAGTTTGGTCTACCCGACCTCTATTGGTATTATCAACACACTTTGATCGTCCGCTATGCACTAGAGTTTCTAGAGGTCTATGCTGAATATACTCAAACCATTTCAGACAATATTGAACAAGCTTCTCTTCAATAGGTGCTACCCTAGATCTATCATGTATATCATCGTTCCGGACCCGATCATTTCTTGTGTGGTCAAACATCCATCTCAACATGCGCATTTCCGCTACACCCAATTGAACATGTCAAATTTTAGTCAACCAGCACCCAATGTCATACAACATTGCGGGTCAAATCATCGACCTATAGAACCTTTATTTTAGCTTTGTAGATTGCAACCTCTTGATGACGATCTCTTTATAGCAACGACGATCACAATGGATCGTTTGAAGTTTCATCACCAACGAAGTTGTCAAAAGGTGCGTTCTCACATGTCATGGTGTACCCCCGTCTAGCACGGTACACAATACACGACGCTGGAGGCGAGGCTGGTAAGCAATACATGTTGGTGAGATCATTTGAGAACATGAAACCCCTCATGACCATAAGGGAACCCATAAGGGCACACAACATCTATGGGTTGCCCTAGGTTGCCATGACTGCCCCTATGGGCTTGGGATCAAGAACGATGAAAATCGAAGAACAAGGAAGAGGAAAACGAGGGTAAAGGAGAAAAGGTAAAAGATAAAAGTGATAGATTGGTTTGAAGATTGTGTGTTGTTGATCAATTGGCCATTGCCTCTCATCTATATTGCCATGACTCACACCAAATTTTTGGTCTAGGAAAATATTAGGTCCATCAATTTTTAATATAGAAGTTGCAAACGACCTTGGCCTAGATGATTCAAAAAGCAAAATTGTTGGGTGAATAGTTTCATGAGACAATCTCGAGGATGCAACCCCGCAAGCCAAAAATTGGTTTCAACAAGCGATTGACGAGTTTGGATGCTCGGGAGGGGCTGGGATGCCGACTACGTTGAAGATCATACTGAGGATAGAGGCATAGAGGGATAGTGTCGTGTTGCCGGCATCATGGCGCACTGTAGCCCCCACCTAAAAGGGGGAGGGAGCAAACGGTTAGTACATCTCCAAGGCGGACCCGCAAACATTCTGAAATGGTCCGAACCATGAAAGCCATCCAATGCGGTCCTGTATCGGTCCAAGGAGCGGTTCACACTCGATTTCTCCCGCAAACCGGAGACAGACGGGGGGGGGGGGAGTCCGGACACGAGAAGCATCGCTATCTACCCCCCCGGGGCCCACCCAAAAGGAAGGAGGAGCTCGTGCTTTTCTAGGAAAGCACTGCTTGCCAAAATCACCCACTTCCTGCTCTTTTCTTCCACGTCTCTCCTTTGTTCCGCCATCAACACATGGAGCCATCGGAGAACCTGCCCGAGATGGAGCCGGTGGAGGTGCCAGAGGATCCGTGCATCGCGCTGGCCCTGAAGATCAACTCTGCAACGCGACAGGATCACCGCGTCAAAGCGAAGAACATAAAGAAGGAGAAGCTCAAGAAGCGGTTGGCCGCCGGTGAGCATTCTGGTGACGATGGGCGTGCAAGTCGTGGTGGCTGGCGCGGCCGTGGCGGACCCGCAACACAGACAAAACCATGACCGGAGTCTTACAAGCCTCTGTAATACTACGCCACTAAGCAGCTCATCACCCCAGCCGGTACGGTGCCTTACATTGTCGATGTCAATGTGGCGCCGCTCTTCTTCGAGTATTTTTTGCCGCGACTATAGCGGGCTATCATATGGGTGCCCGCATGCTGTTCGCTACAATGCCTAGAGCGAGGGATCCGGCGTACGATGCAGACAGGGAAATGCTTGACATCATCCACGACAGGGGCGAGGAGGGGAGGGGGCTATGAGGAGTGCAGGTGCAAGACCCGGATCCCACCCAATCTGACAAATACCAGTAGCAGTCCTACACCCAGATGGCCACACAACAGACATACACCCGGACCGGCGATGACACAAAGCAACAACAACATTGGACCGCCGTAGAGCAGTAGCCTGATGGGGAGGAGGAGGACGACGACGATGATGACCCCGATGATACAATCGGCACTTAAACATGCGGGAGGACGAGCTGCTATGTGAAGCATGATTGGCCAATAGCCTTGATCCATTCCATGGCATGAAGCAAAAGGGCACAACCTTTTGGAGGAACATTCACATATGGTTCCATGAACACAAGCATTCCGCGCCCTACACGGACGCGGTCATCCGTGACCGTGAATGGAAGTTCCTCAACCATCGATGGTACACCATCCAAGAGGCCTTGTCCAAGTATTGTGGGCACTTGAAGCAGCTCATCACACAGTGGCCTAGCGGTGTAGAAATCACTGAGCAAGTAAATCGATCACTAGTCGGATATGCTTTGGTTTTTTTGTTCACTAGCCGGACATGTATTGTTTTGTTGCTCACTAGACGGATATGCATTGTCAACGTTGTTTCACTGTGTACCCTACTCGTGCTTGTGTGGTGTGCAAGAAAATGGAGAATAAGTCCTTCACCATCATGCATTGTTGGTTGAAGTTGAATGGGCAACTGAAGTGGAACCTTTTCATTGCCAAGACCGCCGTCCAAGCCAATGAAAAAGAAACCGGTGACCCTACTGACCCAACCCAACAACCGTCAAAGAAGGTTAGAAGAAACCTGCAAGGGAAGAAGTGGGAGGAGGAGAGAGCGAAGCGAGACTATGCGGCGGCCAAGATGACGGTGAAGTTTCAGGACATCTTGACGAAGAAGGAGGCATGCATGAGGTTCTCAGAGATTAAGGAGGAGAAGAAAGCGAAGAGGTTTAAGCTGTTGATAGACGCGACGGACAAGAAGCTCACGCTCGAAGAGGGGAGGACCATGATCGAAGAGAGGAAGGCCGCGCTTGAGGAAAATAGGATGAAGATCGCCGCCAATGCGGAGGACGCCAAGATGTTGACCTTGAATGCCGACTCTTTGGATGCCGACACAAAAGTCATCGTGCAATCCTATCAGTACCAGATTTTGCAGCGGCAGGAAGATGAATTGGCGGCAGCGACATGCTATGAGGACACGATGGAGGCGGACACGAAGGCGGACGAGGAGGCTACCTATGCGGCTGCTGTTGGAAATATGCCCTAGAGGCAATAATAAATTGGTTATTATCATATTTTCTTGTTCATGATAATCGTTTATTATCCATGCTATAATTGTATTAATCGGAAACTCAGATACATGTGTGGATACATAGACAACACCATGTCCCTAGTATGCCTCTAATAGACTAGCTCGTTCAAAGATGGATATGGTTTCCTAGTCATGGACATGAGATGTCATTTGATAGCGGGATCACATCATTAGGAGAATGATGTGATGGACAAGACCCAAACTACGAACGTAGCATATGATCGTGTCAGTTTATTGCTACTGTTTTCTGCATGTCAAGTATATGTTCCTATGACCATGAGATCATGCAACTCACTAACACCGGAGGAGTACCTTGTGTGTATCAAACGTTGCAACGTAACTGGGTGACTATAAAGGTGCTCTACAGGTATCTCCGAGGGTGTCTGTTGAGTTGGCATGGATCAAGACTGGGATTTGTTACTCCGTGTGACGGAGAGGTATCTCAAGGCCCACTCGGTAATACAACATCACAACAAGCCTTGCAAGCAATGTGACTAAGTGTTAGTCATGGGATCTTGTATTACGGAACGAGTAAAGAGACTTGCTGGAAACGAGGTTGAACTAGGTATGGAGATACCGACGATCAAATCTCGGGCAAGTAACATACCGAAGAACAAAGGGAGCATCATACGGGATTAACTGAATCCTTGACATAGAGGTTCGACCGGTAAAGATCTTCGTAGAATATGTAGGAACCAATATGGGCACCCAGGTCCTGCTATTGGTTATTGACCGTAGAGGTGTCTCGGTCATGTCTACATAGTTCTCGAACCCGCAGGGTCTGCACACTTAAGGTTCGATGACGTTTCAGTAGTATAGAGTTATGCATGGTGGTGACCGAAGGTTGTTCGGAGTCCCGGATGAGATCCCGGACGTCACGAGGACCTCCGGAATGGTCCGGAGGTAAAGATTGATATATAGGAAGTCCTATTTTGGTCGCCAGAAAAGTTTCGGGCTCATTGGTAGTGTACCGGGAGACCATCGGGAGGGGTATTTCGACCCAAGAGGCTACATGGGCTGTGGGAGGATGAATACCATCCCTTAGTGGGCTGGTGGAAGTCCCACACAAGGCCCATGCGGATGGGAAGAAAAGCCCAAAAGGAAAAAGGTGAAAAAAGGCAAAAAGGGCTAAATTAGGAAGGAGTCTTAATCCTACTAGGAGTGGAGGAGGAGGACTCCTCCCTCCTGGTTCGGCCGACCCAAGGGCTGCCTCCTTGGGAGGCAAGTCTCCTCCTCCTCTCCTCCTATATATACTAGAGGGTTTTAGGGTTTTGGCACAAGATTTTAGCCACGTGCTACCCGTTCCTCTAGTGCATAGTTTCTCCTCTAGATCGGATTTCTGCAGTGCTTAGGCGAAGCCCTGTCGGAATAGCTCCACCACCATCTCCGGAGCACCATCACGTTGTCGGAGAACTCTTCTACCTCTCCACTCCCTCTTGCTGGATCAAGAAAGCGGAGATCGTCATCGAGCTGTACGTGTGTTGAACGCGGAGGTATCGTCCGTTCGGCGCTAGATCGGAAGGACCGTGATCAAGATCGCGAGACGGATCGTGATGAGTTCGCGGGACGGATCGTGATGAGTTCGCGGGACGGATCGTGATGAGTTCGCGGGACGGATCATGATGAGTTCGCGGGACGGATCGTGATGAGATCGCGGGACGAATCGTGATGAGTTCGCAGGACGGATCGTGACGAGATCGCGGGACGAATCGTGATGAGTTCGCGGGACGAATCGTGATTGGATCGCGGGACGGATCGTGATGAGATCGCGGGACGCTCAGCGATTTGGATCGCGAAGACGTTCGACTACACCAACCGCGTTTCTTAACGCTTCCCGTTTAGCGATCTACAAGGGTACGTAGATCCACTCTCCCTCTCGTAGATGCTCATCACCATGGATAGATCTTGCGTGTGCGTAGGAAAATTTTTGTTTCCCATGCAACGTTCCCCAACAGCTGCGACACCACTTCCTTAATCGGGGAGCAGCTGGCTGGGATTGCCGGTTCGGCAAGGCAGAAATGCACGTGCTGTCGGACTAATGTTCTTTTGAAATCGGACATGTAAAACCTAAGCATATTTACCTTATTTTGCTGTGATCGGCCATGCGATCCGGCAAGCGTCGCGCTGTGTGGTTCAAAGCGAACTATATCTGAATTGGAATTTGCTGGCGGATATATATAGATTAGGTTGAATGTCGTCCTCCCGCATCCATATCCATGGACTAATCCCTTTTCTACATACTAATGCGAAAAAAAAATTACGGATTGCCGTTGAAAATGATGGCAACTACAGGAGTTAGATACCAGTATCAAAGGGAGTAGGAAGGTGAACTCGTAGCCCTTTGATCAGAATCGAACAGCTCGCAAAATGGGCTGAACCAAATGTTTTTAGTTGACTGACGCATAGGTGGTTCATCAGAAAATTATCGCCAATCAGGATGAAACGGCGCTAGAAGCGGCCGAAGTAGCGACAGTTTTAGGCACCGTCGCTGTGAGAGATAAAAATTTTTGGACCGAATTTCTTTTCTGACCTCGCGACCGCAATGTTTTACGGCTGCAAGAAGTAAATCTATCTGCATAATGATAGCACATGCTAAGTGCTTCAGTGCAGCACCAAAATAGACATCATAGCCATTGCTCTAGTCAACACTACTCACTACTGATGCTGTGCATCATTCTATGCTTTCACCGGGAGCATCGTTGCCTTCCCGCGCTGGTCGTTTCATCATTTCAATCTTAGCAGAAGGCCCTGCTGAACTGACGGTGCTCGTCGATTCTGCCGCGCCATTGCTCTTCTTGAATCCCTTCTTCATCTTAGCCTTCTGAGCCCAACCCAGGACACCCTGCTGCACATGCTCGTTGAAGATCTCCTTCTTGTAGAAGCTCCCCATCTTTGCACACAACAGAGGAGAACAGAACATGCGTCAATAGTCGGTGTCGACGACACTAGAAACATTTTACGATGTTGAAATATGGCCGCACCTGTGTTACAATTGCATACAGGGGCAGGGTGCTGTAGCTGCAGAGAAGCTGAATAATGAGCCTGCAAGTGCAAGGATACATGGACGCGTCAGTTCAAGGACAAGGTCATGTCCGCTTGGGAAAAGAAATTGGAGACGTGTGTGAGGTACCCAATAACAAGCCTCGGCACAATGAAACCAACTTGGCCCATGATGCAGGAGTTGAATCCATAGGTGGTCTACAGAAGAAATGGGGTAAGCGAATCAGTCCTTAGTAGTGCAGAAATGGTCTACAGCAGAAATGCAGGAGTTGAACGTAATTTGAAAGTGGCGCCCTCAAGATGCTCACCAGTATCCAGAAGAAGAATGCAATCTCAAAGGCGTTCTGGAAGAGGATGAAGTGGATCAGGAACAGGACGATCCTCGGCCGCCCGAACCAGAAGTGGTCATCTGATGGCTTTACGATCAAATCGCCCTCAACCGCGGAGTGCTTCTCAGCTACATCTTGGGCTAACTGAGCTATGACGTGCTCCAACTTTGTGCCGACAGCTAGCAGAAGCTGCAGGGAGAATAGAGAGTCGGTAAGGGCGGTATAAGAGGCTCGTAGCGAATGTTTAAAATAACACAGTATCATATATGCACTTACAATAAGCGGAATGAATGCAATCCAAAAGTATGTGTGCCACCCTGCAGATTTGCAAAATGTGGTGTAAGATAGCTTCAAGAAGCTCAAATAATGAAATATATAACCGACAAGGTTTTGTAAACCATCTTGCAGAACAAAACCGTTCTCATGACAGATTCTGGTGTTTTCACCCGTTACCAGCGTAACTGCTAAAGAATCTAAATCAAATTTGGAATCTGTAAACATGTCACGATTGGGTTTTTTCTTCTGCAAACTGGAGCGTTTAGGACCAGATTTTTTTAACAAAAAAAAATCTGAAACTGGCTCGAACACAGAGTTACTACAGTGCACACAAGTGCAGTTTGGAAAAGATGAACTGCAACTTACCATTAACATTCAGCAATAGAAAGATCACCACGAAGACCCACAAGTACCAGCTAAAGGAGAATAGACAAAAGATAAAATGAGTCATGCTTGGAACAGAGATGAGTTGAACTAACTTGCATAGGAAACCAGCTTGGAACAGTATATATACATAAGTAGAAACTTGTGTGATACTCTTTGCTCACCTTATCCCAACCACCTTCTTAAAATCAGACTCTAAAACCCGCAGCATGTATTTATGGAAATCGAATTTCAGGTTTCCACGGCAATGGGTCTGCAATCCAAAACTGAACCTCATTTTCACATTCGAGGAAAGCAAACAAGGTCAGCTTGTTACAAACTATGCTTACCATGATAAAACCAAGACGCATTGTGGTGTAGTCGGTTTTACTTACTGATCCATAGAACTGCTTGAAAAAAGAATGCTGCATGGGAAATGAAGAAAAAAGGACTGATTAGTTCGTCAATACACGCTTTCAGTATTAAAATGAAAACAAATCCTATCCTATAGGGCATAACTACACTAAAAGGTTACATATTTTTAGAAAAGGTTACATATGTCATAGAAAACTTTACTAGGTCCATGCAATTTCGCAACATAAATTAAGTCTGATAGAAGACCTCATGATTGCTTACCAGCCAACTCAATATTCTAGAATCTTTGCCAATACCCTTAAAATGCTCCCTGATAAATTCGAAATTGCGTACATTGTTCACCTTCTTCGGCCCTGCAGTTTATTATGGAATAATCATCCTGTTACAAATGTAGTGTCTCTAAAGAATGCTGATTCTTCATCAGACACAGATATTGATTTTCAGAGTGCACAAGAGCGGGGGGGGGGGGGGGGGGGGGGGCAACAAGAAAGGCTCAAATACCATTTCCTGCAGTATCTTTCTGAATGGCATCCTCCCACAGTTTCCACTGATGTATCTGAGTAAGAGAATACGCAAAATAAGCCTATCATAGCATGCGATAATCCATGGCTAATGCGGAGCGCCGTAACTGATAAGTGGCTTACCTTTGCCCCTCCTAAAAGCATTGTCAAAACACTGAATACAACATGTGTAATAGCCAGCACAAATATGAAAATATGCAACTGATGTATAGCTTCAAGGGACATCAACGGAGCTTTTCCCTGTTAAAGCAAACACCACATAATAGCATAAAGTAAAAGGAATCTGAAGATTGTTCAATTCGGATGATGAAAAACTCAACATTATTTTAAACTAAAGGAGTGGGAAGGAACATAGAAGCAATATGTTATGATAGAAAAAAATTGAACATGCTGTATAGAGACTTGGAGCGGAGCCATTTGAATGCTCCAATCAAATTAATTTATACTTATATCAATTTCTCTCTGTAAGTTAATCATCACAGTGACATAGCTATCCATACAATATGGTTAGACGACCTAATCTTAAAGAATGTGATTAAACCGACCATCCTTGTCTGTCTGCCATTGATGGTACCCAGCTGTGATGCCCACTCCTTCCACATGCTAGTGTCTAGTGTTCCCATTTCATACCATAGTCAGCGGAAATGTACAAGCAAAACAGAACAAGGTCGCTTCATCACATCCTAAGATTGACAACATCACAGGAATGGCAAGAAGGGCGTCCCCGTGGCTGTCTGTTTGGTCCAAATAATCTTGTACCAAACTAGCTACGGAAGTCCGAAGGAAATTAAGTGTGTGCATGCTCAAAAATCACATTGGTACCTAACTCAATGGTACAGTAGCTGCCCCCCACCCCACAGAAAAAGAGACAGTTTGCACGAAATCAAAGTACTTATGTAATTTGCAAAAATGGTAGCCTGGTCCAATCACCTTGGACCGGCAGACGTCGGCTTCCGCCGCGCCCCCGCTGAGCAGCCGCCTCCCGATTCTGCCGATGATCTGGGCTGTGACAAAATGCTCCTTCGCGGGCGCCGTCTCACCGGCCCGAGCCTCCTCCTCCCCTTGGCATGGCAGCATGTGTCGTGTCCATCCAGGACGAATGCAGATGTTCTGGATCTTCCCCTGGCACACCGTCAGCAGGAGGGAGATGAAGCCGAGAAGCATCAGCTCTGCATTGCACCAAGGAGCAGGTGATGATAGATACATACACCCAACACGGAAGACAGGTAAGTACGTACAACCATGCAAGGTCAAAATTGAAAAAGAGAAGACAGGTAAAGTGATTAGTACAGTAGCTTTTTGACTATTTTTTGAGGGGAACGGTTGGAGGCGTTCGTTCCTACCGAGAGCAACCCCACCCAATTACCCATGTTTGCTGTGATAAGGACTAAAGAGAGATGCGCTTTTTGCACAGACCGCACCACCACAATCTTGTCGACATGGTGGTGCTTTCTCCGGTTCAGTTCTTGGCAATCGAGTGAAGCAGGATGCACGCGGGCCATGGCGGGTCGGGGGGGGGGGGGGGGGGGGGGGAGATAAATTACCTTCTTTGACCTTGAGGATGGCCTCGTAGAGCGGCTTCTGATTCTTGCGCTTGAACGTCTGCAGTCGTGGCAACCAAAGAACACGGAGCAGTCAGTGAACGAACACGGCCGATGCGAGGAGATGGATGGAGTCCACGGCGACGGAATGGAAGCGTGACGGCGGAAGGTAACAAAAGCAGGCGAAAGGGCGTGTGAGGGACGAGGGAATACCTTGCCGAGGTAGTGGAGGCAGCGCTCGGCGAGGAGGGAGATGAGCACGATGACGGAGCAGACGAGCGCTACGATCCACGTGGGCGTGAACTCGAGCGTCGCCGCCTCCTCCTCGCCGTGCTCCGCCATGATCCGCCCCCCACCCTCCTCGACGGCGACGCAGACACGACGACGACGGAGGCGGAAAGTGAGAGAGAGACGTTGGAGAAGGGCGCGCGGCGTGAAAGTACAGGAAGCTGGGCTGAGGAGGGAGGGGCGCCGCGTCGTCCTGTATTTTATTAGTAGCAGTACAGCAGCAGTTTGTCTCCGATAGGGGGCGGGGCGCGGCGGGGGTGGGAGTGGGGGTGGAGGTGGAGGTGGAGGGAGGTAGATAGCCGTCGTTTGCTTAGCTCTTAAGCGGTGGAGTAGGCGTTTCCGCCATTAATTTTTCAGCTCGCATGATGGCGTGGCTGCCATTAAAAGATACTGTATTACTATATATTCAATTCCTTGCTGAATTTGCATGCTCGTGGTTAAAGTTAGCGAGAAAAAAACAGTGTCGCGCACGCCTGAGGCTCAAGCTTAACGTCAAAGGTATGCCTTCATCACCTTCCTAAACTGGCTGGAGGCAAAAGTTAGTGAAAAAACAGTGTCGCGCACGCCTGAGGCTCAAGCTTAAGCGTGGATGGACACGTTGGTTTGAATTGGAGTTGCACGACTAGTAGTAGTATAATCCGCGCGAGACAGCAACCAGCGGCTGTCGCTGCGCGCGTGACCCTGCCGTGCCGTGCCCACGCGGCCGTCGACTAGCTACGTAGCTCTCGGCCGAGCCAGTTGCGGCATGTCTCCGTCCGCGCCGGTGGAGTCCTTCAACGGAGCGAGTGGCACGAGGCAACGCAGACCGGCGAGGTGTTGGGTGGGGGCCAGCCAGTGCCGTCGGGCCGGAGGGTCAGCGTCAGCGTGTGCAGCAGCAGCAGCAGCAGCAACGCGTACACGCGACATGTGGGATGATGGTTCATGGGCACGCTGCTCGCTGCATACCTCTTGGTGGGGCCCACGTCGAAGGCCATCGAGTGTGGGGCCAGGAACACGCTGAACGGAACAGATGGCACGACGGACCCATCGCGAATTGGCAGGCAACGCCCAGGCCCAGCCGATCGCTGTTACTACCGCCACCAGACCAGTCCACTCCACCGCCGCTGGTGTCTGGCTGGAGTGGAGCGGACACCCGCCGGCCAGGGCGCGTGGCGACGGCGGGTTGGACGGGTTCGCGGCGGATCAGCCCGCTTCCTGATTTGTATACGACCACGTAAAGGGAAAGAAAAAAAAGTCGCTTCGTTTCGAAAATTATACACTACTCTACTCATGACGCTCCATTTGCTGCTTCGTGGAGTGCTTCGTCGCTGGCAATAACCATATTGTCACGGTGCCAGCATTCGCGGGGCTTCGTTTTGTGCCAATTGGCAAAGCACAACGTTTGGGATTGTGCATGATTAGAGGCCACGTCCATTTGTGATTTTGTGCGAGATGTTTGGTTGCGCGTTATGATAATCAATGCCATTCATGTGAATCATTTTTTTAAAGGGGAATCAAGATTTAAGAAATAAGGACTCTGCCAGTACCAATTATTCTTGTAAACTACTCTCTCCGTCTCATAAGTAAGACATTTACATTATGAGACGGAGGAAGTAATAAACAATTCATGTTGAATAAGCTTCTAAAGGTTACAATACTAGTGAAACTATAAAAAGTATAGCAATACGAAAAAAAAATGATGGCAGTATCACGTCAATTGATATCCAACATGATTTTGTCTATGTCAATGCTCATTTGATTGCACCCCGGAAGCAAAGCATTTTTTATCAAGAGATATGTGTAGAAGGAGAAGTTTCTCCAAATTGCACTTAAAACAATAATTAAATTAAAAAACACATATAAAATACATTGTGAATGAATCGTCAAAAAACCCGGTATGAATTAATGGACAAAAAATATATTAATGTACATCTTGGTTTATTATTTAGTAATCACTTCGATTTTTTTGCATTTTTCAGTCGGTAGCGATAAGGATCTGCACCAGGTTTTTCAGCTGGTGAGGGATCTCATATACAACCTGCCCCCGCGTCGCCCCCGCTCGGGCGACTCGGGCGATTCCCCAGCCCTAGCCGTCGTCGGGGCTGAATCCTCCTTTCCTTGCCCCGTCGCCGTCGGAGAACGTCGTCAGGATGCGCCCGGGGGCCGACGGCGGTGGCGGGGATCCTCCTCTCTCCAACTTCTCACGTGTGGTGCAGAGTCCTTGCACGTGTGGAGGCGTAGCAGATCCGACGGCGGCAATGATGGTTGCGGCGGCCGCGGCGGTGGCTGGCCCTGCCATGGGTGATGGCAACTGCGGCGCGTCGGGCAGCCCGTCACGGGCGGCGGCGGGCAGCGGCTTTCCTTGTCCGGGCGGCGGCGGGCAGCGGCTTTCCTTGTCCGGGCGGCGACTTCTGCTGCGACGGCGCGTCATCTGGCTTCGGATCGGCAGCAGCGTGGAGGGCCTGGTGGGCTGCTTGGCGGCACCTCCGGTCAGACTGTTCTGGCCGGTGCAGCCGACGATGGTG
Source organism: Hordeum marinum (assembly GCA_022496015.1). Classification (NCBI taxonomy): domain Eukaryota; kingdom Viridiplantae; phylum Streptophyta; class Magnoliopsida; order Poales; family Poaceae; genus Hordeum; species Hordeum marinum. The sequence goes on from CM039672.1 coordinate 334,689,638, forward strand.
GTCACCTCTTCCGTCGGAGGTGGTCGGCCTGAGGCTGGGTGGCCGGATCTCGAGATCCGTCATCTAGTCCCGGTTGCGAATCGGAGAGACATGGTTGCCGGTGAAAACCGAGCCAACGACAGGCGATGGCGGCGTTCTACGCCGTTACCTTGATGAAGGCATCGTCGAGTAACTACTGTCAACCCACTCGTGCTGCTCTGGGGGAAACCCTAGGATCTGGTGTTCCAGATCGAACGATGGCGGCACTACGGTGTCGTTTCTCTTTTGGGAGCATCGTTTGTGGAGCAGCACTGGATGACAGAGGCAAGAGGCGGAGCGGCTTCGTCTTGAACGGAGCTTCGGTGGAGATGTCAAGTCATGCCTGGCCGATAGGTGCTACGCTGTGTCATGCCTGGTCGGCAGGTGCTACGCACGACAGATCTTCCAGAGTCTCCGCGTCGGGATGGACGAGCGCAGGGTGGTGAAGTCGTTGGGCGCCGTGGTGACGTCGACGAATGGCCGGACTGGCAAGGATGTTACGGATTTCTCTCTTGAAGATGGAACAGCGGTTCGATGGTGATGGCGGCTTCTAAAACGTGTGCATGTGGTATACGCTTTAGGTCTGCTGCATCGGGTGTACGTTCCGATACGTTATATTGATGGATCGGCGACGATATCGGTTATAGATATGGGGAGTAAGAGTACTTCACATTATCAAGTTTGTAGGTGTGAGTGGAGGCTTCGGGTGGCTTGATGTACGTTCTTGTCAGACCTTAGTAAAGAAATTAATAAAAATGACTGCATGCATCAATTGATACATAGGTCGGAGGTTTAACTTTTTTTCTAAAAAAACCCAGGTTTTTCAGCTGCAGAGTGCGTACGCTGTCCCTCTCAAGTCGTCGCACATTCTATTTCTTCTCAACAAAGTCGGTTCACATCATGCGTCTGCGTCAGTTTTTCCTTCCCAGCTTTCACCACCTCAACAAGCACTGTCCTGTAGCCATTTTTTTTTTGCAGGAAGCCGAGAGGAGGCAGTACCGTGTGAAGGTCACCTGTCAGTACAATTTTGGAGCCTCACTTCGCAAGGCGTCCTCGCGCGATCACGCTGAGCTGGGAGGCTGCTCAAACTACGGAGCTCTGTCGCCGCTAATTCAGGACGCTAACCACCATCGCCGGTGCCGAGTGCCAAGTTATTCTTGGTCACTGCCGAAATCACGGCACTTCATCAAGTTTAGAGTATACCACGTACTAGTAGAGTACTGCCCGTAGTAACGCGTGCCCCTCCTGACGCTCCATTCGCTGCTACCTGGACTATTTCGTCGCTGGCATGACCATATTCTGACAGTGCCAGCATTTGCGGGGCTTGGTTTAGTGCCATTTCTTTTTTTTCTGACGGATGAAAAATTGTACTATTACTCAATTGAAATAGTTCATACATCAACTGTAGCTAGCTTCATAGTCACGGAAGGACCCGAGCGAAGCCAAGTCATGGTTCGGCCTACACGAACAAACCTGGCTATACTGGTTTAGTGCCAATTGGCAAAACACAGCGTCCGGAATTATGCGGGATTAGAGACCACGCCCATTTGTGGTTTTGTACGAGATGTTTGGTTGCACCTAGGGCATCTCTAACGCACATGCTAAAAAAGCTCGCAAACGTCGGGACACGATCAAAGTGTCAGTATAATGCAAGTTATCCAACACGGTATTCATTGGTCTGTGTCTGCGCCCGCGTGTTCGAATTTTCATAAACCGGACGTAAATCGGAAGAAGGTTTGCAGAAGTCGGGACGTCCGTCACGTTAAGGCACAAAAAGTTTTTGATTCAGTTCAGGTTTTAATAAGAATTGATTTGATCGAGTTAATGAAGGAAATGGGTTTAGTACCAATTTGGTTTAGATTATTTCAATTTACTATATTTACGTTGGTTCTTATTCTAAGCAAGCATCTATTGAGATTACCAAAAAATAAAATCCAATAGCATAGTAGGAAAACAAAGAGAAGAAAGGGGTGAGCCCAGGAAGCAAATTACCGGGACGCATCGAACTGGACTTCCCCGAAAACTAGGCGCCCTCGCGAGAGGCGATTAGGGTTTCGATGGAAAACATCGGCGCTCGCTGGTATCCCCCGCCGGCAAGTCACGAGACGCTCGGGGCTAAGGATGGCAACTTCCTCGAAACAGGGTGGAAGGAGTCTAGGGACGGAGTCGCCTTCGGCGGCGCGGGCTCAGATGGAGGAAGCCATGGGCAGATTGGATCTCACAGAGGAGGAAGCTACACCTCTGGTTATTGATAATCGGAGGAAGAGACACCACGGAAGTGGGCAGTTGCTGGGAAGATCTTGCACAGGAAGGTATTCCATATTCAGACCATCTCGAGTGCTTTGAGGCTGGATTGGGGAAACCCGAAGGGTCTGACCTTCAAACCGGCTGGCGAAAATATATTTGTGGCGGAGTTCGTGAATCTTCGCGATCGTGATCATGTGTGTGAGGGATCTCCGTGGCATGTTAGTCGGCACGAAGTGATTCTAGCTGATTTTGAGGATTGCATGCGGCTGTCGGAGCTCCAGCTTGATAGACTTCAGCTGTGGGCTAGGGTTCTTAATCTACCTTTCAATATGTAGAATGAGAAAAGGGGACTCGAAGTGGCTAAACAAATTGATGCTCAGGTAACTTCAGTCCAGTTTGATCCAGTTGGAGGATTCTTGAGGGCAAGCATGACGATTGATGTCACGAAACCCTTGCGGCGCTGGATTTTGATTCAGTCAGCAAGGAGGAATAAACAGGATTGGTATGATGTCTGATACGAGCAAGTCCCAAACTTTTGTTTATCCTGTGGCCGGCTTGGCCAGTCAGATATGGTTTGTCCTACGCCAGGGACTAGGGATGAAAACGGAGACTGGCCATTCAGAACTAGTCTTCGAGCACCGGATGATAGGAAAACTACTGCTTCAGGTGAGAGTTCGGCAAAGGATCAACATAGCTCTACTAATTATAAGAAGGAAATGGCTGGTCCAAAGAAACAGACAAGTGAAGCAGCTGAGGTCAACTCCCCAGTCAAGAATATAGAGCATCAAAATAAAAGAAAAGAGGGTCCTCAGAAGAATCAAGTTTACCATAGAGTGGAAACACCAACCTTACACGGGCCTGATGCACACCAAGGCGCAGGTGCTGACACTGCTACAATGGATATGGTGGTTTTTAATGCGCATGGAAAGGGCAATACTAATGATATAGAAGGTGATGTAGATTCAGTAGAGCCTGATCCGAAGAGAAAGAGACCTACACCGCCTATGTCTGACGGATCGACAGCGGCTGCTAGTCAGCCCTGCCAGAGCCAATGAATTGTCTTAGTTGGAACTATCGGGGGCTTGGGAACCCCGAGGCAGTTCGAGAGCTTCGCAAGATTGTGAAGCAGGAAGGGCCTGCTTTAGTTTTTGTTATGGAAACAAAAATTAGAGCTCAGAGGGTGGAGATTTTGCAGCATACTCTTGGGGTTCGGGGGATGCTTTGCAGTGGATAGTAATGGTCTTAGAAGTGGTATCGGGCTATTTTGGTCCAAGGATGTAACAGTGGAACTTAAAAACTTCAGTTCTGGATACATAGATGTTTTGGTCCGGAAAGCTGATCACAGTTCTCCTGAGTGGAGGCTTACAGGGTTTTATGGTGCTCCCAGGAGGGAGAATAGGCATCATAGCTGGAGATGTCTGCGCACATTGTACGTTATTTAGCATCAGGCATGGTTGTGTGTGGGAGATTTTAATGATACGTTGTATCTAAATGAACAATAAAGCCGGGCTACCGGAGGGGCAGATGAGGGCGTTTCGTGAAGTGCTGGAGGAGTTTTCTCTGGAGGACTTGGGCTTCTCAGGGGTACCCTTCACATGGGACAATAGGCAGGCGGGTGGTGCTAATGTTAAAGCTCGTCTGGATCGAGGTATAGCGAATGCTGACTTTTTACAAAGCTATGAGCATACAAGAGTATGCCATATTAGTTCCGTTGAGTCAGATCATTGTTTTCTTTTAATGGAATTACGAGCTTCGGTCAAGAGAAGGGTACCTAAACAATTCCGCTATGAGAATGTTTGGCAGTCTCATGCTGAGTATGACAATATAGTTGCAGAGATGTGGCGTCGAAACCATACCGGGCATGGTCTTGCATCTATTTCCGCAACATTGTAGTGCTTGCAGACTGAACTGGTAACATGGGGAGCACGAGAGTTTGGCTGTCTCGCAAAGACGGTCAGGGACCTTCAAGCAAGACTCGAATGCTTGCGGCGACAGTCTATTGGTACTAGCCCATCTGAGGAGAAGAAGGCAACAGTGGTAAAACTTCGGGATGCACTTCGGCAGGAAGAAGTTTGAATGCGGCAAAGATCTAGAGTTCCTTGGTTGCGCGAGGGTGACCGAAACACGAAGTATTACCAAGCCTTGGCAGCACAGCGAAAACGCATGAATAGAATTTCCAATCTTCAAAGAGTGGATGTTTCAATGTGTGATACTGAAGACAAGGTTAAAGCTGAGATACAGACTTTCTATCAGGAGTTGTATACATCTCAAGGTTACAATGACATGGATGCACTTCTTCAATTTGTTCCTGAACGGGTGACAGGGGAGATGAATTTTTCCCTCGACAAACCGTTTGAGGCTGCAAAAGTAAAAAAACGACACTCTTTCATATGTCTCCGTCGAAGGCTTCGGGTGTGGGCGGATTCACGACGGGTTTTTTTCCAGAGGCATTGGGATATTATTCAAGGTGACTTGGTGCCGACTGTTCTTGATTTTGTGAATGAGGGTGAGCTTCCTGTTGGATTTAGTGATACATCCATCACGCTTATTTCGAAGGTGTGAAATCCCCAATCCATTACATAGTACCGTCCCATATCTTTGTGTCCAGTGCCATATAAAATTGGTGCAAAAATGATCACTAACCATCTTAAAGAGTTAATGGATACAATTGTGGGAGAGGAGCAAAGTGCCTTTGTCCCGGGTCGCCTGATCATTGATAATGTGTTGGTGGCATTTGAGAGTGTTCATGCGACGCATCAGAAAAAGAAAGGGAGGAATTATTCGTGTGTAGTTAAGCTAGACATAATGAAGGCCTATGACCGAGTTGAGTGGCATCATCTGGAGGCGATCATGTTAAAACTTGGCTTCAGTGCAAATTTTGTGCGCCTGATCTTGAAGTGCGTCTCTTCCGTCAGATACACCGTTTAGGTTAATGGCGAGTTGCTGTCGTTTTTCACACCCTCGAGGGGATTTCGGTAGGGGAACCCAGTGTCCCCATTCTTATTTCTCCTTTGTGCGGAAGGGCTCACGTCTCTACTAAAATATTATGGTGGTATTCATGTTGACAGAGGGATACATGTGTCGTTCCGAGCGCCATGGGTCAATCACCTTCTCTTTGCTGATGATTGTCTCATCTTTATCAGCGCTACAATGGAGAGTGCGGATAGACCGAACCAAATCTTGATCATCCATGCCTTGTGCTCGAGGCAGGCAGTCAACTGTTCTAAGAGTGCTATGTTCTTTTCTACGAATACGCCCTCTGATAGGAGAGCAGTGGTCAATCAAGTTCTTGGTATTTTGGTTGAGACATCCAGCGAGAGATATTTGGGCCTCCCGACAGCGGTTGGCAAAATTACTAGCGGGACTTTTGATCATATCGGGGAGAGTTCTAGAAGTAAAATGCATGGATGGGCTGAGCGGTTACTAGCTTGTGCAGGAAGAGAGACTCTTATAAAAATCAGTAGCTCAAGAAATACCAACTTTCAACATGAGCTGCTTCAGATTGATGAAGAAGGTATGTAAGAGCTTGACGTCAAGCATGGCAAAATTTTTGTGGAGTGGTTCCCTTGATTAGCGGTCGTTGCATTGGATATCATGGGATAAGCTCGCATCTCCTAAGGTTAATTGTGGTATGGGTTTTAGGGACCTACAACTTTTTAACTTGGTGCTACTTGGGAAGCATGGGTGGAGGTTCATCGTCAACCCAAACTCCCTGTGTGCACGGGTCATGAAGGGTCGATATTTCCCCGATGGCGAATTCATGGAGGCTACGGTGCCACACTCGTCTTCGGCGATATGGCGTGCAATTATGTCAGGCAGGGAAGCTCTACAGGAAGGGCTAGTTAAGCGTGTTGGATCCGGGGATTCTATCTCGGTTTGGGAGGATAGGTGGATTCCGGGGCTGTCAACTCTATGACCTAGAGTCATGCCGGGTGGGACGACACTGGCTCTTGTAAGTGAATTGATCGATCATGATAACTGGACCTAGCGACGGGATCTGGTTAGGGACGTGTTCATTCCCCCGGAGGCTGATGCTATACTCAACATACCACTACGATTCGGCGGTGGTGATGATTTTCTTGCTTGGGATCATGAAAGGAATGGCAACTACTTTATCAAATCCGCGTACCTTGCTCTCATGACTCATAAAGAGCGGTCAGATCTAGAGGAAGGGACGCCTACAAACACCTCACAGAATGATGGACATATGTGGAAGCGACTATGGAAGCTCAATGTGTTGCCCAAAGTGCACGTATTCTGGTGGCGAGTTGTGAGAAAAATACTGCTAGATGAAAGCACTTTGAAACGGAGGCATATTCAGGAACTTAGTCGATGCAAGGTATGCTTGGCTATGGACGAGGATCTAATGCACGCCCTGGTGCATTTTTCACATGTTAAAATGTTCTGGAAAGAAGCATATGCTTGGTTGGGAGTGAGCCGACCAAGGTTACACCCAGTTACATGGACTAAAGATATACTATGTGACTCACAATTTTCTGATGTTCATTGGTCACAAGTGATCACGGTTATGTGGGCGATTTGGCACTCGAGGAATAGAATTACCCATGACGGTGAGAAGCTTGACCTTGTATCGACCGTTCGGCGCATCAAGGCGGATTTGACGGTCCTAGAAATACCACACTCGTGTGTGACCATTCTCCCTGGGTATGGGTGGTCGCCGCCGGCTCCAGGGGTGGTAAAAATCAATACTGATGTGGTGTAGGAGGGGTTTCTCGATCTGACACATGTTTGTTGGGTTCTTGGAGTAAGCCCCATCATGGGGTGACTGATCCATTCATTGGTGAGACGTTGGCACTTCGTGATGGAGTTATTTTTGCCAATCTACGCGGCTTCTCACATGTGATCATGGAAACAGACTGCCTGGAGGTGGTGAACCTCTGGAAATCTCGCTACAACAGTCGTGCTGTTGTGTCACCGTTACTTGTAGAAATTAGGGAGCTATCTGCTATTTTTACTTCCTTTTGTATTCAACATGTAAACAGATCAGCCAACGTACCGGCCCATTTGTGTGCTAAGCATGCATGCTCACTTATGGTGACCGAGAGTTGGACTGATTCTAGACCATCCTTCCTGCTCACCAGCCTGTTGGCTCATGATGCGATGAGCTGTTTTGTTGAATAAAGCTCCCAAGTTCGAATGCAAAAAAGGAAGCAAATTACCGACTACATTCTTGTTTTGGCATGTATAATAATTGATAATATCACAATAGTATAGTATGTATTATATATAAACGGTACTCCATCCGATCCATATTAATTGTCTTTGATTTGTATAGATACAGATGTCTCTAACATTAAAATGTGTCTACAAACATCCTTACCTAGACAAATCTAAGACAAGTAATATGGATCGGAGGGATTATGATACATAGTTAAGAATTGATAACCCACAAGTATAGGGGATCACAACAGTTTTTGAGGGTACAGTATTCAACCCAAATTTATTGATTCGACACAAGGGGAGCCAAAGAATATTCTTGAGCATTAGCAGCTGAGTTTTTGATACGTCCATTTTGCATCATGCTTTTATATTGATATTATTGCATTATGGGCTGTTATTACACATTTTTGGTACAATACTTATGCCTTTTCTCTCTTATTTTACAAGGTTTACACGAAGAGGAAGAATGCCGGTAGTTGGAGTTCTGGACTGGAAAAGGAGCAAATCTAAGATATCTATTCTGCACAACTCCAAAAGTCCTGAAATCTACGGAGAATTATTTTGGAATATATAAAAAATATTGGGCGAAAGAAATACATCAGGGGGCCCACCAGGCAGCCACCAGCCTGCAGGGCGCGCCCTACCCCCTGGGCGTGCCCATGAGGCTTGTGGCCCACCTGGCAGCCCTCCGATGGACATCTTCTACTATATTGAGGGTTTCGACCTGGAAAAAATCATAAGAGAGCTTTCGAGACGAAGCGCCGACGTCTCGAGGCAGAACTTGGACAGAACAAATCTAGAGCTCCGGCAAGGCTGTTCTGCCGGGGAAACTTCCCTCTAGGAGGGGGAAATCAAAGCCATCGTCATCACCGACGATCCTCTCATCGAGAGGGGGTCAATATCCATCAACATCTTTATCATCACCATCTCCTCTCCAAACCCTAGTTCATCTCTTGTATCCGATCTTTGTCTCAAAACCTCAGATTGGTACCTGTGGCTTGCTAGTAGTGTTGATTACTCCTTGTAGTTGATGCTAGTTGGTTTACTTGGTGGAAAATCATATGTTCAGATCCTTGATCATCATTAATACTCCTCTGATTATGAACATGAATATGCTTTGTGAGTAGTTATGTTTGTTCCTGAGGACATGGGATAAGTCTTGTTCATGTGAATTTGGTATTCGTTCGATATTTTGATAAGATGTATGTTGTCTCTCCTCTAGTGGTGTCATGTGAACGTCGACTACATGACTTCACCATTGTTTGGGCCTAGAGGAAGGCATTGGGAAGTAATAAGTAGATGATGGGTTGCTAGAGTGACAAAAGCTTAAACCCTAGTTTATGCGTTGCTTTGTAAGGGGCTGATTTGGATCCACATGTTTCATGCTATGGTTAGATTTATCTTAATTCTTCTTTCGTAGTTGCGGATGCTTGTGAGAGGGGTTAATCATAAGTGGTAGGCTTGTCCAAGTAAGGGCAGCACCCAAGCACCGGTCCACCAACATATCAAATTATCAAAGTAACGAACGTGAATCATATGAGCATGATGAAAACTAGCTTGACAAAAATTCCCATGTGTCATTGGGAGCGCCTTGCTTTATATAAGAGTTTGTCCAGGCTTGTACTTTGCTATAAAAAGGATTGGGCCACCTTACTGCACCTTTGTTACAATTGTTACTTGCTACCTGTTATGAATTATCTTATCACAAAACTATCTGTTATCGATAATTTCAGTGCTTGCAGAGAACACGTTACTGAGAACCGCTTGTCATTTCCTTCTGCTCCTCGTTGGGTTCGACACTCTTACTTATCAAAAGGACTATGATAGATCCCCTATACTTGTGGGTCATCAAGAATCTTTTCTGGCATCGTTGCCAGGGAGTGAAGCGCCTTTGGTGAGTGGAATTTGGTAAGGAAAAATTTATATAGTGTGCTGAAATTTACTGTCACTTGTTACTATGGAAAATAATCCTTTGAGGGGCTTGTTCGGGGTATCTTCACCTCGATCGGAAGCACAAAAAGTCGCTCCTCAACCTGCTGCACCTATTGAAAATATTTATTATGAAATTCCTTCGGGTATGATAGAGAAACTGCTAGCTAATCCTTATGCAGGAGATGGAACACCACATCCTGATTTGCATCTAATCTATGTGGATGAAGTTTGTGGATTATTTAAGCTTGCAGGTTTGCCTGAGGATGTTGTCAATAAGAAGGTCTTCCCTTTATCTTTGAAGTAGAAGGCATTGGAATGGTACATACTATGTGATGATATTGGATCATGGAACTACAACCGATTGAAATTGGAATTTTATCAGAAGTTTTATCCTATGCATCTGGTTCATCATGATCGGAATTATATTTACATTTTTTGTCCTCATGAAGGAGAAAGAATCGCTCAAGCTCGGGGTGGCTTAAGTCAATGCTATATTCATGCCCCAACCATGAGCTCTCAAGAGAAATTATTATTCAGAATTTTTATGCTCGGCTTTCTCATAATGATCGATCCATGCTCGATACTTCTTGCTTTGGTTCTTTTATGAAGAAAGGTATTGAATTCAAATGGGACTTATTGGAAAGAATTAAACACAGCTCTGAAGATTGGGAACTCGACGAAGGTAAGGAGTCAGGTATAAACCTTAAGTTTGATTGTGTTAAATCATTTATAGACACCGATGCTTTTCGTGAATTTAGCACTAAATATGGACTTGACTCTGAGATAGTAGCTTCTTTCTATGAATCTTTTGCTACTCATGTTGATCTCCCTAAGGAGAAGTGGTTTAAATATCGTCCTCCCATTGAAGTGAAAGTAGTTGAACCTATTAAAGTCAAATAGGAAACTATTACTTATAATGTTGATCCTGTTATTCCTACTGCTTACATTGAGAAACCACCCTTCCCTGTTAGGATAAAAGAACATGCTAAAGCTTCGACTGTGGTTCGTAAGAGTTGTATTAGAACACCTACACCCCCTGAACAAATTAAAGTTGAACCTAGTATTGCTATGGTTAAATATATCTCGGTTGATAATGTTGATGGGCATGTTATTCATTTCTGTGATGAAGCGGCAAGAATCGCTAGACCTGATACTAAGAGTAAACATAGACCAGTTGCTGGCGTGCGTGTTGTTTCTATTAAAATAGGAGATCATTGTTATCATGGCTTGTGTAATATGGGTGCTAGCGTAAGTGCAATTCCCTATTCCTTATACAAAGAAATCATGCATGATATTGCACCAGTTGAACTAGAGGAAATTGATGTTACTATTAAGCTTGCTAATAGAGACACTATTGCACCGATGGGGATTGTTAGAGATGTTGAAGTCTTGTGTGGGAAAATAAATTATCCTACTAATTTTCTTGTTCTCGGTTCCCCACAAGATGATTTTTGTCCCATTATATTTGGCAGACCCTTCTTGAATACTGCTAATGCTAGGATTGATTGTGAGAAAGAAACAATTACTGTGAGTTTTGGGGATGTGTCTCATGAGTTCAATTTCTCTAAATTTCGTAGACAACCCCATGACAAAGAATTGCCTAGTAAAGATCAAATTATTGGTCTTGCTTCTATTGTTGTGCCTCCTACTGATCCTTTAGAACAATATTTGCCAAACCATGAAAATGATATGCATATGAATGAGAGGAATGAAATAGATGAAATTTTCTTTGATCAACAACCTATTTTTAAACACAACTTACATATGGAAATACTTGGGGATCCTCCTCCACCCAAGGGTGATCCCGTGTTTGAGCTCAAACAATTACCCGATACATTGAAATATGCTTATCTTGATGAAAAGGAGATATATCCTGTTATTATTAGTGCTAACCTTTCAGAGCATGAAGAAAAGAGATTATTGAAAACTCCAAGGAAGCACCGTGCTGCTATTGGTTATACTCTTGATGATCTTAAGGGCATTAGTCCCACTCTATGTCAGCATAAAATTAATATGGAGCCTGATGCCAAACCAATTATTGATCACCAACGACGTTTGAACCCTAAGATGAAAGAAGTGGTAAGAAAAGAAATACTAAAGCTTCTAGAGGCAGTTATAATTTATCCTGTTGCTGATAGTAGATGGGCTAGTCCCCTCCATTGTGTCCCTAAGAAGGGAGGTATTACCGTTGTTCCTAATGATAAAAATGAATTGTCCCACAAAAAATTGTTACAGGTTATAGAATGGTAATTGATTTTAGGAAATTAAATAAAGCTACTAAGAAAGATCATTACCTTGTACCTTTTATTGATCAACTGCTAGAAAGATCATCCAAACATACTCATTTTTGCTTTTTAGATGGTTACTCTGTTTTCTCTCAAATACCTGTATCAAGCCAGGATCAAGAAAAAACCACTTTTACTTGCCCTTTCGGTACCTTTGCTTATAGACGTATGCCTTTTGGTTTATGCAATGCACCTGCTACCTTTCAAAGATGTATGATGGCTATATTCTCTGACTTTTGTGAAAAGATTCTTGAGGTTTTCATGGATGATTTTTCCGTTTACGTAACTTCATTTGATGATTGTTTGAGCAACCTTGACCGAGTTTTGAGGAGATGTGAAGAAACTAATCTTGCCTTGAATTGGGAAAAGTGCCACTTTATGGTTGATGAAGGTATTGTCTTGGGGAACAAGATTTCTGAAAGTGGTATTGAAGTTGATAAAGCTAAAGTCGATGCTATTGAAAAAATGTCGTGCCCTACGGATATCAAAGGTATAAGAAGTTTACTTGGTCATGCTGGTTTCTATAGGAGGTTTATCAAAGATTTCTCTAAGATTTCTAGGCCTCTCACAATTCTTTTGCAAAAATATGTTCCATTTGTTTTTGATGATGATTGTGTAGAAGCATTTGAAATTCGTAAGAATGCCTTGATTACCGCACATGTTGTTTAACCACCCGACTGGAACCTACCTTTCGAAATTATGTGTGATGCTAGTGATTATGCTGTTGGTGTTCTAGGACAAAGAGTCGATAAGAAATTAAATGTTATCCATTATGCTAGTAAAACTCTAGACAGTGCTCAATGAAACTATGCTACTACTGAAAAGGAATTTTTAGCAGTCGTGTTTGCTTGTGATAAGTTTAGACCTTATATTGTTGATTCCAAAGTAACTGTTCACACCGATCATGCTGCTATTAAGTACCTTATGGAAAAGAAAGATGCTAAACCTAGACTTATTAGGTGGGTCCTACTGCTACAAGAATTTGATTTGCATATTATTGATAGAAAGGGTGTTGATAACCCTGTGGCAGATAACTTGTCTAGGTTAGAAAATGTTCTTGATGACCCACTACCTATTGATGATAGCTTTCCTGATGAACAATTAGCTGTCGTGAATGCTTCACACAATGCTCCATGGTATGTTTATTTTGTCAATTACATTGTTGCTAAATTTATACCGCCTACTTTCACATGTCAACAAAAGAAAAAGTTCTTCTATGATTTAAGGCATTACTTTTGGGATGATCCACACATTTATAAAGAAGGAGTAGATGGAATTATTAGACGTTGTGTACCTAAGCATGAGCAGGAACAGATCTTACGCAAGTGTCGCTCTGAAGCCTACGGAGGACACCACGCTGGAGGTAGAACTGTACATAAGGTACTACAATCAGGGTTTTATTGGCCTACTCTCTTCAATGATGCTCGTAAGTTTGTCTTGTCTTGTGATGAATGTCAAAGAATTGGTAATATTAGTAGACGTTAGGAAATGCCTATGAATTACTCTCTTGTTATTGAACCATTTGATGTTTGGGGTTTTGATTATATGGAGCCTTTTCCACAATCTAACGGGTATACTCATATTCTAGTTGCTATTGATTATGTTACTAAATGGGTAGAAGCTATCCCAACTAGTAGCGCTGATCATAACACTTCTATTAAAATGCTTAAAGAAGTTATTTTCCCTAGATTTGGAGTCCCTAGATATTTGATGACTGATGGTGGTTCACACTTTATTCATGGTGCGTTCCGTAAATTGCTCGCTAAATACGATGTTAATCATAGAATGCATCTCCTTATCATACTCAGTCTAGTGGTCAAGTAGAATTAAGCAATAAAGAAATTAAATTGATTTTGCAGAAGATTGTTAATAGATCTAGGAAGAATTGGTCTAAGAAACTTGATGATGCATTGTGGGCTTATAGAAGTGCTTACAAAAACCCTATGGGTATGTCTCCGTATAAGATGGTTTATGGTAAAGCATGTTACTTACCTCTAGAGCTACAACATAAACCTTATTGGGCAATCAAAGAGATCAATTATGATTTCAAACTTGCTGGTGAGAAGACGTTATTTGACATTAGCTCACTTGACGAATGGAGAGCCCAAGCCTACGAGAATGCCAAATTGTTTAAAGAAAAGGTTAAGAGATGGCATGATAGAAGGATACAAAAGCGTGAATTTAATGTAGGTGATCATGTCTTGCTATACACTTCTCGATTAAGATCTTTTTGCATGGAAACTTCTCTCTAAATGGGAAGGTCCTTGCATTATCGAGGAGGTATACCGTTCCGGTGCCATCAAGATTAATAACGTCGAAGGCAAAAACCCAAAGGTGGTGAATGGTCAAAGAATCAAACATTATATCTCAGGTACTCCCATAAATGTTGAAACAAATATCTGTTGGGGAACGTTGCATGGGAAACAAAAAATTTCCTACGCACACGCAATATCTATCCATGGTGATGAGCATCTACGAGAGGGAGAGTGGATCTATGTACCCTTGTAGATCGCTAAGTGGGAAGTGTTAAGAAACGCGGTTGGTGTAGTCGAACGTCTTCGCGATCCAAATCGCCGAGCGTCCCGCGGTCTCATCACGATCCGTCCCGCGATCCAATCACAATCTGTCCTGCGAACTCATCACGATCCGTCTCGCGATCTCATCACGATCCGTCCCGTGAACTCATCACGATCTGTCCCGCGAACTCATCATGATCCGTCTCGCGATCTTGATCACGGTCCTTCCGATCTAGCGCCGAACGGACGGCACCTCCGCGTTCAGCACACGTACAGCTCGATGACGATCTCCGCCTTCTTGATCCAGCAAGAGGGAGCGAAGAGGTAGAAGAGTTCTCCGACAGCGTGACGGCTCTTCGGAGATGGTGGTGGAGCTATTCCGGCAGGGCTTCGCCTAAGCACTGCAGAAAATCGATCTAGAGGAGAATCTATGCACTAGAGGAACAGGTAGCACGTGGCTGAAAAATCTATGCCAAAACCCTAAAATCCTCTAGTATATATAGGAGGAGAGGAGGAGGAGGCTTGCCTGCCAAAGAGGCAGCCCTTGGGTCGGCCGAACCTAGTGGGATTGGAGGATTCCTCCTCCAATCCTAGTAGGACTAGGACTCCTCCTTATTTTTGCCTTTTTTGCCTTTTTCCACCTTTTTCTCTTTGGGATTTTCTTCCCAGCCGCATGGGCCTTGTGTGGGACTTCCACCAGACCACAAAGGGCTGATATTTACTTCTCCCACAGCCCATGTAGCCTCTTGGGTCGAAATACCCCTCCCGATGGTCTCCCGATACACTCCCGGCACTCCCGGTACACTACCAATGAGCCCGAAACTTTTCCGGCGACCAAAATAGGACTTCCTATATATATATATCAAGCTTTACCTCCGGACCATTCTGGATCTCCTCGTGACATCCGGGATCTCATCCGGGACTACGAACAACCTTCGATCACCACCATGCATAACTCTATACTACCGAAACGTCACCGAACCTTAAGTGTGCAGACCCTGCGGGTTCGAGAACTATGTAGACATGACTGAGACACCTCTACTGTCAATAACCAATAGCGGGACCTAGAGGCCCATATTGGTTCCTACATATTCTACGAAGATCTTTATCGGTCGAACCTCTATGTCAAGGATTTAGTTAATCCCGTATGATGTTCCCTTTGTTCTTCGGTATGTTACTTGCCCGAGATTCGATCGTTGGTATCTCAATACCTAGTTCAACCTCGTTACCGGCAAGTCTCTTTACTCATTTCATAATACAAGATCCCGTGGCTAACACTTAGTCACATTGCTTGCAAGGCTTATTGTGATGTTGTATTATCGAGTGGGCCCTGAGATACCTCTCCGTCACACGGAGTAACAAATTCCAGTCTTGATCCATGCCAACTCAACAGACACCCTCGGAGATACCTGTAGAGGACCTTTATAGTCACCCAGTTACGTAGCGACATTTGATACACACAAGGCACTCCTCCGGTATCCATGAGTTGCATGATCTCATGGTCATAGGAACATATACTTGACATGCAGAAAATAGTAGCAATAAACTGACACGATCATATGCTACGTTTGTAGTTTGGGTCTTGTCCATCACACCATTCTCCTAATGATGTGATCCCGTTTATCAAATGACATCTCATGTCCATGGCTAGGGAACCTTAACCATCTTTTATCAACGAGCTAGTCTATTAGAGGCATACTAGGGACATGGTTTTGTCTATGTATCCACACATGCATCTAAGTCTCCGATCAATACAATTATAGCATGGATAATAAACGATTATCATGAACAAGGAAATATGATAATAACTAATTTATTATTGCCTCTAGGGCATATTTCCAACAGAAAGATCTAGGCACATATGTCGAGTTGAATATGGGTAGCATGAGTTATTATTGTTGTCATCACCCTTGAGGTGAATACGTTGGGAGGCAAAGCAATAAGCCCCTATCTTTCTATGTGTCCATTGAAACATTTTGCCCATGTATATGCGGTGAGTGTTAGCAATCATAGAAGACTATATGATGGTTGAGTATGTGGATCTCTTACTTAAACTCTATAGAATAAGTTGAATTGCAATTGCTTGGTGACTGAGAACATAGGTTATTGGGTTTCAAGAGAATTGATTGTTTAAACCTTAACATGTGAATTGGTTGCTACTTTAACATGAGAAAACTTTATGAGAAAAGAATTATTGTAATGATGCTAGGAAAAGTGATTGAAATTATCATTGATCACAATGATAATTTCAATCACTTTTCCTAGCATCATTACAATAATTCTTTTCTCATAAAGTTTTCTCATGTTAAAGTAGCAACCAATTCACATGTTAAGGTTCAAACAATGAATTCTCTTGAAACCCAACAACCTATGTTCTCAGTCACCAAGCAATTGCAATTCAACTTATTCAATAGAGTTTAAGTAAGAGATCCACATACTCAACCACCATATAGTCTTCTATGATTGCTAACACTCACCGCATATACATGGGAAAAACGTTTCAACCGGACACATAGAAAGATAGGGGCTTATTGCTTTGCCTCCGGACGTATTCACCTCAAGGGTGATGACAACAATAATAACTCATGCTACCCATATTTAACTCGACATATGTGCCTAGATCTTTCTGTTGGAAATATGCCCTAGAGGCAATAGTAAATTAGTTATTATCATATTTCCTTGTTCATGATAATTGTTTATTATCCATGCTATAATTGTATTGATCGGAGACTTAGATGCATGTGTGGATACATAGACAAAACCATGTCCCTAGTATGCCTCTAATAGACTAGCTCGTTGATCAAAGATGGTTAAGGTTTCCTAGCCATGGACATGAGATGTCATTTGATAACGAGATAACATCATTAGAAGAATGGTGTGATGGACAAGACCCAAACTACAAACATAGCATACGATCATGTTAGTTTATTGCTACTATTTTCTGCATGTCAAGTATTTGTTCCTATGACCATGAGATCATGCAACTCACTGACACCGGAGGAGTGCCTTGTGTGTATCAAACATTGCAACGTAACTGGGTGACTATAAAGGTACTCTACAGGTATATCCGAGGGTGTCTGTTGAGTTGGCATGGATCAAGACTGGGATTTGTTACTCCGTGTGACGGAGAGGTATCTCAGGGCCCACTCAGTAATACATCAGAATAAGCCTTGCAAGCAATGTGACTAAGTGTTAGTCACGGGATCTTGTATTACGGAACGAGTAAAGAGACTTTCCGATAACGAGGTTGAACTAGGTATGGAGATACCAACGATCGAACCTCGGGTAAGTAACATACCGAAGAACAAAGGGAACATCATAAGGGATTAACTGAATCCTTGACACAGAGGTTCGACCGATAAAGATCTTAGTAGAATATGTAGGAACCAATATGGACATCCAGGTCCCACTATTGGTTATTTACCATAGAGGTGTCTCGGTCATGTCTACATAGTTCTCGAACCCGCAGGGTCTACACACTTAAGGTTTGGTGACGTTTTGGTAGTATAGAGTTATGTATGGTGGTGACCGAAGGTTGTCCGGAGTCCCGGATGAGATCCTGGATGTCACGAGGAGCTCCGGAATGGTCCGGAGGTAAAGATTGATATATAGGAAGTCCTATTTTGGTCGCCGGGAAAGTTTCGGGCTCATCGATAGTGTACCGGGAGTGCCGATAGTGTACCTGGAGACCGTCGGGAGGGGTATTTCGAATGAAGAGGCTACATGGGCTGTGGGAGGATTAATACCAGCCCTTACTGGGCTGGAGGAAGTCCCAAAAAGGGCCCATGCGGTTGGGAAGAAAAAGCCCAAAAGGAAAAAGGTGGAAAAAGGCAAAAAGGGCTAAATTAGGAAGGAGTCCTAATCCTACTAGGAGTGGAGGAGGAGGACTCCTCCCTCCTGGTTCGGCCGACCCAAGGGCTGGCTCCTTGGGAGCCAAGCCTCCTCCTCCTCTCCTCCTATATATACTAGAGGGTTTTAGTGTTTTGGCACAAGATTTTCAGCCACGTGCTACCCGTTCCTCTAGTGCATAGTTTCTCCTCTAGATCGGTTTTTCTGCAGTGCTTAGGCGAAGCCCTGCCGGAATAGCTCCACCACCATTGCCGCAGCTCCGTCACGCTACCGGAGAAATCTTCTACCTCTCCGCTCCCTCTTGCTGGATCAAGAAGGTGGAGATCATCATCGAGCTGTACGTGTGCTGAACGCGGAGGTGCCGTCCGTTCGGCACTAGATCGGAAAGACCGTGATCAAGATTGCGAGACGGATCATGATGAGATTGCGGGACGGATCGTGATGAGATCGCTGGACGGATCGTGATGAGTTCGCAGGACGGATCGTGATTGGATCGCGGGACGGATCGTGATGAGATCGCGGGACGCTCGGCGATTTGGATCGTGAAGACGTTCGACTACAGCAACCGCGTTTCTTAACGCTTCTCGCTTAGCGATCTACAAGGGTATGTAGATCCACTCTCCCTCTCGTAGATGCTCATCACCATGGATAGATCTTGCGTGTGCGTACGAAATTTTTTGTTTCCCATGCAACGTTCCCCAATAGCGGCATCATGAGCTAGGTCTATGTGTAGATGAGATCTCGAGTAGAACACAAAGAGTTTGTGGGCGTTGATGCTTAGATTGCTTTCTCCCTTGGTCGTGTTTTGGTTCAAAGGTATTGTGGGATGAAGCGGCCCGGACCAACCTTACTCGTACGCTTACGAGAGACCGGTTCCATCGACTGACGTGTAACCTTGTTGCACCAAGATGGTGGCGGGTGTTTGTTTCTCCTACTTTAGTTGGATCGGATTCGACGAAGGCGGTCCTTCAGAAGGTTGAAAAGCAACTTATGTATCACCGTTGTGGTTTTTGTGTAGGTGAGAATTGTTCTTGCTAGATACCCGTAGCAGCGACGTAAAACATGCAACAACAATTAGAGGACGTCTAACTTGTTTTTGCAGGGTATGTTGTGATGTGATATGGCCAATTACATGATGAGATATATGTGATGTATGAGATGATCATGTGTTGTATAGAATATCACGACTTGCATGTCGATGAGTACGGCAACCGGCAGAAGCCATAGGGTTGTCTTTGATCATTGTATGACCTATGTGTCAATCATTAAGCGCTATGTAATGCTTTACTTTATCGCTAAACAGTAGCAATAGTAGTCAAAGCATGGTGGGCGCGACAACCTCGATGGCGACACGTTGATGGAGATCAAGATGATGGAGATCATGGTGTCATGCCGATGACGATGGAGATCATGCCGGTGCTTTCAAGATGGAGATCAAAAGCACAAGTTCATGGCCATATCATGTCACTTATGATTTGCATGTGATGTTAATCCTTTTTATGCACCTTGTTTTGCTTAGGACGACGGTAGCATTATAAGGTGATCCCTCACTTAATTTCAAGATAAATTGTATTCTCCCCGAGTGTACACTGTTGCGAAAGTTTGCCGTGTCGAGACACCACGTGATGATTAGGTGTGATAGACTCTACGTTCACATACAACGGGTGCAAGCCAGTGTTGCACATGCAGAACACTCGGGTTAAACTTGACGAGCCTAGCATGTATAGACATGGCCTCGAAACACAAGAGACCGAAAGGTCGAACATGAGTCATATAGTAGATATGATCAACATGATGATGTTCACCATTGAAACCACCTCAACTCACGTGATGATCGGACTTGAGTTGGTGAATTTGGATCATGTATCACTCGAATGACCGGAGGGATGTCAATTTGAGTGGGAGTTCTTTAGTAATATGATTAATTGAACTCATTAACATGAACATAATCAGTAGTGTCTTTGCAAATTATGTTGTAGATTACTTGCTCATGCTGTAGCTCCCTTGAATTTTATATGTTCCTAGAGAAATAGAGTTGAAATATGATGGTAGCAATATTGCGGACTGGGTCCGTGATCTGAGGATTGTCCTCATTGCTGCACAGAAGGCTTATGACCTTAATGCACCACTCGGTGCGCCACCCCCCTCTAGCATCGTTTGTAGATGTTGTGAACATCTGATAGGCACGTTCTGATGACTACTTGATAGTTTAGTGCGTCATGCATTATGGCTTAGAATTGTGGCTCTGAAACATTTTGAACGTCACAGAACATATGAGATGTTCTGAGAGCTGAAATTAGGATCTCAGGCTCGTGCCCATGTTGCGAGATATGAGATCTCCAACAAGATTCTTTGCCTGCAAGATGAAGGAGAATAACTCAATCGTTGAGCATGTGCTCAGATTTTATAGGTGCTACAATCGCTTGAATTGAGTGGGACTTGATCTTCCAGATAAGATAGTGATTGATATAGTTCTCCAAGTCAATGTCACTAAGCTACTAGAACTTGGTGATGAACTATAAAATGCCAGGGATAGAAATAATGATCCCTGAGCTGTTTGCGATGTTTGACATGACGAAGGTAGAAATCAAGAAGGAGCATCAAGTGTTGATGGTTAGTAAAAAACCACTAGTTTTGAGAAGGGCAAGGGCAAGGAGGGAAACTTCATGGATGGCAAGTCAGTTGCTGCTCCAGTGAAGCAACCCAAAGTTGAACCCAAACCCGAGACTAAGTGCTTCAATTATGAGGAGAGCGGTCGTTGAAGCAGAACAACCCTAGATACTTGGTAGATAAGAAGGCTGGCAACGTCAACAGAAGTATATTTGATATATGTGTTATTGATGTGTACCTTGCTAGTACTCCTAGTAGCACCTGGGTATTGGATACCGGTTCGGTTGCTAAATGTTAGTAACTTGAAATAAAAGGTACGGAATGAACAGAGAACTAGCTAAGGGTGAGGTGACGATGTGTGTTGGAAATGTTTCCTTTTGGAAATATGCCCTAGAGGCAATAAATAAAGTGTTTATTATTGTATTTCCTTGTTCATGATAATCGTTTATTATCCATGCTATAATTGTATTAATTGGAAACATGGATACATGTGTGGATACATAGACAAACACAATGTCCCTAGTATGCCTCTAGTGAACTAGCTCGTTGATTGAAAGATGGTTAAGGTTTCCTAACCATGGACATGAGATCTCATTTGATAACGGGATCACATCATTAGGAGAATGATGTGATGGACAAGACCCAAACTACAAACGTAGCTTATGATCGTGTCAGTTTATTGCTACTGTTTTCTGCATGTCAAGTATATGTTCCTATGACCATGAGATCATGCGACTCACAGATATCGGAGGAGTACCTTGTGTGTATCAAACGTCGCAATGTAACTGGGTGACTATAAAGGTGCTCTACAGGTGTCTCCGAGGGTGTCTGTTGAGTTGGCATGGATCAAGACTAGGATTTGTTACTCCGTGTGACGGAGAGGTATCTCAGGGCCCACTCGATAATACAACATCACAATAAGCCTTGCAAGCAATGTGACTAAGTGTTAGCCACGGGATCTTGTATTATGAAACGAGTAAAGAGACTTGCCGGTAACGAGGTTGAACTAGGTATTGAGATACCGACGATCGAATCTCGGGCAAGTAACATACCGAAGAACAAAGGGAACATCATACGGGATTAACTAAATCCTTGACATAGAGGTTCGACCGATAAAGATCTTCGTAGAATATGTAGGAACCAATATGGGCATCTAGGTCCCGCTATTGGTTATTGACAGTAGAGGTGTCTCAGTCATGTCTACATAGTTCTCGAACCCGCAGGGTCTGCACACTTAAGGTTCGGTGACGTTTCGGTAGTATAGAGTTATGCATGGTGGTGACCGAAGGTTGTTCGTAGTCCCGGATGAGATCCCGGATGTCACGAGGAGCTCCGGAATGGTCCGGAGGTAAAGCTTGATATATATAGGAAGTCCTATTTTGGTCGCCGGAAAAGTTTCGGGCTTATCGGTAGTTTACCGGGAGTGCCGGTAGTGTACCGGGAGACCTACGGGAGGGGTATTTCGACCCAAGAGGCTTCATGGGCTGTGGGAGAGTGAATATCAGCCCTTAGTGGGCTGGTGGAAACTCCCACACAAGGACCATGTGGCTGGAGAAGAAAACCCAAAAGGAAAAAGGTGGAAAAAGTCAAAAAGGAAAAAAAAGAGGGATGAATCCTAATCCTACTAGGAGTGGAGGAGGTGGACTCCTCCTCTCCTAGTTCGGCCGAAGCCTAGGAGGCTTGGAGGCCAAGCTGCCTCATCTCCTCCTCTCCTCGTATATATACTGGTGGTATTGAGGGTTTTTGCACTAGATTTTCACCCACGTGCTACCCGTTCCTCCAGTGCATAGTTTCTCCTCTAGATCGATTTTCTGCAGTGCTTAGGCGAAGCGCTACCGGAATTGCTCCACCACCATCGCCGGAGCGCCGTCAGGCTGCCGGAGAACTCTACTTCCTCTCCACTCCTTCTTGCTGGATCACGACGGTGGATATCGTCATCAAGCTGTATGTGTGCTGAACGCGGAGGTGTCGTCCATTCGGTGCTAGATCGGAAGGATTGTGATCAAGTTCGTGAGACGGACCGTGATCAAGTTTGTGGGACGGATCGCGATCGGATCGCGGGACGGCAGATCATGATTGGATCGCGGGATGCACGGTGATTTGGATCGCGAAGACGTTCGACTACACCAACCGCGTTTCTTAACGCTTCCCGCTTAGCGATCTACAAGGGTATGTAGATCCACTCTCCCACTCGTAGATGCTCATCACCATGGATAGATCTTCGTGTGCGTAGGAATTTTTTTGTTTCCCATGCAACATTCCCCAACAGTGGCATCATGAGCTAGGTCTATGTGTAGATGAGATCTGGAGTAGAACACAAAAGGTTTGTGGGCGTTGATGCTTAGATTGCTTCCTCCCTTGGTCGGATTTTGGTTCAGCAGTATTGTGAGATGAAGCGGCCCGGACCAACATTACTCGTACGCTTACGAGAGACCAGTTCCCTTGACGCATCTTGTTGCCTAGATGGCTTGTGGGTGGCAGTTTCTCTCACTTTAGTTGGATCGGATTCAAGAAAGGCGGTCCTTGAGAAGGTTGAAAAGCAAATTATGTATCACCGTTGTGGTTTGTGCGTAGGTGAGAATCGTTCTTGCTAGAAACCCGTAGCAGCCACGTAAAACATGCAACAACAATTAGAGGACGTCTAACTTGTTTTTGCAGGGTATGTTGTGATGTGATATGGCCAATTACATGATGTGATATATGTGATGTATGAGATGATCATGTGATGTATAGAATTTCACGACTTGCATGTCGATGAGTACGGCAACCGACAGGAGCCATAGGGTTGTCTTTACTTATTGTATGACCTGCGTGTCAATCATTAAGTGCTATGTAATGCTTTACTTTATCGCTAAACGGTAGCAATAGTAGTAGAAGCATGTAGGGCGTGACAACCTCGATGGCGACACGTTGATGGAGATCAAGATGATGGAGATCATGGTGTCGTGCCGGTGGCAATGAAGATCATGCCAGTGATTTCAAAATGGAGATCTAAAGCACAAGTTCATGGCCATATCATGTCACTTATGAATTGCATGTGATGTTAATCCTTTTATGCTCCTTTTTATGCTTAGTACGACGGTAGCATTATAAGGTGATCCCTCACTTAAATTTCAAGATAATATTGTGTTCTCCCCGAGTGTGCACCATCGCGAATGTTCGTCGTGTTGAGACACCACGTGATGATTGGGTGTGATAGACTCTACGTTCACATACAACGGGTGCAAACCAGTGTTGCACGCTCAGAACACTCGGGTTAAACTTGACGAGCCTAGCATGTACATACATGGCCTTGGAACACAAGAGACCGAAAGGTCGAACATGAGTCATATAGTAGATATGATCAACATAATGATGTTCACCATTGAAGCCACCTCAACTCACGTGATGATCGGACTTGAGTTGGTGGATTTGGATCATGTGACACTCAGATGACCTGAGGGATGTCAATTTGAGTGGGAGCTTTAGTAATTTGATTAACTAAACTCATTATCTTGAACAATAGTCTAAGTGAACTTTGCATATTTATGTTGTAGATCAATGGCTCGCATAGTAGCACCCCTGAATTTTAATGCGTTCCTAGAGAATGCTAAACTGAAAGATGATGGAAGTAACTTTGTTAACTCGGCCTGTAATCTGAGGATTATCCTCACGGCTTCCCAGAAATCATATGTCCTTGATGCACCGCTTGGTGACCAACCAGAAGACATGACCTCCGACGACGTTAAGAATGCTTGGGAGGCACGTACTGGAGATTACTCAATAGTTCAGTGTGCAATATTGTATGGCTTAGAACCGGGATTTCAAAGACGTTTTGAACGTGATGGAGCATATGAGATGTTCCAGGAGTTGAAGTTTATCTTTCAGAAGAACGCCCGGATCGAGAGGTATGAAACCTCCGATAAGTTCTATGCTTGCAAGATGGAGGAGAACGGGTCTATTAGTGAACATATACTCAGAATGTCTGGGTATTCAACTCGTCTAGCGGAGTTGGGAATTGCCCTTCCGCCAGAGGCGATCACTGACAGAGTTCTTCAATCACTGCCACCTAGTTACAAGAGCTTTGTGATGAACTATAACATGCACGGGATGAACAAGTCAGTCGCCGAGCTGTTTGCGATGCTAAAGTCGCTGAGTCTGAAATCCAGAAAGAACATCAAGTGTTGATGGTCAATAAAACCACTAGTTTCAAGGAAAATGGAAAAGTCAAGGGCAAGGGCAAGAAGGGTAAAACCAAGAAGGATGGCAAAGCAGTTGCTACTCCTGCAAAGAAGCCCAAGCATGGACCCGAGCCAGAAACTGAGTGCTTTCATTGCAAAGGAACTGGCCACTTGAAGCGGAACTGCCCCAAGTACCTGGCTGACAAGAAGGCGGCCAATGACAAACAAGGTATATATGATATACATGTTATTGATGTGTACCTTACTAGCTCTCGTAGTAGTGCCTGGGTATTTGATACCGGTTCGGTTGCTCACATTTGCAACTCAAAGCAGGAACTACGGAATAAACGAAGGCTGGCAAAGGACAAAGTGACGATGCGCATGGGAAATGGTTCCAAGGTTGATGTGATCGCCGTCGGCATGCTCTCTCTTCGATTACCATCGGGATTAGTGATGAGCCTGAATAATTATTATTTAGTGCCTGCGTTAAGCATGAACATTATATCTGGATCTTGTTTATTGCGAGACGGTTACTCATTTAAATCAGAGAATAAAGGTTGTTCTATTTATATGAGTAATATCTTTTATGGTCATGCACCCAATGTTAGGGGTTTATTCATATTGAATCTTGATAGTGATGACACACATGTTCATAACATTGATGCCAAAAGATGTAGAATTGATAATGATAGTACCACTTTCTTGTGGCACTGCCGTTTAGGTCATATTGGTGTAAAACGCATGAGGAAGCTCCATGCTGATGGACTTTTGGAGTCACTTGATTTTGAATCACTTGACACATGTGAACCATGTCTCATGGGCAAGATGACTAAAATGCCGTTCTTTGGAACAATGGAACGGGCGAGTGACTTATTGGAAATCATACACACTGATGTGTGCGGTCCAATGAATGTTACAGCGCGTGGTGGATATCGTTATTTTCTCACCTTCACTGATGACTTAAGTAGATATGGGTATATTTACTTAATGAAACACAAGTCTGAAACGTTTGAAAAGTTCAAGCAATTTCAGAGTGAAGTTGAGAATCTTCGTAACAAGAAAATTAATGTTCCTACGATCTGATCGAGGAGGTGAATATCTGAGTTATCAGTTTGGGAGTCACTTAAGACAGTGTGGAATTGTTTCCCAGTTGACACCGCCCGGAACACCATAGCGTGATGGTGTGTCCGAACGTCATAGTCGTGCTCTATTGGATATGGTGCGTGCTATGATGTCTCTTGCTGATTTGCCACTATAATTTTGGGGTTATGCATTAGAGACAACTGCATCACTTTAGATAGGGCACCATCTAAACTTGTTGAGATGACATCGTGTGAATTATGGTTTGATAGAAACCTAAGCTGTCATTTCTTAATGTTTGGGGCTGCGACGCTTGTGTGGAAAATGTTTTCACCTAATGAGCTCGAACCCAAAGCGAACAAATGCATTTTCATAGAATACCCTAAGAACAGTTGGGTGAACCTTCTATCTCAGATCCAAGCATAAAATGTTTTTTGCTAAAACTGGGTCTTTTCTCGAGGAAAAGTTTCTCTCGAAAGAATTGAGTGGGAGGAAGATAGAACTTGATGATGTTGTTGAACCTTTGTTTCAACCAGAGAGTAGCACAGCGCAGGCAGATGTTTTTGTGAAGCCTACGTTAGTTGAAGAGGAAGTTAATGATGATGATCATGAAGCTTCGGATCAAGTTACTATCCAACCTCGTAGGTCGACAAGGATGTGTACTGCTCCTAAGTGGTACGGCAACCCTGTCTTAGAGGTCATGTTGTTGGACGGCAGGTCGTGGAGTACAAATGGTCTTTAAAATGAAGACACACGCTGATGGTGAATGTCACCATTTATAAAGCTCGACTTGTCGCAAATAAGTTTCTGGCAAGTTCAAGGAGTTGACTACGATGAGACTTTCTCACTCGTAGCGATGCTAAAATCTGTTAGAATTATGTTAGCAGTTGCTGCATTTTTCAATTATGAAATCTAGTAGATGGATGCCAAAACATCGTTTCCTTCCTTAAGGAAAGGTTGTATGAGATACAACCAGAAGGTTTTGTCAGTCCTAAGGATGCTAAAAGGTGTGCAAGCTTCAGTGATCCTTCTATGAACTGAAGTGAACATCTCGGAGTTGGAATATACACTTTGATGAGGTGATCAAAGTTTTTGAGTCTATACAAAGTTTATGAGAAACTTGTATTTACAATAAAGTGAGTGGGAGCACTATAGAGTTTCTGGTAAGCATATGTGGTTGACATATTGTTGATCGCAAATGATGTTGCATTTCTAAAAAGCATAAACGGTTGTTTGAAAAGAGTTTTTCAAAGGAAGACCTGGATAAAGCTACCTAATTGTTGAGCATCAAGATCTATAGAGATAGATGAAGATGCTTGATGATATTTTCAATGAGTACATACCTTGACAAGATTTTGAAAGAGTTCAAAATGGACCAGTCAAAGAAAGAGTTCTCGCCTGATTTGTAAGGCGTGAAGTTGAGTGAGACTCAAAGCTCGACAATGGCAGAAGAAAGAGAAACGACGAACGTCGTCTCCTATGCCTTAGCCATAGGCTCTATATTATGCCATGCTGTGTACCGCACCTGTGTGTGCCTTGTCGTGAGTCCGTCAAGGGGTGCAAGAGTGGTCTAGGAGTGGATCACTGGACAGTGGTCAAAATTTTCCTTAGTAACCAAAGGACTAAGGAGATGTTTCTCTATTATGGAGGTGATAAAGAGTTCGTCGTAAAGAGTTACGTCAATGCAAGCTTTAACACCAATTCGGATGACTCGGAGTAGCAATCTGGATACGTATAGTGGAGCAGCCATTTGGAATAGTACCAAGTGGAGTGTAGTAGCAATGTTTACAGTTTAACATAGAGATTTGCAAAGTACACGCGGATATGAATGTCGCAGACCCGTTGACTAAAAGACCTCTCTCGCATGCAAAGCATGATCGAGCCCCAGAACTCATTGGGTGTTAGATTCATAACAATGCGGATCACATGGTGATGTCAACTAGATTATTGACTCTAGTGCAAGTGGGAGACTGTTGGAAATATGCCCTACAGGCAATAATAAATTATTTATTATCATATTTCCTTGTTCATGATAATCGTTTATTATCCATGCTATAATTGTACTGATCGGAGACTTAGATGCATGTGTGGATACATAGACAAAACCATGTCCCTAGTATGACTCTAATAGACTAGCTCGTTGATCAAAGATGGTTAAGGTTTCCTAGCCATGGACATGAGATGTCATTTGATAACGGGATCACATCATTAGAAGAATGGTGTGATGGACAAGACCCAAACTACAAACGTAGCATATGATCGTGTCAGTTTATTGCTACTGTCTGCATGTCAAGTATCTGTTCCTATGACCATGAGATCATGCAATTCACTGACACTGGAGGAGTGCCTTGTGTGTATCAAACATCACAATGTAACTGGGTGACTATAAAGGTACTCTACAGGTATATCCGTGGGTGTCTGTTGAGTTGGCATGGATCAAGACTGGGATTTGTTACTCTGTGTGATGGAGAGGTATCTTAGGGCCCACTCGGTAATACAACATCACAATAAGCCTTGCAAGAAATATGACTAAGTGTTAGTCACAAGATCTTGTGTTACAAAACGAGTAAAGAGACTTGCCGATAATGAGGTTGAACTAGGTATGGAGATACCGACGATCGAATCTCGGGCAAGTAACATACCGAAGAACAAAGGGAACATCATACGGGATTAACTAAATCCTTGACATAAAGGTTCGACTGATAAAGATCTTCGTAGAATATCTAGGAACCAATATGGACATCCAGGTCCCACTATTGGTTATCGACCGTAGAGGTGTCTCGTTCATGTCTACATAGTTCTCGAACCCGCAGGGTCTGCACACTTAAGGTTCGGTGATGTTTCGGTATAGTTGAGTTATGTATGTTGGTGATCGAAGGTTGTTCGGAGTCCCGGATGAGATCCCAGACATCAGGAGGAGCTCCGGAATGGTCCGGAGGTAAAGATTGATATATAGGAAGTCCTATTTTGGTCGTCGGAAAAGTTTCGGCTAGTGTACTGGGAGTGCCGGTAGTGTATCGGGAGACCATCGGGAGGGGTATTTCGACCCAAGAGGATACATGGGCTGTGGGAGGATGAATACCAGCCCTTAGTGGGCTGGAGGAAGTCCCACAAAGGGCCCATGCGGCTGGGAAGAAAAAGCCCAAAAGGAAAAAGGTGGAAAAAGGCAAAAATGGCTAAATTAGGAAGGAGTCCTAATCCTACTAGGAGTGGAGGAGGAGGACTCCTCCCTCCTGGTTCGGCCGACCCAAGGGCTGGCTCCTTGGGAGCCAAGCCTCCTCCTCATCTCCTACTATATATACTAGAGGGTTTTAGGGTTTTGGCACAAGATTTTCAGCCACGTGCTACCCGTTCCTCTTGTGCATAGTTTCTCCTCTAGATTGGTTTTTCTGCAGTGCTTAGGCGAAGCCCTGCCGGAATAGCTCCACCATCACCGCCGCAGAGTCTTCACGCTGCGGTAGAACTCTTGTATCTCTCCGCTCTGTCTTGCTAGATCAAGAAGGTGGAGATCGTCATCGAGCTGTACGTGTGTTGAACGCGGAGGTGCCGTCCGTTCGACGCTGGATCGGAAGGACCGTGATCAAGATTGCGAGACGGATCATGATGAGATCGCGGGACGGATTGTTATGAGATCGCGGGATGGATCGTGATGAGTTCGTAGGACGGATCGTGATTGGATCGCAGGACGGATCATGATGAGATCGCGGGACGCTCGGTGATTTGGATCGCGAAGACGTTCGAATACACCAACCGCGTTTCTTAACGCTTCCCGCTTAGCGAACTACAAGGGTACGTAGATCCACTCTCCCTCTCATAGATGCTCATCACCATGGATAGATCTTGCGTGTGCGTAGGAAATTTTTTGTTTCCCATGCAACGTTCCCCAACACTTTCCTCACCACATGATGCTTGCCAAAGGAGAAAAATAAAAAGGAATAGAGAAAAAAATTTGGCTCTTGCATAAATGTAAGTACATAAATTAAAAGATAGGTACTTCGCAGAGGGAAGTAGGGATTTGTAGAGGTGCCAGAGCTCAAAGCGAAAAACTTAGAGATAAAAACATTTTGGGAGGTGTATCCATCCCACCAACGAAAATGACTTAGAGTTCCCAACACTTTCCATGCTAGATATATCATAGGCGGTTCCCAAACAGAAAATAAAGTTTATTCCTTTTCCACGATACTTTCACTTTCCATGGAATTTATTATTTGACAACATAAAGTAAATTTATTTTTTCATTTCGGGACCGGGCATCCCTAATACCTTTGCCTTAGTCTCATGCAATGACAAGTGAATAAACACTCGTCATGAGAATAACACATCTAGCATGGAAAATATTAGCCACCCCTCACCGCTCCGCGAGCGAAACAAACACACAAAAGAGAAGTTTATTTCGAAAATTAGAGATGACACATACAAATTTTCTTAGAATGGCATGGAAATACTGCATATAGGTAGATATAGTGGACTCATATTGCAAAGACTGGGTTTAAGGATTTGGATGCACAGTTAGAGCTCATACTTGGTGCGGAAGTTTTGGCTAGCAAAGATGGGGGGTAAGCACCACATGTTGAAGGATCTATGACAATATAACTTCTATGTGAATATGAACAAACATAAATCATTACGTTGTCTTCCTTGTCCAACATCAATAATTTTTGCGTATAATATTTATATGTGGGCTCAAAATCACAAAAGATTTCTAGGATAGTGTATTTGCATGTGAAAGTTCTCTTCCTTATACTAATTATTCGTGAATTGCTTGTATGACCAATATTGTGATTTTCAAGCCTCAAAAGATTTCACTTTCTAAACCCAATGTGAAGCTACCTCTAGGAATTATATGGTTTCAACTTCATGACATTCAATTTATTCAACAATGTACTCATAGGATATAAGTGAAGCACAAGAGTAAATGACATAGAAAAGAGCTTCGTTGACGGGATGTGAATGACTCTATTTTATTTAAAACTTTCAGATCTAAGTATTTTATTAAAACAACAAGTAAATAAAATGTCATTTCAAGAATAGCACACATCATGTGAAGAGGCAAAAACTTAGGATCAACCGATACTAACCGATAAATGTTGAAGAAGAAAGGTGGGATGCCTATCGGGGCATCCCCAAGCTTAGATGCTTGAGGCTTCTTGAATATTATATTGGTATGCCTTGGGAATCCCCAATCTTGAGCTTTTGTGTCTCCTTAATTCCTTTCATATCATGGTTTACCTAATACTGAAAACTTCATCCACACAAAACTCAAAAAGAACTCGTGAGATAGGTTAGTACACATAATAATAAATCAACTCTTTATGTGCTGCCAAGACAAGTTGCATAATAAGTTTCAAACATTAGGTACTGTATACTATCATTTCCACAATTCATATCTACCAATATAGGCTATGGAAACTATAGGATAAGTACATAACGAAACTATGACAGCAATCTGTGTAAACAAAACAGTCTATAGCAATTTATGAAAAAAGTGTACTTATGTAGCTCAAACAATTATGAAAATTTATTAAATGATATAAAATTTATATGAACATACTTTGTAAAAAATTCAGAAACTTTCCACGTTCCAGTAAAATATGAAAATTCAAACACTACAGCCAAAGTTTCTGTTTTTACACATCACTCATCAAAACATGCAATGCAAGCATCTAAGGAAATTCTTGGAACTTTTTATTGAAAAAATAGAATATAAATAACAACTAACATAAAATAACAAAATATAATGACTACCCAACCAAATCACATATTTTTTAACGAATAAAAATATAGCTCCAAGTAAGATATACCGATAGTGTTGAAGACGAAAGAGGGGATGCCTTCCGGGGCATCCTCAAGCTTAGGCACTTGAGTATTCCTTGGATATTACCTTGGGGGTTCATTTTTAATACCCAATATTAGGTTCTTGTCACTTTTTATTCTCCTCATATCAGTGTCTCACCCAAAACTTGAAAACTTCAATCACACAAAACTTAACGGAACTTCGTGAGATGGGTTAGTGTAGTAAATATAGATCATTCACTTAGGTACTGTCAAGACAAGATTCATAATTGTTCTCACATGATACCTACTGTATTACATTATTCCCACAATTTATATTACTCAATATAAGCTATAGGAACACTTAAAACAAGCAAACTATGCATGCAAAAACAGAATCTATCAAAAACAGAACGGTCTGTAAAGATCTGAATGATCACCATACTTCCCTGACTCTAAAAATTCCGAAAAATTAGGACCACGTGAGAAATTTGTGTATTAATCTTCTGAAAAAATATTCAACTCAAAATCACTCTTATGTTAAAAACTAGAATTATTCTCGTGATCACAAAAGTTTCTGTTTTTCAGCAAGATCAAATCAATTATCACCCACATGATCCCAAAGGCTTTACTTGGTACTTTATTGAAACAAAAGCAATAAAACATGATTACTACAGTATATTAATCATGTGAACACACAAAAACATTAGGTAAAAGTTTTGGGTTGTCTCCCAACAAGCACTTTTCTTTTATGCCTTTTAGGCTAGGCATGATGATTTCAATGATGCTCGCATAAAAGTAAAGAATTGAAACATAAAGAGAGCATCATGAAGAATATGACTAGAAAAT
This sequence comes from Hordeum marinum, assembly GCA_022496015.1. Lineage (NCBI taxonomy): Eukaryota > Viridiplantae > Streptophyta > Magnoliopsida > Poales > Poaceae > Hordeum > Hordeum marinum. The sequence continues at coordinate 334,722,137 of CM039672.1, forward strand.
TTAAGCGTAAACCACTTCATATGCATAGTGATTTTGTGAGCAAATAATTTATGGGAGCAAGAATCAACTAGCATAGGAAGGCAAAACAAGCATAACTCCAGGATTTTCAACACATAGAGATGAAGCTTGATATTATTGCAATACCTATAAGCATATGTTCCTCTCTCATAATAATTTTTAGTATCATCATGAATGAATTCAACAATATAGCTATCATGTAAAGCATTCTTTTCATGATGCATAAGCATAGAGATTTTGTTACTCTCCACATAAGCAAATTTATTCTCATCAATAGTAGTGGGAGCAAACTCAACAAAATAACTATCATGTGATTGAAAATTAAAATCACGATGACAAGTTTCATGGTTATCATTATTATTTATAGCATACATGTCATCACCATAATCATCATATATAGGAACTTTGTTGTCATAATCAATAGCAACCTCTTCCAAAATAGTGGATTCATCATTAAATAAAGTCATGACCTCTACAAATCCACTCTCATAATATAATCATCATAAATAGGAGGCATGATTTCATTATAACAATTTTTCACATCAAAACTTGGGGGACAGAAAATATCATCTTGATGAAACATAGCATCCCCAAGCTTATGGCTTTGCATATCATTAGCACCATGGATATTCAAAGAATTTATACTAACAACATTGCAATCATGCTCATCATTAATTCCAATCATTTTATTGAATTCTTCTTTTATCAATTGAGCACAATTTTCCGATCCATCATTTTCAAGAAACATATTATAAAGATGATCAATAATACGATGCAACCTCAATTCCATTTTTTTGTAGTTTTCTTTAATAAACCAAACTAGTGATAAAACAAGAAACTAAAATATTCTATTGCAAGATCTAAAGATATACCTTCATGCACTCACCTCCCCGGAAACGGTGCGAGAAAATAGCTTGATGTCTACTACGCAACTTTATTCTTGTAGACACGTGTTGGGCCTCCAAGTGCAGAGTTTTGTAGGACAGTAGCAATTTTCCCTCAAGTGGATGACCTACGGTTTATCAATCCGTGAGAGGTGTAGGATGAATACGGTCTCTCTCAAACGACCCTGCAACCAAATACAAGAAATCTCTTGTGTCCCCAACACACCCAATACAATGGCAAATTGTATAGGTGCACTAGTTCAGCGAAGAGATGGTGATAAAAGTGTAATATGGATGGAAGAAATATATTTTTATAATATGAATAAATAAAAACATCAAGGTAGCAAATAGTAAACGGGCACAAAAACGGTATTGCAATGCTTGAAAACAAGGCCTAGGGTCCGTACTTTCGCTAGTGCAATTTCTCAACAGTGCTAACATAGTTGGATCATATGATTATCCCTCAAACTGCAATGAAGAATCACTCCCGAGTTCCTATTAGCAGAGAACAAAATATAGAAATTGTTTGTAGGGTACGAAACCACCTCAAAGCTATTCTTTCCGTTCGATCTATCCTAGATTTCGTACTAGAATAATGCAAGCTATCATTTCCGATCGATCTACTCAAGAGTTCGTACTAGAATAACACCAAAGCAAATTCATATTCATAATACTCAATCCACACAAAGAATTACAAGGGATCCCCAAAGTTTCTATTGGAGAAAAGATAATAAAAATGTGCATCAACCCCTATGCATAGATTACCCCAATATCATCGCGGGAATCCGCAAGTTGAGTGCCATAACGTATATCAAGTGAACCAATAAGATACCCCAATGTTACCTCAAGTATTCATACCGCAAGACATACATCATGTGTTCCCAAATCTGAACATTCAATCCGACATAACAAAAATTCAAAGGGTAAAGATTCAATTCATCACAATAAGAGTATAGAGGGGAGAAACATCATATGATCCATATATATTAACAAAGCCCATGATATAGATCACGAGAACGAGAGATTAAACACATAGCTACTGGTACAAACCTCAGCCCCGAGGGTGGACTACTCTCTCCTCATCGTGGTGGCCGCCGGGATGATGAAGATGGCCACCGGAGATGATCCCCCCCTCCGACAGGGTGCCGGAACGGGGCCTAGATTTGTTTTCGGTGTCTACAGAGCCTTGCGGCAGTGTAACTTCTGATCTAGGGCTCCCGGAAGGGTTTCAGAATATTTGGGAATTTATAGTGCAAAGAGGGGGTGCGGGAGGCCACCGAGGTGGGCACAACCCACCTGGGCATGCCTGGGCCTCCTGGCGCGCCCTGGTGGGTTGTGCCCCCCTCGGGGCACCCCCCAGGTGTAGCTCTGGCCCATTGGTTTCTTTCTGATCCAAAAAAAATCTCCAAAAAGTTTTGTGGTGTTTGGACTCCGTTTGATATTGATTTCCTGCGATGTAAAAAACAAGCAAAAAACAACAACTGGCACTTGGTCAATAGGTTAGTCCCAAAAATGATATAAAGTTGCTATAAAATGATTGTAAAACATCCAAGAATGATAAAATAACAACATGAATACTTCATAAATTATAGATACGTTGGAGACGTATGCGCGCCCCTGTGGCTTGTGGCCACCTCGTGCACCTTTCGAACTCCGTTTTCTTGTGGTATATGATACGTCTCCAACGTATCTATAATTTTTTGCTTGTTCCATGCTGTTATATTATCATTCTTGGATGTTTTACAATCATTTTACTTCAAATTGATATTATTTTTGGGACTAACCTATTAACCTAGATCCCAGTGCCAGTCCCTATTTTTTCCGTGTTTTTGAGTTTTATAGAAAAGGAATATCAAACGGACTCCAAATGGAATAAAAATTTACGGTGATTTTTTTGGACCAGAAGAGATCCACGGAGCATCGGAGTTAGGTCAGAAGACCTACGAGGCAGTCACAAGCCTCAGGGGCGCGACCACCCCCTAGGCGTGCCCACCAGGCCTGTGACTCCCTTGTGGCCCATCCTGACTCGTTTCCACCGCCATAAATTCCTATAAATTCCAAAAAAAACAATGCAGAACCTAGATCGGGAGTTCCTCTGCCGTAAGCCTCCAGAGCCACAAAAACCAATTAGGAGCCTATTCTGGCACCCTGTCGGAGGGGGAAGCCATCACCGCACGCAATCTTCATCATGCCGACGCTCTCCATGACGAGGAGGAAGTAGTTCACCCTCGGGGCTGAGGGTATGTACAAGTAGCTGTGTGTTTGATCTCGCTCTCTCTCTCTCTCTCGTGTTCTTGAGATGGCATGATCTTGATGTACCGTGAGCTTTGTTGATATAGATTGAATCATATGGAGTTTTCCCTTCTCTATCTTGTGATGAATTGAGTTTTCCCTTTGAAGTTTTCTTATTGGATTGAGTATTTAAGGTTTTGAGAACACTCGATGTATGTCTTGCGATGGGATATCCGTGGTGACAATGGGATCTTCTATTGATCCACTTGATGTATGTTTTGGTGATCAACTTACGGGTTTCGTGCCCTTAGGAATCTATGCTTAGGGGTTGGCACACTTTTTTGTCTTAACTTTCCGGTAGAAACTTTGGGGCACTCCTTGAAATTCTTTGTGTTGGATTGTACATGATGACTCTGATTTTTTTGATGCATATTGTATAATCAAGCCCATGGGTACTTGTAGTGACATTGGAGTATCTAGGTGACATTAGGGTTTTGGTTTATGTGTATCTTAAGGTGTTATTTTAGTACGAACTCTAGGGCTGTCCGTGACATTTATAGGGATAGCTCATATGATTGATCTGAAAAGATAACTTTGAGGTGGTTTCGTTCCCTACAATAATATCTACATTAGTTCTCCGCTATTTGTGACTTTGGAGTGAACTCTTTGTCGCACGAGAGGTATTTACATATGATTCAACTATGCCAATATTGTTGAGAGAAATTGCACTAGTGAAAGTATGGACCCTAGGCCTTGTTTCCAAGAAATTATACAACGTTTTGCTCGTTGTTTACTATTTGTTACCTTGCTGTTTTTATATTTTCAGATTACAAAAACCTATATCTACCATCCATATTGCACTTGTATCACCATCTCTTCGCCGAACTAGTGCACCTATACAATTTACCATTGTATTGGGTGTGTTCGGGACACAAGAGACTCTTTGTTATTTGGTTGCAGGGTTGTTTGAGAGAGACTATCTTCATCCTACACCTCCCACAGATTGATAAACCTTAGGTCATCCACTTGAGGGAAAATTGCCGCTGTCCTACAAAACTCTGTGCTTGGAGGCCCAACACGAGTCTACAAGAAGAAGGTTGTGTAGTAGACATCAAGCTCTTTTCTGGCACCGTTGTCGGAAGGTGAGTGCTTGAAGGTATATCTTTAGATCTTGCAATCAAATCTTTTAGTTTCTTGTTTTTCACTAGTTTGGTTTTATAAAAGAAAACTACAAAAAAATGGAATTGAGGTTGCCTCATATGCTTCATCTTTTTAATGTCTTTCGTGAAAATGATGGAAAGGAAAATTATCCTCAAGTGTTAGAAGAAGAAGTTATTAAAATGTTTGGCAATAAATCTTTGAGTGATGATCATGATTGCAATGTTGTTAGTATGAATTCTTTGAATATCCATAGTACTAATGATGATTGCACTAGTCATGATAAAAATATTTCTTATAAGCATGCCAATTTTTGTGGAGTGCATAGAGTTTGTCAAGACGTGCCTACAAGGGAAGATAGATTTTGTAAGAGGCATAAGTATTTAGAAACTAAATGGTTGCAAGAGAGGCTATATGTTTGTGTTGAAATACTTCATATTTCTCGCCGTCCTTGTGAACTTTGCAATGAACGTGGTCATTATAATTTCCAATGTGAATTATTTAATGATCGAATTGTGTCAAAAAATTGTGATAACCTCATTACCCTTGAGAATCATAATGAACTTAGTCTATTTTGGGGGTATGAAGAAATGAAACGTGAAACTAAGGATGTTCCAACATGGGCTCTCATGAAAATAATTGATTTTGATATAAATGAAATCTATATGTATTGCGTGGTAAATTGCATTGAGAATCCTTATATTTCCAATTACTTAAAGACAATAAAACAATTAGAATAGGAAGAGAATACTAATGAAGGGGAAGAGGTTTCCCAATGTTCTCCTATTTTTTCTTATGATAAATCAGGTAACGAGGAGAAGCTTTTTATTCAACCAACCTCTTCAAAAAGAAGTTTGGAGGAATTAAATAAAGACACACATAATGTGGTGAATAATAAGAGAAGAAGGAAAAGTAAAGGTAAAGAGGTATCTCTCCTAAATAATGTTGCTCCCATTATCGATAGGACTCATGAGAATGAATCAAAATAGTTGTGGAATATGATACACTTGAGGACGATTTTGTTATGCCTATTGCTTGTTGTGATAATTATGATTTGGAATATAATTATACTTCTTATAATCTTGGAAATATATATGGCACCAACTTGGAGGAGGAGGATAATAATTGCTATACTATTGGTGCTATTCATACCATTAATGATGAGAGTGATTATGTTTATGACATACAAAGCCACAAGCTTGGGGATGCTATGATTGATGAAAATGACATTTTTGAGAATTTATTTGCTGCAATTAATGTTTGTCCCAAGCTTGGGATGCTATGCTTAATGAAGATGATCTTTTTATTCCCCCTACTTTGAATGATCAAAGTTGTTATAATGATTGCATGCCTCCTACTTATGATGATTATTGTGATGATATTTACGCAATGACAAAGAATGATGATAACTATTATGATACTTGTCATAATTATGAATATCCTTTTACTAAATATTACTCTTTTTGTGTGGAACGAATTTGTAGTATTCAAGTCTTTTATGATACTCCCACTATTAGTCATGAGAAGAAATTTGCTTATGTGGAGAGTAGTAAAATTTCTATGCTTGTAGATCATCAAAATAATGCTTCATGTTCTGGTTATATTGTGTAATTACTTCATGATTCTACTTAAAATTATTATGAGGGAGGAACATATGCTTATAGGAATTGCAATAATATCAAGTTTCCTCTCTATGTGTTCAAACTTTTGAAGTTATGCGTGTTTTGCCTTCGTATGCTAGATGATTCTTGTTCCCATAAATTGTTTGCTCACAAAATCCCTATGCATAGGAAGTGGGTTAGCCTCAAATGTGCTTGTCATTAGATTCATGATGCTCTTTTGCATGTTTCAGTTACTATTCATATGTGAGCATCATTGAAATCATCATGCCTAGCTAAAAGGCATTAAAGAAAAGTGCTTGTTGGGAGACAACCCAACACTTTTACTTTCTGTTTTTGTGTGTTCACGTGATTAAGCTACTGTATTAATCATGTTTTGTGTTGTTTATTTCAATAAAGTGCCAAGTAAATCCTTTGGGATAGTGTGGATACTTGCTTGTTTAATTCTGTGCAAAAACAGAAACTTTTGCGTCCAGTATACGAAATATATGATTTTTCTGGAGTGCCAAACATTTCTGAAATTTTTACAAAAACTTTATATGCTAATTAATTGAGATTTTCTAATTTTTTCGAATTTTTATAGTCCGGGAAGTTTGGTGATCATTCAGATCTTTACAGACTCTTCTGTTTTTGACAGATTCTGTTTTGCATGCATAGTTTGCTTGTTTCAAGTGTTCCTATAGCTTATATTGAGTAATATAAATTGTGGGAATGATTTAATACAGTAGGTATCATGTGGGAACAATTAATTAATCTTTTCTTGACAGTACCTAAGTGAATGATCTATATTTACTACACTAACCCATCTCATGAAGTTCCGTTATGTTTTGTGTGATTGAAGTTTTCAAGTTTTGGGTGAGACACTGATATGAGAAGAATAAGAAGTGAAAAGAACCTAAGCTTGGGGATTCCCAAGTAACCCCCAAGATAATATTCATGGATTACTCAAGTGTCTAAGCTTGGGGATGCCCCGGAAGGCATCCCCTCTTTCGTCTTCAACGCTATCGGTATATCTTACTTGGAGCAATATTTTTATTTGTCACATAATATGTGTTTTGCTTGGAGTGTAATTTTATTTTTATCTCTTAGTTGTTATTTATAATCTAGTATTTCAATAAAAATTTCCAAGAATTGCCTTTAGGATGCTTGAATTGCATGTTTCATGTGTGCTGTGTAAAAACAGAAACTTCTGTTGTACTGTTTAATTTTTCATATTTTACCGGAACATGGAAAGTTTCTGAAATTTTTACACAGTGTTTTAAGATAAATTATTTAGCATGTCCTAAAGTTTCATAATTGTTTGAGTTACATAATTACACTGTTTTTGTAAATGGCTATAGACTGTTCTGTTTGGGAAGATTGCAGTCATAGTTTTGTTATCTACTTATCCTATTGTTTCCATAGCCTATATTGGTAGATATAAATTGTGGAAATGATAGTATACAGTACCTAATGTTTGAAAAAAATTATGCAACTTGTCTTGTCAGTACATGAAGTGTTGATTTATTCTTATGTGTACTAACCTATCTCACGAGTTCTTTTCGAGTCTCGTGTGGATGAAGTTTTTGAGAATAGGTGAAACCATGATATGAGAGGATTGAACGAGATACAAAATCTCAAGCTTGGGGATTCCCAAGGAACCCCAAGTTAATATTTCAAGAAGTCTAAAGCATCTAAACTTGGGGATGCTACGATCCGACCTCTCTTCATCAACAATTATCGGTTAGCCTATGTTGAGCCTAAATTTTTATTCGTTCACATGATGCGTGCTATTCTTGGAGTACTATTTTTATTTTGCTTGCTGTTTGAATAAAGTACTTAAGATCTGAAAATATTTATTGAGGGAGAGAGAGTCCTGACATAGCTCCTTAATTGTTTGACTACTCATATCCTTTGAGAGTAGCTTGTCATTTGCTCATGTGCTTTACTTAAATTTGTTTGAGCTTGTCGAAAAAACAATGGCAATACATGAAACTAGTCCCAAAGTGATAGATATCCAAGGAGGATATAATAACAACTTCCATGAAGATCATGGGATAAATAAAACTTGATTCTTTGTAATAGTTTTTAAACATGATGATAGTAATATGTGAGTCATGTTAGTGAGTAATTATGCTTAGTAAGAATATTGGTGTTAAGGTTTGTGATTCCCTATGCATGCACGAAAGTCAATAGTTATGCAATGAAGTTACATTTACTTGTGGTGCATTGTTCGGTGTTAGTTATGACTCAATGCTGACTTATGTGATTTTTCGTTCCTCGGTTTGGTTTCTTCCCAATCTATTTTCTAGCCTTCATTTGTACTAAGTAGAAATACTACTTGTGCATCCAAAATCCTTAAACCAAGTTTTGCCTTATGAGTCCACCATACCTACCTATATGCGGTATTTCCATGCCGTTCCAAGCAAATTTGTATGTGCCATCTCTAAATTTTCAAAATAATTTTTCTCTTTTGTGTGCCCATACCACTCATGAAACGGTGCGGAGTATCCAATATTTTTCCATGCTAGGTGTGTTATTCCCATGATATGTATTGATTCACTATCATTCACGAGAAAGTGGCTGGTATTCGGGATGCCCAGTCCCATGCTCAAAAAATCAAATCAAAATATAATGAAACAAAACTCCCCCCAGGAATGTTGTTGGTATGGACGGTACCCGTGGATTCGGCTCGCTGTGGAGTGTGATTGATTGGTGGAGGGGGAGTAAAGACTTTACTATTCCGTTTGGGAACCGCCTATAATGTATCTAGCATGGAAATTATTGTGAGCTACTTCGTCGTTTTCGTTGACAGGAAAAGCATGCCACTCAAAATATTTTTTCTCTCTCAATACAAACCTTGAGCTCTGGCACCTCTACAAATCCCTACTTTCCTCTGTGAAGGGCCTATCTATTTACTTTATGCAATTTTTATTTTTTGCTTTGAGTCTCCATCTTTTCTTATAAGCACCAACTAGGGGCACTATGATCGTACTTGCGCATTGTGCATAACTAATATTTGATTGTGTTTCATGAATGGATCAATGATTGAGCATGATGGGCTAGGGATAACTTTCTTTAATGTTGATATTTTGAAAGACATGGTTGCTTGTTGACATGCCTGAGTATTGAAGTCATTAAGTTAAAACTAGACTATTGCTTTGAATTATTTACAAAGTCCAAATGTCCATGCTATACAAAGAAGGAAAGAATATGATGAACATGTTAGGTAGCATTCCACATCAAAATTCTGTTTTTACCATTTACCTACTCAAGGACGAGCAGGAATTAAGTTTGGGGATGTTGTTACGTCTCCAACGTATCTACAATTTTTGCTTGTTCCATGCTATTATATTATCATTATTGTATGTTTTATAATCATTTTACCATAACTTTATATTATTTTTGGGACTAACCTATTAACCCAGAGCCTAGTGCCACTTTCTGTTTTTTCCTTGTTTTGAGTATTATAGAAAAGGAATATCAAACGGAGTCCAAACGGAATAAAAGTTACGGTGATTTTTTATGGACCAGAAGAGACCCATGGAGCATCGGAGTTGGGCCAGAAGACCCACGAGGCAGTCACAAGCCTCAGGGGCACGGCCACCCCCTAGGCACGCCCACTAGGCTTGTGACTCCCTCGTGGCCCATCCTAACTCGTTTCCACCGCCATAAATTCCTATAAATTCCAAAAAACCCAATGCAGAACCTAGATCGGGAGTTCCGCTGCTGCAAGCCTCCAAGGTCACGAAAAACCAATCGAGAGCCCGTTCCAGCACCCTACCGGAGGGGGAAATCATCACCGGAGGCCATCTTCATCATCCCGACGCTCTCCATGACGAGGAGGGAGTAGTTTACCCTCAGGGCTGAGGGTATGTACCAGTAGCTATGTGTTTGATCTCTCTCTCGTCTCGTGTTCTTGAGATGGCACGATCTTGATGTATCACGAGCTTTGTTGATATAGATTGAATCATATGGAGTTTTCCCTTCTCTATCTTGTTGTGATGAATTGAGTTTTCCCTTTGAAGTTTTCTTATCGGATTGGGTCTTTAAGGATTTGAGAACACTTGATATATGTCTTGTGATGGGATATCCATGGTGACAATGGGATGTTCTATTGATCCACTTGATGTATGTTTTGGTGATCAACTTGCTAGTTTCGTGACCTTGGGAATATGTAGGGGTTTCCATCAAACTAGTGCACCTATACAATTTACCATTGTATTGGGTGTGTTGGAGACACAAGAGACTCTTTGTTATTTGGTTGTAGGGTTGTTTGAGAGAGACCATCTTCATCCTACACCTCCCACGGATTGATAAACCTTAGGTCACCCACTTGAGGGAAAATTGTCGCTGTCCTACAGAACTCTGCGCTTGGAGGCCCAACACGAGTCTACAAGAAGAAGGATCTGTAGTAGACATCAGTGTCAACTTATTCAAATCAAGTCTACGATATAAAGACAGAGACATAACACTAACACCAGCTCCAAGATCACATAAAGCAATTTTAACATAGTTTCTCTTCATGGAGCATGGTATAGTTGGTATTCCGGGATCTCCTAATTTCTTTGGTATTCCACCCTTAAAGGTATAATTAGAAAGCATGGTGGAAATCTCATCTTACGGTATCTTTATTTTATTTGTCACAATATCTTTCATATACTTAGCATAAGGAGACATTTTCAAAATATCAGTCAAGCGCATACGCAAAAAGACAGGTCTAGGCATTTCAGCAAAACGCTCAAAGTCCTCATCATCCTTTTCTTGGATGGTTTAGGAGGAAAGGGCATGTGTTTCTGAACCCATGGTTCTCTTTCTTTACCATGCTTCCTAGCAACAAAGTTTCTTTTGTCATATCTTTTATTCTTAGGTTGTGGGTTATCAAGATCAACACCAGGTTCAATCTCCACATCATTATCATTACTAGGTTGAGCATCAACATGAACATCATCATTAATATTATCACTAGGCTCGTGTTCATCACCACATTGTGTCTCAGCATTAGAAACAGAAATATCATTTGGGTTTTCAGGTGTATCTATAACAGGTTGACTAGCAGCATGCAAACTTCTATCATCTTTCTTTTTCCTCTTATTACTGGAATGACTAGGTGCATCAGTATTGATTCCCTAAGAATCTTGCTCAATTCTCTTAGGATGGCCCTCAGGATACAAAGGTTCCTGAGTCATTTTACCACCCCTAGTCACAATTCTAATAGAATGATCATTGTTCTTACTATTCATCTCATTAAGCAAATCATTTTGTGCCTTAAGTACTTGTTCTACTTGAGTAGTTACCATGGAAGCATGTCTACTAATAAGCTTAAGATCATTAATAGTTCTACTCATATAATCACCTAAGCGATCAAGCATGTAAGCATTATGTTTCAATTGTCTACTAACATAAGCATTGAAATTTTGTTGCTTAACAACAAAATTATCAAACTCATCCAAGCATTGGCTAGCAGACTTATTATAAGGAATATCACCTTCATCAAATCAACGTAGAGAATTTACCTCTACTACCTGTGTCAGGTTATCAAGACCATGCATTTCTTCAATAGGTGGTAGATTCTTAAGATCTTCACCTTTAATACCTTTTTATTTCATAGATTTCTTTGCCTCTTGCATATCTTTAGGACTGAGAAATAGAATACCTCTTTTCTTTGGAGTGGGCTTTGGAGGTGGTTCGGGAATAGTCCAATCATTATCATTGCTCAATATATTATTCAATAGTAGTTCAGCTTGTTCAACAGTTCGTTCCCTGAAAACACAACCAGCACAACTATCTAGGTGGTCCCTAGAAGCATCGTTAGTCCATTATAAAAGATATCAAGTATTCCGTTTTTCATGAGAGGATGATCAGGCAAAGCATCAAGTAATTGGAGAAGCCTCCCCCAAGCTTGTGGGAGACTCTCTTCTTTAATTTGCACAAAGTTAAATATTTCCTGCAAGGCAACTTTTTTCTTATGGGCAGGAAAATATTATTTAGAGAAGTAATATATCATATCCTGGGGACTACGCACACAACCAGGAGCAAGAGAATTAAACCATATCTTAGCATCACCCTTTAATGAGAAAGGAAATAACTTAAGAATATAGTAATAACGAATTTTTTCCTCATGAGTAAGTAGGGTGGCTATATCATTCAATTTAGTAAGATGTGCCACAACAGTTTTAGATTCATAACCATGGAAAGGATCAGATTCAACCAAAGTAATTAACTCGGGATCGACATAGAATTCATAATCCTTACCTGTAACAAAGATAGGTGATGTAGCAAACTTAGGATCACATTGCATTCTAGCATTCAAAGATTTTTTCTTCCACTTGCAAAACAATTTCTTAAGATCATCTCTATCCTTATGCTTTTTTATTGTTCTATGCTATTATATTATCTGTTTTGGATGTTTTATATGCATTAATATGCTATTTTATATTATTTTTGGGACTGACCTATTAACCTAGAGCCTAGTGCCAGTTTCTGTTTTTTCCTTTTTGTTGAGTATTGCAGATAAGGAATATTAAACGGAGTCCAAACGGAATAAAATGTTCGCCCTGGCTTGTGCCCTCAGCAGATCTCCTAACCCGAATCTTCATCCTATGCATTCCAAAAAAGAGCCACGCACATACTTTTCCACCGCCAAAAGCCTCCGTTCCCGAGAGATCCAATCTTGGAGCCTTTTCCGGTATTCTGCCAGAGGGGGATTCGATCACTAAGGGCGTCTACATCAACTCCATTGCGCCTCCGATGATGCGTGAGTAGTTCACCATAGACCTACGGGTCCATATCTAGTAGCTGGATGGCTTCTTCTCTCTCTTTATGCTTCAATACCATGTTCTTCATGATCTTCATGGGGATCTATCTGATGTAATACTCTTTTGCGGTGTGTTTGTCGAAATCCGATGAATTATGGGTTTATGATCAACATATCTATGAATATTATTTGGTTCTTATCTGAATTCTTGTATGCATGATTTCATATCTTTGCAAGTCTCTTCGAGTTATTGGTTTTGTTTGGCCAACTAGATTGGTAATTCTTGCAATGGGAGAAGTGCTTAGCTTTGGGTTCAATCTTGCGGTGTCCTCACCCAGTGACAAAGTAGGGGTAGCAAGGCACGTATTGTATTGTTGCCATCAAGGGTAAAAAGATGGGTTTTTCATCATATTGCTTGAGTTTATCCCTCTACATCATGTCATCTTACTTAATGCATTACTCTGTTCTTCATGAACTTAATACTCTAGATGTAGCCAGGAGTCGGTCCATGTGTGGAGTAATAGTTGTTGGGAGACGTAGTAGTAAATCAAAAATTTCTACGCGTTCACCAAGATCTATCTATGGAGAAACCAGAAACGAGAAGCAAGATATTGCATCTTCATACCTTTGAAGATCGCTAAGCGGAAGCGTTACAAGAACGCGGTTGGTGGAGTCGTACTCGTAGCGATTCAGATCGCGGTGGACTCCGATCTTAGCAACGAACAACGGTGCCTCCACGTTCAACACACGTGCAGCCTGGTGACGTCTCCTATGCCTTGATCCAGCAAGGAGGGAGGAGAGGTTGAGGGAGAGCTCCAGCAGCACAACGGCATGGTGACGGTGGAGCTACATGGTCTCCGGCAGGGCTTCACCAAGCACTATGGAGAACGAGGAGAAGGAGAAGTAGGGCTGCGCCGAGAGGGAGAGAGAGTCGTGTCTCAAACAGACCCAAGGGCTCCACTATATATAGGAGGAGAGGGAGGAGGGTGCCCACCCCTAGGGTTCCCACCCTAGGTGGTGCGGAAGCCCCTAGATGGGATCTAGCCGGCGGCCAAGAGGGAGGGGAGAGGGGTGCGGCTGCCCTAGCCGCCCTAGGGTGGGACTAGGGCCCATCTGGGCTAGGGTTTGCCCCCTCTCTCCTTTGCTGCACCTTGGGCCAGGTGGGAGGGGTGCACCAGCCCACCTAGGGGCTGGTTCCCTCCACCTTCGGCCCATGCAGCCCTTCGGGGCCCGGGTCCCCTCCCGGTGGACCCCCGGAACCCTTCCGGTGGTCCCGGTACGTTACTGGTGACGCCCGAAACATTTCCGGTAACCAAAACCTCACTTCCTATATATCAATATTTGTCTCCGGACCATTCCGGAACTCCTCGTGATGTCCGGGATATCATCCGGGACTCCAAACAACCTTTGGTAACCATGTACACTATTTCCCTATAACCCTAGCGTCATCGAACCTTAAGTGTGTAGACCCTACAGGTTCGGGGGACACGTAGACATGACCGAGACACCTCTCCGGTCAATAACCAACAACGGGATTTGGATACCCATGTTGGCTCCCACATGCTCCATGATGATCTCATCGGATGAACCATGATGTCGGGGATTCAATCAATCCCGTATACAATTCCCTTTGTCTACAGGTATGATACTTGCCCGAGATTCGATCGTCGGTAACCCTATACCTTGTTCAATCTTGTTACTGACAAGTCTCTTTACTCGTTTCGTAACACATCATCCCTTGGATAACTCCTTAGTCACTTTGAGCTCATTCTGATGATGTCTTATAGAGTGGGCCTAGAGATACCTCTCCGTCACACCGAGTGACAAATCCCAGTCTCGATTCGTGCCAACCCAACAGACACTTTTGGAGATACCTGTAGTGTACCTTTATAGCCACCCAGTTACGTTGTGACGTTTGGCACACCCAAAGTATTCCTACGGTATCCGGGAGTTGCACAATCTCATGGTCTAAGGAAATGATACTTGACATTGGAAAAGCTTTAGCAGACGAACTACACGATCTTGTGCTATGCTTAGGATTGGGTCTTGTCCATCACATCATTCTCCTAATGATGTGATCCTGTTATCAACGACATCCAATGTCCATGGTCATGAAACCGTGACCATCTATTGATCAATGAGCTATCCAAATAGAGGCTCACTAGGTACATGTTGTGGTCTATGTATTCACACATGCATTATGGTTTCCGGTTAACACAATTATAGCATGAACAATAGACAATCATCATGAACAAGGAAATACAATGATAACCATTTTATTATTGCCTCTAGGGCATATTTCCAATAGCCTCCCACTTGCACTAGAGTCAGTAATCTAGTTACATTGTGATGAATCGAACACCCATAGCATTCTCGTGTTGATCATGTTTTGCTCGTGAGAGAGGTTTAGTCAACGGATCTGCGACATTCAGATCCATATGCACTTTACAAATATCTATATCTCCCTCCTGAATGTAATCACAGATGGAGTTGAAGCGGCGCTTGATGTGTCTTGTCTTCTTGTGAAACCCGGGCTCCTTCACAAGGGCAATAGCTCCAGTGTTGTCACAGAATAGTCATCGGGCCCGACGCATTTGGAATCACTCCTAGGTCGGTGATGAACTCCTTCATCCAGACTCCTTTCTTTGATGCTTCCGAAGCAGCTATGTACTCTGCTTCACATGTAGATGCCGCCACGACGCTTTGCTTGCTACTGCACCAGCTGACTGCCCCTCCATTCAAAATATACATGTATCCGGTTGCTACTTGGAGTCGTCTAGATCTGTGTCGAAGCTAGCATCGACGTAACCCTTTATGACGAGCTCTTCGGCACCTCCATATACGAGAAACATGTCCTTTGTCCTTTTCAGGTACTTCAGGATATTCTTGACCGCTGTCCAGTGTTCCGCTCCAGGATCACTTTGGTACCTCCCTACCTAACTTATGGCAAGGTTCACATCAGGTCTGGTACACAGCATGGCATACATAATAGAGCCTATGGCTGAAGCATAGGGGATGACACTCATCTCTTCTCTATCCTTTGCCGTGGTCAGGCATTGAGTCGTACTCAATCTCACACCCTGTAACATAGGCAAGAACCCCTTCTTGGACTGATCCATATTGAACTTCTTCAATATCTTTTCAAGGTATGTGCTTTGTGAAAGACCTATGAGGCGTTCGATCTATCTCTATAGTTCTTAATACCTAATATGTAAGCAGCTTCTCCAAGGTCCTTCATTGAAAAACATTTATTCAAGTAGACCTTTACACTTTCCAAGAGTTCTATATCATTTCCCATCAACAATATGTCTTCCACAAATAATATGAGAAATGCTATAGAGCTCCCACTCACTTTCTTGTAAATACAGGGTTCTCCATAAACCTGTATAAACCCAAACGCTTTAATCACCTCATTAAAGCGAATGTTCCAACTCCGAGATGCTTGCACCAGCCCATAGATGGAGCGCTGGAGCTTGCATACCTTGTTAGATCTTTAGGATCGACAAAACCTTTCGGCTGCATCATATACAGTTCTTCCTTAAGGAAGCCATTAAGGAATGCCGTTTTGACGTCCATTTGCCAGATCTCATAATCATAAAATGCGGCAATTGCTAACATGATTCGGACAGACTTCAGCATCGCTATGGGTGAGAAAGTCTCATCGTAGTCAACTCCTTGAACTTGTCGATAACCCTTAGCGACAACCCGAGCCTTATAGACGGTCACATTACCATCCGCGTCAGTCTTCTTCTTAAATATCCATTTATTTTCAATGGATTGCTTATCATCAGGCAAGTCCACCAAAGTCCATACTTTGTTCTCATACATGGATCCTATCTCGGATTTCATGGCTTCAAGCCATTTGTTGGAATCCGGGCCCGCCATCACTTCTTCATAGTTCGAAGGTTCACCGTTGTCCAACAACATGATCTCCATGACAGGGTTGTCGTACCACTCTAGTGTGGAACGTGTCCTAGTGGACCTTCTACATTCAATAGTAACTTGATCTGAAGTTTCATGATCATCATCATTAACTTCCTCTCCAGCCGGTGTAGGATCCACAGAAACAACTTCCTATGCTGCGCTACTCTCCGGTTCGAGTGGAGGTACAATTACCTCATCAAGTTCTATTTTACTCCCACTTACTTCTTTCGAGAGAAACTCTTTCTCGGGAAAGGATCCATTCTTGTCAACGAAGACTTTGCCTTCGGATCTGAGGTAGAAGGTATACCCAATAGTCTCTTTGGGATATCCTATGAAGGCACACTTTTTTGCTTTGGGTTCGAGCTTCTCAGGTTGAAGTTTCTTCACATAAGCATCGCATCCCCAAACTTTTAGAAACGACAGCTTAGGTTTATTTCCAAACCATAATTCATACGGTGCCATCTCAACGGACTTTGACGGTGCCCTATTTAAAGTGAATGCGGCAGTCTCTAATGCATATCCCCAAAATGATAGCGGTAAGTCGGCAAGAGACATCATAGATCGCACCATATCCAATAGAGTGCGATTACGACGTTCAGACACACCATTTCGCTGAGGTGTGCCAGGCGGCATGAGTTGTGAAACAATTCCACATTTCCTTAGGTGCGTGCCAAATTTGCGACTTAAATATTCTCCGCCACGATCAGATCGTAGGCACTTTATTTTCCTGTCACGTTGATTCTCTACCTCACTCTGAAATTCCTTGAACCTTTCAAAGGTTTCAGACTTGTGTTTCATTAAGTAGACATACCCATATCTGCTCAAGTCATCAGTGAGGGTGAGAACATAACGGTAGCCACCGCGAGCCTCGATGCTCATTGGACCGCATACATCGGTATGTATTATCTCCAACAAGTCAGTTGCTCGCTCCATTGTTTCGGAGAACGGAGTCTTGGTCATCTTGCCCATGAGGCATGGTTCGCACATGTAAAATGATTCGAAATCAAGATACTCGAAAAGTCCATCAGCATGGAGCTTCTTCATGCGTTTGACACCAATATGACCAAGGCGGCAGTGCCACATGTAAGTGGGACTATCGTTATCAACCTTACACTTTTTGGTACTCACACTATGGACATGTGTAACATCACGTTCGAGATTCATCAAAAATAAACCAATGACCAGCGGGGCATGACCATAAAACATTTATCTCATATAAATAGAACAACCATTATTCTCAGATTTAAATGACTAGCCATCTCACATCAAGCAAGATCCAGATACAATGTTCATGCTCAAAGCTGGTACTAAATAACAATTATTAAGGTTTAAAACTAATCCCGAAGGTAGATGTAGAGGTAGCGTGCCGACGGCGATCACATCGACCTTGGAACCATTCCTGACGCACATCGTCACCTCGTCCTTTGCCAGTCTCCGCTTATTCCACAGCTCGTGCTTGGAGTTACAAATGTGATTAACTGCACCGATATCAAATACCCAGGAGCTACTACGAGCGCTGGTTAGGTACACATCAATAACAAGTATATCACATATACCTTTAACGTTGCCGGCCTTCTTATCCGCTAAGTACTTGGGGTAGTTCCTCTTCTAGTGACCGGTACCCTTGCAATAAAAGCACTTAGTCTTAGGCTTGGGTCCATTCTTGTTCTTCTTCCCGACAACTTGCTTACCGGGCGCGGCAATAGCTTTGCCATCCTTCTTGAAGTTCTTATTACCATTGTCTTTCTTGAAACTAGTGGTCTTATTCACCATCAACACTTGATGCTCCTTTTTGATCTCGACCTCCGCTGATTTCAGCATCGAGTGCAACTCAGGAATGGACTTCTCCATACCTTGCATGTTGTAGTTCATCACAAAGCTTTTGTAGCTAGGTGGAAGCGACTGGAGGATTCTGTCAATGACCGAGTCATCGAGGAGATTAACTCCCAGCTGAGTCAAGCGGTTGTGCAACCCAGACATTTTGAGTATGTGCTCACTGACAGAACTGTTCTCCTCCATCTTACAACTGAAGAACTTGTCATAGACGTCATATCTCTCGACCCGGGCATGAGCTTGGAAAACCAGTTTCAGCTCTTGGAACATCTCATATGCTCGGTGTTGCTCAAAACGCTTTTGGAGCCCCGATTCTAAACTGTAAAGCATGCCACACTAAACAAGGGAGTAATCATCGCAGCGTGACTGCCAAGTGTTCATAATGTCTTGGTCCACTGGGAAAATGGGTGGGTCACCTAGCGGTGCATCAAGGACATAAAATCTCTTGGAAGCTATGAGGATGATCCTCAAGCCACGCACCCAGTCCGCATAGTTGCTTCCATCATCTTTCATCTTGGTTTTCTCTAGGAACACGTTGAAGTTGAGGGTGACATTAGCGTTGGCCATTGGATCTACAATATAGATTGTAAAGACAATTTTAGACTAAGTTCGTGATAATTAAGTTCACATAATCCAATTATTTAATGAACTCCCACTTAGATAGACATCTCTCTAATCATCCAAGTGATACATGATCCATGTCAACTAGCCCATGTCTGATCATGACGTGAGACGGACTAGTCATCCATGGTGAACATCTCCATGTTGATCGTATCTTCTATACGACTCATGTTCGACCTTTCGGTCTTCCGTGTTCCAAGGCCATGTTTGTACATGCTAGGCTCGTCAAGTCAACCTAAGTGTTTTGCGTGTGTAAATTTGGCTTACACCCGCTGTATGCGAATGTTAGAACCTATCACACCCGATCATGACGTGGTGCTTCAGAACAACGATCCTTAGCAATGGTGCACGGTTAAGGTGAACACCTTCCTTGAAATTTCATTGAGATATCATCTTATTTACTACCGTCATTCTAAGCAAATAAGATGTAAACATGATAAACATCACATGCAATCAATATAGTGACATGATATGGCCAATATCATCTTGCTCCTTTGATCTCCATCTTCGGGGCACCATGATCATCACTGTCACCGACACGACACCATGATCTCCATCATCGTGTATTCATGAAGTTGCCTCGCCAACTATTACTTCTACTACTATGGCTAATGACTAGCAATAAAGTAAGGTAATTACATGACGTTTATGATTGACACGCAGGTCATACAATAAAATAAGACAACTCCTATGGCTCCTGCCGGTTGTCATACTCATCGACATGCAAGTCGTGAATCCTATTACAAGAACATGATCAATCTCATACATCACAATGCATCACATCACATTCTTTGGCCATATCACATCACAAGGCATATGCTGCAAAAACAAGTTAGACGTCCTATAATTTGTAGTTGCATGTTTTTATGTGGCTGCTATAGGTTTCTAGCAAGAACGTTTCTTACCTACGCCAAAACCACAACGTGATATGACAATTGCTATTTACCCTTCATAAGGACCCTTTTCATCGAATCCAATCCGACTAAGGTGGGAGAGACAGACACCCGCTAGCCACCTTATGCAACAAGTGCATGTCAGGCGGTGGAACCGGTCTCACGTAAGCGTACGTGTAAAGTTGGTATGGGCCGCTTCATCCCACAATACCGCCGAATCAAGATAAGACTAGTAGTGGTAAGAAAATTAACAAGATCGACACCCACAACAACTTTGTGTTCTACTCGTGCATAGATTCTACGCATAGACCTAGCTCATGATGCCACTGTTGGGAGACGTAGTAGTAAATCAAAATTTTCTATGCGTTCACCAAGATCTATCTATGGATAAACCAACAACGAGAAGGAAGAGATTGCATCTTCATACCTTTGAAAATCACTAAGCGGAAGCGTTACAAGAACGCGGTTGGTGGAGTCGTACTCGTAGCGATTCAGATCGCGGTGGACTCCGATCTTAGCGCCGAACAACGACGCCTCCGCGTTCAACACACGTGCAGCCCGGTGACGTCTCCTACGCCTTGATCCAGCAAGGAGGGAGGAGAGGTTGAGGGAGAGCTCCAGCAACACGACGGCGTGGTGACGGTGGAGCTAAGCGGTCTCCGGCAGGGCTTCGCCAATCACTACGGAGAACGAGGAGATGGAGAAGTAGGGCTATGCCGAGAGGGAGAGAGAGTCGTGTCTCAAACAGCCCCAAGGGCTCCACTATATATAGGAGGAGAGGGAGAAGGGTGCCCACCCCTAGGGTTCCCACCTTAGGTGGTGCGGCAGCCCCTAGATCGGATCTAGCCAGCGGCCAAGAGGGAGGGGAGAGGGGTGCGGCTGTCCTAGCCGCCCTAGGGTGGGCCTAGGGCCATCTAGGCTAGGGTTTGCCCCCCTCTCTCCTTTGCTGCGCCTTGGGCCAGGTGGGAGGGGCGCACCAGACCACCTAGGGGCTGGTTCCTTCCACCTTCGGCCCATGCAGCCCTCCGGGGCCCGTAGCCCCTCCCGGTGGACCCCCGGAACCCTTCCGATGGTCCCGGTACGTTACCGGTGACGCCCAAAACATTTCCTGTAACCAAAACCTCACTTCCTTTATATCAATCTTTGTCTCCGGACCATTCCAGAACTCCTCGTGATGCCCGGGATCTCATTCGGGACTCCAAACAACCTTTGGTAACCACGTACACTATTTCCCTATAACCCTAGCGTCATCGAACCTTAAGTGTGTAGACCCTACGGGTTCGGGAGACACATAGACATGACCGAGACACCTCTCCTTTCAATAACCAACAATGGGATCTGGATACCCATGTTGTCTCCCACATGCTCCATGATGATCTCATCGGATGAACCACGATGTCGAGGATTCAATCAATCCCGTATACAATTCCCTTTATCTACCAGTATGATACTTTCCCGAGATTCGATCGTCGGTATCCCTATACCTTGTTCAATCTCGTTACCGGCAAGTCTCTTTACTCATTCCATAACACATCATCTCGTGGCTAACTCCTTAGTCACTTTGAGCTCATTATGATGATGTCTTATCGAGTGGGCCCAGAGATACCTCTTCGTCACACGGAGTGAGAAATCCCAGTCTCGATTCGTGCCAACCCAACAGACACTTTCGGAGATACCTGTAGTGTACCTTTATAGCCACCCAGTTACGTTGTGACGTTTGGTACACCCAAAGTATTCCTACGGTATCCGGGAGTTGCACAATCTCATGGTCTAAGGAAACGATACTTGACATTGGAAAAGCTTTAGCAGACGAACTACACGATCTTGCGCTATGCTTAGGATTGGGTCTTGTCCATCACATCATTCTCCTAATGATGTGATCCCGTTATCAACGACATCCAATGTCCATGGTCATGAAACAGTGACCATCTATTGATCAACGAGCTAGCCAACTAGCGGCTCACTAGGGACACGTTGTGGTCTATGTATTCACACATGCATTATGGTTTTCGATTAACACAATTATAGCATGAACAATAGACAATCATCATGAACAAGGAAATACCATAATAACCATTTTATTATTTCCTCTAGGGCATATTTACAACAATAGTAGTAGATGTGGATCGTTTAGGTCTACTTGACACGAGCGTGATGCCTATATGCATAATCATTGCCTTGGACATCGTCATAACTACGCACTTTTCTATTAAATGCTCGATAGTAATTTGTTCAGCCATCGTGTTATTTTCCTTCAAGAGAGAATCCTCTAGTGAAACCTATGGCCCCGGGGTCTATTTTCCATATTATATTTTCAGATCTATATACCAAAAATACCAAAAATACCTTGCTGCAATTTATTTACCTTTTTTACTTTCCGCAATCTTTTACATCTATCTCTACCATATCTAATCCTTGCAAGGAACCCCTTTATATTGTTGGGTGCAAGAGTTTGATTGTTTGTTTAGGTGCATCCATCGGTGACTTGCTTGTTCCTCCTACTAGATTGATACCTTGCTTCTCAACAACTGAGGGAAATACTTATCTACTTCGCTGCATCACCCTTTCCTCTTCAACGGAAAACCAACGCAAGCTCAAGAGGTAGCACATTACAAGCAAGAAAGTACCTAGCTACCTCTCCCTCCATAACATAACCCTTAGGTATATTAGGAAATTCATAACCCTTAGTTCAATTTCAATAATTTCATGAGTTTTAGAATATCATCAGTTTCAGCATTGACTCTAGCAATTTGTTCATCAAGAATTTCTTCCAGTGGCACAATATTATCAAGCAAAGTATCGTCATAAGCATCATGCATAGAATAAGTTGCATCATCAATTACTTGGGACATATCAGAATCAATAGAAGGTGGTGGTGTCGCAAATTTACTCATAGCAGAAGGTGAATCAAGTCCAGAGCTAGATGATAGTTCTTTACCTCCCATCGTAGTAGAGGGATAGATCTTGGTTTTTGGGTCTTTCAGATTCTTCATAGTGATCAACAGATATAAATCCCAAGTGACTCAGAGAATAGAGCTATGCTCCCCGGCAACGGCGCCAGAAAAAAGTCTTGATAACCCACAAATATAGGGGATCGCAACAATTTTTGAGGGTTGAGTATTCAACCCAAATTTATTGATTCGACACAAGGGGAGCCGAAGAATATTCTCGGGTATTATTAGCTTAGTTGTCAATTCAACCACACCTAGAAGACTTAATATCTGTAGCAAAGTATTTAGTAGCAAAGTAGTACGGAAGTAACGATAACGATGGCAAAAGTGACAGTAGCAGTTTTGTAGTGATTGTAACAGTAGCAATAGAAAAGTTACTTACCAAAGATCAATATGTGAAAAGATCGCAGGCAATGGATCAGTGATGGATAATTATGTCGGATGGCATTCATCATGCAACAGTTATAACATAGGGTGACATAGAACTTTTTCCAATTCATCAATGTAATGTAGGCATGTATTCCATATATAGTCATATGTGCTTATGGAAAGGAACTTGCATGACATCTTTTGTCCTACCCTCCCATGACAGCGGGGTCCTAATGGAAACTAAGGGATATTAAGGCCTCCTTTTAATAGAGAACCAGACCAAAGCATTAGCACTTAGTGAATACATGAACTCCTCATACTACGGTAATCACCGGAAAGAATCCCAGTTATTGTCACCCTGGGGGATGCGGATCATAACTCGTAATAGGTGTCTACAACTTGCAAGATAGGATCAAGAAAACATATATATTCATGAAAACATAATAGGTTCAGATCTGAAATCATGTCACTCGGGCCCTAGTGACAAGCATTAAGCATAGCAAAGTCATAGCAACATCAATCTCAGAACATAGTGAATACTAGGGATCAAACCCTAACAAAACTAACTCGATTACATGGTAAATCTCATCCAACCCATCACCGTCCAGCAAGCCTACAATGGAATTACTCACAAACAGCAGAGGGCATCATGGATTGGTGATGAAGGATGGTTGGTGATGACGATGGCGTCGATTTCCCCTCTCTGAAGCCCAAAACGGACTCCTGATCTGGCCTCCCGAGGAAGAACAGGAGGTGGCAGCGGTTCTGTATCGTGAAACGCGATGACCTCTTGCCTCTGATTTTTCTCCACGGATGTGAATATATGGAGTTGGAATTGAGGTCGATGGAGCTCCGGGGGGCCCACAAGCCTGCTAGGCACGCCTGGGGGGTAGCCGCGCCTCCTGGCTTGTGGCCAATGGGTGCCCCCTCCGGTTGATTCTTTCGCCAGTATTTTTTATTAATTACAAAAATAATATCCATAAATTTTCAGGTCAATCCGAGAACTTTTATTTCTGCACAAAAATAACACCAAGGCAATTTTGCTGAAAATAGCGTCAGTCCAGGTTAGTTCCATTCAAATCATGCAAATTAGAGTCCAAAAAGGCTAGAAGAGTTTGCAAAAGTAGATACGATGGAGACGTATCAAGCATAATTTAAAATTCTCAGCCCACTTAGAGCTCTGGAAAAATATATTATATTCTTTATTTTGACAATGACTTCTAGTTGTTTGGTATTTTCCTGAGAATTTTCCTCTTTGTGTGTTATTACATGCAAATTGCATGGAAAATGGCTTGGAATTAAGCATTGATGTGCAAAATATCATTGATAACGAGTAAATTACAATAAGAAAGTGATGCAAAATGAACGTATTAGCCGTACTCTCCTCGACGTCGTATGTGTGTGTCTTGCGGGTAGCCATGCCGGTGGGTGTGCTCTATCTTGTAAGCGTGGTGTAATGGTTTTCACTTGGTTTTTGCAAGTTCATTGGACAACTTTATTTTGCTTTTTAATGAATCTTGTCCTAAAGAGCTTGACTTCAAATAAAACAATATTAAGTTGATTATTCTAGTTTGCAATGGTGCGAGGGACCATGACGATTGTCAAATATTTAACTATCTTTTCACATGGATGGTACATTCATCTATTAAGGCACTAAGCTCCTTAGTTCCAATCCTTCTGGTGCATTGGGATCTATGGGTCTATGTGGACCTTGTTTGTAAGGGTGTGCATCACTAGTTGAGAGTAACACACACTTATATAATCGTAATAGTCTGGCCAATATTACTGGCTTTGAGAAGGTATTCCTTGTTTTGTTTTCTTTCCTTTTTCTTATGTTTTTCTATTGGCTTTAATAGTTGTCTTTTGGAGTTTGCTATTTGTTTTTTGTTTTTACTTTTCTCATTTTTATTATATTTTTTCAGATTTTAATTCATGAATATTTATTAGAACTCATGAACATCAAACGTGATGGTGCAGCAAGCTTCGTCTTCCTTCAATCATCACTATGACTACCAGATTTGCTCTTTTTTGACCCGAGATTATTAGACCGGTTGTGACCATTGGTTTGACCATCGACACTTTTTCTCCCATCATTCCAGCTTCCCATACCCACCTCACATCCACTCCTTGGGATATACACTTTCATACATGAACCGAACTATGGCACGTCTCCTTTGCAAAGCTTGATACTATAGTCCTTAGGCTGGTCGTAATGGGAGTATCATAGCTAGTATCATACATGCCAACTAGGCAATTTTAATGAGGTGGCATAGAATTAAATGAAGACTGAGGAGATTGAGTATCATATCATGATACCGTATCATAATAAATGCTATGCTACAATGTGTTATGCATGGCAATAAATAAATAATATATGATAATGTGCATTAGGGAGGTAGTATCATACACGGGTATCATGTGCATGATACTAGTATATAATACTCCCCATTACGACCATCCTTATCAATATGATTAAGTATACCACAAATGAAATAGGAAATAGGGCAAAAACTCGTAGTGAAATCTGGACCACAACTCCTCCTTGTACCTTTTCTTCTTTCCTTTCTCCGTACTGCTCCCTCACCACTCCACTTCTTCCTCATCCCGTGTAAAGCCCCTCGTCAAGGGCTCTCTGATATCAATATGGACTTTCACACACAAAATTTTCCCACTACCATACCATCTACCCCCACATCAACGTTCATTGTCTTCCTTATAAAATCTCCAATTGCCTCTCCCGCCTTTCGACACATCATTCCAAGAGGGATATCAAATGTCCTAACTCCTAACCCATATCGGGATCCACCTAAATTCATACTCTCCTTTTTAGTTTTTGATGGCACAAAATCTTCCACCACCATCATATACTTCCCAAATTTGCAAGGGCCATCCTCAAGAGCTTTTCTTTTCCCTCACTATCGATGGAAAGTGAAAAGGAATGTGCTATCTCCCAAAATTTTGTACTCCAGACCTTCACGGGACACCATGCCTTAGAAAGGGTGCCGACCAAGGCCTCTGCCATTGTAAGCTTATCAGGCAAGAGTTGCACAATCGCGTGTGGTTCTACCACGCCAACCTTTCCCCCCTTATCCATATGATCTTCCTCCCCTTCTTCTCTAACTTCGTCAGCTTTAGATTTATCAACGACCCCTCAACTCGGTCCATGGCAACCCACTAAACAAAACTGAATCAACATAAGCTAGGGTCCTAGAGGTGGTGTACGACCACACACCCCTGTGCGGGCGGAATGCTTGTGGTGGATTTGGGAAGGGGCGGGATGGGAATGGGTGTTGCGCGTCGAAGCGGGTGGGATCGAGGGGGCGGCGCAGCCGAAACCTTGAATCACCACGAAACCAGTGGTCACCCTGGGACAGACCGAACTCGTCCATTGTTATTTTTTATTATAACTATTGTTGCATGTATCATGTTGTTGTTCGTGATGATTCATCTAGCATGCTAGATTTATGCATGTTAATCATTTCTATTGTAGTCATGCTTTGTTTAATAAAATCCCTACAAACTCTAAGATCCTGGGAAATGGAGAGTTGTGTGTGCTCCAGCCTCTCCTCATATCATGGGTCCCGTTGGTCAATGGGAAGGCATAGGGAATTGGTCTGGTTTTCGAGAAGGCAGCTCATGAGAGAATAGGACGTAAGAAACGTGGAACTCTTCTGGTTCCTCTTGTGAAGCATTTAAGGGCGTATTTGGTTGCCCGCATAAAGCCAAACCAGGCCCACGTAGAAAGGAATCGGGTTTGTGTTGGTTGGCCTGCATAGCACGGAATTTAAAGCACTCCAAGCCAGGCCCGCGACCTACTCTCAGATCGACAGTTTCTTAGGAGCCTGGCTCGTGCGAGGCAGAGGAGGGGAATGCGGTGCTAAGCTCGTGCACGAGCTTGTGCGTGTCTTTCGAAAATTGATGGGAGGATTTCGGCTCACTTCCCGCTGATTCGGTCGCCCTATTTAGCCCCCCCTCCTCTCACCGCCCAAATCCCCTCCACCCGTCCCCCCTTTTGCTCTTTCCCACTGACGCGCATCGGCACCGAAGACGAGGTAAGCGGAGCTCCTTCACTGGTCAACGGTCCATGGCGGCGGTGACTCACCTCCTCAGCTTCTCCGACCCCTCCGACATCCACCTGAGTTGCAGTCATGACCTCTGTGAGTTCAACCACCTCTTATCTCATTGTTCGTGGTAGCCAGATCTGAGAGGATGTGGTCATAGGGTTAGATGTGCAAGCATGTGGTAGGATGTGATCTGTTAGCAGATGCTAGATTCTGATGTTGTGGTAGTTATTTGTGTTGGATCTGGTGTAGCTAGAGTACTATGGTAGTGATGAACACTATGGATGAACACTATGGATTTGTAGCATGCTAGAGTAGCTAGCTCTGATTTTGAGATAGCTAGATGTTGTGGTATTGTATGTGCTATGCTTACTGTCTATGCGTGATACGAGTGTAGGACATGACCACGCATACGCCAGATCTTAGTCAGGCCATTGTCCTCTCAGACAGCCAGTTCACGGCCTCCTATGTCGAGGACTCGCATCCCCTTCTCGATCAGAACATGACTCCTGATTCAGCCGTGTTCGAGGTGTCATGTGGTGCGTCTATCTTTGTGCCAGTTGTTCTCGTTGAGCCAACTGCCACTTCTGTTGCCACCTAACTTAAGGCCAAGAAGGATGGTAAGGGGAACAATATGAAGTGGCAGCCAGTCATGTCCATGTTCGTGCTGAATAAGATGTGCGAGCTCATCTCTAGTGGGGTTAGGACTGACAAAGGCTTCACGGAGGTGGACTTGAACACCGTTGCCAAGCAGGCATTTGAGTTTTGTGGCCAGCAGGTGAGTGCCACCCAAGTGTACAACCACCTGAGGAAGTGGAGAGCTCGATGGATCCAAGTGTCCAAGCTTAGAGACCTTACTGACGCCTCCTAGGATCAGAGCACTTGCTCTATCGTTCTGGAGGCAGAGCACTACATCGGCCATGTCACGGTTAGCTCACTGTCCCCTTGTTTTGCACACTATCAACCATTGCCTTCTACCAACTAACAACATGTGTGCTTCTATCTTAGGACCACCCCAAGGACGCTGAGTTCCTCAACACACCCATCCAAAACTACAACCATATGCAGCACATCTTCTCCTTTGGCCCGGCAACCGGCAAGCATGCCATTGGCTCCGGTGAGGCTCTTGGTTCTCCTTCATCCTAGCAACCGCTGAGATTCCTAGGCACCCTGGACGTAGAGGCAATCGTTTATGGCCCTAAGAAGCCATTTCACCCTGTCCCTATGCTTAATAGGAAGAGGAAGAGGGGCGGCCTGATGGAGGAGGAGATCAGTGTCTTCAGCAGCATGACTGAGGCCGTGAAGGAGGTGGCAACCGCCATTAGGAAGAGCAAGACCCTCGACGTCCACCCTGACCTGTACAACACCCTCATGCAACAAGGTGGCTTCAACGATGAGGCTCTCATGCAGCTCTGAGCCACCTGCTGGACAACAAGTCCTAGGGTGTTGGGTTTGTTGCCATGTCAGACGCCCATAGGGTGCTCTAGGACAGGAGTTGGTTGGGCAAGCACTACTACTAGAGCATGCTGCTGGTTACCGCGTGCATGATCTTGGGTGGTGATGGCAACGACAACGATGATGATGACGACGACATATATTTTGTGTAGCTAGGCCTTGAAAACGGTTTAATGGTCTGTATATTTTCTTGAGGTGGTATATACTAACCCCTCATGATGATCGTGAACTTGCGGTGGTAGGATCACACCCTCTTTTGCATGTGGTGGTAGGATGACACCAATGTAGTGCTAGGTTTGAACTTGCTATGCCATATGATCATGCATGCTTACTATTTCTCCTACATTGCTTGCTCCTTGATTATTCTTTTGTTGGTTGCTTCAACTGCTGCTCTTGTGCATTGCTAGGATAAATGGTATGCGGTGTTCGTCGGGAAGGTACCTAGGGTTTACAACTTGTGGGAAAATTGCCGTGAACAAGTTGCCTCTGTCAGCTTACGCAACATATGTATGAAAGCACACAATTGGCGTCGTTGAAGTTGGCAACATTGCAGTTGGCAAGACGTTGCCACGCCTTGCGGTGAAGCACTTCATCATCATCCTGCAGTTCGTCGCCATTGCGCTGTTGTGGCATTGGTGTGCTAGGTGTGATCATGTGTAAGGTAACCTCACCACATAGGATACAAGGTTAGCACACCTTGCATCGTGTATGCAACCAAACAACCTACTTATATGAGTTTGGACAATACAGACAACCAAACACCGCATGCTAAGCTGCCCCATAATACGTGAGAACTAAATACGGGCAACCAAACAGGTTGCAAATGTTGGTTTAGAGGGTGTATTTACTCAACCAGCCTCATGTGAGCTAGCTTTTAGCTAGCCAGGGTCGCCTGCTATGGCTGCCAAACACACCCTAACAGTTCAACTTCAAACTAAATGAAAATGTTTAGCAGACTCCTTGCAAATTTTAAAAAACCATTCAACAGTTTGATGTGATGGTAATTTTTCTAAAATAATTCAAGATATCATTTGAACTGGGGAATAGTTACTTGGGAGCACGAGCACATTGAGCCTTTTCTTCTTAAAGTTCTAAAGTATTAAATATTATGGCTTGATTTTTGTTTGATTTTTTTTGTACATGCATATGCATAGGTGTGTAGTATTTCGGTATGAAATTTCATCAATATACGGTTTTTATGTGAACTATAGGAAAAGAAAAATACATGCATAAAAAGGGCTTTTCTCTGTTTTTAGCCATATAATAAATCATATTATCAAACAAAAAAAGAATTATGTAAAGAATATGCATACATATTTGTTTAATAAAAAAATGAAACTTTTAGATACCCCTTTTGAGCCTTTTAAAATAAAATGCTCCAATGCATGTGTCTTAAAAATATCCACACTCAAAGGTTGACATTGCATTTTCGAATCCATCTTCGTATTTCCGCCGAACATATCTTAATCCAATCTTCTAAAATAGTAAGCTCCTTTGAAAGAAGCGTCCTGGTCGTCATCACCACCAACAACAACCACCCTCCATGCCAGCACCGAAGATAGAGAGGGGTGTCCGATTAACGAGTTGGCCCTGTATGTCATGTTGGTTAATGGGAGTGGGTTATTGAGGGATCTATGAAAGCATCTAACCCCGATAACAAGAAAAGTGTTATCGTGAAGCCTCAATAAGTGGTATTGGTCGAGTTTTATTAGGGATCTGTTGAAGATGAGATAAGCTCCCTATCGTTGGACCCCTCACTAACAAGCAGGCCACACAACGAGGGCTATTTGGCCAAAAAATAGGTAGGGCCACTTCTCATGCAGCAAGCAACTACGTTCGCTGTACTAGCTTATGATACAAATTTAAACCTTCATAGTTTTCAAACAAAATGTTCAATTGTGTGTTTTTAAAACTACAGTATAATGTTTGGAAAATGTTCTTGGATTAAAAAATGTTAAATGAATTCAAAGAATCATGAATTAAAAAGATGAATTTTGAAAAATATTCATGACTTCTACAAAATGTTCAGAAATTTAAAAATAATAATGGAATTTTAAAAATGTTGAAATTAAAAAATGTTCGTTAATTTAAGAATGTTCAAAATTTAAAGAAAAAATATACGAGTAAAAAATGCAACACGTATTTGATTTTAGTTAACATGTGTTAAAAGTTCAATATGAATTAAAAAATTATTCCATAAAAATACTCAATGGTTATTTTTTTTCAATAGGCTTTTGATATCTGCTCTGTCAACAAGCCCTGGTTCAATCCCTGCTTCTTCCAGGCCTTATCCCGAAAGAGGTCAACAATTCTTTTGTGTAAAGCCTTTTGTTCACTGGTCTTCACTTCAAGCAATTCCATTAGTCCAAGTCTGCTGCGGTAATAGGAGATAAGCAATTGGTGGTC
The DNA here is from genome assembly GCA_022496015.1 of Hordeum marinum. Taxonomy (NCBI): domain Eukaryota; kingdom Viridiplantae; phylum Streptophyta; class Magnoliopsida; order Poales; family Poaceae; genus Hordeum; species Hordeum marinum. Next base: position 334,753,297 of record CM039672.1, read on the forward strand.
GTAGGCTCACTCACCTCTAGCTCTTTTTCTTTGCGATGACCCCGTCCTTGTTGAACATCCGTCCTCTAGCAAAAAATCTATCTTCTCCTGTATGTAGCAGCAGTGGCATTCGACTTTGAAGTACCGGGAAAGGCAGATAAGTTTAGCCTCAATAGAAATCTCTTTATAGCCTGAAGTTGGCTTACTTAATTCCTTTGAGCTTCCCCTTAGTTAGTTTTCCGGTAAGCTAATACGGGCGCAGGTCTAGTTAACGTTCAAGCAGAATCCCCATCAGACTCTCGTTTGTTGGTTGGGATGGGATCTTAGGAGAGAAAGGAAAGCCCTGAAACAAAGTGAGCCTACGGGAGGGTGTCAAAATGCCTCCAAGCCTGTGAAGCAAGTTCTAAAGAGAGTTTGAAAGCCCACTGCGGAAAGGGTTTTGACCAGCTAGTCAGATTGCCCCATTACGGGTGTGTTACGCCAGAAAGTTCCTCAATCCTGTGCCTGTTCCCGAGCGAGTCAGTCCCATTTCGATGACGAACGACACGATGTGTGCCTCCATAGAGCTTCCCATTTGACATTTCTCCATCGCGAGAGATTCTCTCCAGCCACAGGTTCCCCAGTGGTACGTCCGGGGTCGGTTCAATCAGTGCGCTATCAGTCCAGTACCATTAGCTCTCCAAGGGTAGCAATCCATTCTTTCCGGGCAAGCCAGTTCAGTTCCTTTCTGGTAGCAAGAGATCCCATATCAGATTAAGTAAAGGGATTACCTAGCTAGCGCATATCGAAGAGTTGGAGACTTCCTGCCACTATAGAAAAAGCCGTTGATGGATCAATTTCTGTAGGTGGGTCTCAACTCGGATCGAGACATTCGGATTTGCCGATGAAGAGTACTGCCTTGGAGGGGTAGGGGTTGTAGGGGAAGAACCAACCTTTTGTAGGTAGCAAAACATCTCACTCAGTAACTAAATTAGAGTTCGATCTTTTACGTTTGTGTTGTCTTTTTGCATTTTTGTTTCGATCCGACATCAGATCTGAGTTATTGTTCACTGACTATATCTTAGACCATTGCGATCTCTTTCTTTCACTTGGTTTTTCTTCCTTCCCTTCGGTACTCCTTAACTCGGAGATACTCCTTCGGTACTACTTGGCTACTACTTGAACAGATGGGTTTAGTCCCTTCCTTCGGGCAACGTTTTCTCCGGGTACCACCGGCTTACCACCGGGTTGAAAGAAATCCCTTACTATTAGGACATAGTGTTCGGTACGACTTAAGGCTACTGGATTGACTTTCTTTAATGTTGCATCTGCTTTCAACTATTTCATAGCCTCCCGTCCCGAGCAAACGTCGAGAGCAGGGTGTTGAGCCAAAAAGTAAAATCCATAGAGTTGGGGACTAAAGAGACTCTTTTTTTACAGCCAACCATGAAGAGAAGAGAGTCTCAGAGTAGATTCGGTAATGTTGAGTCGATCTAGTATGGAAAATTCCTCGCTGTGCGCTCGCCTTTTGCCTGCTTCTGCTTCATCTGCAGATCGGATTCCTTCCCCAGAGTTCTTACTTATAGGCTTTATAGCCAAGCAGTCCAATAGAATAGCTGCTTCTTCTAAAGCGGATTAGAGTGCGACGACCAAAGCTACGGAGCGGCCTCTACCGCTTTCCCTACTGTTCTGGTTGAACTAGGGCTTTGGCTGAGCGACCACCTTCTTCCAGTATTCTTAGCTTACTGTCTGCTTCCTGCCTGATCGGTGCTGACTGACTGTTCTTGCTTGTCTTGGGCCTGCTCTAGTTTTGGTGCTGCTAACTAAGGGTCGAATTTCGTGACTTGATGAAGAGGAAGCCGAGTATCTTTGGTCTTGAAGAGTCAGGCCAATCCAACCGCTTGCTCCTGCCCAACTCAGTCTCAGTCGTACCATAATGCGCCTGGACTCAACACTTTTCTTGCTCCAAGACCACCCTCTAGCCCTCATGTAAAATAGATGACAGAATTGTAAACAATCATAGAATGATTTAAGCTGAGGAACATAGAGGTCTCTCCCACAATTTTTGTCATATACCTCTGGAATAGTGTTGAAATCACACGCCACTAAGCAGTTTTTTAAACCAAGTGGTTTATCTTAGTGTGCTAGCCGCTGCTTCATTTCGTATAGCGATAACGCTTTCTCTTTCTTAGCGCTCCACCCCGCGGAGAACTCTGGTTGCGCTTTGGTTGGCTTTCTCTTTTTTTCGATTTTCTCTGACTTGACTCAGCTTGACCTACTTGACTCAGCGGTTAGAGTATCGCTTTCATACGGCGAGAGTCATTGGTTCAAATCCAATAGTAGGTAAAACCGGCCGAAACCCCCGCTTTTGCCAGCATGACAGCAAGCACAGACTGGCATCAAGGAGTAGAATGACCAAAGCATCGGTTGCTTCCACTTGTTTGTTGCCTTCTTCGACCGACAGACAAGGTACCCCCCTCTTTTTCTCTTGCGAACCTACGTTGAGCTTGGGACAACCCGCGACTGGCATAGGATATTTCAAAAGCGCCAGGATCCATCCTTCTTACGAACCAAGAGCACTGGAGAAGCGAAGGGGCTCGTGCTGCGACGAATAATGCCATTGTTCATCATCTCACAGATTTGCTTCTCGATCTCTGTTTTCTGGTGGGGTGCATATCTATATGGCCGGACATTGACTGGCACTGCACCTGGCACCAACGGAATTTGGTGGTCACAGGCACGACGAGGGGGTAATTCCTTTGGCTCCCGGAACAAAGCATCAAACTCCTGTAGCAGTTCTTGAACAGCTGGAGGTGTCTGCTCTGCAGGATCAGCATCCAGAGTAATTGCTTGCAGATCATGCTCCTGGTGAATCTGACGCACTTGCACACACTGGCTAACAGCACCCCGTTTCAGCAATCCTTGCAGCTTACGGACAGAGATTGGACGGCAGGAAGGATTATCTTGAATGCCATTGAGAGTGATGCGGCGCCCTTTGTGCGTGAATTTCATACGACGATGACGCCAATGTACCCACATCGGGCTATGGTCTTCGAACCGCTCTTGCCCTCCCCTTTCACTTCCATAGTGGTCTTCTTTGGCCGGCCCACTCATTTCACTCTCAAGCTCTCTGAGAAGAGAGAATCCGATTCAAGATGTTTCGAATTCAGCCTTTCCTTCATGTTCGTGCTTTAAGTCAGTTCGTACTTTTCAGTATATAAGAGAATGACTGAACTCGCGTTGAAAGCTACTAAACAACGGCTGACAGAGACTCATAAGAGGGAGAGCGGTAGCAAAAATGAGATCTTTCGTCTAGACAGAAGAGAGATCCTTTCCTTCCTTTCTATAGGAAATGACTGATGTTGCTAAGTCACCTTCCGCTGCTCTTGCGTCATCCCTTTTCCAATTCTTTTTGTATGGCTCGGTTGCATCCGATTGATCGATCCCTAGTCACTGATTACATGCATGAGTTCTTTGATTCACTACTGACTTCTTCTGTGGAGCCGAGTTCGCCGACTGAGACTACTTGAAAAGAATTTTCGACCAACCGATCTCACGACGATGAGTCACCCACATACTTAACAAAAAATGCAAATAGAAGAGCAAGTAAATCAAGCTCAATTACAACTCACTCTGATCAAATAGCACTCAGGTATAGGATTTCCAGCGGAAAGGTAGCCTTGCTCGCTTCTTTACCCTTGTACGCACAAATCTAGCTCATAGCAGCACTTTCGAGTTCGGTTACTTAAGTACAGAGATTGGAACAACTTAGCGCGGGAAGTCCCATATCTTGTCTTAGCCTCGCCTCACCTATTTCCTCATAACGAGATCAGAATGAAATAGAATGGAATCTCAAGTCTTAGCTAGATCAGGGCTACCACGTTCCCTCAGACGAAAAAGAAAAGAATACTAGACCTGTTGGACTCGCAAAGTAGGATCAGGCTTTTTCTACTAGAAACAGAGGAAATAGGTGACAGTGTAAAAGGCTGAGTGGAAAGGAACGTAAGAAACTGGTTCCTAGAAAAAACAATAAAGAACCCGGCTGGGAAACTCCTCGCCTTAAAGACGGGGATGCCAGTAAAAAAACGCCGGTAGCAATGCTATTGAGCCAGCTCATGACGAAGTACCTATGGGCGATTTGTGCGTACCGAGAACGAGAACATTTTTTTGAAATTACTGATCATTTTTTAAAACACGAACATGTTTTGAAATTGTGAACAAAATTTGAAAACAAGAACATTTTTTTAAAATTCTCCAAAGTCTTTTTGAAACATGAACACCTTTTGAAATTGTGAACAAAATTTGAAAACAAGAACATTTTTTTAAATTCCTGAACAGTTTTTTCAATTGGAGCAAAATTTGAAAACGAGAACATGTTATAAAATTCTTAATAAATATTTGAATTTTTCAAACAAAAGAAACATGAAAAAGAAAAAAGGAAAGAGCAAATAAAAGAAAAGAAAACAGGAAAAAAAACGAAAAAGAAACAAAAAGGAAATAGAAAAAACGGTTCAGGAACCTCCTAGAAGGTTCCCAAAACCAGAAAAAACCAGCTTTGAACTACCTAAAAAGTTCCCAAAACCGGAATCGCTCAAACGTTTGAACGGGCCGGCCCATCCGAACGCTCGCCGATCTGCCTCTGCGTGCCGCCCCGACTACTTGTGGCAGCAAGCAGCAAATATGAATTTCCGTGATATATAACAATTGTATCTCTCATTGGCTACCAAACTAAAAAGGCCTAATACATGAAAAACGGGGTGGCAAGGCACGCGTTAACAGCTAGTTAATCATGAAATTGCCTATTTCCAACAGTGAAAGGAGGCATGAGAACACTTAACTGAAGTGTCAAGTGTCAGCATGTCAGATTACAAATACTCACAGTCATTATCTTTGATTTTTGTACTTACAAGGAGAAATAATCCAAAGTGAAGTTAAAATAAGCATTCCTGCGTAAAAAAAAATCAGTTACCTAAACCTCTGAAACAGTAGTACACTGAAATGTTTTCCTATATCTTCTCAGTATCTTCCAGAAAACAAGGGATCCCCGAAACTACATTTGTTATGGACAGCACTAGAAGCTACTAATAGAGGTGCAAATCATGAAGATCTTATAACCTTTTTTTCCAAATCAAACATCAGCCGCTAAAAGCACCCAGCTGAAAAACTAGAAGACTGATTATTCTAGATTGTTGAACCATATGCCACTACCTTTCATTGGATAAATGTCGAGCTTTGATTCAGAAGGACAAAAAGTTGAGCGTGATGGCTAAAACCACATCAAGTAGCTTACAAATCGTATTCAGTCTTTTAATTGCAATGAAGTTCTGTATAGTGCACTAACCTGTAAAAAGTAACTTAAGTATACCCCACCTTGAGATTTATAATGCTAGCCCTGACATAATTATTAGCATCTACTCAAGCCTTAAAACACTAGGTATGAAAAGAATGGCCATGCACACGCATATTATTTCCTTAAATCATTTCAAGCAAAATATGTGCATGCGCTTTATTTCCTCTATAGTAACATTCAAAAAGCACAAGAAAAGAGATGCAGCAAGGCTTCCACTGAAGAATCACTAATGAAAACTGAGCTCTTTTGGGGGGAAAAAAAGGCAAGGTGATACACCACATGTAGACATGTAGTCCAGTACAACCTACTACTACTCCCTTGCCCTGACGAAAGCTCGGGAGCAATTCATATAATGATTTTAACTTCACCAAACCTCTGCAAAGCTCATGCTTTGATGCTGAAGTTTGCGCACTTGATGGAGCCCCTTGCAATGTCAATCTCGATCATATTTTCCTCCTCACTGATCTCCGACAAGATGTCTATGAAGTCCCTCCTGTCGAGAACGAACTCCGGCAGGAAGTCAGCGAGGAGGTCTTGCTCCTTCTTCCAGAGACATTGCTCCTCTTGCCCCACATAGTACCCATCAACAAGGGAGATCTCAATAAGACTCTCGTCATCTTCGTCATCAGACACCGAGACTTCATCAATCCACTCTTCGCTCACCTGGCAATCTGAAGATCCCGACAGTCTTCCAGCCGAATCCTCAGGGGCATCCTCGGACACCTCATCTTGCGGCACAGTGCTCTTCTCCTGATGAGCAACCGCCTCCATGGAAGTTTTGTGGCTGCTGGTTTTCATCAGTTGTCTGAGGTTTGAGAAGAGCAAGGAGAGGCAGGTGGAGATAACCAGCACCAGCAATGCAAGAGAGGAGGACGTGGAGAAAGAAGAAGAGGAATACATACTGTAAAGGCTACATGAAATGAGTAGAAGTGTGAGTTGTATAGCCATTTGGGATCTGGGAAGCATCAAGAACTTGCTCACAATCACAAGGGCAAGAAGGGCTTTAGTGCCCCAAATGATGCAGCGATGCTAAAGAAGAAAGAAGCCATGATGAGGCACAGCATGGAACAAGGAAATTGCTGCTGCTTCCTTTACAATAACAAACCTGCACAGGGAAAGCAAAGGTTGTGTGCTTGTCTATCAAATGGATTTGTGAATTGACACAAAGAGGAAAAGCAGACGGGAGGGAGGAGGAGTAGGGCTCACCATGTAGGACGCATATGCAGAAATATTTAATCTGAAACTGATGGACGTAAAGGTAACTGCAACAGTTAATGCTTAGAAAACTGAAACTTTCTGGTGAACTGTTACCAGTGCTGCAGTGCACACCCCATGTCCTTTTGCGTCGCTGTAGGTTAAGTTAAGAGGTAACTGTTGGCTTGGCATCATGGTGAGAGAGTTGTTAAGTGCTGCTTGACAGAAATATTTAAGGCGTGGTCCATCCATGGTTCTATAGGATGACAACATGTAAGGCAGGGTTGGGTTGTGTGAAACAAGAGAATGGCCATGTGCATGGGGTTAATTAAAGTTTACCACATGGTGCTCCACTAGACAATTCATCTCTTCCACTCTTTTTTACCTTATCATATCAAAAGCAGAGTTTTACCTTTTTTTCATGGAAGTTGAGACCGTAATGAATCCCCCCCCCCCTTCTCTTGCCCTCCCCTCTGCAATTAAAGCTGTCTGATGTTCATGATTTGCTCCAATCCTCCTTTTCGTCACAAAATTATGTACTAAAATAAATACAGCAACTTGATGCTTTGTGTTTACTGATTATCACATGAAATTGGCTGACAGAGCTGGATGCACCAATAATCTCGGCACCGGCAGTCATTGACACAAACATGTTGAAGTTTTGGTATCCTTCTATTCTCTAATAGATTCAAGTGCTTTCAGTAGTCATTTGGCGGCACAAGATAAGATCTCAGAATCATAGTTGTTGAAAATAAATGGTACCCTATGTCGTCCACAAACATAAAACTCTTCTACTGGGGTGGCATCAAACTTGTTATGTAGGCATGTAACAAGGTAAAGTAACAAGTTTAGCCAACCCACTGGAGTACCTGAGTCAAAGTGCCAAAGTGAGGGACATGCCGGAAGGTGATAGTAACACCCAGTTTTTCCATTTAATTGCAGACGGGAAGCATAGAAAGAAGAAAAATGTTCAGCTTGAACAAAATGAGGGCACCATTGTTGGTCAAGAGAACCTTAAATCCTACATCTCCAATTTTTATAAGCTATTCGGATCCATTGTGTCCAACTTTGTATCAATGGATTAAAACACGGTGCAACCAATGGAAGATGGTAGCACGGGATATGTACAACCGGTTTGAATGACGGTTCAATAGTAGGCTATGTGTATAGGCATTACATTCCTATTTTTGCCGATTGTGGCTTGTTTTTAATTTTTGTCTTTTTTGTACTTCAGAATTGGAGCTTGATATTGGAACCTTAATAAAATTTGGACATGTGCATCGCAAGGTGCAGAGGCCGAGGGTTATCCTTGTTATCTAAAAAAGAAAGAAAGAACTGGAGTACCTGAGCCAACAGATCTACTTTGGAATTCTCAATCTTAGCTACTTCAGTCTAATCTTTCACCAAGTCCTACTACTACTAGTAGTATTATATCCACAGTAGTATCAAGGAGCTGGGTTGCATAATAGCATATCAGACAAGTACGAAGGATAAAAAAGACACATGATTCACCGACAACATAACCTTTGAATTCACCAACAAAAATGTTTGGATTGTTTAGGAATTTTTTTAGCAACATGACAACCCTATAGTTTCCCCAGGCTACTGCAAAGGCCTATCTGTTACCAGGATGTACGTACAGCTAGGAAGAATAGGATACAACAAATGGACAATTCTAGTTTCTATTATTCTCGCTTAGTAGTTGGCCCATCTATACAAGGAGAAGGCACAATAATATGATTTTGTTTTTACTAAGACTGAAACATCAATTGAGTCATACAGAAAAAGGTCTTCCATTTCGTACAGATCTCTTTAGACATAGGAAAGTTATAAGATACCAGACCATACCTAGAGGACTAGAGGCACAACTGAACACCAGCAAATCAGCTCTGCTACCAGAATTCACCACAAGAGCACTTCCCACCTTCAAAATGGTGGAAACGAGTAGCGTCTCTCACAATAATCTTCCTCTGGAAAATTTCACTCACTAACTTCATCACTGTATGGCAGTCCCCACAGACCCGGAGGTTCTTCACCACCCGGATCACTGACCCCGGAAGAGACTTGAGGATTCCAAAAGCAACAGCCAGCCTCTCACTGTGCAAGAACAGATGGTGCTCCTTTTCATGCTCCTCCAGATCATGCATCACAGAACTGGTATCAGGGATATAGCCCCTCCGGCGCATCTCTGAGACTAATTCCTCGAGAAAAACTAGAATTTCTTCTCTCATATCAACCGGGACTTCCCCAGCATGAAACAGACGAGATTCTCTTCCAACTTCAACCCAGCTATACCCAGGCTCTTTATTTATCTTCATATTAGCCATGAGCTTTCTCACCGTGCTCACAGACCCCCATTTGCCATTCACTGCATAGACATTAGATAACAAGACACATGTTGAAGGATATTTTGGTCTCAGCTCTAATAGATTATCAGCAACCCTGACACACATTTCAGCATTGTTGTGTTTCTTGCATGCACTCAAGAGGGCCCCCCAAGCAGCTTCATCGGGCTCATATGGCATCGTAGTGATGAGTTCTTCAGCTTCTGATAAATGGCCCGAGCGACTAAGAAGATCTAGGTAGCATGTATAGAGTTGTAATCCAGGGTTGATGTCATACTCCCGCTTCACTGAGTCAAACAGTTGCTGACCTTTCTGAACAAGACCAGCGTGGCTACATGCGTAGATCAACCCAACAAATGTCACCTCATTGGGCTTCACTCCTGCAAGAATCATCCGGTCATAAAGAGCAAAAGCCTCCCCTGCTCGACCATGCTGCGCCTCTCCAACAATCATTGTCGTCCACGAGATGATGTCACGCACTGTAATCTCTTCAAATACTTCTCTAGCGGAGTGTATGTCGCTACATTTGGAGTACATGTCAACCAATGCATTCCCAACCATCATGCTGGACAAGAACCCAAACCTCATGGACAAACCATGCAACTGCTTACCAAGAACAAGCGCAGCCAGGTCTGCAGCCCCACCAGTTACAGCTGACAAAACAAATGCGTCATCAATAGTGACTGCATCCCGCCTCATCTCAACAAACAGCCCCACCGCGCTAACACTCTCACCAGCTCTTACAAACCCTGATACGAGCGCAGTCCATGCAAAGAGCCCGCGTCCAGGCATGCTCCAGAAGAGCTCCAGCGCCTCATCAGTATAGCCATTTGACGCGTACCCAGAAACAAGCGCAGTCCACACGACGCTGTTCTTGGCACTCATACTATCAAACACCTTCCTGGCATCATCCGGAAAACCACATTTACAGTACATATCGATCAGCGAAGACTTGACGACATCGTCTCCGCTATACGGGGAAGCAACGAAATGTCCATGGAGCTGTTTACCAAGACTGAGGCTGCGCAGCCTGGCGGAGGCGCTGGCAATGGAGGCGAGGACGAAGTGGTCGGGTTGGAGAGCGTCAGCAGAGAGCATGCGACGGACGATCGGGAGCACGAGGGCGGGAGAGTCGGAGTTGGAGACGGCGGCGAGGAGCGACGAGTAGAGATGGAGGTCCCGGCGCGGGCTTTCGTCGAACACCCGGCGGGCATCGGGGAGGAGACGGCACTTGGCGTAAGAGGATACGAGAAGGGATGGCGCGGGAGGGTGCAGCGCCAGGCCTTCCTTGAGAAGACGCGCGTGAGCGCGGCGTACGGCCGTCGGTGATCCCGCCGCCGCGCGGACGGCGGCTACAACGGCGGCGGCTGGGGAGAGCATGCGTAAGCTTTGAAGGCCGTAGTCTCATTTATTCCTCTGCTGCTCGGTTCCGCCTAAACGGCGTGGCGTGCTACTCCTCCCTATCTAAGCCGTTCGTGAAATATGTACGACCAGGATTTATGTTTCACCCACATCAAAAACCAACGAAGTGTGTGTGACGAAAAAGTGCCTCACGGCGACGCGTGGGCGGCTAGGTGTGGCTAGGCCTCATCGCCGATTTGCCGCTTTGGGCCGAGCCCATCCCTTTGTTTCCCCAGCAGCTTCTGTCTTGTCCGTCGCTACCCGTGCTGTAGTCGCTGCGGAGCGGCTGGGACTTGGCCGTGGGTGCGGGAAGGGGAGTAGGGCGAGGGGGGCCAGATCTGAGAGTGTGCCCACCGCTTGCCGGAGTGGGTCAGCGACGAGTGAGATCCCAGCCACCAAAAGCCTTTCCCGAGATCCCGGGCTCGGGGTCGTAAACCACCAACCCGGAATGGAATTGGTGAAGGGCAAGGAGAAGAAAGGAGAAGCTGATGGCGTCGAGGGCCTTCTCGAGAGGTTGCAGATCTCAGAGAGAAAGAAATGTGTGGTGCTCGGGAATGCGAGCACAAACAAGAAGGTGAACACAAATCAAGCCATTGGAAAAGTTCTGTCGGAGAAGGCGGCGAATGCAGAGGGCATTGCGCAGACCCTGGGAAGGATTTGGTGCTAGAGAGAGGGGACAAAGTGCAAGGAGCTGAGGCGCAACTTGTTCGTCTTCTCTTTCGGCCAGGCTTCAGGGAAGAGACGGGCGCTTGAGGGGGGGCCGTGGCTGGTGGGGAAGGACCTGCTAGTTCTGGAGGATTTCGTGCCTAGCAAAACTCTGGATGACTATGAGTTCAGATACTTCTCAATATGCATCAGGGTCTCTAATATCCCGCTAGGAATGATGCATAAAGAGACAGGCGAGCTTATTGGGAATGCAACAGGGGAGTGCCTGGAGGTGGATGTGGATGGGGAGGGCATGGCGATAGGGGAATTCATGCGAATAAAGGTGAAGATGGATGTTCGCAAGCCACTCATGCGAGGTATCAAAATTAGAGTTCCCACAGAGAATGAGGAAGGGGGGGGAGGAGGTTGAGGAGGAAGGGGAGGAAGAGGAGGAGAGTGATGTCGAGCACGACGGGGAGGCGATGGAGGGAGTCAAAAAGAAGGAAAAGAAGAAGTGGTGTCCCTTTACCTATGAGTTCTTGCCAGACTTCTGCTTCACATGCGGGCTGATTGGGTATACCGACAAAGAGTGCTCGTACAAACTGAGAAAAGGCGAAATGCAATTGTACAACAGGGAGATGAAGGTAAATTTGCAAATTAACGCAAGGAGGCCGGGGGGAGAGGAGGAACGAAGTTAGTGGAGTGGTGGGCGTGGTGGAGCTCCGGGAAGGAGCAATAGCTCGGGTGGCAGGGGCAGTTGGTCCAGAAGTGATTCAGAAACTTGGAGGCGGAGGGACGAGGGGCAGATTTGGGGCATGAATAAGAAGAAAGGGGAAGACAAGGAAGTTACCAATCCCCTAAAGCTCCCTGATACAAGAAGCTCTATGCCAAATAAAAAGAAGCTAGATTTTGTAGCACAGGAGGGGGAGGCAGGGGAGAAGGTAAAGAGGCTGGAGGTGGAAGGTCAGGGGATGGAGCAGTACGAGAAGGAGAACGAGAAGGGAGAGATGGACCTAACGGAGGGGGAGGTGGGTGTAGTAGGGGGAGAAACCTTAAGCAGTCAGGGGCCAGGGAGAGATATGAGGGTTACACACTCTAAAGACGACGGGGGAAGAAGGAAGAAGGCAGGGGATGCCAAGCAGGAGAGGGGGAAAACTTACAAGCTTATTAAAAGGAGCAGCGATGGAGGAACCCCTTAGGTGGGGGATGTGAGTTTGGTGGGTAAAAAGCGGGAACTGACGCCAATGGAGATGGATGATGAGCTGGAGGGGGAGATAAGAGCGAGGAAACAGAGGGGCTTGGAGATCAATGTCGAGACATCAAGTGAACATCCAATGGAAGCGGGGCTACAGCTACAGCCCTGCAGCAAGCAATGAAAGTTGTGACGTGGAACTGCCTGGGTTTGGGAAACTCCTCGGCAGTTCGTGGACTTCTGGACATCCAGAGGTCCGAGGACCCAGACATCTTGTTTGTGTCCGAAACAAAACTAAAGGCGAAGAAGATGGAGAGATTTAAGTGGATGCTCGATCTTTCGTGCATGGTTGCACGAGATAGCGAGGGAAAAAGTGGAGGTGTGGCGGTGTTCTGGAGGAGAGGACTGTCCGTCGAGTTGCGCAATTTCTCTAGGTTCCACATGGATTTGGAGATAAAAGAAGAGGACGGTTTCAGGTGGAGGTTCACCGGCATGTATGGGGAACTGAGGTCGGAGAAAAAATACCTCACGTGGAAGCTTCTCCGGATTTTTCACAACCAGGCTTCCCTGCCTTGGCTGTGCTCAGGAGATTTTAATGAGGTTCTTTTTGCTAATGAAAAGGAAGGAGGAAATGAGAAGTCCCAGGCATGCATGGAAAGATTCAGAGAAGCGCTGGACTTTTGTGGGCTTGAGGACCTGGGCTTCGAGGGCGACAAGTTTACCTGGCGAAACAACAACCACCGATGGGAGAACTACATACAACAAAGGCTAGACAGGGCGGTTGAAAACGAGGGATGGAGGAGCAGGTTTGAAAGCTTCAGGGTGGTTAATGGTGATCCTAGACACTCGGACCACAGACCGATTATTATTACCATGGAGGTAGCCGGAGGGGAAAGATCGAGAGAGGAGGAGGCAGGGGGAAAAGGTTGTGGGCGCCATAACTTTAAATTTGAGGCGCGATGGCTGGAGGAGCAGCAATGTGACCAGCTGGTGAAGGAGGCGTGGCGCCAGGCCATGGATGATGGTGGTCTGTGTGTCAAAGATGGGCTAAACCGTGTGGCGGGGAAGCTAAAAGGTTGGAGTGAGAATACCCTGGGCTCCTTGGAGAAAAGAGTGAAGAAAGCAAAGAAAGAGGTGGAGCGATGGAGGCGTATGCCAGTGAGTAAGGAGAAGGTGGCAGGGGAGGAAGTGGCTCGGTATCGATTGGAGAGGTTGGAGGACCAAGTAAACATCTACTAGAAGCAGTGGGCGCACACGGACTAGCTGATGAAGGGAGACAAGAATACATCCTTCTTCCATGCGCGGGCCAAAGAGCGAAGGAGAATTAATAGGATTGGGAGGCTGAGAAGAGAAGATGGGAGTTGGGCGGTGAAGGAAGAGGAGAAAAAGGAGCTTATCACTAACTACTTCTCGCAGCTGTTCAGGTCGGAGGGCGCAACTGAACATGAAGCAGTGCTACAATCTGTAAAGTGCACAGTCACAAGGGAAATGAACTCGGCCCTTGTGGCAGAATTCAGTGTTGATGAGGTCAAGGCGGCACTAAAGGAAATTGGGGATCTGAAAGCCCCAGGGGAGGATGGCATGCCGGCAATCTTTTACAAGCACTATTTGGATGATGTGGGGGCAAGAATTACATAGGAAGTGCTAGCATTCCTAAATAGAGGGCCTATGCCGGCTGACTGGAACAACACATTGATAACTCTAATCCCAAAGGTTAAGAACCCGGACAGTATCAAAAACATGAGGCTTATAAGTCTATGTAATGTTGTGTATAAGATCATCTCCAAGATTCTATCTAAGAGGCTGAAGGTGTTGCTGCCAGAAATCATCTCTCTGACTCAAAGTGCTTTTGTACCAGGCAGACTCTTAACCGACTATGCGTTGCTTGCCTATGAGGTTACCCACTACATGCGTAACAAGAAAAGGGGCAAGGAGGCCTATGTTGCGGTAAAGTTGGATATGAGCAAGGCATACGACCGGGTGGAATGGCACTTCTTGGAAGCTATGATGGTTAAAATGGGTTTCCATCGAAGGTTCGTGGGGCTGATTATGAACTGTGTGAAGACGGTCAAATACAGGATAAAGATCAATGGGGACCTCACGGAGGAGGTGGTACCAGGGAGAGGGCTGCGCCAGGGGGACCCTTTGTCCCCATACCTTTTTGTATTGTGTGCGGAGGCATTCTCTAGCTTGCTGACTAAGGCTGAAGAGGATAATCTGATTCAGGGGGTCAAGGTGTGTCCGAGTGCCTCGAGTGTGTCCCATTTGTTCTTTGCGGATGATTCCCTCATTCTTTTCAAGGCAAACAAAGAGAGCGCAATGCAGATCCAGCGTATCCTACAAATGTATGAGGCAAGCTCGGGACAAACCATAAATAAGGATAAGTCGGTGGCTTGTTCAGTGGCAATGTGAAGGATGAGGATAAGAAGGATGTCATGAGAACCCTAGGAATCACAAAGGAGGCCCTGTATGAAAGGTACTTGGGCATGCCAATTCATGTGGGTAAGTCAAGAACCAAGACCTTCAGACACATCATTGATAGAATCTTACAGAGAATTAGTGGTTGGCAAGAGAAGATGCTTTCACGTGCAGGGAAAGAACTACTGATTAAAGCTGTGGTGCAGGCAATTCCCACCTTTACCATGTCATGCTTTGATCTAACGAAATCAATTTGTGAGGAGATTAGCACTGCGGTGTGCAAATATTGGTGGAGTCAGCAGGATAAAACAAATAAAATCCATTGGCTGAGCTGGGAGAAGCTGACTAAGTCAAAGGGAGATGGGGGGCTTGGCTTCCGTGACATCTACAACTTCAACATGGCTATGCTCGCGCGTCAAGGCTGGAGAATGCTGCAGAATCCGGAGTCCCTGTGTGCTCGGGTGCTTGGGGTGAAATACTTTCCTGATGGAAATCTGTTGAACGCAAGGGAGATAAGCAATATGTCCTACACATGGAGGAGTATCTTAAAAGGCATAGTTATTCTTAAAAAAGGCCTCATTTGGCGGGTGGGAAATGGCCAGTCTATCAATATATGGATGGACCCTTGGATCCCTAGGGGAACGACACGGCTGCCAGCTACACCAAGGGGCACCAACTTACTATCAAAATTCAATGATCTGATCGACCCGGTGACGGGTGTGTGGGATTCACCGCTGGTGAGGGACACTTTCCATGAGGATGACACATCCTAGATCCTTGCCATACCTATAAACAATGTGCTTGAGGATCTCCCTCCATGGCACTTTGATAGAAGGGGCATTTTCTCAGTTAAATCGGCTTATTGGGTTCATATGCATGATAGAGCTCTGGAGGGTCCAAGAGGTGTTGCTTCAGGGGTGGAGGAGTCAAACAGAATGTCCCCATGGAAGATGATTTGGCAGCTCACAGTCCCTGGCAAAATTAGGCACTTCATATGGAGACTAGCGCACAACTCGACGGCTTTCTGCGTTAACCTTCAAAGAAAGGGGCTCAAGATTTCTCCGCTCTGCCCAGTTTGCCACATTCACGAGGAGGACGGGGGCCATCTCCTCTTTAAATGCAAGCAAGTCAAAGAGGTTTGGCGTCTTTGTGGACTGGAGGCGGAGAGGCTGCTGTTAATGGGCCAGCGAACGACTATGACAATGGTGAAGAAGCTGATGGCCCTCCCTGTGGAGAAGCAAGCTCTCATCGCTACACTCATGTGGAATTGGTGGTGTGAGTTAAATAACCACAGAGAAGGAGGCAAAGGCAAATTGAGCAAGGAACTAGCATGGACTATCCAACATCAGACGCGTGAATTCTGCACCCTTCAGCAAAACCAAAAGAACGCCCATTCGTTACCCAATCAGCGTTGGATGCCACAACCCGAGGAGTGGATTAAGATTAATATTGATGGCTCATTCAGGCCAGATGAAAGAAATGTGGGATGGGGTGCAGTGTTCAGGGATCATGTGGGCGATGTGCTGGTTTGAGTGGCAGGTTTTCTCCCTAATATTCTGAATGCTCTACATTCAGAGTTGCTTGCTGCTGAATCTGCACTTCATTTGGCTTCAGACCTGGGCATGGGCAGGGTGTACTTGGGAACGGATGCACTTCTACTGAAAGATGCTATGGATGATAAGGGCATTGATTTCTCTGATCTGGGCGTTGTGACCGATCGTTTGAAAGACTTCATTAGGTGTAATTTTATTGAGTGTAAAACTGTGTACTGCCCTAGAGTCTATAATCAGGTTGCTCACACCCTAGCGACCAAGGGATCGCTAATGGCTGGGATGGCTCCCTGTGTAACGGACGGACCTGATCCGTGTGTCACCCTCTTTGTGGCGAGTGTTTTGGCTTCGCACACTATTTAATGCAATGCATTGAAGCTCAAAAAAACCAACGAAGTGAAACATCAACTTGTAGTTGGATAGTTAGATGGAGGCGGTTAGAACATCTCCAGTCGATGATGTAAAATCCATTACAGGGTAGTAGAGAGAAGATATCTCGGCACCATGATTGTTGCTTAAACAAATTATGTAAAAATTGGAAAGCAATTGAAACATGAGATCCAACTATGAAAAGGTCGGGTGGTGGATCTGACGGTCGTAGGGGCCGAGAACGATTTCAGCCAGTGGAGTTCACTAGGGTCGAGACATTTGTCAAGCCACCTAGGACAGGATCCAGAAGAGAGCATGAGCCAAGGGTCGGCCAACTCGGCGATGGCGCACTGCCCGAGCGTCGAGAGCATCGAACGGGGCTAGTGCTCGACGTAGTTGGGTCAGTCGACATGAGGTCGCGTGGTCGTTAATCGACCTCGTCGGTCGACGATGTTGCGACATCGACCATATTAGGCGGTTGAGGGGGTGAGGGAACGGTTGTAATCGACAACATCGGTGGGAGGTCACGACAGTTGTCTAGGTCGACAAAAAGAGCGGCTTATGAGTAATATTTTTACACTTATCACAATGTTGTTTAAACCAGATAATCCCAACTTCTTCCAGAAAATCACCATGCTATTTTCACTCATGACTAATGAACATGAGAGATAGCAAATTCCTTTGTTTAATATGTTTTCGCATGAAAATGGCCCAAACATGGAAGGAAATCATCACACATGCAAGGAGACATGAAGTTTGGTGGAAGAGAGAAGGTAATTGAAGGTGCACACAAGTCATCAGAGTGTGTGGCGGGCGCTCAACACTCGTACCCGCGCTCATACCATCTACCGCCAGCTCGAGCAGGTCAACCTAGCCAACTTCTATAAAGGGGTCAATGCCTAATTCTCAATAAATAGAGCACCATTCGTGAAACAAAAAATCAGAACCATCTTCCAACCCTAGCCACCACCACTTCACATCTCATCTCCATAGAAGCCCTCACCATCCATCACCAAGTTAGTCATACTTGTAATCGGTGTATCGCATCCGACAACTATTGTAAGACACATTATTTAATCATTCATTCATCTTTATGTCATCTTCAATGAGTTTATTTTGTGATTTGATAACCATGTGTGAGTAATTTGGTAAGGCAGTGGGTTGATGGACGACCTTGCAACCCGGTGCTTGTTATAAGGCCACGCAGGTACCTAGGATCCCATTGATCGATCAAGTACGAGGTAAAGAGCAAGGAGAACGTGGAACATTATCCGAACAGCACTGAGAGAAGGGGTTAGTATGGTAGAGGAAGTTATTCCTTGGGACAAATGAGGTGTATTCATTAAACGCCTAGTGCTTTTCCTAAATATTTGTTTTTAATATATGAGGTATAACCCCACATGACGGTAGGTGTCATTGATTAGACAACTAACTCTAAATGCAAGTAGTGTGATATGTCTCCAACGTATTTATAATTTTTGATTGTTCCATGCTATTATATTATTATTCTAGGATAATTTTTGAGTAATAATTTACCAATTTATATTATTTTTAGCACTAACCTATTTACACAGTGCCCAGTGCTAGTTCGTGTTTTCTGCGTATTTTTTATTTTTCAGGTTTACAGTACCAAACAAAGTCCAATTGTCCCAAAACGTTTTTATGATTTTTTGGACCAAAAGAAGACCTGGAAGCTTCGGGAGAAGACTAGAGGCCGCACGAGGGAGGCACAAGCCAACGGGGCGCTCCTAGGGGGTGGTCGTGCCTTGATGGCTTGTCCCTCCCCGGTGGCCCTCCTGACCCCGTTCTTTGGCCTATAGATTCACATATATGCCAAAAACCTTAGGGGGCATCCCGAAACACTTTTTCCGCCGCCGCAAGTCTTTGTTCCTCCGCGATCTCATCTGGAGATCCGTTCTGGCACCCTACCGAAGGGGGATCAATCACAGAGGGCCTCTTCATCAACCTTCCTGCCCTCATGATGATGTGTGAGTAGTTCACCACAGACCTACGGGTCTGTAGTTAGTACCTAGATGGCTATCTCTCTCTTTTGATCTTCAATACAATGATCATCACATGTTCACTTTGATCTATCCGATGTAAATCTTTTGTGTGGTGCATTTGTTGGGATCCAATGAATTG
The DNA here is from genome assembly GCA_022496015.1 of Hordeum marinum. Classification (NCBI taxonomy): domain Eukaryota; kingdom Viridiplantae; phylum Streptophyta; class Magnoliopsida; order Poales; family Poaceae; genus Hordeum; species Hordeum marinum. The sequence goes on from CM039672.1 coordinate 334,771,861, forward strand.
CGGGTTTATGTTCAGATTATCCATGAAAAGTATTTGAGTCTTCTATGAAATTATTATGATTCTTATTTGCATGATCATTATTGCTTCGTAAATCTCTCCGGTCTATTGATCTTCTTTGGCCAAGTAGATTTATCTTTCTTCAGTGAGAGGGGTGCGTTGTAATGGGTTCAACATGACGGTTTTCTATAACTCAGTGACAGAAGGGGACAAGATACGTCTTTGTGTTGTTGTCACTAAGGATAAGACGATGGGGTTTATTCATATTGATTGAGTTTACTTTGTCTACATCATGTCATCATTCTCCAAGCATTACTCTGTTTGTCATGAACTTAATACGTAAAGAAGCAAGCATAGAAGCGCTCTTGAAGTGGAGTAATAGTAATAGGTGCAGGCAGGAGTTGGCCTATTTGTTTTGGATGTGATGAATGTATACACATGATCATTGCCGTGAATATCACATAACTATGCGTTTTTATTAATTTCCCAACAGTAATTTGTTTACCCACCGTATACTTACTTTCACGAGAGATGCTGCTAGGGAAAACTATGCCCCCCGAGTCTATTCACTTATATATTTACAAAACCTATCTTTACCTTGCTTCCATTATTTGTCTTTTATTTTATTTTGCAATTTACAATTATCTACTATTATCTACACACTTCAGTTGCTTGCAAATAATGAGATCAAGGGGATTGACAACCCTCTTGCCCGCGTTGGGTGCAAGTTGTTTGCTCTTTTGTGTGCAACTGCTCAAGACGGTTGTGCATTGATATTCCTATTGGTTTGATAAACCTTGGTGTCATAACTAAGGGAAATACTTACCCATATTGTGCTGCAATTACCCGTTCCTCTTCACAGAAAACCCAACGCAGATCACAAGTATCATAGTGCACGGGTTAAGACATACTTTGGATACACCCCCACATTTTTGCCTCACAAGCACATCCCAATAGTTGTATTCCGAAGCACATTTAATATCATTAAGACCCTGAGTAAAATTGTAAGATTGTGAGAGTAAAACCTTATACTCATGCCTATTTTTAATACTAGTGTTTACACCTAAAGGGTTGCTAAGGTCCGGTTGGTAAACTGAAATTTAATTCACTAGTAAAAACTTGTCAGAGCCTTTTGTCATAGTGCACATCCTCTCATGGGTTTGATAACTCATGCTAACTCCTTGAAGAAAAAGTATGTGAAGCTTTACTATGTAAATCCAATCTCATGGGGAATCTACCACCTTTTTTGGCAATGTTGCTGAGGAGGCATCGTTGCACTAGTCTCTGTGTTAGAGTTATTGTTAGCATTTTATTTCAGTTTTTTGTTTCAGTTTTTTGTCTTCATTTGATTTTCTTGTTGTGTTGTTACCGAAAACACAAAATGCTTACTGTGGCTCGAAAACTTATGAGACTTCGATGCTCCACATGAGAACTTTACGCGGGCACCAATTGCACTACTTGATGTTGCTGTCGAGCAATATGAAATTAAGCCTCACTTAGTCACAATGGTTCAACAAGACCAATTTGGAGGCACTACATAATAGGATCTTGGAATGCAATTATGCAATTTTACCGAGTTGTGCCATACGACACATATTGTAGACTATGAACCGGACACTTTGAAGTTGTGTCTATTTACTTTCTCCTTGAGAGAAAAATTAAAAGAATGGCTTCTAACTTTGCATAGGTGAACTATAACTTCATGGACTACTTGTTTAGCAAACTTTTATCTCCCCCCACCACCACAAAAATTGTGCAGCTTCATTCTCAGATCACAAGTTTTAAATTGAAATAAAATGAGGCACTAGCGCTTGCGTGAGATTGCACGTAAGAAGGCTATAAGAAACAGCCCCAACCATAGGATGTAATTAATTCTTCATATGTTCTATAATGCTATTAATCCCGTTTGAAAGACTGTTCTCGATACAACTGCATGAGGAACTATATTGGGAAGACCAATTGAAGAGGCCAAGAAGCTACTTGATATATGAAAGAAAACCATGCCTAGTGACATGTAAAAGGCCTGCCACAAGAAAGGTCAACACTACCTCCAAAGAGAAAGATGAGGGACTAACGGAAAAGATCGATGAACTCATCGACACCATAAGAGGCAAAGAAGAGGTAAATGTTAATGCAATTACTGAAGGTGATATTAGTGATGTTAACTTCATTGCTTGCAATAGTTATAATCATAATTAAAAAATAATCGTTATGCTCCTAGGACATTGTATCCAACAAAAAACGGAGTGCCCAATAATTTCAATGGAACGAGCAACATGAATAGAAATGCTTTGGATGAAACACTCAAAACATTTATCACTGCCAAAGTGAGCAAAATCTTTTACCGATATATTGAAGAATCGTGATAATATGATCGGTAAAATTGATGGACTTGCTAACAATGTGCAGGATTTAGAGGAAAGAACTCGTAGCCAAGAGGCACAAATCACTAAAATTGTAGGAGCCAAACAGTGATCCAACCTAAGTTCACTGAAAAGCTAGAACCAAATCTAATTAAGAGTGTGAAGATGATGAGAAGTAGTGAATAAGCTACAGAGGAGCTCGACAGGAGCCATATACCCAAAGAATCATACTCTTCTGTAAACTTCATAAAAATGGTCGGAACCACAAAAATATATGGTTCTTCATGCGACCTTCTTTAGGTGATGGTTGCACCATAATGGGATAATGGTCGGAACATGGTGTTTCCAAGTGAAAAACACACATAACCGACAATAGGTACCTCCACTCTTCATCAAAACAATCTCTATCTGGTCTCACACGGACATTATGGTCACTCACCTAACCATTCATATGTGAAAGGAGTTGTTGTGAAGCCAAGGTCCTCCAACACACAAACCAATGGAGCATCTCGGAATGAACTCGTCTAGCTTTCAGTATGCAAAGTTCTGTACAAGTGTTCATGCTGCCAAAGAGTTCCATTGTAATCATAAAAACCAGCCATTGATCATCCGATACCACTCACAACCGCTCTAGGTGTTGCCAAATTAAGTAGAGGTTCTCCACCCTCAGTTGACCATACAAAAAAGTGCCAATTAGCTTATGCTTGTGCTACCATCCACCACCAACACATCGATGTAATGATTACATGAGTCGAGGACATTCACTTTAAGTGACTCATCCCAAAAGAGAGCTAATCTAGCACTCCGACTAACACTAACTAGGCCGACGAGTTTGTGATGAATGAAGATGAGGACCCTTGTGAGCTTTACCGGAGAGTGACAAATCTTGCTGCCACACTTCAAGATCATGGGAGTAAGGATACGAATGACAATTGGATCAAGCGTAAGTTTCTCAAGGCCATCATGCCATTCAACAAGGCCATGTACTTCGTTATCCGTCAAAGACCGTATTTCCACTCCTTGATCTCAAGTGATGTGTTGGATGGATTCATTACCATGAACATCTTGAAGAAGACCACCGACAATGCTCTATCTTGAGTTCAACGGTCAAACAAGTCTTCACCCAACCTTTCTTTGAAGGCCAAGGCAATTCCGAAAGAAGAAGAAGATGAAGAAGAGGAGAGTTGCCCCGAAGACACAAAATATGCATACCACGAGCACATGGCTCTTGCGTCAAGGCAATTTTGGGGCAACAAGAGAAACTCTAGGCCAAACTTCTCCAAGAAAAACTCAAGTGTCACTAAAGGCAAGAAAAGTGTGAGAACTTGTTACAATTGTGGCAACATGAGTCACTTCATGGTGGATTGCCCGTTTGAGAAGAGGGAATACAATGGTGGCAAGCTCATCCGCAAAGACAAGGTAAGTCCTTCCCCAACAAGATCAATTTCACCAAGAAGGTGCCTCACAAGGTGTTGGTGGTTCAATAAGAGTATGCCTCTGATGATGATGATGATGATGATGATGATGATGATGATGCTGATACAAGTGGTGAAGGGATGGCATTGTCTACGGTGGCAATTGTATCCTCTACTCCAACCAAGGTGTCGCTCTTCGAATCCCCCAACAAGAACCACATTACCAAGTTCCTCATGGCCAAAGGTATAACACAAGGTAACCTCCAACATCAAAACTTCCATTACCACTACTTCTCCCACATTGGAATGTGTGGGGAACATGAGGAGGTGAAGGTTGATGAGAATGAGTTCGACAAGTTCATGGCCAAACTCAAGGATAAGACCAAGAAGCACTTTGTTGATCTCTTGGAAAAACTTGGTGAAGCTAGTGATCTCATTGAATCTCATGAGGAAACCATCTCCAATTTGGAGGGGTATAGTCGTGACTATGCCGATGAGATAGCGGATCTTCCATTGCACTTAAGAAAGAGCGAGATCTGCGTTTGGCTCTTGAGGAGCCACACAATGACTATCTTGCTAAATTACAAAAAGATCATGATCATGTTATTGTTCTTACCTATGTGCTCAAATCCAAAAAGGTTGCAGTTGGGGTTGATCATGATAGACTCAAAGAGGAGTTTGGCACACTCAAGAAATCTCACAAGGCTTTGAAGAGTGCACATGCCCCTCTTAAGGAGTCTCATGATCAACCCCAAGTAAAACTTTCTAAGTAAATAGCCACATGTCCTCCTTTTGTGTTAATTGATAATGCCAATGCTACTAACCCTTGTTGTGAGCATGTGCACCTTGTGGAGGAAAATGCTAAGTTGAAAGAGAAACTTGAGAAAGGCCTTGCGACGTGAATCCAAGGCGAGAAGAATCTCAATTCCCTTTTGAGCAATCAAAAGGAAGTTGTAGCAAAGGAAGGGATTGGGTTCGCATTCAATTCTAAGAAAAAGAAGAAGTTTAAGACCAAACAACCTCTCCCTCTCAAGGATACCTTTATCAAAGCGGGGAATGTTACTCATGAGAATAAAATGGACAAGGTTGTGGGTGGTATTGCCAATAAGGTCAAGACCACCCCTTCCAACAAACCCGGCGATTTTAAACCCTCTTATATCTTATGTCGTGCTAGTGATAGGCATGTTTATGCCAAATATGTTGGTTCTTCTTATGAGTACCTTGAATGGTCTATTTGTGTTCCTAAAACCCTTGTTACTAACATGAAAGGACCCATTAGTGAATGGGTACCTAAATCCAAGCATTGATATATTGTAGGAGTTTTCTTCCGGAGGAGTATCATGGTTGCTCGATAGTGGAGCAACAAATAATATGACCAGAAGCAAGGACTTAGTGGTGGACGTTCAAACCGACACATCTTTGGCCACTCAAGTCTCCTTTGGTGATGACATGATTTCAAAGGTATTGGGTCTTGGCAAGGTGGTTATCTCTTCAGACTTAACTATTGAGAGAGTCATGCTTGTTGAGACACTTCATACAATTTACTTTCTGTTTGACAACTTGCACTCATGGATTTTAGTACTTTCTTTGGCATTAATACCGTGGAACTTTTGTGGAGCAAGACTCTTAAAGTAGCCTTTGTTGGGCATGTCGAAAACGGTCTATATGTGGTCAAATTCTCGGAGCGATCCACTAAGAACGTGACTTGCCTAATGGCTAAAGTTGATGTGGGATGGCTTTGGCATTGCTGGCTTGCCCATGTAAATACAAGATCTTTGCAAAGTCTCCTCAAAGGGGATCACGTTCTTGGACTAACAAACATGAGTTTTGCCAAAGATCGTGCTTGCAGTGCTTGTATCGAAGGAAAGCTACACGAGAAGGTTCACCGACCCACGACTATCATCTACTCGAAGAGGCCCTTGGAGCTCCTTCACATGGATCTTTTCGGTCCTCCATCTTTTGGTAGTCTTGGGGGGATAAAGGATTGCTTGGTGATTGTGGATGATTACTCAATATACACATGGGTATGTTTCTTCAAGAGGAAGAGTGAGACCCAACAAATTTTCATCAAATTTGCAAATGAAGATCAACACCAACATGATGCAAAAATATTGATGATTAGAAGTGACAATGGCACCAAGTTCAAGAACTACACCTTGGATGAGTTTCTTAGTGATGAGGGGATAAAGCATCAATACTCCGCACCATATACCCCTCAACAAAATGGTGTTGTAGAAAGGAATAACTAAACGTTGATGGACGCGACAAGGACTATGATGGTGGAATTCAAATCTCTATACAACTTTTGGGACGAAGCTATCAACACCGCGTGTCGTGCATCTAATCGGCTCTACCTCCGCAAAGGGTTGAACAAGACTCCATATGAGATACTCATCGGTAACAAGCCCCACCTCACGTACTTTCAGGTGTTCGGTTGTAAGTGTTTCATTCTCTAGAAAGGTGTCCGTTTGTCTAAATTTGAACCTAGAGCTCACATATTCGTTGGTTATGCTACATAATCTTGCGCTTACCATGTGCTCAACAAGTCCAATGGACTCACTGACGAGACGTGTAACGCGGAGTTTAATGAAAATAATGGCTCCCAAGTGGAGCAAAGTGGTCTTTGTGATGTAGGTAATGAAATTCCTCCCCAAGCCATAAGAAGAATGGGTGTGGGACACTTCCTACCTGTTGAGGAACCCCTTGTGGCCGAAGGAGAAGGACAATTTTCCACTCAAGTGGAACCATCACTAACGCAAGACCCACACGCTTACGGAAAAAAGTGAAGGCCCTTAACCAAGTGAACAAGATAAGGGCAAGATCAACCTCATGATGGTGGTGATGCACAGAGTGATTTCCATGATCAAGTTCCTTCCCCCAAGAAAGCTCATGATGACGCTCCAAGTTCACAACATGGTCCTCCTCAACCCACCATGGAGGAAATATTAGAGTGACATGCTGCCAAGATTGGTAACAAGCTTTGAACTCATCGGCATGTTTTGGACAAAGTCTATGGAAGGTTGAGTAAAGGGATAACCACTCATAAACAATTAACAATCTTCTGTGAGCATCACACATTTGTTTCTTGCATTGAACCCCTAAAGGTACAAGAAGCACTCGAGGACACAAAGTGGCTTGAAGCCATGCATGTTGAACTCAACAACTTCGAGTGCAACAAGGTGTGGAAATTGGTACCAAAACAAAAGGAGAATCAAAATGTCATTGGGACCAAATGGATCTTCAATAACAAGCAAGATGCCCGTATTATCATTCGCAACCAGGCAAGATTGGTAGCACAAGGCTACTCCCAAGTCGAGGGTATCGACTACAGTGAAACCTTTGCTCCCATTGCTCGTCTTGAATCTATTCGCATGTTGCTTGCATATGCATCTCATCATAATTTTAAATTACAACAAATGGATGTGAAAAGTGATTTTTTAAATGGTCCTCCAAAGGAGTTGGTATATGTCAAGCAACCTCCGGGATTCGAGGATCCCAAGTTCCCCAATTATGTATACAAGCTTGATAAGGCACTATATGGCCTTAAACAAGACCCACGTGCATGGTATGAGCACCTTACCGAGTTGTTGCAAGATGATGGGTTTGAAATTGGGAAAATCGATCCCACCCTTTTCACAAAGAGGCTTAAAGGGGACTTGTTCATATGCCAACTATATGTTGATGATATTATCTTTGGTTCTCCTAAAAAAGCTTTCAATGATGACTTTGCCACACTAATGACCAAAGAGTTTGAGATGTCCATGATGGGAGAGTTGAAGTTCTTACTTGGATTTGAAATCATGCAACAAAGTTAAGGAACCTTCATCAATCAAGCAAAATACACTCAAGACATGCTCAAGAGGTTCAAGTTGGATGAACTCAAGCTGGCCAAAGCCAATACTCCCATGCCTCTCAAATGCCAACTTGACATTGATCCCAATGGTAAAGCCGTGGATCAAAAGGTATATCACTCCATGATTGGATCCTTGCTTTAGCTTTGTGCATATAGACCGTATATTATGTTGAGTGTGGGAAATTTTGTGCAAGATTTCAAGCTGCACCTAAGCAAAATCAATATGTGGCGATCAAGCAAATCTTTTGATATTTGGCTCATACCCCAAACTTTGGCTTATGGTACCCCAAGGGTGCTTCATTTGATCTTATAAGATATTCAGACTCACATTGGGCGGGAGATCATGTGGATAGGAATTAAACTTCCGGGGGTTGCCAATTCCTTGGTTGCTCTTTGGTGAGTTGGTCTTCAAAGAAACAAAAGTGTGTTTCTCTATCGTCCATCGAGGCCGGGTATGTAGCTGCGGTAAGTTGTTGTGCATAGTTGCTCTGTATGAGGCAAACTTTAAAGGATTATGGTGTCACGTGTGACAAAGTTCCTCTTTATGGTGACAAGGAAAGTGCGATCAAGATCTCCAACAATATGGTTCAATATTGCAAGATGAAGCATATTGAGATTCGTCATCACTTCATCCGGGGGCATATCAAGCACGGAGAGATCGATCTTATTCATCTCAACACTAATGAACAACTTGCAGATATTGTCACGAAGACATTGGATGAAGCAAGATTTCGCGAGTTAAGGCATGAGTTAAATATCATTGATTCGAGCAATGTTGCTTGAAGTATTGCACACCCCACCTCACTCATCATTGTGACTGGTTTAGATGTAGGCATGGACATAGGGGGAGTGTTGTTCTCTCAATGAACTATCCCTCCCCCTATTATGCATAAATCAATCTACCACCCAAGTCAGCGGTACTACCGCTTGTGCTGGCAAATGCACATGCTTTCCACTTCCACTCCAAATTTACTCATCCCTTTTATTTTTTTGGCTTATGCATATCTTTTACACCTGCTTTTCCCTCGATTTGTGTTTTGGGTTCCAGGTGGTGGCAACTCTGAATGGAGGATGAACCCGAGTCGTTAGAGCACTAAGTGTTACCGCAACTCAGGGGAAGACAGAGCAAAGGATATTTCCAGTCAGCAACCTCCCAAGTAGAGGAGCAAGTCAGTTGCTCACAAGCCCACGAAGTCCAAATCTTTTGCTCTGTTGCCCAGCAAGGAGTTCTGGCACACCCGCAAACGGTACCCCTATGATGTTCCCCAAGACTCGTCGCTGCACAACCATCCCTTCTGGAATAGGCATCAGCTCACCATCTACATTGATGTTCTCAAGGAAAAGGAAAACTTGTATGTAACCAATGTCAAGTCCATAAACATGGCTTATCTGGAGAAGAATGGTCAATAATTTGGTGAGGCCCTGAGGCTATGTGAGAAGCTTGGCATTACCGTCCTTATGAAGTTCAACAAGGACTTTGATACTAAAATTATTGATGTGTTCTATGTCACGGTCCACCTTGGAACCGATGAAGATATGACCTTGACTTGGATGACAAATGGCAGGGAATTGTCTGCTCCTTCTAACACTTTCCAAAACCTGCTTGGTTTTGAGGATAAGGGGCTCGATGACCCTCTTAGATTCCACCCCCATAAGGAGACCGCAGCCACTCATAAGAGCTCTCTCTGGCCCTACAGTTCTAAGAAGGTATCCTCAACCACCGGGAAGCCAACTTATGTGCTAGAGCCATTTCTTGACATTATGCACCGCATATTCACGCACACTCTGTTTCCCCGTGTTGGGAATCTGGATCAAGTTGATACGTCTCCAACGTATCTATAATTTTTGATTGTTCCATGCTATTATATTATCTATTTTGGATGTTTTATATGCATTAATATGCTATTTTATATTATTTTTGGGACTAACCTGTTAATCTAGAGCCTAGTGCTAGTTTTTGTTTTTTCCTTGTTTATGAGATTTGTAGATAAGGAATATTAAATGGAGTCCAAACGGAATAAAACCTTTAGAAGGAATTTTTTTGGAACGAAAGTAAACCATGAGACTTGAGAACCAAGGCAGGGGAGCCACTGTGGGGCCACAAGCCCTAGGGGCGCGCCCAGGGGGGTAGGGAGCGCCGGGCAGGCTTGTGGGCCCATGGCCGCTCTCCTAGCCCTAATCTTCAGCCTATAAATTCCCAAATATTCCATCATTATCAGAACAAGCCACGAAAACACTTTTCCACCGCCAGAAGCCTCCGTTCCCAAGAGATCCAATCTTGGAGCCTTTTCCGGTAATCTGTCAGAGGGGGACTCGATCACGGAGGGAATCTGCATCAACTCCATTGCCCCTCCGATGATGCGTGAGTAGTTCACCACAGACCTTCGGGTCCATATCTAGTAGCTAGATGGCTTCCTTTCTCTCTTTGCTCTTCAATACCATGTTCCTCATGATCTTCATGGAGATCTATCCAATGTAATACTCTTTTGCGGTGTGTTTGTCGAGATCCGATGAATTGTGGGTTTATGTTCAGATTATCCATGAATATTATTTGAGTCTTTCCTGAATTCTTATATGCATGATTTCATATCTTTTCAAGTATCTTCGAGTTATTGGTTTGGTTTGGCCAACTAGATTGGTAATTCTTGTAATGGGAGAAGTGCTTAGTTTTGGGTTCAATCTTGCGGTGTCCTCACCCAGTGACAAAGTAGGGGTAGCGAGGCACGTATTTTATTGTTGCCATCAAGGATAGCAAGATGGGGTTTTCATCATATTTCTTGAGTTTATCCCTCTACATCATGTCATCTTACCTAATGCGTTACTCTGTTCTTCATGAACTTAATACTCTAGATGCAGGCAGGAGTCGGTCAATGTGTGGAGTAACAGTAGTAGATGCAGAATCGTTTCGGTCTACTTGACACGGACGTGATGCCTATATGCATAATCATTGCCTTGGATATCATCATAATTATTCGCTTTTCTATCAATTGCTCGACAGTAATTTTTTTACCCATCATAATACTTGCTATCATGAGAGAAGCCTCTAGTGAAACCTATGGCCCCCGGGTCTATTTTACATCTTATACTTTCAAATCTAAAACCAAAAATACCAAAAATACTTTGCTGCATTATTTTTATCTTTTGTTTTACTTTCCATTCAAGCAATCTATCTCTATCAAATCTCATCCTTGCAAGTAACCTTAAAGGGATTGACAAGCCCTTTATAGCGTTGGGTGCAAGAGTTTGATTCCTTCTGTAGGTACACCTATTGGGGACTTGCTTGTATCTCCTACTGGATTGATACCTTGGTTCTCAAACAACTAAGGGAAAGACTTATCTACTTTGCTGCATCACCCGTTCCTCTTCACGGAAACCAACACATGCTCGAGAAGTAGCACATGTTCACTCATATCTCATGGTTATGCTGCTTTATTGTCAGCTTGTGAGGACGAAAGAGGATGTGATGCCTTTGGATGTTTCTCATGTTATGTGTTCCGAGCTGCTCTCCATTGTGTCTGAGCGCAAGTTCCCTATATATGGTCCATATCTGATGCATCTGATCAAGGTGACCTATGCGACCACCTTTCCAGGTGTTATCTTTGAGTGTGGTGAGGTGGTTCCACACAAGGTTGTTCATCTGAGACAGAAAAAAAAGTGGGCCACCCGTGATGCTCCTGAGATGGATATTCCAGATGACAAGGATGATGAGGATGATGATGAGGACTATGTTGCAAAGGGTGGCGCTGCGTCCAGCTTCGCGCCCTCTTCTGTTGAGCCGTCTTGGGCTAAGAAGCTCAAGTAGAAGATGAAGAAGCTTTTCTGCATGCATACACATGGTCAGTACAAAGTTCACGTTGCAGATAAGGAAGCTAGGAGTAATCACAAGGCACTTGGAAAGCATGTGGGGTAGGAGGTTCGGAGTGGGTCTGAGGACTCCATCATCGATGAGGAGGTCTGGACGTCAAGGCACTGCAAGTGTGATTCTAATGTTGATTTGTGATACTTGTGATCTGTGTTGGGTTTTCCTTGAAGAGGAACAGATAATTGCAGAACAATATGGGTAAGTATTTACCTCACTTATGGAACCAAGGTTTATCGAACCAATAGGAATATAAATCCACAACCGTCTTCAGCGGCTGCACACAAAAGAGCGAACAACTTGCACCCAACGCGGGCAAGAGGGTTGTCAACCCCCTTGATCTCGTTATTTGCAAGCAGGTGAAGTGTGTAGATAATAGTAAATTGAAAAATAAAATAAAAGGTAAATAAGGACAACAAGGTATTGATAAATTTATAAATATATAAGTGTATAGACCCGGGTCCATAGTTTTTCCCTAGCGGCTTCTCTCAGGAAAGTAGGCATACCGTGGGTAAACAAATTATTATTGGGCCATCGATAGAAAAGCGGAGAGTTGCGCGATGTTCACAGCAATGATCATGTGTATGTAGGCATCACGACCAATACAAATAGGCCGAGTCGCTCCTGTACCTATTACTGTTACTCCACTTCAAGAGCGCTTCTATGCTTGCCTCTCTACGTATTAAGTTCATGACAAATAGAGTAATGCATGGAGAATGCCGACATGATGTAGACAAAGTAAACTCAAGCAATATGAATAAACCCCATAATTTTATCCTTAATGGCTATAACACAAAGACGCAACATGTCCCCTTCTGTCACTGGGATATAGAAACACGTCAGGTTGAACCCACTACAATGCACCTCTCTCACTAAAGAAAGATCAATCTACTTGGCTAAAACAAACCAATAGACTGGAGAGAATTACAAAGCTATAATGATCATGCAATTAAGGATCATAATAATTTCAGAGAAGACTCAAATGCTTTTCATGAATAATCTGAACATAAACCCACAATTCATCGGATCCCAACAAACGCACCGCACAAAAGAGTTACATCGGATGGATCAAAGCGAAGATGTGATGATCATTGTATTGAAGATCAAGAGAGAGAGAGAGAGATCCATCTAGGTAGTAACTATGGACCCGTAGGTTTCTGGTGAACTACTCACACATCATCCTGAGGGCAGCAAGGTTGATTATGAGGCCCTTCGTGATTGATCCCCCTCTGGCAGGGTGTCGGAACGGAGCTCCAGATGAGATTGCGATGGAACAGAGACTTGCAACGGCGAAAAAAGTGTTTTGGGATGCCCTCTAGGGCTTTTGGAATATATGTGAATTTATAGGCTAGAGAACGGGGTCAGGAGGGCCGCAAGGGAGGCCCAAGCCATCAGGGCAAGCCATGTTGGCTTGTGGCCCCCTTCGTGCGGCCTCTTGTCTTCTCCTGAAGCTTCCAGGTCTTCTTTTGGTCCAAAAAAAATCATAAAAAAGTTTTGGGGCAATTGGACTTTGTTTGGTACTGTAAACCTGAAAAGTAAAAAACACACAGAAAACAACAACTGGCATTGGGCACTGGGTCAATAGGTTAGTGCTCAAAAATAATATAAATTGGTAAATAATCACTCAAAAAGTATCCTAGAATGATAATATAATAGCATGGAACAATCAAAAAATATAGATGCATTGGAGACGTATCAAGCATCCCCAAGCTTAAGTCCTGCTCGTCCTCGAGTAGGTAAATGATAAAAACATAATTTTGATGTGACATGCTACCCAATATGTAATCTTTTGCATGTATGCTAATTGAGAAACGATGAATTAACAAACATTAACATAGTAACACTTATAAGCATAAGCAACAAAATCATCAATCTTTCAAAGTATAAGACCTCAAAGAATGTTTACCCCATTCATCATATTATATTAGCAAGGTATGGCTCCATCTTCACCACATCAATACAAATATCAAGAACCATAGTGTGGAAGTCAGGCAATTGGATCATACTTTTTCAATATGCATCAACTTTTTATTCCTCGCGCAATACATGTGCGTGAACCATGGACATAACATACGGGTGGAATAGAGTATGGTGGTAAATATCAAAGGGGTAAAAGTGGAGAAGATATTCTCACATCAACTAGGCATACCGACGTGATATGGAGATGCCCATCGATAGACGTCAATGCAAGGATTAGGATTGCCATGCAAATGGTGCACTAGAGCTACAAGTGTATGAAATCTCAACTGAAGCTAAGCGGGGTGTGCATCCAACTTGCTTGCTCATGAAGACCTTGGGCATTTGAGGAAGCCCGTCATTAGAATATACAAGCCAAGTTTATAATAATGAAAAAGGGATTCCCACTAGCATATGAAAATGTCATAACATGAGACTCTCTATATGAAAAATAAGGTACCACTTTGAGGCACAAGTGTGGTAAATGATAGTAGCAAAGTCCCTTCTCTGTTTTTCTCTCATCATTTTTATATGGTGGGCTCATTTGGCCTCCCCCATTTTTATTTTCTCACTAGGACAATGCTCTAATAATGATGATCATCACACTTTTATTTACTTACAACCCAATATGAAAACTCGATATGAAGAACAATGGAACAATATGACTCATTATGACTGCCTCTGGCAGTGTACCAGGATGTGTAAGGATCTAGTGACATGTAAAAATATGATTAATGGTGGCTTTGACACAAATACTATGTCAACTCTATATGATCATGCAAAGCAATATGATGATGAATGAACTAGTCATATGATGTGACGATGGAATTTGCACGACAATATATCTCGGAATGGCTATGGAAATTCCTTAATAGGTAGGTATGGTGGCTGTTTTGAGGAATATATAATGAGGCTTATGTGTGACAAAGCATATCATGTCACGGGGTTTGGATGCACCGGCGAAGGTTTCACTGATCCTCTAGGTGAGAATGGGCAAGGCATAGTACCGAAGAGGCTATCAAAATATGAGGAGGTGAGATTGTGTATTCCATGGTTTCACATTAGTCCTAAATAACTCATATACTTATTGCAAAGTTTTATTGGTTTTATCACAAAGTACTACTCGCATGCCCCGAGGGAGGAGGCTGGAGTTAACCATCGCGCGCCTCCGACCTGAAACAACACTAGGATTTTAACGAGGAATAGAAATGCTCACACATCCTCACCATGCCTTTTTTATTTTTTAGACAAACAAGAAGTTATAACCTCTTAATATCGGCACTTCTACGAATCAACAATGACGCACTCACACCTTTTCATATTACCACATCAATATCATTAACCCACAATTTCTGTTTTATGTGCTACATGATGGTTTTGATTATCACTCATTGAATACCTATTATTTTTGGACTAGCCTTATGACCCATGCAAATTACCATCACTATTTATTAACTCTCAAACAAATATAAGTGAAGGACGAGAGTGCAATTATTTCTATAAAATCTATACGCACCGTGCTCGAAAAGATACAAGTGAAGTACTAGAGCAACTACTAAACTCATAAGATATAAGTGAGGCGCATAGAGTATTCTAACAAATTATGATGAAGGTGTGTCTCTCTAAAATAGGTGTGTCCAGCAACCGATGATTGTGGAAAACAAAAAGTAAATGCAAACAACGCTCCATGCAAAACTCATATTATGTGACGAATAAGAATATAGCTCCAAGTGACATACCGATGGATTGAGACAAAAGAAGGGATGCCTTCTGGGCATCCCCAACTTTAGAAGCCCGAGTGTTCCTAGAATATTACCTTGGGGTGCCTTGGAATCCCTAAGCTTAGGATCTTGTCGCTCGTTATTCCATTGTCCATCGTGATAACACCCAAAACATGAAAACTACAATGACACAAAACTCACCAAAACCTCGCGAGATCTTTTAGTATAAGGAACATATCAAATACTTTAGGTACTGTTATAAATTAATATTTCATTATTTCATAATAGGTATTGTATTCTAACTTCTCCATGGCTTATTCTCCACGATACAATCCATAACATCATCAGAACTATCAGGAATAGCAACTTGTATTATTAGGAGGCTAAAGCCAACATATATACATACATCAGGATGCCAAAAGGCTAGAATGCAAAAGGCAAAAAGACATCACTAAACATCACTAATATAACTCTAACACCCCCCCTCAAACTCATGGTGGATCCACAACACTGAGTTCGAAAAGGTGAAATCCATGTTGCGCTCTAGTCTGGGCCTTCGTGAAGAAGTCTTCTAGCTGTAACTCGAAAGGCACATATTGAAGAGCAACAACATGAACCTGCACAGCAGCGCACACATAAGAAGCATCAACACCAATATGCTTGGTAAGCACATGCTTCACGGGATCCCGCGCAATACTGATAACACATGTACTATCTGACAAGAGGGTGGTAGGTGTAGTAACAGAAACACCAAAATCCTCCAGTAACCATCGTAACCAAGTCACTTTTGCCATCAGAAGAGACATAGCTCGCAACTCAGCCTTTTGCACTCGAACGGGAAACTGCAGTTTGTTTCTTCATCTTCCAGACAATGAGAGAACCACCAAGAAAAACGCAGTAAGCAGAAAGTGCACGACGATCTGTAGGATCACTAGCCCACGTAGCATCTAAATAGGCTTGGAGCTGTAACAAGCTGGAGCGGGGAAAGAAGAGACGATGGGAGATCGTGCCACGAAGATATCGTAGAACACGAAGAAGGTGGCTATAGTGTACTGAAGTGGGAGAAGAAACAAACTGGCTCAAGATATGGAGATGATAGGAGATATCCAGATGAGTGACAACAAGATAGACAAGACTCCCAACAAGATGATGATAACTTGTCGGATCAGACAAGGGCTGACCATCAGAAGCGCAAAGGTGAATATTGAGCTCCATAGGAGTCTCAACAGTGAGCTCATCACTAAGAGCCGCATGAGTAATAAGATCCTGGATATACTTTTCTTGGGAAATAGAAAAGACATTAGAGGTGGAGGACACCTCAATCCCAAGAAAGTAACAAAGAGGACCAAGATCGGACATAAGATATGCTCACTGAGACGGGCCTTGACAAAGGCAATGTACTCAGGGTCGTCACCGGTGATGATCATGTCATCAACATATAGAAGAAGAAGAGTCCGCCCGAAGGTGGACAAACAACGTCGGATCATGAGCACTTGCTGAAAAACAAATAGCAGTCACCACAGAGGAAAAACGCTCAAACTAGGCACGAGGGGCTTGCTTAAGGCCATAAAGAGAGTGACGCGGATGACATACCATGCCATTAGGAGCAGAATACCCGGGTGGTGGCTGCATATAAACCTCCTCACGCAACTCACCATTAAGAAAGGCATTCTTGACATCAAGCTGAGAAACAGACCAATGACGAATAGAGGCCACAACGAGAAGTGTGCATATAGTGGCCATATGGGCCATAAGAGTAAATGTCACATCGTAATCACGACCATGCTCCTGCTAAACGCCACGATCCACAAGACGACCTTTGTAACACTCAAGAGAACCATCAGAGCGAGTCTTAACCTTGTAAACCCACTTACAAGTGATGGGACAAACATCGGGTGGAAGAGAAACAAGATCCCACGTGCCGGTGCGCTTGATATGTCTCCAACGTATCTACTTTTCGAAACTCTTTTGCCCTTGTTTTGGACTCTAATTTGCATGATTTGAATGGAACTAACCCGGACTGACGTTGTTTTCAGCAGAATTTGCTTGGTGTTATTTTTGTGCAGAAATAAAAGTTCTCGGATCGTCCTGAAAATTTACAGAGAATATTTTTGTAATTAATAAAAAATACTGGAGAAAGAATCAATTGCAGGGGGCCCACCACCTGGCCACAAGCCTGGTGGGCGCGGCCACCCCCCTAGGCCACGCCGAGCAGGCTTGTGGGGCCCCTGATGCTCCTCTCCAGCTCCATATAACCCTATTTGTTGAGAGAGAAAATCAGAGAGAAGAGTTCATTGCGTTTCATGATACGGAGCCGCCACCATCGCCTATTCTTCCTCGGGAGACCAGATCTGGAGTCCGTTTTGGGCTCCGGAGAGGGGAAATCGACGCCTTCGTCATCACCAACTATCCTTCATCGCCCATTCCATGATGCTCTCCACCATTCGTGAGTAATCTCATCGTAGGCTTGCTGGACGGTGATGGGTTGGATGAGATTTATCATGCATTCGAGTTAATTTTGTTAGGGTTTGATCCCAAGTACCCACTATGTTCTGAGATTGATGTTGCTATGACTTTGCTTTGCTTAATGCTTGTCACTAGGGCCCGAGTGCCATGATTTCAGATCTGAACCTATTATGTTTTCATGAATATATGTGTGTTCTTGATCCTATCTTGCAAGTTGTAGACACGTATTACGAGTTATGATCCGCATCCCCCAGGGTGACAATAACTGGATTCTTTCCGGTGATTACCATAGTTTGAGGAGTTCATGTATTCACTAAGTGGTAATGCTTTGGTCCGGTTCTCTATTAAAAGGAGGCCTTAATATCCCTTAGTTTCCAATAGGACCCCACTGCCATGGGAGGGTAGGACAAAAGATGTCATGCAAGTTCTTTTCCATAAGCACGTATGACTATATATGGAATACATGCCTACATTACATTGATGAATTGGAGCTAGTTCTTTATCACCCTATGTTATAACTGTTGCATGATGAATGCCATCTGACATAATTATCCATCACTGATCCATTGCCTACGAGCTTTTCATATATTGACCTTTGCTTAGTTACTTTTCCGTTGCTACTATTACAAACACTACAAACTGCTACTATCACTTGCCACCGTTACCATTATTACCATATTACTTTGCTACTGAACACTTTGCTATAGATATTAAGACTTTCAGGTGTGGTTGAATTGCCAACTCAGCTACTAATACTCAAGAATATTCTTTGGCTCCCCTTGTGTCGAATCAATAAATTTGGGTTGAATACTCTACCCTCGAAAACTGTTGCGATCCCCTATACTTGTGGGTTATCAAGACCTTTTTCTGGCGCCGTTGCTGGGGAGCATAGCTTTATTCTCTGCAACACTTGGGATATATATCTGTTGATCACTATGAAGCATCTGAAAGATCCAAAAACCAAGATCTATCCTTTACTACGAGGGGAGGTAAGGAACTGCCATCTAGCTCTGCACTTGATTCACCTTCTATTATGAGTAAGTTTGTGACACCACCACCTGCTAGTAATTCTGATATATCACAAGTAATTGATGCTACTTCTGCTATGCATGATGCTTATGATAATACTTTGCTTGATGATACTGTGCCAGTGGGTGAATTTCTTGATGAACAAATTGCTAGAGCCAATGCTGAAACTGATAATATTTCTGAATCTGATGAAAATATTGAAACTGAACACTATGATTCACCTGCTAGACCTAGCTCTCCTAGATATTAATTGCCTGATATACCTAAGGGTTATGTTATGGAAGGAGAGGTAGCTAGAGACTTTCTTGCTTGTCAGGATAGAAATGATCTTAAGAAATTGCTTCGCAAGTGGAAGGAAAAAAATCTCTGAATGTTAGAATGCAATATGATCCTAAGTTTGCTACTTCACCTATCTTTGTTATTGATAAGGATTATGAATCCTCTGTCGATCCCGAGTTAATTACTTTGGTTGAATCTGATCCTTTCCATGGTTATGAATCTGAAACTGTTGTGGCACATCTTACCAAATCGAATGATATACCCACCCTATTTACTCATGAGGAAAAAAATTCGCTATTACTATATTCTTAAGTTGTTTCCTTTCTCATTAAAGGGTGATGCTAAGGTATGGATTAATTCTCTTGCTCCTGGTTGTGTGCGTAGTCCCCAGGATATGATTTATTACTTCTCTGAAAAATATTTTCCTGCCCATAAGAAATGAGCTGCCTTGCAGGAAATATTTAACTTTGTGCAAATTGAAGAAGAGAGTCTCCCACAAGCTTGGGGGAGGCTTCTCCAATTACTTAATGCTTTGCTTTATCATCCTCTCAAGAAAAATGAAATACTTGATATCTTTTATTATTGACTAACCGATGCTTCTAGGGACCACCTAGATAGTTGTGCTGGTTGTGTTTTCGGGGAACAAACTGTTGAACAAGCTGAATTACTATTGAATAATATATTGAGCAATGATAATGATTGGACTATTCCTGAACCACCTCCAAAGCCAACCCCGAAGAAAACAAGTATTCTATTCCTCAGTCCTGAATATATGCAAGAGGCAAAGAAATCTATGAAAGAAAAGGTATTAAAGCTGAAGATGTTAAGAATCTACCACCTATTGAAGAAATACATGGTCTTGATAACCCGACACAGGTAGTAGAGGTAAATTCTCTCAGTAGATTCTATGAAGGAGATATCCCTTACAATAATTCTGCTAGCCAATGCTTGGATGAATTTGATAATTTTATTATGAAGCAAGAAAACTTCAATGCCTATGTTAGTAGACAATTGAAACATAATGCTTATATGCTTGATTGCTTGGGTGATTATTGGGTAGAACTATCAATGATCTTAAGCTTATTAGTAAACATGCTTCCATGGTAACCACTCAAGTAGAACAAGTACTTAAGGCTCAACATGATTTGCTTAATGAGATGGATGAATAGTAAAGACAATGATCATTCTGTTAAAGTTGTGACTAGAGAGGAACCTTTGTACCCCGAGGGCCATCCTAGGAGAATTGGGCAAGATTCTTAGAGAGTTAATACTGATGCACCTATTCCTTCCAATAAGAGTAGGAAAAAGAATGATGATAGTACTTTGCATGCTGCGAGTGAACCTGTTATAGATACGTTTGAGAAACCAAATGATATTTCTATTTCTGATGCTAAGACACAATCTGGTGATGAACATGAGCCTAGTGATAACATTAATAATGATGTTCATGCTGATGCTCAACCTAGTAATGATAATGATGTGGAGATTGAATCTGCTGATGACCTTGATAACCCACAACCTAAGAATAAAAGATAGGATAAAAGAGACTTCATTGCTAGGAAACATGGTAGAGAAAGAGAACCATGGGTTCAAAAACCCATGCCCTTTCCTCCTAAACCATCCAAGAAAAAGGATGATGAGGACTTTGAGCGCTTTGCTGAAATGCTTAGACCGATCTTATGCGCTTGACTGATATTTTGAAAACGTCTCCCTATGCTAAGTATATGAAAGATATTGTGACAAATAAAAGAAAGATACCGGAAGCTGAGATTTCCACCATGCTTGCTAATTCTCCTTTTAAAGGTGGAATACCTAAGAAACTAGGAGATCTCGGAGTACCTACTATACTATGCTCTATTAAAGTTAATTATGTTAAAACTGCTTTATGTGATCTTGGAGCTGGTTTTAGTGTTATGCCTTTCTCTTTATACCGTAGACTTGATTTGAATACGTTGACACCTACTGAAATCTATTTGCAAATGGTTGATAAATCAACTGCTCTCCTATCGATATTTGTGAGGATGTACCTGTCGTAGTTGCAAAATGCTACTATCTTGACGGACTTTATTATTCTTGATATTCCCGAGGATGACAGTATGTCGATCATCCTAGGTAGACCCTTTTTGAATACTGTAGGGGTTGTTATTGATTGCAACAAGGGCAATGTCACTTTTCATATTAATGGTAATGAACATACGATACACTTTCCTAAGAAACAACCTCAAGTTCATAGTATCAACTCTATTGAAAAAATTCCAACGATTTTTATTGGAGACTTTGAGTTCCCTCTTCCTACTATCAAGAAGAAATATGATATACTTATTGTTGGGGAAATGCATATCCCCATTGAGGTAACTTAGTGTTATTCGAAAATTCTTCGGTTTCATGTTATTCGAAAGAAGTTTGTTAATAAGACTTGATCAACCTTATTGATGGATTCCTTTTGATGAGCATGAGATGGACGAATTTAGAAAGCACAACTTCGTGCACCCAACTTTTACTTTCTGCTACCTAGATGAAATTAAGTAAAAATGCTATTATTTTTTCTGTTTTCCGAGTCTTCCGTGCAATAGAAAAATGACCTGAAAATAAAAGTTCCCAGAATTCCCTAAAAATTTAGTATGATTTTTCTAGAATATTTAAGAATTTTTGGCACTGGGAATGCATCACGGGGCTGCACCAGTGGGCCACAAGCCTGTAGGGCGTGGCCACCCCCTGGGCACGCCCTTGTGGCTTGTGGGTCCCACGTGGCCCCCTCCACTTATTCCAACACCCATTCACTTCATCTTCCTCCAGAAAAAATCCCACCATTGCTCAAACCCGTGTTCTAGCTCATCTTGCTGCCATTTTCGATCTCCTTGCTCAAAGCTCCATTTGCAAAACTGTTTTAGGGGATTGCTCATCCGTATGTGACTCCTCCAATGGTCCAATTAGTTTTTGTTCTAGTGACTTATATATTGCAATTTTTTGTTGTTATGGTGACCTTGTTCTTGAGCTTGCATGTCAAATTTGTATGGTCCCAAGTAGTTTTGATGCAGGATATAGTCTCTAGGCACTTGAGGGAGTAGTTGCTATGAGTTTTGTTGAGTTTTGTTCACCTTTATTCTAGTTCACTAAAAAATCCAGAACTTTTCAGAAATGTTGAGAAGATTACTAAGAGGTTCTTGAAACTGGGGTTCTAAGGAAGATGAAAATGAAATGAATGAGAAACCCAAATAAAATCTTCCTCGCGTCACAGAAATTCGACCATGTGAATGGCCGTGTGACACATTCTTGAGGGCGTCCAGAATTTATGAAGATTTCTATTATCTGGCAGAGAATGCATGCATCATAGACTTCCTCAACGATAGGTGTGACCAGTACCTCTGGCTCACTAATACCTTTGTGCAAAATTTTCACTTTCATCCTAGGGAAGACCCTCCTATAGTAGAATTTCACTTATATGACGTGCCTAAGAAAATGAACCTTTATGATTTTTTGCAAAGTTTGCAAGATACCTTATGAGGGCAGCATCAGGGAACCACGTCCTCGAGACATGGAAGATTTTATTGCCGCACTCACTGTAGGAGAAGAGAGAGGCGTGTCAAGGGCAAGAGCAGCTACTTTACATTTTCATGTGCTACACTATTATTCATTATTTGCGGGAATATGTTTGGTTGGTCGCTGGGAGAGTGGAAGCCTTAGTGCCCGTGACCTCGCTATTTTACACCCTGCTTTATTGGCTGATAGAACCTTTAGTCTAGGCTCTATGGTGGCCCAACGGTTGAACACCAACCGTTTGAAGGGGCCCATATTCAGAGGTATCTATGCATCTCATTTAGCTAAACATTTTGAGATACCCATTAGGCTTCACGAGAAAGATGCGAGGCTAATACCCGCGAAGTTTTTAGATTATGACCGTATGGTAGCCCATGATGTTATTAAAAAGAATGATGATAGGAGGCTACTTTACAATTTATCAAGGTACTTGTGAGATTATTACTCTACCTGCTTCTTCTCTGTTCGATATTCATTCAGGCAGGTACACTGTTATGCCCGATGACATCTACCGATATTGTGGTTTGGCACAACCCCCAGCACTAGCTCTAGATCCATATCAGACCCCGGTTTTTCAGTGGGAGCCACAGGAGATCGCTAATCAGTGGAACCCTCAGTGTCCTCCGGAGTATCCCGGAGAAGGTTATTTCTAGCCATGTCCCTAGACCAACTTAGGCCAAAAGCCTAAGCTTGGGGGAGTACGTATTTCTCATCGACATTACATTCATGTTCACACACTTATTTCAGTTGTCGGTGTTCATACTTTTTCATTGTACTATCCATGGTAGTTTATTTTATTCTTTATGCTTTCTTGTGTGTTTAATTAACTTTGAAGAAAATACAAAAAACTAGTTCTAGCTTTATTTCATAGTTGTAGCATTGAAAAGAAAACCCAAAAATATTTCTCGTTCTTCTTTTTGCTTGTTGGGAGCTTTCCCATGTAAATAATTTTCCTTTCTTTTCTTTGGGTCGTAAGGAGAAGACCACGATGACGTGTTGAGTGGCTCTCATATGCACTATTTTTTATCTTACAAAGAGCCCATATTGCCTTGTCTTCTCCTTTGGTTTTGTTTGCAGATTCCAGCTTAGTCCAATGCATGTGCACTATTATTATTATTCACATCGTTCGGTCGTGCAAGTGAAAGGCAATAATGATGATATTTGATGAAAAGATTGAGATGGAAAAAAGTTGGTATGAACTCAACTTATCTTGCTTTTGTAAATATGATTAGCTCATCATTCTGAATTCAGTACATTATGGGTTGAACATGCTTGCAATGATAATTAGAGATTATAGTTATTGACGCCATGCTTAATTAGCTAAGAGTGGATAGTGGTTCGTCTTGAGTGCCAACATGCAAATTAAAATGGTTGTGATGTAGTATGATAGAGTGGTATCCTCCTTTGGATGATTCAAGTGGCTTGACTTGGCACATGTTCACGCATGTAGTTGAAACAAATCAACATAGCCTCCACGATATTTATGTTCATGGTGAATTATATCCTACTCATGCTTGCATTCGATGTTGGTTAATCTCAAAGGATGTTGATGACTGTGCCACTCTCTAGTTGGTCGCTCCCTAGTCTTTTGCTAGCCTTCACTTGTACTAAGCGGTAATACTGCTTGTGCATCCATCTCAATAAACCCAAACTTGTTCCATATGAGTCCACCATATCTACCTATATGCGGTATTTACCTGCCGTTCCAAGTAAATTTGCATGTGCTAAACTTTAAACCATCAAGTAAACTTTCTGTTTTGTATGCCCAAATCGCTCATGTGGCGACTGGGGGCTGTCAGTATCTTCCATACTAGGTGGGTTATTCTCACGATATGTGATGATTCACTATCATTCACGAGAAAGTGGCTGGTAATCGGGATGCCCGGTCCCGTGCTCGAAATAAAAGGAAAAATATAATTAAACAAAACTCCCCCAGAATTGTGTTTGTATGGACGGTACCCGTGAATTCGGCCCACCATGGAGTGTGACTGATTGGTGGAGGGGGAGTAAAAACTTTACCATTCTGTTTGGGAACTGCCTATAATGTATCTAGCATGGAAGATATTGAAAACCTCTTGGTCGTTATGTGATCAATGAAAGCATACCGCTCCAAAATCATTACCTATCTCTGTTCTAAAAGCTTGAGCTCTCTTGCACCTCTACAAATCAATGCTTCCCTCTGCGAAGGGTCCTTCCATTTACTTTATTGTTGAGCCATCATCCTCTTATAAAAAGCATCAGTTAGAGAGCACCATTGTCATTTGTATGCCTTGCTATTAATTGATATTGAGTATGAGCATGAATTGATCTCTCTCACTGTGAATTACAATGTTTAATCGTCCTTGTTCTCCAGAGGTGCTCTGCATTTATGTTTTGTGGTCTCAGAAAGGGCTAGCGAGATACCATTATGTCATGTTGTATCATGATTGTTTTGATAAAATTGTTGTCATCCGAGACTTATTATTATTGCTCGCTAGTTGATTATGCCATTGATATGAGTAAATGTGAGACCTAAATGTTATTGTGAATGTGGTTAGTCTATAATCTTTGCTGAAAATCTGAACATAAGTTAGACATATTTACAACAGCAAGATCAAACAGAGTTTATAAAAGTTTTTCTTTATCACTTTCAATTTATTAACTGAATTTGTTGAGGACAAGCAAAGATTTAAGCTTGGGGGAGTTGATACGTCTCCAACATATCTACTTTTCCAAACTCTTTTGCCCTTGTTTTTGACTCTAATTTGCATGATTTGAATGGAACTAACCCGGACTGACGCTGTTTTCAGCAGAATTGCCTTGGTGTTATTTTTGTGCGGAAATAAAAGTTCTCAGATTGTCCTGGAAATTTAAGGAGAATATTTTTGGAATTAATAAAAAATACTAGCGAAAGAATCAACTACAGGGGGCCCACTACCTGGCCACAAGCCTGGTGGGTGAGGCCACCCCCTAGGTCGCGCCGAGCAGGCTTGTGGGCCCCCTGCTTCTCCTTTGACGTCCTCTCCAGCTTCATATAACCCTATTTGTCGAGAAAAAATCAGAGAGAAGAGTTCATCATGTTTCACGATACGGAGCCGCCGCCATCGCCTGTTCTTCCTCGGGAGACCAGATCTGGAGTCCGTTTTGGGCTCCGGAGAGGGGAAATCGACGCCTTCGTCATCACCAACCATCCTTCATCGCCAATTCCATGATGCTCTCCACCAGTCGTGAGTAATCTAATCATAGGCTTGGCTGACGGTGATGGGTTGGATGAGATTTATCATGTAATCGAGTTAGTTTTATTAGGGTTTGATCCCTAGTATCCACTATGTTGTGAGATTGATGTTGCTATGACTTTGCTATGCTTAATTCTTGTCACTAGGGACTGAGTGCCATGATTTCAGATCTGAACCTATTATGTTTTTATGAATATATGTGTGTTCTTGATCCTATCTTGCAAGTTGTAGAAACCTATTACGAGTTATGATCCGCATCCCCTAGGGTGACAATAACTGGGATTCATTCCGGTGATTACCATAGTTTGAGGAGTTCATGTATTCACTAAGTGCTAATGCTTTGGTTCGGTTCTCTATTAAAAGGAGGCCTTAATATCTCTTAGTTCCCAATAGGACCCCGCTGCCATGGGAGGGTAGGACAAAAGATGTCATGCAAGTTCTTTTCCATAAGCATGCATGACTATATATGGAATACATGCCTACATTACATTGATGAATTGGATCTAGTTCTGTTTTAGCCTATGATATAAATGTTGCATGATGAATGCCATCCGACATAATTATCCATCCCTGATCCATTGCTTACGAGATTTTCATATATTGACCTTTGATTAGTTACTTTTCCGTTGCTACTATTACAAACACTACAAACTGCTACTATCACTTGCCACCGTTATCGTTATTACCATATTACTTTGCTACTGAACACTTTGCTGCAGATATTAAGTCTTTCAGGTGTGGTTGAATTGACAACTCAGCTGTTAATACTCGAGAATATTCTTTGGCTGCCCTTGTGTCGAATCAATAAATATGGGGCTGAATACTCTACCCTCGAAAACTGTTGCGATCCCCTATACTTGTGGGTTAATAGCGCTCAAGAGCAGCAAGCTCCTCTGCCATCGCAAACTACCATTCAGGATGAGCAACAGCGTCACGATAAGATGTAGGCTCAAGTATAGCCGAATGACCATATCGATTAGGAGTGTAGCAGTCAGGCAGAGGGCGAGGCAGAGCCCTAAGACCATAAGTCGGCTGGGATGAGGAGGACGATGCACCACAAGTAGATGGCACATCGGTGGATTTATCCACAACACGTGGACGACGAGTATAATGGAAGGGAAAGGAGGGAAGAGGTGGAATCACTGGAGATGGAGATGAATAATGTATTAGTGATCAATATGGAGAAGGGGAAGGTATTGGTGATGAAGGTGAAGAATGGGAAGGTATCGATGATGAAGGTGAAGAGTCATGTGATGAGGGAGGAGAAGAATCTGTAGGAGAGGACAGCGTCAGATCTACAATAGCAGGACGAGGGATAGGAATACTGGGCACAGAGGGAGGTGTATCTGGAAACGTAAGAAAAGAGATGTCCTCTGCTGAAAAAGTTGAGGAGGATGGGCGCGGGTTGAAGGGACGAGAATCATCAAAAGTCACATCCCGGGAAATACTCATCCAGCGGCCAATAGGATCCCAACACCAATAGCCCTTATGCTCATCATTATATCCAAGAAAGACACACTTAACAGACTGAGCAGTCAGTTTGGTGTGTTCACGAGGGGGAAGCAAAACATAGCTAAAGCAACCAAACAACCGAAGCGCCGAATAATCAGGAGGATGACCAGAAAGACGCTCAAGAGGAATACCACCCTTTAGAGCAGTAGAAGGCTGAATGTTGATGAGATAGGTGGAAGTGGTAACAGCCTAAGCCCAAAAGTGAGGCGGAAGAGAGGTGGCGATCATCATCGCACGTGCCGTCTCAAGAAGGTGACGATGCTTGTGCTTAGCCACACCATTCTGAGCATGAGCATCGAGGCAAGAGAACTGAGTAAGAGTACCCTTCTCAGCAAGAAATCCTCGTAGCACATGAGAGATATATTCACTAGCTGAATCTGCGCGAAAAACACGAATAGGAGTGGAAAACTGGGTATGAACCTTGGCATCAATTTTTTTGTATATATATAAGACCTCACTACGAGAAGACATGAAATTGATCCAAGTGTACCGAGAAAAATCGTCTATAAAGATAATACAGTAGCGATGACCCCCTTTCGAAGTGAAGGGAGCCGGACCCCAAACATCAGAGTGAACGAGATCAAAAGGATGCTCGGACACTGACTCACTATGAGGATAAGGCAGTTGAATCTTCTTACCAAGTCTATAGCCCAGACAATCCAATGAAGTGTTACCGGGGACAGACCCCAGAACACCGTGATGAACCAAAGACGAGAAATGAGAACCACATAGATGGTGTAGGATCGAAAGTAGGTCTAGAGGGGGGGGGGTGAATAAGTTGAGAGGGTCATTGGTTTGGGGCCCAATGCGCGGTAGTAGCTAGTTTGGGATAACATACACATGACTCAGTTCTTAAAGACGGTCCCAATGAGACAACCCACCATGCACTTAACTCTCATCATCAGAACACATTCAGTTCACTCCGATTCATCACCCAGATGAATCAGACCTAACACAACTCTAAGCGTAGCAAGCATAGCAGATTAAAGGCACAACATGGCTCAAGCATCTACCAGGTATGCTAGGTTGCATGGTTCAGCCTATTTACTATGACAATGACAAGTCATGCAGAGGAATGGCTTCAACTACCGAAACATGTAAAACTTGAAACGTTTTGTCCTAATGCAATAAGTCAGAGCAAGAGCGAGAGAGTGGGATTGTATCAGAGATGTTAAAGGGGGGTTGCTTTCCTGATAAGACGATCACACGTTACTGCTCCTCAGATGGATACTCGACCATATCCTCCGGAACAGTGCCTAACACGAAGAACAACCATCGAAGGGGGGGGGGACAAATCAATACACATCAAATGCAACAATATGATGCATGAATATGACATGGCAATATGAGATGGTTGAGCTAATGCATCTAGCAACAGATTTAAAAACTCGTCGCTCTTGCATGCTTCATCTATTAGTTCAGCAAAACTCTTAGTCAGTACCACATGCCTCATGGAGTCCATTGTTGCTTCTAGCCTCTCCTCATGTATTGCCAATACTGCATTCGATGTTTGCGGCCCCAACACCTCGTCAGCGTCCCATGTCTATTGGCGGCGTATGAAATGGCGGGGTAAACGCTTGACCGTGTGCTGTTCCATAACTTTGAGTATGTGACAGCACACAATCCCATCACGTTCAAACTTGCAACATTCAAAATAGTACTCACCTTCTGTTGCGCTTGTGTTCACAAAGTTGTTTCTACCCTTGTCCGGATCTTTGGTTTCTGAATTGGACATGTCCCTGAGGCAGCACACCTTGAATGTCCATTTGTCAACCTGAAAAGCCATGTACGAGGTTGCCCACTTTATTTCTTCTTGGAACCTGCATGATTTGTGGTCGTTAGTTTCTCACTTCCTTTTTATCAGTTTTTTATTGTTTCATAGCGAGATAGAAAATAGAAACCGTTCTAAATTGATCATGGCAAAATGAAGGATTCTATGCACGACAATATTATTTATCGTTCTCAAATGGCAACTACATCACAAATTGCGATGAAACATGTCGCCATATGCACTTTATTTGTCCTCAGTACCCATTGCATATGTGAATCTAGTAGGTGCATGAGCCATATCAAAGTAGGGTTAGCAAGGGCAACTCTTTTGTTCATTTTCATGGCAAACAGAGTGCAATGCACATGAAAAATACAGACGTTTTACCATGGCAACTGTAACAACTTCTTCTCGTGGCAATCATAGTTGATGTTTTCTACTGTACACACATTGAATTTCAGATGGCAAACAACATTTCTACACAAACAAGTACAAATTGCAATTACACTACGATCCAGATGGCGCTCACACGCCATCACACATGGCAACTACTTTTTTTCCCCACAATCTAGCCAAGCTTATTTTTGCACTCCATTTTTCATGCTCAAAATGTTGTTCACTGTGCCACGACAGCTTTGTTCCATCGTCCATGGTATTTCATTCTGTTTTCTGAACACCTTTTTCAAAATAAAAAATAAAAAAAATGCGTGTAGCATGTTTCTATGTTGTTTGTTTCACATTTCTATTTTTTACTACTTACGGTTGTGATCGCATTCTGCTATACTTTTGGCATCTAAGGATAGTGCAAGGAGACACTTACTTGAAAAAGATCTTGTTTGTGTATATTTTGCTCATTTGCCTCTCCATTGGGCCATATGTGAGAAGTTTAGGCTGCTTGAGGGATGTGTTTGCTTCTTGCTGCAGCTTTGATCCCAATATTTTCCGTTGCAAAGCTGAGTATTGCTTAGCAAACTGTAGTAATGAGTTGCCGGGGCTCACGTAATGCTTCAAAACAGCATTGAAACTCTCACTACGTTGCATAGTTTGTAAGAATGGGTAGAAGCATTGCATAAAGTAGGCTCGGACCCAGAACATCCGCTTCTCCCATAGGCTCTATAGTGTCTCGCTGTCCTGAACTTGGTATTTTTCAATCATAGCTATCCAGCTCCATTCAAACTCTTCCACTATCAAGCTTTGGTTGACACATAACTCGGAAGCCTTATGCAATTATGGATGGTCAGCAAAGAATGTTCCTAGCATCTCTTCTGCGTTCTTAACTATATGCCACCTATAGTGCCTATGAATTGCCGTGGGGAATACTTCACTTATGCCTCCACGCATGCTGAAGTCTTAATATGTTATTATGTTCATCTGAGCAAGTCCGCCCATGCACTCCATAAAAAGTCTTGAACAACCAGGTGTAACCATCGATATCTTTGTTGCGCAAAAGGCCGCAACCGAACTCCAAAGACTGGTTGTGGTTATTTATTCCAATGAATGGAGCACATGGCATCTTGTACATATTTGTCAGATATGTCGCGTCGAACGAAATGCAGTCATGGTAATGCTTGTACGCTCACCTCGCTGCACCGTCGACCCAATACATGTTCCTCACACGGTGTTCGTCATCGAATCTTATTCTGAAGAAGAAATCAGGATCTTCTTTTGATTTTTCTTTGAAGTATGCTATGGTGTCTTCCACATCAGCCAACTTGCTTGCTCTGCGGTACTATGCCTTCAAGTTTGTGATGTCTATTTGGAGGTAGGGCATGCTACTCAGCTTCCCATCTTTGCTGTATATCAGGGACAGTATCTGGACCATTCTTGAAGTGCTTACATTACAGTCGTGCATCAGTTTTATGAAACTCCTGTCTTGGGAGCTGAATCCTCGATGGGCGCTCAGAAAGTTTACCAGGTCAAACTTCTTTATCATATCATGATTTTGTTCGGCAATAAACTCGGTGACCACCCACCAGGCTCCATCTATGTTTAGCTTCAATCCTGCAGGGCATTGTGTCTTGACAGTGATGCCTATTCTCCTCTCTGGCATGACTGGCATGACACCTTTAGATTTCTTGTTTTTTTGTGCCTTGTAGCACCTAAACTCCCCTCTGTTGTACTACAGAGTATCTTTTTTCATCCTATGGTATTCTGTGTTTATGGCAAATCCATTTAACAATGCATAGCTCTGGCAGTATTTCCTGGCATCTTCAAATGAACTAAATCTCTGTCCAATATAAGGTGGTTGTGTTATTATGAATTCAGGTTGTTCACTTTCTTCTCCCATTTGCATTTCACCATCAGTGTTATCACTCACAACTTCAGTATTTGTGGTTGAACCATCTGTTAGGACGTTGGTCATGCTGGCATGCCCTGGTGTGCTTGTTGTCATTGCTGGAATGATGACAAGTTCTAAAACTGTCCCTGCATTGTCCATGACAGGCTCGTTGACCGGCTCATGGAACGTCACTTTTGTGTGATCGTAGTTGCCTTCAACAACCGTGTGTGGGATGCAGTTGGACGTTGTCATAGCTCCTGCAAATTTTTTATCAAGTAAGTTCACAATCAGTATTCCTGAATGGAACACTCTAAGATGACCTCTTTTTTTCAACTGGGCATGCCAA
Organism: Hordeum marinum; assembly: GCA_022496015.1. Lineage (NCBI taxonomy): Eukaryota > Viridiplantae > Streptophyta > Magnoliopsida > Poales > Poaceae > Hordeum > Hordeum marinum. The sequence goes on from CM039672.1 coordinate 334,803,455, forward strand.
TAAGTATTTGAAATGTTTCTAGTATATGCAATTGGCCTGTCATGGCAAGTACAACTGTCCATACATGGCAACTGCAGTTATACACACATGGCAGCTGTTGTTGACCATACATGGCAACTGTAGTTACACACACATGGCATCTGTTGTTGACCATACATGGCAACTACAGTTGCCCAGACATGGCAAATGCTTACATGTGATAGTGAATTTCATTACACAACTTTGTCATTCATCCGTAACACACTATTACAGTTGCCATTCATCATTTTCATTTTGCTATAACACCCAATGTAGTTGCCATGCTTTAACAGTTTTTTGCATGATACATTACATGCTAACAGTTTTTATTTTCTTGTTCTCACCTGTCATAGATGTCGATGGCAGGTCTGTAGATGCCAGTTGTTGCCATGCGCTGCTCGATGCTCCCGCGTATTGAAAATTTGTAAGTTTAGCAGTTCATTAGTTTTAGGGATTGTTTGTGTGTTTGCCAGTTCAATTTGTTAGCATGTTCTTCTCCTTTTGTGGCACGGTACCTTGAGTTGGGAAATGCACTTCTTCAAATTGGTGTCCTCTTTCTGCATTACCAATAGCTGCAAGTGATGCAACTTGCCATGGGATACCTGTATTCATGCAAACGTAAAACATTACATGGCTTGCCCTATACAGAAAAACCTGTATGGCAAGTGTAGTTTGATAATTCTCTGGCAAGTGTGTACACGTGGCAGTCCAACAAAACATGGTAGTTTGATTCAAGCACAGATGGCAACTACATTCACACAATAGATGGAAACTGTAGTTGTCCATGCATGGCAACTACAGTTGTCCACATATGGCAAATGTAGTTGCCACACATGGCAACTGCTTACATGTGTCGTCGAACTTTGATGCCCAACTTTGTCATCCATTTACTTTCAAAAATATACTACAATTGAAATGCTTTATAGTTTTCCGCATGATACATTACGGGCCAACAATTTTCCCTTTTTTATCACCTGTCATAGTTATTGATGGCAGGTTTGTAGATGCGAGCTGCTGCCACATGCTGCTCGATGCTCCTGCGTATTGAAAATTCATAAGTTTGTCAGGTCATTACTTTTCCAGGGACTATCTGTGTGTTTGTAACTTCAATTTGTTTGCATGTTGCTTCTTTTTTGTGTCACGATACCTTGAGTTGGGAAATGCACTTGTTCGAATTGGTGTCCTCTTTCTACATTACCGTTAGCTGCAAGTGGCATAACTTGCCATGGGATACCTGCATTCATGCAAATGTAAAACATTAGATATGCGAAATCTGGCAGTAGTGGTAGCAAAACCATGGAATCAAATATGTAAGTTTAGAGATGGCAGCACATGTAGGTGCCACTTTTAAAAACACGGCAACAAAATAGCCCAAGATGCATGGCATATACAGCATACCCTGTATGGCAAGTGCAGTTTCATAAGTCTCTAGCAACTGCACTTGTCCAATATGCCAAACTGCAGTTGCCCGGCCATTTGAGCTGCTGTTTATTTGACATGGCAAGCACATTTGTGCATGCATGGCAAATGCAAAACAACCTCCCTGACAAATGTACATATGCATACATGGTAATTGTGTTAGACAATACCATTGGTTTCTCTAATATCTTGATTTGCCATTTGGATCAATTGAAACTGCCGCCCTGCATCTGCACTGAGTGTAGTTCCTTGTGGTGTAGCTTGCCACGGGTCTCCTGGTGGTGCGGACGTATTGTCGTAACATGGATACATGTCAACGAAGAACATAAGACAGATTGCCGTTTTTTCATCCCTACAAACAATCTACATACAACTTGTTTTTATTTTTTCACACGTCTTACCTATGTTTTCGTATTCTTGTAGTAGTGGTAGAAGTGCACCCGATGAAATTAGTTCACTATAGTCCAGTGCATTCCAAGGGGGCGCTTGTGGCTGTCCTAAAAACCAAGGACTAGTCTTGTGTCCAGGATTCATTTTCTGGGTACCCCCACCCTATTTTTGAATCTCTGCACAATGATCAATCACGGCATGAACGAGTATGCATTGGGATAAACTATGAGTAAAATGTCAAGCTTATTGCATCATTGGCATAAACTCCTAGCATTACATGGCAAGTAGAACATGTGTAGTTGCGCAACTTTTTTCCTGGTTCTGCACAAAGTTGAATAGTGCTTGTTTGATCTGCATGGCAACTAACATGGAATTTGATGGCAACTGACACTATAGCAAGGAGGCAATTATCAACAAATTTGGATGGCAACTATTTTCCTACCATCTCCCCTGCCGAACTACTCTACTATGACCCTGCTCCTCCTGTATCCACCTATCTCCTCACACACACCATAGGATGCTTGGGGTATTTGGTCCAGCCTGCTAGCACTTCATTCTGATTACCATGGCAACTATGGATACCAACAATCTACTTGCTGCTATAGGGTTTTTCTACATTGTTTTTTCATGATCAATTCAGATGTGTGATGCCTGTTATGTGGTCAATTTCATGGTAGGAGATAGTACATTGAGCAGGGCATACCTTTGTGGGTCCTTTAGCCATCGATGGATCAACAATCGCTAGATCTTATCCACCATGGTTGCCATGGCAATCAAACTGCAAGAGGTAGGAGACGGCTGGATCGGGAGGCGGGCAATGACTAGATCGGGAGGTGAGCGATGGCAGGATCGGGGGGCGAGCGACATTTGGATCGGGCGACGGGCGATGGCTGGATCGGGGCGGGGCGACGGTGGGGAATTTCTGGCGTGAAGTACAGTGGGTGTGAAGCCCGGACGTGGGGCAGCGGCGGTGCGACACAGGTTGTGCGAGGCGATCTTCCAATCCACCAGACGTGTGGGCAGCAATTTAGAAGCCTGGATGCACGCATGCGGGCCGACTTGCATCGATGCTACACATGGCGTGCGGCAGGTGATACGTCTCCAATGTATCTATAATTTTTGAAGTATTCATGCCATGTTTACAATAATTCTATATGATTTTGGTATGATTTTATTAGAACTAACCCGTACTGACACTATTTTCAGCAGAATTACCGTGTTGTTGTTTTTGCGTAGAAATAAAACTTCTCGGAATGAGCTCAAAATTTACGGATAATATTTTTTGGAAATATTAAAAATACTAGAGTAAAATTTATGGATAATATCTATGCATAGGGGTTGGCACACGTTCTTGTCTTGATGTTCCGGTAGAAACTTTGGGGCACTCTTTGAAGTTCTTTGTGTTGGATGAAACATGATGAATCTTAAATTATGTGATGCATATCGTACAATCAAGCCCATGGGTACTTGTGGTGACATTGGAGTATCTAGGTGACATTAGGGTTTTGGTTGATGTGTATCTTAAGGTGTTATTTTAGTACGAACTCTAGGGCTGTTCATGACACTTATAGGGATAGCTCATAAGATTGATCAGAAAAGATAACTTTGAGGTGGTTTCATACCCTACAATAATTTCTTTGTTAGTTCTCCACTATTTGTGACTTTGGAGTGAACTCTTTGTCGCATGAGAGGTATTGACATATGATTCAACTATGTCAATATTGTTGAGAGAAATTACACTAGTGAAAGTATGGACCCTAGGCCTTGTTTCCAAGCATTTATACAATGTTTTGCTCACTGTTTACTATTGGTTACCTTGCTGTTTTTATATTTTCAGATTACAAAAACCTATATCTACTATCCATATTGCACTTGTATCACCATCTCTTCGCCGAACTAGTGCACCTATACAATTTTCCATTGTATTGGGTGTGTTGGTGACACAAGAGACTCTTTGTTATTTGGTTGCAGGGTTGTTTGAGAGAGACCATCTTCATCCTACACCTCCCACAGATTGATAAACCTTAGGTCATCCACTTGAGGGCAAATTGACACTGTCCTACAAAACTCTGCGCTTGGAGGCCCAACACGAGTCTACAAGAAGAAGGTTGTGTAGTAGACATCAAGCTCTTTTCTCGTGCCGTTGCCGGGGAGGTGAGTGCTTGAAGGTATATCTTTAGATCTTGCAATTAAATCATTTAGTTTCTTGTTTTTCACTAGTTCAGTCTATAGAAGAAAACTACAAAAAAATGGAATTGAGGTTTGCCTCATATGCTTCATCTTTTTAATGTCTTTCGTGAAAATGATGAAAAGGAAAATTATGCTCAGTGTTAGAAGAAGAAGTTATTAAAATTTTTGGCACTAAATCTTTGAGTGATGAGCATGATTTCAATGTTGTTAGTATGAATTCTTTGAATATCCATAGTACTAATGATGATTGCACTAGTCATGATAAAAATATTTCTTATAAGCATGTAAATTTTTGTGGTGTGCATAGGGTTTGTCAAGACATGCCTAAAAGGGAAGATAGATTTTGTAAGAGGCATAAGTATTTAGAAATTAAATGGTTGCAAGATAGGCTATATGGTTGTGGTGAAAGACTTAATATTTCTTGCCGTCCTTGTGAAATTTGCAATGAAAGTGGTAATTTTAATTTCCAATGTGAATTATTTCATGATCGAATTGTGTCCAAAAAATGTGATAACCTCATTACCCTTGAGCAAATGAACTTAGTCTATTCTTGGGGTATGAAGAAATGAAACTTGAAACTAAGGATGTTCCACCTTGGGTTCTCATGAAAATGATTGATTTTGATCTAATTGAAATCTATATGTATTACATGGTAAATTGCATTGAGAATCCTTATATTTCCAATTACTTAAAGACAAGAAGAGAAATAGAAGAGGAAGAGAATAATAATGAAGGGGAAGAGGTTTCCCAATATCCTCCTATTTTTTCTTATGATAGATGAGGTAACGAGGAGAAGCTTTTTATTCAACCAACCTCTTCAAAAAGAAGTTTGTAGGAATTAAATAAAGCCACACATAATGTGGTGAAAAAGAAGAAAAGAAGGAAAAGTAAAGGTAAAGAGGTATCTCTCCCAAATAATGTTGCTCCCATTATTGATAGGTGTCGGGACCCCGATCCTAAGTCATATGAATCCAGACTGTAACATATCACATCACTTTGCGGCCTCACGCACGGTAAGCTCCACAGCTGCAGCCTTACCTTAGCCAGGACCGTTTGTGTCTTTTGGCTCACGTATGTGAACATGTCGCTGACAATCAAACGACAGAGAACCCGGGCCGACATGACTAGTCATACAACCCAAGTGGCACATCCGTACGGAAATAGGCATACGTAACCCAGCAATGCAGGTGTCGGCCTCAAGCGTGTGTAGACGAGTCATAGCAAGCTACAAGGACTCCGTTACGCCGTGGGACATAAATGTCATCACTGCACGTAGACGAGTCGTAGCAGGCTACAGGGACTCCATTACATTGCGAGACATTTCCCCGAAGGGACAGACACAACAGCAAAGAAGGATACATGCCAGTCAATCAATGTGTCCGGAGGAGTAGCAAGCTACCAAGCCTCGGTGGAAGCACAAAGAGGCAGTTTCCCGTAAAGAGTACTACTAAAAGCACATGACTAGGTGTCGGATCCCATACATACCGTTGCACGTCACACGTACGCACGACATGCCCGATATGCATAGATACAACTATGGCATCACAACATAACCATACATCAACACAACTTTTATTTAAGAGGCTTAGAAGAGCCTTGCATAATATGTTCTTACAGGTAGGGGTCACATGACCTGACACTCAAGTCATACAAGCAAGTTCATACAAACCAAGCGGAAGCATAAAGCTGTCTGAGTACAGATAGATGAAAGGGGTAAAAAGGCACATGGCCTGACTATCTACAGCCCGCCACAAGGCATAAGGTCATAGCTAGGACACCAGCTATTCGACATCGTCGACATCTAGATAGAACCCACCTGATGGGTCCTGAATCTCATCTGCAACATTTATTAAGCAAACATGAGTACAAACGTACTCAACAAGTCTTTAAAGAAGACCTAGACTATTCATGCTCATGTATCAACAAGGGGAGTGGTGGAGTTTATGCAGCAATGCCAGCTTTGACTCATGGCTAACCTACACTACACAATTTTAAGTCTTCGTTTAGATTTTAGATATCGCACACGAGTCCACTAACTCCATAACAATACACCACCATGGATTCACTTCCCTCTCCCGGGAGAGTGCCATCCACGATACTCACACTTGTCTTGATATTTTTATGAGTATCCATTTGATTATCTATGAACAGCATAAGCTTTCCATGTAGTCCATATCCGAGGACGCGGCTGTTCGAATAGTTTCATACCCTATAGGGGTGTACTTCTTCACACACGCTCTCGCCACTTATCGCTCTGTGCTCATAAAACCATGCACCTCAGCAACCTTCAAGCGGAAGCCCAGCGAGGGAGTCTGTAGTGACCCGACTCAAAACGAGTCAAGCCTCTGTGTGTTCTGTGCCATCCCTGGATCAGTATGCTGGCACACACAGTACATCAATGTATATATCAAAGTGCAATCACATGTAACAGCGTAAAACAGATATATACCTTAAAATAGCAGCGGATACAGTCAACGGGAGTGGAGTCCCAATAACACCAACGGCAAGTTGAGTGCAGACCGTAACCCTGAATCGTACTCTTACCCGTCGTAGAAGAGTATCTGCAACATGATACGTTGCAGCCACATAGGTCAGTACATTGAATGTACTGGCAAGATCACCATAGTAGAACAGAAGAATAAAGACTATTCTATATGCAAAGGCTTTGTGGCTCTGTGTCTAAGTTTTTGCGTAAAAGCTGATTTTATTTTCCTACAACAAAAGGAATATCAGGAATTTCACTATAGAATTACCTATCATGACATGGTTCTGCCAACCAATGTCTCAATGCCCACAAGTATCATAGGTTGCCCACAATTAAGTTATCAATCCAGTGTTGAGAGTTCAGAGATAGATCCAAGTCCAGAGGCTCAAATTGTCCGTAACCGTGGACACGGCTAATCGATTAGGTTTAACTCTACAGAGTGTTGTGTACTTTACCCACAAGATTCATTCCCTCCTGGTAAGTCCTCGCACTGCATGGTGTTTGAGAACAGGATGAACGAAACATGGTCTTTCAGAGTGCTTCCCTGACTGTCCGACAGTGCCCATCCAATCCTAACGTCGACTACATCTCGTAGCACTGCCCAGCAGAGTCACAACAAAGATCAACCAAGCCAGAGCCCATAATGACTTGTGGCTACATAGGTAAGCTTCCGAGCATGAAGTATTCATCCTTCTCTTTGAGTCTGGGTGAGGCTTTCCGCGTGAATACTGGCGCTTCTCCAGCAACACCTAGGCAAATCCACTGGTTTCTCCAGGGTGCCGTTCCAACCATCCCTCACCCAGTAGTGTGTATTGAAAACTTGTCTTCTCGAGTCTCGAAGTCTTGAGGTCTTGAAGATGCAGGACTTGAAGATGTCTTCATGAAGTTGTCGTCTTGACGTAGAGTCCTTCTTCACACCACTCACGAACACTCATACCAAACCCCGTCTACTTTAGCATAGCATAAAAGTAACTAACGTTCCTGGGGCTTTAGTAACAAGTGGTGGGTTCCTACCTCATGCATTCTACTCAACTACAAGAATTTCAATAACACTACGGGAGGGATTTGTTGAATGATGTCACTACATGCAATAAAAACATAGGTATGAAATAGATGGTCAAAGTGAACTTGCCTGTACTGTTGATGAAGATAAAGATCGCTCTCAGAAATAACTTGATAGACTATATGTCACTCTCCGATGAAATCTATAACAAACATTGCATTCATAAGCAACCATACTAGCAATCAATTCTAACAATCACAAGGTAACACAAGAACAAAATAACAAGGTTAATGAAGGAAATACTTAAGACAAAAGTTAAGATCAAGAAAGTTTTCATAAAAGCATCTAAAGTAGTTTTCCCCTACAAACAACTATTTTCAATAGTACCAAAACAAGATAAAATATAACAAAAGGGTTTTAGTAAACTAGCAAAATAATTACTTTTGAAGAACAAGTAAAACTATGAAAACAACATCCTAAACAACATGAGTGTTTGCCTAGTGAACTTAACTACAAGCACAACCATAAACTAAGGGAAAACAATTTATGAAACAACTAAGTTAACAGAAAGTAATTAATACAAATCTTTATTATAAAAAACATAATTAAGTTCATTAAAGCTTTGTTGAGAAAAACTTTAATAAATTTTTAAAAAGTTTTGATAAACACTACTACATGAAGTGGGCTAGGTTTTACTAAACATATGGTGAACTAAACTATATTTTTATTAATAAAACATTTCCCTAACAGAAAAGAATTTACTAAGAAATTTCTTAGAAAACAGCATTTAATTTATATAAAACCTTGTTGAAATAAACTGTCACTAACGAATTTGTTTTATCAACTAAACATAATTAAAAAAGGTGTAGGTTCCCACATTATTAGTTTAATAAACTAATCAAATTATTATTTTTAACAGCATGTTTAAACCCTAAGTTTATAACAACATAACTAACTGGAATCTACAACAATAAGTTAAATTATACTCAGATTTCAAATTAAATCCAAAAGAATTCAAACTAACCAACCTAATAGAAACTAAACAGATTCTGTATTTTTTTGGTAAAACCCTAATCAAATTTTATTCTAAAAATTCTCAAACTTTATCTACTGATACCTAATATCACTAGTGTCAAGTAGCAAAAAGAATCAATCAAAAATACTTTTTAAAACTCAAGATATTCAAAAAACAAAATTTAAATCAAATCTGTTTAAATTCAAATTTAAATGTTCAAACATGGTCAAATTTGGTATCTACAGAAACTAGATAAAAATTGTGACCTAATTCAAAAGGAATCAATTAAAAATACTTAAAAACATAAAATATATAAGCAAAACAAATCAGAAACTATTCTGGAAACAGAATTTAAAACAGAAAAGAAAAACCATTTTCTGACGGACAGGGGGTGACGTGGCAGATCCTGATTAGCTAAAGGGGTGCGCGTGATCTATTGATTCGAGCGGACGGCCGGCTTCTAAAGAAAAACGTTTCGGGTATTAAAACTTCTTATCTAAGTCGTAGATTAGGATCGGATGGCGGGGGGAGAGAGAGGGGCTCACCACGGCGGGGTGAAGTCCGGCGAGGTCGTCGTCGACGGCGGCGGCTCGGGATCGAAGCGTGCGTCGGCTCCATAGGGTCTCCGGCGACGGCGACGGCTCCGTTCGACGCAGGGGAGCACGGCGAAGGCGATGGTGGCGTCGGAGGGACCTCGGGGCGACGGCGACGAGCGACGCGAGCTCGGGGCGGTTCGGACTCCGATGAGGTCAACGGTGTGGCGGCTCTGGGGGTCTCCGAGGCTCGGGTAGGGGATGGGGAGGTGCGGGCGAGCGAGAGGGGATCGGTGGTGCGCTCGGGAGAGGACGGGGAGGTCGGAATGGAGCTAGGCGATGGCAATGGCGTGGCGGCAACCGAAAGCTCCGGCGAGCGATTCCGGCGTCGGGAGGCCGTGGGGTGACGGTAAACGAGGGGGAATGGGAAGAGGGGTGGCAGGCGCTACTTATAGGCGACTCAGGTGCTCGATAAGAGGCAGGGGAGAGGATCACGGCGAGGAGATCCGGCGAGGTTTGCTTGGGAGGAGAAAGGAAGGAGGTGACCGACGGGATTTTCGGTCGGGGGTGGGCTCCACTGGTCAGCGAGGGCGGGCAAGCTGTTAGCGCGTCGGTTGACCGTAAAGAAGGAAGGTCGGGGGGGGGGGGGGAGTTAAGCCGATTGGGCCGACCGGGCTTTAATGCCTTTAATTTTTTTTTCATTTTTTTAAATACCAGCGAATCAAAAACACATAAATGGCCATAAATACTTGCCTAAAAATAAAGTGTTTTATACCAAAATTATCATCAGAATAAATAGCATTTAGTGGACATTTTTCCCTGGCCAAATTAAAACTTAAAAAAAATCATTTTTCAAGAAATGCCTTAATTGGCTTTATTTACTTTTGCAAATATTTTTTATATCACCCCTTGGGTTTTATGGTTCAAAACTTCATAATTAACCCCTTGGCTTTGGAGTGTCCTTTTTACTCCTCTCAAATTTTGAAAAAGGGTTTGAATACTTTGAAACTTGAATAGGAACCAAATATGAAATGGATTCCAAAATAATTCAGAGGCACTTTCAAATTCTTTTAAACTCCCAACTCATATTTCATATAAATTGAAGAAGTCATATTATCCTATCTCATGAAAATCATTGAGTTGCATAAAGTTTCTGAATTTGAAATATTTTCAAATGGAAATTCAAACCATTTTCAAATCCCTTTTCATTTTAAATGGAAGAAGTCATGTCATCTTCACTCTAAGGTTTTTGTGATGAAATGAATTTGAATTCCTGGTGATCAAAATGTAGAGTGAAAGTTTTGGGAAATTCATTTCATTCCCTCTCATTAAACTTTCAAAAGTTTCAAATTTCACTCACTTTCAATCACTCAAGCAAACAAACAATCATTCTAAATATTATTATAACATTCCAAAGTTTGGAATGTTACAAAGTCGGCCACGACCGTCAATCACATAAGACCTCTAGTCCAGGCTATCGCCTATTTGAGACTGAACCCGCACAGAAGTCCGGCCAAAGTTTCCGCTACGGCCCCAAACGATGTGCGCAGGGTTCCCAAGCCCACCATCCAGGTGACCCTTGGTACACCGTGCCACTGCCTACCGCGTCGTAACCCACCCCTAGGGTCAGCACTACGCACGGCCTCTAGCATGCTATAAACACCAGAAACTACTTGCAACTCCTGGACTAAGGACTAAGCGATCGATAAGTCGAGAGGGTCAATTAAGTATCCCAATGTGTGGTAGTAACTAGTCTTGGATCACAAACACGGAACTCAGTTCCTAAGAACGGTCCCAATGAGACAACCCGCTATGTACTCCTACATAGCCTCTCATAACGACCTTTACCAACTGGGGTTCATCATAAGCTTATCACATCAGAACATCATTATTTCACTCCAGTTCATCACCCAGATGAATCAGACCTGACACAACTCTAAGCATAGCAAGCATAGCAGGCAAAGTAAGCTAAGCACATCATGGCACAAGCATCTACCAGGTATGCTAGGTTGCAAGGTTTAGCTATTTACTGTGACAATGACAGGTCATGCAAAATAATAGGTTCATCTACTGTGTATGATAGACAAGTGAACGTTTGTCCTAATGCAATAAACAAGAGCAGGAGCGAGAGAGTGGGATGTTATCGGAATGATCAAAAGGGTTGCTTGCCTTGCTGGGTAGCGGGAAGGTTTTCTCCTTCGTTGCAATACTTGGAGGTATCCTCAGAAGCAGGGCCTACCGCAATGCAGATAAATAGCAATCAATACACGCAAGTGCAACAATATGATGCATGATCATGACATGGCAGCATGTATGGATGAGCTAATGCAACTATTGTCCAAGTTAATTTGAAGTGAGTTTGAATATAGGTTCAAAGTCGTTCTTCATTTCATATTTCATAAGTTAACCTATTAGTAAATGTCAATGTTCATCTACATAGGTTACTCTAACATGCATGATAATAGCACCATTAGATTCATTGGATTTTTCTGATAAATTTTCATATATAAATTATTTTCATCTGATTTACATATTAATCTATATGAATTTTTGAAGTTTTAAACATTTCCTGGAATTATTTTAAAACTAGAAATTTAATTAGAGCGTCAGCATGACGTCACTGTGACGTCAGCAGGTCAGCTGACTAGGCTAGGTCAAACCTGACGTGCGGGATGCACACGTTAGTGAGACAGGGCTAATCCCCGCGCTGACCGGGGTTTGACCCGCAACTGGGGCCCAGTGTTAGCGGCTGGGGGGCTATTTAGTAGGGTGATTAGCCCCTGATGGCCCTGCCAGGTCACCCTGTCGGAGGCCAGCCAACGGCGACCAAAGGGCGCGGTGGTGACTCACCGGACTTGCTCTTCCAGCGGCCATTTAGTGCGCGGAGGGCACCGGAGGGTAGCCCGCGCACGCGCGCATCCAAAGGGTTGGCAGAGGGGGCTCGGGGGCCACCGGAGCTACGACCGGCGATGAGCCGAGCGGCGGCGGGTTTCGGGCAGTAAGTGGACAACGTCTAGAGCGAGGGGCATGCCGCAAGGATAGGGGGGATCGATGCAGGGGCTCACCGCGAGGTGGTTGAGGAAGACGGCGAGCTCGGGGACGCGTAGACGTCTGCGAATCGTCGGAGAGAAGCGCCGGAGCCGGAGCTTGAAGACGATGGCAGGCTTGGCGTAGAGGGGCTCCTGGCGGCTACTAGGTCCATGAGGAGGACGAAGGGGTCACGGCGGAGATTTTGGCGGTCTCAAGAGGGCACGGGGGTGGCTGGAACTACGGCAGTGAGGCCGTCGGCCATGGCGAGCAAAGGGGGAGAGAGCGAGAAGCAAGGGAAAGGGAGAGAAGGCGAGGCCGACTCGATCTGGACGCCTCTCGTGGGGTTATCCGCGGCGCCTCGCTGGCCAGGAACGGCCAGGCAGGCAGGTGGCGTGGCAGCACGCCCCCGCGCACGTGCCGGCCACACGCCATGTCCACTGGCGCTAGGAGGAAGAAGACCCTCCTGCCCCTAGTGGGCTAGGCCGTAGATGGGCTGCCAGGTAGGGTTGGCCTCCTCTTTTTTTTATTTCTTTTACTTTCTGTTTTCTAATTCTGACATTTGTTTTATTTGTTTTTCAGGTACAAATGCTATTATAAAATATCCCCAATATTTTATAATAATAAGTTTGGATATTTCAAACTCCTATAAAAAATTTCAGTATTTTGAAATCTAAAATAATGATAATGCTTTATTTAGCATTTTCAGAAGCTTTATTATTTATTTTTAAATTGCTATAAATGTTCAGATATTTGAGATGGACCCTGATATATTCATGTCCATAATTATCAGACATAGGGGACAGTTTAGATGGGCATTTTGGATTTGGTGATATTACACAAACTTTAATTTAGTTTGATTCAAATGAGGGTTTGGGGTTTCTTTTAGTCCCCATCTCATGTTGATGCAAAATTGAAATATGATGCACACACATGCTGTCCTGTCAAGTGGGAGTTCATTCCGATAGATAGGAGACAACATTTGTTGTCCCTGTTAAGTCATTCCAAAGACCGAAGAATCCACCCATATGCCGTAGTGCAACCAGTGGCGAAGGAGGAGAATATCATACAACTCAACATGGGGTATGAACCAGGCCAGGTAGTCAAGTGGCTAACGTGATTTATGTATTCGGGTCACAGTCACCAGATGTGGATGCTATCCAAGCCGAGAGAGAGTCAGATTATGTGTCACACAATGTTAGTGGTCATGATACTGGGCAAAGTATTCAATCGATAGTATTAGCTGGCTCTGGTGTTGCTGATGGGGATGAGGAAGGCGATGAAATGCAGACGGTGATGGAGGAAGAGGATGAGGATGGGTTTGCGAAGGATCTGGATTTTGAAAATTTCGAGGATGAAGTGGAGGTACCGATTCCTTCTGCCTTGGATCAGGACATATCCGCCAGCATTACTGTCAACGATGGCCATGAGACTCCATGGCAATATAATCTGAACCAAGTCCAGATCGGGGCTATGTTTGACACAAAGAAAAAATTGAAGTATGCGGTGATAAAGTGGGCTATGTCTATGCAAAGGGTTTTCCGGACAAACATATCGAGTCCAACAAAATATACCGTGAAGTGTGTTGAATCAAGTTGTCCTACAAAGGTGCACGACCACGTGCCAGAGTATAACATCCATTGGGTTGTCACCAATGTGGTCCTGCATAATTGTGTGAGGAAAAACCTGTTGGTTCGTCATACAAACCTAACTTAAACTCTCATAGTGCAACTCATGTATACTGAGATAGCTAAGAAGAAAGATATGGAAGCAAAACATATCCAGAAAGCAGTGAAGGTCAGATGAAATTATGACATTCCATATGGGAAGGCTTGGAGGGCTAAGCAGAAGGCTATGGAGGAAAGGTTTGGGACGTTCTTCAATTCATATGATAATGTTGTTCATCTCCTTGACATACTGAAGGAGAGGAATCCCATCACTTATGTTAACATACAACACACGAGGTTGGAGATTATACCAGATTACAAGGTGTTGAAACGAGTATTATTCTCTTTCAGTTTGTGCATCGATGCTTTCCGGCATTGTCCTCCTGTGATGTTTGTGGATGGTACATTCCTGACTGGTCAGTACAAAGGGCAAATCCTGACTGCTATTGGTGTGGATGGGAACAACCAAATCATCCCACTAGCCATGGCATTTGTGGAGGGTGAGAACTTTCTGAGCTGGGTATGGTTCTCCTGGCAAGTTAAAATTGCGATCATTAAGGATCGACCAAACATGTGTGTCATTCATGACAGACATCCTGGTATATTGAAGGCCGTGAAGACACAGCTGACGAGCCAACACCTTGGAAGGACTTGCAAAGCCGGTGGTGCATGCGCCATCTACGTGCAATTTTTTTCTCACAGTTCAAGAACAAATGGTTGATGAACTTGTTCAAAAAGTTATGCAAGCAGAAGCAGTAGCGCAAATACGAATTTATTTGGTCAAAACTAGATGAGTTTACTAATAAGCCGGCCCTTGGTAGGAAAAAATGGAAAAAGACTAGGTTAAATTAACATCACTCATCGCGGAGCTTGAGGAGCCAGTAGGTCTTTTTGACTTTCCAGCAATTGACCCTCCTAATACAAAGAGAAAGAAGGGCAGGGCAATAAAGAATTTTTCTAAGTGGATAGAGAAAGAGCCTCGAGTGAATTGGTCTTTGTTGCATGACACCCATGGAGCTAGGTATGGGCACATGAAAACCAATCTTGCAGAGGTGTATAACTTTGTACTCAGAGGAAATAGAGCATTGCCACTAACAGCTATTGTGGAGGGTGTATTCCATGGCACTTTGAGATATTTCAGAGAAAGGCATGAGTTAGCAAGGAAGCATATTGTAGTTAATGAGAACACACCTTATTGTAGCCGTGTCATGGAGTACATGGCTCAGAAGATAAAGAAAGCAAAAAAGCACAGCCACACTCATAGGTAACCAGGAAAGGAGGTATGAGGTTCAGCTTCCTACCGATGGTTTTGGTTCTACAAATGAGGTGAAGACACATGAGGTTAAAATTGGAAAGAAATTTTATCCAACTTGTGAGTGTACATGCAACAAACCGCAGTTGTTGCACCTGCCTTGCTCACATGTGTTGGCTGCATGTGGCCAGATTGAGTTGGATGCTATCTCCTTTGTGTCTCCATACTATTCAAAAGAGGCAATACTCAATGTCTGGAAAAGTGAGATGACGGGGTTTAGAGTCATCGGCAATTTCAACAAGGTAAACGATGGTGAGAGAGTATACATCTCGGATCCTAGACTTCGGTGAACTAGCAGGGGCAGACGTAAGGTAAAGCGCATCCGAAACGATATGGACCAATCTGAAGCTGGTGGAGCAACCAGACAATGTTTGCTCTGCGTGGCTTATGGGCATAGGATGAAATATTGGCCCGACCTGAACAAAGACGGTGCTTCCACATTGACGAGTGCTTGCACATCAACAACTGCGACAACAGTAGCAAGAGGTGGTCGTGGCAGTCGTGTTGGACGTGGCAGTCAAGGCCGAAGGGGCGGACGAGGAATAAATAACTCAGAAGCTACATAATGTGTCAGCCTATGTTTTAATTTGTAATATGTCTGCACTATGTTTTAATGTGTAATATATTGGACTATGTTTTTCTTTGTAATATGTAAACACCTATGTTTTATTTTGTAATAAGTGTGGACTATGTTTTAACGTGTAATATGATGGACTATGTTTTATTCTGTAATATGTGTGGACTATGTTCTAATTGCAGATATGGCTTCGTATCCGTTGCTTAATGGTAATATTGATAGAGGGCACAGAGGCGCACTTATGGAATTGGGCACGAACTTAGACGTGTTGATCACTCGCACCCCAAAGTCTAATTGGATGATATACCCTTCATGGGTTGATAGGTATGTGTCAGTATAATGACTTACTATGTTTGACATCCTTTTGATAGACGCTAACTGTAGGC
Organism: Hordeum marinum; assembly: GCA_022496015.1. NCBI lineage: Eukaryota > Viridiplantae > Streptophyta > Magnoliopsida > Poales > Poaceae > Hordeum > Hordeum marinum. The sequence continues at coordinate 334,819,477 of CM039672.1, forward strand.
TACATTCTATTTATTTTGTAGGTTAAGTTGAGCTGGACTTCTACCCTTGGCACTACTAGTTGAGGGTACATTGGATGAGTGGGTTGATCATCCGGACTTGGATGAGGCACGTGAACCAATGCAGTTTGCACAAGAGGCAAGTCACACGTTTCTCTTATGACAGGTCACTCCTTACCTGCTTAGTAGATAGATGGAGACCAGAGACACATACGTATAGAGGCTTGTGCAAAGCTTGCTAGTTGAAGTCTATAAAATCTGGTCTTGTTGGATGTCCACTATTGTTGCAGCTTTGGTCATATGAGAGATTCCCTATTGGTCGACCCTACGCCAGCGTTGAAAAACCTTTTGGTTATGAGGACATGGCTAGGACTTATGTGTCTTCTATCGGCGACTTGCCTACTATGGGATCTGTTTGGGCATGGGGAGAGGTATTTTCATAATTAGTAACAATATGAATTACTAATGTTTATTTCTCGCTATTCAATATTATTTACTAATGTTTGTTGTCATGCACAGAGACAGTTTGTGCATAGCTAGGTGAGGGGCTGTTACCTCTCCTTCACGGCGTAGTTTGATAGTTTGCATGAGGATTAAGTTATATGGGAGCCATACTCTGATCATGCTATTTCAGAAAGGTGTCTAGTTGGGATTTCTGGATTGTGCACTAGAGATCGGCATTATTGGATGACCAAGGCCAAGTTGGTGTTTGATGTGACGATTGAGGAGATGGCTCTTCATAGGGTGATGAGACAGTCCGGTCTATGCCAAGAGCCTGACATTCCTATTATTCCACACTTACCAGATCACGTGCACAAGTAAGTAATACTACTTTAGTTCTCATGTCTGCATTCGACATATAACTAATCATGTAACATGCATTTCAATCTCAGGTACAGTCACGTAGGAGGAAACAAGTCCCAGGCTTCTTGGCTTCGCGACATTAGCCCTTACATCGACGAATGGACTACTGCGCTGAAAAATATCTGGGATGAAGTCCGGGCCTTTGACTGGGACAAGTCTGGGTTGTATCTACAGCGTTATCGGGATAGCACGAGGATCTACTTGGTTGCATCATCAGCTCCTGATCATATCGAAGCCCCTCTCACCAGCGATCTGTTCCCAACTGCCTGAGTTGTGGGAACCAGACACCACGCGGTATGTGCTATTTTCCTCACATGTTAAGTTTTCCCTTAACCTGAACATATACAATCGGTTAACTTTCTCTGTATAGGGTGACTTGACATCTGAGGCGCTAGAGGAGGTTACCGCTTTAGTGGACCGCTTTGAGAGAGGAGAAAATATCCCACCACGAGAGCAAGTCACAAGGTTGAAGAGTCTTCAAGGGAAGCTATGCAGGATTTACGCAGTTGTTACATGTAGACGAACTTCAGATGTTGTTAACACTCCTGCAGCACATCATCGCCATGCCGCTCTCTACAGCATTCAGAACCTCGAACCTCTGTGCAGTGTTCGGAACCTCGACCTTCACAACCAGGGAGCTCATCCTGGCAGCAGGCACCTCCTTCGCAGCCAGGGGTCTCTTCCTGGCAGCAGGCAGCTCCTTCACAACCAGGGAGCTCATCCTGGCAGCAGGCACCTCCTTCACAACCAGGGATCTCTTCCTGGCAGCAGACACCTCCTTCACAACCAGAGGGCTCCTCCTGGCAGCAGACACCTCCTTCACAACCAGGGAGCTATTCCTACCAGCAGCCACCTCCTTCACAACCCGGGGGCTCTTCTTGGCTTCATCAGATGGACCTAGGTAACTTTACTTTGTACATTATTTTAAAATTTGTAGGCTCGTAAATCAATTTTACATGTTTTACTTTACCGCAGTCAGCAGCCAGTCGCAATAGTTCATGACTTCAGTTCATTCACCTGTGCTTATTGGTCCTGGTTTGTACATACCCGGCGACAACGAGGACGATGACCAAGGTGCAAACACCTATGATATCTCGGAGACAGTTCTTGTCACTCCACCACCACCATCGTCGCAGGAGACACAAACACTTACAGATGAGGTGGTTTATGGGCGTGGTCATCGTGACACCCATCCATCGTCTCAACGCTTATCACCTTCCAGTCCTCATTCGAGGAAGCCCAAGATTCGTCGCCGTCCCTAGCAGTGATATAGTTATCTATGTATGAGACATGACTATCTAATTATGTATGAGACATATGTCTATTTTATGTATGGGACATATTCATGTATTAGACATATTCATGTATGAGACATATTCATGTTCTATTTCAGTGGTCAATTGGTTTAGAGGGGTAACACTAGTACTGCAAACTAAATGCATCCAACTGAATTAAACAATACAACTGAATTAAACGTTACAACTTAATTAAACATTACAACTGAATTAAACATTACAACCTAATTAAACAGTAAAACTGAAATTAAACAACACTACATAAAACATTACTACATGAAACAGTACTACATGAATGCATCCTCCTCCTCCTCTGTCGATGCAGATCTCTTGCCCTTTGTCAATGCAGAACTCTTGCCCTTCGATGATGCGGTAGTCTTGACCTTGGTGCTTGGCATGAAGAGGTCGTCTTCGTCCTCCGTCGATGTAGAACTCTTGCCCTTCGTCGATGTAGAACTCTTCCCCTTCGTTGATGTAGAACTCTTACCGTCGACGATGCGGTAGTCTTGACCTTCGTCCTCACTATCTTCTGACCATAAATCTGAATTATTCTTAGCAATCCTGAGGTAAGCTTCACCCTTATGCAGTTGCTTTTGCCATCTACCATGCAACCTGAGAAGTTCTTTCTGTATCTCCTCAAAAGCCCTGGGAGGACACCCACTCCTAGCTAATGATTGGGCCAACTCATTCATTATGGTGTCACTACTAATGAGTTCCTCCCATGGAACTACTCTATCATCCATCTTGAAATTGGTGGCTAGACGAAGAAGACGATCGGACATACCAGAGTGAAAACTACGATCAAAAGGATAATGGGGGTGAGACATCTCCATGAAAGGATGGCAAAAGGGAAAAGAAGGGCCTGCTGACCCACCTTACTGCGGATGTGGTTATATAGGTTCACAAGAGAACATGGCGAGAGAGAAAGGCGGGAAAGAAAATGGCGGGAGAGAAAGGGGGAAAGAAAATGACGGGAGAGAATGGCGGGAAGGAAAGTGGTGGGAGAGAATGGCGGGAAAGAAAGTGGTGGCAGAGTATGGCGGGAAAGAATATGGTGGGATAGTAGGACGGGAAAACAAAATGGGGGGATAGTAGGGCAAGACAATACGATCACTGTGACAGATAGCTGAAAACAACAGCTAGCTCCTATTGATGCTCTTTGAAGGTTATGAGCACCAAATTGTTGACTTCAATAGACGATGCCAGCAGAAAATTACCGGCATCTTCCTTCTTCAACACCATTCTACCACCCAAGCCAATAAAGTAGGAACAAGGAATGCTCACAAATATATCATCATCTTTAGAATCCAAAGTAATTTCAAGAGTTAAAGAACCAGTCCTAGGAATTGACACAAATTCCTTCAAACTCCTCATAACCATGGTAGGAATAACCTGACAAAAAAATCAAGTTATATGATATTCATCTTACAAATTTAAAACATTATGCTACATAAAAAACCCGAAACCAAAGCTTACCATATGTTAACATTCATGGAATCCATCCTATGAACAAAAAGGAGTACACAATATGTAATTATCATCAAAGAGCTGTCGCGACATGACATACATTTGATGATAATTTAGAGTGACACCACGACTATAAAAACAGCTGTCAACAAGTTCCCTCTAAGTTTCACTCAGATCCTCAAGAGCTACAAAAAAATAATTTCACAAACTGAGTAGAACAGCAAAACGTATAAGCTGAAACAAAATTGAAAATCAGTCAAACAAATAACTTACCAACACAGGGTAAAGGAAACAACATAGCACCATCCTGATGGAAATTGACACCAATCATAGTTCCATAGTGCTCAAGCCTAATAGTCATAATGTCACGATGACGGAGACCATAATCATTCACAAGTTCCTCCCATGAAGGACCATGCAATTTACTGCTCATCCGACCATGTCTAAACAGAACATGGTATAAGTTACCCTCATTGTTGTCAAGGGCAAGATCAATCTGTGTCACCCCTTTTAATATCTAAAGCTTTGCACTCCTCAATGTACCGAGCAAGATGTGATCTAACACTAAACAGAACATACTACAACAAGAATGCAAGCAAACATCATAATCATATAAACAAACGCATTCGAATACATTCCAACCAAAACAACATGAACCATATGCCACAGTCAAATAAGTAAGATATAGAATCTTATAACACACCTTGAACATCGATGATCCAGCACCACAGTGAATACAGACGCACCGGAATCAACGGAGGAACAAGGGCCACCTAGAGCTCGACAAAATGGGCAAGCCATTTACCTGCAGACAAATGGTGACCAATAAGAACTGAATCCACAACCGAGTTGAAAGTTGACATTTGATTGAGTTGGAAGCAAAAAAAATATGGAATGCCTATGGAGAGCTCCCTGATCTATTGTTTATGCGGGTTGGATACGAAAATGGGTGGACGAGCGAAGAGATCAGCGCGACGGTGTAAGCACCAGAGAGCAACGGGAGTGGGAGGTGGAGATGGGGAGCCTGGAGGACGGGGAGGGTGAAAGGAGTGATCAATGGAGAAAGAAAAGAGTGGTCGGCCTTATCCAGGGGCCCATCGGCCGCCTGGAGACCGAACAGGCCTCTTCGGGCAGCCACAGGGCGACATGCCACTTTTTGGCCTCCCTGATCCCGACGGGCCTCTCTTTGGCCTGGGGATGGCTGACGGGCCCCTCTTCGGTCTGCCGGTGGCTGACAGGCCCCTCTTCGTGTTGGAAATATGCCCTAGAGGCAATAATAAATTGGTTATTATCATATTTCCTTGCTCATGATGATATTTTATTATCCATGCTATAATTGTATTGATCGGAAACTCAGATACATGTGTGGATACATAGACAACACCATGTCCCTAGTATGCCTCTAATAGACTAGCTCGTTGATCAAAGATGGCTATGGTTTCCTAGTCATGGACATGAGATGTCATTTGATAACGGGATCACATCATTAGGAGAATGATGTGATGGACAAGACCCAAACTATAAACGTAGCATATGATCTTGTTAGTTTATTGCTACTGTCTTCTGTATGTCAAGTATATGTTCCTATGACCATGAGATCATGCAACTCACTGACGTTGGAGGAGTACCTTGTGTGTATCAAACGTCGCAACATAACTAGGTGACTATAAAGGTGCTCTACAGGTATCTCCAAGGGTGTCTGGTGGGTTGGCATGGATCAAGACTGGGATTTGTTACTCCATGTGACGTAGAGGTATCTCAGGGCCCACTCGGTAATACAACATCACAATAAGCCTTGCAAGCAATGTGACTAAGTGTTAGTCATGGGATCTTGTATTATGGAATGATTAAAGAGACTTGCCGGTAACGACATTGAACTAGGTATGGAGATACCAACGATCGAATCTCGGGCAAGTAACATACCGAAGAACAAAGGGAACATCATACTGGATTAACTGAATCCTTGACATAGAGGTTTGACCGATAAAGATCTTCATAGAATATGTACGAACCAATATGGGCATCTAGGTACCGCTATTGGTTACTGACCGTAGAGGTGTCTCGGTCATGTCTACATGGTTCTCGAACCCGCAGGGTCTGCACACTTAAGGTTCATTGACGTTTCGGTAGTATAGAGTTATGTATGGCTGTGACCGAAGGTTGTTCGGTGTCCTGTATGAGATCTCTAACATCACGAGGAGCTCCGGAATGGTCCGGAGGTTAATATTAATATATAGGAAGTCCTGTTTTGGTCGCTGGAAAAGTTTCGGGCTCATCGGTAGTGTACCGGGAGTGCCGAGAGTGTACCGGGGGACCATCGAGGGGTGTCTCAACCCAAGAGGTTACATGGGCCGTGGGAGGAGGTAAACGAGCCCCTGGTGGGCTGGCCGAAGCCTCCTCTAAGGGCCGATGTGGCTGGAGTGGTTTGAGAAGGGAAAAAATCCAAAGGTGGAGAGGTGGAAAGAGTTTCCAAGTGGAAAGGAGGAATCCTACTCCTAATAGGATTGGAGTAGGACTCCTCCACCTCCAATTTCGGCCAGGTTTGAGACTGCCTCCTCCCCTCCCTCCCTCCTATATATACTAGAGGATTTATAGGGAAGAGCTAACCCTAATTGCCACATGCTGCTCTCTTCTTCCTCTAGATCGTTTTCTCCTCTAGATCGGTTTCCAGCGGTGCTTAGGAGAAGCCCTGTTGGAATTCGTCCACCACCATCGCCGCAATGCCGTCGCACTGCCGGAGAACTCGCCTACCTCTCCACTCTCTCTTGCTGGATCAAGAAGGCGGAGATCATCATCGAGCCGTATGTGTGCTGAACGCGGAGGTGCCGTCGGTTCGGCGCTACATCGGAAGGACCGTGATCAAGATCGTGAGACGATTCGTGATTGGATTGCGGGATGGATTGTGATGAGATCACGGGACAGATCATGATTGGATCACAGGACAGATCGTGATGGGATCGTGGGATGCTCGGCGATTTGGCAACCGCATTTCTTAACACTTCCCGGTTAGCGGTCTACAAGGGTATGTAGATCCAATCTCCCCCTCGTAGATGCTCATCACCATGGATAGATCTTGCGTGTGCGTAGGAATTTTGTTGTTTCCCATGCTACATTCCCCAACAGTGGTATCAGAGCTAGGTCTATGTGTAGATGAGATCTCAAGTAGAACACAAAGAGTTTGTGGGCGTTGATGCTTAGATTGCTTCCTCCATTGGTCTTGTTTTGGTTCAGCGGTATTGTGGGATGAAGCGGCCCAGACCAACCTTACTCGTACGCTTACGAGAGACTGGTTCCATCGACTGACGTGTAACTTCGTTGCACAAAGATGGCTGGCGGGTGTCTGTTTCTCCTACTGTAGTTGGATCGGATTCGACAAAGGTGGTCCTTGAGAAGGTTGAAAAGCAACTTATGCATCACCGTTGTGGTTTTGTGTAGGTGAGAATTATTCTTGCTAGATACCCGTAGCAGCCACGTAAAACTTGCAACAACAATTAGAGGACGTCTAACTTGTTTTTGCAGGGTATGTTGTGATGTGATATGGCCAGTTACATGATGAGATATATGTGATGTATGAGATGATCATGTGATGTATAGAATATCACGACTTGCATGTCGATGAGTACAACAACCGGCAGGAGCCATAGGGTTGTCTTTAATTATTGTATGACCTGCGTGTCAATCATTAAGCGCTATGTAATGCTTTACTTTATTGATAAGCGCTATGAGCATGGTGAACGCGACAACCCCGATGGCGACACAATGATGGAGATCATGGTGTTATGCCGGTGACGATGGAGATCATGCCGGTGCTTTCAAGATGGAGATCAAAAGCACAAGTTCGTGGCCGTATCATGTCACTTATGATTTGCACGTGATGTTAATCCTATTATGCACTTTGTTTTGCTTAGGACGACAATAGCATTATAAGGTGATCCCTCACTTAATTTCAAGATAAATTGTGTTCTCCCCGAGTGTGCACCATTGCGAAAGTTTGTCGTGTCGAGACACCATGTGATGATCGGGTGTGATAGACTCTACGTTCACATACAACGGGTGCAAGCCAGTTTTGCACATGCAGAACACTCGGGTTAAACTTGACGAGCCTAGCATGTACAGACATGGCCTCGGAACACAAGAGACCGAAAGGTCGAACATGAGTCATATAGTAGATATGGTCAACATGATGATGTTCACCATTGAAACCACCTCAACTCACGTGATGATCGGACTTGAGTTGGTGAATTTGGATTATGTATCACTCGAATGACCGGAGGGATGTCAATTTGAGTGGGAGTTCTTAAGTAATATGATTAATTGAACTCATTAACATGAACATAGTGAGTAGTGTCTTTGCAAATTATGTTGTAGCTCACACTATAGCTCCCTTGAATTTTTATATGTTGCTAGAGAAATAGAGTTGAAATATGATGGTAGCAATATTGCGGACTGGGTCCGTGGTATGAGGATTGTCCTCATTGCTGCATAGAAGGCTTATGTCCTTAATGCACCGCTCAGTGAGCCACCCCCTCTAGCGTCGTCTGTAGATGTTGTGAGCATCTGACAGGCACGTTCTGATGACTACTTGATAGTTTAGTGCGTCATGCATTACAACTTAGAATTGAGGCTCCAAAACATTTTGAACGTCATGGAACATATGAGATGTTCTAAGAGCTGAAATTGGGATCTCAGGCTCATGCCCATGTTGTGAGATATGAGATCTCCAACAAGATTCTTTGCCTGCAAGATGAAGGAGAATAGCTCAATCGTTGAGCATGTGCTCAGATTGTCTGGGTGCTACAATCGCTTGAATAAAGTGGGAGTTGATCTTCCAGATAAGATAGTGATTGATATAGTTCTCCGAGTCACTATCACTAAGCTACTAGAACTTCGTGATGAACTATAATTATGCCAGGGATGGAAATGGTGATCCTTGAGCTGTTCGCGATGTTTGACACCGCGAAGGTAGAAATCAAGAAGTAGCATCAAGTGTTGATGGTTAATAAAACCACTAGTTTCGAGAAGGGAAAGGGTAAGGAGGGAAACTTCATGGATGGCAAGTCAGTTGCTGCTCCAGTGAAGCAACCCAAAGTTGAACCCAAACCCTAGACTAAGTGCTTCTATTATGAGGAGAGCGGTCGCTGAAGCGGAACAACCTTAGATACTTGGTAGATAAGAAGGCTGGCAACGTTGACAGAAGTATATTTGATATACGTGTTATTGATGTGTACCTTGCTAGTACTCCTAGTAGCACCTGGGTATTGGATACCGGTTCTGTTCTAAATGTTAGTAACTCGAAGTAAAAGCTACGGAATAAGCAGAGACTAGCTAAGTGTGAGGTGACGATTTGTGATGGAAATGTTTCCAAGGTTGATGTGATCAACATCGCACGCTCTCTCTACCTTCGGGATTAGTGACAAACCTAAATGTTGTTTGGTGTTTGCGTTAAACATGAACATGATTAGATCGTGTTTATTGCAACACAGTTATTCATTTAATAAAGAGAATAATGGTTATTCTGTTTACATGAATAATACCTTGAATGGTCATGCACCCAGTGAGAATGGTTTGTTGAATCTTGATCGTAGTAATACACATGTTCATAACATTGATGCCAAAAGATACAAAGTTAATAATGATAGTACCACATACTTGTGGCACTGCCGCTAAATGTCATATTGGTATAAATCGCATGAAGAAACTCCATGCTGATGAATCTTTGGACACATTCGATTTCGAATCGGTTGAGACATGCGAACCATGTCTCTTGGGCAATATGACTAAGGATCCCATTTTCTGGTTTGATGGAGTGGGCAAGTGATTTATTGGAAATGATACATGTTGATGTATGCAATCCAATGAATCTTGTAGCGTGCGGTGGATATCGTTATTTTCTTACCTTCACTGATGATTTGAGTAGATAATAGTGTATATTTACTTAATGAAACACAAGTCTGAATCATTTGAAAAGTTCAAGCAAATTCAGAGTGAAGTTTAAGATCATCGTGACAAGAAGATAAAATGTCTGCGATATGATCGTGGACATGAATATCTGAGTTATGAGTTTGGCATACAACTTAAGACAATGTGAAAGTTGTTTCACAACTCACGCCACCTGGAACACCATGGTGTGATGGTGTGTTCGAACGTCATAGTCGTGCTCTATTGGATATGGTGCGTACTATGATGTCTCTTGTCGATTTGCCACTATCGTTTTGGGGTTATGCATTAGATACAACTACATTCACTTTAAAAGGGGCACCATCTAAGTCCGTTGAGATGACACCATATGAATTTTGGTTTGGCAGAAACCTAAGCTGTCATTTCTTAATGTTTGGGGCTGTGACCCTTATGTGAAAAAGGTTTTCGCCTAATGAGGTCGAACCCAAAGTGGACAAATGCATCTTCATAGAATACCCTAAGAACAGTTGGGTATACCTTCTATCTCAGATCCGAGTGCAAAGTGTTTGTTGCCAAAATGGGTCCTTTGTCGAGAAAGATTTTCTCTCGAAATAATTGAATGGGAGGAAGATAGAACTTGATGAGGTTGTTGAACCTTTGTTTCAACCAGAGAGTAGCGCAGCGCAGAAAGTTGTTTCTGTGGAACCTACGTCAGTTGAAGAGGAAGTACATGATGATGATCATGAAGCTTCGGATCAAGTTACTATCGAACCACGTAGGTTGACAAGGACGCATACTGCTCCTGAGTGGTACGGCAACCCTGTCTTAGAGGTCATGTTGTTGGACAACGATGATCCTATGAGCTATGGAGAAGCAATGATGGGTCTGGATTCCGACAAATGGCTAGGAGCCATGAAATCTGAGAAAGGATCCATGTACAAAAAACCGAGTATGGACTTTGGTAGACTTGCCCGTTGAACGGCAGGTCATTGAGTACAAATGGACCTTTAAGATGAAGACATACGCTGATGGTGAATGCCACTATTTGTAAAGCTCAACTTATCGCAAAGAAGTTTCCGCCAAGTTCAAGGAGTTGACTACGATGAGACCTTCTCACCCGTAGCGATGCTAAAAGTCTGTTGGAATTATGTTAGCAGTTACTACATTTTTCATTTATGAAATCTGGTAGATGGATGTCAAAACATCATTTCCTTCCTTGAGGAAAGGTTGTATGGGATACAACTAGAAGGTTTTGTCAGTCCCAAGGATGCTAAAAGGTGTGCAAGCTCTAATTATCCTTCTATGGACTGAGCAAGCATCTCGGAGTTGGAATATACGCTTTGATGAGGTGATCAAAGTTTTTGAGTCTATATAAAGTTTATGAGAAACTTGTATTTACAATAAAGTGAGTGGGAGCACTATAGAATTTTTGATAAGCATATGTGGTTGACATATTATTGATCGAAAATGATGTAGAATTTCTGGAAAGCATAAACGGTTGTTTGAAAATAGTTTTTCAAAGGAAGACCTGGATAAAGCTACCTAATTGTTGAGCATCAAGATCTATAGAGATAGATCAAGATGCTTGATGAGACTTTCAATGAGTACATACCTTGACAAGATTTTTAAAGAGCTCAAAATGGATCAGCCAGAGAAATAGTTCTTGCCTAATTTGTAAGGTGTGAAGTTGAGTAAGACTCAAATCTCGACAATGGCAGAAGAAAGAGAAAGGACGAAGATAGTCCCCTATGCTTTAGCCATAGGCTCTATATAGTATGCCATGCTGTGTTCCACACCTGTGTGTGCCTTGCCATGAGTCCCTCAAGGGGTACAAGAGTGATCCAGGAGTGGATCACTGGACAGCGGTCAAGATTATCCTTAGTAACTAAAATACTAAGGAAATGTTTCTCGATTATGGAGGTGATAAAGAGTTCGTCGTAAAGAGTTACGTCGATGTAAGATTTAACACAAATCCGGATGACTCTTAGTAGCAATCCGAATACGTATAGTGGAGAATCCATTTGGAATACCTCCAAGTGGACTGTGGTAGCTGTGTCTATAGTAAGACATAGAGATTTGCAAAGTACACACAGATCTTAATGTCACAGACCCGTTGACTAAAAGACCTCCCTGACATGCAAAGCATGATTGAGCCCCAAAACTCATTGGGTCTTAGATTCATAACGATGCGGATCACATGGTGATGTGAACTAGATTATTGACTCTTGTGCAAGTGGGAGACTATTGGAAATATGCCCTAGAGGCAATAATAAATTGGTTATTATCATATTTCCTTGCTCATGATAATCTTTTATTATCCATGCTATAATTGTATTGATCGGAAACTCAGATACATGTGTGGATACATAGACAACACCATGTCCCTAGTATGCCTCTAATAGACTAGCTTGTTGATCAAATATGGCTATGGTTTCCTAGTCATGGACGTGAGATGTCATTTGATAATGGGATCACATCATTAGGAGAATGATGTGATGGACAAGACCCAAACTACAAACGTAGCATATGATCGTGTTAGTTTATTGCTACTGTTTTCTGCATGTCAAGTATATGTTCCTATGACCATGAGATCATGCAACTCACTGACGCCAGAGGAGTACCTTGTGTGTATCAAACATTGCAACGTAACTGGGTGATTATAAAGGTGCTCTACAGGTATGTCCGAGGGTGTCTATTGGGTTGGCATGGATCAAGACTGGGATTTGTTACTCCATGTGACGCGAAGGTATGTCAGGGCCCACTCGGTAATACACCATCACAATAAGCCTTGCAAGCAATGTGACTAAGTTTTTTTCATGGGATCTTGTATTGTGGAACGAGTAAAGAGACTTGCCGGTAACGAGATTGAACTAGGTATGGAGATACCGACGATCGAACTCGGGCATGTAACATACCGAAGAACAAGGGGAACATCATACATGATTAACTGAATCCTTGACATAGAGGTTCGACCGATAAAGATCTTCGTAGAATATGTAGGAACCAATATGGGCATCTAGGTCCCGCTATGGGTTATTGACCGTAGAGGTGTCTCGGTCATGTCTACATAGTTCTTGAACCCATAGGGTCTGCACACTTAAGGTTCGTTGACGTTTCGATAGTATAGAGTTATGTATGGTGGTGACCGAAGGTTATTCGGAGTCCCTAATGAGATCCCGGATGTCATGAGGAGATCCAGAATGGTCCAGAGGTAAAGATTGTTATATAGGAAGTCCTGTTTTGGTCGCCGGAAAAGTTTCGGGCTCATTGGTAGTGTACCGGGAGTGCCGGGAGGGTATCGGCAGACCATCGGGAGGGGTGTCTCGACCCAAGAGGCTACATGGGCTGTGGTAGGAGGTAAACCAGCCCCTGGTGGGCTGGCTGAAGCCTCCTCTAAGGGCCCATGCGGCTGGAGTGGTTTGAGAAGGAAAAAATCCAAAGGTGGAGAGGTGGAAAGAGTTTCCAATTGGAAAGGAGGAAACTACTCCTAATAGGATTGGAGTAGGACTCCTCCACCTCCAATTTCGGCCTGGTTTGAGGCTGCCTCCTCCCCTCCCTCCCTCCTATATATACTAGAGGATTTAGAGGGAAGATCTAACCCTAATTGTCATGTGTTGCCCTCTTCTTCCTCTAGATCGTTTTCTCCTCTAGATTCGTTTTCAACGGTGCTTAGGCGAAGCCTTGCTGGAATTCCTCCACCACCATCACCGCAACGCCATTGCGCTGCCGGAGAACTCGTCTACCTCTCTGCTCTCTCTTGCTGGATCAAGAAGGCGGAGATCGTCATCGAGCCGTACGTGTGCTGAACGCGGAGGTGCCGTTGGTTCGGCGCTACATCGGAAGGACCGTGATAAAGATCGCGAGACGATTCGTGATTGGATTGCGGGATGGATCATGATGAGATCGCGGGATGGATCGTGATTGGATCACGGGACGGGTCGTGATGGGATAGCGGGACGCTCGGCGATTTGGATCGCGAAGACGTTCGACTACATCAACCGCGTTTCTTAATGCTTCCCGCTTAGCGATCTACAAGGGTATGTAGATCCAGTCTCCCCCTCGTAGGTGCTCATCACCATGGATAGATCTTGCGTGTGTGTAGGATTTTTTTCCATGCAACGTTCCCCAACACTTCGGCACACCAGAGGCCGACGGGGTCCTATTTTTGAATTTTTTTTCAATTTGAACATATGCTTTTCGAGTTTGGTACAACATAGGTACTACTTTTGAAAAAATCGTTATGTTGGGCTCTCCTAGGAATTGAAGGGCATCCATGACCCGAAAGAATCGCCTGCCTGCATCCACCACGGCGCAACATCGCCTCGCGTTCCGCCTTGCTGCACCGCTTTCGCATCTCACTTCGCCTCCATCACAAAGCCACCATTGCCCCGCCGCGCCGCGCTCCGACCGGCTTCACCTCGCCTCACGCCGCCACGGTGCTCCGCAACCATTGCGTTCCTTATACCGCACCCTGGATGGATCTACTGCGCCGCTTCCACGTCGCTGCCAAGCCTTGCTAGCTCTGCCTACGTCACGGTTCTGCCTCACTTTGCCCTCGCCTCGCTCCGAGTCGGCTTCTCTCTACCGCCTCGTGTCGGAGTCGGCATGGTCTGGTTCTGCCGCATCCGAGCCGGCCTTGGACGCCTCACGTCTGAGCCCCGTGGTCTGGCTTCACCTCACGTCTGCCTCTGCCGCTTTTGCCCGCTGCTTCGAGCCGGGCTGCCCTCGCCTTGCCCTGGCTCCGCCTCCTCTCAGCTGGCCTCATCCACCTCCCGCCCGAACAACCACGCCCTTGTGTTGTTGCGTGCTGCGCCGCCTCGCCCAATCGAGCCTTCGACCCTGTTTCCCGCTGGCTCCGCCCAGCTATGCATGTTCCGTTTGGCCTCCTGACCCGGACGCCCTGCCTCCGATGTACTGCTCTATGTCCGGATGCGCACGCGCCGTCTCCATCCGCCACTATTCCGTGCGTTTTCTTCTTCTGCGTTCCCCGCTCAGCGCCGGCTCTCGCGCGCCCAGCCGACTCATCGCCTTGCGTCGGCCCGCTGGCTCAAACATCGCACATCACCCACTGCCACCTCTCATCACCCCTCCGTGTACCTGTCCACATCGAATCCTAGTCCGGGGCGACCGAGCAGGAGGAGTCGAGGAGGTGCCCCTGGCCACGGGTTAGGCCCAGGAGCTGCTGCCCGCGGTGTCAGCATTGGTGGTGGAGGTGTTCAGCGAGCGGCAGTAGTAGCATCAATCTGGCTGGATACGGTGTTTTCCATACAAGAGAACAAAAATCATCAGCGGCAGCCCGCAGCACCACTGTTGCTCAGGCTCAAATACTCAAGAAGACAGCAACATAACTAGTATTATTATCCCTCTCGTACAACAAGTACTGGCACAATATTACTTTATTGAATCAACCGAGTATGTACCAGCAATAATTAACTGCAGAGTATACTATCCCTCAGGTGATATTCGCTCCATTTGCACAGTATTATTTTCTATGAGAACATATTACTTTGGCCTGCAATATTTGTACGCATGACAATTATTCAAGTGGCATTATGGTACGGAGATGGAGCGCACGCCAGCATCATTCTATACTGGTACTCGTCCGTGTCGCGTGGCTCAATGGAAATTCGTGAGCCTCCGTCCCGCGGTCTAGGTTACATCAACATGCCACATATGACTCATGTGTCTACGCCAGTTTTTAAATACCACGGGTGACTCACCGACCGCGCCGGCTTAACAACGCCATGACTCGCCGTGCATGTTGGTTCCCAATGCCACGGGCGACTCACCGTTTGCGCCGACCTACAACACCGCCGCCGTTTCTCGCGACCACACCGGCTTACAACGTCGCGGCCGTCTCTCGTGACCGCACCATCTTCAAACGACGTGGCTGACTTCTACGTCTACATCAACACGCCAGGGGCCACATACACCAGTACGAGCTGCCCAACGGACGGTTCTAAATCGCCGCACTACGTTCCAATCTATATTGACGTGTCGGTGCGGTGTTCGCCTGTATGAGCCGCCCGACGGACAGGCGCACAAGTCGCTGCCACTGCAGTTTGGTTAACTTCAACAACCAGCTGGGACGAACAATCAACAGGATTATTGAAGCAATTCATACGGGATCGTCTATAACCCGCCACAGTCAACTCAACCTTCAGTGGAGACTCTCAAGCCGCCTCTTCGAGTCAACTTAAGACTCAGGGGCTACAGACATGGCTCGACACATTTGGTCGTTTTCAACGAGAACCCTGGGTCATTGCAAGAAAAGTTAACCTGATCCTGGGGGCTAACACATTATTGGCGGAAGAATTAAAAGTTTCCCAAGAGGACGAGCCGCCATGATGCACAGCTCAAACATGGGTGCCTGGATTTATTGGATCATCATAAGGTCACTTGGAGGTTTCTGTCGTTTCTTCTTACAAGATGGCGGCTTACAAGATGGCGATTTACAAGATGGTGCACAAGTTGATATCATCGACAAGGTTGTTTGGGGGCTTTCAACACACCGGGTTAAGCTTCAACCCTCTCGATCAGGCTCTTCAGCCACCGCAAGTTCGGGTCATGTACCCAACAGTTGATTACATCAACAAGGTCAATATGGGTGCAACAAGTTATACCCACTTTTGATCCGCAAGTTTGGGTTATACTTGCCTGTAAGCTGATGCCGCTCCGCTAGGTGACCCGCCGAACTCTTACTAGTTAATCACCACTTAGAGACACTGTATGTCCAACGTACCAGACAATTAATCTCGCCAGGAGACCCTGAGCACTGGTTAAGGTTCAAACAGCGGATTGTGTCACGTGAGGGCCTCTTACAGATAGCGAGGATAAACTCACCCATCTGCTGCCGACTCTTCGCTACGTGGCCCGTTCGTACCCTTCGCTGTGTAAGGTTCAAATGACGGATTGATGTCACATGATAGGTGGATTATAGGCCCTGGGGGTACTCATACCCTGTCATGTCTTTCTCTGGTTTGGTGCGCTCTTATCAGTTAATCTCGCCTAGAGACCCTGAGCCGCTCAAAGGAGTTGGCGGTCACTCTCACTAGCGACCCTGTACTGATAAGAGTTTAAGCATCGAGTCCACCCAGAAGAACCCATGCCTTGATGCATATCTCTCTGGTTTGTTGCGCTCTTATCAGTTAATCTCGCCTAGAGACCCTGAGCCGCTCAAAGGAGTTGACGGTCACTCTCACTAGAGACCTTGTACTGATAAGAGTTCAAGCATCGAGTCCACCCAGAAGAACCGGCATATGAGTTTTCGAAAACAAAAAAGGAAGAAAAATCTTGAGTCATACATTGCATCTTGCATTACATCATCCTGCATTGCATCATCACATCATGCATCATTATACATGCATATCCATATTTGTTTATGTTGTGGAAAGCCGGTCACCAAACCAGGTTACATCATAACCTCTGCAGGAACAAATGAATCTTTAATAGCCAAACATGCCTGGATCTTCATCATGGTTTATCGTAACCAATATTAAAGGATTGGGGTTTTCAAACCAGCTTGGAGAATTGATTATTCTTGAAGAGTCGTCATATCAGTTATAATGCCATGTCATTTAATTGATCGGCTATTGGATTTCTTCAACCCGTGCTCTGTAGTATACTACAACACCCATGGATTTCTCAAATATATATATATATATATTTGCCGGGTTGCACCGCAACCATGAGCAGGGATTTCATTTCAAAGACAAAGGAATTATTCTAGGATATTCATTTTGGGTTATATTACAATCACGATCAAAGATTCATTCAAATCATATCAATACCAGTTTAAAGAGAACTTCTAAAGTGCATTATGATGAGTCATATTATTCTCACACAATCCCGAGTCGCCGTAGGCAGACGACCCGACACTTGGGGGGCTACATTATTCAAGTCTAGTTTATATCAAGTATGCATGTCCCATGTCGCTGCAAGCATGCATCACGACACTTGGGGGCTAATGTAAGTTGCTTTTCAAATCATTACATGGTTAACAGATCATGTTGTCTCAAGGAGATAAGCCAACCTTTCTATATTTTTCTAAGTCCCAGCCCAATACTTCTTACTGACCCAACACTTGGGGGGCTACATCTTTCAGCTGATCAAGCAGATTATAAGGTCCAAATTGAAGACCCGGGCCATCACATACTGATAAGCCTACCCTTGGGGGCTATACCAGCTGAAGCTTTATAGGGTACAGGACAGTTACAAGTCCTAGTCTGCTACAGGCAAGACAACCTGGTACTTGGGGGCTACACAATCACAGATATTATTGCAAAGCACCAAGTCATCATGGATAAACTTGGAGCTTGAGGGGCTACAGGTAGTATGGATATATCAAAAAATTGAAGAGAGTTTTCAAGATGTCAGTTGTGAGTGAGACCGGTTCAAACCGATTTTTATTTAGCTGAAGCAGTAAAAGACCGGTTCTACATCAGATGGATTTTCGTCCCAATATTTTTATCAAGTCAGGTGGAGTCTAGTTATTTGACCCGGCGTCACCAACAATCATGACCCAACATTATCAAAAGATCATAACCCGACAGAGTTTATATAAGCAACCTGGCGTTACAAGTTGTAGAGTATTGGAGGCCAACTCAATGGAATATGGGTGTTGTATTCCCAATATTTTATTTCAAAGGACACTGACGAGCAAGACGATTGAGAAAACAGCTCATTCATATGAAGAAGAAACCCGGATTTTTGAGGATCCACTTCAGTGAAATAAGCCGTCCAGGAGAGTAAGCCGGTCACTTAACATATTTATTATTCTTATTTCAGCATCTTACCATGAATAAATTCAAGCTAACCTAGGGGCTAATGTCGGGGATATACCCCACAGTATAACCCGGCCTGAAGTATGACCCGATCGGGACTTGGCGAATCACGGGAGCCCTGGCCGAACTTGACAATTCATTGGTGACCTGGCCGGAGGTATGACCCGGCTCATCATATGGCGGCTAATGCGTCACCTCTATTACCGAGTCACAGGACGACTAGGCTCATGGCCCAGCGTGCGAGCCGGTGCAAGGCGGCTCTTGGATGGGCTTGGAGGGGCGACTCACAAGAGAAGGCCCAAAGGAGAGAGGATTCTTTCACAAAGGAAACAAGACCTGGATTAGGATTGAAGAGAGACTCGTCCTACTCCTACTCCTAGTAGGACTCTACATGTAAACCTACCCTTTCCACCTATATAAGGAGGGGTAAGGCACCCCAAGAGGGACAAGTTAAGACAGACACAACTCATTAGAGATAGACATATTAGAGGCTCTCGAGATTAGAGGTAGCAAGACAACACCCTTGTAACTAAGAGATCTTCCTCATCATCAATGCAACACAAAGCAGGACGTAGGCTTTTACCTCCATCGGAGGGGCCGAACCTTGGTAAACTCGTGTCTCTCGATTCCGACCAACCCCTCTCAAGCCGCCACATAGTTGCGATGGCCTCATACCTAAGTTCGTTTACCATGACATCTTGTCGTGACAAAACCACCACAGACCATGTCCATTGCAATGCTCTGTGAACTCATTTGACATGAACTCACCACCTCCGTTAGTCCGGATGGCCTTCAATTCTAGTCTTGTTTTAGTTTCAGCAGCTCTCTGGACTTTCTACACTGCCGCTAGGGCCTCATCCTTGCTACGCAACAACACAATCCACATGTACCTCGAGTAATCATCAAAGAGAATAAAATAGCGCTTCCCTCCTAGACTTTCAGGTGAAATTGGGCCACAAAGATCACCATGGATTAGCTGAAGCTGTTGTGTGGCACACTAGGCTGCTTGTGCAGGAAACGGAAGGCATCGTTGCTTGGCAATTATACAGCCATTACATACCAACTCGATCTGATCAATGTGCGGCATGCCTGTGACCATATTATCCGCATCAAGGGAACGGAGGTACCAAAAATTCACATGTCCATATCTCATATGCCAAAGCCAGGTCTCATCCTTGGCATGAGCCAACAAGCACACATGCTTAGTTGGTTGATGTTTAGAGTGTACATCTAGTTGCGAGTGCGCCTGAACTTTGCTAATACATTTCCTTGCCTATCCCACACCGTCATTAACCCATCCTCGCTAGTATACTTGCAACCATTATCATCCAACTGTCCCAAGCTGATGATATTACTCTTCAGTCGAGGTATGAAATACACCTCTCCAAGCACTCGGTGCTCTCTTGTGTGACATTGCATCAGAACTGAAACATGCCCACATATATCTACAGACGTGCCATCCCCAAACCTGACCTTCCCCTTCACTCCGTGATCAAGTTCAGAAAACCTATCTTGACACCCGGTCATGTGGTTCCTAGCTCCTATATCCAAGTACCAGCAAAGATCTTGGCTGCCACTTAGCTTTGGCTGCACCCAGTGGCGGAGCTACACAAAAACTATTGGGGGGACCAAACATAAATGATACAGATCTAGGGGACCAAAAGCTATTTTTCCTCTCATCTAGGTCCTTTAAAAAAATCAGACTATTCTCCAAGGCTGAGGGGGCAGCGCCCCCTGGCCTCAACATAGCTCTGCCGCTGGCCGCACCTTCTCTTCATTCAGAAACACCTGTTCAGAGGGGTTGAATTCAGATGGAACTAGCTCACATGCATCCAACATAAGGAGTGCAGGCTTGTCATCCTCTTCTGCCTCTGCAAAGTTCGCCTGCTCACGCTTCTGCTCCGGGCAGTCAGACTGGAAATAACCCATCTCATTACAATTGAAACACCTGACCTTTGTGATGTCAAACTTGTGGTGCTTCTTCTACTTCCCCGCGTCCTTGATCTCGCCATGCCCGGTCTATCCACGGTCACCATGCTCACCGCGGCTACCTCCGTGACCTCGACCACCTCCGTGGCCACGACCGGCGTTGTTGTTGTCGGCTCCCGGTGACCCCTTTCTGCCCTTCATCAGCTGCTCAAGGGCCTGTGTCATGAGCATCAGTTGGTGTTGGGGAACGTTGCATGGGAAACAAAAAATTTCCTACGCACACACAAGATCTATCCATGGTGATGAGCATCTACAAGACGGAGAGTGGATCTATGTACCCTTGTAGATCACTAAGCGGGGAGCGTTAAGAAACGCGGTTGCTGTAGTCAAACGTCTTCGCAATCCAAATCGCCGAGTGTCCGGCGATCTCATCACGATCCATCCCACGATCCAATCACGATCCATCCCGCAAACTTCATCATGATCCGTCCCGCGATCTCATCACGATCCGTCCCGCGAACTCATCACGATCCATCTAGCGATCTTGATCACGGTCCTTCCGATCTAGCGCCGAACGGACGGCACCTCCGCGTTCAGCACACGTACAGCTCGATGACGATCTCCGCCTTCTTGATCCAGCAAGAGGGAGCAGAGAGGTAGAAGATTTCTCCGACGGCATGACGGCGCTGCGGCGATGGTGGTGAAACTATTTCGGCAGGGCTTCGCCTAAGCACTGCAGAAAACCGATCTAGAGGAGAAGCTATGCAATAGAGGAACAGGTGGCACGTGGCTGAAAACTTGTGCCAAAACCCTAAAATCCTCTAGTATATATAGGAGGAGAGGAGGAGGAGGCTTGTATGCCAAAGAGGCAGCCCTTGGGTCGGCCAAACCAAGGAGGGAGGAGTCCTTCTCGTCCACTCCTAGTAGGATTTGGACTCCTTCCTTATTTGGCCCTTTTTTTTTGCCTTTTTCCACCTTTTTCCTTTTGGGCTTTTCTTCCCAGCCGCATGGGCCTTGTGTGGGACTTCCACCAGCTCACAAAGGGCTGGTATTTACTCTCCCACAGCCTATATAGCCTCTTGGGTCGAAATACCCCTCCTGATGGTCCCTCGGTACACTACCGGCACTCCCGGTACACTACCGATGAGCCCGAAACTTTTCCGATGACCAAAACAGGACTTCCTATATATCAATCTTTACCTCCGGACCATTCCGGAGCTCCTCGTGATGTCAGGGATCTCATACGGGACTCCGAACAACCTTCGGTCACCACCATACATAACTCTATACTACCAAAACGTCACCAAACCTTAAGTGTGCAGACCCTACTGGTTCGAGAACTGTGTAGACATGACCGAGACATCTCCACCGTCAATAACCAATAGCAGGACCTGGATGCCCATATTTGTTCCTACATATTCTACGAAGATCTTTATCGGTCGAACCTCTATGTCAAGGATTCAGTTAATCCCGTTTGATGTTTCCTTTTGTTCTTTGGTATGTTACTTGCCCGAGATTTGATCATCGGTATCTGTATACCTAGTTCAACCTTGTTATCGGCAAGTCTCTTTACTCATTCCGTAATACAAGATCCCATGGCTAACACTTAGTCACATTGCTTGCAAGGCTTATTGTGATGTTGTATTACCGAGTGGGCCCTGAGATACCTCTCCGTCACACGGAGTAACAAATCCTAGTCTTGATCCATGCCAACTTAACAGACACCCTCGGAGATACCTGTAGAGCACCTTTATAGTCACCCAGTTACGTTGCAAATATTTAATAAACACAAGGCACTCCTCCGGTATTCGTGGGTTGCATGATCTCATGGTCATAGGAACATATACTTGACATGTAGAAAACAGTAGCAATAAACTGACACGATCATGTGCTACGTTTGTAGTTTGGGTCTTGTCCATCACATCATTCTCCTAATTATGAGATCCCGTTTATCAAATGACATCTCATTTCCATGGCTAGGAAACCTTAACCATCTTTGATCAACGATCTAGTCTATTAGAGGCATACTAGGGACATGATTTTGTCTATGTATCCACACATGCATCTAAGTCTCCGATCAATACAATTATAGCATGGATAATAAAAGATTATCACGAACAAGGAAATATGATAATAACTAATTTATTATTGCCTCTAGGTAATATTTTCAACAGTTGGTCCTCCTTCCGACCGAAGTGATGTCGCCGGCTACGCTGGCTCTCTTCAAACTCGGCGAGGCGCCCAACTGCCTTTGACACGGCCATGGTAGTGAGGTCACCCCACTGCTCGATGGTGGTCACGATGTCGCTAAACCGGCTTAGGACGGCATTGAAGAGGACCTCAATGATCGACTCATTTAACACCATCTCACCCAGTGATCGGATTTCTCCAACGAGGGTCATCAATTTCCGCATGAACACACTAACATACTCAAAATCGTCCATCGCCATGCGATCGAGCTGGTCATACGTCCATTTTGCATCATGTTTTCTTGATGTTATTTATAATGTTTTTATCCATAATAATGATTTTCCAGTAATTCTAATGAATTTTCTCTCATAATTTGCAAGGAACACACCAAGAGGGAGAATTCTGGCAGTTGGAAATCTGGACCTGGAAAAGCTACGTCAGGCTACCTATTCTGCACAACTCCAAACAATCTGAAACTTCACAAAGATTTTTATGGAATATTTAAGAAATATTGGAGAAAATAACTACCAGAGAGGGCCCACAAGGTGGGCACAACCCATCTGGGCGCGCCAGGGAGCCCAGGCGCGACCTGGTGGGTTGTGCCCTCCTCGGCCCACCTATGGTGCCCATCTTCTGGTATATAAGTCCTTTTGACCTAGAAAAAATAAGGAGAAGGCTTTCGGGACGAAGCGCCGCCACGTCGAGGCGGAACTTGGGCAGGAGAACTTTTGCCCTCCGACGGAGCGATTCCGCCAGGGGAACTTCCCTCCCATAGGGGGAAATCATTGTCATCATCATCACCAACAACTCTCCCATCTTGGGGAGGGCAATCTTTGTCAACATCTTCAACATCAACAACTCCTCTCAAACCCTAGTTCATCTCTTGAGTTCAATCTTGTTAGCGGAACTATAGATTGGTGCTTGTGGGTAACTAGTAGTGTTGATTACGTCTTGTAGTTGATCACTATATCATTTATTTGGTGGAAGATTATATGTTCAGATCCATTATGCTATTTACTACCCCTCTGATCTTGAGCATGATTATTATTTGTGAGTAGTTACTTTTGTTCTTGAGGTCACGGGAGAAATCATGTTGCAAGTAATCATGTGAATTTGATATGTGTCCGATATTTTTATAGTATGTATATTGTGATTCCCTTAGTGGTGTCATGTGAACGTCGACTACATGACACGTCACCATATTTGGGCCTAAGGGAATGCATTGTGGAGTAAAAATTAGATGATGGGTTGCGAGAGTGACAGAAGCTTAAACCCCAGTTTATGCGTTATTCCGTAAGGGACCGATTGGATCCAAAAGTTTAATGATATGGTTAGAATTTATTATTAATATTTTTCTCGTAGTTGCGGATGCTTGCGGGAGGGTTAATCATAAGTAGGAGGTTTGTTCAAGTAATAGAAGCACCTAAGCACCGGTCCACCCACATATCAAATTATCAAAGTACCGAATACGAATTAAACCAACATGATGGAAGTGACTAGATGAAATTCCCGTGTACCCTCAAGAACGCTTTGCTTATCAAAAGAGACTGCTTTGGCCTGTCCTTTGCCTCAAAAGGATTCGTCTACCTTGCTGCAATTTTTTACTATATTCGTTACTTGCTCGTTACAAATTATCTTGCTATCAAACTACTTCGCTACTTACAATTTCAGCACTTGCAGACATTACCTTACTGAAAACTACTTGTCATTTCCTTCTGCTCCTCGTTGGCTTTGACACTCTTACTTATCGAAAAGAGATACAATTGATCCCCTATACTTGTGGGTCATCAAGGCTATTTTCTAGCACCGTTGCCGGGGAGTGAAGCGCCTTTGGTAAGTGGAATTTGGTAAGGAAACATTTATATAGTGTGCTGACATTTATTTTCACTTGTTACTATGGAAAACAATCCTTTGAGGGGTTTGTTCGGGGTATCTTAACCTTGTTCGGAACCACAATTAGCAACCCCTCAACCTACTGCACCTGCTGAAAATATTGAATATGAAATTCCTTTGGGTATGATAGAACAACTGCTAGCTAATCCTTATGCAGGAGATGGAACAGAATATTGTGATATGCACTTGATACATGTGGAACAAATTTGTGGATTGTTTAAGCTTGCAGGTTTACCCAGGGATCAAGTTATGAAAAAGGTTTTCCCTTTATCTTGGAAAGGAAAAGCATTGGTGTGGTATAGGCTATGCGATGATATTGGATCATCGAATATGAATCGTTTGAAATTGGAGTTCCACCAGAAATTTTATCCTATGCATCTAGTTCATGGTGATCAGAATTATACATATAATTTTTGGCCTCGTGAAGGAGAAACTATCTCTCTAGCTTGGGGGAGGCTTAAGTGAATGTTATATTCATGCCCCAATCATGAGCTCTCAAGAGAAATTATTATCTAGAATTTGGTTGCTCGGCTTTCTCATAACAATCAAACCATGCTTGATACTTGTTGTGCTGGTTCGTTTATGAAGAAGACTATTGAATTCCGGTGGGATCTTTTGGAAAGAATTAAACGCAACTCTGAAGATTGGGAACTCGACAAAGGTAAAGAGTCAGGTATTAAACTTAAGTATGATTGTGTTAAATCTTTTATGGATACCGACGCTTTTCAAAAGTTTAGCACTAAATATGGACTTGACTCTGAGATAGTAGCCTCCTTTTATGAATCATTTGCTACTCATGTTGAACTACCTAAGGAGAAGTGGTTGAAATATCACCACCTGTTAAAGAATAAATAAAAAACCAGCACCAGTTAAAGAAGAAACTATACTCTATAATGTTGATCCAGTTGTTCCTTCTGCTTATATAGAGCAACCACCTTTCCCTGTTAGGATAAAGGAGCATGGTAAAATTTCAACTATGGTTAACAAAAGCTATATTAGAACACCTAAACCTGAAGAACAAATTAAAGTAGAACCTAGCATTTCTATGGTTAAAGATCTCTTGGAAGAAGATCTTGATGGACATGTTATTTAATTCTATGAAGAAGCTGGTAGAATTGCTAAACCTGATAGAAAAGATAAACATAGACCAGTTGGGGGCATGCATATATTTCAGTTAAAATAAGAGATCACTATTATCATGGTTTATGTGACATGGGAGCTAGTGTGAGTGCTATTCCTTACACTTTATATGAAGAGATTATGAAACACATAGCACCTGCTGAGATAGAAGAAATAGATGTTACTATTAAACTTGCTAATAGAGACACTATATCACCAATTGGGGTTATTAGAGATGTAGAAGTCTTGTGTGGGAAAATAAAATACCGTACTGATTTTCTTGTTCTTGGTTCCCCGCAAGATGACTTATGTCCCATTATCTTTGGTAGACCTTTCTTGAACACAGTTAATGCTAAGATAGATTGTAAGAAACAAACTGTGGGAGTTAGCTTTGGTGATGAGTCTCATGAGTATAATTTTTCCAAGTTTAGTAGAAATCATCATGAAAAAGAATTGCCTACTAAGGATGAATTAATTGGTCTTGCTTCTATTTTTGTACCACATACTGATTGTCGTCATTTTCTCATGATAGATGCCATGGGTGGCTTATCGTGAGTGGTTGGGTCCGGAGGACGCCGACGGGCTCCGGGTGCAAGATTGGGCACAAGCGGTGGTGACACACGATGTACCCAGGTTCAGGGCCCTTCGTGGGAGGTAACACCCCTAGTCCTGCTTTGTCTAATTGGATGGATGGGTATGTGTACAAGGATGCTCCTGGAGCTGTGTCTAGAGGAGGAAGAAGGAGCATCCGACTCGTGTTCCTCTGCTACTAGAGGAGGGAATTAGAGTTCTGTGGGTGTGTGTCTGAGACCATTCGTCCGTCCCCGTTCCATGGGGGGCTCGGGGGGTTTTGTAGGCCAACCCCCGGCTCTTACAATATGTCATAAGTATAATGGTGGGGGGACCCAGCTGGCAGTCTCCCCGGCTGGCCAGAGGGTCCCGCCGCTTGCGCCGTCTTGTCGTGGGCGGGGCCTGCCGGCCGAGCGGTCCCATCTCCTTTTGGGGCCCGCCTGCCGGCTCTGTGATTGGTCTTTGCCCACCTGCCATGGCACGGGCTGCCCGGGGGGCATCGTCTAGCGCCAGCCGGCCAAAGTCTCCAGTACGGCCGTGGCACTATAGCCATGCCGGGGAAGGTAATCAAGTGGCGAGGGCGTGCCGGCACTGTTCCCCTATCCGGGCGCGCTCACCGAGGTCAGCACCAGGACGGTTGGACTATAGCCATGCGTCGCGGTGCATAAGTGGCCACTATAGCCACAGGGTCGCCCGTTGTATCGGTCACGTCGCGTCGTCATACCTACACGCAGGGGGACGGGACGGGGCATGTCCGTCCCGATGTCAACGGAATAGCCGGCCCGTGGGCAGCCGGACGCGCCCAACCAGCCAAGGGCCCAACCGGCTCCTTGATTAGGCGGCCGGGGCGCCAACTGGCACTAGCTTGCGCTGAACGTCCTCCAGCCGGCCACGGCCAGCCGGCCACGGCAAGCCGGCCGTGTAGTTTTTCTTCGAAGCGGAAAGGGGGAAGACCCTGTTGCTTTGGCCTACCTAGGGGTATAAACCCTGTCAGTAGCCCCCGAAGCTGGCGGGAGCTTGCGTCTGGCAGACGGTGGCGAGCCGGCGGCTTACCCTGAGCACCAGCCGCCTCCAGCTCGAAGGCGAAGGGGCAGCCGGGTCGGCCGTTGGATCTGACGCCTCGGGTTCTGGCGCGCCGCCCCAGGTCCCACGCCGGCACACGGCACGCCACGTGGCGAGTAATGATGCCGCGGGTCCCGCACACGCGGGGAGACAGGATGCCGCCCAGGCCGAGGCCGTTAGGACCCAGGCGTAGCCCTCGTAGGCCTCGGGGCGCAGGACATGATCCTCTACGCCCCGAAGCGGCCATTATGGCCCGGGGCCACCCACGCGCGCGGAATTTCTGGGAGGAGTGGGCGCAGACGATCCCACGTCCCCTGGCCGTGGCCTTCCCTATAAAAGGGGAGGAAGGGCAGGAGGCAGAGGTACCCGTGCCCCACATGCCTCCTTGCTGCCCTGCTTCGTTGTCGCTTCTTTCCTTCCTTCGCACGCCGTCGCACCTGAGCCTGCCCCCGCGCTCGCACACCGCACCGCCGCCGCGATGGCCGATGGATGCGGAGGCAGTTGGGCTGGTTCCTTTGTGGTTGAGGCGGACATCGCCGAGCTGCGCCGCGCGCGCATGTTGCTCTTGGCGGAGTGGGTGCTTGCCCGCATGCCGGGTGACGAGATAGCGTCGGCGCCGCAGCCAGGGGAACACGTTGTGTTCCTCTGGCACTTCTCCCGGGGCTTCGGGCTCCCGGTGAGTCTCTTTTTCCGTCTTCTTGTTGACACTTTCGACCTCCAGCCACACAACCTCGGGCCGAATTCGATCCTGTACCTCTCCGCCTTCGTGACGTTATGCGAGGAGTACCTCGGCATCCTCCCCTTCCTTGAGTTCTTCAACGCCCTCTTCTATCTCAAATCTTTGAAGAGCGACGCATGTGGGGGCACAATGGTGTGCTGTCGCGGCATCGCTCGCTTTCCCCTTCTCTCTCTGATCGAATCCGTCAAGGGGTGGCACCGGTCGTTCTTCTACGTGAAGAACGTCGACCCGAGGACATATTACATCCAGCTGCCGCCGTTCGAGGACCGGCAGTCCTCCTAGCAGAACTGTTAGGGACCTGCCCCGCACGGCATGGCCTTGGACGAGCTTGCCCGGCTCTCACATCTGAAGAGTGCCAAGGGGCTGGTTGCCGCCGACCTGGTGGCGACCTTTGTCTCGCACCGGGTGTCACCCCTCCAGATGAGGCCACACCGGATGTGCGACATGTCCGGCCGGCACGACCCTTGCCGGCAGTCCACCATCAAGCTGACGCCGGCTCAGGTGGCGAAGTGGGTGAACGCCCTCACGATGTTCAAGCTGAAGCCCGCCTCGTGGTCCTTCGGCATGGAGCCGTATGACCGCATCAACCGGCCTCCCCTGGTGAGTTTTCTCATCGAGGCGGCTTTTTTTGCGTTTGGTATTCCCCATCCGGCAACCGGCTGGAGAACTTATGTTGAAGTGCTGACCGCAGCTGCTGGTGCGATAGAACACGTCGGACAGCCCGCACCCACAGATCTTCGAGGCGGAGCACAAGGACTCCGACTCTCGAGACTTCCAGATGGGAGGCCCTTCATAGGAAGGAGTGGACTCCTCAGGGGGGGGGGGCGGCAAGTCAGCGGATCCGTGAGGCGGCGCTCCTGGCGGGGCCGGAGGGTCCTGCGCAGTTAGGGAACCCACCGGAGCGGGTGAGTTCCCTCTTGCCCCCTCCACCTGGGACTAGACAGACGACGACAATGATGATGACGATTTGATAATTCTAGACGGACCTCCTCCCACGGCGCGCCAGGACCGGAGGAGCGAGGGGCGACCGGCTCGAGGCTCGGCGGCCGAAGCGGTCGGCCAGGGGAAGAGGCCGGCTCACGGGGGGCCGGCGGGCTCGCCCCTGGCTCGAAGCGGGTGAAGGTGGCCGCGCGGAAGCCGCCGCCACGTGCCAAGCGTGCCCTGCCCCTTGTTATCGCATAAATTCTTCATCTTTGTGCGAGTGTTTGCTTTCGCCTTGCGAGCCGGCTAACGACCGGTTTTTGGACGCTGCAGTGACCCCATCGAGCTCCAAGATAAGGAGCCGGCGGGGGAGACGACGGATGCTGTCAGCCGACTGGCCTGCGAGCATGCAGCCACCCAACGGGACGAAAAGAGGAGGCTCGCAGAGCTGCGAGCCTCCTGGTCCGGCATGCGAGGAGGGGCCACGCACTCCGGGACCTCAAGCGGCCGAAGGCGGAGGGGGTCGACAAACCCCCCACGGGTGACGTACTCGGCTGCGGAGTACACCTGCATGTCGAGGCCTCCGTCAAGCGAGCTACGGGGAGCGGCCATGGACTCGCCGGCGCCTCCACCCGCGCAACAAACGGCCCAGGCGAGGGAGGCGACGACGGAGCCGGCTCCCGAGGCGACCCGGCCAAAGGTGTCGGAGGTGACCCCTCCTACGGCCGAGCCGGCCCGGGTCGTGATGCCGGAGGTTCTGGTTGTCCTGAAGACAGAGTCGGAGGTGCCGCCGGAGACGGCAGCCATGGAGGTGGAGGTACCTTCCGGTGCGACCGATGCGCCATAGCGGCCGGGAGAGGGCAGCTGAGGCACCGGGCGGAGTGGGGGGGGCGATGGGAGGCGACTCCTGGCCCCTTGCCGTCATCAATCCACCCCCGGCAGCTGGAGCCGCGGCAAGCCCGGGTGGCAGCGGCGGCCAGGCCAGAAGGGCCCTGCGGTCGATGCAGGAGGTCATCCGGGACTGGGAGGCGCTGGCGAGCGCGCCGGCCCTGCCGGCCCCCAGGCAGGCGGCCTGGTCCCATCCTTGCGGACTTGGGTAGTGTCTTGGACCGGTGCCGGCAGGAGCTGGCCCGGTTTGCGGAGGCAGAAAACGCCGCCCTTCAGCGCGCAGAGGTAATCCGACACTTTTTGCCTTAGAGTTTTCAGTGGGGGCACGCGAGCGCACCCACTAGGTGTAGCCCTTGAGATGCGGGCTGGCTGACCGGCTGACGGACAGCTGGGCCGGAATTCCTTTGAGCATGTCTTGACCTTTTCCCCCCTTTCTTGCGACAAGAAGGAGCTTCTCTGTGGCAGAAGCTGTTTGCGGAGGCGGTCGCCATCCACGACCGCGACAAACATTGGTTCTACCGCCTGGAGGAGGAGCTGGCGCGCGTGCAAGGTAGGTTGCACTTTGTAGGAGCGGCATATAGCCCCCGGGAATCGGCTGATGTTGGTTGCGTCTTGCAGGCGAGCTGGCCACCCTCCGAGGGGGGGGGGAGACCGGGCTTGTCTCCGAACGGGACCGACTGGCACGGGACGTCCAGGCAGCCGCGCAGGAGACGGACCGGCTGACCGCGCTACTGGTCGACAGGGAGGCGGCCCGGGACCGGCTCAAGGCCGAGGCGGCAAAGGAGATGGCGGCCCAGGAGGCGGCTAACGCAGCCCTGAGGACCGCCACCCTTGAAGGCGAGGTGACCCGCCTTGATAAGATGCTCGAGGAGGTCAAGGGTTCCCTCGCCACCTCGGAGGCGCCCGTAAGTCAAGCACGAAGCGGCGCTCCACTTCGCCATTGGGGTGGACGACGTGATCTAAGGTAAGTGCCAATGTCTCTCTTTCCCTAGCCGGTCGCTCTTCCCTTTGCCGTTTTTTGTGCTTCATCTTGCTTTTTCTTTCCTTCTCTTCTCCTTCCTTCCATGGTGTTTCCCGGAAACCCATCGCCGCATTGCGCGTGCCGTTGAGGAGCACTGGGAATACCTTCGGGAGTGCGGTCGCCCCATCGAGGAGCATGTCGCGTGGGACATGGACTAGATTGGGATCGCCGTCGAGATGCGGATGACCCATCTCAAGCGGAGCATGGAGCGGCTCAAGACATCTGACAAGGAGGTCATTGCCG
The DNA here is from genome assembly GCA_022496015.1 of Hordeum marinum. NCBI lineage: Eukaryota > Viridiplantae > Streptophyta > Magnoliopsida > Poales > Poaceae > Hordeum > Hordeum marinum. The sequence goes on from CM039672.1 coordinate 334,850,356, forward strand.
CGCTGTGGCCGGGCCATGGGGGAGCTCCGACGCACCGCGTGGCTCAGTGGCCGGAGCACGCCGTCCCCCGCCTCGAGGCGTGGAAGGCATCGGCCGCCCGAGCCGGGGTGTAGATGGCACTCCGATTCGTGACATCTTGGTACCGCGGCATGGACCTGGGCCGGCTGGTGACCATGCGGGACGTGTCGGCCGCAGAGCGGGAGGCCCGCGAGCCGGCCCTTGTCTAGCGGGCCAACGATCTCGCGTCATACATTGACGCGGACGAATTCCTGCCGCCCCTTGGCGAGGATGGTGAGCCGTTGCCCGAGGACTCCTTCGGCATCCCTCACGGCCCGTCGGATGACGAAGTCGCCGACGAGAGCACCGACTTGAGCGGCAAGACGGCCGAGACCGAGGAGCCCGCCTCGAAGGCCAAGGAGGCCGACCCCAAGACTGCGATCACCTCCGAGGCGAGGACCAAGCCGCCTCGCGACGCGCCGGCTGGGGGCGTGCCGGTGGCCTAATCCCCCGAGCATATTTTTATCTTCTTTTTTCCCTGCGTGTAAAAACTTGAATCCACCCAGTGGGGGTGTTTGTGTAATGAACTGAATGCTGGCCGTGGGCCACTTTTGCCTTTAATGTTTATGTCATGAATATTTAGTTGTGTTTGCCTTGTGAATCATGCCGCCTCATCCTTATCCCTTTTCGTCCGCCTCGACTCTTTCTGTTTCTACTCCTTTTCCCCTTTGGTTTTGGCCCCGCCAGCCGACAGCCGGGAGCCGGTCTGTAGTTGGCTCGGGGTGCCCGCCTCAGGGGAGCTGGTTCAAAACTTTAGGAATCGCGAGGTTTTTGGGATAAGTAGAGGGGTAGAGACGCGGCGAGGGTCCGGCTGGGCCCCGAAGGGGTCTCCCTTTGTTTCGACCTTTCGTGTGAGCCAAACCTTGCCACCCCGGGGCCCCGTCAGCCGGACAGCCGGGGGCCAGTTCTATAGCTGGTAAGGGTGGGGAAGTTTGGCCGCCTGATGCTACTTAGCCATTTTTTCAGAGAGGCGCTTCTAGGCCCAGCTGGCTAGCCCTCGGGCCCAGGAGCTAGGCCAGGGAGCCGGTGAGTGAGGAACACTTTTTAAAGAAACGAAACGGGACACGCCCCAAGAGCCGGCTTGGGGTGCCCATTGCATTCATGAGCCCAAAAGGATGGGGATACATACATACATTGATTTTCCTCAGCAGTAAAATGGGCGCAAGAGCGGTGCGTTCCATGGGCGCTCTGTTTCTTCACCGGAAGCATCTCTTTTGCGCTTCTGCGGCTTCTGGGCGTCTATCAGGTAGTACGCGTTGTTGCGTAGTGCCTTGCTAATGATGAATGGGCCCTCCCATGGGGAGGATAGCTTGTGCTGTCCGGTGGTTCGCTGGATCCGTCTGAGGACCAAGCCCCCCCTGGCGGAACAAGAGTGGCCGGATCCGCTTACTGTGGTAGTGCCGGAGCTTCTGCTGGTAGATCGCCATCTGGCTCAAGGCCAGTTTGCGAGCATCCTCGAGTAGATCGACGCTGTCTTCTCTTGCCTCCTTTGCGTCCTTCTCCATGTACAAGGTGACCTGAGGCAAATCAAACTTGATGTCGGTGGGATGATCGGCTCGGACCCATACACGAGGAAGAAGGGAGTGTAGCCGGTTGACCGGTTCGGGGTGGTCCTGAGACTCCAAAGGACGGCCGACAACTCGTCGATCCAGCAGCCGACCGACCTTACCAGCGGCATCACAAGCCGGGGCTTGATGCCGGATAGGATGAAGCCGTTCGCCCTCTCGACCTGGCCGTTGGATTGCGGATGAGTGACGGAGGCCAGGTCGAGCCGGATTCCTAGCTTGGAGCAGAAACACGCGAGTGCGCCCTTGGTGAAGTTGGTGCCGTTGTCGTTGATGATGCTGTGGGGAACGCCGTAGTGTACCGTGATATCGTCGATGAACCAGACGGACATGGGGCCGTCCAACTTCTTGATTGGTCGCACCTTGATCCACTTGGTGAACTTCTCGATGGCCACCAGTAAGTGTGTCATGCCGCCTCGAGCGGTCTTGAATGGGCCCACCATGTCTAGCCCCCAAACAGCGAAAGGCCACGAGAGGGGGATGGTTTGGAGGGCCGTTGCCGGTAGGTGGTTTGCGCGCTGAAGCGTTGGCAGTCCTCGCACTCGTCGACCAATTTCTTGGTCACGTCGAGAGCCGTCGGCCAGAAGAGGCCGTGGCGGAAAGCCTTGGCCACTAGGGTCCGGGAGGCGGCATGATGCCCGCACTCGCCCTGGTGAATGTCGAGGAGGATCTCCAGACCCTTTGCCGGCTCGATGCATCGCTAGAAGACACCGGTGGTGCCGCGGTGGACGAGCTCGTTCTTGATGATGCCATAGGCCATGGCTCGGCGCTGGATTTTCCTAGCCAGAGCCTTGTCCGGAGGCAGCTCGCCCGCAGAAGGAACGCTAAGATGGGTTGGGCCCACGAGGGGGCCGCGACGGCAACCGGCTCGGGAGCCCCCGGGACTGGTTGATTAGTCCCTAGGACAGGTTCACCAGCCCCTGGGGCCGGCTCAGGAGCCCCCGATGCTGGTTGTCTAGCCCCCGGGTTTGGCTCGCCGGCCCCCAGGGCCGGCTGGCTGATGATCACCATGACGGTCGTGCCGCCAAGGCTAGCCGCCTCGGGCGCCGCCAGCTCGATCGGGGCCGGCTGGGCGGCCGACGATTCGAGGGCCAGCGATGAAGCTGCCGGAGAGGCGGCCGGGGCCATCGATGGGCCGGCAAGGCCCGCCGGCACGAAGATTGACTCTGATTCTGGGGAAGGCTTGATCGATGGCTTGAGCAGCCGTTCGAGGGAGATGCCGGCAGGGATGGCCTGCCGAGTGGAGCCAATCTTTGCCAGCGCATCCGCCACCTCGTTGTCCGCCCGTGGGACGTGATGCAACTCACAACCCTTGAAGGAGCCGGGGAGCTGTTGTACGAGGAAGCGGTAGCTGATCATGTTGGCATCCCTGGCGTCCCATTCACTAGAGACTTGTTGCACCACGAGGTCGGAGTCGCGAAAGCAAAGGATGCGCTTGATGCCGATCTCCTTGGCGAGCCAGAGGCCATGGACGATGGCCTCCTACTCAGCCACGTTGTTGGAGGCGGCGAAGTGGATCTGTAGGGCATATTTGAGCTGACATTGTTCGGGGAGGAGAGGACTATGCCGGCACCCAGGCCGGTCCTCATTTTTGAGCCGACGAAGTGCATGCGCCAGTGCGTGGAGTCTGGGGGAGGCGGGACGAACTCCGTCTCCACCCAGTCGACGAGGAAATCCGCCAACGCCTGTGACTTGATGGCAGTTCTTGGCTCGTACCGGATCTCATGGTCGGCGAGGGCGATGACCCACTTGGCAATACGACCGATGGAGTCCTGACCGCTCATGATCTCGCCAATCGGGGCCGTGCTCAACAAGGTAATGGTATGCTCTTGGAAGTATTGCTTGACCTTCTTGGCGACGAAGTATACGCCATAGCACATCTTTCGATAGTGGGGGTAGTTCTGCTTGGACGCGGAGAGGACCTTGCTGAGTTAGTAGATGGGTCGCTGGACCGGTAGGGACTTGCCCTCCTCCGGCCGCTCGACCACCAGAATGACGCTGATGACGCGGGTGGTCACCGCGATGTAGGTGAGGAAGGGTTCCTTCTTTGCTAGCGCGGCCAGGATGGGCGCACGGGTGAGAGCCTTGTTGAGGACGCGGAAGGCCTCGTCCGCCTTGTCAGGCCAGTCGAAAGCGCCCGACCTCTTGGTTTTACCCGGCTTGCTCAGAGCCATCTTGCGAAGGAGCCCGTAGAGAGGGAGGGCCTTCTCTCCCAGACGGCTGATGAACTGGCTGAGCGAGGCAAGGCAGCCGGTGAACTTCTGGACGTCGCGGAGCCAGGTCAGTTTCGGCATGCGCTCGATCGCGCTGATCTTCTCGGGGTTAGCTTCGATGCCGCAGGCGGACACGAAGAAACCCAAGAGTTGTCCGGCGGGGATGCCAAAGACACACTTCTCTGGGTTGAGCTTGATCTTGTACTCACGTAGGTTCACGAAGGTCTCCCGAAGGTCGTCGAGGAGGCTGAAGTGCTTCTTGGTTTTGATGATGATGTTGTCGACGTAGACATGGATGTGCGTGCCTATCTGAGGTAGGAGGCACTTCTGCATACATCATTGCAAGGTGGTGCCAGCATTCTTCAGGACGAAGGACATAGTGATGTAGCAGTAGGCCCCGAAGGGCGTGATGAAGGAGGTCTTGAGCCGGTCTTCAGGATCCAGCTTGATCTGGTGGTAGCCTAAGTAGGCGTCCAGGAAGGACAACAAGTCATAGCCGGCCTTGGAGTCAATGACTTGATCGATCCGCGGCAGGGCGAACGGGTCCTTAGGACATGCTTGTTCAGGCTAGTGTAGTCGATGCACATGCGCCAGGTCTTGTTCTTCTTCAATACCAGGACTGGGTTGGCCAGCCAGTCCGGGTGAAATACCTCCATGATGAACCCGGTTGCGAGCAGCCGGGCGATCTCTTCGCATATAGCACGTTGCTACTCCTCGGAGAAGCGGCACAGGGGTTGCTTGACCGGCTTGGCATCCGACCTGACATGGAGTTTGTGCTTGGCAAACTTCCTCGGAACACCCAGCATGTCCTTGGGGGACCATGCAAAGATGTCCCGATTCTCACAGAGGAAGTCGATGAGCTTGCCTTCCTATTTGCTGTTGAGGCGGGAGCCGATGGTGACGCACTGAGCTGGGTTGGCCGGGTCGCGCGGGATCTTCTTGGTGTCCTTGGACGGATGGAAGGAGGCCTTGCCGGTGGATTGCAAGGGTGGAGCTGGCACGACCGGCTGGCTGGTGGCAAGGGCCACGAGCCGGTCGAGCTGTCATTTCTCCTCGGCGATCTTTAGGGCCTCGGCCAGCCGGCTGCCGTCTCAAGCGCATTCAAGCGACATCTTGTAGTCGCCCTTGATGGTGATGATCCCCTTTTGGCCCGGCATCTTGAGCTTGAGGTAAGCATAATGGGGGACCGCCATGAAGCTGACAAGAGCCGGCCGGCCCAACAATGCGTGGTAGGGGCTCGCGAGGTCCACGACCTCGAACAACACTGGCTCGCGACGGAAATGACCGGGTCCGCCGAAGAGGACGTCGAGCGTGATCTTGCTGACAGGGGAGCAAGACTTTCCAGGCACGATGCCATGGAAAACCGTCCGGCTCGCCTATAGTTCTTCTATCTTCAGCCCCAGCTTATGCATCATGTCGAGGTAGAGAATGTTGATGCTGCTGCCGCCATCTATCAGCACTCGCGAGAAGCGGCATGCTCGTTCCTTAGTGGCGATGGTGGGGTCAAGGACCAAGGCGTAACTGTCGGGATTCAGCATCACGGCAGGGTGATCGGCTTGGCTCCAAGTGACCAGCTTCTCCGACCAGTGCATGAACTGGGGAGTTGCCGACATGGTGGCGTTCACCTCACGGCGGAGCTGGCGTTGAGCGTGTTTGCCCGTCTCTTCACTTGTGAAGACGACGTAGCAACCATCCTGGTTGGGGAACTGGTCGATCAGGCGACCGTCGTTCAAAGCCGTTGTCGGCGCCGGGGCGGCTGCTTGGGCCGGGGACGGCGCGCGGGCTAGCGGCACGGGAGGAGATGGAAGACCATCCCCCAGGCCAGTCGCTGTGAGAAGCTGCACCGCCAGAGCGTGTGTGTAGAGGGCTTGGCCCCTGAGTGGTTCTTGTAGGGAGGATCGAGCATTTGCTAGAAGGTGAGCTTCGGCTGCCAGGCAGCCTTGCCGGTGCGCGGGCACTGGCCAAAAGGCTGGGCAGCCGACTCTTGATCCTCGACGGTATTGACCTGCCGGCTCCCGTAGCAGGAATCCGGCTGGTCGTTCTTGCGCTTGTTGTTCTGCGGCTGCTGGTTGTCGGCAGCCAGCCGGGTCGTGGCCGGCATCTTCATTGCCTTGACGGGTGGGGTCGTCTTGACCCGGATGGCCGAATCGGCTGTGGCGTATTTGTCCGCCTTGGTCATGAGCTCGGCGAGCATGGCTGGCTCGGAGCACAGGAAATTGTGTTTGAGAGGGGTGTCATTCCGACAGCCCTCGATAAAGTACTGCATAGCTTGGACATTGTGTACCCCCTCGCAGGAGTTGCGGAGCTCGGTCCACCGGGTGAGGTAGTTGCGGAGGGACTCGTCCGCCCTTGAACGCACATGGCGAGTTCGCTGGAATGGCCAGGCTGCTTGTAGGTGCCGGTGAAGTTGCGGACGAAGGCCTCTTCGAAGTCCGTCCAAGTGTTCATGTTGTCAGCCGCCAGGCTGTTGAGCCAGGTGCAGGCCGAGCCGATCAGCATAAGGGGGGCGTAGCGAACAGCTACGCGCTTATTCCCCCTGGCGATACCCACCGTGGTGGTGTAGTCGATCAGCCAGTCTTCGGGTTTGGCGGCCCCGTTGTATTTCGGGGTGTCCCTTGGGAGCATGAAGCCGGTTGGGAATGGCTCAGCGCGAATTCAGGGGCCGAAGCAGGCCGGACCAATCGAGCCCTCCTCCTCGAGAAGGGCGGATTGCGTGAGTTTGTCGATGCGGTTGTGGGCGTCGTTCTTGCTGCGGGGGACACGCGGTCCGAGCCGAGTTGACAGCTCGGGGCGGATGGTGGGTGGCGCCGACTACCCCGACTCGCGCCATGGAGGCGGCGTGCGCCCCTAGCTGCGCCGACTGCCGGATGCCGGTGCTTCGTGGTGGCGGCCGCTCTGAGGTGGCTCGGTGGTGCGCCGGCTGCTAACAGCCGTCTTCTCACTCCTTGGCGTCTGTGAGGACTGGGGGTTTTTTGCTTTGGCCCGGCGGCCGGAAACGCGAGGGGAGCAGGAGTACTGGGCCGCCTAGCGGCCGGCAGTTCCCGTGCCCTCGCGCTCGGGCCGGGGGCCTTTAGTGGCGGAACCGCTCGTTACGAGCAGATGCTGTTGTGCGTCAGTAGCATCGATGAGCTCCTTGATGTGGCGCTCGTGGGCGACACACTCTTTGCCCTCCAAGGTAGACAACTCCTCGTAGGCCACCTTGAGAGCCTGCAGGTTAGCCGCGGGGTGTCATAGACGGGCATTTTGCCGCCGAGGATTTCGGCGACCACGCGGTCGCGGTCGCGCACAGCCCCATGCCGGCTGGGCTCGGTGCCAGCCAGGGTGAGTCCGTAGGCGGAAGCGTACTCCCGCTGCGCCACCTCCATGTGGCACCGTGTGGCTGCGAGGGCGGTGGCATCCTCGAACAGGATGCGGCGAGCCGCCTCGAGATCGTCCGCGGCGGTGTCGGGGTTTGCCGTCGGGGCGGTCGGAGTGCTCATGCCCCGAAGGGCCGCACCGAGCGGGTCGGACATGCCGACGCGGGCGGCGACAGCGGTAGTCGTGACCCGTGCCCGTCCGAACGTGGTGCAGGAAGTTATGGACATCACCTCCATGCGATCATGGGACCCGCTGGGCTGGGGCTACAGTGAGTGTGCCCACTGTTGTGGGCGGGCCAGCGCGGACGAGCACCCCCGCGGGGTATTCGTCAGTGGCCGGAGCCTTGGCAAGGATGAGCCTGCCGAAGCGCTCGGTGAGTGTGTCGATATTGGTCGCGAGGCCGACGGAGTTGCCCGCGGGCGTGCTGAGGCAAGCCCCACGAGCTGCCCACGGTCTCGCCGAGACGAGCGGCGACGGCGGGGAATGGTGAGGGGTCCCGCCCGGTGCATGAATCCGGCCGGCGCCGCGTATGGCCCCATGGTGGGCGCCAACTGTTGTCGTTTTCTCACGAAAGAGGCCATGTGGTGGCTTATCGTGAGTCTGCTCCGGGTGCGAGATGGGGAACAAGCGTTGGTGACACACGATGTACCCAGGTTCAGGGCCCTCCGTGGGAGGTAACACCCCTAGTCCTGTTTGGTCTACTTGGATGGATGGGTATGTGTACAAGGATGCTCCTGGAGCTGTGTCTAGAGGAGGAAGAACCCCTAGTCCTTCTTGGTCTAGTTGGATGGATGGGTATGTGTACAAGGATGCTCCTGGAGTTGTGTCTAGAGGAGGAAGAAGGAGCAGCCGACCCGTCTTCCTCTGCTACTAGAGGAGGGAATGAGAGTTCTATGGGTGCGTGTCTGAGACCATTCGTCTGTCCTCGTTGCATGGGGAGCTTAGGGTTTTTTATAGGCCAACCCCCACGCTCTTACAATATGTCATAAGTACAATGGTAGGGGGACCCGGCTGGCAGTCTCCCCGGCTGGCCAGAGGGTCCTGCCACTTGCGTCGTCTTGTCGTGGGCGGGGCCCGCCGGCCGAGCGGTCCCATCTCCCGTTGGGTCCCGCCCACCGGCTCTGTGATTGGTCTTCGCCCACCTACCGTGGCACGGGCCGCCCGGGGGGCGTCGTCTAGCACCAACCAGCCGAAGTCTCCATTCTGGCCGGCGGCACTGTAGCCACGACAGGGCAGGTAATCAAGTGGCAAGGGTGTGCCGACACTGTTACCCCGCCCGGTCGTGCTCACCGAGGTCAGCGGCCAGGACGGTTGGACTGTAGCCATGCGCCGTGGTGCGTAAGAGGCCACTATAGCCACAGGGCCGCCCGTCGTGCCGGTCATGTCGCATCGTCGTACCTGCGCGCAGGGGGACGGGACGGGACATGTCTGTCCTGATGTCAACGGAAGAGCCAGCCCATGGGCAGCCGGCCGCGTCCAGCCAGCCGAGGCCCCAACCGGCTCCTTGATCAGACGGCTGGGACACTAGCCGGCACTGGCTTGCGCTGAACATCCTCCAGTCGGCCGCATAGTTTTTGTTTGAAGCGGAAAGGGGGAAGACCCCATTGCTTCGGCCTACCTAGGGGTATAAACCCTGTCACTGATCCTTTAGAACAATACCTGCTAGACCATGAAAATGATTTACATATGCATGAAATAAATGAAATAGATAAAGTTTTCTTTGAAAAATGTCCTCTTCTTAAACACAATTTACCTATTGAAACTCTTGGAGGTCCTCCTCCAACTAAAGGTGATCCTGTGTTTGAATTAAAACAATTGCCACACACTTTGAAATATACTTATCTTGACGAAAAGAAGATATATCCTGTTATTATCAGTGCTAACCTTTCAGAACATGAAGAAGAAAGATTATTGGAAGTTCTAAGGAAGCACCGGGCTGCTATTGGATATACTATTGATGATTTAAAGGGCACAAGTCCCACTCTATGTCAGTACAAAATCAATATGGAACCTGATGCTAAACCAGTTGTTGATCACCAAACGTCGGATAAATCTGAAGATGAAAGAGGTGGTAAGAACGGAAATATTAAAACTTCTGGAAGCAGGTATAATCTTTCCTATAGCTGATAGTAGATGGGTAAGTCCTGTTCATTGTGTTCCTAAGAAAGGAGGTATTACTGTTGTTCCTAATGATAAAATGAACTTATTCCACAAAGAATTGTTACAGTCTATAGAATGGTAATTGATTTTAGAAAATTAAACAAAGCAACTAGAAAAGAAAATTACCCTTTGCCTTTTATTGATCAAATGCTTGAAATATTATCTAAGCACACACACTTTTGCTTCCTTGATGGATATTATGGCTTTTCACAAATACCTCTATCACAATCTGATCAAGAAAAGACCGCTTTTACTTGTCCTTTTGGAACCTATGCTTATAGGCGTATGCCTTTTGGTTTATGTGATGCACTTGCTACCTTTCAAAGATGCATGATGTTTATATTCTCTGATTTTTGTGAAAAGATTGTTGAGGTTTTCATGGATGAATTCTCTATTTATGGGAAGTCTTTTGATGATTGTTTAAGCAATCTTGAGAGAGTTTTGCAGAGATGTGAACAAACAAATCTTGTCTTGAATGGGAGAAGTGCCACTTTATTGTTAATGAAGGCATTGTCTTGGGTCATAAAATTTCTGAAAAAGGTATTGAAGTGGACCAAGCTAAGGTTGATGCAATTGAGAAAATGCCATGTCCTAAAGATATAAAAGGTATTCATAGTTTCTTAGGTCATGCTCGTTTCTATAGGAGATCTATCAAAGACTTTTCTAAAATTACTAATTTCTCGCAAAAGGATATCCCTTTTGTTTTTGATGATGATTGTCTTGAAGCCTTTGAAACACTCAAGAAAGCCTTAATTACTACACCTATTGTTCAACCACCTGATTGGAACTTGCCTTTTGAAATTATGTGTGATGCTAGTGATTATGTTGTTGGTGTTATTATAGGACAAAGAGTTGATAAGAAATTGAATGTTATTCATTATGCTAGTAAAACACTAGACAGTGCTCAAAGAAATTATGCTACTACTGAAAAATAATTCTTAGCAGTTGTGTTTGCTTGTGATAAATTTAGACCTTATATTGTTGATTCCAAAGTAACTGTTCACACAGACCATGCTGCTATTAAATATCTTATGGAAAAGAAAGATGTTAAACCTAGACTTATTCATTGGGTTCTCTTGTTACAAGAATTTGATTTACATATCATTGATAGAAAAGGAGCTGAGAACCCCGTAGCTTATAACTTGTCTAGGCTTGAAAATGTGCTTGATAACCCACTACCTATTGATGATACTTTTCCTGATGAGCAGTTAGCTGCAATAAATGTTGCTAATAGTACTCCTTGGTATGCCGACTATGCTAATTACATTGTTGCTAAATATTTACCACCTAGCTTTACTTATCAATAAAAGAAAAAATTCGTCTATGATTTAAGACATTACTTTTGGGATGACCCACATCTTTATATAGAAGGAGTAGATGGTATTATTAGACATTGTGCACCTGAGCATGAACAGGGACAAATCCTACGGAAATGTCACTCCGAGGCTTATGGAGGGCATCATGTTGGAGATAGAACTGCTCATAAGGTATTGCAATCTGGATTTTATTGGCCTACTCTCTTCAAGGATGCCCGTAAGTATGTCTCATCTTGCGATGAATGTCAAAGAATAGGTAATATCGGTAAGCGTCAAGAAATGTCTATGAATTATTCACTTGCTGTTGAACCATTTGATGTTTGGGGATTTGATTACATGGGACCTTTTCCTTCCTCTAATGGGTATACACATATTTTCATTGTTGGTGATTATGTTACTAAATGGGTAGAAGCTATACCAACTAGTAGTGCTGATCACAACACCTCGATTAAAATGCTTAAGGAAGTTATTTTCCCAAGGTTTGGAGTCCCTAGATATTTAATGACTGATGGTGGTTCACACTTTATTCATGGTTCTTTCCGTAAAATGCTTGCCAAGTATGATGTTAACCATAGAATTGCTTCACCCTATCAACCTCAGTCTAGTGGTCAAGTTGAACTTAGCAATAGAGAAATAAAATTAATTTTGCAAAAGATTGGCAATAGGTCCAGGAAGAATTGGTCTAAGAAATTAGATGATGCACTTTGGGCTTATAGAACAACATATAAAAATCCTATGGGTATGTGATCTCCTTATAAAATGGTTTATGGAAAAGCTTGTCATTTGCCTCTTGAGTTAGAACATAAAGCATTTTGGGCAGTTAAAGAGCTCAATTATGATTTCAAACTTGATGGCGAGAAGAGGTTATTTGATATTAGCTCATTAGATGAATGGAGAACCCAATATTATGAAAATGCAAAATTATTCAAAGAGAAAGTCAAAAGATGGCATGACAAAATAATTCAAAAGTGTGAGTTTAAAGTCGGAGAATATGTTCTTTTGTACAACTCTCGTTTTAGATTTTTTGCAGGGAAGCTCCTGTCGATATGGGAAGGCTCGTATGTCATCGAGGAGGTTTATCGGTCTGGTGCCATCAAAATAAATAATTCTGAAGGTACTAACCCGAAGGTTGTCAATGGACAACGAATAAAGCATTATATCTCAGGTACGCCTGTTAATGTTGAAAGTAATATTATCCAAACATTGATACCGGAAGAACACATAAAAAAGACCTTCCGGAACACTATAGAATCATGAAATAAGGAGGTACGTGATATGGTAAGTAAACGAACTCCAAAAAATCCGCAAAAAAAATTCTATCAGTTTTGGAATCTTTTAGAATTTTGGAAATAAAGAAACTCCCAGGAAGCATCCCCTAGTGGGTACGAGAGACCAGGGGCATGCCAGGCTTGCCTGGCATGCCAGGTGGGTTGTGCCCACCTGGGACACCTTCCGTACTCCATTTTTCTTCCATGTACTTGTCCTCCAAGATAAAAAAATCTATATATACTTCCCGAACCTGTTGATCACCGTATCACGGAGAAATCCTCTGTTCTCTTTTCTTGCTGTTTCTGCGCAATTATGAAAATATGTCGTCCCAAGACTCCGAGGGAGAGAGCTATGTTGTTGATTTCATCGTTAACCCCAAGTCCTATGGGGATGTGGAGCATTATTGCTGGACCATGGAGGAGGAGGAGGACTATTATCCTAAGGAGAAGGATGAGATGAGCTCAGATGAGGACGAATCTCCATTACCTCAATCTAGGGATATGCATGTGGAATTTAAGAAGTCCAGCCTCCCAAGGAAACCAAAGAGGCCTAAGATTCAGTTCATACCCCATAGTCTTTTGCAGGAATGCAAGCAGGATTTATGTAAGAAGATATTGGAGCTAGAGCAGGAGGTCGGTGAATTGAAGGAGGAAAATTCCATCCTCAAGCGGAAGCTAAGGAAGAAGGGCAGGCCCTCCACTTCATCACCACCACCATCTTCTTCACCACCAAAGGAGAATTGAGTATCGGGTATGGGCACTCCCCTTGGCTTCCGCCAAGCTTGGGGGAGGTGCCCCGGTATCGTATCACCCCACTATCTTTTTGCTTTTACTTATCTTAGTTCAATCTTTTGCCTAGATGAAATAAAGTTTAGTTTGATCCTTTCTTATTTGAGAGTTTGCTTAGTGATATATCATTGTAATCTTGTGCAAGTTATATAATAAAGTTTAGTTTGAGTTTTTGCTTTCTTTACTTTCATGTTGCAAATAAAGAAAAAGAAAGAAGAAAGAAATGAAAGAAAGGAAATAAATCAATAAGATCATATACTAATCCTATGGTAGGTGATGGCACCACATAAGGAAAAGTATAAGTAGGAAATTTAGAGATTGACAAACATAGCATTAGTCAATGATGTAACTCATGAAAGAATTAATAAGGGAAGAGAAGATCCACATATAAATATACTATCCTAGAAATCTTTTGTGATTGTGATCCCTCATCAAAATATTATATGCCAAAATTGTTGACGTTGGACAAGGAAGACAACTTAATGGTTTATGTGTGTTTATATTCACATAGAAGTCATATTGTCATAGATCATTTAACATGTGATGCTTGCCCCCCTACCTTTGCTAGCCAAAAATTCCGCACTAAGTATAGATACTACTTGTGCATCCAAAAACCCATAAACCCAAATCCTATTTTCAAGAGTCCACCGTACCTACCTATGGATTGAGCAAGATCCTTCAAGTAAGTTGTCATCGATGCAATAAGGCAATACAAATTTCTTCTAAAAGTGTAAGATCATTTAGTGTAAGAGAAAATTGAGCATTGTACGAACTTGGATGAACAAGAATAAAAGCAACAAACTACATAATAAAGTTGTCATCTTAAGGGGCAATACAACGTGATGTTCTCTGGCACTAAGGGATTGAGCACACAAAGAAATAAGCGCATGACAAGCTTTGCTTCCCTCTGCGAAGGGCCTACCTTTTACTTTTATGCAAGAGTAAAAGTTTTTCTCAATTCCTTTTATTTTTCTCCTTTGGCAAGCATCATGTGGTGAGGAAAGATCTAGGCACATATGTCCAGTTGAATATAGATAGCATGAGTTATTATTGTTGACATCACCCTTGAGGTGAGGATGTTGGGAGGCGAAACTATAAGCCCCTATCTTTCTATGTGTCCGGTTGAAACGTTTTGCTCATGGGTACGAGGCGAGTGTTAGCAATCGTAGAACACTATATGATGGTTGAGTATGTGGACTTGCCTAGAGGCTCCGATACGTGACCCTTCCTGAAAATATGATGAATTGTAGTTGCAAAGTTGACTAAGAACATAGTTTGTTGGTTCTAATAGAGTTTTTGCTTTATACTTTGATTGTGTGATGAACTATTACTTATTCATGAGAAGTATATGGTAAAAGTTCTATGATTAAAGTCCTATGTTTAATTTTATTGCTGTTATAATAATCAACATGATGCTTCTATGTTCGTACTTTGTTTTTATCGACACCTCTCTCTCAAAGCACGTGGACATGTTTTTCGATTTCGGTTTTCGCTTGAGGACAAGCGAGGTCTAAGCTTGGGGGAGTTGACACGTCCATTTTGCATCATGTTTTCTTGTTGTTATTTATAAATTTTTTATCCATAATAATGTTTTTTGGAGTAATTCTAATGCCTTTTCTCTCATAATTTGCAAGGAACACACCAAGAGGCAGAATCCCGCAGCTGGAAATCTGGACCTAGAAAAGCTACGTCAGGCTACCTATTCTCCACAACTCCAAACAAGCTGAAACTTCACGGAGATTTTTTATGGAATATTTAAGAATTATTGCAGCAAATAACTACCAGAGGGGGCCCACCAGATGGGCACAACCCACCTGGGCGCGCCAAGGAGCCCAGGCGCGCCCTGGTGGGTTGTGCCCTCCTTGGCCCACCTTTGGTTCCCATCTTCTAGTATATAAATAATTTTGACCTAGAAAAAAATCAGGAGAAGGCTTTCGGGACGAAGCGTCACCGCCTTGAGGCGGAACTTGGGCAGGAGAACTTTTGCCCTCCAGCGAAGCGATTCCACCGGGGGAACTTCCCTCCCAGAGGGGGAAATCATCGTCATCATCATCACCAACAACTCTCCCATCTTGGGGAGGGCAATCTTCATCAACATATTCAACAACACCAACTCCTCTCAAACCCTAGTTAATCTCTTGAGTTCAATCTTGTTACCGGAAGTATAGATTGGTGCTTGTGGGTAACTAGTAGTGTTGATTACGTCTTGTAGTTGATTACTATATGGTTTATTTGGTGGAATATTATATGTTCAGATCTATTATGCTATTTAATATCCCTCTGATGTTGATCATGATTATTATTTGTGAGTAGTTACTTTTGTTCTTGAGGTGACGGGAGAAATCATGTTGCAAGTAATCATGTGAATTTGATATGTGTTCGATATTTTGATAGTATGTATGTTGTGATTCCCTTAGTGGTGTCATGTGAATGTCGACTACATGACACTTCATCATATTTGGGCCTAAGGGAATGCATTGTGGAGTAGCAATTAGATGATGGGTTGCGAGAGTGATAGAAGCTTAAACCCCAGTTTATGCGCTATTCCGTAAGGGACCGACTGGATCCAAAAGTTTAATGCTATGGTTAGATTTTATTCTTAATACTTTTCTTGTAGTTGCGGATGCTTGCGGGAGGGTTAATCATAAGTAGGAGGTTTGTTCAAGTAAGAGCATCACCTAAGCACCGGTCCACCCACATATCAAATTATCAAAGTACCGAATACGAATTAAACCAACAAGATGAAAGTGACTAGATGAAATTCCCGTGTACCCTCAAGAACGCTTTGCTTATCATAAGAGACCGCTTTGGCCTGTCCTTTGCCTCAAAAGGATTGGGCTACCTTGCTGCACTTTTGTTACTATATTTGTTACTTGCTCGTTACAAATTATCTTGCTATCAAACTACTTTGCTACTTACAATTTTAGCACTTGCAGACATTACCTTACTGAAAACTACTTGTCATTTCCTTCTGCTCCTTGTTAGGTTCGACAATCTTACTTATCTAAAAGAGATACAATTGATCCCCTATACTTGTGGGTCATCAGCTAGCGCTTGAGTTGCTTCACTCGTGCCTTGTAGACATGATCTTCGCAGACGCGCATGCGTCAGATGGCCTCCCAGGCGTCGTGAGCAGTCTCGGAGTTGGCCACCGCCATCATCACCGCGTCCGGGATGGACTGAGAGAGAGCGGAAAATGATACATCATCCTTGTTGGGCGAATTCCGCGGTGCCCTCCAACACTGACCAAACACCGAATGGGCGGAGCAGCACTCTCATCTTCACGGCCTAGAGACCGTTGTTGGAGTCGTTGACCATGGGATATTGGCTCGGGACACCTTCGGCCCTCGTCGACGAGTGCTACACGACCACGTTGCCCTCATCTCCGGGCCTCTTTGCTGGTGGCGTGTACTTTCCGCCGCCTCTACCGCAGATCTGATCCTTCTTCGGCAACGTATCTCCCATTGCCGATCACCACCGCCACAACTTCTCATGACTCCGCCCCCGTGCATCGCCTCCCGTGAACCAATGCTCTGATTACCAAATGTCAGGGCTGATCCCAGAACACCAACACACACGAGGTGGACACATACACACACCTGAACCTTGCAAAGTTCAGACGAGAAGAAGGAGACTCACAAACACAGCCTTTTGCGGCACGCACTATCTGCGTATTTTCTGTTTTTTTCTTTTATTCCCAAGCGTAACAAACTCACAGAATGCACTACCCACGATCCATTTTACCCGCACCATCCTACGGACAGAGTCGTGGCCAGTACTCCCACGATTACAACATGAAAGAGAGCTATGACTAAGTTTGAAGAAAAACTAGCCTGATGCTAAACTGACGAAACTGAACCTGTCCGTGTATAGTGCATGTTTCAGGATTATTCGGAGGAATAACTAACTGAAAATAAAACCGATGCAACTAGATTAGCATAATATTTCACCTCCTTAAGCTTGTTGCAATAGCTTGACAATTTGTAACCCAATCTTCTCCTTCATTTCATGAAACCGCACCCTTGGCACTGCTTTGGTCAGTATGTCAACAAGCTGCTCCCCTATTCTAACATGTTCCACTGATATTTGTTCTTCTTCGACACAACTTCTCACATGATGATATCTAATTTCTATATGCTTTCTTCTCTCATGGGACACTGGGTTCTTGCCCAATGCAATTGTTGATTGATTATCAACCTTCATCAGTACTTTGTCTGGATCCCTGTTCAACAATTCTCCAAAGAGTCGAGCTAGCCACACTGCTTGACATGCAACTGATGCAGCTGCTACATATTCAGCTTCACAAGATGATATAACCACAACTATCTGCTTTTGTGTTACCCATGTAATTGCACTACCACCCAAGAAGAGGATCATGCATGTAGTGATCTTGCGGTCATCCACATCCTCGGCTAAATCACTATCACAATATACAAGAAGTTGTGGATTCTCTCCAGCTCCTTTCTCATAAACCATCCAAGGTTCAAAGTTCCTTTCACATACCTCAGGATGTGCCTGATTGCTACCATGTGATCAATTGTCGGCCCCTCCATACACCGACTGACATAACCAATAGCGTAGCATATGTCTGGTCGAGTGTGCACCAAGTAGTGAGGCTCCCAACCATGCTACGGTACTAAGTATGATCAACCTCTGGTGCTTTATTGAACTTAGTCAACTTTAACCTTGCTTCCATGGGAGTGTGAATTGGATTGCAGTCCTGTATCCCCATCTTGTTTAGAATTCTACCTGCATATGCTGACTAACATAGGCTAATTCCCTGAGCTGATTGCTTCACTTATATCCTGAGATAGTAACTAACAAGTCCGAGATATCGCTCATACTGAATCTTGTTTCCATTTGCTGTTTGAAAACTGCTATATCAATGTCATTGCCTCCTGTAATTATCAAGTCGTCAACATACAACCCAACAATCAGAGGGTGCTTGCCATTTGTTCTCTTGTACACCCCTAAATCTAAAGGACACTTCTCAAACCCCATTTCTGTTAAAGTGCAGTCTAATTTGGAATTCAATGCATGCGGTGCTTGACGCAAACCATATAATGCCTTCTGCAGTTTGCAAACCTTGCTGTCCTGACCCACAATTTCGAAGCCTGGAGGTTGGCATACATACACCTCCTCAATCAGATCCCCATTAAGAACGACCGATTTAACATCCATATGATGCATCTTCCAGCCAAACTGAGCTACGAGTGCAACTAGGAGTCTGACGGACTCCACGCATGCGACAGGGGCAAAAACTTCTTCAAAGTAAATTCCCTATCTTTGTACATAACCCTTTGCAACCAATGTCATCTTTTTCTCAAGATAGATGCCATGGGTAGGCTTATCGAAGGTGGTTGGAGCCGGAGGACGCCAACGGGGTCCGGGAGCGGGATTAGGCACAAGCGGTGATGGGCACACGATGTACCCAGGTTCGGGGCCCTCCGTGGGAGGTAACACCCCTAGTCCTCCTTCGTCTAGGTTGATGGATGGATGTGGTTACAATGGTGCTCCTTGAGTTGTTGTCTAGGGGTGGAAGAAGGAGCAGCCAACTCCTCTTCCTTGGCTAGGTGAGTGGATGTGGGGAGGAGTGTTCTCGCGGGACTCTCTATGCATGGGGCGCTCAGGGGGTTTTATAGGCCAACCCCCCCGGCTTACAACATCTCTAAATTACTGGTTGGGGGAGGACCCGGCTGGCCAGGGGGACCGCTCGCTGAGCCATCTTGTCATCTGTAGGGCCTGCTGGTTGCATGGACCCATCGCCCACCAGGGCCCGCCAGCCGGCTCTGTGTTTGGCCTGCACCCACCTGCCGCGTCACGGGACACATCAAGTAGTGTCGCTTAGCGGCAGCCGACCAAGGACTCCGGTACGGCCAGCTGCGCTGTAGCCACATGGGGGAAGGTAATGGAGTAGGTCGAGGCGTGCTTGCACTGTTGCCCCGCTTGGTCACGGTCAGCCAAAGTCAGCGGTACGACCGGCTGGACGGTAGCCATGCGCGCCCACGTGTCAGCGGTCACTGTGGCCACACCGGGGTCCGTCGTGGGGGTCTTGTCTTGTCATCGTACTTGTGCGCAGAAGGAAGGGATGGGAGCTTGTCCGTCCGAAGGTCAGTGGAAGATCCGGCCTGGAGGCAGCCGGCAGTAGGCCGGCCGGGGACCACACGACCGGCTCCTTGACTAGCCGGTGATGAGCCAGCCGGCAATGAGCGTGCCGGTCATCCGTCAGCCAGCCTCGAGGCAGCTAGCGGCCCACCAACCAGTCGTGGCCCAGCTGGCCACGGACCAGCTAACGATATGTTTTTTCTTGAAACGGGGGGAGAACCCCCTTGCTTTGTCCTACCTAGGGGTAATAACCCCGTCAGTAGTCCCCGAAGCCGGTGGGGGCCCATGTCTGCCCGATGAGGGGTAACCAGTGGCTTCCTTCACGAGGCACTCATCTCCCACATGGAGCCGAATGGCCGGCCGACCCAGTGGTCGCCCCCGACGCATCGGGTTCCGGCACGGCGCACCGGGTCCCGCACTGGCCTGCGGTGTGCCACGCGGGACGCAATGATGCCATGGGGCCCGCACCCAAGGGCAGACGGGGCATCGCACTGGGCCTAGCCCACTAGGCTGTGGGCGTAGCCCAGTAGGCCTCGGGCCACAGGCCAAGATCTTCTGTGCCCAGATCGCAACGGTCGCAGCCCGAGGCACCCATGTTCTCGCGGGTATCCCGAGGGAGTGGGCGCAATTAATCCCCGCTTCCCCCAGGAGTCGCCCCTGTTGGAAATATGCCCTAGAGGCAATAATAAATTAGTTATTATCATATTTCCTTGTTCTGATAATCTTTTATTATCCATGCTATAATTGTATTGATCGGAGACTTAAATGCATGTGTGGATACATAGACAAAACCATGTCCCTAGTATGCCTCTAATAGACTAGGTCGTTGATCAAAGGATGGTTAAGGTTTCCTAGCCATGGACATGAGATGTCATTTGATAACGGGATCACATAATTGGGAGAATGATGTGATGGACAAGACCCAAATTACAAACGTAGCATATGATCGTGTCAGTTTATTGCTGCTGTTTTCCGCATGTCAAGTATATGTTCCTATGACCATGAGATCATGCAACTCACTGACACCGGAGGGATGCTTTGTGTGTATCAAACGTCGCAACGTAACTGGGTGACTATAAAGGTGCACAACAGGTATCTCTGAAGGTGTCTATTGAGTTGGCATGGATCAAGACTGGGATTTGTTACTCCGTGTGACGGAGAGATATCTCAGGGCCCACTCGGTAATGCAACATCACAACAAGCCTTGCAAGCAATGTGACTAATATGTTAGCCACGGGATCATTCATTACAGAACGAGTAAAGAGACTTGCCGGTAACGAGGTTGAACTAGGTATGGAGATACCGACGATCATATCTCGGGCAAGTAACATACCGAAGAACAAAGGGAATGTTATACGGGATTGATTGAATCCTTGACATAGAGGTTCGACCGATGAAGATCTTCGTAGAATATGTAGGAACCAATGTGGACGTCCAGGTCCCGCCATTGGTTATTGGCCATAGAGGTGTCTCGGTCATGTCTACATAGTTCTCGAACCCGCAGGGTTTGCACACTTAAGGTTTCGTGACGTTTTGGTAGTGTAGAGTTATGTATGGTGGTGACTGAAGGTTGTTTGGAGTCCCGGATGAGATCCCGGATGTCACGAGGAGTTCCGTAATGGTCCACGGGTAAAGATTCATATATAGGAAGTCCCAGTTTGGTCGCCGGAAAAGTTTCGGGCTCATCGGTAGTGTACCGGGAGTGTCGGTAGTGTACCGGGAGACCACCGGGAGGGGTATTTCGACCCAAGAGGCTTTATGGGCTGTAGGAGGATGAATACCAGCCCTTAGTGGGCTGGTGGAAGTCCTACACAAAGCCCATGAGGCTGGGAAGAAAATACCAAAAGGAAAAAGGTGGAAAAAGGCAAAAAAGGGCCAAATAAGGAAGGAGTCCTAATCCTACTAGGAGTGGAGGAGGAGAACTCCTCCCTCCTTGGTTTGGCCGACCCAAGGGCTTCCTTTCTGGCAGACAAGCCTCCTCCTCCTCTCCTCCTATATATACTAGAGTATTTTAGGGTTTTGGCACAAGATTTTCAGCCACGTGCCACCCATTCCTCTAGTGCATAGTTTCTCCTCTAGATCGGTTTTCTGCGGTGCTTAGGCGAAGCCATGCTGGAATAACTCCACCACCATCACCGGAGAGCCATCATGCTGCCGGTGAACTCTTCCTCCTCTCCGCCTCCTCTTGCTGGATCAAGACGGTGGAGATCGTCATCAAGCTGCACGTGTGCTGAACGCGGAGGTGCCGTTCGTTCGGTACTAGATCGGAAGGATCGTGATCAAGGCCACGGGACGTTCGTGATCGGATCGCGGGACGGATCATGACGAGATCTCGGGATGGTTCGTGATTGGTTCGTGGGACGGTTCGTGATTAGATCGCGGGACGCTCGGCGATTTGGATCGCGAAGAAGTACGACTACACCAACCGCGTTTCTCAACGCTTCCCGCTTAGCGATCTACAAGGGTATGTAGATCCACTCTCCCTCTCGTAGATGCTCATCAGCATGGATAGGTTTGCGTGTGCGTAGGAAAAAATTTGTTTCCCATGCGATGTTCCCCAACAGCCCCCTTATTAAAGGGAAGGGCGAGGGCCGGAGGCAGTTTTGCTCCTCCTGCCCCCTCCGTCTTCTTCCTCTTTGTCGTCCCCGCTTGTCTTGCGCCGTTGCTCCGTCCGCTCGACACCCTGCGCCGCCCCGCTGCAACGATGGCCGACAGCCCTTCGGGTAGCTGGGGAGGCCCCGTTGTTACGGAGGATGACATTGCAGGGCTCCGTCGCGCCTGCATGCTGCCGCTGGTGAAGCGCATGATCGCTCGTGCGCCGGGTAACGAGGTGGTGTCCGAGCCCAAGGTGGGGGAGCTTGTCGTCTTCGCCTGTCACTTTTCATGCGGCTTCGGCCTGCCAGTGAGCCTCTTCTGCCGTCTTCTGATGGACACCTTCGATCTCCAACCGCACCACCTCGGCCCCAACGCCATTCTCTACCTCGCAAGCTTCGTGACCTTGTGCGAGGGTTATCTTGGGATGCTTACCTTCGTGGAGCTCTTCAGGAATCTCTTCTACCTCAAGAACAACGAGGAGTCATACGCCTGCAGGGGCACGGTGGTGTGTTGCCGCAGCCCGCAGCTTCCCTACGTCTCCCTCACCGACTCCGTCAAAGGATTGAATCGGACGTTCTTCTACGTGAAGAACATCGATCCGCAACGAGATTACATCTGGCTTTCAGTGTTCGTCAACGTCCCGTCCACCAAGGGGAGCTGGTCATCGACCGGCCCACTCAGGGCCGTGGTTGAAGAGTTGGGTCGGCTCTAGACCATAAGGAGCGGAGACGGGTTGGTCGCCTCTGACCTGGTGGCTGCCTTCATCGTGTGCCGGGTGCTTCCCCTCCAGTTGAGGCCGCACCGGATTTGTGACATGTCCAGCCGACGGGACCCCTGCCGGCTGTCCATTATCGAGCTGACGCCGGCTCAAGTGGCAATGTGGGTGAACACCATAACGACCTTCAAGATGACGTCGGGGACTTGGTCCTTTGGCAAGGAGCCGTACTGCTGGCACAACCAGGCACCCCTGGTACACCCTGTTGAGGCGATCTTCTTTCTCTTTGAATGTTCCTAGCCGGCCCTCGATCTCACTTGCCATGCTGACCGTAGCTTTTCGTTCGATAGAACACGTCGGATGACCCGCGCCCCTAGATTTTCAAGGCGGAGCGGGCCGAATCCAACTCTCAGGACTACGAACTAGGAGGCGGAGCTGAAGAGGGGGTCGACTCTGTTGGGAGACGTAGTAGTAAATCAAAAAAATTCCTACGTGTCACCAAGATCTATCTATGGAGAAACCAGCAACGAGAGGGGATGGATTGCATCTTCATACCTTTGAAGATCGCTAAGCGGAAGCGTTACAAGAACGGGGTTGGTGGAGTCGTACTCGTAGCGATTCAAATCACGGTGGACTCCGATCTTAGCGCCGAACAACGGCGCCTCTGCGTTCAACACACGTGCAGTCCGATGACGTCTCCTACGCCTTGATCCAGCAAGGAGGAAGGCTAGGTTGAGGGAGAGCTCCGGCAGCATGACGGCGTGGTGATAGTGGAGCTATGTGGTCTCCGGCAGGGCTTCGCCAAGCGCTACGGAGAATAAGGAAGAGGAAGGGTAGGGCTGCGCCGAGAGAGAGAAGTCGTGTCTCAAATCAGCCCAAACCCTTGCATATATATAGGAGGAGGGAGAGGGAGGGCTGCCTTGGCCTCTCCTCCAAGGAGGAGAGGTTCGGCCGAACTAGGGATAGAGTCCACCTCCCACAAGGGAGGGATGCTTTGTGTGTATCAAACGTTGCAACGTAACTGGGTGACTATAAAGGTGCACTACAGGTATCTCCGAAGGTGTCTATTGAGTTGGCATGGATCAAGGTTGGGATTTGTTACTCCGTGTGACGGAGAGGTATCTCAGGGCCCACTCGGTAATGCAACATCACAACAAGCCTTGCAAGCAATGTGACTAATATGTTAGCCACGGGATCTTTCATTACGGAACGAGTAAAGAGACTTGCCGGTAATGAGGTTGAACTAGGTATGGAGATACCGATGATCGTATCTCGGGCAAGTAACATACCGAAGAACAAAGGGAACGTTATACGGGATTGATTGAATCCTTGACATAGAGGTTCGACCGATGAAGATATTCATAGAATATGTAGGAACCAATGTGGACGTCCAGGTCCCGCCATTGGTTATTGGCCGTAGAGGTGTCTCGGTCATGTCTACATAGTTCTCGAACCCGCAGGGTCTGCACACTTAAGGTTCGGTGACGTTTCGGTAGTGTAGAGTTATGTATGATGGTGACTGAAGGTTGTTCGGAGTCCCAGATTTGATCCCGGATGTCACGAGGAGCTGCAGAATGGTTCGGAGGTAAATATTCATATATAGGAAGTCCCAGTTTGGTCGCCGAAAAAGTTTCGGGCTTATCGGTAGTGTACCGGGAGTGTCGGTAGTGTACCGGGAGACCACCGGGAGGGGTATTTCGACCCAAGAGGCTTTATGGGCTGTAGGAGGATGCATACCAGCCCTTAGTGGGCTGGTGGAAGTCCTACACAAATCCCATGAGGCTGGGAAGAAAATACCAAAAGGAAAAAGGTGGAAAAAGGCAAAAAAGGGCCAAATAAGGAAGAAGTCCTAATCCTACTAGGAGTGGAGGAGGAGGACTCCTCCCTCCTTGGTTTGGCCGACCCAAGGGCTGCCTTTCTAGCAGCCAAGCCTCCTCCTCCTCTCCTCCTATATATACTAGAGTATTTTAGGGTTTTGGCACAAGATTTTAAGCCACGTGCCACCCATTCCTCTAGTGCATAGTTTCTCCTCTAGATCGGTTTTCTGTAGTGCTTAGGCGAAGCCCTGCTGGAATAACTCCACCACCATCACCGGAGCCGTCACGCTGCCGATGAACTCTTCCTCCTCTATGCCTCCTATTGTTGTATCAAGACGGTGGAGATCGTCATCAAGCTGCACGTGTGCTGAACGCGGAGGTGCCGTCCGTTCGGTACTAGATCGGAAGGGTCGTGATAGGCCACGGGACGTTCGTGATAGGATCGCGGGACGGATCGTGACGAGATCTCGGGACGGTTCGTGATTGGTTCGCGGGGCGGTTCATGATTAGATCGCGGGACGCTCGGCGATTTGGATCGCGAAGAAGTACGACTACACCAACCGCGTTTCTCAACGCTTCCCGCTTAGCGATCTACAAGGGTACGTAGATCCACTCTTCCTCTCGTAGATGCTCATCACCATGGATAGGTTTGCGTGTGCGTAGGAAATTTTTTGTTTCCCATGCGACGTTCCCCAACATTGGTATCAAAGCTAGGTTGATGGTTCGATGAGATCTCGAGTAGAACACAAAAGGTTTGTGGGCGTTGATGCTTAGATTGCTTCCTCCCTTGGTCGTGTTTTGGTTCAGCGGTATTGTGGGATGAAGCGGCCCGGACCAACCTTACTCGTACGCTTACGAGAGACCTGTTCCCTCAACTGCACTTGTTGCAACAGATGGCTAGCGGGTGTCAGTTTCTCCTACTTTAGTTGGATCGGATTCGACAAAGGCGGTCCTTGAGAAGGTTGAAAAGCAAACTAGTGTATCACCGTTGTGGTTTATGCGTAGGTGAGAATCGTTCTTGTTAGATACCCGTAGCAGCCACGTAAAACATGCAACAACAATTAGAGGACGTCTAACTTGTTTTTGCAGGGTATGTTGTGATGTGATATGGCCAATTACATGATGTGATATATGTGATCTATGAGATGATCATGTGATGTATAGAATTTCACGACTTGCGCATCGATGAGTACGGCAACCGGCAGGAGCCATAGGGTTGTCTTTAATTATTGTATGACCTGCGTGTCAATCATTAAGTGCTATGTAATGCTTTACTTTATCGCTAAGCGGTAGCAATAGAAGTAGAAGCAGGGCTGGCGCCACAATCCCAATGGCAGCACATTGATGGAGATCAAGATGATGGAGATCATGGTGTTGTGCCAGTGACGATGGAGATCATGCTGGTGTTTTGAAGATGGAGATCTTAAACACAAGTTCATGGCCATATCATGTCACTTATGATTTGCATGTGATGTTAATCCTTTTTATGCACCTTGTTTTGCTTAGGACGATGGTAGCATTATAAGGTGATCCCTCACTTAATTTCAAGATAAATTGTGTTCTCCCCGAGTGTGCACCATTGCGAAAGTTCGTCGTGTTGAGACACCACATGATGATCGGGTGTGATAGACTCTACGTTCACATACAATGGGTGCAAGCCAGATTTGCACGTGCAGAACACTCGGGTTAAACTTGACGAGCCTAGCATGTACAGACATGGCCTTAGAACACAAGAGACCGAAAGGTCGAACATGAGTCATATAGTAGATATGATCAACATAATGATGTTCACAATTGCAGCCACCTCAACTCACGTGATGATCGGACTTGAGTTGGTGAATTTGGATCATGTATCACTCGAATGATCGGAGGGATGTCAACTTGAGTGGGAGTTCTTAAGTAATACGATTAATTGAACTCATTATCATGAACATAGTCAATAGTGTCTTTGCAAATTATGTTGTAGATTACTAGCTCGCGCTGTAGCTCCCTTAAATTTTTATATGTTCCTAGAGAAATAGAGTTGAAAAATGTTGGTAGCAATATTGCGGACTGGGTCCGTGATCTGAGGATTGTCCTCATTGCTGCACAGAAGGCTTATGTCCTTAATGCACCGCTCGGTGCGCCACCCCCTCTAGCGTCGTCTATAGATGTTGTGAACATCTGACAGGCACGTTTCGATGACTACTTGATAGTTTAGTGCGTCATGCATTACGGCTTAGAATTGAGGCTCCGAAACATTTTGAACGTCACGGAACATATGAGATGTTCTAGGAGCAGAGATTGTGATCTCAAGCTCGTGCCTGTGTGACGAGATATGAGATCTCCAACAAGATTCTTTGCCTGTAAAATGAAGGAGAATAGCTCAATCGTTGAGCATGTACTCAGATTGTTTGGGTACTACAATCGCTTGAATCAAGTGGGAGTTGATCTTCCAGATAAGATATGATTGATATAGTTCTCCAAGTCACTGTCACTAAAGCTGTAGCGACCCGACCTGAAAGGTCGAATCTCCGGTGTTTCCGTACCATCCCAAGATCATGCTGGTACACACACGGTACATCAATGTATATATCAAAGGGAAATCACACAGCATTATATTAATCAAAATCTCATATCATGTCCTTTATTACAATAAAAATTACAATAAAGTGGCTGAAAGCCAACTCATGAGAAAATCTAAATCTTGCGGAAGCGTCGAAGGTAGATGAGTCCATCTGACTCCAAGGGCATCTCACCGAGCGTAGAACGCGTCCTCACTCCTGGTCGGAAAAGTACTCTGCAACATGATACGTTGTAGCCGTGTAGGTCAGCATATGGAATATGCCGGCAAAGTCACAAAAGAGGGGTGAAAAGATAATCATCTAGTCTACATGCTTATATGGCAGGTGGGGTGGTAAGTTTTTGCATAAAGCCAATTTTTCCTACATCAAGAGAGGGCTAAGCAAAAATATTACTAATTTGGTTGATTAATGAGATGGTTCCACCAACCAATTCTCATACCCAAATTGTTAATACCCACATCATCATATTAATTGTGTTGAGAGTTCCGAATGTTTCAGTTCCTTTGGCTCAAGTCGTCCATGACCGTGGACACGGCTAATCGATTAGGTTTGAGTACTCTACAGAGTTTTGCACACGTTCCCCACAAGATTTGGTCGCCTCCGTTTAATTTCTCGCACTTCAGGGTGTTTGAGAAACGGATGACCAAAACATGGTCTTCCAAAGGGTTTCCCTACGACTCTGTCGGTGCCCATCCTTTCCTACCATTCTTCTACATCTCGTAGCACCGCCTGTCCAGGGTCACCACGATATCCAACCAAGCCAGAGCCCATAATGACTTGTGGCTGTGCAGGTAAGCCTTGGGTCTTGAAGCACCCATCCATCTCTTTGTGCCTGGGTGGACCTTTCCGCGTGAATACTGGCCATCTCCAGCATCACCTAGGCAAATCCACTGGTTTCTCCAGGGTGCCGTTCAACCATCATCCACCCAGAGTTATGTTGAAAACTTGGAGTCTTGAAATCTTGATCATTATGTAGGTCTTGAAATTATTAACTCTCTCAACTCTCATGAATCACACAACCAACCCCGTCTACTAATAGCATAGCAAAAAGTAAAACAACGTTTCCCGGGGCCAATGTGTCAAAGAGTTTGAGGGGGTACCTACCACATGATACTACTACAATGTAACCAAGTTTCCATCTAACCTATCTTGCATGCAATTGGGGAAGATGGTAGAACTAATGCATATAAAACATGGGTAAACATGATCAAAGTGACTTGTCTGATTGATGATCTTCGTACGCGAGTGACTCTAAGTAACAAGCTTTGCACTCCGGATAATCTAATGAAGCAAACAAGAGCACTCAAATAAGCATACAACAAAATATTGTAACTCACAACCATCAACCAAGAACTAGTAAACAATCAAGACAAAACAATGCACAAATCACAAGTAAGAAAACACACACCAAGTTTTGTTTACTAAAAGATGATTGATAAAACACTACTAACATAATGAAACTGTTGGTATTAACCAAAACAATAGTTGACAGCAAGAAAACAATAAAATATTTTATTAATAAACAGAATAAAACCAAATTAAGTTTGTTGGGAAAACTTTTAGTAAAGTTTTTGAAAGTTTTGATAAACACTATATGAAACAACTATAGTTGTACTAACAAAAGAGCAAAACAAAACTTATTATTTATTAACAAAACATGTTCTTAACAGGGAAGAATTTACAAATAAACTTGTCTTAGAAAACAAAATTAAATTATATAAAACTTTGTTGAAAGAAAACTATTACTAACTAGTTGTTTTAGTTCAAATTAAACCTATTTGAAAAATGTGTTGAGATTCCAATGTTAATAAAGAAACAAACTAAGAAAATTTATATTTTTATTAACATAAGTAAAACACCTAAAGTTTAACTAACAGAACCTATTAAACAAATAAAACTAAATCTAAGTTAAACTAACTAAAACTAAGTAAATAAAACTATACTATAATACTAGGCAGATTTTGTTTATAGATAAAACACTAAGAAAAATCATCCTAAAAATTCTGAAACTAAGCATGAAGGTAGTCCTAACTAATACCAAACAGTAGCAAAAAGATTCATATCAAAATCTATTTTCAAACTCTAGTTATTCAGATTTGAGTGATTTGAGCAAATTTGATTAAATTCAAATTTATAGTTCAAATTTGAAATCTAAAGCTACAGGGTGAAACTAGATGGAATATGTGAGCTAATGCAAAAAGAATCAACTCCAAACACTAAACAGATTAAAAGTTATTCACAAAACAAAATCAGAACAGGTTCTGTTTTCTAAACAAAATCAGAAAAGGGTGAAATATCTACCGGACGGCCAGGGGTGACGTGGCACTATCCTATTGGCTGGCTAGCGCGTGCGTTGGATGGTTGCGGGCGGTCGACCGGACCGAATAGGAAAACGATTCGGGGATTAAGGGTTCTAATCCTAGCCGTTATGTCTGGATCGGAGGGAGGGGTGAGCTCGAAGATTTTACCGGAGGGGGAGGTGGACTCCGGCGATGATGACGATGGCCGGTGGTCGAGGACGCCGCCGGAGGTGGCTTCGGTGGTCGAAACGGAGCACGGACGGGCTCAGACGGCAGAGGAGGTCCTCCGGTGCCGATTGGTGGTGTCGGAGAGGGGCGAGGATGACCGAGGCGATGGCTACGGGCGATGGGAGCTCCAGTGGTGGAAACAACTCTGGCGTGGAATTTGGCAGCGCCTCGGCGAGGGAGAGAGGGGGCTCGGGGGGGGGAATGGAGAGAGGAGGGGCAACGCTACTTATAGGATGCTCGGGGGTGCGGGGGAGGAGAGAGGAGAGAGATCCGGGGGGGAAGAAACTGCCGGGGGCGGCGCGCGCGGGAGGAAGAAGGCGACCGCGCTGGGCGAACAGTCGGTCGGGGTGGGACCCAGTGTCAGAGAGAGAGGGAGCGAGGACTGCGCGTCAGTCGGCCGGCTCGTATTAATTTCGCGAGTAACTGCCGTGGGCCGGCCCGTTTAATACTAAAACCGTTACTCTTTTTATTAACCAGAGTAGTAAAACGTCTCTAAAAGCAATCGAAACATTTTTAACGATAGGAGTATTATATATCAAAATTAACAGAATAATAAATTCCATTTATTGAACATTTTTATTCTGTCATTTGAACACTTTGAAAAAAATAATATTTTCAAAAATTGCCTAATTGTTTTTAAATCATTTTTTTGCAAATATTTTCAAAATAACTCCTGGTTATTTTTGTTCAAATAGATCACCAAATGGGTCTTGGTGTGGAGTGTCATATTCCTCCCCTCTTATTTGAACCTTTTACCAAGATTTTCAAATAGGTGAAAGCAACATATTGAAAATAGAAAGGGCTTTCAGAAATTTAGAAAGGGCATTTCAGCAATACATGTATTCAAGCAATGATGATGATGGATGCATAGCTATATTTCATAACATTCCAAAATGGAATTTTGGGATGTTACAAACCTACCCACCTTAAGATGAATCTTGCCCTCGAGAGTCGGGTTGGCTAGAAAATGGGTGCGGGTGGTCTCTACGAAGATCTTCTTCGCGTTCTCAAGTGGCTTCTTCCTCAGTGTGGTGACTCCACAAAACCTTACAGAACTTGATGATCCTGCTACGGGTAACTCTATTGGCAGTCTCGAGGATTCTGACAGGCTTCTCCTCGTAGGTCAGATCATTGTCAAGTTGTATGGCCTCTAGGGGCACTGTGTCTCTCAAAGGAATATCAGCCATCTCAGCATGACATTTCTTCAACTGGGAAACATGGAAAACATCATGAACTCCGGATAATCCTTCCGGCAATTCCATCTTGTATGCAACTTCGCCACTACGTTCAAGAATTTTGTAGGGGCCTATTAATCTGGGTGCTAACTTTCCTTTAACACCAAACCTTTTGATTCCTCGAAGCGGGGACACATGAAGATATGCTCGGTCTCCCACTTCATACGTCACTTCTTTACGTTTGCTGTCAGCATAACTCTTCTGTCGAGATTGAGCTATCTTGAGTCTGTCGCGAATCAGCTTGACTTTCTCTTCAGAATCTCGGATAAGGTCGGGACCAAAAAGTTGTCGGTCTCCAACACCATCCCACGTTAGTGGCGTTCTGCACCTCCTTCCATATAAAGCTTCGAAAGGGGCCATCTTCAGACTGGTCTGATAACTGTTGTTGTAAGAGAATTCTACGTAAGGTAAGTTGTCATCCCAACTAGATCCATAATCTAGCGCACAAGCTCTCAACATGTCTTCCAGAATCTGGTTGACTCTCTCAGTCTGTCCATCTGTCGGTGGATGAAAAGCTGTACTGAACTCCAGCCTTGTACCCAAAGTTTCATGTAATTGATGCCAAAACTTTGAGGTAAATTGTGTTCCTCTATCTGACACGATACTCCTCGGAACTCCATGCAGACATACGATCCTGGTCATATATATCTTGGCTAGCTTAGCGCTGGTATAGGTGGTTTTCACTGGAATGAAATGAGGCACCTTGGTCAAGCGATCAACCACTACCCAGATGGAATCATAACCTGAACGGGTCCTAGGTAGTCCTGTGATGAAGTCCATACCAAGCTTTTCCCATTTCCACTCGGGTATCGGCAAAGGTTGGAGTAACCCTGCTGGTCTCTGATGTTCCGACTTTACTCGCTGACAAACATCACATATTGCAACGTGTTCCGCAATATCCTTCTTCATACCTGTCCACCAGTAACTTTCTTTTAAATCCAGATACATCTTGGTATTGCCTGGGTGTATCGAGTAAGGTGAATCGTGGGCTTCCTGAAGTATCAACTTCCTGAGCTCTGGGTCATTGGGCACATAGATTCGGTTCTCAAACCACAGAGTTCCTTGCTCATCCTCACGAAAACCTTTAGCTTTTCCATCTTTCATTCTCTGCTTAATCTCAGCTATCTCCTTGTCCGATTTCTGGGCTTCTCGAATTCTTTCAATCAAGGTGGACTGAATCTCCAGTGTGGCAACATATCCTCTTGGGACTATCTCTAGCTTGAGCTCTCTGAGATCATCGGCTAACTCTTGGGGTAATCCTCCCGCTGTGGGTGTGTTTACATAAGTTTTCCGACTCAAGGCATCGGCTACAACATTAGCCTTACCTGGATGGTAATGTAATCTCATGTCATAGTCCTTGATTAACTCTAACCATCTCCTCTGTCTGAGGTTCAACTCCTTCTGCGTGAAGATATATTTCAGGCTCTTATGGTCAGTGTATACATCACAACTATTTCCGATAAGAAAATGTCTCCAGGTCTTGAGTGCGTGCACTACGGCTGCTAGCTCCAAATCATGGGTGGCATAATTCAACTCATGAGGTCGTAGTTGTCTAGATGCATAAGCTACAACCTTTCCATCTTGCATGAGTACTCCTCCAAGTCCTTGACGTGAAGCATCACAATAAACCTGGAAGTCCTTCCGAATATTGGGCAAAATCAACACTGGGGCTGTAACCAAACGTTTCTTCAACTCCTGGAAACTGGCTTCACATTCCTCCGTCCAAACATACTTGGATTCTTTCTTCAACAACTCTGTCATGGGCTTGGCTATCTTTGAGAAATTCTCAATGAATCTCCGGTAATATCCGGCAAGTCCGAGGAAACTACGGATCTCCTTAACTGAGGTGGGTGACTTCCACTCGGTGACGGCTTCAACCTTAGCGGGGTCTACGGCTATTCCTTCTCTGGAAATAACATGTCCAAGGAATCCGACTTCCGTCAGCCAAAATTCACATTTGCTGAACTTGGCATATAATTGATGCTCTCTCAGCTTCTCCAGAACTAAACGCAAATGTTCCTTGTGTTCTTCCTTGTTCTTGGAGAATATCAAAATGTCATCGATGAACACCACGACAAACTTGTCCAAATATTCCATAAACACCTTGTTCATCATATTCATGAAGTAGGCAGGAGCATTAGTCAAACCAAAGGACAAGACAGTATACTCATACAAGCCATACCTTGTGGTGAAAGCTGTTTTGGGTATATCCTGTTCACGAATCTTCAGTTGATGATACCCTGATCGAAGATCGATCTTAGAGAATACTTTGGCGCCTACTAGCTGATCAAACAAGTCATTAATCATCGGCAGAGGGTACTTGTTCTTGATAGTCACCTCGTTGAAGGCACGATAATCGACTACCATTCTCAAGGTTTTATCCTTCTTCTCCACCAAAAGAACTGGGGCTCCCCAAGGTGATGAACTTGGGCGAATATATCCCTTGTCCAATAGCTCCTTAATCTGCTTCTTGATTTCCACTAAATCATTTGCGGGCATCCGATAGGGTCTCTTGGAAATTGGGGCTGTCCCTGGCTGTAGCTCTATTAGAAACTCAATCTCCCTATCTGGTGACATGCCTGGTAATTCTTTCGGAAATACATCCAGAAAGTCTTTTACCACAGGTACTTCCTCCTGAACAACTCCTATGAGGGAATTTAATCGAGCACTCATCTGGGTGCGTCAGGATACATACTTAATCCTCTTGTTTTCTGGGGTGGTGAGTGAAACAGACTTGCTGGGACAATCAAGATTTCCTTCATACTTGGTCATCCAATCCATGCCTAAGATTACATCCAATCCCTGGGATTCTAAGACGATGAGGTCGGTGGGAAAAACATGGTTTCCTATATTGAGTTTCAGGGCATGGCATCCTATTCCTGCCATCATCATACCTCCTGGGGAACTGACCTTAATGGGCTGTCTAAGGGTTTTGGTGGGCAAACCATATTTATCCGCAACTACCCTTGATATGAATGAATGAGTTTCACCGGAATCAAAAAGTACTGTAACTGGACGTGAATGCAATAAAAACTTACCAACCACAGTCTCGGGTTGATCATAGACTTCTTCCATGTCGAGGTGGTTCACCTGGGCACGAGGAAACGGATTTGGCTTCTTGGCTATGGAGTTGTCGTTTCCATTTCCCTGCTTGCTCTGGGGACACTCAGTAGCATAGTGCCCTGTCTTCTGGCACTTGAAACAGGTGATGTGGCTCAGATCCTTCTGAGTAGGAGCGTGACGGTGCTGGTTGTTGTTCCCATTCCCATTGTCAGTCTTGAAATTGCCATGGTTGGGACGGGCATTCCCATTTCCTCCATGGTTGTGCACGGCATGAGTGTGCCTTCCAAACTTACCGGTTCCTGATCCAGTGTTCCCTGAGTACGGGGAGTAGCGGGGCTTCTGATGAGCTCCAGAGTTAAACTTCCCCTGAGTGTACTTCCTCTTGCGGTTCTCAATTTGCTGCTGCTTTCCCTCCAAGATGAGGGCCTTCTCCACCAGCTCTTGGTAGTTGTTGAAAGTAGCCACTACCAGCTGCATGCTCAACTCATCATTGAGTCCTTCCAGAAACTTCTCTTGCTTGGCCGCATCATCGGCCACGTCTCCTGGTGCATAACGTGCCAATGTGCTGAAGTCATCCACGTACTGGGCCACAGAGCAATTTCCCTGGCGCAAGTTGCGAAACTCGCGCTTCTTCAGACTCATGGCTCCAGCTGAAACATGTGCG
Source organism: Hordeum marinum (assembly GCA_022496015.1). Taxonomy (NCBI): domain Eukaryota; kingdom Viridiplantae; phylum Streptophyta; class Magnoliopsida; order Poales; family Poaceae; genus Hordeum; species Hordeum marinum. The sequence goes on from CM039672.1 coordinate 334,884,367, forward strand.
GTGCGGAAAGCTTGCTGGAACTGCTCCCAAGTTATATCAGCAATAGGATATGTGGTGGTGTAGTTCTCCCACCATGAAGCTGATGGTCCATCCAGTTGATGTGCGGCAAAGCGCACCTTCTCAACGTCAGTACATCCAACGGTGACGAGTTCTCTCTCCATCTTACGGAGCCAGTCATTTGCCACAATGGGCTCAGTGCTGCTGGAGAAAGTTGGAGGATTCAACCTCAGAAAACGGGTGAGATTGTCAGCCTGGGGTGGATGGTGGTGGTTGTTGTTCTGGTTGTTGGTCTGATTCTGGATCAATAGCTGCATCAGTGCATTCTGCTGCTGAAGGAGTTGCGTGAGTTCCGACGGGAAGGTGAAGTCGGACTCACGTCGTGGAGGCATCTTGCTGTTTCCAGAGGGGTGAGAATTAGAATAGAACAAGGGCATAAAAGGAGAAATTCACTACCCATATGCAATGCAACAAACATATCACACCAAACACTCATTCATTTATTCAATCAATGTCAAAACATCGGGAATACAAGTCTCAATCAAACTACACATCGACCTACGCTCTTAATGTTGAAAATAAAAGATACATGGAGGGCATAACTAAAGTTTTCCTCAGAAGTACATGGTGACTGAGTCTCCTCCAGTGGTGCTCTCCTCATAGTCATCATCGTCGCTGATGAAAGGAGCCAAGTCTCCTTCAGGATGAAGATTTTCACCCATGTCCATCTGTTCCTCCAGAGTGGCGATGCGAATATTCAGCTTGTCGATCCTCTCTAAGAAATCCTTCACCTCATACTCATGCTCGTACTCGGCTTCCCGTAAGTCAGCTTCAAGGTCAATCTCATGGTTCATCAGATTCTTGATTGTCTTCGTATTAGCACGAACTCGAAGCTCCAGAATCCTGATGTGAGTCTCCAGGGTCTGGATATATGACATGGTGGAGTCTCCAGTGGGGTTGGTGATGATGTTGCCATGGGCATCTTTGCGGCAAACCATGCTGAGTCCTGGTGAAATGGTTCCACCTCTGTATTCCTCCTGAATACGTCCAAGGGCACGATGAATGGCCATGTCTCTTCCAAGTATCCAGCTGGGTGCCACAAACTTGAAATCGATGGGTTCCTTCCGATTCCCAAAGATCTTCCCTGGGATGTGCACCTCGATCCTGTAGCGTCCATCTTGTGGAAATGACATGATAGGAGTCCCGGTGATGCTCGGCAAAGCAATCCTCACGTCCTTGACGATCCTCATCAGCTCCTTACCAAAAGGCATCGTTGCGTCAGGCTGGCAAAACTCCGTGATCAACACTGGGATGAAAGTGGCCATCTATAAATTTTGAAATAACCGGAGAGAAATCAGAAATGAGTAGATGAGAGTATAAGAATTTTAAACACAAAGAGATACAATTCTAAGGCTTTCCAATCCTAGAGGTTATGTCCTACGGTCAGCGTGTGCTCTGATACCAATTCTGTAGCGACCCGACCTGAAAGGTCGAATCTCCGGTGTTTCCGTACCATCCCAAGATCATGCTGGTACACACACAGTTCATCAATGTATATATCAAAGGGAAATCACACAGCATTATATTAATCAAAATCTCATATCAAGTCCTTTATTACAATAAAAATTACAATAAAGTGGCTGAAAGCCAACTCATGAGAAAATCTAAATCTTGCGGAAGCGTCAAAGGTAGATGAGTCCATCTGACTCCAAGGGCATCTCACCAAGCGTAGAACGTGTCCTCACTCCTGGTCGCAAAAGTACTCTGCAACATGATATGTTGCAGCCGTGTAGGTCAGCATATGGAATATGCCGGCAAAGTCACAAAAGAGGGGTGAAAAGATAATCATCTAGTCTACATGCTTATATGGCGGGTGGGGTGGTAAGTTTTTGCGTAAAGCCAATTTTTCCTACATCAAGAGAGGGCTAAGCAAAAATATTACTAAGTTGGTTGATTAATGAGATGGTTCCACCAACCAATTCTCATACCCAAATTGTTAATACCCACATCATCATATTAATTGTGTTGAGAGTTCCGAATGTTTCAGTTCCTTTGGCTCAAGTCGTCCATGACCGTGGACACGGCTAATCGATTAGGTTTGAGTACTCTGCAGAGTTTTGCACACGTTCCCCACAAGATTTGGTCGCCTCCGTTTAATTTCTCGCACTTCAGGGTGTTTGAGAAACGGATGACCAAAACATGGTCTTCCAAAGGGTTTCCCTGCGACTCTGTCGGTGCCCATCCTTTCCTACCGTTCTTCTACATCTCGTAGCACCGCCTGTCCAGGGTCACCACGATATCCAACCAAGCCAGAGCCCATAATGACTTGTGGCTATGCAGGTAAGCCTTGGGTCTTGAAGCACCCATCCATCTCTTTGTGCCTGGGTGGACCTTTCCACGTGAATACTGGCCATCTCCAGCATCACCTAGGCAAATCCACTGGTTTCTCCAGGGTGCCGTTCAACCATCATCCACCCAGAGTTATGTTGAAAACTCGGAGTCTTGAAATCTTGATCATTATGTAGGTCTTGAAATTATTAACTCTCTCAACTCTCATGAATCACACAACCAACCCCGTCTACTAATAGCATAGCAAAAAGTAAAACAACGTTTCCTGGGGCCAATGTGTCAAAGAGTTTGAGGGGGTACCTACCACATGATACTACTACAATGTAACCAAGTTTCCATCTAACCTATCTTGCATGCAATTGGGGAAGATGGTAGAACTAATGCATATAAAACATGGGTAAACATGATCAAAGTGACTTGCCTGATTGATGATCTTCGTACGCGAGTGACTCTAAGTAACAAGCTTTTAGTAAAGTTTTTGAAAGTTTTGATAAACACTATATGAAACAACTATAGTTTTACTAACAAAAGAGCAAAACAAAACTTATTATTTATTAACAAAACATGTTGCTAACAGGGAAGAATTTACAAATAAACTTGTCTTAGAAAACAAAATTAAATTATATAAAACTTTGTTGAAAGAAAACTATTACTAACTAGTTGTTTTAGTTCAAATTAAACCTATTTAAAAAATGTGTTGAGATTCCTATGTTAATAAAGAAACAAACTAAGAAAATTTATATTTTTATTAACATAAGTAAAACACCTAAAGTTTAACTAACAGAACCTATTAAACAAATAAAACTAAATCTAAGTTAAACTAACTAAAACTAAGTAAATAAAACTATACTATAATACTAGGCAGATTCTGTTTATAGATAAAACACTAAGAAAAATCACCCTAAAAATTCTGAAACTAAGCATGAAGGTAGTCCTAACTAATACCAAACAGTAGCAAAAAGATTCATATCAAAATCTATTTTCAAACTCTAGTTATTCAGATTTGAGTGATTTGAGAAAATTTGATTAAATTCAAATTTTATAGTTCAAATTTGAAATCTAAAGCTACAGGGTGAAACTAGATGGAATATGTGAGCTAATGGAAGAAGAATCAACTCTAAACACTAAACAGATTAAAAGTTATTCACAAAACAAAATCAGAACAGGTTCTGTTTTCTAAACAAAATCAGAGAAGGGTGAAATATCTACCGGACGGCCAGGGGTGACGTGGCACTATCCTATTGGCTGGCTAGCGCGTGCGTTGGATGGTTGCGGGCGGTCGACCGGACCGAATAGGAAAACGATTCGGGGATTAAGGGTTCTAATCCTAGCCGTTGCGTCTGGATCGAAGGGAGGGGGTGAGCTCGAAGATTTTACCAGAGGGGGAGGTGGAGTCCGGCGATGATGACGACGGCCGGTGGTCGAGGACGCCGCCGGAGGTGGCTCCGGTGGTTGAAACGGCACGCGGACGGGCTCAGACGGTGGAGGAGGTCCTCCGGTACCGATTGGTGGTGTCGGAGAGGGGCGAGGATGACCGAGGCGATGGCTACGGGCGATGGGAGCTCCGGTGGTGGAAACAACTCCGGCGAGGAATTTGGCAGCGCCTCGGCGAGGGAGAGAGGGGGCTCGGGGGGGAATGGAGAGAGGAGGGGCAACGCTACTTATAGGATGCTCAGGGGTGCGGGGGAGGAGAGAGGAGAGAGATCCGGGGGGAAGAAACTGCCGGTGGCGGCGCGCGCGGGAGGAACAAGGCGAACGCGCGGGGCGAACGGTCGGTCGGGTTGGGACCTAGTGTCAGATAGAGAGGGAGCGAGGACTGCGCATTGGTCGGCCGGCTCGTATTAATTTAGCGAGTAACTGCCGTGGGCCGGCCCGTTTAATACTAAAACCGTTACTCTTTTTATTAACCAGAGTAGTAAAACGTCTTTAAAAGCACTCAAAACATTTTTAACAATAGGAGTATTATATATCAAAATTAACAGAATAATAAATGACATTTATTGAACATTTTTATTCTTTCATTTGAACACTTTGAAAAAAAATAATATTTTCAGAAATTGCCTAATTGTTTTTAAATCATTTTTTTGCAAATATTTTCAAAATAACTCCTGGTTATTTTTGTTCAAATAGATCACCAAATGGGTCTTGGTGTGGAGCGTCATATTCCTCCCCTCTTATTTGAACCTTTTACCAAGATTTTCAAATAGGTGAAAGCAACATATTGAAAATAGAAAGGGCTTTCAGAAATTTAGAAAGGGCATTTCAGCAATACATGTATTCAAGCAATGATGATGATGGATGCATAGCTATATTTCATAACATTCCAAAATGGAATTTTGGGATGTTACAAAAGCTACTAGAACTTAGTGATGAACTATAAAACACCAGGGATAGAAGTATTGATCCCTGAGCTATTCGCGATGTTTGACACCGCGAAGGTAGAAATCAAGAAGGAGCGTCAAGTGTTGATGGTTAATCAAACCACTAGTTTCGAAAAGGGCAAGAGCAAGGAGGGAAACTTCATGGATAGCAAGTCAGTTGCTGCTCCAGTGAAGCAACCCAAAGTTGAACTCAAACCCGAGACTAAGTGCTTCTATTATGAGGTGAGAGGTCGCTAAAGCGGAACAACCCTAGATACTTGGTAGATAAGAAGGCTGGAAACATCGACAGAAGTATATTTGATATACGAGTTATTGATGTGTACCTTGCTAGTACTCCTAGTAGCACCTGGGTATGGGATACCGATTCGGTTGCTAAATGTTAGTAACTCGAAATAAAAGCTACGGAATAAACGGAGAACTAGCTAAGGGTGAGGTGACGATGTGTGTTGGAAATGTTTCCAAGGTTGATGTGATCAACATCGCACGCTCTCTCTACCTTCAGGATTAGTGACGAACCTAAATAAATGTTATTTGGTGTTTTGCGTTGAGCATGAACATGATTAGATCATGTTTGTTGCAATACGGTTATTCATTTAAGTCAGAGAATAATGGTTATTCTGTTTACATGAATAATACCTTCAATGGTCATGCACCCAGTGAGAATGGTTTGTTGAAATCTTGATCGTAGTAATACACATGTTCATAACATTGATGTCAAAAGATACAAAGTTAAATAATGATAGTACCACATACTTGTGGCACTGCCGCAAAATGTGATATTGGTATAAAGCGCATGAAGAAACTCCATGCTGATGGATATTTGGACTCATTCGATTTCGAATCGGTTGAGACATGTGAACCATGCCTCTTGGGCAAGATGACTAAAGGACCCCGTTGGATGGAGCGGGCAAGTGATTCATTGGAAATGATACATGTTGATGTATGAAATCTAGTGAGTCTTGTAGCGTGCAGTGGATATCGTTATTTTCTTACCTTCACTGATGATTTGAGTAGATATAGTGTATATTTACTTAATGAAACACAAGTTTGAATCGTTTGAAAGGTTCAAGCAAATTCAGAGTGAAGTTTAAAGATCATCGTGACAAGAAGATAAAAATGACCGCGATATGATCGTGGAGGTGAATATTTGAGTCACGAGTTTGGCATACAACTTAAGACAATGTGAAAGTTGTTTCACAAATAAACGCCACCTGGAACACTATAGTGTGATGGTGTGTCCGAACATCATAGTTATGCTCTATTGGACATGGTGCGTGCTATGATGTCTCTTATCGTTTTACTACTATAATTTTGGGGTTATGCATTAGAGACAACTGCATTCACTTTAAATAGGGCACCATCTAAATCCGTTGAGATGACACCATGTGAATTATGGTTTGATAGAAACCTAAGTTGTCATGGCAGGTCGTTGAGTACAAATGGATCTTTAAAATGAAGACAGACACTGATGGTAATTATCACCATTTGTAAAGCTCGACTTGTTGCAAAGTTGTTTGTGACAAGTTCAAGGAGTTGACTGCGATGAGACTTTCTCACTCGTAGCGATGCTAAAGTGTGTTGGAAATACGTTAGCAGTTGCTGCATTTTTCAATTATGAAATCTGGCAGATGGATGTCAAAACATCGTTTCCTTAACGGTTTTACTTGAGGAAAAGGTTGTATGTGATAAAACCAGAAGGTTTTGTCAGTCCTAAGGATGCTAAAAGGTGTACAAGCTTCAGTGATCCTTCTATGGACTGAAGCAAGCATCTCGGAGTTGGAATATGCACTTTGATGAGGTGATCAAAGTTTTGAGTCTATACAAAGTTTATGAGAAACTTGTATTTACAATAAAGTGAGTGGGAGCACTATAGAATTTCTGATAAGTATATGTGGATGACATATTGTTGATCGGAAATAATGTAGGATTTCTGGAAAGCATAAATGGTTGTTTGAAAAGTGATTTTCAAAGGAAGACCTGGATAAATCTACCTAATTGTTGAGCATCAAAATCTATAGAGATAGATCAAGATGCTTGATGAGACTTTCAAAAAATACATACCTTGAAAAGATTTTGAAAGAGTTCAAAATGGATTAGTCAGAGAAAGAGTTCTCACCTGATTTATAAAGGTGTGAAGTTGAGTAAGACTCAAAGCTCGACAACGGCAGAAGAAAGAGAAAAGACGAACGTCGCCCCCTATGTCTTAGCCATAGGCTCTGTGTAGTATGCCATGCTGTGTACCGCACCTGTGTGTGCCTTGCCATGGGTCTGTCAAGGGGTACTAGAGTGGTCCAGGAGTGGATCACTGGACAGCGGTCGAAATTATTCTTAGTAACCAGAGGACTAAGGAGATGTTTCTCGATTATGGAGGTAATAGAGAGTTCGCCGTAAAGAGTTACGTCGATGCAAGCTTTAAACACCAATCCGGATGGCTCGTAGTAGCAATCTAGATACGTATAGTGGAGCAGCCATTTGGTAAAGTACCAAGTGGAGTGTGGTAGCAGTGTTTACGGTTTGACATAGATTTGCAAAGTACATACAGATCTGAATGTTACAGACCCTTTGACTATAAGACCTCTCTCACATGCAAAGCATGATCGAACCCCAGAACTCATTGGGTGTTAGATTCATAACAATGCGAATCACATGGTGATGTGAACTAGATTATTCACCCTAGTGCAAGTGGGAGACTGTTGGAAATATGCCCTAGAGGCGATAATAAATTAGTTATTATCATATTTCCTTGTTCTGATAATCGTTTATTATCCATGTTATAAGTGTATTGATCGGAGACTTAAATGCATGTGTGGATACATAGACAAAACCATGTCCCTAGTATGCCTCTAATAGACTAGCTCGTTGATCAAAGGATGGTTAAGGTTTCCTAGCCATGGACATGAGATGTCATTTGATAACGGGATCACATCATTGGGAGAATGATGTGATGGACAAGACCCAAATTACAAACGTAGCATATGATCGTGTCAGTTTATTGCTGCTGTTTTCCGCATGTCAAGTATATGTTCCTATGACCATGAGATCATGCAACTCACTGACACCGGAGGGATGCTTTGTGTGTATCAAACGTCACAACGTAACTGGGTGACTATAAAGGTGCACTACAGGTATCTCTGAAGGTGTCTATTGAGTTGGCATGGATCAAGACTGGGATTTGTTACTCCGTGTGACGGAGAGATATCTCAGGGCCCACTCGGTAATGCAACATCACAACAAGCCTTGCAAGCAATGTGACTAATATGTTAGCCACGGGATCTTTCATTACAGAACGAGTAAAGAGACTTGCCGGTAACGAGGTTGAACTAGGTATGGAGATACCGACGATCATATCTCGGGCAAGTAACATACCGAAGAACAAAGGGAATGTTATACGGGATTGATTGAATCCTTGACATAGAGGTTCGACCGATGAAGATCTTAGTAGAATATGTAGGAACCAATGTGGACGTCGAGGTCCCGCCATTGGTTATTGGCCATAGAGGTGTCTTGGTCATGTCTACATAGTTCTCGAACCCGCAGGGTTTGCACACTTAAGGTTTGGTGACGTTTCGGTAGTGTAGAGTTATGTATGATGGTGACTGAAGGTTGTTCGGAGTCCCGGATGAGATCCCGTATGTCACGAGGAGTTCCGTAATGGTCCGCAGGTAAAGATTCATATATAGGAAGTCCCAGTTTGGTCGCCGGAAAAGTTTTGGGCTCATCGGTAGTGTACCGGGAGTGTCGGTAGTGTACCGGGAGACCACCAGGAGGGGTATTTCGACCCAAGAGGCTTTATGGGCTGTAGGAGGATGAATACCAGCTCTTAGTGGGCTGGTGGAAGTCCTACACAAAGCCCATGAGGCTGGGAAGAAAAATACCAAAAGGAAAAAGGTGGAAAAAGGCAAAAAAGGGCCAAATAAGGAAGGAGTCCTAATCCTACTAGGAGTGGAGGAGGAGGACTCCTCCCTCCTTGGTTTGGCCGACCCAAGGGCTTCCTTTCTGGCAGACAAGCCTCCTCCTCCTCTCCTCCTATATATACTAGAGTATTTTAGGGTTTTGGCACAAGATTTTCAGCCACGTGCCACCCGTTCCTCTAGTGCATAGTTTCTCCTCTAGATCGGTTTTCTGCGGTGCTTAGGCGAAGCCCTGCTGGAATAACTCCACCACCATCACCGGAGAGCCGTCACGCTGCCGGTGAACTCTTCCTCCTCTCCGCCTCCTCTTGCTGGATCAAGACGGTGGAGATCGTCATCAAGCTGCACGTGTGCTGAACGCGGAGGTGCCGTTCGTTCGGTACTAGATCGGAAGGATCGTGATCAAGGCCACGGGACGTTCGTGATCGGATCGCGGGACGGATCGTGACGAGATCTCGGGATGGTTCATGATTGGTTCGTGGGACGGTTCGTGATTAGATCGCGGGACGCTCGGCGATTTGGATCGCGAAGAAGTACGACTACACCAACCGCGTTTCTCAACGCTTCCCGCTTAGCGATCTACAAGGGTATGTAGATCCACTCTCCCTCTCGTAGATGCTCATCACCATGGATAGGTTTGCGTGTGCGTAGGAAAAATTTTGTTTCCCATGCGATGTTCCCCAACAGCCCCCTTATTAAAGGGAAGGGCGAGGGCCGGAGGCAGTTTTGCTCCTCCTGCCCCCTCCGTCTTCTTCCTCTTTGTCGTCCCCGCTTGTCTTGCGCCGTTGCTCCGTCCGCTCGACACCCTGCGCCGCCCCGCTGCAACGATGGCCGACAGCCCTTCGGGTAGCTGGGGAGGCCCCGTCGTTACGGAGGATGACATTGCAGGGCTCCGTCGCGCCTGCATGCTGCCGCTGGTGAAGTGCATGATCGCTCGTGCGCCGGGTAACGAGGTGGTGTCCGAGCCCAAGGTGGGGGAGCTTGTCGTCTTCGCCTGTCACTTTTCATGCGGCTTCGGCCTGCCAGTGAGCCTCTTCTGCCGTCTTCTGATGGACACCTTCGATCTCCAACCGCACCACCTCGGCCCCAACGCCATTCTCTACCTCGCAAGCTTCGTGACCTTGTGCGAGGGTTATCTTGGGATGCTTACCTTCGTGGAGCTCTTCAGGAATCTCTTCTACCTCAAGAACAACGAGGAGTCATACGCCTGCGGGGGCACGGTGGTGTGTTGCCGCAGCCCGCAGCTTCCCTGCGTCTCCCTCACCGACTCCGTCAAAGGATTGAATCGGACGTTCTTCTACGTGAAGAACATCGATCCGCAACGAGATTACATCTGGCTTTTAGTGTTCGTCAACGTCCCGTCCACCAAGGGGAGCTGGTCATCGACTGGCCCACTCAGGGCCGTGGTTGAAGAGTTGGGTCGGCTCTAGACCATAAGGAGCGGAGACGGGTTGGTCGCCTCTGACCTGGTGGCTGCCTTCATCGTGTGCCGGGTGCTTCCCCTCCAGTTGAGGCCGCACCGGATTTGTGACATGTCCAGCCGACGGGACCCCTGCCGGCTGTCCATTATCGAGCTGACGCCGGCTCAAGTGGCGATGCGGGTGAACACCATAACGACCTTCAAGCTGACGTCGGGGACTTGGTCCTTTGGCAAGGAGCCGTACTGCTGGCACAACCAGGCACCCCTGGTACACCCTGTTGAGGCGATCTTCTTTCTCTTTGAATGTTCCTAGCCGGCCCTCGATCTCACTTGCCATGTTGACCGTAGCTTTTCGTTCGATAGAACACGTCGGATGACCCGCGCCCCTAGATTTTCAAGGCGGAGCGGGCCGAATCCAACTCTCAGGACTACGAACTAGGAGGCGGAGCCGAAGAGGGGGTCGACTCTGTTGGGAGACGTAGTAGTAAATCAAAAAAATTCCTACGTGTCACCAAGATCTATCTATGGAGAAACCAGCAACGAGAGGGGATGGATTGCATCTTCATACCTTTGAAGATCGCTAAGCGGAAGCGTTACAAGAACGCGGTTGGTGGAGTCGTACTCGTAGCGATTCAGATCGCGGTGGACTCCGATCTTAGCGCCGAACAATGGCGCCTCTGCGTTCAACACACGTGCAGTCCAATGACGTCTCCTACGCCTTGATCCATCAAGGAGGAAGGCTAGGTTGAGGGAGAGCTCCGGCAGCACGACGGCATGGTGACTGTGGAGCTACGTGGTCTCCGACAGGGCTTCGCCAAGCGCTACGGAGAATAAGGAAGAGGAAGGGTAGGGCTGCGCAGAGAGAGAGAAGTCGTGTCTCAAATCAGCCCAAACCCTTGCATATATATAGGAGGAGGGAGAGGGAGGGCTGCCTTGGCCTCTCCTCCAAGGAGGAGAGGTTTGGCCGAACTAGGGATAGAGTCCACCTCCCACAAGGGAGGTGGATCTCCTCTTTTAAAACCCTTTTGCCCTTTATCTCTTGATCCCAGACGCATGGGCCTTTCTAGAAGGTCTTGGCCAGCCCAATAAGGTCTGGTACACTTCCTCTAAGGGACCATGAAGTCCTATCGTCGTCACACCCCTCTCGGGGGTCCTCCGGCACCCTCCCGGCACTCCCGGTACACTACCGATGAGCCTGAAAACTTTCCGGTGAACAGAACTGGACTTCCTATATATCAATCTTTACCTCCGGACAATTCCGGAGCTCCTCGTGACGTACGGGATCTCATCCGGGACTCCGAACAACCTTCGGTAATCACATATACCATTTCCCTATAACCCTAGCGTCATCGAACCTTAAGTGTGTAGACCCTACGGGTTCGGGAGACATGTAGACATGACCGAGACACCTCTCCGGTCAATAACCAACAGCGGGATCTGGATACCCATGTTGGATCCCACATGCTCCACGATGATCTCATTGGATGAACCATGATGTCGGGGATTCAATCAATCCCGTATACAATTCCCTTTGTCTATCGGTATGATACTTGCCCGAGATTCGATCTCGTTACCGGCAAGTCTCTTTACTCGTTCCGTAATACATCATCCCATGGCTAACTCCTTAGTCACATTGAGCTCATTATTATAATGCCTTATCGAGTGGGCCCAGAGATACCTCTCCGTCACACGGAGTGACAAATCCCAGTCTCGATTCATGCCAACCCAACAAACACTTTCGGAGATACCCGTAGTGCACCTTTATAGCCACCCAGTTACGTTGTGACGTTTGGCACACCCAAAGCATTCCTACGGTATCCGGGAGTTGCACAATCTCATGGTCTAAGGAAATGATACTTGACATTGAAAAGCTTTAGCAAACGAACTACACGATCTTGTGCTATGCTTAGGATTGGTTCTTGTCCATCACATCATTCTCCTAATGACGTGATCCCGTTATCAACGACATCCAATGTCCATGGTCATGAAACCGTGACCATCTATTGATCAACGAGCTAGTCAACTAGAGGCTCACTAGGAACACATTGTGGTCTATGTATTCACACATGCATTCTGGTTTCCGGTTAATACAATTATAGCATGAAAAATAGACGATTATCATGAACAAGGAAATACAATAATAACCATTTTATTATTGCCTCTAGGGCATATTTCCAACAGTCTCCCACTTGCACTAGAGTCAATATTCTAGTTACATTGTGATGAATCGACCACCCATAGCATTCTGGTGTTGATCATGTTTTGCTCGTGAGAGAGGTTTAGTCAACGGATCTACGACATTCATATCCGTATGTACTTTAAAAATATCTATATCTCCCTCCTGAATGTAATCATAGATGGAGTTGAAGCAGCGCTTGATGTGTCTTGTCTTCTTGTGAAACCTAGGCTCCTTCGCAAGGGCAATAGCTCCAGTGTTGTCACAGAATAGAGTCATCGAGCCCGACGCACTTGGAATTACTCCTAGGTCGGTGATGAACTCCTTCATCCAGACTCCTTCCTTTGATGCTTCCGAAGCAGCTATGTACTCCGCTTCACATGTAGATGCCGCCATGACGCTTTGCTTGCTGCTGCACCAGCTGACTGCCCCTCCATTCAAAACATACACGTATCCGGTTTGTGACTTGGAGTCATCCGGATCTATGTCGAAGCTAGCATCGACGTAACCCTTTACGACGAGCTCTCCGGCACCTCCCTATATGAGAAACATGTCCTTTGTCCTTTTTAGGCACTTCAAGATATTCTTGACTGTTGTCCAGTGTTCCGCTCCGGGATCACTTTGGTACCTTCCTACCAAACTTATGGCAAGGTTCACATCAGGTCTGGTACACAGCATGGCATACATAATAGAACCTATGGCTGAAGCATAGGGGATGACACTCATCTCTTCTCTATCTCTTGTTGTGGTCGGGCATTGAGTCATACTCAATCTCACACCTTGTAACACAGGCAAGAACCCCTTCTTGGACTGATCCATATTGAACTTCTTCAATATCTTTTCAAGGTATGTGCTTTGTGAAAGACCTATGAGGCATCTTGATCTATCTCTATAGATCTTGATGCCTAATATGTAAGCAGCTTCTCCAAGGTCCTTCATTGAAAAACACTTCTTCAAGTAGGCCTTTATACTTTCCAAGAGTTCTATATCATTTCCCATTATCAGTATGTCATCCACATATAATACGAGAAATGCTACACAGCTCCCACTCACTTTCTTGTAAATACAGGGTTCTCCATAAACCTGTACAAACCCAAACGCTTTAATCACCTCATTAAAGCGAATGTTCCAACTCCGAGATGCTTGCACCAGCCCATAGATGGAGCGATGGAGCTTGCATACCTTGTTAGCATCTTTAGGGTCGACAAAACCTTCCGGCTGCATCATATACAGTTCTTCCTTAAGGAAACCATTAAGGAATGCCATTTTGACATCCATTTGCCAGATCTCATAATCATAAAATGCGGCAATTGCTAACATGATTTGGACAGACTTCAACATCGCTACGGGTGAGAAAGTCTCATCGTAGTCAACTGCTTGAACTTGTTGATAACCCTTAGCGACAAGCCGAGCCTTATAGACGGTTACATTACCATCCGCGTCAGTCTTATTCTTAAAGATCCATTTATTTTCAATGGCTCGCTTATCATCAGGCAAGTTCACAAAAGTCCATACTTTGTTCTCATACATGGATCCTATCTCGGATTTCATGGCCTCAAGCCATTTTTTGGAATCCAGGCCCGCCATTGCTTCTTCATAGTTCAAAGGTTCACTGTTGTCCAACAACATGATCTCCAGGACAGGGTTGCCGTACCACTCTGGTGCGGAACGTGTCCTAGTGGACCTTTGACATTCAACAATAACTTGATCTGAAGTTTCATGATCATCATCATTAACTTCCTGTCCAGCCGGTGCAGGCTCCACAGAAACAACTTCTTGTGCTGCGCTACTCTCCGGTTCGAGTGGAGGTACAATTACCTCATCAAGTTCTATTTTCCTCCCACTTACTTCTTTCGAGAGAAACGCTTTCTCGAGAAAGGATCCATTCTTTGCAACAAAGACTTTGCCCTCAGATCGTAGGTAGAAGGTACACCCAATAGTCTCTTTGGGATATCCTATGAAGACGCACTTTTCCGCTTTGGGTTCGAGCTTCTCAGGTTGAAGTTTCTTCACATAAGCATCGCATCCCCAAACTTTTAGAAACGACAGCTTAGGTTTGTTTCCAAACCATAATTCATACGGTGTTGTCTCAACGGATTTTGACGGTGCCCTATTTAAAGTGAATGCGGTAGTTTCTAATGCATATCCCCAAAATGATAGCGGTAAGTCGGTAAGAGACATCATAGATCATACCATATCTAATAGAGTGCGATTACGACGTTCAGACACACCATTTCGCTGAGGTGTGCCAGGCGGCGTGAGTTGTGAAACAATTCCACATTTTCTTAGGTGTGTGCCAAACTCGTGACTTAAATATTCTCCGCCACGATCAGATCGTAGGCACTTTATTTTCCTGTCATGTTGATTCTCTACCTCACTCTGAAATTCCTTGAACCTTTCAAAAGTTTCAGACTTACGTTTCATTAAGTAGACATACCCATATCTACTTAAGTCATCAGTGAGGGTGAGAACATAACGGTAGCCACCACGAGCCTCGACAATCATTGGACCGCATACATCAGTATGTATTATTTCCAACAAGTCAGTTGCTCACTCCATAGTTCCGGAGAACGGAGTCTTGGTCATCTTTCCCATGAGGCATGGTTCGCACGTGTCAAATGATTCAAAATCAAGAGACTCCAAAAGTCCATCAGTATGGAGCTTCTTCATGCGTTTGACACCAATATGACCAAGGCGACAGTGCCACATGTAAGTGGGACTATCGTTATCAACCTTACACTTTTTGGTACTCACACTATGGACATGTGTAACATCACGTTCGAGATTCATCAAAAATAAACCATTGACCAGCGAGGCATGACCATAAAATATTTCTCTCATATAAATAGAACAACCATTATTCTCAGATTTAAATGAGTAGCCATCTCGCATCAAGTGAGATCCAGATACAATGTTCATGCTCAAAGCTGGTACTAAATAAAAATTATTAAGGTTTAACACTAATCCCGAAGGTAGATGTAGAGGTAGCGTGCCGACGGCGATCACATCGACCTTGGAACCATTCCCGACGTGCATCGTCACCTCGTCATTTGCCAGCCTCCGCTTATTCCGTAGCTCCTGCTTGGAGTTACAAATGTGAGCAATTGCACCGGTATCAAATACCCAGGAGCTACTACGAGCGCTGGTTAGGTACACATCAATAACAAGTATATCACATATACCTTTAATGTTGCCGGCCTTCTTTTCCGCTAAGTACTTGGGGCAGTTCCGCTTCCAGTGACCGGTACCCTTGCAGTAAAAACACTCAGTCTCAGGCTTGGGTCCATTCTTGTTCTTCTTCCCGGCAACTTGCTCACCGGGTGCGGCAACAGCTTTGCCGTCCTTCTTGAAGTTCTTCTTACCCTTGCCTTTCTTGAAACTAGTGGTCTTATTCACCATCAACACTTGATGCTCCTTTTTGATCTCGACCTCTGCTGATTTCAGCATCGAGTACAACTCAGGAATGGACTTCTCCATACCCTGCATGTTGTAGTTCATCATAAAGCTCTTGTAGCTAGGTGGAAGCGACTGGAGGATTCTGTCAATGACCGAGTCATCCGGGAGATTAACTCCCAACCGAGTCAAGCGGTTGTGTAGCCCAGACATCTTGAGGATGTGCTCACTGACAGAACTATTCTCCTCCATCTTACAGCTGAAGAACTTGTCGAAGACGTCATATCTCTCGACCCGGGCATGAGCTTGGAAAACCAGTTTCAGCTCTTGGAACATCTCATATGCTCTATGTTTCTCAAAATGCTTTTGGAGCCCCGGTTCTAAACTATAAAGCATGCCACACTGAACAAGGGAGTAATCATCGCTGCGTGACTGCCAAGCATTCGTAACGTCTTGGTCCGCTGGGAAAATGGGTGGGTCACCTAGCGGTGCATCAAGGACATACAATCTCTTGGAAGCTATGAGGATGATCCTCAAACCATGGACCCAGTCCGCATAGTTGCTTCCATCATCTTTCAACTTGGTTTTCTCTAGGAACGCGTTGAAGTTTAGGGTGACATTCGCGTTGGCCATTGGATCTACAATATGGATTGTAAAGATAATTTTAGACTAAGTTCATGATAATTAAGTTCACATAATCAAATTATTTAATGAACTCCCACTTAGATAGACATCTCTCTAGTCATCCAAGTGACACATGATCCATGTCAACTAGCCCGTGTCCGATCATCACGTGAGACGGACTAGTCATCCATGGTGAACATCTCCATGTTGATCGTATCTTCTATATGACTCATGTTCGACCTTTCGGTCTTCCGTGTTCCGAGGCCATGTCTGTACATGCTAGGCTCGTCAAGTCAACCTAAGTGTATCGCGTGTGTAAATCTGGCTTACACCTGTTGTATGCGAACGTTAGAACCTATCACACCCAATCATCACGTGGTGCTTCGGAACAACGATCCTTAGCAACGGTGCACAGTTAGGGTGAACACTTTTCTTGAAATTTTATTGAGAGATCATCTTATTTACTATCGTCGTTCTAAGCAAATAAGATGTAAACATGATAAACATCACATGCAATCAATATAGTGACATGATATGGCCAATATCATCTTGCTCCTTTGACTCCATCTTCGGGGACCATGATCATCACTATCACCGGCACGACACCATGATATCCATCATTGTGTCTTCATGAAGTTGTCTCGCCAACTATTACTTCTACTACTATGGCTAATGTTTAGCAATAAAGTAAAGTAATTACATGGCGTTTATGATTGACACGCAGGTCATACAATAAAATAAGACAACTCCTATGGCTCCTGCCGGTTGTCATACTCATCGACATGCAAGTCATGAATACAAGAACATGATCAATCTCATACATCACAATGCATCACATCACATTCTTTGGCCATATCACATCACAAGGCATATGCTGCAAAAAAAGTTAGACGTCCTCTAATTTGTAGTTGCAAGTTTTTACGTGGCTGCTATAGGTTTCTAGCAAGAACGTTTCTTACCTACGCCAAAACCACAACGTGATATGCCAATTGCTATTTACCCTTCATAAGGACCCTTTTCATCGAATCCAATCCGACTAAGGTGGGAGACACAGACACCCGCTAGCCACCTTATGCAACAAGTGCATGTCAGGCGGTGGAACCAGTCTCACGTAAGCGTACGTGTAAAGTCGGTCCGGGCCGCTTCATCCCACAATGCCGCCGAATCAAGATAAGACTAGTAGTGGTAAGCAAATTAACAAAATCGATGCCCACAACAACTTGTGTTCTACTCGTGCATAGATTCTACGCATAGACCTAGCTCATGATGCCACTGTTGGGAGACATAGTAGTAAATCAAAAAAATTCCTACGTGTCACCAAGATGTATCTATGGAGAAACCAGCAACGAGAGGGGATAGATTGCATATTCATACCTTTGAAGATCGCTAAGCAGAAGCATTACAAGAACGCGGTTGGTGGAGTCATACTCGTAGCAATTCAGATCGCGGTGGACTCCGATCTTAGCGCCGAACAACGGCGCCTCCGTGTTCAACACACGTGCAGTCCGATGACGTATCCTACGCCTTGATCCAGCAAGGAGGAAGGAGAGGTTGAGCGAGAGCTCTGGCAGCACGACAGCATGGTGACGGTGGAGCTACGTGGACTCCGGCAGCTTCGCCAAGCGCTACGGAGAACGAGAAAGAGGAAGGGTAGGGCTGCGCCGAGAGAGAGAAGTCATGTCTCAAATCAGCCCAAACCCTTGCATATATATAGGAGGAGGGAGAGGGAGGGCTGCCTTGTCCTCTCCTCCAAGGAGGAGAGGTTCGGCCGAACTAGGGATAGAGTCCACCTCCCACAAGGGAGGTGAATCTCCTCTTTTAAAACCCTTTTGCCCTTTATCTCTTGATCCCAGCCGCATGGGCCTTTCTAGAAGGTCTTCGCCAGCCCAATAAGGGTTGGTACACTTCCTCTAAGGGCCCACGAAGTCCTATGGTCGTCACACCCCTCCCGGGGGTCCTCGGCACCCTTCCGGCACTCCCGGTACACTACCGATGAGCCCGAAAATTTTCCAGTGACCAAAACTGGCTTCCTATATATCAATCTTTACCTCCGGACCATTCCGGAGCTCCTCGTGACATCCGGGATCTCATCCGGGACTCCAAACAACCTTCGGTAATCACGTATACCATTTCCCTATAACCCTAGCGTCATCGAACCTTAAGTGTGTACACCCTACGGGTTCGGGAGACATGTAGACATGACCGAGACACCTCTCCGGTCAATAATGAACATCGGGATCTGGATACCCATGTTGGCTCCCACATGCTCCACGATGATCTCATTGGACGAACCACGATGTCGGGGATTCAATCAATCCCGTATACAATTCCCTTTGTCTATCGGTATGATACTTGCCCGAGATTCGATCGTTGGTATCTCTCTACCTTGTTCAATCTCATTACCGGCAAGTCTCTTTACTCGTTCCGTAATACATCATCCCGTGGTTAACTCCTTAGTCACATTGAGCTCATTATGATGATGCCTTACCGAGTGGGCCCAGAGATACCTCTCCGTCACACGGAGTGACAAATCCCAGTCTTGATTCATGCCAACCCAACAGACACATTCGGAGATACCCGTAGTGCACATTTATGGCCACCCAGTTACGTTGTGACGTTTGCCACACCCAAAGCATTCCTGCGGTAACCGGGAGTTGCACAATCTCATGGCCTAAGGAAACGATACTTGAAATTGAAAAGCTTTAGCAAACGAACTACACGATCTTGTGCTATGCTTAGGATTGGGTCTTGTCCATCACATCATTCTCCTAATAATGTGATCCTGTTATCAACGACATCCAATGTCCATGGTCATAAAACCGTGACCATCTATTGATCAACGAGCTAGTCAACTAGAGGCTCACTAGGGACACGTTGTGGTCTATGTATTCACACATGCATTCTGGTTTCCGGTTAATACAATTATAGCATGAACAATAGAAAATTATCAGAACAAGGAAATACAATCATAACCATTTTATTATTGCCTCTAGGGCATATTTCCAACAGACTCCTTGGGAGAGGCCGAGGCAGCTGAGGCGGTGGGTGACCTGGGAGCCGGCGGGTCCAGAGCGGCTGGTGAGTTCCCCTCCGGCCCCACAATCAAAGATTGGACCGATGATGATGAGGAGGAGGAGGAGGAGGATGATATTTGGATCCTGGATGCGCCTCCGCCCATAGCTCAATGGGGCTCACGCGGGCAGAGCGAGGAGCAGCCGGCGTGCAGCCAAGCAGCCGATAGCTCCAGTCGGGAGAAGAGGCCGGCTTAGGGGAGCTGGCGGCCCAACCGCCGTCTCGCAAGCGGGTGAAGGCGGTCATGACGAAGCCGTCGGCGCGGGCCAAGCGGGCCCTTCCCGTTGTCTACGGGTAAGTGTTCTGACTTCTGTGGGATTCGTTTTCCTTTGTAAGTCATGTGCTGGCAAACCGCTGAATGTTTGCTTGTTCCAGGGACCCCATCAAGCTCCATGATGTGGAGTCGACAGCCGGCCCGGTGGGGCCCGTTAGCCGGCTGGCTCAGGAGCATGTGGCTATGCTGCATGAGGAGAAGAGGAGGATCGTGGAACTGCAAGCCTCAAAGTCGGTAGCCAGGGGCGGACCCTCGCGCTCCGGGGCCTCGAGCGACTGGAGGCGGAGGAGGTCCGCGGACCCCACGCGTGCATCGGATTCTACGACGAAGTCGACTCGCATGTCGAGGCCTTCGTCGAGCGAGCCATGAGGGCCAGCTATGAAGGCGGTCGTGACTTCACCCGAGGTGGAAGTGGCCCGGCCGGGGGGAGCAGCCCCTGAGCCGGCCCTAGAGGGGCCCCGGTAGGTGGAGCCGGAGGTGGCGCCGCCCGTCATCAAGCCGACCGCGGTTATCATGCCAGAGGCCCTGGTGGCGCCGGAGGCGGCACCGGAAGTGCCGGCCATGGAGATGGAAACGCCGGCCGTCGTGACCGTCGCGTTGAACCGAACGAGGAGGAGGCGGTGGTGCCGGACGTGGGGCAGACGGGAACTGATTCCCGTGCTCTTGTGGTCGTCAACCGCCTCCCGGAGCCGGCACCACGGTGGATGCCTGGGCAAGCGGCGGGGGGATCCTATCCTGGAGGACAATGCTGAACGTGATCCATGACTGGGAGGCGCTGGCCCGCATCCCAGCCACCCTGCCTCCGCTAGCGGGCGGCCCGGTCCCGATGTTCGACGAGCTGGGCAGCATCCTGGCGCGGTGCCGTGAGGAGTTGGCCAGGTTCCCGGAGGTGGCCGACAGTGCCCTGCAGCATGCAGAGGTAAACCTTCTTTGCCCTTGTCGAATTTTTAGTGGGGCATGCAAGCGCACCCACTGGGTGTAGCCCGCGAGATGCGGGCCGGCTAACCGGCTGCGGGGCAGCCGGGCCGGATCTTCTTTTGCTTGATTTTGAGTTTGGTTTCTTGGAGCAGGCGGGGAGCTCCTGGCGGCAGGAGCTCTTTGATGAGGCGATCGTCATCCACAACCGTGGCAAGCACGGCTATTACTCTCTGGAGGAGGAGCTAAAGAGGACCCAAGGTATGTTTGATCCAGTGGGGGCATGCTAGCACACCCAGTGGGGGTAGCCCCGAGAGCCGGGACGACTGCTCGGCATCCGGGGCGGGTCTTGTGCACTTTTGGTGTTCGTTGCTAGTTTTTCTTCACATAGGAGCTGAACGCCCTTCAGGGGGAAAAGGATGAGGCGGCCTTCGAGTGGGACCGGCTGGCGCAGAGCATCCACGCGGTCACATCGGAGCGAGACCGGCCGGGAGCCCTGCTAGTGGATGGGTAGGCGGCCTAGGAGAGCCTGAGCACAGAGGTGCAACGGGAGGTGGTGGCCAAGGAAGGCGCCATCAAGCAGGTGGCTGATGCCGCCCAGCGAACCGCCACCCTTCAGGGTGAGGTGACCCGGCTCGAGAAAGCGCTTGAGGCGCGTGGAGCCGCCCTTGCCCAGGCGGAGGCGGCGCTACCGAGGGACAATAATGCGGCGCTACATTTCGCCCTCGAAATGGATGACTCCTTCCAGCGTAAGTCTTGATTTTCTTCTCCGCGGCTGTGTTTTTCTTGCCCTCAACGTGCTTTCCGATTCCCTTTTCTCTTTTTCAGAGCGTTTCTCGGAAACCTAGCGCCACGCTGAGCGATCCGTGGCGGATCACCAGGAGTATCTGCGGCACCGCGGGCGTGAGCTTGAGGAGAACGTCGGCTGGGACGTGGCCGAGCTTGGGTTGGTCGTGGAGAACTGGCTGATCCACCTCTAACGCAACGTGGAGCGGCTGAAGACAGCCGGCAAGGAGGAGATTGTCTCCCTATGGCCGGGTCATGGGGCCCCGGAGGGCCACGTGGCGCTATGGCTGGAGAACTCCGTGGCCGAGCTCGAGGTATGGAAGGCGTCGATGGCCCGAGCCGGTGTGCAGATGGCCCTCCGATTCGTCACATCGTGGTATCATGGTGTCGACCTGGACCGGCTGGCCACCATGCACAACGTGCCGGAGATGGAACGGGCCACCCGCGAAGGTGCCCTTGTTTGCCGGGCCAACGAGCTCGCCTCATATGTCAACCCGGACGAACTTCTCCCAACTCTTGGTGAGGACGGCGAGCCGGTCGCCGAGGACTCCTTCGACAACCCCCAAGGCCCGGAGGATGAGGAGGTCACCGACGAGAGCACCGCCTCTAGCACCGTTATCGGCACTAAGGCTACACAGACCACGGAGGCAGACCCGAAGGCCGCAGCTTCTCCTCGGCGAACCGCCGAGCCGGCCGGCGACGCGCCGGCAGCCTGAGCCGCGCCGCGTATTACCTATTTCTGTTTTTTGCTGCAAGACTTTCTGTTTGAGACGCATTTCCACCCACTGGGGGTGTATTGTAATGAACCTTTGTCATGTTGCTTGTTATCGTTTAACTTATGTTCTGCTAGAAATGTATGCGTGTCGGCTCTTCTTTTGCCTTTTTTCTTTTGACTTGCGTTTCACGCCAAGATTCCTTCTGGCTTCCGCCCCGCCTGCCAGCCAGCCGGGAGCCGGTCCGAGACAGGGATGGGGCATCTTCCTAGGGAAAACAAGCGAGCTTTTTAGAGTCATTTGACTAGGGCTAGGTCGAGCCGGCAGCCGTCGGTTGCTAGAAACAACATGGTCCGATAGGACCTATTCTGCTACTACTCGTTGGACGACTTTTGCGTGAGATGTTCCTTCCTATGTCGTGGTCCCATCAGCCGGATAGCCAGGAGCCGGTCTGTGGATGGCTAGGGGGGATAGAGAAGGGTCGCTTGCTCACACTACTTGTCCGCCTTGGAGGAGAGCCGGTGAGCCCCCAGGCCAGGGAGCCGGACCCGTGTGCCACGCTTAAATAATGAGAAAACTTTTGAAGGGATTGAAAAGGGGCGTGCCCCAAGTGCCGCCTTGGGGCCCCATTGCATTCACTAGATCATTGATGGCGCATGTTGCCGCGCCCGTCAATTTTTTTCAATTAAATGATAAGAAATTGCACAAAAGTATGGGCCTAGAAAATGAATTAGGATGATTTTTCGCAATATCCTCATTTTCATAATACGGCAAAATCATGCTCGCAAAAATCTTGGTAAAAACATGGACATGTGAGAAGCCGGCCCAGTTAACTTTAGGCCCACCTTGAGGAAATAATGAATAATAACTGAGAAATCTAATACGCTAGCAACATATAATGTAATTTAAACTGCCTGATTTACATATAATTAACATTGTGAGAGTAGAAAACAAGACACAATGAAACAGACTAAAACCTGAATCAATATCACTGAAAATGATACAAAAAATGCCTCAATAGTTCTTTGAGTGCTTTGCACTGCTTTATCCAGTAACATTATACTGATATTCCAAAAACATGTTCATATTGAGTGCCATTCATACTCATTGTTTTTCCGTGCTAGAGTTGACGACCACCCACTCCTTTATGCACTGGTGTTTCAAAAAACGACATCGTCTCTTTGCGGACCATAAAGAGGAAAAAAATATCTAAGGAGTATAATGCAACACTTGATCAATTTGTAAACTTTCTAGTTTGTTTGTTTTTATAAATAGCACCTCTTAGGCTTATGAGGTTCTCAAACTTATGAGGATACAATCATATCTCAGCAGTTGTAGATACTGTCTTACATGGTACCACTATTGGTAAGGAAATAAGTAATGCTTGTGATGCTACCAGTTAGATGTTAGGTGTTACTTTCCGAGCAATCTAAAAATTATAGTAAAAGATCCTATTATCGGTGTGTCATCATACTCATAAGACTATACAAGTATAGAATATGTTCCTTGTACAAAATTACACATAAAGAAGGACGTTTACTTTTAATTCAAACACATGTCCATGGTAAGCACAACAAATTTGTATTAGTCAAATAAATAACTCGAATTCTGAACGTTCACATTTAAAGACAGGTCACAATCATTGATTAATGAAAAGCTGGCCTTTAGGCTCACTTATAGTGGGTGGTACTGATAGTACCTAGGCATTTTGACAATAATTTACTACATGTTGCTTTTATATTTGTCCCAATTTTTTATGGCGCTGGGTGCTCAACTTCAGAAGTTAAATCATGTATCCTTTAATCAAATGGCTACACTGTCTTGCCAGTATCACAAGAAGGAAAGGTCCATTCAGACATTCAACATATAACTTGTGAATGCATATTATATACATTAGTTGGTGAAATTTTCTTATAAAGCAAAGAGTAGTTAGCAATGATCTAAGCAACAATTGAGCTGCCTATTATTAGCACAACTATCATGGCAATAACAAATGAAAATAGCAAGCAATGTGAACATCTTAGAAGAGTCATTGAAGTGTTCATAATACATAAGAGCATACATGCATGGATGTGGTTGCAGTTTCACACAATTCACATAGTTATGAACCAAAAAAGGAAGGAAATTCAGAAGTTAAAGATTTGATGTTGGCAAACTTCAGCGAGGCATTGATAACATAGCAACAATACGGTGTGATTAAACGAATTATGCTAAATAATGGTTTGGTGTCTAATTATGAGTAGATTTCACATGGCCTAGTAAATATCCAAACTTATAAGTGGAGAGAAGGATACATACTTAAAAACCAGAATTATAACCATGGGATGCTAACCTCTTTTACTGGGAGGATGCCCATAGGCCGGAGATAAAGACATACAATGATAGGTTTCTGTGTCATCAACACATTTTGAAAAAAAATTCTTGTACACCTATGTTTTTCAAGTTAAGGAGCATTCTACTCCCGATTTTGTTAAAAATGAAACGGCGTGCTCTCATACACCAATGAACTCAAGGTTTTTATGGTAAGAATATAAGAGGTACCTTTCATCAAATTAAAGGCGTTAAAAAAGTACCAAACAATAGTGTGGAACCTAGAATATCATAACTAATCTTCACTATACAAGAACTCTGCAAAATACTAACATCTTTCAGCATGCAAGTGTTCTATTGCTGTGATGCACAAGCTCAGCTAGAGTAATAATAAGTGAGAATACCAGGGTGCCTGAATTTACCAATAGTGAGAGTACAGTTTCCAGACGACGTAGTTGAAGAATGAAAGCACACCACATACATTTACGAATCCAATATTCCACCTGAGCCATGGAGAGGCTGACTAATTTCTCAATAAGGTTTGGTTGACCAGCCAATATGCTTGAGGAATGTATGAACGTGCATTAGTCAAACAAACACATCAATTTAGATTCACATGACCATTGCCCTAAACGAAACAAAATGATATCTCAATACTTGTAACTTGGTAGCCCCAGATAAAAATAACGATTTGTTTTCTGTGAAAAATGAAGGGATAGCCTAAAGAAAGAAACCAATCTCCGTATAAATATTTATGTATAGAAGATTTACTTGCAGCAGACACTTGAAGCCACCAGTGGTAGGGAAAAGAATCATGTGGCTGATTACGCAGAAGGACAACAAGGAATCTGTATGTTCAATTTTTGGAATGAGAGGGTATTATGATACTTTAATTGCTTGGCAAAAAATCATACATGAACTGAACAGAAATATAGGGAGATCAAGATGAGCATCATGGTTCATGCTCTACTATGGGAGTGGAAAAGGTGAGCGAGGAGTGGTAGGAGAGGCAACACATATATATACATAGACTTGTACCCCAAGGTAGCGGGAAGGACATGCACATCACCCCCGCCATGAATTGTGCACAAAAACTGAAGAATAACTGCCTCCCTGAAATCTTGGTGGAGCAGTTTCGCTCAGACGAGGCGTCGGCTTGAATCACCAGCGTCGGTTGGATCCCCCCTTCGTCCTTCCTAGATCAATCTCCTGCGTCGGCTGGATCTAGCGATCCCCGCATCTCCCACAGTGATCGATCCCCTTTTTTCTCTGGCAGCAACCAGTTTTCTCGATGCTGGATGGATGTGGTGAGTCATATGTATTCCTCATCGATGATGGATCCCAAGCCTAACGTTGTGCCTCTTTAGTGGAGCACTGTAATGGGCTGGCCGATGGCCCAATTTATCAGAGGCTTTCATTTCGGCCTATGGAATAGCAACCCATAGGACAGCTGGGTCAGTTTTTCACAGATGCGGGACAGATGGATATATACACAAGATCTGACCGACAGAACTGTTCAGATCATGAAAACGGACGGCCAGAAACGTGAATCGCTGAGAGGACTCAGTTTAGGCTCAGTTTTACTGTCCTTAATAAGCCCGAAAGGGAAGGGGTGCATACATACACTAGTTCTTAGCAGTAAAACGGGCGGAGGAGTGCCGCGTTCCACGGGTGCTCCGTCTCCTCGCCGGGGGTGTCTCTCTTGCGCTTCTGCATCTTCTGGGCGTCTATCAGGTAGTACGCGTTGTTGTGTAATGCCTTACTAATGATGAACGGGACCTCGCATGGGGAGGATAACTTGTGCTGGCCGGCGGTTCGTCAGATCCGCCTTAGCACCAAGCCCCCTTCGTAGATAGAGACTGGCCGGATCCGCTTGTTGTGGTAGTGTCGGAGCTTCTGCTGGTAGATGGTCGTCCAGCTCAAAGCAAGTTCATGTGCTTCTTCGAAGAGGTTGACACCGTCTTCTCTTGCCTCCCTTGCATCCTTCTCCGTATACAGGGCAACCTGAGGCGAATCGAATTCGATGTCGGTAGGGACGATTGCCTCGGACCCATATACGAGAAAGAAAGGGGTGTAGCCGGTCGATCGGTTGGGGGTGGTCCTGAGGCTCCATAGGACAGCCGACAACTCTTCGATCTAGCATCCGGCTGACCTGACCAGTGGTGCTACGAGACAGGGCTTGAGGCCAGGCAGGATCAGACCATTAGCCCTCTCAACCTGGTGAAAGTGCGTTATATCGACTAGAGGGGGGTGAATAGGCGATTTTTACAAATTCATCACTTGAGGAATTTGAAATGTGATGAATAACTAGCAGCGGAACAAGTACTCAAGTGCATGAGGAACATGGCAACAACATAGTTATGATGATGAAATGAACATGCACAAATTACAGGTAGTGTGATACAGGATAAGCAGTGATGAACAAGGTAACTTGAAGAATTTGAGGTGAGGAAATTGTGAAAGTCTTCAGTCAAATTCTTCAAATAGTAATGATCAATTTCATCAACAAGTATAGGAGGAATATAGGGGTTGAGGAAATAGAACGAGGTAGCTCGATGAAGACAATGGTTTGATGACCCAGTTCCAACAGCTATGACAGTCGTACGTCTAGTTTGGAGCGGCCTAGTATTTAAACTAGAGGACACACAGTCCCAGGACACACAGTCCTTACCGTATTCTCCTTGACCTAAGGTCACACAGTCCTCGCCCAACACTCGTGGTAAGTCTTCAGGGTAGACTTCCAAAACCCTCACAAACTTGTCACCCGGCGATCCACAATTTACTGCTGGATGCTCTAGACCAAGGTCATTTCGTGATCCCCAATTGACTGCAGGATGCACTAGACCATGACGCCTAACCATCTGGAGGATGCACAATCCTCAAAGGTAACAAGCATCGGTTCCACACAGGAATTTCTTCAGTGATGCTCAATCACTTGGGTTTGGTGGTTTGGTTGTGGGTTTTTCCTCACTGATGATTTTCTCTCAAAGTCCTCGGAGGATGGGTTGCTCTCAAATGACAAGTGTCAGTTTTCTCTCGAAGCAGCCAACCAACTAGTGGTTGTGAGGTGGCTATTTATAGCCAGGGTGCAACCTGACATGATAAGACACAAATGCCCCTAATGATATGACCGTTATGTGGATGTTATGATTGGGGACAGCTGGCGCTAAGCACAACAACGATCGGAATTTCGAACTATGAAAGTCCTCAGACATATCATGTTCCTCACTTGTAGGCAATTCGCACCGGCGAAATCCTAACTCCTTAGTCAGATCAATTTCCTCAGAGACCAGAAGAACTTCGTCTCTATCACTGAAGAACTTAACTGAACTGCAAGAGATTTCCAAAGGCTTCACTCGAAGGATTGGATAGGTTGAGGCTTTTGGAGTTGAGCATTAGTTAGAAATTTTCCTTAGTATTACCTCGGCCCCCTTTAACAGTACGGTGTTTCCTATGACTCAAAGAAAGGAAATGAAACAACGAAAACAAAAGTATTCACGCTTGATAGTCCTCGTTCATATCTTGAAGGTCACACCAACTTCTTCATTTTCAAAGTCTTCAGGGAATACCAAAGTCCTCAGCAAAGTCTTCACAAAGTCTTCTGTTGAAGACATGCATTTTTAGGGGTCGCTAATCTCCGGATATATCAAATTCCTCATCGACTTATAGAGCATGTTTACACTCACAAACACATTAGTTCCTTAACCTATAAGTCTTCAATACACCAAAATCACTAAGGGGAACTAGATGCACTAACAATCTCCCCCTTTTTGGTGATTGCTGACAAATAGGTTAATTTTTCAACGGGGATAATACTATGAAGTGTAAATACTGAGTTTGAGGAATTTGATTGCAAGATACAGAAGAACTCCCCCTGAAGATGTGCATATTTGAGGAATTTTCTTTGTACTGCAAATGCACATGGCAGGTTAAAACATGGAGAACTCCCCCTATATCTTGTAATTCATACATGCATTTGATCATATGATATGAAGAATTTGAAATGCATGATGAAAGTGGTGTCTGACGAAATTCAGCATGTGTGCATTAAGGTACTTGAGGAAATAAGCATGCAAGGAACTAGTTCAAAAGAGTCAGACCACCATCGTACTTAAGTTTACAACTCAATCAACAAAAGCTTTAGAAGAGTGAGAGTTGTAACTTAAAGAAAAACAGCCCATATATAGTGACCCGCTTGAAGACTAACTCAATTTTCTCCCCCTTTGTCATCGAAGACCAAAAGGGACGAAAAAGTGAGGACAAACGCCCCTTGAAGAATTTCATCGTGTTGGTGAGGAAGCAGCGCCAGTGTTATCAGGGTCATTTGTCGATGCAGGGCCTGCCGCAATGTCGTCAGTGTCCTCAGCTTCATCCGTCTCACGCTATGAAGAATATGAACTTGTGACCATTAGAGGAACTTGAACTTTCTTGCATTTCTTTTGTGGTTGACGAGCCCAGTCAAGATGTTCCTCAAGGTCCAACTCCTTCAGTTCTTTAGGAGTCTTGAGGTGAGACAATATAGCCCAAGAGCGGTTGAGGATTTCATGCACATAGTAGTGATTCTTCTTCATAGAGTTCTGCGTCACAGTCATGTTTTGCACAATGTAACCAAGCTGACGCTTCACCCACTTGTGATTGCGATCGACCTTCTGATGAAGACTTATGAGAAGCTCATGATCAGTCATCACACGAGGGGTATACTCTTGAGGTTTTTGAGCTGAGGCCTTTGCTTCCGAGTCCTGAGTTGTAGTGTCATCATTGGTGGAGAAGGATGCAGCTTTGAGAAAATGTCCATCCAATGGACGAGTGCCTTCATCAATGACAGCCTTGCCTTTTCCTTCCACTGAGGCAATTGTGCTCTTGAGGACTTCAATTGGAGGCAAGAAGCCGAAATGATTTTGGAAGTCTGCCTTGAAGGGAACTGAAGACTTTGCTCTGATGAACTTCATGATCCAAGGTGCATAAGGCTTCTATTCAAATGGGGCTAGAGCAGCATTAGCCAATGTCCTCATGAAGAAATCATGGAAGTTGATGGGAATCCCATGAATGATGTTGAACAACATATTCTTCATGACTCCCTCCACTTCCTCTTCTTCAGAGCTGTGGCCCTTCTGAGGACATAGAGTATTTGTGAGAATGCGGTAGACCGTCCTGGGCACATAAAGCAAATCCTTCACTAGGAAGGTTTTTTGTTGAGGCTTTCCAGGATCCAAAGGCTTCATCAGCACTTGCATCAGTTGATTTGGAAGAGCAGGTTCATCAGACAGTCGACAAGCTTCTTCTGAAGGAATTGGCACTGGGATAGATCGAAGCAATTCTGATGCTTGAGCAGTAAGATGAGTTGATCCTGTCATCCAGTCCAAGACCCAGGAGTTGATGTCTGAGGCATCACCTGTGATGTGTAGTGTGGCATAGAATTGAAGAATCGGCTCTTCATTCCAGTCGTAGATGTCCACACAAAATGGAAGGATTCCTGCATCATGAAGAACTTGGAGCACCGGCGTGAATGATGGAAGTGTTTCCATATCAGCATGAGGAATTTGATGGTGCTCGAACACTTTCTTCTTGTCGAACAATATTGATGCATAATAATTCATCTGAGTGGCAGTCCAGAATCTGCTTCGACCGGCCCTTGCTGAGTCATACGGATTGGGACTAGTGAAGAACATGTGCTCATTGAAGAAATTTCTTTTGAGGAATTTGGGGCGCATTGAGGCTTTGAATGGCATCCTCGGCTTTGGTTGAAGATTCGGCTTGAAGCGGCCCTTGATCTCCTTCGGCATGGGAGGAATTTCCTCAGACTGAGGAATTTGTGGAGCCATTTCCTCAGTGGTAGATGGAGCATCAAAGTCATCAGCTGATGCAGCTGGAATTTCTTCAGTGGCTGAAGCAGCCATGTCATCAGATCCTTCATGAATTTCTTTAGTCCGGGCTGGGGACTGAGGAATCTGTGATAGAGGTGTGGTCATTGGGGAGTTTGGGTGAGCAGCATCCCAATATTCATCATTGATGACAGGTGTTCTGTTGCCAATGTCCATGTCCTCATCTATTTCTTCAATGTCGGCCTCTTCAGCTGTAAACTGAGGTGAGGGCGATGAAACCAGTGGAGTTGAAGCATTTGCTTCGACTTCAATTTCTTCATCAATCTACTTTGTTGAAGCAGCAGAATGATCTTCTTCATCTTCATCATTTGGGATGACATAGTCAACACCAAATGGAACAATCTCATAGGCTGGTGCTCAGGAGATTGGAGTGGCATCTAATGGTTCAGATGAAGATTTTGCCAGGGTCTTCAACTTCTTCACAGCTGAGGAATCTGAAGTTGAAGCTTTTCTCTTTAGTGCCTTCTTCTTAGCAGCCTTAGTTTTCTTTGCTTGTGATGCAGAAGGAAGGTTGATTGTCTTCACCTTTGATGATTTGCCTGTTTCAGCTGAAGGTGAAGGTGGTACATTTTCTTCAGGCACGACTGATGCAGTCGCCCTTGAGGTATCAATTTCATCAGGCACAGCAAAAGCTTCAGCTGTCCTGTCAGTTTCTTCAGGCACAACAGTGGAGGTTGTCCTGGTATGTTCTTCAGCAGTCTGACTTTCTTTAGCTGCGCTTGGATTTTCTTCAGTTGGCTGAGAAGATTCATCAGCCTGAGGAATTTGTGGTTGAGATCGAGCTCCAACTCTTGTGTTGTTGACCTTAACAACAGCTTAGGCAGCCCTGACGAATCTCACTTTGGTGCCCTTCCACTCAGCATCATACCTTTCTTGTTCATCAGAGAGGCAACGAATGTTACACTAAATGGTGATGAGTTGATTTGGAGTCAAATTCATCACGTTATTTCTCAGAAACTTTTCTTCCGAGCCCTGTTCCTCTTAGCTCTCTGAGCTTGTTCTCTTTTCCATTTTTCCTTAGCAATAAAGTGGGTAAGGACATGGTCCACACCGAGAGGCAGGTTCAGTGAGGAAATTAGGGTGTTGGGATCCTCATGCCATATGTCTATGAAATTCATGATCATCTTGGGATCCAGCAGTAGTGGAACAGAGCTGCCTTTGGCCATTGCACCCTTTTGCTGACTTTGTCCGATGATTTATTCAAGTTCTTCATCATTAGCTTCATCATCATCATCCTCAGATCCTGAGGGTACAGTTACCACTGCTTTGCTTGTGTGAGGACTTGGTCTTTGACCTCGTCCAGCAGTTTTCTTCAGTTTCAACACTATAGGACTTGTTGAAGACTTTGCTTTAGCAGAGGGGCTTGCAGAGATATTTGAAGTATTTGAGAATCCCTCTGTCCTCTCACATGATTCAAGGTGCACAGGAGTTGAGGACTTTGTAGTAGCAGCAGAGGACTGAGCAGCTACTGAGCCAGCGGCTGAGGCCTTTGAAGACTGAGGCCTTTGAGCTTGAGGAAACTGCTGTGATGACTTTGAAGTTGAAGAAGTTGACTTCATAGCAGATTTCTTCATCATTGATTTCTTTGGACCACTAGCAGAGGCTCCGACAGTGGTAGCAGCTGCAGAGTCTTCATTGAACTTCTTCACTGCAACTTCGGGAGTTCTCTGAAGTTTGAGTTGACGCTTTGCCCACTCTGCGGGAAAGTCTTCACCGCGAGCAACACTGGTGAGATCAACCACTTGATCATCAGCTGGAGGAGCCCTATTGCAAGGGGGTTTGAGTGCGAACTTCTTCATATATTTGGGAGTAACATAGCGATACTCCTTCCATTCCCTCACCCACCTCCGTTCAATCCTCTGAATTCTGTTCTTTCTCTGTTCTTTTGTCTCTTTGCCATGTATGGATTCATCTGGTGTACAGTAACCAGCATACAGATGTTCAGGGATTTCAAAAGCAGTATTCTGTTTAGCCTTCTTTCCACCTTTCTGTGGCTTCTTCCCATCAGCCATTTTCTTCAGTTGAGGATTTTGAACTCTTGAGGATTCTGAAGAAGTGCACAGTTTTTCCTCAAGAAACGTTGCAAATGTGTTAAGTTGATGAGGACCTAGTGATTCATCAGCAGACATGGTTGTACCTGTGAACAGAGTATAGGTGCGAGGAATTTGAAGAGGTCATATGCGTTCTTAGAAATTTTTCAATAAAATCAGGTGTGAGGAATTTGACCATGGGTGTCTTGAGGAATTTCACTAAGTGTTCTTTGTCTTAGGTTCCAGAGTTGTGCAAATTTTGAGGATTCACACAATTGAGGAATCTTGAAGAAAATCATAACTTAGGGAAATCATCAAGTGTATGAACATGTAAGGTGCTTTAGAATGAAATTCTTGAAGAATAAACACCTTTGTGAAGATTTAGGAGTGACTGAAGATCAAACATGGGCAGTAAAAAAAATTATTTACCCTGGTGAAGAACACGACGAACTGAGAGATGATATTGAGGAACTTTGCTAGTCCATATCTCCCACGCCCTAGCTCGGCAGAGGGAGACAGCTACAGCGGCGGCAGGGTGAAGACTTTCGCGGCCGATGCAAGTACGGCGACGGCGAGGTCGAGGCAGTGAAGCTCTTCCACACCGGTGACGATGATTTTAGTGGTGGCGCTAGGTTGGAGCTCGGGAGAGAGTAGGAGTGAGGAGTAACCGAGCACAATGAAAGGGGAGGGGTATTTATAATGGAGGTGAAAACCAATCTGTCCGAAGATTTTGGACCAAATTGCCCCTGACCCTTACCCTTTTCGCGACAGGTGTCACCCACGTTCTGAGTAGTGGCGATAGTGGGGGATCATGGGTTATCCAGTCATGGGAGTCGGAACCGTTTGATCGGGAAACACCGAAAATTTTGATGGTGAAAATTTTAAGTTTCCGTTCGCAAATTCTTCAGCTGTCAAGGACATAGTGAAGACTTTGAATGAGTTTTCAAACTAGAACGCATATGAAGAATTTGTGAACAGACTGGGTTGTGTTTAGCACAGAGGGGAAAAGGGTCCGATCAGATTCACTTAGATGAAAATCAACTTGAAGAATGAGCAATAAGTGAATGTTGTTGATGACATTGAAAACTCAAATATATAAGTATACAGTCAATCAAGAACATGAGTCTCATAGTTTGAAGCATTTGACAAGTTGATGAATTTGAAAATTTAGGAATTTATAAACGTGAGGAAATTGAAAATTTGAAGAATTTGCAAAATGACGAGAAACTCAACTTTGAAGAATTTCAACTATGGTTGGTGGCATGACCCACCGTATAAGAATGATGACTTTAGACACCGCGTACAATTGTCGTAGGGTTCTAAGAATCAAATTCTTCATTAATTTCTTCACACTCAGAGGGTTATTCTTCATTGATTGAAGAAAAACGTTACTTCATGTGTTGCACATCTAAGTCATCAATTTTGCATAAGTGTTAGGATGTGTGTCCTTTTTTAGAGAACATTCGAAGATTCTAAGATATTTAGCTCACACCGCAACTTGCAAAATCTCTTTTCATCCAAGGGCTTTCTGAAGATATTGGCCAGTTGTTCTTTAGTGGGGATGTGGTCGATGGAGATGTTGCCCTTGAGTACATGATCCCAAAGAAAAATGGTGATGAATCTGGATGTGCTTGGTCTTGGAATGATGAACTGGGTTGTAAGCAATCTTGATGGCACTCTCGTTGTCACAGTAGAGAGGCACATTCTTCAACTTGATGTCGTAGTCCTTGAGGGTTTGCTTCGTCCACAGTAACTGAGCGTAGCATGAACCAGCAGCAATGTACTCAACTTCAGCAGTAGATAGTTAAACATAGTTTTGCTTCTTCGAGGACCAACAGACTAAGGATCGTCCGAGGAAATGACATGTGCCTGAGGTTGACTTGCGATCCACACGATCTCTAGCATAGTCAGCATCATAGTATCCGAAGAGGTGAAGATTTGAGCCCTTGGGATACCATAATCCAAGCGTTGATGTGTGAGCTAAGTATCAAAGAATATGTTTCACAGCCTTATGGTGCGATTCCTTCGGTGTTGCTTGGAATCGGGCACACATGCAAACACTCAGCATAATATCAGGCCTAGATGCACATAGATACAATAATGAGCCAATCATGGAGCGATATACCTTCTGATCGAAATCTTTACCATTTTTGTCAGTGTAGAGGTGGCCTTTTGAAGGCATTGGACTTTTGATGCCTTTGCAATCTTGCATCTCGAATTTCCTCAGAACATCCTTGAGGTATTTCTCTAGTGAGATGAAGGTGTCGTTGTCTTGCTGACGAATTTGAAGACCTAAGAAGAATTTCAACTCTCCCATCATAGACATTTGATATTCTTCACTCATCATATAGGCAAATTCATCACTATAACGTTTGTCAGTACAGCCAAAGATAATATCGTCTACGTATATTTGGCATATGAACAATTCATTGTCATAGGATTTTGTGAAAAGAGTTGGGTCTGAAGACTTTCTTCATGAGGAATTCCTTCAGAGTGTCGTACCACGCCCGAGGGGCCTGCTTGAGGCCATAGAGGGCCTTGTCGAGTCTGAAGACTTTGTCAGGATGCTTAGGGTCTTCAAAACCTGGGGGTTGAGCAACATATACTTCTTCCTCAAGCTTACCATTGAGTAATGCACTTTTCACATCCATTTGATATAAGATGGTATCATGATGGTTAGCATAAGCAAGCAATATGCGAATAGCTTGAAGTCTAGCAACATGTGCAAAAGTTTCATCAAAGTCAATTCCCTCAACATGTGTGTAGCCTTGAGCTACAAGACGAACCTTATTCCTTACCACAAGGCCATTTTCATCTTGCTTGTTGTGGTAGATACACTTGGTACCTATAATGTTATGCTTGCGAGGATCTGGCGGCTTGACAAGTTCCCACACATTATTGAGCTTGAATTGATACAATTCCTCTTGCATAGCTTGAATCCAACTCAGGCTTCTTGAACTCAGTCCCATTATCACTCCTGATATACTTGATCTTGACGCCGAAGTTTGTGGTGGCCCTTGAAGCAAATCGTCTAAAGACATCCTACACTTCAGACTTGTACAGAATAATATGCACCCAAGTGTAACGAGAGTAATCATCAACAATGACAAAGCCATACAAACTTGAAGAATTTTTTAGTGTGGAGTAATGAGTGGGGCCAAAGAGATCCATGTGAAGCAATTCAAAGGGTCGAGTCGTGGTCATGATTGTCTTCGAGGGATGCTTGGATCTGGTCATCTTCCCAAACTCACATGCACCACAGAGGTGGTCCTTGAGGAATTTGACACCTTCAATGCCAATGACATGCCTTTTCTTCACGAGCGTGTGCAAGTTCCTCATACCAGCTTGTCCAAGTCGTCGATGGCACAGCCAGCCTTCTGAGAACTTTGCAAGTAGGCATGTGGCAGGCTGAGGACCTATAGAGAAATCCACAATATACAAGTCTCCTCTCCTAAAGCCTTCGAAGACTTTGGAGTTATCAGATTCCATGATGACAACACAGCGATATTTTCCAAATACGAGAATCATATCAAGATCACAAAGCATTGATACAGACATAAGGTTGAACCCCAGGGATTCGACAAGCATCACCTTATCCATGGTTCGGTCCTTTGAGATTGCAACCTTACCTAGAATCAATACCTTGCCTTTTACTTTGTCTGTGTAGGTGATATGCTTCAGATGAGATGGAGCAAGTGGCAAATTCATCAGAAGACTCTTGTCACCAGTCATGTGGTTTGTGCATCCACTTTCGAGGACCCACTCAGTAGCTTTTGGAGTATCATCCTGCAGATGAATTAGTACAACTTACGAACTCATATGCTTCAGAGTGAAGAATATGACATCAATTTCATCTGACAGAATTTTATCACAAAAGATAATAAGCAAGTAGTGTGAGGACGTGAGAAATGAGGAATTCATTTCTACAAAGTTAGCTTGCGTCCATTCAAGCATTTCCTCAGGTCTCCAGCAAATTCATCAGATGTTTAAGTTCATCTGGAGACCTGACCCTGCATAAGAGATTAGTTCAATTTCTTCACCACCCACATCTGAAGGGGTGGTAAAGAGTTCATCATTCTGCGAGCACCATATGAGAAGGGAGGCATTGAAGCAAGTACGTTTCGTTTCATAGGGCGAGGGTTAGAGTACTCATAGAATAAGCAGAGAAATTCTTCGAGGACTTATAGACATAATGGTTTGAAGAATAATGCACATATTCATAACTCTTAAATTTTCCCTGCGAAACAGAGGCATTAGCATGAGAATGATATTTTTGACCATTTAAGGAATTTGGTCCGAGTGAAGACTTTGGTCCATATGAGGAATTTGATCTAGGGTGCCTGTTTTTCATAAGTGGTGTCATGAGGACATTCACTTGAAGATTTTTAGGTAGCTCTTGGGAACCCAGATTTTCTTCATAGGTGAACCATTCCTGCAGTTAGTTCCAACAAATCTAGCAAATACTTCACCTTTCTGATTTTTGAAGAACTTGTAGTTTGAGTCAAGTGACTCATCAGATGAATATGAAGTTTCACAAGTAAAGCCAGATAAAGTGGATGGATCTACAGGAGGTCCTTTCGCAGCAACCCATGAGATTTTGGGGTACTGCTCAGGTGTCCAATAGGATCCATCAGCGTTGAGTTTCCTCACAAAGGCAATACCCTCTTTCCTAGGGTTCCTGTTCAGAATCTGCTTTTTGAGGACATCGCAAAGGGTTTGATGCCCTTTGAGACTTTTGTACATGCCTGTGACATACAATTCCTTCAACCTTGCATTTTCGTTAGTGATACTTGTGGTATCCTCAAATGAGGAATTTGAGACCACTAGAACAGTTGAAGAATTTGTAGCAATAGAAGCATTTGAACATTTAGGTGAATAAGTAGCAGTTTCATGTTTGATGCATTTCAAACAAGGTGGAACAAATTCTTCCGGAGCGGTACTAATCTATTGAGCCAGTAAGGAATCATTTTCCCTTTGGACATCCTCATGTGACACCCTTAGTTTCTCAAGATCTTGATTTATTTGAAGAAATTCATAAGAGATCTTCTCATGATCGGCTAAGAGGTCATTACGATGACTCTGAAGGTTATCATACTTTGTCTAAAGACTTTGAGATCGTCAGACAAAGTTTGAGTCCGATCCACTTCATCGTTCAACAGATCGTCGCTTTTTTCTAGCATTTTCCGAAGCTTTTCGAGTGCACTTTGTTGCTTAGTGGCAAGTTTAACAAGTTTAGCATAGCTAGGTTTCACATATTCATCAGATTCACCTTCACTTGATTCAGAAGAGAATGATGTTTGTGTACCTTTGAGCCTTTCGCCATGAAGCAATAGGTGGGAGCATAATCATCATTGCTAACGTCAGAGTCATTGAAGTATTCATATTCTTCATCGTTGAAGATGGACTTGCTGAAGTAAGCAGTAGCGAGAGCAAGGCTAGCGACACCAGATTCATATTCCACCTCAGATTGTTCCTCTTCTTCATATTCTTCAGATTCTTCTTCAGAATCCATTTCCTTGCCAATGAACGCTCGAGCCTTTCTAGAACCATCTTTCTTGTGCTTTGAGGACTTTGAAGATGAGGACTTTGAAGATGAGGACTTTGCAGATGAGGACTTTGAAGATTTCTTATTTTTCTTCGAGTCATCATAACTATCATCCTTGTATTTCTTCTTCTTCTTTGAATCTTTTTCCCAGAGAGGACAGTCAGAGATAAAGTGACCAGGCTTCTTGCAACGATGACAGGTTCTTTTCTTGTAGTCTTCTGAGGAATCTAATTTCCAAAAACCACTTTTTGATGACTTTCCAAATCCACCTCTCCTTGAGAACTTCTGGAATTTCCTCACAAGCATTGCTAGCTCTTGACTTAGTTCTTCAGGATCACCAAGGCTGCTATCAGGATCTTCTTCTTCGAATGAGGAAATTGCTTTTGCCTTTAGAGCACGAGATCTTCCATAGCTTGGCCCGTAGAGGTCTCCCTTCTCAGCTTGTTGGAATTCATGAGTATTGAGTCTCTCGAGAATATCAGCAGGATCAAGTGACTTGTAGTCTCCACATTCTTGGATCATCAAGGCCAGAGTATCGAATGAGGAATCAAGAGATCTTAGCAGTTTCTTCACCACTTCATGATCAGTGATATCGGTGGCACCCAGTGCTTGAAGCTCATTGGAGATACCAGTGAGGCGATCAAAAGTTTGCTAAACATTTTCATTGTCAAGTCTCTTGAAGCGTTTGAAGAGATTGCGAAGAACATCAACGCGAGAGTCACATTGAGTGGAAACACCTTCGTTGACTTTGGACAGCCTATCCAGGATAAGCTTAGCAGACTCCAAAGCACTCACTCTGCCATAATGACCTTTTCACAGATGGCCATAGATGATATTCTTCGCTTGACAATCGAGTTGCTTGAATCTCTTCACATCAGTAGCGTTGATCGTGGGAGTAACAGAGGGGACACCATTTTCCACAACGTACCAGAGATCGTTGTCAATAGCTTCGAGGTGCATGTGCATCTTGTTCTTCCAGTAGGGGTAGTCCGTCCCATCGAAGGTAGGACATCCCGTAGAGACCTTGATCCTGTAGTCGACATAACTAGAACTCCAAGTGGTTAAACCAAAATCACACAAAACAAGGGAGTACCTTGCTCTGATACCAATTGAAAGTAGGTTATATCGACTAGAGGGGGGTGAACAGGCGATATTTACAAATTCATCACTTGAGGAATTTCAACTTTGAGGAATTTGAAATGTGATGAATAACTAGCAGCAGAACAAGTACTCAAGTGCATGAGGAACATGGCAACAGCATAGTTATGATGATGAAAGGAACATGCACAAATTACAGGTAGCATGATACAGGATAAGTAGTGATGAACAAGGTAATTTGAAGAATTTGAGGTGAGGAAATTGTGAAAGACTTCAGTCAAATTCTTCAAACAGTAACGATCAATTTCATCAACAAGTATACGAGGAATAGAGGGGTTGAGGAAATAGAACCAGGTAGCTCAATGAATACAATGGTTTGATGACCCAGTTCCAACCGCTGTGACAGTCGTATGTCTGGTTTGGAGTGGCTTGGTATTTAAACCAGAGGACACACAGTCCCAGGACACACAATCCTTACCATATTCTCCTTGAGCTAAGGTCACATAGTCCTCGCCCAACACTCGTGGTAAGTCTTCAGGGTAGACTTCCAAAACCCTCAAAAACTGGTCACCCGACGACCCACAATTTACTGCTAGATGCTCTAGACCAAGGTCACTTCGTGATCCCCAATTGATTGCAAGATGCACTAGACCATGATGCCTAACCGTCTGGAGGATGCACATTCCTCAAAGGTAACAAGCGTCGGTTCCACACAGGAATTTCTTCAGTGATGCTCAATCACTTGGGTTTGGTGGTTTGGTTGTGGGTTTTTCCTCATTGATGATTTTCTCTCAATGTCCTCGGAGGATGGGTTGCTCTCAAATGACAAGTGTCGGTTTCCTCTCGGAGCAGCCAACCAACTAGTGGTTGTGGGGGTGGCTA
Organism: Hordeum marinum; assembly: GCA_022496015.1. Taxonomy (NCBI): domain Eukaryota; kingdom Viridiplantae; phylum Streptophyta; class Magnoliopsida; order Poales; family Poaceae; genus Hordeum; species Hordeum marinum. Next base: position 334,924,125 of record CM039672.1, read on the forward strand.
TTTATAGCCAGGGTGCAACCTGACATGATAAGACATAAATGCCCCCAATGATATGACCATTATGTGGATGTTATGATTGGGGATAGCTGGAGCTAAGCACAGCAATGGTCGGAATTTCGAACTATGAAAGTTCTCAGACATATCATGTTCCTCACTTTAGGCAATTCGCACTGGCAAAATCCTAACACCTCAATCGGATCAATTTCCTCAGAGACCAGACGAACTTTGTCTCTGTCACTGAAGAACTTGATTGAACTGCAAGAGATTTCCAAAGGCTTCACTCAAAGGATTGGATAGGTTGAGGCTTTTGGAGTTGAGCATTAGTTGGAAATTTTCCTTAGTATTACCTCGGCCACCTTTAACAGTATGGTGTTTCCTATGACTCAAAGAAAGGAAATGAAACTACGAAAACAAAAGTCTTCACGCTTCATAGTCCTCGTTCATATCTTGAAGGTCACACCAACTTCTTCATTTTCAAAGTCTTCAGGGAATACCAAAGTCCTCAGCAAAGTCTTCACAAAGTCTTCAGTTGAAGACATACATTTTTAGGGGTCGATAATCTCCAGATATATCAAACTCCTCATCGACTTATAGAGCCTATGTACACTCACAAACACATTAGTTCCTTAACCTATAAGTCTTCAATACACCAAAATCACTAAGGGGCACTAGATGCACTAACACTTGGTCGTTTGACTGTGGGTGGGCGACGGACGCCAAGTCAAGCTGGATACCTTGCTTCACGCAGAAATGTGCTAGCGTGCCCTTGGTGAAGTTTTTGCCATTGTCGGTGATGATGCTATGGGGGACGCCGTAGCGGAGTGTGATGTCCTCGATGAACCGCTCGGTAGTGGGGCTGTCCAGCTTCTTGACTGGCCTGGCTTCGATTCACTTGGTAAATTTGTCAACGACTACCAACAAATTTCTCATGCCACCTCACGCGGTCTTGAGTGGTCCCACCATGTCTAGCCCCCAGACGGCAAAGGACCACGAGAGGGGGATGGTTTGGAAGGTCATAGCCGGCAGGTGGCTTTGCATGCAGAAATGCTGGCACCCCTCGCAGTTGTTGGCCAGCCACTTGGCCTCCTCCAAATCGGTCGACAGTAGAAACCATGGCCGAATGCCTTGGCCACCAGGGTCCTGGAGGCGGCATGGTGCCCGCACTCGCCCTGGTGGATGTCGAGGAGTATATCTTGCCCTTTCTCAGGCTCGACGCAGCGTTGGGAAACGCCGGTGGTGCTGTGATGAACCAGCTCATGGTTGATGATGCCATAGGCCGGGGCTTGGCATTGGATCTCCCTTGTCGTGGCCTCGTCGGTGGGAAGCCTACCGCATAAGAGGTATGACAGGATGGGCTGGGCCCAAGAGGGAGCCGCGACGGGAGACATCTCGGGCCCAAGTGGGGCTTTGGAATCGGCGGGAGCCCCCGAGGCTAGGTGACCAGCCCCCGGGAATGGATCGCCTGCCCTCGGGGTCGGCTCGCTAGTCCCCAGGACCAAGGCGGTGGGACGGTTGTCGATCGCCATCATGACGATCACGGTCTCGGAGCAGCCCGCCTCGGACGCGGCCGGCTCAACGGGCGGAGCTGGCGGTGTCGGCTGGGCAGCCGACGCTGATGGTGCCGGGTGGGCAGCCGGAGTTGATGGAGTCAGTGGTGTGGCCATTGCTGATGGTGCCAGCTAGACAGCCGGATCTATCGGTGGGTCGGCTGCGTTAGCCGACATGAAGATGGACTCTGATTCGTGGGAGGGTTTGATCGACGGCTTGAGCAGCTGTTCGAGGGAGACGTCGGCTAGGATTGCCTGTCGGGTGGACCCGATCTTTGCCAGCATATCACCCGCCTTGTTGTCCGCTCGGGGGACGTGGTGGAATTCACAACCCTCAAAGGAGTCGGTGAGCTGTTGGACGAGGAAGTGATAACTGGCCATGTTGGCATCTCTGGCGTCCCATTCGGCACAGACCTATTGCACCACGAGGTTGGAGTCATCGAAGCATAGGATGTGCGTGATGCCAATCTCTTTGGCGAGCCAGAGGCCATGGACGAGGGCCTCATATTCAGCCATGTTGTTGGAGGCGGCGAAGTGGATCTGGAGTGCATACTTGAGCTGGTCTCCTTTCAAGGAGGAGAGGACAATGCCGGCTCCCAGGCCGGTCCGCATCTTCGAGCCGTCGAAATGCATGCGCCAATGCGTGGAGTCCGAGGGAGGCGGCACGAACTCGGTCTCCGCCCAGTCGACGAGGAAGTCGGCCATCGCCTGCAACTTGATGGTCGTACGTGGCTCATACCGGATCTCGTGGTTGGCAAGGGCGATGACCCATTTGGTGATCCGGCCGGTGGCGTCCCGGTCGCTCATGATTTCACCGAGCGGGGCCGTGATCATGATAGTGATAGTGTGCTCCTGGAAGTAATGCTTGACCTTCTAGGCGGTGATGTATATGTCGTATCAGATCTTCTGGTAGTGGGGGTAGTTCTGTTTGGAGGCAGAGAGGACCTCACTGAGGTAGTAGACAGGGCGCTGGACTGGCAGCGTTTTGCCCTCCTCCGTTCGCTCCACCACTAGCACGACGTTGATCACGTGGGTGGTGGCCGTGATGTATGCAAGTATGGTCTCCTTCTCGGCCGGCATGGCCAGGATGGGTGTGCTCGTGAGATCCCGTTTGAGGCCGTGGAAGGCCTCGTCCGCCTCGTCGGGCCAGTCCAACATAGTCGGCTTCTTTGTGGGGTCGCGGCCTGGCTAGACTAGAGCCGTCTTTCGTAGGAGCCCGTAGAGGGGCAGGGCCTTCTCTCCCAGCCAGCTGATGAACCGGCTGAGCGAGGCAAGGCAGCTGGTGAACTTCTGGACGTCGCGGAGCCAGGTCGGCTTGGGCATGCGCTCGATCGCTCTGATCTTCTCTGGGTTAACCTTGATGCCGCGAGCGGACATGAAAAAACCTAGGAGCTGGCCGGCAGGGACGCCGAAAACGCACTTCTCCGGGTTGAGATTGATCTTGTATTCACGCAAGTTCGCGAATGTCTCCCGGAGATCGTCGAGGAGGCTGAAGGGCTTCTTGGTCTTGACGATGATGTTGTCAACATAGACGTGAACGTTCTTGCCTATCTGAGGCAGGAGACACTTCTGCATACAACGCTGGAAGGTAGCGGCTACGTTCTTCAGGCCGAAGGACATGGTGATGTAGCAGTAGGCCCCGAAAGTGGTGATGAAGAAGGTCTTCAGCCGGTCGGCTGGGTCCAGCTTGATCTGGTGGTAGCCGGAGTAGGCATCTAGGAAGGACAGCAGGTCACAGCCGGCCGTGGAGTCAATGACCTGATCGATCCGCGGCAGGGCGGACAGGTCCTTGGGGCACGCCTTGTTCAGGCTTGTGTAGTCGATGCACATGCGCCAGGTCTTGTTCTTCTTCAGCACTAGGACTGGGTTGGCCAGCCAGTCCGTGTGGAAAACTTCCATGATGAAGCCGGCTACGAGCAGTCGGGCGATCTCTTCTCCTATAGTGCATCGCTTCTCCCCAGAGAAACGGCGCAGGGGTTGATTCACCGGTTTCATGTCTGGGCGTACGTGAAGCTTGTGCTTGGCGAACTTCCTTGGAACACCCGACATGTCTTTGGGAGACCATGCAAAGATGTCCTAATTCTCACAGAGGAAGTCGACGAGTTCGCTTTCCTATTTGATGTCGAGGCGGGAGTTGATGGTGACGCACTGCTCAGGGTTGGCCGGGTCGAGCGGCACCTATCTGGTGTTCTTGGACGGCCGGAACGAGGCTTTGCCGACTGACTGGGATGAAGGCACCGGCACGGCCTGCTGGCTAGCTGTGAGAGGTACGAGCCGGTCGAGCTGCCGCTTCTCCTCTGCTATCTCTAGGGCCTCGGCCAGTCGGCTGTCGTCTCGCGCGCATGCGATAGACATCTTGTAGTCGCCGGCGATGGTGATGATGCCCTTGAGGCCCGACATCTTGAGCTTTAGGTAGGCGTAGTTGGGGACTGCCATGAATTTGACGAGGGTCGGCTGGCCCAGCAACGCATGGTAGGGACTATCAAGGTCCACCACTTTGAACCATATCGGTTCACGACGGAAGTTGTTGTGGTCGCCGAAGAGGACGTCAAGCTTGATCTTGCCGATGAGGGTGCAGGACTTTCCCGGCACGATGTCGTGGAAAACTATCCGGCTTGCCTACAGGTCTTCTGCCTTGAGACCCAGTTTAAGCATCGTATCGAGGTAGAGGATGTTGATGCTGCTGCCGCCATCGATCAATACCCACGAGAAGCGGCAGGTGCGCCTCTCTGAGGCGATGGTGGGGTCGAGGATGAGGGCATAGCTGCCAGGGTTTGGCATCACGGCCGGGTGGTCAGCCCGGCTCCAGGTAACCGACTTCTTGGACCGGTGCATGAACTGGGGAGTTGCACGCATGGTGATGTTCTCCTCGCGGTGGAGCCGGCGCTGAGCGTGCTTGTCCATCTCTTCACTAGTGAAGACGATGTAGGAACCATCTCGGTTGGGGAACTCGTCGAGCAAGCGACCATCGTTCTGGGCCGGAGCCGGAGCCGGTGCTGGTGCACGGGCAGGTGGCGCGGGGGGAGCCGGGAGGCCGTGTCCCCAGGCTAGTCGCTATGAGAAGCTGCACTGCCGGAGCGTGTGCGTAGAGGGCTTGGCTCCAGAATGATTCTTGCACGGGAGGTCGAGCATCTGCTCAAACGTGAGCTTGGGCTGCCAAGCTTCCATGCCAATGCGCTAACGCTGGCTTGAAGGCTGTGCAGCGAGCTCCTCTTCCTCAATGATGGCGACCTGCCGGCTCCCGTAGCGGGAGTCAGGTTGGTCAGCTTTTTGCTTGTTGTTCTGCGGCTGCCGACTATCGGCAGCCGGTCGTGACGTAGCCGGTGGCAGGGCCGCCTTGGCGGGCATGCTGCCCTTGACCCGGATTGCGGAGTCGGCCATGGCGTACTTGTCCGCCTTGGCCATGAGTTCTGCCAGCGTAGCCGGCTTGGAGCACAGGAGCTTGTGCTTGAGGTAGGTGCCATCGCAGCAACCCTCGATGAAATATTGGATGGCCTGCACCTCGTGCACTCCTTCGCAGGAGTTGTGGAGCTCGGTCCATTGGGTGAGGTAGTCGCGGAGGGGCTCGTCAGGGCCCTGAACGCACATGGCTAGTTCATGGGGGCGGCCAAGCCACTTGTAGGTGTTGATGAAGTTGCAGACGAACGCTTCTTCGAAGTCAGTCCAAGTGTTGATGTTGTCGGCCACCAGGCAGTTAAGCCAGGTGCGGGCCGAGCCGATTAGCATGAGGGGGGCATAGCGGATGACTACGCGCTTGTTCCCCCTAGTGATACCGACTGCAGTGGTGTAGTCGATCAGCAAGTCCTCTGGCTTGGCGACCCTGTTGTACTTCGGGGTGTCGCGGGGGAGTGTGAAGCCGATCGAGAATGGCTCGTTGCGGATCCGGGGGCCAAGGCACGCCGGACCAATCGAGGCCTCCTCCTCGAGGAGAGCCGACTGCGCCAGTCGGTCAATGCGGAGACATGCGTCGTTCTCGTTGTTGGGGACATGTGGCTCGAGCTGGGCCGTGAGATCAGGGCGGACGGTTGGTGGGATAAACCGCGCTGGCTCCTGTCACGAGGGAGGAGTGTGCCTACGGCTACGCCGACTGCCACCAGTCGGCGCCTCATGGCGGCAGTTGCTGCACCGGCTATTCATAGCCGGCTACTCATTCTCGAGCAGCTGGGAATGACGAACATTGCTTCCCTCGACTCTCCAGTCGGGGACGCGAGGGGAGCAAGAGTGCTGAGCCGGCTGACGGCCAGTAGCCCCAGCGCCCTCGCCCTCGGGGGGCGAGGAACCTCGGAGACGGCCCCTCCATGGGCAAGCAAGAGTTGCTGCGCGTTGGCGGTGTCGATGAGGTCCTTGATGTGCCGCTCGCGTGACGTGCACTCTTCACCTACCAAGGTAGCCAGGTCCTCGTAGGCTACCTTGGCGGCCCGCGGGTTGGCCGTGAGGGGGTCGTGGACGGGTAGGTTACCGCCGAGGATTTCTACGACCACGCGACCGCGGTCACGTATAGCCCCACGCCGTCTGGGCTCGGTGCCAGCTGAAGTGAGACCATAGGCGGAGATGTACTCCCGCTGAGCGACCTCCATCCGGCACCGCTCGGCAACGAGGGCGTTGGCGTCTTCGAATAGGAGGCGGCGAGCCGCCTCTAGTTTGGCTGTGATAGCGTCTGGGTTCACCGTTGGAACGATCGGGGTGCTCAAACCCCAAAGAGTAGCGTTGAGCGCGTTTGAGGTGTCGGTGCAGGCAGCGGCCTCGTTGGCCTCGTCCTGCGCTCGGCTAGAAGAGGTGGAGGAGGCGGTGACCATCACTCCCACATGGGTGTGGGAGTCGTAGGCCCCGCCCGCGGCAAGTGCGCCCACGGATGTGGGCGGGTCGGTGCAGTTGGGCACCCGGCTAGGGTACTTGTCAGTCGCTGGTCCGTCGGCGAGGCTCAACCCGCCGACACACTCGGTGAGCGCGGCGATGTCGAGCGCAAGGTCGCTGCCAAGGCACTCATCGGAGTGGCCGTCAGCGTCGCCCGCAAGGCCCGTCAGAGTAAGCCCCACGAGCATGTGGCTCTGCACAGACGTGGGGCGGACGAGGGAGGTGGTGAAGGGACCCACCCGGAGCGTGACTCCGGCCGACGCCGCGTATGGCCCCACGGTGGGAGCCAACTGTCATCGTTTTCTCACGATAGATGCCATGTGTAGGCTTATCAAAGGTGGTTGGGGCTGGAGGACGCCGACGGGCTCCGGGAGTGGTATTAGGCACAAGCGGTTATGGACACACGGTGTACCCAGGTTCGGGGCCCTCCATGGCAGGTAACACTCCTAGTCCTGCTTGGTCTAGGTTGATGGATGGATGTGGTTACAATGGTTCTCCTTGAGCTGTTGTCTAGGGGTGGAAGAAGGAGCAGCCGGCTCCTCTTCCATGGCTAGGTGAGTGGATGTGGAGAGGAGTGTTCCCTCGGGCCTCTCTATGCATGGGGGGCTCGGGGGGGTTTATAGGCCAACCCCCTGGCTTACAATATCTCTAAAGTACTGGTTGGGGGGACCCGGCTGGCAGCCTCTCCGGCTTGCCAGGGGGACCGCCCGCTGAGCCATGTTGTTGTCCATAGGGCCCACCGGCTACGCGGTCCCATCACCCACCGGGGCTTGCCAGCCGGCTCCGCGATTGGCCTGCGCCCACCTGCCACGGCACGGGCCGCCTCAAGTAGTGTTGCTTAGCGCCAGCCGACCGAGGTCTTCGGTACGGCCGGCAGCATTGTAGCCACGCGGGAGCAGGTAATGGAGTAGGTCGAGGCGTGCCGGCACTGTTGCCCCGCTCAGTCGCGGTCAGCCAAAGTCAACGGTACGACCGGCTGGACTGTAGCCATGCGCGCCCACGTGTCAGCGGTCACTGTGGCCATGCCGGGGTTCGTCGTGGGGGTCTTGTCTTGTCGTCGTACTTCCGCGCAGAAGGAAGGGACGGGAGCTTGTCCATCCAAAGGTCAGCGGAAGAGCCGGCCTGGAGGCAGCCTGTCGTAGGCCGTCCGGGGTCCAGACGGCCGGCTCCTTGACCACCCAGTCATGAGCTAGCCGGTAACGAGCCTGTCGGTCATCCGTGAGCCGGCCTCGAGGCAGCCGGTGGCCCACCAACCGGCGATATGTTTTTTCTTCAAACGGGGGGAGAACCCCCTTTGCTTTGGCCTACCTCGGGGGAATAACCCCGTCAACCAACCTAGCTTTATGTTTTATCACTGGTTTAGTGGGGTCTTTCTTCACCTTGTAAACCCACTTCAGCCCAATTGGTTTGTGTCCTTTCAGGAGATCGCACAACTCCCATGTGTTGTTCTCATCAATGGAGTTTAGTTCCTCTTTCATTGTCTTCTGCCAACAAGACTCTTTCAGAGCTTCATCATGTTTACTAGGTTCCTCAAGGCCGAACAAGCACAACTTGCCATCAACTTCTTTGATCTCTGTTTCCTCATAAATCTTGTCGAGGAGTCGCTTTCCTTGTGGCCCTTGCGAGGGCTCACTGTACAGGGTGTTAGGAGAACTAGGTGCATAAGAAGGGGTCACCAGAGAGGCTTCTAGGTCCAGCGGGGTCGCAGCCCCGTTGTTGGCACATCTTGTTCTATCACCCTGTCGAGGCGCTGCCATGGTAGGAGTTCTGCTTGATGAATCTGCTGTCGTGGTAATGGTTTCTGTACCTCTCCTGTGTCCTCACAATCTGGTTGTTCTGGGTAGCTAACAACAAATGAACTTCCATCGTTGCTTCCCATTGATCCCGCGGAGCTCCAATGCCAATACCTATCTTCCTCGAACACCACGTCTCCTGATACAACAAGTTTGTTGTGTTTGGGGTCATACATGTGATAGGCCTTCGAACCAGATTCATATCCAATGAAGATCATCTTAGTGCTTCTATCTGATAGTTTGGACACTCTAGGTCCAACCTTCTTTACATGCGCGACACAACCGAATGTCCGGAGATGCTTGACTGATGGTTTTCTCTCGTGCCATGCCTCATAGGGAGTTCTTCCCTTTACACTTTTCGTTTGGGATCTGTTCAACAAGTACACAGAAATGGTCACAGCCTCACCCCAAAACCGTGCAGGTACTCCCATGCTCTTTAGGAGGCTTCTAGCAACAAAGATCTTGGCTGCCACTTAGCTTTGGCTGCACCTAATGGCGGAGCTACACAAAAACTATTGGGGGGGGGGCAAAAGCTATTTTCCTCTCATCTAGGTCATTCAAAAAAATCTTTAGACTTTTCTCCAAGGTTGGGGGCAGCTCCCTCTGGCCTCAACATAGCTCCGTCGCTGGCTGCACCTTCTCTTCATTCAGAAACACCTGTTCGGAGGGGTTGAATTCATATGGAACTAGCTCACATGCATCCAACATAAGGAGTGCAGGCTCGTCATCCTCTTCTACCTGTGCAAAGTTCGCCTTCTCACGCTTCGGCTCCGGGCAGTCAGACTGGAAATGACCCATCTCATTACAATTGAAACACCTGACCTTTGTGATGTCGAACTTGCGATGCTTCTTCTGCTTCCCCGCGTCCTTGCACTCGCCGCTCCCGATCTGTCCATGGTCACCGCGCCCACCGCCGCGACCTCGACCACCTCCGTGGCCACGACCAGCGTTGCTGCTGTCGGCTCCCGGTGACCCCTTTTTGCCCTTCATCAGCTGCTCAAGGGCCCATGTCATCAGCACCAGTTCGTCCTCCTTCCCGTCGGAGTGACGTCGTCGGTCGCGTTGGCTCTTTTCGAACGCGGCGAGGCGCCCAACTGACTCTAACAAGGTCATGGTAGTGAGGTCACCCACTGCTCGATGGTGGTCACGATGTCCCCAAACCGGCTCGGGACGACGTTGAAGAGGACCTCAATGATCGACTCATCCGACACCGTCTCGCCCAACGATCGGATTTCTCCCACGAGGGTCATCAATTTCTACGCGAACACACTGACGGACTCAGAATCGTCCATCTCGATGCGATCGAGCTGGCGCTTGAGTTGCTTCACTCGCGCCTTCTGGACACGATAGTCGCAGAGGCGCATGTGTCGGATGGCCTCCCAGGCGTCGTGAGCAATCTTGCAGTTGGCCACCGCCATCATCACCGCGTCCGGGGCGGACTGAGAGAGAGTGGCGAACGCCTCATCATCCTTTCCCTGGTCAAATTCTGCAGTGCCCTCCAACGCCGACCAAACACCGAATGGGTGGAGCAGCACTCTCATCTTCACGGCCTAGAGACCGTAGTTGGAGTCATTGAGCATGGGATATTGGATCGGGACGCCGCCGGTCCTCGTCGGCGCGCGCTGCACGACCACGGCGCCCTCATCTCCGGACCTCTTTACTGGCGGCGTGTACTTTCCGCCACCGCTGCCGCTGATCTGATCCTTCTTCGGCGACGTATCTCCCATTGCCGATCACCGCCGCCACAACTCCTCGTGACTCCGCCGCCGTGCACCGCCTCCCGTGAACCATCGCTCTGATTACCAAATGTCAGGGCTGATCCCAGAACACCAACACACGCGAGGTGGACACACACCTGAACCTTGCAAAGTTAAGACGATAGGGGAGAAGAAGGAGACTCACGAACACAACCTTTTGTGACGCGCACTATCTGTGTCTTTTCTGTTTTTTCATTTTATTCCCAAGCATAACAAACTCACGGCATGCACTACCCACGATCCGTTTTACCCGCACCATCCTATGGACAGAGTCGTGGCCAGTACACCCACGATTACAACATGAAAGAGAGCTACGATTAAGTGTGAGGAAAAAATAACCTGATGCTAAACTGACGAAACTGAACGTGACCGTGTACACTGCACGTTTCAGGATTATTTAAAGGACTAACTAACTGAAAATAAAACAGATGCAACTAGATTAGCATAACATGACGCTTTCGCCAGCACCAACTCCCCGGCGATCGATATCTCCGTCGTGCCTTTCCCTGACGTCGGGCTCCCGCCGGGTGTCGAGAACGGCACGGCCATTAAATCCCAGGACGACCGGGGCAGGTTCTTTCAGGCAGCGCAGCTGCTCCGGGAGCCCTTCGACCGGTTCTTGGTTGACAACCGCCCCGACGCGGTCGTGTCCGACAGCTTCTTCCCGTGGTCCGTGGACGCCGCCGCGGAGCACGGCGTCCCTCGCCTCGCATTCCTCGGTAGCAGCATGTTCGCGCTGTCATGCATCGACAGCATGCTGCGGCACAACCCGTTGGCGACTGTCCCAGACGACCCCGACGCCCTCGTTTCCCTGCCGGGGCTGCCGCACCGTGTCGAGCTGAGGCGGAGCCAGATGATGGACCCCGCGAACCAAGCGGAACACTGGGGCTGGGCATTCTTCGAGGGCGTGGACGCCGCGGACCAGAGGAGCTTCGGCGAGGTGTTCAACAGCTTCCACGAGCTGGAGCCGGACTACGTCGAGCACTACCACACGACGCTTAGCCGGCGCGCGTGGCTCGTCGGGCCGGTAGCACTCGCCAGCAAGGACATGGCTGGGAGAGGCACCGACGCGCTCTCGCCGGACGCGGACAATTGCATTGGCTGGCTGGACATGAAGCCGGCCGGCTCGGTGGTGTACGTCTCCTTCGGCACGCTAACCAGTTTCTCGCCGGCGGAGCTGCACCAGCTCGCCCGCGGCCTCGAGCTCTCGTGCATGAATTTCCTGTGGGTGATCGGCGCGGCAGGCTCAGACTCTTCAGAGTGGATGCCCGAAAGCTTCGCCGAGCTGATGGCACACAGTGACCGCGGGTTCATCATCCAAGGCTGGGCGCCGCAGATGCTCATCCTGAACCACCCTGCCGTCGGCGGGTTCCTGACGCACTGCGGTTGGAACTCAACGCTGGAGGCCGTGAGCGCCGGTGTGCCGATGGTCACGTGGCCGCGGTATGCAGATCAGTTCAACAACGAGAAGCTTATCGTGGAGGTGCTCAAGGTGGGCATCAGCATCGGCGCCAAGGACTACGCATCGTGCGTCGAGACCCACGAGGTGATCGGCGGCGAGGTAATCGCCGAACCCATCGGGAGATTGATGGGCAACGGCGAGGAGGGCGACGCCATGCAAAAGAAGGCCAAGGACCTCGGCTGTAAGGCGAGAAGCGCGGTGGAGAACGGTGGATCTTCCTACAATGCTGTTGGCCGGCTGATAGACGAGCTGACGGCCCGCCGGAGTTCCATCAAGGTTGGAGAAAGGTAAATAAGTTCAAAAATTCTTGCTCTCTGCGTCTCGATCGGGGGCAGAACTCGTGTCATGCCGAGTCACGCTATAGCATGGCTCCAAACATGATGTATACTACCATGGAGTAGGTTCCAAGCCTTGCCGGCCGGGCCTGCCGTCATGTTTTCTTACATGGAGTTTTGCGTTTCGGCATCTCACAGACTTGTGACACTGAAACACTTTAATTTTGGGTTGGGAAGTAATTCCACTCTCACTTTTGTGTCTTCCTATTTTAGAAAATTGTACTTTTGATCATGTGAATATCTACTCACAACCTTGCTAACTTGCCATATTCATCCATATATGGACCATGTGTTTCTCATATCTTCTGAAATATGACTAAATTGGAACTCCGAAGTCTGAAGTCATTGTCTTAAACTAAGTGAATGTTCAGTTTCTCTCCGCTCCGTCGACTCTGCTCTCGAAGCGGAGCAGGGTATAACTCATTTTGATGGAGCGGCTCAACCCCGCCTCCACAGCTCTGCAGAGTGGAGAGACTCCGAACAGGGCCTAAATAACATAATGCAGTAGAGAACCAAAGGAGATTTGTGGGAGTTCGGACGTCCACCTGTCCCACTTGTTAGTTGAATTACATCTTCCTACACACCATCTGTTTTTCTTTCTCTAGGTTCACATGACCTACCCCGTTGTCCGGATTTGATGCTTATTTGATGTTTACAGTTGAATGACCGGTTACTCTACCATTGTCTATGGCACGTCTGAACGTGTATGCAGACATTTCGTGTGTTTATCTTGATGCACATGAGCACGTCGCTGGAGTTGCCCTAACATTAGCCGAATGATATTGCGGCCTATAGGTTGTTGTCGTGTTGCAGCTGAGCCCCTAGTCAACCAAAATGCCCGATGCACGGCCAACGACAATAAAAGCATCTCTAGCATACCCTTAAGTGGTCAAACTCTTATAATTTTTGTGTTTTAAGATTTTGGTCGAAAAAAGTGTCCACAACAGAAACCATAAAACTAGTCCAAGCCGTAATTTTTTTAAAGGGCACCGAAAATCCACACCCGAAACCTTATATTTGAAGGTTGGAAGGCGAAACCGAGGGTGCCCCATATATAGGTCAAACCTTGTTGGAGCAAACACGCCGCCGCGGAATTTGCCAGAATCCAGCCTAAACTCGTCGAAATTCATCACCGCACACCAAAAAAGGCCACCGAATGCCGGAATCAATCGATGCCGGTTCGAAATGGACGAGCTCGACCTTGTCGTGCCCTCCCGTCACCTCAGCATGGCCGTCGGAATCCTCCCGACGCAGACGGCAAAGGGGCACTGCTCGACCGACACGACTAACACTGGAGCAGGGCACAGCCGGCGGGCGACGGGGCGTGGCCGGTGAAGGACAAGGCTAGGTGTGGGCGGCACGGTCGGCTGGGGGAAGGGGCGGCATTGGCTAGGTTGGAGGCTCTTATCCCTTTACATTTTGTTTTTACGGTGTCTGTTTGGCCGTAGCTAAAATAGACCCTTAAAATGCCTTTTTCGATCCTTATCCTAATTTTACAGTTTGTGGTTTTAAGGGGTCTACTAGAAATGATCTAAAGAATCACGTAGGGTGATCCTAACCAGCAACTTAAGCGTCAGTTAGGCCAACCGGCGCCCAACCGTGCACGCGTGCTAGGCCGGCCCATATACGCATTGTTGACCATTGACCGACTAATTGGTTAACCATTTGCCATTGATTTTTGAAGAAATGATTTGAACAAAATGTAAATTAAAAATTAAAAATTGAAGAAAACAATCATGGTCATAAAATAGTTCTTTTTAATAAAAAAACACATGTATGAAATGGTTCCAAATTTCGAAAAACAAACATGGATTCCAAACAAATACTAATTTGGTTATTAATTTTGTAGATTTTTGAAAAAAGTTTGCACAATTCCAAGTTCATGGATTTGAAAATATTCATGCATATGAAACAAATCATGGATATGAAAAAAGTTCATGGATTTCTAAGAAACTTTCTAAACTGAAAAACTTTACCAAAATTATATTAAATTTGAAATATTTGGAAAAAGTACGTATTTATTTAAAAAAATCATGAAACTAACGTAAATTGGAGAAATTTTAATGAAATTGAAAAAGATATGTAGTTATAAAAATAAAATAACAAAAAAAACAAGTTTGAAAAACTTTAAAAATGTTTATGCTTTAAAAAATGTCTGTGTATTTGGGAAAAGTTCACTATTTAAAAATAAGAATTTTAGAAAAGAAAATATAAAAAGGGAGAGTAAATAATAAGGAAAAATGAAAATGAAAATGAAGAGGGCTGGTTTTGTTTCTTTTTTCTATTTTTTCTACGGTTTATCGTTTTTCCATTCTCCGTTTTACTGAGTCTTTTCCTGTCCTTTACTTTTATTTATTTTCTTTGTTTCATACTCGGTTTTCAATAGCCTTTTCCTTTTCTTTCGTTTTTCTTTGGTTTTCTTTCTTTCTTTCTTGATATGTATCTCTTTTCCTTTGGTATTCCCTGGATTTTCACTGCTTTTCTAGATATTTTTGGTATATGTCTATACATTTTTGAATGAACAGTTACTTGGTCAACATTTTTTAAATACATGATGAACAATTTTTTAAACACTTTGAAATGCTTGATTAACATTCTTATGTACTTTATAAAAACTCAGCCTTTTTTGTAACACGGTGAATATTTTTTATATAATTTTAAAAAACATTAAATGATTGATGAAATGTTTTCAGATAATTGATCAACATTCTTCAAAGACAAGTTTATTTTTTCTAATAAATGGTCAACATTTTTTCTATATGCATTAAACATTTTTCAAATAAAAATGTAACGTTTTTCTAAATACGTGGTCAACTTATTTACTATACACGTTTAACATTTTTGAAATACAAGTTTAACATTATTTGAACACTTGTTCAACATTGTTTTCAAATGCTTGGATTAACAACTTATAAATACATGCTCAACATCTATTCTATACACACTTTACGTTTTTTGTTTTTTGTGTACATTTTTTGTATACATGAGGAAAAAATTCTATACACGTTAATTATTTTTAAAGCTTGATTAACATTTTTTGAAAGTTTTATGTAATTTTTTTAATATATAATATTCAGAAATATAAGTAAAGTAAAAGAAAACAAAAAAAATGCAAAGCAGAAAAAAATAATAAGATTATGGCATGTGGCTAGCAGTGTGATGGACCGGACCAATATGGAGCTCAGCTTCAACCAGACTTGCTCGCGTCTCACTATAGGCGAGACATATCAGCGCCCTATAACCGGCTCTTAAGACGCTGAATAGGGTTTGAGAGCCACATACTCCTTGTTATGGCAATCTAGCTTTTATTAGGCTAAACCAAGCTCTTTATTTATTGATCAACAATGTTTAAAGTGATACAATTAAGTGTCGGGCGCTGAATGAGCCAAAGATGATGTCCTACAAATAAACTGAGCGAGTATCTAGCAAGGCTATGTGCCCCCACATTCGAAGCCCTTCCTTCAAACATGAAGGAGCAATGTTGAAACTCCAGTGCCATGGCTAGAATCTCACGGCTGATATGACCATGGTTTCCTCCGTTCCCCTCCTTACAATCTCCTTGGAGTCATAACTAACGGTGACTTGCGATTGCATCAGATCAGTGGCTAATGCCAACGCTTCCCGACACCCTAGAGCTTCAAGCATGCGCGGGTCGATTATTCCTGCAAAACCCTGACCATAAGCGTGATGGCACTCTAGCTAGCCCAACAATGACTTTTAGGTTTTGTCTACAAAAGTTTTGTTTGTTTCACCTATTTATTTATTTAGTGTATTCTTAATTTTTACTTTTCAGTAAAAAAATCAGTTTCTTGTGCTCTGTTTATCTTCACTAGATTTTTTTAAAGATATATGTTCTATTCTCACAATTATTATTAACAACGATAAAACGGATCGTTATTAGTAACATCTACGATGTCCATTTGAGCAAGGTTTAGCTTTTTTCGAGGGGGGGGGGATTCATATATTTCTTTCAAGTCTATGTACTTTTTTTGCAGAATGCATGGACACCTTTTTGTTGATGTAAGAAATAAATAAAATGACACCCCACCTTGCAGGCCATCATCTAATTGTGCCTGAGTGCAGCCTTTTTGTCAGCCCACATTTGCCATTTGCCATCACTGAATGGTTTGGGCTATCATAGATGTAGCAAACCGAATGGTTGTCATCACACTTACCACTGACAGGCGCGCTTCCCCCTGACTTGAGATTAATTAATGAATCAAAGAACTGGCTTTGTTTCTTCCTATAAACTGAAGTTCTCGCAAGTCATGACTTTCCGATCGCTGGCACTTCCCTGCCGATAGTCACCACAACACAGGGGAGATCATTCCGACGGGGCAAAAGTGTCTGGCACCATCCAAGTCATGGACTACAGTCCGGATAGTCGACCACCCCCATGGACCCCCATGGACCCACCCGGTTCATCGTCTCCCCACAAATTTCACTCTTCTTCTTTTTTGAACATTTTTGTCCTTGTTGTCCAACCCCAACTGTTTCGGGCATATCCACATATTCCCAAGGGAGTTGTTAGGACAACTAAGGATAGCAATATCAACCTTTCTCGCAACATGAAGGTTAGGCCCTGTGAATGGCCACATATACCCTTCATGAACGAAGCGGAGTTTTATGAAGAATTCATGCAATTTGTTACAAATTTCGGGCTAACCAACTTCCTTGCAGATACGTGAGATCAATATTTTTTCCTCGCCAATTCCTTCATGCAAATCTTTCACTTCATAAATACACCTGGTGCTCCCATAGTGCGCTTTGCTCTTTATGCCATAAACTATGAATTGCCTCTGCATGAGTTTTGTGAAATATGCTTGCTTCCCTCTGACGGAGGAATGCGTGAACCTAAACCTAAGGAGTTCGAAGACTTCCTCCTCACCTTAACTGTGGGAGAAACCAGGTGCATATCACATGCCAGAGCCACTAGATTGCATTTTCCATCTGTGCACTATTTTTCTCTGTTTGTAGGAAAATGCATAACTGCTATGGGGCAGGGTGGTGGCCTTAGTGCCCCCATTCTTGCTATTCTACGTCACGCACTTTGTGGTGATAATACTTACAATGTAGGATCTATTGTTGCACGCCGATTACATCTTAACCGAACCAAAGGCAAGGTTCATGGTTGTATTTATGCCACGCGCTTGGCAAAGTGTTTTGAGGTTGCTATATGCCCTACTGATTATTTGTTTCCTAAGGTGTATCTCGATCACCAATCCATGGTGGAAGACCAATTTCTTGAGAAACCTAAGCCGCCGTAAAACCTTCGTTACATCCTAGTGTTTAGGGAGAATACTTGCGATATTATTTCCTTGCATGTACCATCTTTGCTTAACTATCATGCCAGGAGCAGATTCAGAATAATGCCAGAGGACATCATTGCTTACCAGAACGAGCTTGCTGCCATGGAGGCCGAGGCCCAAGCATGGGACACTCGGGTACCTCAGCAGAAACACTTTCCCGGACTTGACGGCTATTATCAGTGGTGATTACCAAGCTAGGAAAACCCTAGGCTTGGGGGAGTACGTGTTTTCTCACTGATACTTGTGATCTGCGTTGGGTTTTCCGTGAAGAGGAACGAGTTATTGCAACACAATGTGGGTAAATATTTCCCTCAGTTATGAAACCAAGGTTTATTGAACCAATAGGAATACCAATCCTCAACCGTCTTGAGCGGCTGCACACAAAAATAACAAACAACTTGCACACATTGTCGGCAAGAGGGTTGTCAATCCCCTTGATCTCGTTATTTGCAAGCAAGTGAGTTTTGTAGATAATTGTAAATTGCTAAATAAAATAAAATAAAAGAAATAAAGGCAAGGTAATGATAGAGTTTGTGAATATATATAAGTGAATAGACCCGGGGGTCGTACAGTTCTCTAGTGGCATCTCTCACAGAAATAGCATACGATGGGTAAACAAATTACTGTTGGGCAATTTATAGAAAAGCAAATAGTTATGCGATTTTCACGGCAATGATCATGTGTATATAGGCATCACGTCCATAAGTGAATAGGCCGACTCCTGCCTACACCTACTACTATTACTCCACTCATCGACCGCTATCCAACATGCATCTAGAGTATTAAGTAAAACACAATGATGCTTGAATAACGATGACATGATGTAGACAAAATAAACTCAATCAATATGAATAATCCCCATTGTTTTATCATTAGTAGCAGCAACACAAAGACGCAATTTTTCCCTGATATGTCTCAAACGTATCTACTTTTCCAAACACTTTTGATATGGTTTTGGCCTCTAATTTGCATGATTTGAATGAAACTAACCCAGACTGACGCTGTTTTCAACAGAACTACCTTGGTGTTATTTTTGTGCAGTAATAAAAATTCTCGGAATTGGATGAAACTTTTCGTGAATTGTTTCTAGAATATACGATGAATTATGGAGCGAAGACCTGCCGGAGGGTGTGTGCCAGGGGGCCACCACATATCAGGGCGCCTCCTAGGGGCGTGCCCTGATGGCTTGTGGGGCCCTCGTGGCCCCTCCGACCCTAATTCCAGTCCTATCAAATCACATCCACGGAGAAAAAACCCAGAGAGAAGATTTAATCGCATTTCATGAGATAGAGCTGCTGCCACCTCATGTTCTTCCTCCGGAGGGCTGATCCGGAGCCTGTTTTGGGCTCCGGAGAGGGGAAATTGTCGTCGTTGTCATCATCAACCCTTCTGCATCAACACTGCCATGATGCGCACCATTGGGAGTGAGTAATTGCTTTGTAGGCTTGCTGGAGGACGGTGGGATTGGATGAGATTGATCATGTAATTGAGTTAATTTTGATAGGGCTCGATCCCTAGTATCCACTATGTTCTGAGATTGATGTTGCTATGACTTTGCTATGCTTAATGTTTGTCACTAGGGCCCGAGTGACATGATTTCAGATTTGAACCTATTATGTTTTCATAAAAATAAGAGTGATTTGGATCCTATGTTGCAAGTTGTATGCACCTATTACGTGTCATGATCCGCATACCCTAAGGTGACTATAATTGAGATTCTTTCCGGTGATTGCCGTAGTTTGAGGAGTTCATGTATTCACCATGTGTTAATTCTTTGTTCCGGTTCTCTATTAAAAGGAGGCCTTAATATCCCTTAGTTTCCAATAGGAACCCGCTGCCACGGGAGGGTAGGACAAAAGATCTCATGCAAGTTCTTGTCGCAAGCACGTATGACTATATACGGAATACATGCATACGTTACATTGATGAATTGGAGCTAGATTTGTGTCGCCCTAGTGTGTAACTGTTATATGATCAATGCCATCTAAATCATTATCCATCACTGATCCATGTGCCTACGCATTAAATATACTGAATCTTGTTAAGTTACTATTGCTATTGCCACTATCACACCTGCTACAAAACTGCTACTGTTACTTTTGCTATTACTATTTGCCATGCTACTAAATCTTTGCTGCAGAGAGATATCTCAGGTGCGGTTGAATTGACAACTCAACTGTCAAGGCCAATAAATATTCTTTGGCTCCCCTTGTGTTGAACCAATAAATTAGGGTGAAATACTACCTGTAAAGACTGTCGCGGTCCCCTACACTTGTGGGTTATCAAGACCTTTTTCTGGTGATGTTGCCGGGGACCATAGCTCTATTTATTGTGTTAACTTGAAGGATATCCAATTGCTACTATGACAAATCTGAAAGGCAATCGAACTAAGATCGTCCCCTCTCGCACGAGAGGAGGTAAGGAACTGCCATCTAGCTCTGATTTAGATTCACCTACTATTTTAGAGCAACTTGCTACACCACCACCTATTGATCGTCCTGATATGTGACATGAACTGGATGATGCTACTTTTGAAATTAATGATGAAACTACTACTACACATGGTGAAACTGAACATGTGCCACTGAATGAATTACTTGATGCTCATATTGCTAAGGCCAGAGAACTTGAAAATGCTGAAACGGAGGAAGACTTTGAATCACCTATTACCCCTCGATAACCTAATAGTTATGAATTGCCTCATGTACCTGAAGGTTATGTTATGGATGGTGAGGTAGCTAGGGACTTTCTTGCTTGTAAGGATAGAGATGCGTGAAGAAACTATTATGCAAACTAAAAGAAAAATCTATGATGGAAAAATGAAACGTGGTCCTAAATTTTCTATGTCTCCTATATTTGTTACTAATAAGGATTTTGAGTTCTTTGTAGACCCTGAGTAAATTACTATAGTAGAGTCTAATCCTTTCCATGGTTATGAAAATGAAACTGTTGTCGAACACCTTATGAAACTGAATGATACTGCTGCTCTATTTACCAATGATGAAAAGATCTGCTACTATTATATCCTTGAGCATTTTTCCTTTCTCGCTAAAAGGCGAGGCCAAGGAATTATTCCTTTCACTTGCTCCTAGTTTTATGCGTAGTCCCCGAGATATACTTCACTAGTTTTCTACAAAATATTTCCCTGTTCATAAGCAAGCTGCCTTACAGGAAATATTTAACTTTTCTCAAATTGAAGAAGAGAATACCCCTCAATCTTGGGGAGGCTTCTTCGGTTACTATGAGCTTTGCGTGATTGTCATCTTGAAAATAATGATATACTTGATATTTTTTATAATGGACTGACAATGCTTCTAGGGATTTCCTAGATAGTTCCGTTGGTTGTGTTTTCAGCGAAAGAACTGTTGGACAAGCTGAAGAATTATTAAAGAACATAATGCAAAATGTCGATGATTGGACACTTCCTGAACCACCTACGGAACATATTCAAAAGAAGAGACGTATTCTATTCCTTAGTCTCGACGACATGCAAGAAGCAAAAAGATCCATGAAAGAGAAATGTATTAAAACCAATGATGTTAAGAAATTACCGCCTATTGAAGAAATACATGGACTTGACTGTTGGGGAACGTTGCATGGAAAACAAAAAAATTCCTACGCTTCACCAAGATCAATCTAGGAGATGAGCATCTATGAGAGGAGAGATTGGATCTACGTACCCTTGTAGATCACTAAGCGGAAGCGTTAAAGAATGCGGTTGATGTAGTGGTACGCCTTTGCGATCCAAATCGCAAGCCGTCCCACGAACTCCTGATCAAGTACCGAACGGACAGCACCTCCGCGTTCAACACACGTGTAGCTCGATGAAGATCTCCACCTTCTTGATCCAGCAAGAGGGAGCGGAGAGGTATATGGGTTTGCCGGAAGCATGACGGCATGGCGGCGGTGGTGGTGGAGCTGATCCGGTAGAG
This sequence comes from Hordeum marinum, assembly GCA_022496015.1. Taxonomy (NCBI): domain Eukaryota; kingdom Viridiplantae; phylum Streptophyta; class Magnoliopsida; order Poales; family Poaceae; genus Hordeum; species Hordeum marinum. The sequence continues at coordinate 334,945,114 of CM039672.1, forward strand.
CTTTGCTAAGCGGTGCCAAACCAATCTACGAGAGGAGAGGCTATCGGAGAGGGAGGAAGGGCTGCATCGTGTCTTAGGGTGCGTCTGCCCTCCTCCCTCTCACATATACATAGGGGAAGAGGAGGAGGCTGGCCGCCCTAGGGTTTCCCCTAGGGTTGGTGCGGCGACCAAGGAGGTGGGGTGGGAGCCAAGGTGGCTTGGCCACCAAGTTTGGTGGCTAGCCCACCCTTTTAGCCCAGCCCAAGCCTCTAGTCGCATGGGCCTTAAGGTGGGAGGTTCACCCAGCCCACCAGGGGCTGGCTCGCACCCCCTCACAGCCCATGTGGCCCTTTGGAGTAGATGGGCCCACCCGGTGGACCCCCAGGAACACTTTCGGCACTCCGTCACACCACTTGCAGGTCACAGAACTTTTTTGGAACTCAAACACCAACTTCCCATATATAAATCTTTACCTCCAGACCATTCCAGAGCTCCTCGTCACATCCGGGATCTCATCCGGGACTCCGAACAACCTTCGGTCACCAACACACATAACTCATCTATACCAAAACGTCACCGAACCTTAAATGTGCAGACCCTGCGGGTTCGAGAACCATGTAGACATGACCGAGACACCTATACAGTCAATAACCAATAGCGGGACCTAGATGCCCATATTGGTTCCTACATATTCTACGAAGATCTTTATCGGTCGAACCTCTATGTCAAGGATGCAGACAATCCCGTATGTTGTTCCCTTTGTTCTTCGGTATGTTACTTGCCCAAGATTCGATCGTCGGTATCTCTATACCTAGTTCAAGCTCGTTACCGGCAAGTCTCTTTACTCAAATTGACATCCCTCAGGTCATCTAAGTGACACATGATCCATATTCACCAACTCAAGTCCGATCATCACGTGAGTTAAGGTGGTTTTAATGGTGAACATCATCATGTTGATCATATCTACTATATGACTCATGCTCGACCTTTTGATTTGTTGTGTTCCGAGGCCATGTCTGTACATGCTAGGGTCGCCAAGTTTAACCCGAGTGTCCTGCATGTGCAACACTGGCTTACACCCGTTGTATGCGAACGTAGAGTCTATCACACCCGATCATCATGTGGTGTCTCGACAAGACGAACTTTCACAACGGTGCACACTCGGGGAGAACACAGTTCATCTTGAAATTTAAGTGAGGGATCACCTTATAATGCTACCGTCATCCTAAGCAAAACAAGGTTCATAAAAAGATTAACATCACACGTAAATCATAAGTGACATGATATGGCCATAAACTTGTGCTTTTGATCTCCATCTCCAAAGCACCGGCATGATCTCCATTGTCACCGGCATGACACCATGATCTCCATCATGGTGTCGTCATCGGGGTTGTCGCACCCACCATGCTCATACTACTATTTCTACCGCTTAGTGATAAAGTAAAGCATTACATAGAGCTTAAAGATTGACACGCAGGTCATACAATAATCAAAGACAACCCTATGGCTCCTGCCGGTTGTCTTACTCATCGAGATGCAAGTCGTGATATTCTATACAAAAACATGATCATCTCATACATCACATATATCACATCACAACATACCCTGCAAAAACAAGTTAGACATCCTCTAGTTGTTGTTGCATGTTTTACGTGGCTGCTATGGGTATCTAGCAAGAACGATTCTTACCTACACAAAACCACAACGGTGATATGAAGATTGCTTTTCAACCTTCTACAAGGACTGCCTTAATCAAATCCGATCCGACTAAAGTGGGAGAGACATACACCCGCCAACCATCTTTATGTGATGAAGTCACATGTCAGTCGATGGAACATGGTCTCTCGTAAGCGTACGAGTAAAGTTGGTCCGAGCCGCTTCATCACATAATACCGCTGAACCATGAAAAGACTAAGGAAGGAAGCAATCTGAATATCAATGCCCACAAACTCTTTGTGTTCTACTCAAGATCTCATCTACGCATAGACCTAGCTCATGATGCCACTGTTGGGGAACGTTGCATGGGAAACAAAAAAATTCCTACGCTTCACCAAGATCAATCTAGGAGATGAGCATCTATGAGAGGGGAGATTGTATCTACGTACCCTTGTAGATCGCTAAGTGGAAGCGTTAAAGAACGCGGTTGATGTACTGGTACGTCTCCGTGATCCAAATCGCAAGCCGTCCCACGAACTCCCGATCAAGCACCAAACGGACGGCACCTCCATGTTCAGCACACGTGCAGCTCGATGAAGATATCCGCCTTATTGATCTAGCAAGAGGGAGCGGAGAGGTAGATGGGTTCGCTGGCAGCACGACGGCGTGGCGGCGATGGTGGTGGAGCTGATCCGGCAGAGCTTCGCTAAGCGGTGCCAAACCAATCTACTAGAGGAGAGGCTATCGGAGAGGGAGGAAGGGCTGCGCCGTGGCTTAGGGTGCGACTGCCCTCCTCCCTCTCACATATATATAGGGGAAGAGGAGGAGGCTGGACGCCCTAGGGTTTCCACTAGGGTTGGTGCGGCGGCCAGGGAGGTGGGGTGGTGGCCAGGGTGGCTTGGCCACCAAGTTTGGTGGCTAGCCCACCCTTTTGGCCCAGCTCAAGCCTCTAGTCGCATGGGCCTTAAGGTGGGAGGTGCGTCCAGCCCACCATGGGCTGGCTTGCACCCACTCACAGCCCATGTGGCCCATTGGAGTAGATGGGCCCACCCGATGGACCCCCAGGAACACTTTCGGCACTCCGTCACACCACTTACAGGTCACAGAACTTTTCCGGCACTCAAACACCAACTTCCCATATATGAATCTTTACCTCTGGACCATTTTGAAGCTCCTCATCACGTCCGAGATCTCATCTGGGACTCCGAACAACCTTTGGTCACCAACACACATACCTCATCTATACAGAAACCTCACCGAACCTTAAGTGTGCGGACCCTGCAGGTTCGAGAACCATGTAGACATGGCCGAGACACCTCTACGGTCAATAACCAATAGCAAGACCTGGATGCTCATATTGGTTCCTACATGTTCTACGAAGATCTTTATCGGTCGAACCGCTATGTTAAGGATTCAAACAATCCCGTATGTTGTTACCTTTGTTCTTCGGTATGTTACTTGCCCAAGATTCGATCGTTGGTATCTCTATACCTAGTTCAACCTAGTTACCGGAAAGTCTATTTACTCGTTCCGTAATAAAAGATTCTATGACTAACACTTAGTCACATTGCTTGCAAGGCTTGTTGTGATGTTGTATTACCGAGTGGGCCCCGAGATACCTCTCCGTCACACGGAGTAACAAATCCCAGTATTAATCCATGCCAACTCAACAGACACCCTCGGAGATACCTATAGTGCACCTTTATAGTCACCCAGTTACTGCTGCGATGTTTGATACACACAAGGCACTCCTCCGGTGTTAGTGAGTTGCATGATCTGATGGTCATAGGAACATATACTTGACATGCAGAAAACATTAGCAATAAACTGACACGATCATATGCTACGTTCATAGTTTGGGTCTTGTCCATCACATCATTCTCCTAATGATGTGATCCCGATATCAAATGACATCTCATGTCCATGGCCAGGAAACCTTAACCATCTTTGATCAACGAGCTAGCTGCTAGAGGCACACTAGGGACACAATGTTTGTCTATATGCCCACACATGTATTTAGTTTCCAATCAACACAATTATAGCATGGACAATAAACGATTATCATGAACAAGGAAATATAATAATAAACACTTTATTTATTGCCTCTAGGGCATATTTCCAATAGTCTCCCACTTGCACTAGAGTCAATAATCTAGATCACATTACTATGTGATTCACATTGTAATGAATCGAACACCGATGCAGTTCTGGTGTTGATCATGTTTATCCCTTGGAAGAGGTTTAGTCAACGGGTCTGCAACATTCACATTCATGTGCACTTTGCAAATATTTATGTCCTCCTTGACGTAATCATGGATGGAATTGAAGCGTCGCTTTATGTGTCTGGTCCTCTTGTGAAACCTTGGTTCCTTGGCCAGAGTAATGGCACCAGTGTTGTCACAGAACAGAGTCATTGGATTCAGTGCACTGGGCACTACCCCAATCTGTCATGAACTACGTCATCTAGACACCTTCCTTCGCTGCCTCCGAGGCTGTGATGTAATCCGCTTTGCATGTAGAATCGGCTACCACGCTTTGCTTGGAACTGCACCTAGCTTACCGCTCCCCTATTGAGAATAAATAAGTATCCGGTTTGCGACCTAGAGTCCTCTGGATCAGTGTCAAACCTTGCATCGACCTAACCCTTTACGACGAGCTCTTGATCACCTCCATAAACGAGAAACATTTCCTTAGTCCTTTTCAGGTACTTAAGGATATTCTTGACCGCCGTCCAGTGCTCCATTCCAGGATCACTTTGAAACCTTCCATTCATACTTATGACAAGGCTGACATCAGGTCTTGTGCACACCATCGCATACATGATAGAGCCTATGGCTGAAGCATAGGGGATGACACTCATCTTCTCTCTATCTTCTGCAGTCACTGGGCATTGAGTCTTACTCAACTTCACACCTTCTAACACAGGCAAGAACCCCTTCTTGGAATGATCCATTTTGAACTTCTTCAAAACTTCATCAAGGTATGTGCTTTGTGAAAGTGCTATCAAGCGTCTTGATCTATCTCTATAGATCTTAATGACTAATATGAAAGCAGCTTCTCCTAGGTCCTTCATTCAAAAACTCTTGTTCAAATGTTCCTTCATGCTTTCCAACATTTCTATATTGTTTCCAATCAGCAATATGTCATCCACATATAATATTAGAAATGCTACAGATCTCCCACTCACTTTCTTGTAAATACAAGCTTCTCTGTAAACTTGTATAAACCCAAACGCTTTGATCACCTCATCAAAGCGCTTATTCCAACTCCGAGATGCTTGCACCAGTCCATAAATGGATTGCTGGAGTTTGCAAACTTTGTCAGCATTCTCTGGATCGACAAAACCTTCCGGTTGCATCATATACAACTCTTCCTCAAGGAAACCATTAAGGAACGCTGTTTTGACATCCATCTGCCAATTTTCATAGTCGAAATTTGCAGCTATTGCTAATATCATTCTGACGGACTTAAGCATCGTTATGGGTGAGAAGGTCTCATCTTAGTCAACTCCTTGAACTTGTGAAAAACCCTTTGCCACAAGTCGAGCTTTACAGACAGTGGCATTACCGTGTGCGTCCGTCTTCTTCTTAAAGATCCATTTATTCTGAATGGTCTTTCTCCATTCAGGTAATACTTCCAAAGTCCATACTTTGTTTTCATACCTGGATGTTGTCATGGATTTGTCACGACAGATGTCCAGGTGAACGGACTTAGGTTCGGGGCAGAAGCGCAACTATGTGGCGGCTTGAAGGGGTTGGTCGGAATCGAGAGACGTGGAGTTTACCCAGGTTCGGCCCCTTCGATGGAGGTAAAAGCCTACGTCCTACTTGTTTGGTATTGATAATGAAGAAGATCTCTCAGTTACAAGGGTGCCATTTTGCTACCTCTAATCGCGAGAGTCCCTAATCTCTTGTCTATCTAAGACATGTCTATTGAGATGTCTAAAAACTTGACCCTCTCGGGGTGACCCGCCCCTCCTTATATAAGTTGAAGGGGCAGGCTTACATCTAGAGTATAAGTTGGATTGACACTTAACTTATTATGACTTCCTATTATGGGCTTCTGAGTCCCGGGCTTCTGAGTCACCGGGCGGCTTACACCGGGCGGCTTGCAGCCGGGCGGCTTACACCGGGTGGCTTACACCGGGCGGCTTAGAGCCGGGCGGCTTAGAACCATGCATCTTCAAGACTCATCTTCAGGGACTCATCTTCAGAGACTCGTCTTCAAGGACTTACAACCGGGACTTATCTTCAAGACTCATCTTTAGGGACTTACAACCGGAACTTATCTTCAAGACTCATCTTCAGGGACTTACAACCGGGACTTATCTTCAAGACTCATCTTCAGGGACTTACAACCGGGACTTATCTTCAAGACTCATCTTCAGGGACTTACAACCGGGACTTATCTTCAAGACTCATCTTCACGGACTTACAATCGGGACTTTAACTTAAAGCTGGGTCATAACTGTCACCGAGTTATAACTGTCTACCGGGTCATACCGCGGGGTATATCCCCGACATTATCCCCCAGGTTAGCTCGAATTTATTCATGGTAACCTCCTAAAATAAGAATATTAAATATGTTAAGTGGACGGCTTGCTCCTTCGGTCAGTTTATGAAGTGGCTCCTCAAAAATCCGGGTTTTTTCTACATATGAATGGGTCATCTTGAAAATCGTCTTGCTTGTCAGCGTCCTTTGAAAAATATTGGGAATAGAATACCCATATGCCATTGAGTCGGCTTCCAATACTTTGGCTTAATGAAAATCGTGAAAATAAGAAATCCTCCTGGCGTAGACCCGGACTTCCATTGTTGTGAAGTAGGGCGGCTTATATAAACTCTGGCGGTTATGTTCTTTTGATAACACTGGGTCATGAATGTTGGTGATGCCGGGTCTAACAATTGAACTCCATAAATAACATCTTGAAAATGTTCCTCAAAGTTTTTGATATGTTCATATTACCTATAGCCCCCAAGCTCCAAGTTTATCCATGATGACTTGGTGCTTTGCAATAATATCTTTAAATGTGTAGCCCCCAAGTACCAGGTTGTCTTGCCTGCTGCAGCCTGGGACTTGTAACTGTCGTATACCTTATGAAACTTCAACAGGTGTAGCCCCCAAGGGTCGGCTCATCAGAATGTAATGCGCCGGGTCTTCAATTTGAACCTCTTAATCTGGTAAACAACTAAATACTATAGCCCCCAAGTGTCGGGTCGCATGCCTGCAGTAACTTGGGACTTTGAAAAAATTGACCTGAGCGGTGTAGCCCCCAAGTGTCGGGTCAATAAGAATTACTGGGCTGGGACTTAGAAAAATTTAGAAAGTCTGTCTTATCTCCTTGAGATAATAGGGTCTTGCTGACAATGTAATGATTTGAAAACCAGCTTGCATTAGCCCCCAAGTGTCGTGGTGCGTGCTTGCAGCGACATGGGACTTGCATATTTGATATAAACTGGGCTTGAATAGTGTAGCCCCCAAGTGCCGGGTCGTTTGCCTGCGGCGACTCAGGACTGTGTGAGAGTAATATGACTCATCATAATGCACTTCGAAAGTTCTCTTGAACTGATATTGATCAGATTTGAAAGAGTCCTTGATCGTAGTTGTAATATAACCCGGAATGAATATCCTGGAATAATTCCTTTGTCTTTGACATAAAATCCTTGCTCGCGGTTGCGGTGCAACTCGGCAAATATATATTTGATAAATCCATGAGTGTCGTAGATTACTACAGAGCACAATTGAAGAAATCCGAGAGCTAGTCAATTAGATGACACGACATTATATCTGATAGGGTGGCTCATCTTAATAGACAAGACCTGCAAAAACAAGATAGAATATGTTCTGTATTGCTGTAAGGGCGGCTTGAAAATGCACAGCCCGGAGATGTTAAATATTTCATAACCTTGCTCCTTCTTTCATAATCTTGCTCTGACCCGGCTTGACAAACCCGCATGACATGCAATGTATGATGCCATGTATGATGCCATGTATGATGCCATGTATGATGCTATGTATGATGCAATGTATGATGTTCTTGCTTTTTCAAAAACTTATGTGCCAGTTCTTCTAGGTGGACTTGCTAATTAAACTCCTAATCAGTACAAGGTTTCTATCGAGATTGGTCGTGAATTTCTTAGAATGGCTCGGGGTCTCTAAGCGAGATTAACTGATAGGAAGTGTAGCATCCCAGAAAGAGACACGGCAGGGCATGAGTACCCTGGTAGCCCATAAACTGCCTCTCACGTGACATAAATCCATCATTTTAACCTTAAACAGTGCAGGGTCTTTAAAAGATTAACTGTCTAAGAGTACGAACGGACCACATAGCGGAGAGTCGACAGTAGATGAGAGAGTTTATCCTTGCTTTCCGTAAGCCAGCCCTCACGTGACAAGAACCACCGGTTTAACCTTAACCAGTACAGGGTCTCTAATGAGATTGGCCGTAAATTTATTTGAACCGGCTCAGGGTCTCTAAGCGAGATTAACTGGTAAGAGTTCGGTGGGTCACCTAGTGGAGTAGCAAGTTGCAAACGGGCAGGTTTAACTCTGGTGGCTTAAGAGCCGATCAAGAGGGTATGTAAGCTAAACCCAATGGGTTGAAAGCCCCCAAATGACCTTTGTTGATGAAATCAACTGTTTGGCTTGAGATCCGATTGATAGGGTGTGATAAGTTAAACCCGGTGGGTTGGAAGCCCCCTAGACGACCTTTGTTGATGAAATCAACTGTTTGGCTTGAGAGTCGGTCGATAGGGTGTGATAAGCTAAACCCGACGGGTTGGAAGCCCCCTAGATGACCTTTGTTGATGATATCATCTTGTGCACCATCTTGTAAGTCGCCATCTTGTAAGTCACCATCTTGTATGAAGAAACGGCAGAAGGCTCCAAGTGACTTTATGATGATCCAATAAATTCGGGCACCCGTGTTTGAACGGTATATCTCGGCGGTTCATACTCTTGGGCAACTTTTTAATTCTTCCGCCAATGATGTGGTAGCCCCTGGGATCAGGTTAATTTTGCAAAGACCCAGGGTTCTCATTAAAAAACGACCAAATGTGTCTCGCCATGTCTGTAGCCCCCGAGTCTTAAGTTGACTCGAAGGCGTCCTGAGAATCTCCACTAACGGTTAAGGTTGATCATGGCGGGTTTATAGATGACCCTGTATGAATTGTTTCAATAATCTGGTCGATGGCTCTTCCCGGCTGGTTGTTGAAGTTAACCGAACTACAGTTGGGGCGACTTGTGCGTCTGTCTGTTTTGGGCGGCTCGTATCGACGAGCACTGCACCGATATGTTGATGTAGATCAAACTGTGGGTGGCATCTTGCGCGCGTCCGTTGGGCATCTCATACAGGCGAGCACTGCATCGACATGTTAATGTAGATAAGACCGCAGGGTGGCAACTCATAAGCGTTCGTTGGGCGGCTCGTACTAGTGTATGCAGCCACTAGCGTCTTAATGTAGATGTAGAAATCAGCCACGACGCTTGAAGACGGTGCGGTCATGAGAGACGGCTGCGGCGTTGCAAGCCGGTACGGTCGGCGAGTCGGTCGCGGCATTGTAAGCCGGTGCGACCATAAGAGGTGGCAGTGGCGTTGTAAGACGGTGCGACCGTAAGAGGCGGCCGTGGCATTGTAAGCTGGTGCAATTGATGAGTCGCTCACGGCATTGGAAACCAGCATGGACGGTATGTCGCCGTGGCATTGTTAAACAGGCATGGTTGGTGAGTCGCCCATAGAATTCATAAGCCGATGAATAACTGCCCTGCGTAAAAAATATCACTGGACAGAGTAATTGTTTTCGAAAGAAAAAATACATCAATAAAAATAGATCGGATGGATTTCACCTGATTCATTCGGATGACGGATGATCCATATACAATGTTTGTAAACCATCTTTTGGTACAGTTGCCGAATTTCTTTTGATCCGTATATATATACAAAGGATATTTTGCTGACCCATCTGAGGACCCTGCCAGATACTTCCACCAATCCTCCTCTTATTCCTTTTTTAGACTACAAATGCGGATGAGGTGGGGGCTGTGTCAACCAGCTAATGAACCACCACTTATTTTTCTCTAGCCGGTTCCCAACTCCCTTTTTTCCCACAGTCAACTCTCCAGAGCGCAGCCGCAAGAAACGACGAGGGCGGTGAGCCGGTGGGCATGGGATGAGTGGTCAAGGCGACGGCGGCCCGTGGGAGTGCGGTGGCTGGGGGGCAGAGCCAACATAGTATGACCCGGTCAGTGGGAGCCGGCGACGGAAGCACATGAGCATGACCGGTGGGCAGAGGTGAGCCATGGTGGCGCATGCCGGTAGGAGCGACGGCTCAGCGGCGGGGTGAGGCGGCGACGGCAAGAGCTGGCAGGAGAAAATAGCACGAGGCGGCTACCGGCCGTGGCGACGTTGGCTGGGGTGGTGAATTATTGCCGCGGCCGCGGGGCCAGTGTTGGGGAATGTCGCATGGGAAACAAAAAAATTCCTATGCACACGCAAGATCTATCCATGGTGATGAGCATCTACTAGAGGGAGAGTGGATCTATGTACCCTGTAGATTGCTAAGCGGGAAGCATTAAGAAACGCGGTTGGTGTAGTCGAACATCTTCGCGATCCAAATCACCGAGCATCCCGCGATCTCATCACGATCTGTCCCACGATTCAATCACGATCCGTCCCGCGAACTCATCACGATACTTCTCGCGAACTCATCACGATCCGTCCCATGAACTCATCACGATCCGTCCCGCGAACTCATCACGATCCGTCTCGCGAACTCATCATGATCCGTCCCGCGATCTCATCAAGATCCGTCTCGCGAACTTGATCACGGTCCTTCCGATCTAGCGCCGAACGGACGGCACCTCCGCGTTCAGCACACGTAGAGCTCGATGACAATCTCCGTCTTCTTGATCCAGCAAGAGGGAGAGGAGAGGTAGAAGAGTTCTTTGGCAGCGTGACGGCGCTCCGGAGATGGTGGTGGAGCTATTCCGGCAGGGCTTCGCCTAAGCACTGCAGAAATCTGATCTAGAGAAGAAACTATGCACTAGAGGAACGGGCAGCACGTAGCTAAAAATTCTGTGCAAAAACCATAAAATCTCTAGTATATATAAGAGGAAGAGAGGAGAGGAGACAGCCTTGGCTTTCCAAGCCAAGAGCTTCGGCCAAACCAGGTGGTGGAGGTGGAGTCCACCTCCAATCCTAGTAGGACTAGGATTCACCCTATTTTGCCTTTTTTCACCTTTTCCTATTGAGTTTTCTTCTCCAGACACATGGGCCTTGTGTGGGAGTTTCCACCAGCCCACTAAGGTATTATATTCACTCTCCCACAGCCCATGAAGCCACTTGGGTCGAAATACCCCTCCCGATGGTCTCCCGGTACACTACCGGCACTCCCGGTACACTACCGATGAGCCCGAAACTTTTTCGGCGACCAAAATAGGACTTCCTATATATGAATCTTTACCTCCGGACCATTCCGGAGCTCCTCGTGAAGTCCGGGATCTCATCCAGGACTCCTAACAACCTTTGGTCACCACCATACATAACTCTATACTACCGAAACGTCACCAAACCTTAAGTGTGCAGACCCTGCGGGTTCGAGAACTATGTAGACATGACCGAGACACCTCTGTGGTCAATAACCAATAGTGGGACCTGGATGCCCATATTGGTTCCTACATATTCTACGAAGATCTTTATCGGTCGAACCTCTATGTCAAGGATTCAGTTAATCCCGTATGATGTTCCCTTTGTTCTTCCGTATGTTACGTGCCCGAGATTCGATCGTCGGTATCTGTATACGTAGTTCAACCTCGTTACCGGCAAGTCTCTTTACTCGTTCCGTAATACAAGATCCCGTGACCAACACTTAGTCACATTGCTTGCAAGGCTTATTGTGATGTTGTATTACCGAGTGGGCCCTGAGATACCTCTCCGTCACACGGAGTAACAAATCCCAGTCTTGATCCATGCCAACCCAACAGACACCCTCGGAGATACCTGTAGAGCACCTTTATAGTCACCTAGTTACATTGCGACGTTTGATACACACAAGGCACTCCTCCGGTGTCAGTGAGTTGCATGATCTCATGGTCATAGGAACATATACTTGACATGCAGAAAACAGTAGCAATAAACTGACACGATCATATGCTACGTTTGTAGTTTGGGTCTTGTCCATCACACCATTCTCCTAATGATGTGATCCCGTTATCAAATGATATATCATGTCCATGGCTAGGAAACCTTAACCATCTTTGATCAACGAGCTAGTCCATTAGAGGCATACTAGGGACATGGTTTTATCTATGTATCCACACATGTATCTAAGTCTCCGATCAATACAATTATAGCATGGATAATAAACGATTATCATGAAAAAGTAAATATGATAATAACTAATTTATTATTGCCTCTAGGGCATATTTCCAACAGTCTCCCACTTGCACTAGAATCAATAATCTTGTTCACATCACCACGTGATACGCATTGTTATTAATCTAACACCCAATGAGTTCTGGGGCTCGATCATGCTTTGCATGTGAGAGAGGTCTTATAGTCAACGGGTCTGCAACATTCAGATACTATGTCAAACTGTAAACACTGCTACCACACTCCACTTGGTACTATTCCAAATGGCTGCTCCACTATATGTATCCAGATTGCTACTACGGGTCATCCGGATTGGTGTTAAAGCTTGCATCGACGTAACTCTTTACGACGAACTCTTTATCACCTCCATAATCAAGAAACATCTCCTTAGTCTTTTAGTTACTGAGGATAATCTTGACCGCTGTCCAGTGATCCACTCCTGGATCACTTTTGTACCCCTTGACAGACTCATGGGAAGGCACACACCAGGTGCGATACACAGCATGGCATAATATAGAGCCTATGGCTAAGGCATAGGGGACGATGTTTGTCCTTTCTATTTCTTCTACCGTTGTCGAGCTTGGAGTCTCACTGAACTTCACACTTACAAATCAGGCGAGAACTCTTTCTCTGACTGATCAATTTTGAATTCTTTCAAAAACTTTGTCAAGGTATGTACTTATTGAAAAGACTCATCAAGCTTCTTGATCTATCTCTATAGATCTTGATGCTCAACAATTAGGTAGCTTTATCCAGGTCTTCCTTTGAAAAACTGTTTTTCAAACAACCGTTTATGCTTTCCAGAAATTCTACATCATTTCCGATCAACAATATGTCAACCACATATGCTTACCAGAAACTCTATAGTGCTCCCACTCACTTTATTGTAAATACAAGTTTCTCATAAACTTTGTATAGACTCAAAAACTTTGATCACCTCATCAAAGTGTATATTCCAACTCCGAGATGCTTGCTTCAATTCATAGAAGAATCACTGAAGCTTGCACACCTTTTAGCATCCTTAGGACTGACAAAACCTTCTGGTTGTATCTCATACAACCTTTCCTTAAGGAAGGAAACGATGTTTTAGCATCCATCTGCCAGATTTCATAATTGAAAAATGCAGCAACTGCTAACATAATTCCAATAGACTTCAGCATCGCTACGAATGAGAAAGTCTCATCGTAGTCAACTCCTTGAACTTGTCGTAAACTTCTTTGCAACAAGTCGAGCTTTACAGATGGTGACATTTACCATGAGCGTCTGTCTTCATTTTAAACATCCATTTGTACTCAACGACCTGCCGTCCAACGAGCAAGTCTACCAAAGTCTATACTTGGTTTTCATACATGGATCCTTTCTCGGATTTCATGGCCTCTAACCATTTGTCAAAATCCGAGCCCATCATCGCTTCTCCATAGCTCATAGGTTCATCGTTGTCCAACAACATGACCTCCAAGACAGGGTTGTCGTACCGCTCAGGAGCAGTACACATCCTTGTCGACCTACGGGGTTCGATAGTAACTTGATCCGAAGCTTCATGATCATCATCATTAACTTCCTCTTCAACTAACGTAGGCTTCACAGAAACATCTTCCTGCGCTGCGCTACTCTCTGGTTGAACAAAGGTTCAACAACCTCATCAGGTTCTATCTCCCTCCCACTCAATTCTTTCGAGAGAAACTCTTTCTCTAGAAAGGACCCAGTTTTAGAAACAAACATTTTATGCTTGGATCTGAGATAGAAGGTTTACCCAACTATCTTTAGAGTATTCTATGAAGATGCATTTGTCCGCTTTGGGTTCGAGCTCATTAGGTGAAAAACCCTTTTTCACATAAGTGTTGCAGCCCTAAACATTAAGAAATGACAACTTAGGTTTCTATCAAACCATAATTCACACGGTGTCATCTCAATAGATTTAGATGGTGCCCTATCTAAAGTGAATGTAGTTGTCTCTAATGCATAACCCCAAAACGATAGTGGTAAAAGGATAAGAAACATCATAATTCGCACCATATCCAATAGAGCACGACTATGACATTCGGACACACCATCACACTAAGGTGTTCCCGGTGGCGTGAGTTGTGAAACAACTTTCACATTGTCTTAAGTTGTATACCAAACTCGCAACTCAGATATTCACCTCCACGATCATATCGCGGACATTTTATCTTCTTGTCACGATGATCTTAAACTTCACTCCGAATTTGCTTGAACCTTTTCAAACGATTCAGACTTGCATTTCATTAAGTAAATATACACTATTATCTACTCAAATCATCAGTGAAGGTAAGAAAACAACGATATCCACTGCATGCTTCAAGACTCATTGCATTGCATACACCAACATGTATCGTTTCCAATAAATCACTTGCCCGCTCCATCAAACCAGAAATTGGGGTCCTTAGTCATCTTGCCCAAGAGGCATGGTTCGCATGTCTCAACCGATTCGAAATCTAATGGGTCAAAAGAGCCATCAGCATGGAGTTTCTTCATGTGCTTTATACCAATATGACATTTAGCGGCAGTGCCACAAGTATGTGGTACTATCATTATTAACTTTGTATCTTTTGGCATCAATGTTATGAACATGTGTATTACTACGATCAAGATTCAACAAACCATTCTCACTGGGTGCATGACCATTGAAGGTATTATTCATGTAAACAGAATAACCATTGTTCTTTAACTTAAATGAATAACCGTGTTGCAATAAACACGATCTAATCACGTTCATGCTCAATGCAAAACACCAAATAACATTTATTTAGGTTCGTCACTAATCTCGAAGGTAGAGAGAGCGTGCGATGTTGATCACATCAACCTTGGAAACATTTCCAACACACATCGTCACCTTACCCTTAGCTAGTGCTCCGTTTATTCCGTAGCTTTTATTTTGAGTTACTAACATTTAGCAACCGAACTGGTATCCAATACCCAGGTGCTACTAGGAGTACTAGCAAGGTACACATAAATAACCCGTACATCAAATATACTTCTGTCGACGTTCCCAGCCTTGTTATCTACCAAGTATCTAGGGTTGTTCCGCTTCAGCGACCGCTCTCCTCATAATCGAAGCACTTAGTCTCGGGTTTGGTTTCAACTTTGGGTTGCTTCACTGGAGCAGCAACTTACGTGCTATCCATGAAGTTTTCCCTCCTTGCTCCTGCCCTTCTCGAAACTAGTGGTTTGACTAACCATCAACACTTTACGCTCCTTCTTGATTTCTACCTTCGCGGTGTCAAACATCGCGAAAAGCTCAGGGATCATTATTTCTATCCTTGGCATTTTATAGTTCATCGCCAAGTTCTAGTAGCTTAGTGACAGTGACTTGGAGAACTATATCAATCACTATCTTATCTGGAAGATCAACTCCCACTCGATTCAAGCGATTGTAGCACCCAGACAATCTGAGCACATGCTCAACGATCGAGCTATTCTCTTTCATATTACAGGCAAAGAATCTTGTTGGATATCTCATATCTCGAAACACGGGCACGAGCCTGAGATCCTAATTTCAGCTCTTAGAACATCTCATATGTTCCGTGACGTTCAAAACGTTTCGGAGCCTCAATTCTAAGTCGTAATGCATGACGCACTAAACTATCAAGTAGTCATCAGAACGTGTCTGTCAGATGTTCACAACATCTACAGACGATGCTAGAGGGGTTGGCGCACCGAGCAATGCATTAAGAACATAAGCCTTCTGTGCAGCAACGAGGACAATCCTCAGATCACAGAGCCAGTCCACAATATTGCTACCATCATCTTTCAACTCTATTTCTCTAGGAACATATAAAAATTCAAGGGAGCTACAGCGTGAGCTGGTAATCTACAACATAATTTGCAAAGACACTATTGGCTATGTTCATGATAATGAGTTCAATTAATCATATTACTTAAGAACTCCCACTCAAATTGACATCCCTCCGGTCATTCGAGTGATACATGATCCAAATTCACCAACTCAAGTCCGGTCATCACATGAGTTGAGGTGGTTACAATGGTGAACATCATCATGTTGATCATATCTACTATATGACTCATGTTTGACCTTTCGGTCTCTTGTGTTCTGAGGCCATGTCTGTACATGCTAGGCTCGTCAAGTTTAACCCGAGTGTTCTGCATGTGCAACACTGGCTTGCACCCGTTGTATGTGAACGTAGAGTCTATCACACCAGATCATCACATGGTGTCTCGACACAAAGAACTTTCGCAATGATGCACACTTGGGGAGAACACAATTTATCTTGAAATTAAGTGAGGAATCACCTTATAATGCTACCGTCGTCCTAAGCAAAACAAGGTGCATAATAGGATTAACTTCACATGCAAATCATATGATATGGCCATGAACTTGTGCTTTTGATCTCCATCATGAAAGCATCGGCATGATCTCCATCGTCACCGGCATGACACCATGATCTCCATCATCTTGATCTCCATCAACGTGTCGCCACCGGGGTTGTCGCGCCCACCATACTTCTACTACTATTGCTACCGTTTAGCGATAAAGTAAAGCATTACATAGCGCTTAATGATTGACACGTAGGTCATACAATAATTAAAGACAACCCTATGGCTCCTGCCGGTTGCCGTACTCATCGACATGCAAGTCGTGATAATCTATACATCACATGATCATCTCATACATCACATATATCACATCATGTAATTGGCCATATCACATCACAACATACCCTGCGAAAACAAGTTAGACGTCCTCTAATTGTTGTTCCATGTTTTACGTGGATCCTATGGGTATCTAGCAAGAACAATTCTCATCTATGCAAAAACCACAACGGTGATACACAAGTTGCTTTTCAACCTTCTCAAGGACCACCTTTGTCGAATCCGATCAAACTAAAGTGAGAGAAACTGGCACTAGCAAGCCATCTATGCAAGAAGTTGTGGTCGAGGGAACCGGTCTCTCATAAGCGTACAAGTAATATTGGTCCGGGCCACTTCATCTCACAATATCGCTGAACCAAAATCCGACCAAGGGAGGAAGCAATCTAAGCATCAATGCCCACAAACCTTTTGTGTTCTACTCGAGATCTCATCTACACATAGACCTAGCTCTGATACCACTATTGGGGAACGTCGCATGGGAAACAAAACTTTTCCTACGCACACGCAAGATCTATCCATGGTGATGAGCATCTACGAGAGGGAGAGTGGATCTACATACCCTTGTAGATCGCTAAGCGGGAAGCGTTAATAAACGCGGTTGGTGTAGTCAAACATCTTCGCGATCCAAATCACCGAGCATCCCGTGATCTCATCATGATCTGTCCCACGATTCAATCACGATCCGTCCCGCGAACTCATCACGATACGTCTCGCGAACTCATCACGATCCGTCCCATGAACTTATCACGATCCGTCCTGTGAACTCATCATGATCCGTCTCGCGAACTCATCACGATCCATCCCACGATCTCATCACGATACGTCTCGCGAACTTGATCATGGTCCTTCCGATCTAGCACCGAACGGACGGCACCTCCGCGTTCAGCACACGTAGAGCTCGATGACGATCTCCATCTTCTTGATCCAGCAAGAGGGAGAGGAGAGGTAGAAGATTTCTTTGGCAGCGTGACGGCGCTCCGGAGATGGTGGTGGAGCTATTCCGGCAGGGCTTCGCCTAAGCACTGCAGAAATCTGATCTAGAGGAGAAACTATGCACTAGAGGAACGGGTAGCACGTGGCTAAAAATTCTGTGCAAAAACCCTAAAACATGTAGTATATATAAGAGGCACAGAGGAGAGGAGAAAGCCTTGGCTTTCCAAGCCAAGAGCTTCGGCCGAACCAGGTGGTGGAGGTGGAGTCCACCTCCAATCCTAGTAGGACTAGGATTCACCCTGTTTTGCCTTTTTTTTCACCTTTTCCTATTGGGTTTTCTTCTCCAGCCACATGGGCCTTGTGTGGGAGTTTCCACCAGCCCACTAAGGCCTAATATTCATTCTCCCACATCCCATAAAGCCTCTTGGGTCGAAATACCCCTCCCGATGGTCTCCCGGTACACTACCGGCACTCCCTGTACACTACCGATGAGCCCAAAACTTTTCCGGCGACCAAAATAGGACTTCCTATATATGAATCTTTACCTCCGGACCATTTAGGATCTCCTCGTGACGTCCGGGATCTCATCTGGGACTCCGAACAAACTTCGGTCACCACCATACATAACTCTATACTACCGAAACGTCACCAAACCTTAAGTGTGCAGACCCTGCGGGTTAGAGAACAATGTAGACATAACCGAACCACCTCTACGGTCAATAACCAATAGCGGGACCTGGATGGCCATATTGGTTCCTACATATTCTACGAAGATCTTTATCGGTCGAACCTCTATGTCAAGGATTCAGTTAATCTCGTATGATGTTCCCTTTGTTCTTCGGTATGTTACTTGCCCGAGATTCGATCGTCGGTATCTGTATACGTAGTTCAACCTCGTTACCGGCAAGTATCTTTACTCATTCCGTAATACAAGATCCTGTGACCAACACTTAGTCACATTGCTTGCAAGGCTTATTGTGATGTTGTATTACCGAGTGGGCCCTGAGATACCTCTCTGTCGCACGAAGTAACAAATCCCAGTCTTGATCCATGCCAACCCAACAGACACCCTCGGAGATACCTGTAGAGCACCTTTATAGTTGCCCAGTTACGTTGCGACGTTTGATACACACAAGGCACTCCTCCGGTGTCAGTGAGTTGCATGATCTCATGGTCATAGGAACATATACTTGACATGCAGAAAACAGTAGCAATAAACTGACACGATCATATGCTACGTTTATAGTTTGGGTCTTGTCCATCACACCATTCTCCTAATGATGTGATCCCGTTATCAAATGACATCTCATGTCCATGTCTAGGAAACCTTAACCATCTTTGATCAACGAGCTAGTCCATTAGAGGCATACTAGGGACATGGTTTTGTCTATGTATCCACACATGTATCTAAGTCTCCGATCAATACAATTATAGCATGGATAATAAACGATTATCATGAACAAGGAAATATGATAATAACTAATTTATTATTGCCTCTAGGGCATATTTCCAACAGCCAGCTCAAGGTGTGGCCGGCTCGAAACCGAGCGGGACACTAACAATGGCTCGGGGTGCGTCCGTTGACACGTCGCAGGAGGCGGTTTGGTGGCGGAGGTCGGCTCAATGGCGGCCCCCAGGCGCGGAGGAAGCCATGGTGGCTGCTGGTGGTGCAGGCACCCAGGTCACCAGCCGGTGGGTGAAGAGGCAAAGTGAACCGGCAACGAACTGCGGGCACATGAAGCAAAGCTGGCGAGGAAAATAATCGAACGTGATTCGAAACGAATTGGGACGAGGGGCTAGGGGAAGGGATCCATCGCAGAGATGCGAAGGGCGGCTCGGGCGGTCGACGGCGGGGCCAATGGAGCTCAGCGGCGACTGTGGAATTGGGAAGGCGAGGCCTTATGGCCAGCGGAGCAGGTCGCGGCAATAGCTGGCGGGTGCACCAAGGGGAATCGAGCCGGCAAGGAACTGCAGTGGCTGACGATCATGAAGTGGCGAGCCATGATGGCGGCCGGCGCATGAAGGCGAACTGGCGAGCTGGCGATGCGGTCCCGGTACAGCGGCTGAGAATGAGTCGGAGCCCACGGGAGGTCCGGCCACAAGCGCAGCGAGAGCAGGTGACTCGAGGGCGGCCGCGGGAGCAGTGGAGGAGAGTTGGAGGTAGAGCCTTCTCGGAGATGGGGTCACGACCATGAGGGGCACGCACGGGCGAAGATGACCCGGACTGATACCACGATGGCAACTCGAAACGGAGGCTATCGGGGCCGCTCGGTAGCGAGTCGCGCGGAGGCCAGCGCTGAGGTTCCCAGAGTCACGTGCGCGCAGTGTTGTTGTAGTAGTAAGAGGGCGGCGAATCAAGGTGCTCCAGCGATGGCGGCTCGGCCATGAGGTGGTCAAAATTTCATGGAGAAGCAAGGCCAAGGTGGGTTGCAACCCGGCAAGGAAAAAGATGGCTTGATGCAAAGGCTTAACCCGGCGGCGGTTTGGCAACTTGACGGAGGCGACCCGCAGCGTGGCAGGAGACTCGCAGCGAGGCGACTATGGTGGAGTATTGAGTCTGTGTCCAGGTCGTGGCTGTCTTGGTGTATTGGTGTAACAACATCTATATCATGGTCTTCCTTGCAGTTTTGTTTTTCCTTGTTTCCTTGTTCTTGATTTGACCTTGCTGTAGATCGGATTGAAACTGTTGTTGGGAATGTCGCATGGGAAACAAAAAAAATCCTACGCACACGCAAGATCTATCCATGGTGATGAGCATCTATGAGAGGGAGAGTGGATCTACATACCCTTGTTGATCGTTAAGTGGGAAGCGTTAAGAAACGCGGTTGGTGTAGTCGAACGTCTTCGCGATCCAAATCGCCGAGCGTCCCGCGATCTCATCACGATCTGTCCCGTGATCCAATCACGATCCGTCCCATGAACTCATCACGATCCGTCCCGCGAACTCATCATGATCTGTCTCGCGATCTTGATCACGATCTGTCTTGCGAACTCATCACGATCCGTCTCGTGATCTTGATCACGGTCCTTCCGATCTAGCGCCGAACGGACGGCACCTCCGTGTTCAGCACACGTGTAGCTTGATGACGATCTCCACCGTCTTGATCCACCAAGAGGAAGTGGAGAGGAGGAAGAGTTCACCGGCAGCATGACGGCACTTCGGTGATGGTGGTGGAGCAATTCCGGCAGGGCTTCGCCTAAGCACTGCGAAAATCCGATCTAGAGGAGCACCGGTGGAACGGGTAGCACGTGGCCGTAAAATCAAGTGCAAAACACCCAATACCACCAGTATATATAAGAGGGAGGGAGGAGGAGGGCTGGTGCACAAGGCTGCCCTTGCGCAAGGAGGAGAGGAGGAATCCTCCTCCAATCCTAGTAGGACTAGGATTCCTCCTTTCCTACTTGGAATCTCTTTCCACCTTGCGTTTTTTTCTTTATCTTTCAACTCCAGCCGCATGGTCCTCTTAGAGGACTTCCACCAGCCCACTAAGGGCTGGTTTCCACCCTCCCACAGCCCATGTAGCCTCTTGGGTCGAAATACCTCTCCCGATGGTCCCCCGGTACACTACCGGCACTCTCGGTACACTACCGATGAGCCCGAAACTTTCCGGCGACCAAAATAGGACTTCCTATATATCAATATTTACCTCCGGACCATTCCGGAGCTCCTCGTGACGTTCAGGATCTCATCTGGAACTCCGAACAACCTTCGGTCACCACCATACATAACTCTATACTACCAAAATGTCACCAAACCTTAAGTGTGCAGACCCTGCGGGTTCGAGAACTATGTAGACATGATCGAGACACCTCTACGGTCAATAACCAATAGCGGGACCTGGATGCCCATATTGGTTCCTACATATTCTACGAAGATCTTTATCGGTCGAACCTCTATGTCAAGGATTCAGTTAATCCCGTATGATGTTCCCTTTGTTCTTCGGTATGTTACTTGCCCGAGATTTGATCGTCGGTATCTCCATACCTAGTTCAACCTCGCTACCGGCAAGTCTCTTTACTCGTTCCGTAATACAAGATCCTGTGACTAACACTTAGTTACATTGCTTGCAAGGCTTGTTATGATGTTGTATTACCGAGTGGGCCCTAAGATACCTCTCTATCACACGGAGTAACAAATCCTAGTCTTGATCCATGCCAACTCAACAGACACCCTCGGAGATACCTATAGAGTACCTTTCTAGTCACCCAGTTACGTTGCGACGTTTGATACACACAAGGCACTCCTCCGGTATCCGTGAGTTGCATGATCTCATGGTCATAGGAACATATACTTGACATGTAGAAAATAGTAGCAATAAACTGACACGATCATATGCTACGTTTGTAGTTTGGGTCTTGTCCATCACATCATTCTCCTAATGATGTGATCCCATTACCAAATGACATTTCATGTCCATGACTAGGAAACCATAGCCATCTTTGATTAACGAGCTAGTCTATTAGAGGCATACTAGGGACATGGTATTGTCTATGTATCCACACATGTATCTGAGTTTCCGATCAACACAATTATAGCATGGATAATAAACGATTATCATGAACAAGGAAATATGATAATAACTAATTTATTATTGCCTCTAGGGCATATTTCCAATAGTCTCCCACTTGCACTAGAGTCAATAATCTAGTTCACATCACCATGTGATTCGCATTGTTATGAATCTAACACCCAATGAGTTCTGGTGCTCGATCATGCTTTGCATGTTAGAGAGGTCTTATAGTCAATGGGTCTACGACATTCAGATCTGTGTGTACTTTGCAAATCTCTATGTCAAACCGTAAACACTGCTACCACACTCCACTTGGTACTATTCCCAATGGCTGCTCCACTATACGTATCCGGATTGCTACCATGAGTCATCCGGATTGGTGTTAAAGCTTGCATCGACGTAACTCTTTACGACAAACTCTTTATCACCTCCATAATCGAGAAACATCTCCTTAGTATTTTAGTTACTAAGGATAATCTTGACCGCCGTCCAGTGATCCACTCCTGGATCACTCTTGTACCCCTTGACAGACTCATGGCAAGGCACACACCAGGTGCGTATGGCATAATATCGAGCCTATGGCTAAGGCATAGGGGACGACATTCGTCCTTTCTCTTTCTTCTGCCATTTGTCAAGATTTGAGTCTCACTCAACTTTCACACCTTACAAATCAGGAGAGAACTCTTTCTATGACAGATCCATTTTGAACTCTTTCAAAATCTTGTCAAGGTATGTACTCATTGAAAGTCCCATCAAGCATCTTGATCTATCTATATAGATCTTTATGATCGACAATTAGGTAGCTTTATCCAGGTCTTCCTTTGAAAAACTCTTTTCAAACAATCGTTTATGCTTTCTAGAAATTCTACATCATTTCCAATCAACAATATGTCAACCACATATGCTTATCAGAAACTCTATAGTGCTCCCACTCACTTTATCGTAAATACAAGGTTCTCATAAACTTTGTATAGACTCAAAAACATTGATCACCACATCAAAGTGTATATTCCAACTCTGAGATGATTTCTTCAGTCCATAGAAGGATCACTGAAGCTTGCACACCTTTTAGCATCCTTAGGACTGACAAAACCTTCTGGTTGTATCACATACAACCTTTCCTCAAGTAAACCATTAAGCAAACGATGTTTTGACATCCATCTGCCAGATTTCATAATTGAAAAATGCAGCAACTGCTAACATAATTCCAGCAGACTTTAGCATCGCTACGAGTGAGAAAGTCTCATCATAGTCAACTCCTTGAACTTGCCGGAAACTTCTTTGCGACAAGTCGAGCTTATAAATGGTGACATTTACCATCAGCGTCTGTCTTCATTTTAAAAGTCCATTTGTACTCAGCAACCTGCCGTCCAACGAGCAAGTCTACCAAAGTCTATACTTGGTTTTCATACATGGATCCTTTCTCGGATTTCATGGCCTCTAACCATTTGTCGGAATCCGGGCCCATCATCGCTTCTCCACAACTTGTAGGCTCATTGTTGTCCAACAACATGACCTCCAAGACAGGGTTGTTGTACCGCTCAGGAGCAGTACACATCCTTGTCGACCTACAAGGTTCAATAGTAGCTTGATTCGAAGCTTCATGATCATCATCATTAACTTCCTCTTCTACCGTCGTAGGTTCCACAGAAACATCTTTCTGCGCTGCGCTACTTTCTGGTTGAAGTAAAGGTTCAATAACCTCATCAAGCTCAATTTTCCTCGTAGGTCGATAGTAACTTGATCCGAAGCTTCATGATCATCATCATTTACTTCCTCTTCAATTGACGTAGGTTCCACAGAAACATCTTTCTGCACTCCGCTACTCTCTGGTTGAAACAAAGGTTCAACAACCTCATCAAGTTCTATCTTCCTCCCACTCAATTCTTTCGAGAGAAACCTTTTCTCAGGAAAGGACCCATTTCAGCAACAAACACTTTATGCTTGGATCTGAGATAGAAGGTTCACCCAATGTTCTTAGGGTATTCTATGAATATGCATTTGTCCGCTTTGGGTTTGAGCTCATTAGGTGAAAACATTTTTCCATGCAAGCGTCGCAGCCCCAAACATTCAGAAATGACAGCTTAGGTTTCTACCAAACCATAATTCACACTGTGTCATCTCAACGGATTTAGATGGTGCCCGAATTTAAAGTGAATGCAGTTGTCTCTAATGCATAACCCCAATTACTATAGTAGTAAAATGATAAGAGACATCATAACCCGCACCATATCCAATAGAGCACGACTATGACATTCGGACACACCATCACACTATGGTGTTCCAGGTGGCGTGAGTAGTGAAACAATTTACACATTGCCTAAAGTTGTATGCCAAACTCGTAACTCAGATATTTACCTCCACGATCATATCGCAGACATTTTTATCTTCTTGTCACGATGATCTTAAACTTCACTCTGAATTTGCTTGAACCTTTCAAACGATTCAGACTTGTGTTTCATTAAGTAAATATACACTATATCTACTCAAATCATCAGTGAAGGTAAGAAAATAACGATATCCACTTCGCGCTACAAGACTCATTGGATTGCATACATCAACATGTATCATTTCCAATAAATCACTTGCCCGTTCCATCCATCTGGAAACGGTGTCCTTAGTCATCTTGCCAAAGAGGCATGGTTTGCATGTCTCAACCGATTCGAAATCGAATGAGTCCAAATATCCATCAGCATGGAGTTTCTTCATGCGCTTTATACCAACATGACATTTAGCGGCAGTGCCAAAAGTATGTGGTACTATCATTATTAACTTTGTATCTTTTGGCATCAATGTTATGAACATGTGTATTACTACGATCAAGATTCAACAAACCATTCTCACTGGGTGCATGACCATTGAAGGTATTATTTGTAAACAGAATAACCATTATTCTCTAACTTAAATGAATAACCGTGTTCCAAAAACACGATCTAATCACGTTCATGCTCAACGCAAAACACCAAATAACATTTATTTAGGTTTGTCACTAATCCCGAAGGTAGAGAGAGCGTGCGATGTTGATCACATCAACCTTGGAAACATTTCCAACATACATCGTCACCTCACCCTTAGCTAGTTCTCCGTTTATTCCGTAGCTTTATTTCGAGTAGTTACTAACATTTAGCAACCGTACTGGTATCCAATACCCAGGTGCTACTAGGAGTACTAGCAAGGTACACATTAATAACACGTATAAATATACTTCTGTCGACGTTGCCAGCCTTCTTATCTACCAAGTATCTAGGGTTGTTCCGCTTCAGCGGCCGCTCTCCTCATAATCGAAGCACTTAGTCTCGGGTTTGGGTTTGACTTTGGGTTGCTTCACCGGAGCAGCAACTGACTTGCTATCCATGAAGTTTCCCTCCTTGCCCTTGCCCTTCTCGAAACTAGTGGTTTTACTAACCATCAACACTT